>JAUCRC010000001.1:18814837-21214837 GCA_032399595.1 Tetragonula carbonaria | reverse complement strand
GTATGCGTGAGAACCGTGGAATGAGTGTGTTGGTGTGCCTGATTTGCCATTTTTTAAATATAGGACGACTGATTAGGATAGGTAGCATACTTTCTGGTGTGAATGTGTTTAATTGTAAGTAGGTAGGGCCGGGCAGGTTGGCACAATCTCTAGTCGCGTGTTCCCTTTTCGCGTGTCCAACCTGTTTCAGGAAATCTAATTTGAAATATCGATAGTGAAACTGGTACAGATGGAGCATGCCACTTGTTTCTGGTTTTACTCTTCGATTTTTCGAATTTAATATCGCGGTCGCGGATAGGTCGCGAATAGGTCCCGAAACGAACGTTTATGTAGGTATTGCTCGAGCACGCACGTGCCAACGAATAACGATCACTATGATCGTTAGTCGTCCACGTGTAGTGGGATCAGTTTTCGCAATTTATATTATTATTTCATCTTTATTTTTTAGTTTGCGAATAGAAAGACTCGAGCTAGACGTAAGTTTCAGCGGGCATTGCGCTCGAAGAAAGAAGAGGCTAGAAGCCGAAGAGGCCCGACAAACTGTCACGAAGAGGGTCACAACAAATGGCGTCTCATCCTCTGGATCATTTAAATGGTTCCAGGGCATGGGATGTCATTCTCTGTCACTATGCTCCTTTAGTATTTGTAGTTGTATTTTTTTTTTTCTTCTTCATCATCGTTCGTCATCGCGCAATTTTGGGCAAATCGCGAGTTTCTTGTTAGTGTTGCGAGAAATTAATTAAGGTTTAAATTAGAGTTGCGAATGATAATCGTGTTTGCTTTTCAGAGTTGTGAATTATGATATCGCGATTGTCTTTAGCAGATTTTGATTGTGAATTTTTGTAGTTAGTCTGAGATTATGGTTTATTTGTAACAAAAATCTTGCAATGAATATATTTTTCACAATTCTTTGTATTCTTTATGTTACATAACGAGTAAATAAAAGTTGAAATATAAATGTAGTTTTAATCGTATCTTCTTTCATTTTTCTATCAAAGATAAATTTTAAATTTTTGACCTGTAGAGTCTAATTTAAATTTAATCACTAGAGTTTCTTGCTTTTAATTTTTATAATTTTAAATATACAATTTAATTTAGTTAATAAAATATAATTATGGAGTAATATCTTGATAGTAACCTAATGTTTCTTTTTTTTTTGCGTAATATGTTCTCATTGCAGATCTCTTTATTTTGTCTTTTTATTTAAATTATGATACTAATCCAATATAGTTTATTTCAGATTTATATTTTTCAGATTTCGTCAATATTTTTTCAATTTCTTAGATTCGTTTCAAATTGTAGAATCGATCGAAGGTCACAGGCCAAATCGCATAAGATGCTTGGTCTATTCATACATGTACTTCGTCTGTGGCGATATACTTTCGACCCGAGATAACGGGCCGAAAACGCATCGATCGTTGCAGCCAATCAAATATTAATGCACGCAATTGTTACCTAGCCGGGCAATTTCGAAACGAGCTCGCCATCAAGGCTCGGCCATAAATTCGTTCGGACACTCGTCCCTCTCGCGGCTCTCACTTCCCAAATGCCCACCTTTTCGGACGCGAATCGACGCGGTTCACCCGACAGTGGAAAGTGAAAAGGGGTGGTTTTAGCTCTAGCAGTCCGGGGAGAAGGGAGGAGGATGATCGCGAGCACCTTTTGGCTCTCGTATGCGTGGGATGTGTCGTAGCTGATATTCCGGGGTATTGATAAAATAATGAGTGCATTATTAACTCGGCTTAGCCACAGGGAGACGGAGGGGAAGGGGGAGGCTGACAGTGTGCGTAATGTGCGTTGGCATGCGAGCCGTCGTCTGTGCACGCTAGCCAGCCACGTACACACGCGGCGAGAACGCGAGAACGTTCCTTCGAGCACGCGGTCACCGGGTGTCCGTAATGTAGCCGCGTTTCTGGCGTTGTTCGGCCAGTGGCTTGAATGTTAATTTCGTGGGCGTGAGCTACCGGGAGCTGCTGAGAAGGGTGAAACAAGATTGGCGGGAATTCGTGGTGTTGATTACATTCGTGTTGGTGTTTATTTTTTAAGGTGCTAGGGTGACTCTTTTTCTTTTTCAGTACGAGATAGTTTATGCCTTTTCTACGTTTTTTAATTGATTATAAATGAATACGATATATAGAATACAAATTAAAGTTAAATGTCATTAGTAAGAATTTAATTAAATGTCACGTGCGACACGCAGTAACTGAAAATTAATAAAAGGATTCATCGGAAATGAACAAATTCAAAGTAAGAAAAGAAACAGAATTTTTTATTTCGATTTATTCGTTCTGTGTTTTATATTACGACACGCATACGTAGAGAGAAAGTAAATTAATATTAAAGTGATTCGATAATAAATACGAGTAAAAAAAAAATAAAAAAGGAAAAAATCACCAAAAGAAGAAATCCAGCATTTGGTACGTGAAACGGGGCGATCGAGGACAAGGAAAATGCGAAACACGTCGGACGCGGTAATTCAATTTAAAAATTCTCCATACCTCGCTGAACCATAAAGTCGCTGGAATACCTGATCTTCCAGCTCGATTGACCCTCTCCGGCTCTCTCGGCAGCCAAGCGAAAGTAGACTGCACACCCTGAACACCCTGTATGTGTGCACGCACGAACGCCGCCCCCTTTCACACATTTTTTTTTTTTTGTGGATAGATAGGAAAGACCAGGGAGACGAAGCAGATACCAGTCTGGAGGGTGAAGTCAGGTACGTGAGGATATGCGTGCACGCGTTATATTGATCTTATAACAGACGAGTGCGTGTTGGCAGGCAGGTAACGCACACGCATTCAGCACACAGGCGTCGATTCAGCGTACGTTCCGCACGCTGGGGGTATTCCCTTCTACCGCTCGATGCGGCAACGTTTACCGACCTTCCCTTGGCTTTTGCGCCCATTTCACCGGGGGGTGGGATTGGGTGGGGAGCGACGGCTACGATAGCTACTTCTAATTCGCGTTGATAAGCAAAAACCGCGCGCGATAATTCATTGATCAACTGATACCTGACGTACACGCTCGTGTCCCTCGCCGTACGCCTGGAAATTTCACGCTGCCTCCCGTTCGATCGCTTCAAAGAGCCGATCATCCCCTTTACCCTTTCGTTGCATCGTCGTTGTTAATCCACCTGGAATTTTCAGCGTGCCTCGAACTCGCAGAGCATACTTTAGAACTATATGTTAGAGCGTGAAAATAATTGTGATTATTCTTTTTACGTTTCACTTGGAATTTTCAACTGGGATGCTCTACGCATTTTTGCATAGAACTTTCAAATTTTCCGTAAATGCATAAAAATCCGGGATCTGTTAATTGATCATAAATTCCGAAATATTGTTGATTTGACATAACGATACTTAATCGATTCAAATTTTATAATGAATTCGAAGAACAGTATCGATTGTACGTAAACTCTGTTGCAAAGGATTACGGCGAACTATAATATTAAAGGAAAAGGAAAAGCTCTTTCGATATCTTAGTTTGAGTCAGTATTGTTAAATCGAGCGCCGAGACAAATGACAAAAAAAAAAGAAAAAAAAATAGAAAAGAAAACTTCGTAACGCGAATATCGAAATTGAGAGACACGGTGGATATGAACAAGAAAAATTTTCAATTTCGATGAAGCCAATTAGCGAAACTGTTATTACGACGTTCGATATATACGACACTCCAAATAGAACATTCATAATTGAAAGCTTTAATTCAATTATTTGCCAATGATTTCCGCATCCGTTGTAATTCCATTATTGTCGAACAAGGTACCAGGCTTTCATCACCGACATTCGGCCCAAAAATCGGCCCGCGCAATCACGATTTTAACGCTTGCACGAGATAGTAGTACACGCATCGTCGAGTTCGTGGAATTATCAATCAAGTCCGAAGCTTCTGACAGCGGTTCGCTTTTCAACGATCGTCGATACCGATGCGTAGAATGGGGCGAAATGTGCCACGCATAAAATTCTCTTTCGAAATCACTTTCAAAACGGAACGGGTTACGTGGCTTTGGTCCCCTCTCGATTCCCCGAATACGGACGGGGATTAACTCGGGTTGTTACCGGATGGGGTTTGCACGGCGGCGGTGTTTAAAAACGCGCTTACCCCGTACGCGAATTTCGCCACGTGGCCTAGGTGAGCAAGCCGTGAGCGCGAACGGGTGGAAACGGCCGGAAGTGGGATGGTGGCCCGCGCGGTGGCCAGTCACAGAGGAGAAGCGGAGGGTGAGTCGGGAAAGCCGGTTCGACGTAGACGCACCTGAGCCCGCTTCGTTTTCCCGGGGAGCACGCTAATTCCCACAGACGGGGCTCTTTAAGCGGCGCGTCTGTGCGCCACGAGTGCCCCTCGTTGTGTCGGCGCCGAACGGCGGGAAAAACGAAAACGAGGTGTATTACGATGGAACGAAGGCAGCCGGGGAGAGGTGGAGAAAGAGGGAAAATCTCGCTGGTGATGCTCGGCGAGCGCAACTGCAAAGGACCGTCGCGTCATCGTGGGGTTTTTTTTTCGGGTTGCGCAGCAATGGGTTCGACGGCGCAGAAATAGCGGAAACGGATGCATTATATATCGCAGGGAGAATATTTAAAAAATTCCCCGAACGCTTCATCAGGACGGGAATGATGCCTCCCGTTGCATTGGCGCACACACGTTGTGCGCATATAAATGCGTGGAAGCATTGTGCACGCCATCGAAAAGCGGCCGCAATCGTCGTAATTATCATTCGTACGCTGGTTCTCATATATGTTGACGCATCGCTGCGCTGATTGCGGATGGAGATCGCGGTCTACGGGGATAGTTTTTCGAACAAAAGGGAGAAGGGGAGCGCCGTGATCGTCGCGAATCCGTGCAGAGGAGCCGAAAGGGGGATTTCCAGGCTGCGGTTCGAACGTCGGTGATAAACGTTGGCAAATATTTGCTCTCCGCTCCGGTCTGTCTTGCCCCTCTGCTTCTGTATCGAGTTCGAAAAAGGATCTCGCGTGTTCCTTGAAAAAAAAGAAAGAAAAAAAAGAAAGAAAAAAAAGAAAACGAGAAAGAAACCAGAGTAGACAGAAGAGAATTCTCCTCATTTCTCTCCGATACGACGTCGTGTCTGAAAACCGAGGGACAAGACCAAAAGATGGCCACTTACACCGGTACAGGTCTATCTTTCCGGAACGCACGAAAAAATACAAGCGACGAGACTGGCGAAGAAATCGCCCGGCGTGCTCACGGACCCTCTGAACGAGAAGTACAAACGGCCAGGCGATCGGCGGCTGTTGCGAAACATCGTTAGTAGTCCATGGGGGCGGACGCGAGGGAGCCGACAATTTCAAGCGTTTTCAAAGGCTTGGGTCCCGATTCACTTTCGCGCGATTCGCCGCTAGCGAATGGCCGGTGTGTAACCGCGACAAAATTATCGCCCCGGCGAACTTGGCTACGCGAAACTGGCCGAAGAGCTGCTACGAGCGAAAACGAATGGAAAGGGAGAGGAAAGTGGTGCGAGTAGAAAGATAGAAAGAGAGAGAGAGAAAGAGAGAGAAATGTTAAGACGAAGACGTGAAGCGATAGAGAAACGCTCGCGAGGCATCAAAGAGCTATAATTGGATGTCAGGTTGTAAGGGGATCTATATTTAGGACGATGCCTGCGAAACCGTATGGGAGGCCAAGCGGCCACCTTCTCGCAAGGCCTAGCATCGCAAAGGGCAGACCTCTTAACGTCACGAGAGCCACGAATTATTGCGCCATTCCGGTCACTTAGGGTGCGACCAGCCCTTATTACCGGTACACCCACCACCCCGTTTGCTCTCGCGTCCTCTTCCGCTCGCCACCGCCACCGGGATCGATCAAAAAAACCTGTCGGTTCTTCCGTTTTCATCAGCGTTTTCAAGCGTTTCTACCTCGATTGCTTTTTGCATACAGTAATTTGGCATACAGTAATTTATCTCTGTTTTCGACGACCAAAGGCTCTTGCTCTTTTTTCATACTTTAGTTATTTTCTGGTTGCTACTTTCAAGTGGGTCAAAGGATCCTTCTTAATCGAAAAATCGCGGGTAGTTTTCTTTTTTAAATCAAGTGACTAAATTTAGATCAAATCGGGTAACTAGCGAAGAAATGACGAGGGTTGTGAGTATACAACCCCTCGCGACACTACAGCAAAGTTTCTAAATTTGCTTCAGAACTTTAATTTAAAAGCGGAACTTTGTATCGATTTAAATAAAAGTTGGGAAACACCACTAACGAGACGTTTATCTCGAGTTTCTCGAGGGGGACGAGGTAACAGCGACGAGGAAACGTAAATCCACGACGCTTATTAAAAATACAGGAAATATTAATGTGACAGGCAGTCGCCGATGGTCCCCCATGGTTTTAGGGGAGGTTTTCGGGAGGGTGAATAAAATCAAATTTTCGCCTAAGAACGAGTGAACCATGATTAATGTATGTCACGTAGGACCAAGAATAGAGGAAAACGAGACGACCCACACATTCGAAGTTGTTTTTCCTTACGAACTAAATAATACCGTTTCCATCCCGAGATGAAAATAGCAAATAAATTACGCACTTTCTCGTACATTCATTTTCGATGTCTTTAAATTTCAAATTACTCCCCCAAATTATGTATTTTTTTTTTTTATTTTTCTTGTCCCCGACTCTACAGCCCTCCACACCGCGTGTAATTTTGTTAAAGGGATCTTGTATTCAATTTAGAGAGGATTCCGAAAGGACATTTTTTCCCCAGACAGATACGGTCTCCCACCACAAATGGAGAAGAACTTGCAGGGAGAAGAACTTGTAAGCCCGTAAGCTCATCAAAATATTTACTGGGCTCGTTTCTTTTTCTTCGGAACCGGCCAACGATGTAGTATTTTAATGCGGATCGATGAGGTACGCAGATGTGCTTTCAAACTTCCCGGGAACACGATGATTCTTAACTGTTCTTCGTGGAAATCGTTTACGAGATCGGAATACAAGATCATGCTTCACTTTGAGGAACTTTTGCACAAGAATGTGTGTATTCCTTATGTTGTTTAATTATAATAAATATATTCGTTGGACCGTGATTGCAATCGACGTCCTCATTTTCTTTTAAATTTCGCATTTTTCTTGATTTTTCTATCTCAAACGAAAGTATTTATTCTTCATGTGACGTTTGTTAATATACGTTCCAGTACATTTCCACCGTAATTATTATCAATATTTCTCATTTGGATTTAATTGGATTAATCCCATTACAACATCTTGTTATCAAACATGGTAATTACTTCTTCTCTGCTTCGATCGTTGGTATAAAAGATCAATTTCCTCGCTGTTTTATACACACTTTACCCACATCGTTCCGATTATTATTGTTCGAGTATTGAGACCGATTTTCTTTTCGTAACAGCGTATATATAATTCTTGTAAAAAACTTATACCTGTATGTTAACAGATTAAAATTGCATGTTTAATATCATTATTAAAATTGCACGCCTCTAGGACGGAAGCTTTTAAAACGATGTCTGCTAACGAGCGTACTCTTTTTAAACTTAATTACATTCCTATCGTTTATCGAAGAACGAAAAGAAAAAAAAAGAAAATAAGTTACGTACAACAACCTCGGCTCGTCGGATAGAAGAGCAAACTTCGTGTAATCAATCAAAGGACTATAGGGCAGAGTGGATTGAAGCTTTGGAAAAACTACGTGCCCGTTTAATTAGTGCAATTTATCGATTGGTCGTGTACACGGGCAAAAGTGTCTACATATTCTCCAGCTAGCAGGAATATTGCTCTCCGATCAGCAATTTTCTGACCCAAGTACCTCGAGCACCTTCGACCCGACACCACCCTCGAAGTGCTCGAGCGTTCATCGAGTGTTTCCGTACACCCTTGGGAAGTCGAAAGGGTAGTGCTCCACCGGCCGCTTGAGCAGCCTCGTCTCGATTTCCGTCGAACAGTTAGTAACGCGATCTGTCGTCGATTTATTTTCCACTCCCTCCCCTTTTTTTTCCTCGCTTTGTCTTTTCTTCTCATTTTTTCCCTTATTTCCCGTATTTTTTTCTTTTCTTTTTTTTCACCTTCTCTGTCCTCTCTCCTTCGCGGATTTCTCCCGCCGACTATTGACTGGGAAGCGATCTAATCGTGGATATTATTAGAACGCACGCCAGACATCGTTTACTGAATAATTAACAGAGTCACGGAGCGGACCGCGTTTCTACATTCTAATTGCGATATGAGACAAGTCGCTCGTTGCCGACACGAGGATTTACACCGACGATTCTAGTTTCGAACACGTGTTCTCGAATTACGTTTCCCATCTAGTTTTATTAGATTACGCGGATGAACGTAGTTATACTTTCCTAGTTGTCAGTAGGTACATTATGGGTAGTACAGGTATGGGCATTATGAATAAAATATGTGAAGAATGACTATTTAAATGGTACATCGTCTTGTTTGACTCGATGTGTTACTTTAAAATAATTCTACGTTAATTTTAAAATTACTTTTCCAAATAAAGATAATAAACTAGTAGAAAGGATTCGTTATTTTTTATCTTTATTTCAAATAAAGTTTGCCTAACTTTATGATATGAAGACATCTAGATACATGTACAAACAGATACATGTACAAACCTAATACAGCACAGACAGTAAAGACATTAAAAAAATAATAGAAAATATAAAAATTACAAAATTACAGATTAAATTCAGAAATATAAATTTTCGAAAATGAACTCGCCAGAAATCTAACCAAAAATAAAGGTAATCTCTATTTCTTCTACACTGAGTTACAACAAAGATATGAAGATATCCATGAAAGTCCACAGTCCATGTATTGTAAACCACCCACAGTCGAGGTTTATTGTCAAAATCCTATTCTGCCGTCACGTTTGGCGATTGAAAAAAGGACGCGATTGTCCACGGGAGTAGCGGTCGGAAAGTATGCTAAACGCTCGAACGGACCAACCCTTTTGCTATCCCTTCTGTAGGATTAACAGAGTCACGGGGTGCGGGATGTAAACACACGTTCCTGCGGTGGGTCAGGATGTGGGTCCTGGTTATACGTCTGACAGGGGCTGAAGACGGCTCCATTCTGAAACGGGATTAACGCCGACGCGAGGAATTCGAAAAAGCAACCCTTGACAGCTTAATGCCGATCAGAGTCTAAGCCGGCCATTTAACCGCGTAGATCGCTTTGGTCATACGCGCAGCTGATTTCCTTTAGCCGTCTTATTTCCCTACGAAAATGTTCCTCTCACCCTTCGCGTCGTTTCCCTTTTTGTGCCTGCCGGCTAAATTCTTTGACTCGTTCGTCGACCAATTTCCAAGTGGCTGTCCCGGTGAAAGTGGTTTGTTGTGGATTTCGTCGACTAGGAATATTTTTCTTGGAATTTTCTCCCGATTTTTGCAGATTGTCTTTCCGCCAAGAAGATGCTCCCGAGTGGAATGAAACGTTAGTGATTTTTTTTTATTGCAAACGACTATATAGTTGACAGATTTTAATCTTTTGCAATTTTTTTTACTTTTTAATCATACGTCTCTGTTCATGTTGTCAAAGTGATTTTAATTAATTAAAAGTGTATTTTGCAGGCTTTAAAATATTATATCAGTCCGTTCAACGATTTTTGTTTTATATCTTCAACATTCGCAAACCGTGAAGTGATAATTGTGGTGTTTATTACAATGTAAATATTCTTGAACAAGAATCGTGAACGATGAAGAAATCCTGAAATCCGCCAAATTGCAACTTAATCATTTGAACTTTGAATATCATATTCAATTTGTGTATAAATTGTAAAATCTAAGACCGACAATGTAAAACAATCGATTATTTTTAAAACACGAAAATTGAAATTTACACTTTTTCGTGAAAACTCATACATTAAACATAATCATAGCATTCATCGTACTCCATTTAATATGTTTTGTATCGGAACATTTGCTTTTTCGCAAATATTTAAGTTAGATCGAGAACGAAAGATGGAAATTAAATCGTTCGTATCAGTCGGCTATTTCCCTTTTTAATACGCTTCATGAACATACGAAAAAGTAATATCCCGTAGGAATAATGTCAAGCACAATGCCAGAAATGAATTTCAGTTCGTTCAACTTTCTTGCCGTGCAATTATTCAGACTCCACTTCGAAAAATGAAAAAAGAAACAAAAACAAAAAAAAAACAAAAAAAAGCCAACCGTACGATGTTACAACCGTTCTGCCTTGTAATTAATTCGATGAATGTTCTTCAATTATGTTTAATCCGTTCGCCGGCTTCGAGCTTTTTATCTGTCAAAAGCCACATTGTTTCGAACGAATAACATTGTTCTACAGGTATATAATGTGCATTTTTATTATCGAGTAAAAAACCATTGTAACGATAAATTCTCCAGGCAGAGTGCGCGTTGTTCATTGTTCGTCGACGTGATCGAAGGTTTCGAACATGAAGCCCCTTATCAGACACAAATACGCAGAATCGCGTGATACGTTCGATGACCTTATTGTCATCGCTTTTGTGCCCGAAGGTACATAAAACGCACGATGCGAGGGATTAGCTCGGGGGACTTGATAAAAGTAGCAGTCGTTTTTCTCTTATCTGTCGGATTTTAAAACGTTTCTTAATCGTTCATCGTTCTCGGCTTTTTATAATCCAATTTTCCCCAAACGGCGCAACTCCGCCGTTGACGATGTCTAACCATTAGCGGTTTTATCTACTTGTCGCGTCGCATAATCGTTCAAAATAGAACTCACTTTGTTTCATTTCGAAAACGATGAGACGTCTTCTAGGTATATCTGATAACGCCATTAAGGCACTTTGTATTGATTTTTCGTCTAGACGGAGGGACATTAGCGTTAAACATGTGCTCCAAATTATTTGTACTGCCGTGAGAGTTGTACAAATTTTCGTACGTTATACTTCGTAAGACACGCATATTTTATTCCGATGGATTTTAATAATTTCCGAGAAAATTGTAATTTTCACAAGACGAGAGTTGGAAGAAGACGTTTCGAAACGAAATTAAACCCGTTGCCCTGGCTGAGTTAGAGAATCGTCAAGCAGAATAATAACAACTGTTCTTCAAGAAGAATTTCACCAATTTCTAATATTATTCTTTCATCGTGAGGCATATGAGTATATGATTCAAAGATGAATTCTTCAAACAGGGGAATCATAGTCCTCGCAAGGTTTAAGTTAGGTTTAATATTAAATTTAAAACAGACACGATCAGAAGTCACGAAATCTTCAAGAAAGTAAGAACCATCATCGGAAGTAAGAACAGTAAAGATCTTCAAATAGAATTTAAAAAACACAAATTTCACATTATCCACGCAAATATTTCATGCCGGTGAATTCAAAGACAGGTTATTAAAATAGAAGAAATTGTAACGTTCACGAGATGAAGCTGGAGCAACAAGATCTTTCGAAACGAAAATAATCCCACTGGTCCGACCGAGCGGCATTACCTGAAATTCTTCTCCATGTCTGGTCGCAGATGGTGACGTTATACGTTCGAAAACATCAGAGCTGGCAAGCATCAGCGTTCGTCCGCGTCGTTCCCTCGGGATTTAACGAGGGATGGCCAGGATCTAAGCTATGCCCCCAGAGGAACGGGCCGGGATATAGGAAATACAGGAGCGTCGATCTCCCAGCGCAGAGCAAAGCTCGCGAGCTTACCGGTCTAAGCTCCTCTCGGCGAGCAGCTCGGCCATCTTTCGCGCTCGAGAAGGCTTTCGGCAAATCTCAGCCTGGCAACAATATTTCTCATATTCACGGCGAATCGTGGAAAACCACGTGAATACCACGGCCACCAATTTTTATTATCGGACGAAATTTTTATCGACGATTCCAGCGTATTATACATGACACGACGATATCCGTCGAGAGAGATGCCCCGTGGTAGAAACGATTCTACGATGCGTGAGATACTTTTATAGCACGCCAGTTTTATTCGCTGAAATGCAACTCGTACATATTTTACTTCATTTTATTATTATTATTATTATTGTTATTCGTGCAAATTGAAAATTGACGAAGGAAGGATTTTCTGAGTGAGGATGACAGAACTTTTAATATTAGAACACTATCCAGCAAAATAATCAATTCTGAATATTGCAGATATACGACTTGTTCTTAGGGTTTTGAATGAAAGTTTACATTCATTATTTGTTTATTATATCTTGATCTATCTTATCTATTTAAATACTTGCCTGTTTTTTACATTTCTCCCACATCAGTATTAAATATGGATTCCATAGACTGCTTAGGGAATTGTTTCGAGAGTTTGTTTCGAAATCTATTTAACAAGGTAATTAGAAAAAACGAGAAGAATACATTGAATTAAAAGTTGTATTATTTTTTATGATCTGTAATTCTATACCATGGCAGTGAAAAAGTTTAGAAAGAAGAACTTCTTTTTCCAAAAATTGCCTCGGACCATAATCGGTGTTCAATGGACCAATTTCTCTTATACAAATCGTTGGTACCTCTGGTGTTAAAAAATCTAATTTAATCTAATATTTTTTTCAAAATATCACGGAGGTTCGAGAAACACGAAAAATTTTGAACCACCGTCGAGTTCACGAGATATCGATCTATGTCACGAACACCTTCTATTTTTTCCTCGTTTCCGTTTACTAACATTCCTTCTCTCTCTCTCCCTCTCTCTCTCTCTCTGGAAAGTGTTGCAGCGGTGTCCGCCGGAAGGAATTTCGAGTGAATTTCACAGCGCGGGCGCGGAAGAAGAGGGACAGGACGAGCGATATCTTTCCGGGTTCGTGAGTCATGCAGGGCACGTCGACGGCCCGTTTCCCAATATATATTTCAGGTATGCATGGCGCTTTCCGCGATAAGATATTTCAATATTGACACCCTGTCAGTATTTACTGGGCGGCGCGAGAGATTAGGCGAGCAGTCGGTACATATTTGTACGAGTTTCACTTTGGGTGATTGTACTTTGCCTCTCGTTCCACGACGATCGCCGACGAAACGTTCAAAGAGAGAGGAGGGACGCGCTTTGACAGCCGCGTACCACGATTTCGATAACGTGATATTTTGGCCACGCGAGCCGTGCCGAAGGTCGATCGATACTATCGATAAGTATCTTAACGACAACGAACCCTTTGTTTCGTTCTCGATTTTTGAAGCCGATTGTTGAAATACACGTGGCATTTGGAAGATTAAAATTAAAAATACTAGAGGCGTTTGCGAAGAGAGGCGTATTTACAAGAGACAGGTAGATCTGATGTGAAATGTTTTTCCTCTTTTTTTTTTTTTTGGTCAAAATGAAATTGTACGGATAATTTCGAGAATTTGGTATTCAATGTTGAGTCGAGTGTACTGTAAGAACTTTGAATTTAATTTTAAAATCATTATTACGTAGATATTTAAAAGGATCGTTGTAATACAATAAAACAATGTACATACAACGTGTAATTAACTCGTGACTGAATGAGATAATTGCAACATATACTCTTTGGAACGCAATTTAGATTTCAACAAGGACTGAGAATCTTTCAAAAGCACCGGTACATTTTGATATTTTGTTAGAGATAATGGATAATCTAGAAACAAGTACGAAGAGTTGGGGGTTCGATAAAGTGGCTTGTATTCTGTACTTCGTCTGTAGTGAAACGGAAGTATCTTACTGATAAGAATCTTTATAACAGAAAAAAAAACATCGACTTTTGCGCTAACAGTATACCTACATATATACATATATACATATATACATATTTTACAAGCACAAGTACACGTTAATTAATTTTCCAAAATCACAAGTTCTTCATTTTCCATGGTAATAAATTTCGTTTATATTTATATATTTCCCGGGAGGTGATGTTTTCTTAAAAAAAAAAAAAAAAAAACATTCCACGGTGTCCTACGATGATCACGGAAATACACGCGCGCGCATACACACGTCGACGTGTTGCCTTTTAATGTGATCCTTTAAATTACGAATGAATATACATGACATTTTTATATCTGTCCGCATGATTCTCGCGCGGAGTCCCATCGAGACGAAAAAGCTGCGGTTAATTGCTGCGATCTTTTCTCCCGCGAACGACAAGCGGATGAAGCTACGGATTCGTCGAGCATCGTGTTCCAACGTGGCAGCCCGTAATTATGCGCGTAACCCTCGAACGACGAAGTCAAAAAACAGCGTAGACGTCTCACGCGCAATCAGTTTAACGCCGTTTGCGAAACCGCGTAATGCCGGATGATGGGCGCTATTAATGCAACGCAATTAGCTATCCTACCACATGCCTCTGTTCTTTCGTGTATTCGAAGGATCACGAGGCTTTTTTCTCGTGCGAAATAAAAAAAAAAGAATAAATAAAAGAGAGAAACGTCGCCTTGTTTATTTTGGTAAATTCTACTATTACCAAAGAACCAGTGATATCAACAGTTTCATCTGATCACATGTGAACCTGTGTTTCCTCCGTGAATTCGGAGTATCGAGTTCCTTTTTGATCAAATGACGAAATAGGAGGAGACACACCGCTCGAGAATCTGTCTCATTTACTTTGCTAGTCATGAAAAGGATTCATTAGGAATAAGTAATATCAGCGAAGATTATTTTAGTCTATCGTAGACCTTTGTCCTTCGTGAAATCGTTTCTTTTTTACAAAATGAGAAAAAGGAAACAGGGGAATGAACGTTTCTCGAGAATCATTGCACTCGTCACTGCGGTA
This sequence comes from Tetragonula carbonaria, assembly GCA_032399595.1. NCBI lineage: Eukaryota > Metazoa > Arthropoda > Insecta > Hymenoptera > Apidae > Tetragonula > Tetragonula carbonaria. The sequence continues at coordinate 21,200,203 of JAUCRC010000001.1, read as the reverse complement.
AACGTAGGAGGGATTTATCGGGAATCAGTGATATATCGGCGACGATAATTTTGTTCAAAGATTTCAATCGTGAATTCCGGGCATGATGACGGGTACACACGCGCGAACGATGATCAAAGTTAATACCAATTTCGTTAATCTGGCCAACGCTGGAGACCGGCAATTTTCATTTGATCGTCTGTTTACGCGGAATCGAAGAACACCGTAGCGATTGATAAAATGTGGCGGATAAAACGGATTATAAAATAACGCGGCACGACGCGCTCGTGCCTCGCCTCGTCTCGCGCAAACGAGGGGGAGGGTGAAATCAAATTTTCGAAATTGACACGCGATTATTGTCCGTTTCCGCCTCGCACACGGCGGAATCGATCTCTATGGGAACGCTGGCAAAACCCAGCCGGTCAAACCTCCCGATTGTGTTTTCTGAATTATTATCGTTAGCCGTAATTGTTTCGCGACTGATTTATCGCGGCACTGATACGGCCTCGTACTTTTCTTCGCGCGGCTGATAAATATTTTTCTACTTGTGATATTGTGTCGTGGGAACGAGTAAACGTAAATTATCGGGGTTTTCTGAGTGTTTTGTTTTTTCCTTTTTTAATGTTTAAATTCATATTTTTAACTCCTCCGTCTAATGGTACATGTACAATCTTAAACGAGCCCATTTAAACACGATAAATACTCGACGCGATAATGATGTTTCGTCAAACACGACGACGAAGTATGTCATCGACGATTTCGACGAGAGCGAACGAAGGAAACAAGACATGGTGAAAAAGGGGGACACCAGCCAAGTGAGGAGGTTGGTTCGCGTGTTCCTTTGCATTCTTCGACGAACGAACGGACAAGGACACGTTTCAACGACCCTACGACGTACCGTAACTCCACTGCAATATGTATGCCCGCATTATCTGTCTTAGGCTACGCGAGTTACCGAAGTTAGCCGCTTGGGCCAAAGGTCGTAGATCAGGCCGACGACTTTGATTATAGCTTCGGATTTCCGCGGAGAAAATTGAGAGGTACAATAAACCGTGCTCGTTCGTACTTTTCTGTACGGCTGGCGAGAAATCGTACGGAGAGGGACCCGATCGGTCGTTGGCAATATTCGTTCGCTGGCCTGCGTGCTTGTTACGAGCCGGAGATTCCTCGAATCCGTTCGACAGAACGTTTATATGGAAGTACTGAATTGCCTCGTTGTGGAATCAATTCCAGTTGGAAAAAGTGTGTTTCCTCGTTAACTGGAATCATCGGAGGGAATTGATTTCTTTCGTGTATAATATTGGTTGAAAGTTTGGACGCGTTTGTTTCGTGCGTAGTTTAATTTAATTTGCATTAAATTTTGTATCAAATCCTCTACGTATATTCATTATCTGTAAATACTACAAGTACTGACATACTCGAAGAAAAACAGCAAGTACTGAAGTACTCTAGAAGTATGTTAGAAATTTGTTTTGATATTAGAAAATTTATGTACAATTTCGTAGACAGAACAAGTAACTATCAACTTTCGGTCAGTACATAGTACACTAAACGATACGAATAAAAAAGAAATAGCTAATACCACACTTTTAGATTTCTTTTGGAGAAATATCGAGGATATAAAATACTTTCTTGTTTCGACTGCACGACTCGCAGTACGAATCATACAAACATCGCAAGAAACTTCTCATTCACAGTATCGCCGTAGAAAATAGCAATCGGTGGGCAATGATCGCCAGATGTGCGAGAAAATCGCGAACCAGTGGCGTTTGTTCATTCTCGTGGTTTGTTCATAACTTGAGAACGAACAGGAGTCGATATTTAACACGTGTTACTGAACTTCAAAGTTCGATTCGGGCGTTCCGTCTCAGATCTTTGTCCTATCCAGCAAATTTCATTCGGCCATGCATTTGATTATTCCTTGAAACACCACTGGACCACACCACTACGATTCGTCTTCGTGTCTCTCTCTGCTTTCTCGAAGAAATTCGACCGGGACCGTCGGTTTACGATGGACTTGACACGATGTTCCTCGATGATCGTGCATATTCGTCGTTGATTCGCGAACCCGATAACGTTAATTGAGGCCCAATAAACAGCCTTCAAAAATGCCTACTTTTGGTTGCAACCCCTGCACCCCTTTGCGGGCAACGTGTCCAAAGGCCGGCGTGCATTATGCTATGAAAGTGGCTCTTTATTATCCCGCGATAAACGGTCCATAAAGCAGGGGTACCGCGATAAAACTGTGTACGATTCACGCACGCGGTATAAATAGTCACGAAGGTTCTTTCACCGCGGAACGAAAATACGTTCGCACCCATGCAAACCTACCAATCTCTCGCGACGTTCCGCCGCGCTTAAATCAACAGTCTAGCCGCTCGTACGTTTCCTCGTGGACATTCTTTCCTTTCCTTTTTTTTCTTCTTCTTCTTCTTCTTTCTCTTTTTCTTCTTCTTCTTCTTCTTCTTTTTCTTCTTCTTCTTCTTCTTCTTCTTCTCTTGCGTTCTCCGTTCGAGTTAGATGCTAGCGAAGAAAGCCGTGGTGTGTCGCTTTGGGCGCCGGACGAGACGACCGGATCGGAAAGCAAACGAAACGCCGCGAAACTTTCCGACCAAGCTTGGAAAGAGGACTTTGAAAGGCAGCGAGAAGTACAGCCGGCTTGAGAGGAGCATCGATCAGCGTTACCTCTCCTCTCTTCGAAGCCGTTTTCTGCCTCCTCGTTCGGCGAAAGAAGTTTAAATGGTATACGAGAAATTGCAGATTCGCAGGCGATTTTTAAGTCGACCGACCGTGATCTACGCGGTAATTGAATTCCACTTCTTTGACGGTGTATAAATCGAAAGTTGGAGAGATATTGAATATTATATATTATTTATTTCGTTGAGAAATATTAATTTGTAGGTTCTTACCTCCTCAACTCTATTGAAAACGTACTTTCCTTCAACGATTCATCGGGTATTCACAATCTTTCTCTCATTTCCTGGTGAATCTTTTCTTAATAAATAGATTCACCACCGAGATAAATGAATTAATTATGTTCACGATCTGACAGAGGCAGATGATATTTTTGTAGAAATACGTTGAATTTGTAGAACGACTTGCTTCGATTCTAGTATACAACAACGTGTCCATAATTTTATAACACAAAATTCTTCTATCTGCCGCGGAGACTCGAGTTTCGAGTCACGTGTCACTTTTTAAAAATTGAAACTAGAAACTATGTTCCGATATATCTCGCAGCAAAACAACGAGAACGGCAAGCTAACTAACAATCAAGCTGTTACTAAAGGAGTAGTAAAGGCAAAGGGTTAATCACGGCATGAATCTTTCGCAAGAAACTACCGACCAGAGACTATAAGTCAGACACGACCTCCGAATCGATCACGCCGCGAACGAACGTTCACACTCTGTCCTAGCAGTTCATCGAATTAAATATCCATCTCGACCGAACAGAAACGTCCGTTTAAAGTTCGAAAATTGGATAAGCGGCCAATCCGACTGGACGTCGGTCCAGGAGAACACGGGAGACTAGATTTCTGACACTAACGTATGCGGTTGTTCCGAAGAAGCCGCGAGATTTTCACGGTGGACGTAACCGTAATCTGAAAAAGACAGGCCTACACGAATAAGAATTCGAGAAATCCCCTTCGCTGGCGGATTCTCCTCAGATCGGGTCAAATGCAGTCAATGGCAGTTCCCCTCGTCCGTGGAAACAGTGGCAACAGTGGCAAGGAAAGAGGGGGGAAGGAAAGGCGGGGGGGTCTAGCTTCCCGTGGCACCTGCAACACCTGCTTGTTAGCAGCAAGTTTCCCCGAGCAAAGCCGGACTCGCCTCTTTGTGAGGTCCGTGCCTCCCACGTGGCGCTTGTGTGCGAGTGTACGTGCCGCACACCGGCGAGCCAGTTGGGTGTATACATGGCCATTCGGTGCATACGTATGCACGACATCAGGTGGGAACACGACATGCTGCCGCGGCGTCGAGTCGATGCCGAGGTGCACGAGACGGCGGCAGCGGGCTGCATGTGCGCTACGAGAAACCTGTATTTAATCGAGCCGCGTTCTGGAAAGCGATAGTTTACGCGCGATACGTGTGGCGGAAGGTGCATTACCCGATGGCTGGATGGCCGGTTGGATTTTGCACCGAATTTTTGAGAACGCTGAAAGAATCGATGGAGGTTCTTTTTCTTAATCGATAGAAACAGGCAACGAGGGAAAATGGGCTGTGAGAAACAGTGGGGTAAATTTCCAGCAGAGAACTCCTCTGTGTGCGTTGGAATGCATCGTTTGTATTCTAACGTTCTTTGGTATATGAGTAACGCGAATAAAAATTGTTTTAAAACGTAATTGTCGATGCTTTTACTCTGCGCAATCGAGTATTATTACATCGCGGATAGTCTGATATTCATGCATTTCGTGTAGACAACTTTAATTTTTAAATTCCAAAATTGCGAGAAAGGAAGAAGCCAATCATATTGGCAAGTCAGGAAGCGCGTAGCTTAACTTACCTAGATTACTTTAAAGAGGAAGAAACGGCGCGTTGCGAGTAAAAAACGAAACTTTCTTCGCGGAGAAAGAATTTCATTTCCTTCGAAGTAACTTCACTCGGAGAAGTCGGAATTTCCGAACGAAATATCATCTTCAATAAAGCTGGCGTTCAACCTGCGGATATTGCGCGAGATAGTGCGAGTTTCGTGGGGTAGAAACTGAACGGTCAGGGATGTATGCCTGGTAGGGTCGTCGCGCAGATTGACTCGGATAATCGAGCGACAGTGGCGTTGCATAAAGTAGAAAACCGCCGCGGGCTACCAGGCGCGTGAACAAAGAACGGAAATGCGGGAATCGATGTATGCACTTCCTCCGTACGCTTAGCTGTACGCGACTTCGACGCGGGGTCCGACGCGCGGCGCGTGCGTCACTTATCGCGATTGCGCGCGCGCGTGTGTCGCGTGAAACACGAAACGGAAACCCACGTACATACACGCTTGCTGATCCCACGAAACCAAACGCGAGGCGTTCGTGTGAAACGTTTCCATGTACGTACACGCGGCGTTACTCATTCGTGCGAACGCGCGAGCGGCGAGTAACGCCGCCAACATAAAGTCTCCATTTCATATCTTTACGAGAGCCGGCGAAAATGATGAGGTTTCCTGTTTTTTAATAATGTACCCGCGTGCACCTGAGCCTCGTAATTCTCGCCTTCGCGCAGGACTCTTTCTCCTCTTGGAAAAGCTGGCCTCCTGCTTCTCTCTTTCGTCAGTCTCGTCCGCGGTTCTCCGCGTTCCTCTCTCGCCCGTTCCTTTATTCCTCCGACCGTCGTTCCTTTTCGTCACGCGTTGTTCCTCCTTCCCGCGCGTTCCTCAAAATCGTTACTTACGCGTGCGTAAGTCCTTTTCCTTTTTCCTCAGCGCCAGCAGATGTTGTTGCATCGTTCGTTCTCCCGTTCTCGTGCCACCCAGCTCTTCGCGTTTCAGTCTCGACGAGGCCGCTCGCGATTACCGTTCGCATTCCACCTGGCCGTTTCTTTTACTCCCCTGCGAAGCTCTCCACTTCTTCCGAGCTGCGCTCGTAGATTTTCTTCTAGCTCGTGCCTCTCCTTTTGCGTTCCAGCTCGCGCCTCTGCCTCGTTCCGTATCCCCTCTCTTTCCTCTCCATCTATCCACCTCGATCCACCTATCCGGACTATGTCTTTTTTCAAAGTGAGCCACTTATCGAGGCAGTCGCATTTTCTGCCTGACTTTGCAAATCCTTCGGTAAGCAAGAATCGCGCGTCTGAATTCCCGAGGATCGTCTTCTTCTTCCCCCGCTGCTCCCCACAGGCAACCTCGTTCTCTCTGCGTGCCCGTTCCTTCCGTATCTATTTCCTGCTCCGCTCGGGTTTCGTCGTTTTTTTTTTACTTCTTTTTTTCTCTCTTCTCCTCTCTACGATCGTCCTTATCCACCACGCTGTGGGCGTGTTTCTCTCTCTTCGACGTTGGTCTCGCTCCGCGAGCTTTTAAATCGCGACCTCCGAGCCGAGGGCCAACCTCGTCGGCGGTTAGTTAGGGCTGATTTCCCTCCCGCGAGATTCCCCTATCGTCCGCTGGATCCCGGGGTGGAAAAACAATTTCGCGGTGAAAGGCAAATTGGCGTTTTCATTATTAACGCGAGAACCTCTTCGGCACGGAGAGGATTCCAAGCCGCGGAAATTTTCCAAGGAAATTCCGAATGTTCAGCCGTTCACGTAAATTGTTTAGCGAGTTTGTTGTTTCTTGGCTTCCGACAAATTAGAGGACAGAATCTTACTGCTGCACTATGCGGCAGTTTAAACGGGGGATTGTAATGGAAAGATATTGCAAATTACGTTCCCTGTTCCTGATCTTGGGATCAATTGTCTGTTTTTGTTGCTGCTTTGAAGATTGGACGGACGTTGATTTTTACAAAGCCTTCTGGATTTATCGCTGAATCTCGGAAGTACTTGTATTTCTGACGCTTTTTGATACTTTCGCATCCAACGATGAAATATCTTGCCATCAAATGACACTCATTTTAATTGCTAAAGAGAATTATTTTAAATATTTAAAAAAAAATGAAGTCATTTGTTTGTATGAGCAAAATGCACGTATTTCGATTAAATTTAATTTTCATTTTGTGTCTTACGAATTCACTTTAATTCCAATTGCTGGACTCAAGATATCTCGAGTTCTAATGAAGAGATGGACAAGATATCTCGTCGAAAGCGTCATATTGCGTTGATATTCCAAAGCGTTATCACAAACGAAATATTTTTGTACGCAGATACGAAGGAATTAAAAAGTAAAAATAGACATTTTAAATATACTTTTTTTTTATAGTGTTCCAGTCTACTATATCAGGTTACACAAAAATATCAGCACGATCTCGATTTAACTATCTCACTTCTTTATACTGTTTTAATTATTTTAATATCTTAATTAAACAAGGTCCAATATAAAAAAAAAGAACTTTTTCCTGTCGAAACCAAGGGTCGTAACAAAAATGAATTTTTTGCATCCATCCATCGTTCATCGTTCTAACAAAAATAAATCGGTTTCCTTCGCAACTGAGCGTGTCTGGATTAATTTCGCGAAGTATCAAAGGAATTCCGAGGGATTCCGCTCGCAGGTGGTGCGGCAGAAGCTTTGAAAATTCCAGGACGATGGTCGCCGCGGTGTAAAACGTTTGCTGGAACGCGGTTTCCCTCTCTCTCCTTCTCTTTCTCTCTCTCTGATGTCCGATATTACAGGTGGTGTAGGTCGTGTATCCAGCGCGCGATAGTAAAAGTGACAAAGGGATTCCCAGATAAATACAGATGAAGCGTTTTAACGCGGCGCTCGCTCGCGTAAGTGGACGCTTGGCGGAAGTTGCTCGAATAAAAAAAAAAAAAAAAAAGGAAAGAAACAACCGCCGTTATTGCCGGCGATTTCAACCGCGAATATACTTGCCACGATTCGCGTCGTTATTCCGCCGGCACTCGACCGGCCGACGATGCTGAATTAAATGTGAAGTGTGTCCTAATGAAATTCGTCGTTCCGCGCGCCTATTTCCACGCGCCGGAATTAACGAGCACGGCCGTTCGTGCGATTTCCCTCTGGCGTTTGTTGGTCCTGGCCAACTTGCGAATTTTCCGCGTTTTGTGAAAAGCCTTTACCGAGACGTCGCGTCGCTTGTTTACGAGGAACGAAAAATTATCATCGAAACTTTGTTTAATTATCGAGAGAAACGGAATTTGTTGAAGCGTATCGCGTTATGGATCGATCCCTGTGAAAGAACGAAATTCGTTCTCGGTCGTTTAGTAGAAATTATTTGAATAAAAATCATTACTGATATTGAAATTATTATAACGATTTATCATTGTTTCAATTCGTGTAATTTATTTTACAATTTCTCGATTCGAAATGATTTCAGTGGAATCAGTGTAATGACTTGTGGATATTCCGGTAAAATTCATATTTTTATAAATATAATTTAAAAAATGGAGCAGATATAGGAAGTTAATTCATTAATACTGTACTTTGATTATATTAAATATTTTTGTAAATTCTATGCAATTTTACACTTTCAGATTTACGAATAAATAATTTGGCAAATTTTAATGTACGTGGAATGTAGTTGACATTCCATCTCCGGAATTTTCTTCTGCATTCAATAAAAATACAGGTCAAGGAAACTTCTCGCACCTACGCATCAAGAGTACATCTCTGTGCGCAAATATTATTCTTGGAGATTCCAATACTCATCATCAATCAATCTCTTTCTAAAAATAAGCGAATTCCAAGAAAGAAAAGAATTACACGTTACGTAATTCTTGGAATATTTTTCTAACGTTTCAAAAAAAAAAAAAAAAACTATCCCGTTGAATTAAAATTCCAAAATTCTCGGAGCTCCGAAACTCGGCTGCTTTTTCTACTAACCAAGTGCAAACACGATGTTTTTCGCGAAACGTTGCATCGTAGCTCGAGGAAAAAGTTGAAAACGAAAAGAAGTGCAAAAAATGTGCAACGTGTTGAACAAACAACAGGAAACAAAATTTTATGTTGCATTATCGCCGCTAAAAATTTACCTTGCATATCCAACACACTCGCTGAACACTGTCCAAACACATTCGGCGAACACACCCGCTCGTTCATCGGTCGAAAGTAAACGCGTGTAAACTGTTGCAGAAAATTACGAACGCCGATACGAATTTTGCAAGTAATTTTGCGAAAAAAAGAAAAAAAAACGGAAACTCAATACACGAACGACTCGATTTTTATCGATGATTAACAATCAAACGAAACAAATTACTTTCTCAATTTATACCATATGACGGTCACACGTGTTCGCGTGATATCGAAATATTTCCAAGAAATTTTTTTGTCGAATGGTACTTGTAATAAAAAATAAAAAAAAAATAGAGAAAATTTTTCTGTTATAAATATACGAATGCAAAACACACGTTTCTGAAAAATTTAATTCATGCGCGCAAATGTGGATGCCATCGAATATATTCTCGAGCGACCAATTAATTTTAACACTAGATCTACCGGAGTCAGAATGACCAATTAATAATTTTTCGTCGAAATTTTCTAGATTTACAGCAGTACATTTTTAAAGGTTCCCACGATTTTTTGTAAAATACATAAACAAAAGCTTGCGTCCTTTATTGTATTACAAACTATCTTCCCATTCCTTTTAACATTGAAAATAACAAAATAGAGTCAGAATGACCAATTAATAATTTCCCACAGGAATTTTGTAAAAATCTGCAAGGTTGTATTTTTTAGAAATTTCCATAATTTTTTACAACACACGTAAATGGAAGCTCGTGCTTTTTATCGTACTGCAAATTTTTTTTATTCCTTTCTACGCTTTCTAGTTTCGGTTCGTAGTAGCAGAGGTCTAGAAAAAGCAGGAACATTTGTTATTATAATTTTCGCTCGTAAATCGTATCCGTATGGTATTCCTCTTGGAAACGTCCTTCGTGCATTCGCGATCGATCGTTTATCCCGACGTTCGATTAATTAGATTCAACGAGCCGCTATCTCCGACCGCGTTAATGATTCTCAGAAACAACCGTCCGCCTTCCCATAGAGCGGTCGCCGACATGAATGCGAGCACACACGTGCTCCCAAATTTTTTTGCGCGAATCTGTCACGCCGCCGGATGAGATTTATCAACGCTGTTGCAAAGTTCGTGCATCAGTGGCAGCCACCGATGTTCGGTAGAGGACGCCGATGATGAGTGGGCCCCAAGCAATTTTTCGACAACGTGAGTATTTTAATTGGGCGAAGGTTGAGTCGGAAGAGATTTCCCAAGACGCCCGGTGATTCGTCCTGTGATGTAAGTTGTTGTTCACTTAACGACGATCGGTTGTCTTCTCGTTGATATTGTTTGTCGCAGACTTAACGATATCAATATCAGCACATAGGCACGAGTCGTTCTCGTTTTGTGAAAACGTTTTATGAAAATTACGACAGTAGAAGGAAAAACGAAGGTATTGGATACAATTAAGAAAAACTCGGAGTAAGTTTCCACGCATTACGTAAACGTTAATTAAACGACGAACAAAAGTTAATATTTCTGTAGACGTGTCTTTTGCAACTTTCACAATTTTTCTGACATTATGCGCTAATGTGAATAATTCTAGAACATGGAATAGTTTATTATTACGATTCCAAGCGTACTCTTCATCGTTTTGAAAGTTTTAAGGTCAGTCATAAATGGACTATAAATTGTTCGTCACATAGAATTTATAATACAGTGTGTCATAATCAAGGATGACGTTGTTTTAAATTCTTATTCTCTACGGTAATAATATGAACATGTTGACGTTGGTCTGATGTGGTTCGTGTTAAGTGAGCGATAATCTTCACGGGTTTGGCCGCGGTCGTGGCTGGGAAGACACGGGGAAAAAACTTGCGTCGTCCGAAACCACCCGGAAGTTGGATCACCCTTAAACGGCGGGGCGTGGTCAGGAATTCCTGAATGGTGCGCCGAATACGGTGGACCGCGGTGACCGCGCGATAAAAATGGAGCAACGCGACTATCTCGACCTTGCATGCAGCGTAGCGTAAAAGAGAACGTAGAGAAAAAATAAAAAAAGGAAAAAAGATAGAGGAAGAGGAAGGCAGGGAGAAACGCGGGGATTTTTTTCGACTCCCGGCGGACACGTGCAGAATTTAAATCACCGGGCGCTCGCGATTCGTTTTATTAGCGTGCGAGGTATCGCGCGGATTTTGCGCCGCGTTGCCCTCGTAATTTTCAAAGAAATCACGCAAATTCGGCGCTGCTGCGCGACCACGATAACCATTGCACGCTCGTTCTCGGATTAACCGGTCCTTGGTTACACTTTGGGACCAACCACCCCGTCCGTTTTGATAAATTCCTGGTAAGAGAATTCCTGGTGTGAAAAATTTCCAAATTTCTATATTAATTTATTGCGAGACTACATAGAGGAAAGGGAGCGTATCAAAGTCTATCGAATTATTTGAAAATGTTTTCTATGATCGAAAAGCAATCCTTTCAGAGTCGTTGATTAATTCTTTATCTTATCTTATCTTATTATGAAATACAAAAATCGGGTGCAACGGAGGAACTCGCAGGCTCGCGTAGTTAATTCAAATATTCCAGATTTGAAAATTCCAATATCGTGAAAGATATATTTGATTAATTCTTTGGAATATAAAGGATAATTCTTCACAAACATTCGTACATTCAAAATTCGTGTCTTCGGAAAATTATCCAGTGGCAGGAATTCTAATTAATTCTTCGAGGCATAAAAGAACCAATCGGGAGCGAAGAAATCTGTAAACTTGCAGTTCGTACGTTAAACATTCGAGATTACCTTGGAAATTTCGATATCACCGATCTCTTTGTAGATTATCTGCACGCAAGCAGAGAGAGAAAGAGAGAGAGAGAGTGTGTACGAGCTAAACAAAAATTCCAGTCACATCAAAGCATGGATCATTTACACGATCCACGACGCAGCAGCTCCACCGATGAGTAGTACCCTAATCACGCTAATATCCGTTTCACGGGCATCCCGGAAAATCCGTAAGCCGGAAAGTCGGCCGTCAACGTTCGACTGGATGATTCACAGTCGTCGAAATCGCTTTTCATGCCGATTAATAGTCCCGGGACCACCGCAGCGGGCGACGGATTAAAAGCGGTCCAAACGTTGAAATTTTCACGGCCAATATTCGTTGTCTCACACACACACACAGACACTCGCGTATGCACGTATATACGATCATGTGCACACATGCACGCACACCGGTGAAGACGAATAGGGAACAGGCATGCAGGACCGGCATGCAGGATCGTTCTTCTCGAAGCGAGCGAGCGAGCGAGCTTTCCTGGGGGGCGAGAGAGGTTTCATCGCACAATGGCATTGTGCTGGCCCTTGGTATAATGGCGACGGTATTATAAATGAAACGTCTGCAACTAATTTGGGACAAGGCGTAACGGTGGGATCGCTTTCGAGGATCGCCGGGTGCCATTTACACGCGGTTACTCTGTTCCCGAGAATTCTTGCTTTTGCTTGACAACGTACGTCGTCGTTTTTCTCACGTGGATATTTGAATGGTTGACGATTATTTATATTGAATATATTGTTCAGGTTGATATTAATTCGTGGCGAATTGTCTCAGTTTTGCTTTCACTCGATTATGAATTTGCTAATACGATCTCGTGAGAAATAGTTTTATTTAGAACAATCCTTTCAAACGTGATTCAATCTGCTTTCAATATGCTTGCATCTGCTTGCTCCGTCAGTAAACCTTTCGTTTTATTTTATTTTGGCATCGAATTGTGTTTTCTAATTGGTCATTTGAAATTAATGTCAGTTTGTTCCACTTCGTTTTAGTCTAATTTTTGACATCATGTTCAGCGTAGAAACTCACAGTTTTTGAAGCATGAAAATACATGTCGTGAGAGTTATGCAAAAATTTAAGAAGCAACAGATACTTAATAATCAATTTCAAATAGAATTGAACAGTAGCGGGAAAAATGTTTTATAATGCTTCGTAATACTTCATTTTCGCTATTCAATTTGTCGACCGCACGTTACAGTGATCGAAACAACGTGTATCAATTACATTCAACGGAAGACTGAATTACAAATGGACCACTTCGTCCGTAATCGTGTTTTTGTTAAAAACTTTTCACTCCGCAGGAAGGGAAATCCAAACTAGCCGATTTGTTCCTCGTAATCCTACTTCTTCTTCTTCTGACACATGCTCGTTTAACTCGGTTTGCTCGCTTTCAGTCCGGTGCGATTCCAGAAACGTTGGTAACCAGAAACTATCTTGGTCACGAGTGAAAAAGGAGCCAGCAGCACCGGTAAAATAACAGGCATGACAAACGTTCGTAGAATAGATTTCCCACCCTACCGGCCTATGCACCCGCCCTGGCTTACCAGACTGGACTTCCGCCACTCTCGCTGGATCGTCCGGGAAATAGGGCCTGGCAGAGTACCAGAGACCAAAGTCCTGCGATATCAGCTTCTCGTTTCGTCTTTCCTTTCTTTCCCTTTTTCTTTCTTTTTTTTCCCTTTCTATTTTCTTTGAGAATGCCTCACGAAGAGGATATCACCGCCCCTATTGTACCGATGATATCGTCGATATTCCTTCTTGGATTGAAAATCAGCTCCTTCGACGAGCATTACGCGCTCGTTTCTTTATCGTTTCGACGAGATGCTCGATCGTTCGCCCGCGAATATTTTTAACCCGACGTCGAACGTTTTAACGATCGAAATACGTACCATTTAGATAGCAGAACGTTTCGATCGTGTCTTACGTTCCCTGGAGATTGTAATTGCCAACATTTAGAACACTTTCTATACTTTTCGTTGTAGCTTTTTTTTATACCATTCGCGCTTTCGGTATTATCGTTTTCGTATAATATACGTTTATCGAGAAAAGAAAAATTTATTTTTCGTCCAATAATTCGTGCAAATAGTAATACTTTCATGTATAAATACACAACAAATTGATGCAGTAAAATTATCTATACATTGTACAGAGATGTGTGAAATTTATCATTTAATTATTTACTGCGTCTGTATTGCATTGACGGCAAAGATTCATTAATTATTACAATTAATTATTGCTATTTGCTTTCATATTTTTTACTTTCCATTTTTGTAGTTTCGCTTATATAATACATAACACATTTACAATTATCTTGTAAATTTACATTAAACAACTTCGAACAAAATGTTAAATTGCATTAAATAATTTCAAACAAGATTTACAAAAATCAAAAAGCGAGGAATCTTCCCTCACGATTTCTTTCACGTTCAGACGCGTGCTTCTTCGTTTCCCTCGAGACAACCGGCGGATCGTTACCAGTGTAATTGAGCAAATCGTCAAAACTGCGAAGATAGGTCGGAGGGATGAAATTCTCTCGACAATTGTCTAACCGTGGCGAAGCCAGCCACGTGGCTGGCCAGCCATTCCAGAACAGCATCGTTCGATGCTTCACCTATTTTTCGTCAGAGACGCCCACCAACCGGTCGAAGAGGCCACGTTCACAGCATGTTTGCGCCGCGCCGGTGGTTTTCACAGAAACCGGAAGACCATTCGAGGCGATGAGCTACACTCGCCTTCCTGTCAACGGTTAACGAGACCCGCCCTCTTCTTGCCCTTGTGTTCGCGCCGCTTTTCACCCAGCCAGACGCCCCGCCGTTCTTTAGTCAAACACTGCCGGACACTTGCACCAGTCGTTCCTTCTGCCCAAGGAAAACTTGATTTACTGCTCAGGTTCCCATCTTACAACACGCGTTCAGAATATTCGTCTGTGTGTCGGTATATCCACATACATATACATATACAGCTTCTGTGACGTTTATTACACGGTACCACCATTTTCTACCTCAGAATCTTTCGACGTACAGGCCATTGAAGATCAGCCTGTTATTCACCCCATTGTCGCGCAACCTCAAGTGGCGAGCTACCAGCGACAAGTTCATCGAACAAGGCCGAAACGAGATCAAGTCGTCACGCTTTGAAAGCTCTTCGTTCAAAGGGGGAGGGAGAAGCAGATCCAGCAGGTTGATTATTTTTAATTAAACGCGCAGATATAATTGGCCGACGAGACGTAGTAGACGTTGAAAAGGCGGAGAGGTCTAATCGGCGGGGGCATAGACAATGGCACGGAACAACGAGGCCGCTGTTTCCATGAGCTCGTTGTTAGCTACGCGGCCGTGTTTATGGCAGATTCGTTTCACCGTGAAAAAATCAGCCGCGATAGCGAACGCACAGCCAGCGGCTGGCTCTGATAATTAACCACATCGTCGGCTCGTTTCTGTGGGCGAAGTCGAGGCGCGCAGCATCCGCGCGCGGCCTTTGCGCTTTTCTTTCGAACCTCGCGAACGATGTAATGGCGTGGGCGGACCGACAGGTACTTCTGGGAAATCGAAACGTGTCTGGCCGGTTATTAATCTCGCATCGACCGACGTGAAATATGATTTTCGATGGAGCACCCCTCAGGCACCACCCTTCCCACGACCAACATGCGAACAACAACACGCTTCTTGCTTCCCTTTTTCCAGCGAGTCGGCGAATGTTCCTTGGAATGCGAGGAATAACACTTTTTCGATAGAATATGTAACAGGTTGTCCTACGAGCAACCGATGGAAAGTAATATCCGGCATTATTGCACTCTGGTGGCTCGGAAAAAGGGAAACACCAGCAAGCCAAGGTCGTTGGGTTTTAGTACACACTCGGAGCGACTCTTTTTAGCTTCGCCGGCGGGACACGGAACCGTTACCGGGAGTATGTATCTTGTTCTGTTACGAATATGTAAGAGACAGTTGATAAGAGTTTCTGGCAGCAAATGGCAGCGAGCTCTTTTACCTTTGGCGTTGAATAATTCATGTCTAGGGACGCTCTTGAAAAGTATCCGGCTTCCGGGAAAGAAATTGTTTAATTTTCAACTTTTTCTGTTCTTCGCGTTACTATCGTCATAGAGAAAAATTCCTTAATTTGGGTGAAAAGAATGTCTGCGTAATTTTGAGAACAATTTCCGTTATTACATATTATAAAAGAAAAGTAAAAAATAACTCCAAGAAGCATTGTACAAAATGGAATTAAGAAAATCTAAATACGTTACATTGTACACGTATACATTTAGATATGAAAAAAATCTAAAATCTAAATACGTAGATGATTGGCAAGATAATTAATCACTGTCACACTAATGTACTATAGTAATTCTCGGAGATGATGAAACCGATTCTGTGAGATAAGACGGATCAACTCATTATAGAATTTCAAAGCCACATTAATTTTCTAATCACGAGTTAACTTGTCATTCTCAATTAAATCGTTAAGTATAGAAAAATTTTGGAGATATATTTTGTGTTATAAAAGTTTTCCAAAATTTCATTCGTCGAAGCTTATTAATGTAACGGATAATTAACTACCCAGATAATCGACAATTTGCTCGGTGCATATCTAATAACAAACATCTCACAACTTTTAGAAACAACCACGAAAATTTGTCCCAAACTTTATTCGTATCTGCCTTACGAATCGTTGTCACATCGTTATCACGTGACACGCCAAAAGGAAATTCTAACGGTACACGATCCAAACTAAAATCCCGCAACGAACGCTTACACGCATAATAAAATGTATAACAAAAACAATACGGTGTGTGCAAAGTTCGTTGCAAAGTTCCAACCTTTCTCCTGGAACACGTCCCTCTGCGTACTCCACACGCACGTACGTTGCATACCATTACACACCCGAGCAAAATTTTTCCACGAATATTTCCATGTATCACTTTCCGAGGAATACGCGGCGAGCATTCGGCCGTGCATGATCCCCATTAATAACGGGATTACGCGGTTTTTAGAAGCTTCTGCTACTAGGTGAAACGCCCCGGCGCGAAACTGTCGGCCATCGGCCAGCTAAGCTTCGCCACGGGACATCGCGGTATGAATTATCGCATATCGTGGACATGGTCGGTCCTCGCAGGATTTTCGAATTCCGCGCTCCTCGCTCTTTCCAGGAACTTTCGTCCCTGGTCTCGTCGCGACTTCTCTCGTTGTACGAACGGCATTTCTCTGCCTCTGCGAGGGAGAGGGGCCACGATCGTTGCATTAAATCCGACCGTTGCAGCGCATAAACAAAAGGGAAGAATCCTGGGACGTTCCCCGGATTCTGTGAACACGGTGCGTTCCGAGTGCGTGTTCGACGCACAAATAAACGAACGTAAGCACGTAAGGAGCCACGTGCGTGCGCGCGTGTGTATGCGTGCGTGAGTGTGTGTACGCGGCGACTGCGTGTACCAGACTAGAGTGAAACGACGGTGGAGCTTTCCCAAGTGGCATGCGGGATCCGTCAGGGGTATTCAAATATACAGAGTGGTATTATTTACGAGCGCTGGATACACGGGGTGCCTTGGATTCTTTCGGTAAAAAACAACACGTGTCTCGCCACCCCTGGCCTCACGGAATCGTGGCTCGGCCTCGATCTCGCCCCTTCGCGAGATTTGAATTTAGAAATGACATTGCTCCGGCAAACCGGATCGTTCGAAGCTATTACGCATGGATTTCGAACTAGCTTGGGGATTTTGGGTTCGTTCTTTGAGAGGTTTTACCTCCGTGTCGTAATGGATTCGTGATTTAATGAATTTATAGAAGTAGGAAATAGGTTTTCACGGGGGGAGACGTTGTATATTTTTCGCGTGAAAATTTGTACGGTTAGAGTTTCTTACAAATGCGTAAAGTTCATGTGACGAAGTAGAACGTACAATGTTTCGTCAAAAAAACAGATAATGTGACAAATAGTTTACTAAATCAGAAACTCGGTAGTTTCACGGTTTAAAAATTATATTTCGGTTTCTTAAATCTTCTTAAAATTGTACAATTGAATTAGTAGTGATGAAATTCAGTGTGATAAAATTCAGTACACCAAATTGCAAGGTTAACGCAACATTGATCGCAAATGAGTTTTTAATCGCAACTCTGATAGAATTTATCAATCAAGTAACAAGGCGAGAGGTTAAGTACGATCTCGAAAGAGGAAAAGTTATTGAAATAATGAAAACACAGCGGTGCCTCTGACACGGAATACGAAATGGGGAGAAAATGTCGAGTGCGGCGTTCGAAAGGAAATACCGTTCGAAATTCATAGCGCTTTATTTCTACAAAATAAACTAACGTTCGTCGGCGTTTGCCCGCAATCTAAATAAAGCTGACCGGCCGGTAGAAACTGCAGCGCGAAACACGCGACGTCAGGTGATTTGTTTCGATCGCGATTCTGGCAAAGCCGCTGTTTTTTCACGTCATTCGAACGACAAGCTCGCTAGCTCGCCATTTAATTTCGTGACTGACGTCAGTTTACCCAGCCGCTAGTAAAATCATCGTCGGTTGTCGAAGGGCCTGCTGGCTACCACCGACCATTCTGCCGATGCTTCTGCCTGAAAACTCACATAAATATTCGACTATTTGTTTGGCCGCTGCTAAGGAGAGAACGCAGCAGTACACGGAGCAGACGCCGGAACTCGTTCTGCTCGAACGAGGTTTACGCTACCCGCCACGATTTTCTTCGAGGAAAGATGAATTAGGGCCATCCTTTCGTGATGAACACGAAAACATACCGGATGGTTCCCAGAAGAATACGTGGCGAGGAAAATAATGGCTTGGAATAAATAGTGGAACATTTTTCACTATTCTTCATTCAACGCGTACACGAATGTACGTTTTTTTTTTTTATAATTACCAATCGCTGTTATTAGAAATTTGATTTCTAAATAACGAACAATTTCTAAGATATGTAATATAATGTTTCAAGCAAATGACTTTGATTTTGAACTGTCTTTCTCTTTAACACGAGATTGATATCACTTTTTATTCTCACATGATGTTCTCTGTAATATTCTCTTTACATGCGCGAGTGTTACGTTTCTTCGAGGGTTATATTTTCTCCATGTTATTTAATAACGTTAACACGAAGCACATGATGGTGTGTCAGTTTCAAATATTTTATTTAAAGGTATTTACTTTCATGAACAGACCGTGTCACTTCCAATGTAATGATAATTCAATGTTATTATAATGGTATACTCAGACAGATAATTTTTCAAAATTCTCGAACTCGATAAGCAGACACACTGGATTACTATAAAATTTTTTATCTTCTCGCAACATTTCAAAATTTATCTAACAACCCAAACATCGAATAAAAACGTATATCACAGGTAATTTAATCCCGGGCATTAACATTTTTCATTCTTTAAATCAGCATACGATATAATCAATAAACGTCAAACGACGAAAAATATGCACAATCCCAAAGGACTTGATCCACCACAGCGTCGCTTTTTCAACGCTGAATATTTCATACCATCGAGAGAGCGATGTTCGCGACGTTGCTAATCGAATCGGCGTTAATTTCACGCAGGCACGCAGACCGTAGAAAGATCGTTCTCCGCTCGAGCCGGTCCAATGCCGGGCAATAATTAAACCTACACCGTAAGTCACAAGATTAAACGACGAACCCAACCTCCTCTCCTCCTATGTCGTCACATTGGGGCACTCCCCCTCCCTCCTCGAAAGAGAAGCGTAGGGTGCGTTCGTGCCGACCCTTCACCTTGGGTGAATCGAAACGAGGCGGTGAACGAGCGGTTTAAGTGTCGGTCGAATCTCCATCCGTTGGCCGTCAGCGTGGAGAAATTTCAATAAGCCAATTCGGATAATGGATTGGCACGCACGTGCGTGTGCCCGCGTGTCCATGCGCCTCTGTGTACGCCGGGCGCGCGTCGAAAGTGCAACGTATTGTCTGAATCCCTGATTCGTTTCGTTCCACGAGAGACAGAGAGAGAGAGAGACAGAGAGAGAAAGAGAGAGCAAGAACAACAGGGGGTTTCAGACGGTCCGTTTCCCGCCGCGAAACTCCAAGTGGACCGCTGTTTCTGACGTGGGTGCAACCGAGGTTCGTAAATACTTCTCGACATTCGTTACGCGTCCTGTTTATTGGTTCCGGCAAATTGTTCGTGAGCGTGGCTCGGAAATTCGAGATGCCCACGCGAGGAGCGTGGAACAACACGAAACAACGATATACGGGGAAAATGTAAGAGAAAGGGAGAAGGTGAAAGATAGGGTGAAAAAGGGGAGGGATAGTATTGACGCGGTATGTTCATCGGCCGACTACGATCGACGCGATGATGGGTTGTCGTGATTTCGGCCGGGGGTTCGCGAAAATTATGGCCAGCTGAATACGGGTTACGAGGCGGTTTCGGGCAAGTGTTCGTCGAGAGGAAGAGCGGAGCGGAGAAGAAGGGACGACGTGCGGAGGATACGTTACACAAATCAAGGTGAACCGGTGGCGTTAGAGAATACATATGGAGAAGAGAGTACGAAAGGTATTTCAGCCCGAGGGTGGCTGTTATTATTATTTGGCGTAGCAGGGGTAACCTCGTTTCTTCGTGTGAATCACGATCAGCCGGAGGATGATCCCCGTGTAAGTTATTAAACCGGTGTGGCTTTTATGTAGATTTACCGGCGATCCAACAGCGTTCGATTTTTGACTTGGTTAAAAAAAAAAGAGTTTAACGTCATGTTCGGTGAGTGAGAACGCTGGAAATAATTTTTTGGTCTCGCGGAAGGTTGTTTTCGATCGTTGTTTCATAGAGGATTCGGTGTGGTAAAGCATCAGGGTTGTTCGAGCAAGAAGTTATTCGACATTGTTCAACATGGACACGATAGTTAACTCTCCCCTATTTGACATCAGATGCTTTAAACGCGTTTATACCTCGAAATTTCATCGCCACGGTGCACGCGTCCGGCTCGCAAATAATTCGTAGTTTGCATACAGAGTGGTCGTTCGTATTTTTCGCGGGGCTTGCAAATGCTCGCGATCAACGAGTAGGGGGAGGCAAGGGGAGGAGGGGGGTTATTTATGTAAATGGCGAAAGTGTTTAATGAATAATGTAAATAACGTTACGGCGCGACCCGCGGCACCGTCGCCGTGTTTTTCGAAATTCTTCCTGCGTTCGCGCTCGTTCGCGTGCGTACCGGACCGAATTTCGCATAATTAAAACGCCGCGAGCCATCGATCTTCCGTATCTTCCTTTCGAACATCGACGAGCATCGTCGACGCTCGACCAGAGATCGAAACGATCCCGGGAAACTCTGAGAGAGAATACAAAGAGGGAAAAGAACGGCCATAGTAATTTAAGCCGACGAGCACGCCTCGAGCCAACCTCCATTTGCATGAAAAGTGCAAACGAAACACGGCGAAGGAGACACCGCGGAGGGCATTTAACAGGTAATACCGAGATTTATCCTTTAACGGGCTCTTTGTCGCGCTCGCGGCGCGTTTGTCGCACGAGGCAACAAGCGAGGAAGCTTCATGAAAAATTCCTTCGATTGGACTCTCGTCGGAGCGCGATCGTGGCGCGCGTAAGACGCGCAATTTATTCGAATCTTCGGCCACCGGGCACCCACGCAGCAACGGATTTCCGTTTTCCAATAAAATCTCCGTTCGTATGTGCAGCTGTGTGACTTTACCCGAGTGCCGCGAGAATCAACCCGGCCTCCCTTCTTCTCCTCTCTTCGTCGATCACATCCCTTTGTAGCCGTGTGAATAATCGTCAAACTCCTGTGGAAAACATCGCTCGCAGAGGCGAGCATAATGGCTTCGTATCGTCCACACGTTGTATCGTTCATGCTTGCGGTATAACGATAAATAGGCGAGTTTATTCTGCACCCGACTAAGCCGACGCGTCTCTTGATATTACTCCGATGATATTTTCTTAACGTGTTTGCCGTGTCAGTTTTAAATATTGTGTGTGTGTGTGTGTGTGTGTGTGTAAAAACAGGATCGATACGCGGGCGTGCAGTCTCCGCGGATAAACGCGTGAATGTGTGACGTTAAATATAGGAGAAACTATGGCGTCTATTAATAGTTGGCCTGTCCTACTCGCAACGGTCTCTTTTCCCATCGTGTCGCGAAGGTTGCAGAAGGTGTCTGACCGATATGGGAGACCATCGGATGAATAGCGCATATTCCAGCAAATTTCTTGGCCTCTGTGTGTTATTTACTATCGGTGGATAATTCGTGGACTGTGTGACAGCTCAAAGCCTCAGGCAGCTCGAAAGTGGTAAAAAGGATTCGAAGATTTAAGGTTGTTGTAAAACATTAGGATAAGTTGTTAGGTGCTCGGATAGAATATGGTTGAAAAGAGAAATCGGATCCTCGCTGACCGAGTTTCTCCCTTTTCTTTTCTTTTTCTTTTCTTTTTTTTTAAACCAAACGTCAAAGAAGCTGGCCCTTCTCGACGTTCCACGGGGAATAGTAGCTTCTCCAGTTGACACAGTGACCTGCTGCTGTGACTCGTTTCTCTTACTCGCTCGATTGTAAACGTCCTTCCACGGTAGCGCAGATTTACTACCGTGCCATAAATAATCCGATGCAGCGCGCTTTCAAACGAGAGGACATTTGAACAAGGATGAGAGTCCTTTCTCAGTGGAACAAGCCTAATCAGAAAGGTCGATTGTTCGACCTTTTCTACCGACGAAAAGCACGAAAGGATTCCAATAATAACGAAGAAGTTACACGCGCGGCTGTGTTCAACTTCTGGTTCCATTGATCGACATTCAATGTACCCGGGGAAAGAAAAGTTTTTGGTCACGTTCGAAACAACCGTGTCGTTTGTATTCCGTTCCATCGACACAGTGACCTCGTCGACGTTTGCACCAGGTATCGACGATAACCGACTGGCCCCGGCGCGGTAACGAAGATTTACGGCTGTCATAAAGCTTTAAAAACAGTTCCCGCGGCTAAGTTCAACCGACAGAGCTTTATCCATGTCGGGCATTTCGTGCCTGTCGTGTTGCTACGACACGAAGGTTGCGAAATTCGCGAGAAAACGCGCGATTTTCAAGGCGTTGAAAAATTTTCTCGCAACCGTACGCTTCGCTGAAAACTTCCCGCCAGCGTCAGTCATTTCTTATTCTACGTCGACACTACACAGCGGTCACGTATGGTGTATAGCGAGCCCGGGGAATGGACTTCGACGACGTTTCGTCTTTCATAAATAAGAATGAGCTTAGGCTTTCTTCGAGCCAGCGTATTTGTCGTTGCCTGGCGAAGCGACAAACGGAAACGGCAAACCCGGGTACATCGAATACGGGAGTCTCCGGCTTGGGTGCATAAGAATTGCCAGAGTCAACAACGTCGTGTTATTTAGATTTAAAATTCCCTTATCGCGGAAATTTGTTCCCCTCCCCAGTTGTGCTGATAACGAATAGAAACGCGCGGGATATTTCTTTTGCAAGATATGCAGCAATGTTTTCTTATTTGATGACACGATGTGAAAGATGGTCAACCTGAATAAAAATATTTTTAGATGTTAAAAATTCATCTAATATATATGTTTACGTGTGCTATATATATCTCGTGATGATTCTTCAAGATGGATTTTATACTCGATATAGAGTTATTTCCATCTTACCCCTTTTCGAATTGTAATCTCAGTTCAGAGAAAATTTTGTACATCTTAGTAAAGGATATAATAATTTAATTAAATAAGGATTAAAGGTTGAAATAAGAAAACTGTGAATCCGTTTGTTGCGTCGTGGATAAATAAGTCTCTCGTACGATAACTGGATCACATCGCTCGTGAATCTCGGTCAAGCTGTTCCTATAATCTAATTATTTCAACCTGCAATCTATTTTCTCGTGCACCGAGAATATCTTGGGGTGAAATATCTGATAGTATTACAAAAAGCAACAATGCTAAGACTAACTAATCACTGTAATTGCTAGAATATCTACCAACTAATTAGCAATTGTTAGTAATAAAAGACGATATTTCTGATTTCCAACTGTTGGACTCCGTAAAAGCTTAACGTACCGAGCAGTGTAAACTTCCAGCAGAATCCGTTGCACGAAAATTTCTAATTCGATCTAACGACCGAAACTATTCTGCACCGGAAGAACTACTCTGCCCGAATTAAACAATGAATCTCGAAAACTATTTTTCCACGTCTTCCCCTTGCTGCCCACCATTGGCGGCGCGCAATCCAATACCCTTGCGCACCGAGAATTCTCGGAGCACCCAATTTCATTGCACCGGGCGTCCCGTTTCCATTCGTCTCTCTAAATACTTAAAAAACCCCTCCGGTTGCCATCTAATTTCCTCCCGTCATTAGGCCCGGAATACTCACGGGTAGTCTTCCGACAACATCAATTATCACGGTTGACGTAACAGCAAGGGTGGCTCGCGCAGCATCCTTCGCAACCGAGTAACATTTACAACGCGTTTACAACACACGGCCAGGTGAAACACGCGGCGAGAAGAAGAAACACCGCCTCATCACGGTGATTTTTTGCCGTTGATGAAGCTGTCCCCTGTCCCTGTTCTCGGCACGACCTGTGAAACGGCCGGGCATTAGCGGCTACGAACACGCCGCTCGTCGGTTCACGCTCGTGAAAAGCTCGCTGCCACGGCGTGCGACAGCGCAATTACAATAAACCGGCGGCGGTCTCGCTACCGGCGTACACCACCGTCTGTCGAGGCTCGATCTCTCTGGTTGCAGCCCTCGACCAACCACCCGCACCCTTCTCTTCTCTCTCTCTCTCTCTCTCTCTTCCTTTCTTCGTAGAATCAACCCGTGTTCTCGATTATAAGCTTCGCGCTGGTCTCGGCGCGAGGTCGAGGCTTAAATTAAATCCGGCTAATGTAACCGTCGGGTATATTAGATCTCTTGTCTGCGGCCGCGTGTCCTTCCTCTTTCGCGTGCCGCGATTGGTCCGCGGGCCAAAGAGAGCGTTCGTGAAGAGAGAGGGAGAGAGAAGGAGGCAAAGGGAAGCTCTGTGATCCTGTACTTGGCGATCTGGCAAAGGTTCCTCGAGTCCTGGAGTTAATTCGTATCGGTAGCGCGCAACGTAGATAAGAATCTTCGAGAACGATTCTTTTTCATCGTGAACTCGTCGTAGACACGACTCGTCGGGAAGTCGCGTTTGACGCGTGGGAAACGCAGCGTCAGGAAAGAGGAGGCTCTCACCTGTCGCTGCCGCGACAGTTCCGCCAGGTTCAAAAGCTAACGCAGCTATTCCCTCGGCTAATTTCTGCTTTGTGTAGCTTTGTTACGATCGCGGAACGGCACGTCACGTCACGTGCGTGCGTTGAACGAGAACAGAGTCATCGGCGAAAGGATGTCAACGAGAGCGAAGTGAACGAAACGGGGGATGAACTAGGGGGGATCAAAGGGAATCCAACGGGAAGGCGGCGACGTTGTCTCCCCGGCATCGGATGCCCCGTGATCGAATCGCTAATTAGTCCCTGGTTCTCTCTCTCTCTCTCTCTCTCTCTCTCTTTCTCTCACTCATTCCCTCTCTCTTTCTCACCCGGACGACGAACTCTTTGAGAGTGGAGTGGCTGCTCCACGATCTCTCCCGCGCTCCAGGTAATACATTCGGATCGAGTAAATCCACTTTAAGGCTCGTCGCGCCACGGCGACCGGAACTTGGTGGAATGGAGTTATCTGAAACGATTAATCGTGTTTATTTCGTGATCGACGGGGCGGTGCGGACTCGCTGATCGGTTTCTAAGTTGCGGAGCAGCCGGGCCGCGGCTTGCTCTACCGTGAAATATCTGTCAGATCAAGGGAATCTGATTTCATCTTGCGTAAAACTAGTTTTATACTGTTAATTATTTCGATCGTTACGCGGTGTAACTGGCCAGATTCGGTTAGAGCCCCTCGTTCAGAGGAATTTTCTAATTGAAAAATTTCAATCTGCGGTGGATTTTTTTAATTAGCTTGACGTCGAGTTATAAGATATTCTTGCGTAATTGAACTGGTACCAACTGTATTTTACAAGCGGAAAATACCAAATTACCAGTATGTAATAGACTCATTTAAGTAACATGTTTGGCAATAAAACACGTTACATTCTACGAACAGAACTATGAACATGTTATAAAAGAAATGAATGCCACTAATAAATAAATAAATATATATATATATATATATATATTCACACATTTTTTTAAATCTCAACACGCTTCAAAGTTTCAAAAAAATCTTTGTAGTTTTTTTTGTACCTTATTACATTTATCAATGTAACAAATTTTATACGTGCAATTTCTTATATGTACAAAAGTAGAAGTTTCTTTTCGAAAAACAATTCTTAATGGTAAAATAAAAGAAAAAAAAGCTGTATGCGAGAAAATAAACCAATAAAATGGAAACAGATGTTCCTTTCAGCACAGTTTTTTAAAATCCAGTGACTTCTTAAGTGAGTTGAACAAAATAAATAAATATTATTAGCTGTCGAATTAATTTGCATATCAAAACAACAAAATTTATCATTCGACGTAAGACCTACCTACTGAACTTCACGACGACGCCTTAAAACGAGACGGCAGGGGACCATAAAGAATATGCAGCGCACATGCATAAACCGACTAGTTTATGAATTTCGCGAACGCGTTGTCGGTCGTAGGAAAATCGTTTTGAGGTAACGTTAATTATCGACTAGGCAACCGTTGCTTTAATAACGAGCTCAACGAAAGACGTTCGACGCGGCGGGATGATAAGTTATAAAGCCGCTTCGACGTGCAGCGAGGCTGCTATCGATTCTTAATACTTGTCAGGTTGTTATACTCTCGCCTGCCTGGCAGAAGGGATTCCACCGTGTACTCTGGGGCGCCATAAACATTAATCCGAATCTGGATGGTTCGCGCTGCCTTCGCCACGATCGAACGAGTCGAAGCTCGAAAGTGACAAGACACAATATCTCACAATTCGCGCAATTTTATGGGCCTTTAGGGCTGCGATAACGATAAATCCTGGTGAACGATGACGCCTTGAGAATTGATCAGTAAGGGATTAAGAATCCCGCCTCGAACACACCGGCTGACTAATATCTTCTCGTTACTTTTCGCTCGCCTGTATTATTCACGGTCTACGTTCGCTCGTGCAGATCGGTTTTTAACGTGTAGAATGTTTCACGATTTAAGCAAGCGATAGAACATGTTTCAATAGGGGAAAGCAAGAGGGGATGGAAACAAAACCAATTGAATAACGAACGAACAACTTTCCGGGCAAAATTGTAACAAAAGTTATAACCGTAGTGTTTTAATATTGGGTAATTTTGAATCTGCAGCGATTTTTAACAAACATCGGTTCGTTTGTGATAATTCAATTATTTAAGTGGAAGATAAGTATGTAATGTAGTACTTACTATTGAATATTTTTTGGATGACAGATGTGTTCATTTATTAAAGTACTTTAGATAAGAAAATCATTCGTTAGAAGTAGATAGTATTAGAAGATGTATGGCAGAATGACACAACTTTTGACCTGCGATGCATTTACTGCGAGCCTTAAACAAACTCTTAAATATTATAGCTTCATCTCTCACGGACAAAAATTGAATAAAAAAGATTAACGGCTGATCGCGATAAAGTTTCAACTTGCCTCAAGGCACGATCAATCTCGGAATAAATCCTTAAAAAAACTAAGGCCAAGATAAGAGGAATAGCGACGTCGCGATAGGCGCGACATACTCGAAATTCAATTGGGAAACGGGTTGGCGATCGGCGACACGGCCGGTCGGATCTCGATTCGGACCGTTTAATTCCAATGGGCTCCAAGTCGGCCGCAAATCGATCGGTCGGCCGGTCGACCGGGATTTTAACCGATCATCGAAACGCAACGAGACGAAGAGGGTAGCCCGGTGCGGTGGCGAAGCGTGCCACGAAGGTATATATATATATATATATATATATATATATATATATATACACATATATATATACGCGACGTAAGTCCGGCCGCTTAATTAAGCGTGCGCGAGTGTACGCGCCGCTACCAGCCCTCTCCCTTCCAAACACCCACCCACCCCCCTGGAGTAGGTTCGAGCGTGGGGTGGAAAAAAGATCAATAAAATCCCTAGTCTACGGGCGACCGCATTCATCGGCCACCCCATTTCTACAACATATTTTGCAACCTCACCCCAACGCCGGCCTTGCCTCTGGCCCCCACCAGGTTCGCGCGCCGCGAACCTCCCTCTTTAGCTGCCCCACGTGCTCGTTTCATCCCCCACCGATCGGCTCGGCGTTCACCCAAGGGGAGGCAGAGGCCCGTACCCGTGAACGAGTTTTGCCAGACCACCGCTAGGTGGCGATAGAACGCGGAGGAAGGGAGACGCGGCGAGATTGAACGCGAGTAAACCGAACGCTCCAACAGCCAGAGCGAGAGAGCCTCTGGTAACAGGGCTCCCCTGACCCCTCCGCGTTCGGTCGCCGGAGCCGCTTCACTCCTTCGAGCAACTGGAGGTTCTCGTCAGCCTGTCAGTTAGTGCCGTGGCGCCGTGACGGTACGGTTGTTGCTTGGTATACGTTGTTTTTCGGTTTCCATCGTACGGCTCGTGAAACGTGGCTCTGCTATTCAATGGGGACCTCGCTTCGGACCCATCGCTGCGACGGACACTGTTGCGAGCACGGGGATAATCAGTGATTCCAGTTTGGTGACTGATCGGAGATCGTCGCGTGTGCTCCTTATTTGCTTGTTTCGATTGTTTCGTTTTGGTTCTCGGTTTTCTTTTTTTTCTTTTCCTTTCCGTTCTCTGTGACTTGGGTTTTAAGTCTTTTAAGTTTTCTTCCCCCCCCCCTTTTTCTTATTTAATTCTTTTTACACACGACTCCAGTGGGTCCTTAAAAAAGAAAAAGAAAAAAAAGAGGAAAATTGCAACGTGCGTTGCAAGGTGCGACGAAGCGAGAGCAAGTGAGGTATCACCGTATTTTCGGAGCAAAGAGGAGAAAAGGCGGGAAGAGGAATTTCTTACGTGCAGTTTGGTGTGTGCGCGTTCTATCGCTCGACGTCGGTGCAGTACGCGGTATCGTAGATAAGGTGAGCAATTTGTTCAATTCTCTTTCGCGTTTGGTTCTCGACGCGCGCGGCTACCGGAGTGACGTTACGCTACGACACGTGAACGGAGCGCCGGACTGGGAAAACGATGGATCGCGACCAGCCGCGTTTCTCGCTGTGCATTATACGAGCCGAATATGTGATCGACAGAACGATCAATCGCCTGGAAATCTCACCTTACCCATTTCGTCTTATCGGTTAACGAAAGAGTGAGCAAGAAAGAAAAAGGAACGGCATCAGCTTCTTCGTTCTTTGAGATCTCTAACTAAAGCTAAGTCGTTTCGTTCCATCGCGTTGCTCCAACTCTCGAAAAGAATCTTCTTCTCGACATCGATAAACGAAAAAAAAAAGAGTGAAAGATGGTGGAGAAACAGAGAAAAGTGTATAATCTCGATGGTCGAGTGTATCATTGTTCGGCCAGGGCGAGCCACCCTTAATCCGACTTATTGTTAGAAAGCCGACGGCCGCCGGCTGAAATCTGATTTCGTTCTTCATTCAACGTCAGTCGAGCTTGCCGTGACATCACCGGGACTCGCCGAGAGTCGAGTGACGTTTTTCACGGTTTTCGGGCCGAACAAGTCCCGGGATAACATCGATTAATCCCGGGACTCGACTCCCGAGTCTCTCTCCCCCCGTTGGTTCCTCCAACCGAGAATTCGAGAAAACACTCGCGAAGGGGCGAGAGAAAAAGAAAGATGATAGAGACGGGAGGCGAAATAAGGTGGATTAGCGAGAAGAGACCCTCGAAGGGGTCGACCGAGATCGGTTGGCACGCGGGGAAAGGGAACGCGGGACAAATGAAATTTTCGTCGCGGTAAATTGTCCAAGAGAGCGACGCCGCAGAAATCAGCCCGGCGATTAACACTGGGAGGGAGGGATCTCTTAAGACTTGCTAATTTCCTGCCCGGCAGCTCGGAACGTCGGAAGGGCGATGAGAAAGGTAATATCGAGAAGGAAAGACCCATCCATTAGCGGGCTGATCTATTTGCCGGTGCCTCTGTAAATCTTGCCGGGATCGAGACGTGGCCTGTGTTCCGAACGAACACACGGCTCTTTCTTTCTACGGTATACTCCTCACGTCCCGTAGCTTCGTAGCTATGGCGAAATGACGCAACAGGCAATGATAGACGAAAGAGAAAGGGTCACGGAGAGCCACAGAGAATTGGAGGTGGTCCAAGCGAGCGGAATTCGCTATCCAATTGAACGATCGTTGAGTATTCCTTCGACGAGCGCGCGCATGCAGCGTTTGGAACGAGATCCGACCGAATGGATCTAATCGGACGAATTCGTTTCTTCTCTGGAAATCGAATTTGAGGAAGAAATCGGTGAAAACGCGACGAATACGTGGTAACACGGCTCGCGCGATAGATAGACGCGAATTTTAGAATCTCGTTCTCTACGCGCGGCCGTCGCGAGACACGAATCGGGAAGATCGTAAAGTTTTACGACGAGGGACCACAAATCCGTTGATTCTTGCGCGACGGGAGCACAAACGTCGGCGAGCTGCGTCGGTCGCATCCGATTTCGACGGAGGATTTAAACGCAGGAAAGTAGGTTTTGAATATTGATGAACTCGGGGTATGAATATATTCATAAGACTAACAGTTTATTTCTGCAGTCGAGTCGTTTCGCTTTCCATTGATCAATCGACATTGGTTCGTGGAATTCCACTCTCTACGAACCGGCAATTAATATTCGTAAGTACTTGGTACAGGTGTTCTCGTGTCCACCATGAAAGTCCTATGGCCAATCAGTTGGCCCTCGTCGAATTGTAGCCTTCTCACTCGACGATGATATCTGCGTTAACGTTTCATCAAATTTTTAAACACCATACAAACGTTTCGAGTGACGACATCTTCCTCGTGGAAAGATGGATATCGAAAGTTTCGTTTCATCGAATTTCCACGAATCGAAGTACCAAAAAGTGAACAAAATTCTCGCTTCTCAATAATTGTTCAATTTGCAACGCGTTTCACTCCCGAGCACAAAGGTACATGAAAGACAAAACGAAAGCGCAACAACCCTTTCGTCGAAGAGCAGCCGTACGAATCTGCCGAGATTCCGGCCGGTTAGTGTGGGTGGCGTTGTCGAAATAATCGAAATGCTAATTATTCATTTGCATAATTAACGCATACGCGATAAAGCGACCTGCGGCGCACCGTGAGTGGTCCCGCATGCCATCGAAGATTAACGGTAGCCCTGAACCTCCCCCTTCCCCAGTTAATGTTCATTTTGAATATTAACTCCTTGGAAATGAACGTGAAATCGTCGCTAGCGAATTTGCGTGGGGCTCGATGAAATTCGCGTTCGGCCGCGCGTATCCGCCGCTCATGAATTTTCAACGATTTCGAAAGTTGCCCGACGTTCAACAATCGCGAATTGACTCGCGGGGTCGCCACTCGCGTGGTCTCGTCAGCGTCGTTGAACATCGCTCGCTTATTTCGAAACGTTCTCTTTTTTTCTTCTTTCTTGTCGCCGGTGCACAAATTCAAAATTCTATCCCGCTGGAAAAACTAAAAATTTCAGTACCACACAAACAGCACTTTAAAACAGGACACTGCCACTTTGTGATCCTGGAATCAAACAAAATCGAGTGTTCATTTCGTTCGTGGCAATATAGCGAAAGGAGTTTGTCTAATCTTCTTACGTTTGACAGTGCTTATAATTTGTTACTTTGTATCTTATTGAAGCTAGGATTTCTATTGAAACCAAAAGTCCTTGCCATTTCGCATAAAACGCTCTAACGTGCGATAAAAAAGAAGTACAAGCAACGTCAGCGTCGCTGAACATTGTAATGCGTTTATCTGTAAAAATCCGATGATACATTCGAAACGTAAGATATTTCTGAAACGTTCCCCGTCTTCCTTTTTCCCCTCTTCTTTTCTGAACGTCGCGACGGGAAGAGGCGCGAGTTAACTCTTTGTGCCAGCCACTCCTTTGTCTTCGGCTCCAATTAAGATTCTAGAAAGCTTCGCGTGGCAGAGGTCGTTTAAATTCCCATTTTTCCGCCGCCCTTTAAAGGGGGCGGCGTACGTCCCCGGAATCGATTGAAGAGAACCGAGAGGCCGTCACTTTCCTCGGGGAGCGTAAATTGACCCGGTCGTTTACGGTCAATTTCCGAAAAATCTCGCGTTCCTCCAGCCAACGGTTGGAAACTACCCTCGAGACGTCTGGACGCCATAACTTCTTTCGGCTACATTTCCTTCCTCGACGCTTGAAATGACAAGCGGGCCAACAATTGGCCGCGTAAATCTTCCGCGTCTTACAGGAGAACCGAGCTATATCTTTTCGAGTTTCCTATGTGCGTTCGATTCCTTGCACCGCCCCGGAGATATACGAGTGTCATCCGCTCGATTTATTCGGACCTTTGGTCGCAGCTCGTTTCGTTCCACGCTCGTAATAATCACTCCGTTCGCTTTATTTCTACGACGATTATTCACTTAATTATTCCGTTAATCAGTTTGCGAATTGTGAATTTAACTTGACATTCCGTTTCGGGGATGATCATACGAGAAATAGAGATTAATCTTAACTCTCTCTTTCTCAAATCTCTGAGCCAGAATACTTGACGTATTTATAAGCTGGTACTGTACGTCAAGAATTCTCCGTCCGAGGTGGAAAATTATTCCATTTTCCATTGCTTTTTGTATATTTCGATTGTCATGTCCAGTGGACATATATCCGTCCTTGTTAACACATATCTCGAACTATACTCGATCAATCGTGTATTTAAACTCTGTCATATTTTAGTGTCCGAGGATACTCGAACGCGTGGATTATTTGGAACTTTGTTCCAGTTTCCTCAATGACAATTTCATACGTTACTGTTCTTTAATTGATATGCGAGAGGCGAAGAATTGGCCTCTCTATGTTTGTCTCCTTCATTGACAAGAAAGAAAGTAATAAACGATGTCCAACAATCGTGAAGATGACATTTAAAGTCGGTGTAAAATATTCGTGCGTTCTATCTTTGCAATTTCATAATTGAGAGTGAATCTGTCAATCAATTTAAAAACGAAAACGTGATCAAAGTAACACTGGTAAACTCCACTAACAATAAATCAATTAAAAGTGCGGAATAAATTTTTTTTTTTTTTGAGAGAGATTTATCTCCTATGAATAATTGCAACCAGTATTTTATTTTGCATATTTTTACATGTTGTGTATCGTATTGATACTTCCCGCACATTTTTTAACTTATAAATTTTACGTAAATGCATAAAAATTCGCAGTACGAAAATAAATAAAAATCACTTTGTCTAGTAAAAATTGTCACCAGTACTTCATATTGCATATTTTACATCTTTTTTCGCGCTACTTCTACACCGACAATACAAATTTCACATAAACGCATATTGTTAATATCTACAGTGTAACGATAAATAAAACTCGTTTCGTTTATCAGCACTTCACTTCTTCGCGTTACATATCTGTGCACATTTTTAATCTAAAAGAGATCACTAAATTTGGAGAAACGGCTCTTTATATTTTATTACTCTACTTTCTTATTATGTTACAATCTCTCCTATTTCATCACTTTATAAACATTCGTATCTAAAATACTATCTTGAAGAACTTGTGCCAGATAAAACTTAACAGTAATAACATTTAAAATAAAATAAAAAAATCGTAAATAATAAAATGCGTAAAACTTCCCAACATATAACAGTAAATAAAAATTATTTCGCCAGTAGTCCATTTTAGATGTTACATATTTTACGTGTTACATATTTCTACATTTTCGCAATTCTTTCAGTTTCATACAAACACGTAATCCACGCGTATCAACTTTGTCGTCCCCTTCCACTTGAGTCTCCTCTCTCCCTCACTCAAGGCTCAACCCTTTCCTCACTCGACGCTCTAACAGCGGATACACTTTCAGAAAATCGTGCAACGTGTAACGCAAGGGACGGGAAAATTTCAAGGGACGAGAGAAAGAGAGAAGAGTGGCTTCTCTCGACGGGGGGGAGAGGCCGTTCGTATCTCGCACGCGTCACTAGGCGTAATCGCTAGGCGTAAATCGTTCACGGTCAATTTCCGAAAAGATTCACGGCCCAGTCAGAGCTTCTTCTCTCGGTTCCTCTCTCGGTCTTCTTCTTTTCCGTAGTTCGGATTCGATATGACGTCACACGACCGAACACGAACCGAAGCGGAGCAGCGGGCGGCCCCGTGACCTCGCGATGATGGCTCCGCGTCAACGAGAATACATCAAGCAGCTGCCGCCGCGGACGAATTCAAAGGCGGTCGGGGGTCCGTGCACCTGATTGCAGGACATCCATCTAGCCGCGACAGAAGGTGTGTAGAAACTCCACGGGAGAATTCGCGTCGCGCCGCACGCACACGCTCCACGGATTATAATGGCTTTCTAATTGCGCCGTGCTGTTAGCGCTGGTTGATTCGCCATGAAGCGAAGAGACACGGAAAAGCGGGCGAAAGCTGGTGGATGAAGGACGAGCAGACGAGGGCCGCTCGCGATGCGTGTCAGCGCCCGGGCGAAATTGAAAATTGATGAGAGAGATCGACACTCGATTGCCCGTGATCTTAAATTGCTCGCGCGTCCATCCAATGTTTAGAAGACTGGATACAAACAGTTTCGTAGGTATGATTAGTAACGAGCGATGTCGGCGAATTGACAGGTGATGAGGATTGTTTAATTTTTGCTGTAGAAAGAGCTATTCGAGGTCTTTGGAATTTTATATTTGGAACAATTTGGTAACGATGTCGATAAATTGGTGACAGGTGTTATTTTAAATTTAGTTCTAAGAAAAGTTCCCGTGTAATTTTTCAGTCTTATTATAGGAAGAATTTTCAGGACTTTTGAGATTATGTTAATTTAGTAATGATAATTTGGTAAAATGTCGTTAATGAGATAATTGTACAGTTATGAAAGAAAGTTCTGAATTCGAATGTAGTAAGGGAAGTCGGAGAATACTATCTCATATATAGTAAGTAGACAAATAATTTTATTGCAACAAACGAAACAAAGAAATCACATAGGCTCGGTAGATTAACATTAACATATTAAGCATGTGGAAACTATATTAAGCATGTGGAAACTGTATTTGTATAAAAACAGAATTGTCTCTGTGTCCCTTTCGAGTAAGTTCTTGAAACGTGTAAGTTCTTGAAAACTACTCGCATTTACACTTTTTAAATAGCAATCACCTACGTCAAAAGATATCCTCTAGCAAAATTTCAAGTTCACGAGTCACAAAAAAGTTTACCGAAGCAGGAAAAAGAATCAATCTCTCGGCGAAACGGGTGACTTTTTATTTCTCTCGTTAGAGCTCTCGATCGATCCTCGATCCGACATCGAGAGTTCGAGGCCCGGGGGCATAACTCTCACTTAATAAGGTAAGAATGCCAGGACCTAAGGGTTGACCGCAAATGCGGTTTAATCGTTGAATATCGCGGAGAGGAAAGGGCGACCAGTCGCGAGCGCGACAATTAGCGACAATTTCTGTTGGTCGGTCGTTTGTCAAGACCAGTTTTCGAGCGACCACGCTTAATCGAAGTTATAACCCTAAAGTCTATAGCATACAGCGACGATTCTTTATAGGGGTCACAGAATCGATTCTTTGAACTTACTGAACCGACTGTAAATCTGAATAATTTAAATGTAACAATTGGCTATGGAGGGTGACAAGAAGGAAAGAAGAAGAGAACGGTGCACGTGTGGCTCTACATGGTCCGTTTCAAAAAATAATCAGCAAACAGCGAATGTTTGTGGAATTTCATATTCCCACGAAGATAGTTAAAAATACAAATTTTCTTAGTTACACTTTGAGGAATTGAAACAATCGTTTTAGAAGTCGATCCCTCGAGGAAGTACACAGACGATGACAACTTACACATTCACTGGATATTTCGTTCTTGTTGTAGAAATCTTTCATCCGATATAATTGAAAACTTACATGTTCATATATTCATATATTGAAAATTTTATTCTATTTATTTCGTTATTGTATCTCATCGATACACCGTTACAAAAGTATCACGTGATTTACACAAACCAACTATTAATTTTCAGAATTTAAATTCGGTTGAATAGCTATGATTAACTGATCATCGGAAAATGAAAATTCCAATTGAAAAGGATTAAATTGATCAACTGATCATATATGTAAATGCCACTGATGAGAAGCTGCGCGAATTGATTGTGAACGTGAGAATACAAAGCGAGTGATCCCACTACTTTTGAAACAAAACCGCGGGACAAAGGCGACACGGATGAAAGAGCATTCAAACGATTCTCAATTTTAAACGATAGCACGGTTGATCCCTTCTTCCTGACCTCGAGCAAGCCCGGGTTTCGCTGGCTGCGCTGATTCTCTCGAAGGGAAGCGTGTTGCAAGACTGGAGATCAACTCCTCGACGGGGCGGGGATAAAATATGCAGGACATAATGCTGCCTCCTGAGGGATACACCTGACGTTGCTGAGAGAGAGTGGAGTCGCGGCTGTACCGAATATATCCACCCAGGGGGATAAGCAAACCGGCCAATAATTCATTCTAAATACTTGTATGCTAATAACGATGCCGCGTTGCAACGAAAATTTACTATTCCCAGGCGCGTTCTACGAAGCTGCTCGTCCTCGCGCTGTCTCCGCGTCGCCCTGTCTCCCACTCTCTCTCGTTCTTTCCTCCTCTTGTCCCTCGGCGTTCGCCAACTCGGCGCTCGCGTTGCGAATACCACCCCGCGAATGCCACCAGCTGGAATAACCAGCGTATTAGCTTTACGTTATAACCGCCGGTGGAATTTATGCAACGGGTCCGGTAATCCCGCAGAACCATAAAGTCCGCTATCTGGATCGTTTATCCGCGACACCCTTGCCACCCTACGTTCCCTTCGTCTTTCAATTCTCTGCCTCTTTCTATCTCTCTCATTCTCTCCTCTGACGAGAAGGTTCGTTTCCGCTCCACATCGTTCGCACGAGTGGAAAGAGAAGAGAAAATTGAAATCTTCCTCGGCTCGAATGACCCGCGAGAAACGAACGACGAGAACGCGTCGTCTCGACGCAACGAGTCTGCAACAAGATGTACGAGTCGAGACGGTGCGTACGAATCGCGGTTCGATTTTTTATTGGCGAAATAGACGCGAGCCAAGGATCGAGGCGGGATTTTGGCACGGTGTGACCCGAATCTCACGAGTCTCGAAAGTGAAATCGACCAGGAAAATTGACCTTGATCAGTGCTTATTCTACTGGAACACCAATACCTCGAGAATATTAATGCGAGCGAGTTTCGACGAAGAAAGAGTCGGAACGAAGAACTCGTTTATAAATAGAGGGAACGTTCCAAGAAGTTGCGAGGTAATGGCGAAACGTTCGGTAGAATGGCCCACATGAGAAAATTGTGTTTTCAACGCATCTCGCGAGGAGATCAAGAAACAATCTCGCCATAGTGCGTGATTCCCAACTCGGTGAATTTCTCCCTCCGACTCGTTTCGACGATTTCATTGAACAAACTGGACGAACGGCTTTCACGAGCCCCACGTATTTGCAACGGGAGTAAGAGCAGGTGTTTCGAACGATTAAACGAAGAAGCAGAATGGCCGAGCTTTCCCCCCTCCTTCCCCCCCGTCGGATCCTTTCCGTTTGATCGCTTTTGCATCCTTGAATCGGGCAAAAATCAAGATTACACACGCGGTGCTATGTTTTTAATTTTACGACTACGGTAAAATCGTCTCTCTTTTTACCCTATTCACGTACAACCTTGCGTTTGATAGTATTGCTCGATGGGAATAATTTATTCACGGCAATTTCTTTGAACTTCGTAGAAAAGATATCCAGCTAGAAGACATAACAATGAAAAGAGAGGAAACTTTTCTCTCTCTAATGTTAAAATACAATTCGACAACATAAATCGATTGGAAACATAGGAATTCCTAAATGAAATATAAAAAGTGGATATTACTCGGATATCCAGTTGTCTACGTAGAATCTAATCGCAACAATAAGTGTCACCAATCAAAAACAGAAACGCTTCTAGTTTTACTCCTTCCCCTTCGACGCGAAGGAAATTCGTCGGATGACCATTGCCCACGGTCGAGAGGTACGATCGTGAGACGTTCGAGAGATGCAAACATGGACCGGCGGCATAATCGTAAATCAAGCGGTGTTCGAGTAATTACTTGAGAACGCGCGATTTCGTGTTTGCTAAACAGTCGGAGCCGGTGGCGCGCGCGACGGACTTGCTCTGTAACGAGAAAAGTCCGGTCAATAAATTAATTAAACTGTCGTGACTTGGGAGCTGGAATAGCCGATGAGGTCGGCCAGCGTAATGCGTTCGTTCGGTCCTGACCTCATTACCATTCGTGAAATCATAATCGTTTCGAAAATTGCGGAAAGCTTTTAGCCAAGCTCTGCCACTTCGAAGTTGCCACGCGGCCGCTCGTGCTCGAACGCGTTACCGGGGCTGCCCCGTAAAATTTCAAACGATCACGGAATGGCAATATATCTAGGGCTCGGGTCCCGATTAAACCACCCCCGATTTTTCACGATCCACCGGGTAGTTTTGCCGATTCGTGGACCTTTACAGTCCTTTCCTTTGAGAGAATATTGTTGGCATATTGTTGATGTAATGTGTTTCACCTTATCACTAGATTGTAGATTGGTTAAATTTGCAGTAAATCATGCGTATTCGTGTGCTAAAGAGAAACTTCATCGCGATCGGTATATTTCTGTGACTGTTACATGTTAGTTTATATTCGAAAGATTATACGCAAACTTACATACATTTAAGATTTTGTAGATGTTAAAGACTCTTCTTGACAATGTTTCAATGCACACGTTGATTGAAAAAAATTACAAATGAAGAAATTCATTAAGATATACATTACATACATTTACATATGAATAAACGATACTTCATACAATATTCGACAACAGACTTTTGAGAATATAATTGAAAAGATAGAAACTGTTTTACATACATACACACATAGGTATTACAAAGCACTACATCTTGAATATTTTGTATTCATATATTTCTTCGTATTATGTGTACTTTGCGCATTTGAAAGTTTCCTTTAAATACATAAAAAGTCTATGTACAACCAAGTACATATACATATATATATCCATATAGTATGGAGCTGAATCAATTTTGTATTTGCAAGAATAAAGTAGATAGAGAAGACGTTATATCTAAAAGATCGGCATGAATCTTTAGCGAAATTTTAGTCCTTAGTGATCGATATTCTTTACCGAGAAAGGTCTTGAGTACGTCTAAAGTCTTTGTTATTACCGCATGATCGTACTCTTGCTCCCATTAAATCTGATGAGTCCTACACCACGGAGAATCATAAATTTTATATGTTAATGTCATTATCATCTTCAAGCGATATCATCTGAATATAACGGTGAATTGAAGAAAAAGTTTTTTTTAATGGGCATCGAATCTCATTCTCTGGAATTGCAATTTCAACCGCGAACAGTCTCGCCTACTGAGTTTCAGAAATTACGTCGCGCCGAGCAACAGTTTGCAGCAATAATTATTCGCATTAACCGCGCGCGCGAATTTTTTACTGTGTCGTATGCGAATCGCGTGATAAATAAAGTTATCCGTCCGCTCGGCATGTATCGTACGATTCGCACCCTCCACTCTGTTTCAAAAGCGCGTAAGGATAGAGCGTAACGAGTCGCCGGAGGGTTCCAAAGTCGAACGATATCTCTCCGTTAGCGAGGTTAGTAAAACTACGAAGATATTGCCCACTTTATCAACGAGTATATCGGGAGGGGGCGCGTTAAAATTTCTCAAAGGTGTCAACAGGCTAGCCTGGACGCTCGCACGGACGCTTTATGCAAATCGCGACCCATCAATTTCAGACGAGTTGCGAAAAGCCGATGCAGATCGGTCGCTGGTTTCGCCGAAAAATCGCCGATCGCCCGAAGGAACCGACCGAAGAAAGAGAGAAATAGAGGGAGAAAACGAAGACGAGAAACGGGTACGCGTGGCTAACAAGGCTCTTCCTTTGCGTCTCACTTTGAATGCTCCGCTAACGAGTCAGGCCGGTAAATTATTTCGTAAAAGGGGACGTTTTACGCGGCCCGCCGCGGCATCCGAGTTATAATTTCCGGCGTGGTGACTTTACAGAGCCGGTCGTCGCCGCGTGGATACAGTCTTTGCGCGTTATCCACAAGCTACGATCAATTTGAGCTGATACGACCGTGCGTGAGTTTGAGCGTGAACGTGGATTTCTTCTGAAGATTCGGAGATAAAAACGCGTTTGAAGCTCCGTTCGGGATCCCGAGGATGCCATTGATCGCTCGTTAAACGGGTGCTGACGAGAAAAATACTTATTTCGGCGAGATGCCACTGGTTCTTGCTGATGGGTGCTTTGAGAAAGAGAAATTCTCGTCTGGAGAAATGTAGGCGCAGAACAAGGCTGTTTTTATTGAACTACTTAAAGTGCCAAAGAATTCGATACGAAGTTTACGACTAAAAGATAATTGAAAGAGGTTTTATTATTGCTCTGTATATCAAGAAGTAAATGTGTCGAAAAGATGTATGAAAATTTTGTAATTCTCAAATTCTTCATTTGATTTCAGTCATTCTGCACTGAATATTTGGAGTATCTGAAAAATACGAAAATTACACGTTTTCAGAGGACAAATTAAACATCCAGCATTTATTAATAGCTATTTGTTCCATCTATTTCCTTTTTAATCGAGCTTAGTCAAAAATCAGTTAATAATTAGTTTATTGAACGGGCTAATAATTAGTTTAAGTCACGGTAGACAGGTTAGTCACCCTTTTTTTTTTTCGAAAATTTGTCGCAAGTGCGCTTGCACAACAAAAGCGGCTGGATTCTTTTCCACCTATTACAAGGAAAATGACCTGCTACGTATTTTGCATTCTAATGACATGCTTGCCTTGTTAATTAACGAAGCTTTGTCTTTTCGAAATTGTACGAACTCGCCTCCGCATAAATTAACAAGCGTAATATCTTCATTAAGATCGTATAATATCCTGGTACGTACATATATTAAAGAAGCATCTACTTTCTCTTCCAACAACAAAAAGTATATTTGAAAAAGACCCTGGTCGTTCTCAGGGGCTCTTTGAGAATTACCTCCTCTTGGAAATTTTATGAGAGATTTCGTTTCTTAACGTTGAAATCTTTCCTCTCCTACGAACGATCTCCGGCTCCGGCCGCGGCCGGGACTTTTGTTATTTTGCTCGTGCACCATAGAACAAGGAAGAAAAACCTGGTAATCGGTACATCTAAAAAACCGTGAGCACCTCCTCGTCTCAGATTCGTAACGACCGCGAGTAGAATCTCTCCTAACGAGATACCCAGCGAGGCACGGCGCCGTGCATACGTTCTTCTCCATTTTCACGTTTCCTGTACGCCATAATTCGTCATTCTCGGGCAAGGGAAGGACAAAGGGACCAGGTCTAGCGTGAAATTAGCATATAGGTCCGTCTCTTCTTCGCACACCTATAAACGCGTCGTTCTACCGTTGGATGAAACGAACGTTATCCGTACGAGGGAAGCTTCAAAAAAAAAAAAAAAATGAACAAAAAGAAGGGAAAACAAAAATGGAGGAGAAAAAGTGGGGAAAAAAAGTTGATGGGTCGCGTGGCCAACAGGCAGACGAATTTCCAAACGTCAGACCACGTAGAATCGGCCTCTGTCGTGAAGGAATTGTTACCCTTTAATGCATGCGGGCGTCCTTTGTGCCTTTTGAGGATTTCTCTCTCTCTCTCTCTCTCTCTCTCTCTCGTGTTCCCTCTTTCGAGTACTGGCCACCGTGCGGCGACGGGGCTGCTCACCCTGCATACAAAAACGTGAAAGTAAAGGGACCCGGGACCGGACATACAACGCGTGCCATGGAGGGTCAGGCGGCGAAGGGGTGGAGGACCGAAGGGAGAGAGGGATGGGTCGTGTGTGGTGTGGATGAAACGAAAAGGAAGGTATATATGACCAGAGAGGTAGGCCGTGGCTCTGTAGAGTGGGAACGAGGTGGTAACCACCACCTTGACGGACAGCGCGACGTGGACACA
Source organism: Tetragonula carbonaria (assembly GCA_032399595.1). Classification (NCBI taxonomy): domain Eukaryota; kingdom Metazoa; phylum Arthropoda; class Insecta; order Hymenoptera; family Apidae; genus Tetragonula; species Tetragonula carbonaria. The sequence continues at coordinate 21,158,849 of JAUCRC010000001.1, read as the reverse complement.
AGAAGCCTCCCTTCATTTCGTATTCCATTTCACTCTCATATTCCCTTTTACCCTACTCCTCGTTCATTGTCTACTTTTCCCGTGGCCGTGTGTATATATCCGCGGCCTCCACACGTTACCGCTCCCCCTCTTAACTCTACCTCTTTTTTCTTTTTTCACCTACACCCGCCGCCAATCGCGCGAGTTTAATAGACCTACCTCGTTTGATACGACCATCTTGTTTCCCGTATCGATTCCAGTGTACACTGGAACGCTGGACACTTCGAGTTACGTGAAGTGTTGTACACTTCAAACGGGACTCTTTCGTTCAATTTTTGGTTTCTGATTTTGGCCAGTGTATTCCAGATAGGAATGCAAATCCGTTGATTCGAATATTTCAGTCAAAGATCTGATAACATCGATTAGTATAAATGGAGAAAAAGAAAAAAGAAAGAAGGTAAGATTGAAGCTGGAAATGAAAATTTATCAAAGACATTTAGGGGAATTTAAGTATTCCATATTGGGATTTTTTATAATGTTTCTATAAATTTCATTAAATACATTCGGTGAATACAGAACATGAACAATACAGGTCTCGTTTCAATCTGAAATTAGTAGATCATTTATGTCCAATAAAAAGTCCAGCGTTCACATCCTCTCGTTACAAAAATTTGACAGAAATATTGATCTGTAATCGAATTGCACGTTATTAAACGTTTTGAGGGTAAGTTTCCTTCCGAAGAAATCTCCCAACATTGTACTACGTCGTTTCGTAGGAAACAATCGCAATTCCACTTCTGGTTCTCCAGAGTCGTGGCACGTTGAATAGCCGCGAGCACGCGACTGAATCAATTTCGACTCCCCGGTTTCCGCGGATTCGAATGCACGCGGTCACAATCGCGCGTAGTAAAACACCGACGACGATCGCGACGAGAACAGAAGGTGGAACAATGAGGGTTGTCGTGGCGCTGCGCTTTAAGAATTCAAAACAAACGCAGCCACGGCTGGATTATCCGTGGACGCGCTTCGGCCCGTCTCCTCCGTAAAGGATCGCTGTTGCTGTTGCTCGAACCAGATGAATCCGCTCCCCAAACAAGCGTGAAGCACCGCCGGTTTCAGCAGGACAATGAATTATTCTGTTCGGGCGAACGTTTTCATTCCGTTTCTCCTGTGCTCACCGGCGAGGGAAGCGGCCAGAAGAATCGTGAAAGAGAAAGATGAACAGAGACGCAACGAGCGCTACCGTTTCCCTTCTACTCATGTCCTCGTCGACCCCTTCTGCACACCGCAGTGAAATTCTCTCACCGATGCGTCGGAGGTCGTCGCGGTGGAGTCGTTGTATCGCAAGGCAGTTTTATCTCGGGTCGGAGACTACAGAATCCAGTGGTTCGATCCCCCTCCCATGTCCTCGTATGTCCCACATTATGCGTCATATGGAGAGAAATTTCTGGCACGGCACGGTCCGGATTATACGAACCGAGGGGCGGAACAACGACGCCGTACGTTTGACCGATTCCATTTGGACCGGAATGATTTTTTGATCCGGGATATGAACGGGGGGGCTTTTGAATGTATTTATTTCACGGATTCTGCGATTCTGCAATTCCAGCAAATCGTAAGTGGTCGGAGGACGTTCAAAATTCCAAGGAGGATTTATATACGATGTTTAGAAGAACTTTGGGTCTTTTACGGGAATATGAAGAGTTATAGAAATCCACTATTCGTTGCAAATAAAATACTGTGGTGTATAACAATCGTGGATATTACGAAGTAAACTTAAAGCGAAGTAATCACTGTACTGTGGATCTTTAATGCAATTTCATATTTTTACGTACACTTTTACTTTCTCACATTTCAAAAATTTCTTTCCTTCTTCGTTAATTTCATTTTTGAAATTTCTCGTTTGTTACACTTCGCACGCAGAGTTGGTAATTTCCACGGCAAAAACATACGACGGAGTAAAGAACGATCTGTTTTCACATAATTTAATCTTCTCCGGAGCTGGAACGAGTTAAACGTGATATTTAACAGAAACTGCAGACTAATCAAAATTCCATCTCCTGCTCGTGTCTTTCGTCGCACCTAATACTCGGACAAGAGTTTCATCAATTTCCAAACACTGTGTCCAGACTAATCTGAAGCGTGTGCACGGCAAGTTGGCGTCGCTCGATTTAGAAATTCATGAAATAGGGCACAATTTACGTGGAGTACCGGTGCAAAATTCAGCGAAGGATTAGAGATCGTATTATTCACGAGCACCGTTCGTGTACCCACTGTGCGAGTTCCGTCCGCAGGAGTCGAGCAGCAGCGAAGCGCGAGGCATTCTCGAGCAGCCTCGACGAACGCTCGCGTTAAATTCCGCGGAAAAGCGACATTGGCGAGACGGAAAGTCGACGATAAACAAAAAGAAGAAAAAGAAAAAAGAAAAAAGCAGAAATGTCCCTCTCTGCCCCTTTGAAAAAAGAAAACAGTGAAAAAAGAAATATACGTATATATCTCGGTTGCGCATTCGATAGAACAACGGACAGAGGGTGCACGGTTGAAACGGGAACGCGGACCGCATTTGTTCCGGAAAATGAAGACGTATCTTTTTCGATGTTTGCAAGCGCGGCCGCATGAAAGCCGGTTCCCTTTTGTGCGGCACAATTTTATCTGGCAACGAGATCACGTGGGCCTGGGATCCCCTTTTTGCGCGCGCGCGTATGTCCTGCCTGCATTCGCCCCCCGTGTGTTGTTACACACACGTCGTACGGTAGGAAATTTCCGGGGTGACGCAGTCGAGCGATTAAACGAAAAAAAATCACGACCGAACGGCCGATACCCCGTGAACAAGGAGCACCCACTCCACCAGCTACTCCTGGACGAACTTTTCATCTTTTCCTTTGCTGCCAGCTGCAAAACCGAGCCGGCATTCTCATTCATCGAGGCCGAACCAGGCGGGGGCAGGGCGCTTTCTCGGCGACTTCGTTGATCGACAGTTTGCTTACGGATTCAATTACGCCGGGTTATCGACTTTGTGACTACGATCCAGTCCAATTACCGCCGTCGTTCTGCGAGCGGAGCTGCGACAGCGATTAAAAAGGAACCTAACGAAAGCACGTTGAAATCGGGGGGGGGGGTGCGAAGAGGGGGATGCAGCAGGCGGGGAAAAATAGAGGAGACGAAAGAAGAAGAGAAAGAAGTTTCCGTGTCCGGTGATTATAGATCGACGTTTCGCTTGCCAGCCAGATATCGTTCGATCGTCGATAGATACGACAGAGCGGTCTTTTACACGTTTTTTCCCCTCTGTAGTGTGACCATACACACGTACGAGGCATTACCGTCGAAAAACTCCTTTTCGCCTTATATCGCGATTAATCATCTCACGGTGTAATCGATTCCCTTCGATCGCGATTCGTGTTTACGAACGCGTTCGTTAAGACCGCAGCTCGTTTGCGCGCGTCTCGCCGAGACGAGAAGGGTATTGTGTTCCGCGGCCAATTAGCCGCCGCTAAGTCGACGAGAGCATTAGTCGGCACAAAAGCGTGTTCTTGATTACTCGCGCGTTCTCCTTCTTAATTTGCCGTGGCGCGGAAGGTTCTTGCTTCTCGAGCAATTACCAGCCGGTTAAAAAGTCGAGAAAGCGTTCGCGTTCGGTGGTACGGAGGTGAGATAATCGGTGGATAGAGCGCGTGCCACGAACTTTTTCCCCTCCGCCTTACATGTTTTCGAGAGGAGCTTCCTTTCCCCTCGCCGCTGCGGCTGGATCGTAAACGTTCGAGACCTTTATTAATCCCGTTACACGGTTCGGCTGGCGAGCACCGCGCGAGCAGGTCAATCAATAGTAATTGCTCTTCCGGTTCGGAGATCTCGCTGTGAGAGGCGCGCGCGACGCGAGATTTAATCCTTGACCCTTGCTCCGCCTGCCTTTCACCCACCGAACGATCCGGGGGATTATTAGCACCACGACCTTGATCATATGCTTGAGTTGCCGTGAGTTCATCGAGATTTCGTGAGGGCAGTTCCGCTGGATGAATAGAAACACGATCGGTCGTCGTATCGCGTTCGTGATAGTATGCTAATACTTGGTTAGAAGGCGATTGAAGAGTTAATTGTGCGAGTGATCTTATCGATTTGACTTTTCGACGTAGCGTAACAGAATGAATTTACGAGACGAAAGTCAATATAATGACAGAATTCAGGAATGGTAGAAAAAATATTTTTTAACGATCGGTAACGTTATGATGTCAGCTTAGATGGATACGTTCTGTCATTAGAATATAGATGTATTAATATGTAATAAATTATTATGTTAAATTACTGCAATAAATTTATCATATTTTGCAGTCTTGAAAGAAAACGATTTCCAAGAATAATCATTTTCTATCATCTTTGTCATTCAATCATCTCTATTGTCATTGTCTGTTGCGTTTTTGATTCGTTACAAAGTATGAAAAATACGCTCTTAATTTTTCATGGAAATTCGAAATTACTCTATATATATTCTTCTCATTTAATTCACGTGCTGTCACGTATTGTCAAAGGGTTGATTTGCTTTGATGTACTTTGTAAAACTTTTTTGATTGTCTTGCTTTTTAAATGATTTTCAAAGCAAATCGAAAGGTTTCACGAAAGTTGAAGATCGCAAGATTTACAATGTCCGCGGAGGATAGTGGTGTTGTACCACTACGGATCATAGTGAATAAGCGCTTAGGCTTACACGGCCCTTAAGACCGTATAAATACGAGAGGAACCTCTGTGTCTTGTCAAGCACTCTTGCGACCTACCGCGTGGATGTCGGGCCTAGATCCTTAGCACCCCATCGTGAAACTCGAAACAGATTCCTTTCTATTGCTATTCCTAAGCCACTTCAATCCCTATACTCGTCTTCGAACATTCAGAATAACCTAGAAAAACCAGCAACTTAGCGTTTTGAAGAATCGCTGATGTTCATTACACGTTCACTAGATAATTCATCACGTATTTTTATTTATTTCGATAAATAACAATTAGATCGCAAACTTTCATGTAGATTAATATATTTCAGAATATACAAGGAGACTGAATAATTCATTCTTCGTATTTCTTTGCATATATTATAGGCATGATGCGCAATTTTCAAAATTCGCATTTACGTCTTCTAATAATACTTGATAATAATAATAATAATTAATAGTAAAAATACTTAATAACAACAAACGAAATCAGTTTCTATAAATTCTTGTCTCTGCAGTAATTAATCACGAAATTCCGTCGTTTCACACTCCGAAGCAACGAGTAAATACACCGAGTTTCATCGATCTTCAACAAACACTCATTCCTGGCATACATTTCAATTTCCATCGTGCTGGCATCGATACGGAAGCGTTTCACGGTCTATCGATCGTGTCTGATATCGATCGTAAAGACGGCGGAAAGAATGGCCCGGTGGATTAGAGGGAAGGAGGGAGGAGGGCACCGGAAGCGGAGGAGCGTTAAGCCATCGGGAGTGCCATGCCGGTCCGCTACCCCTGTTCAAATAATAAGTCCGAATGGAAGTTAGATTCCGGTGCAATTGCCCGGGGCAATTCCAGCACCAGTCGCAATATCCCAGCCCCCAAACCGGCTCCTGTTCTCGGTCCCAGCCGGTGAAGACGGCGGCAGAGAACAGGAGGTGGAAAAAGGGGAGATGAAGTGGGGGGGCGGTTGAGAAGAGCACCCCGGCAAAGAACTCGCAAGGCTTTCTATCGCGCTTCGCCTCTCGCCGAGCTTTCGGGGACTTTAATCGCTTTAACTGCTTTTTGCGCGTCGGGGGACACTGACGGACAGGCTGGCCGAGTCGAACACACACACACACACACACACATACTCGCGCACATCTACGCGCGTGCGCACGTGCACGTAGGATAGAAGGGATAGAAAAATAGAGGAGGCGAAAGTGGCAGCGAAGAAGAAGGGTATGTACAGGTTGAAAGAAAGAGGGTTCCTCTCATTGTTGGATGTGCCAGCGGAGAAACGACTTTTCTGCGGATACAGAAAACGACAATAAGATTGTCACACGTCTCCTCGTTTTTCCTCTCCCCTTTTCTCCTTCTTTTCACCTCCGTGAACGCGTTGTCCTCCGTCGGGTTCGTCTCTCCGTCCCGTTGCTTCCTCCCCCGCTTTTTATTTTTTTTTTTTTTCGTCGGCACCCGTGGATCGTGCGCCACCGGGACGAGCGTGACTCGTTATTTCGCTCTGGAGATCCCTCCAGAAAACCCCTTATGGAAGTTCTTCTCCCTCGTCCAAACTCGGGCTCCATTGTCGGATCATCGCGACCCCATTGAATCGAAACCCCTCACCCGGGAGGAAGTCATCGTTCTCGCCAGTAGACGCGAGCCTAACAGCTTCTTTTCCTGCTTGGCTTCGTAGCTGTTGAAAACCACGGCTGTCTTTACCGTCGTTGATCGTGCGTTGCGACGAAAACGTGTAACGTTTCATGCACGGAGAAGAAAAGAGAGAGAGAGAGAGAGAGAGGTAGTTGGATAATCGATACCGCGGTTCTCGCTCATGTTGCTGGAATACCAAGTCGGAATACCAACGGCAAAGTAATTAGAGATGACAATCGCGTCAACGACGAAGAAATAAGCACCGACTTCGCGATAAATTTCAAACGGGAGTGGCTGCCACCGCGCGCTAATGAAATCCTACGTCTCGCGATCTCGACTCTCTTTCTCTCAATAACGCGACATATTGTGTGTGTGTGTGTGTGTGTGTGTGTGTGTGTATGTATATATATATACTGTTAAAACGTGCTCATTTCCAATTCCCGCTAAACTCCGAAGATTCGAAAGTCTCTCGATAGGTGTGCCTGAAATGACAACGAGCGGGCGTCAGCCCTGTTGACGTTCCCCCGCAGGAGGGAAGTTCGTGAAAAATTCAATACCGTCCCCATCGTCGCGTCTCCGACTGTCACGCGTTCACGAAACGAAAGGGACTTATCCGATGCACCTGTACAACGCCTGCGAGACGTTCGGAAGTTTATCCGAGCCGTCTGCTATCCCCTCGGTCGAGAGATCAAACGGATATCTCTGATAATCCACTTAGTCGAGGCAGGGAGTCGCGAAAAAAAAAGAAAGAGAGAGAGAGAGAGAGAGAAGAAAGAAAGAGGTGACACTATGGGAGGAAAAAGGAAGGAACGAAGCGGAGGATAAAGAGAAGAGAGCACCGATAATAGGACGTCCCATGGCGAGGAACACTCGAGCGCAAATCGCAGTCTCTTCGAATAAGCCAACTGAGCGTGAGCTCGCATCGACGAACTGGAATCAAACATTTCATTCTTTCTCTGTTGTACTCTTTTTTTCTCTTCTTCTTCTTACTGGCCACCAAAGAAGGGCCTCGAAGAGGGGGCCGTGAAGTCAGTGTCTCTCCAAAGTCCACGCCAGGGAAACTGGATCCATACGACAATGGGGAATAGACGCCCTTTTAAACGCTCAGGAACCCCCTCCGATTTTAGATTCTAGTTTCAGCTGCACCGCTTTATGAACGGACTGCCGGGGATCGTTCGACACGGACCGAATAGGGGGATTTCTTTGAACGCGTTTAAGAGAGCCGGCTTATTAATTCGCAGCGTGCTCCCTTTGTCGCGGTACGGTTCGATAGACGGAGAGCCAGAGAGCGTGGCGGAGGCGAAGGCGTGGAAGCCGTGTGTTCGATGGCTGCCACGGAACGATACCGATATCCGCGTGACTCGGTTGTGTGCCAGATCGGTCGAATCACGATGAGATGCAGGCGATGCTCGTGATCGAACGGATTTCGCGTGGATCCGATCCGCCAGATTCTCTCAGGAACGTGCACCACAGGGCGTCACGGTGTCATAGCTCTCGGCTCTGGAAGTCGCGCCGTTACTCTCGCTGAAAATAGTCCGTGAAAATCAGCTTTCCTCGGTCAACGAATCGGGGTTCACTCGGAAATAACGTCGTTCGCCGTTGATCTCTCAAACGGAATTTCTCTCATCGATCGGAGTCGGTAGTAAGCGAATCGATGATCCGCCGTTTCGGAATTTCGGGATCGTTGGGTTCGGCGAGTTACGCGGGGCTGCGTGTCGCAGAGGAGGAACGGCAGCGAACGCGAGATACGAGGAAGATTATTGCCGTTAAAGTGTAACGAGGGCACCGAGGAGATACGCGACTCGCCTGGGGAGAGGCTTGCAACTTAGAAATGCTCGTTCGACGGTTTCTCGGAGGCTCCTAATGCTCCCTGAAGCGTGTCTAACGTCGACTCCGGCCCGCAAAATCGACGGGCCCGTAGGGGATTTCGGTGCTTTGTACACGCGGCTTCCGCCAGTACTGCTAGTCCGACTTGCATCTGCCTCGATAGAATTTCCTCCCCTCTCTCCTCCCGCCACTCTGTTCCCATCTCGCTTCCGTGAGACCGAACCGATCCGTTCGTACGTTCGTAAAACGAGGAGGAAGCTGGCCACGTCCCAGTTACGTCTGCTGCGCGCGAAAGTCGCGAGCGTGTATAGTGTGGTTACCCTTGATCTTCGTCCGCGTGGAAATCGACTGGCGAGGACGAGGAAGCGAACTTAACTCGGTGTCACGAAAGTCGATTAGACGACGACAACGTCGTCGTCACGTGGAAAGAATTCGTGGCGTTTTATTGGCGGAGAAGAGACAGGGATATTCCGTGACTCGCTACGAAGCACGCGCGCTCGGAGCCGGTCCGAGCGAAACGTCGAACGGGGGCGAGGCTCGTGTGCAATAAAAATGGTTGGCCCGATTCCAGATGCTCGGAATTTCAACGTGCAACACAGCATTCCACGATATATCGCGACCGATTCTAGCAGCCACGTCCCCGTGATAGCACCGCTCTCGCGATATTTCTAATAAACGTATTCCTCCATTTTCTTCCGTTCGCGACAGCCTGCTTTCAATTCGACTTTTGTTAAATTCAACTTGGAGATTTGGGAGTCGAAGGCGAATTTGGGAGAGAAAGAGCTACATATTAATACTAATGTCGTCAATATTCAATAATATTAATTATTAATATTTTACCGTTATATTTATTTATTTTTATCGTTAATGTGTAATAATAATAATCAATATTAATTTTATTTAAGCTTATAAAACTGTAATACGTCAGTTATTTACTTGTCAGCAAGGAATAATTAACAAACAAAGGAATTTCAGTAAATGCACTGTATCATACCACGATCAATTATGATCGTAAAAGAAACGAACTTCATTATATGGAATAGGGATCACATCTCAGCTTAATGAACAGAGAATAGAAAGATGAGATAATATCCACTTTATTATAGAATAAATTTTTTCCCCCATTGAGTTCACATTTGCATATATGATTAACATCTTTAACGAACAGTGAAATAAAAAAAAAAAAGAAAACACAAAAGAGAATCAATAAAACGCTCGTTAGTCTTCAAGATTATGATTATAAAAAAAAGAAAAAGAAAAAAAAATGAAAACCCCTACGAAAAAATACAATTTCACAAGGCAGAAAATTAATTTTAAACTCCATTTCTGTGCTTCTGAGTACTTACGTTAAGTATTTGCTCTCTATAGCAATTAAATACTCGGCACCGTAATATTCGCTGGCAACTCTCTCTCTCTGTCGAGTTTATTTCATCAAACGTCGCTCCGTTATCCGGTGCCGGAAACTTCGTTGCTCGAACGAAAATTGTTGGCGAAAGCAGCGTCAATCTCTGCAAGTACGTCACGAATTCAGCCCTGCCGCCGATGAGGGTTTGCGAATCGACGGGGCGATGCCAGCAGGGGCGCGCGTTGTTGCGCGAAAATTAACCGGACGGCCAGTGTGTTCGGGATTGCGCCACGCAGCTGGCCTTTTACGCGGCGAATCTGTATGTAAACAGGTTTCGATCGGTCCTGCTAGTAGCAACTGGGGCCCGTGAATTGGAGTTGGAGAGCCCGTTGACGGAAATTAATGTTATCAAGCTGATGCGACAACGTCGAGAACACGGGACCATCTAAATCCGCGGGCGGCACGTGTTACCGTCTCGTTGCCGGTGCTTATGAATTCCGAGCGACAAAGTCTCTGATCTGACGAATGGAGTTTGAACGACGTACACAGAGCGTCGACTCGAGCAGTTTCACGGTCGCGCCGTGTGTCGATCCTGCCTGATGGCAGAAACTGGAAACCCAGGGGTCTCTTGTTCTCTCTGCAAATTGTTGACTGACATCGGTAGCTGGTAGCTTAACGGCACGAGTGTGTACATAAGACGTACAAACGTCGTGCATGTCACAATAAATAATATGATTTCTAATTGTTGAATTGAGCTTTAAAAATGATCTTTTCTTTCATACGTTGGAAATATATCGTAAGTATGTTTCATAACGAACTAACTCGTCCTACAATTATCTTGTTCGTTGTAGGATTTAAAGATAGCAGATACGAATATGTAAAATAAAGACACGCAAGTGAAGCAGAATTTATAAAAATTTACAGAAAAGAGGATTTCACGAGAAAAATTATACGAGCTCGCTGCAAGATATCCTACTGTATTTTGTATTGTCTATAGTTATATGTTACATCTCATCTCTTAAAAGTAGCTTCACACGTTTAGAAAGTAAGCACTGGACGCTTTGTACAATACTCTCGTGTTACGTTTCTCGTCTGCGAAAGCTGCGACGAGCGGAACTTGCGAAAAATTTTTATTCCGAAGTCGTTTCGGTGACGGTCGGAACGTTTTAAATGCAAATTAACGTGTACAAGGAAGATCTCCGGGCAACTTATTCCTCGGACGGTTCTCGATTCGAATCGCCTCGCGAGAATCGGATTCGCGACGAGAGAACGGGCACCGGTGGAAGGTAATCTCAGCCGGCGAACCGGCCAATTGACTTCGCATTCGGCTCGAATAGAAAATTACCGGCAGCGAATTAGTTTGAAATTGTGTTAGCGGACGATGGTGGCGGTGGAAGGGGACAGGCGCGATATAACGGGGTGCATTTGTATGTAAACAAGGTTCGATCGGGCCGCGATGAGCGACCGGGCCACGATCGTTATAATCGAATCGAAATGCGAGGGCGAACAATGGCGAAATCATCGACGGAAATTAATGATGTTAACTCGATACGTCTAGCGATCGGACGGATACGGATCGACATAACTTTCCAGACCGCACGTTTTCACACCATCCCCGATATATATATATATATATATAGTATATATTCTCTTTCGCGTCCAGACAAATGCGCCCCTCACGGAAGCCAACTGACTGATTCCACTGTCCCTCTTTCTCTTGCTTCTCTGCTATTTCGTTTCTCCTCTCTCTGTCTTTCTCTCTCTCTCTCTCTCGCTGCCTGGTTTTCCGCGTCGAAACGTAGAACCGACCCAAGCCAGGCACCAGCTGTCCCATTTAATAGAGCAATAAAGACGCGAATGGGACTTTGATTTATGCCTCTCCTATTATTAACAATCCCGACTCGAGGCGAGAGGGTATCGTCGACACCACCACCGCTGCTGTCTTTGGCTGCTCGCTCGCTTTCAATCGACTTTACCCCCTCGTCGATCACGGGGATTTCATCCCTCTTCCGCGATTCTCTTCAATGAACGATCAGCAGCTTAATAGCTTATCCCTCGATTCATAAATTGCTTCTCTACGAGCCACGCTGTGTCAGTGCTCGCGATAGTTCTTCGTCGATCGTACTGTAAGAGCGAGTAAAGTCGAAAAGTGTTGCGCCGTAGCTCGTTCTTGGAAATACCAAGCCTGGTGACAGCTTTTCGGGCCGCACGAAAAGACATTCGTCACCGTCCACGAAGCAGGAAAACACCGTGAAAAAACAGCGGGTTAAGGATGGAAGAAGTAGCGACCGTGTTCTCGGTTAACGATCCACCTGTCTTGACGTTCGCGCATACGGTCGGGCTAAGTATACTTCCTGCCACGTGGTCTCTGGCTACCGGAAACCATCGCCAGATATTGTGTATCTAACGATAATTAATAACAAACGAAAAAAAGGGGAACACTGTCGAGTTACCTAGAGATAACGACATTGCCCTCGGCACTGTGTAGCTTCTGTTTTTTTCTTACCTGTAGGATTGTGTGTGAAGATTATAGTCTGAGGCTTCTCGTGAGATAGCATGCAGTTTGCTTGAGATTCCAGAGTTATCTGGAAAACTGAAAATTTCATAACGTTGGAGATTGGAAACGTTTCATGCAAATTCTGAAAATTCGAGATCTTCGAGGTTCTAGCTTGGAATTTTGTCATCTCGGGAATGCAAAAGTTTGGAATATGAGATCAATCATTTCCCTATTGTTGAAAAATTAATCCTTCGCTAGTCGAAATTTCGCTTGAAGGATCGACTGTCGCTAGACTTAATTTCATGTTAACAACGAGCTTAGGAAAAGATAACGGTGCAAGTACAACCGAGAGAGAAGTCCAAATTTTTAGGCAATGGGTAGTGCATAATCAAATGGCTACCATTGAATTTTCTTACAAACCACCGACAATCCTGGCATAAGAATTTAAATTTCGCCATTTTCCTGAAAGAATCGAGTTCTCCGTGGCTGGGCTCGTTCGAAGTTTCTGGTCGATCGTCGGTGTCTTGGCTCGTTTGCATGCTGGCGCCAGCCTCGATGATCTAGACTCGCGTGCAACACCGTTTTCTTTCTCTTCGAGTCTGGTTCCGATAGTTCGGCTTGGTCAAGTGTGCGCACGATAGCGCTGATAAGCACTGCCGGAGGAATAAAGGGCCCCTTTTTTCGTGGACTTCTTCCACGGACGTGGAAGAAGATTAGAATCCCGCGTGCTTCAAGGGGGGCGACGGTTCCTCAAACAAGATCGTGAAATAGTATGTGGGTGAAGCATAGTTTTCGGGAATTTAGCGGTCAAGTGATTGACTTCGTTTGTGAGAACGAGGGTGCAGTGAAGGAAATTGAGAGACAAATAAAAAAGAGTAATAAACTCGAAAGTTCGAATTGTTTAAATGCAGACGCTGCACAAAAGTATATAGACACTAAACAAGAGACGAAATCTTCAATAAATTTTGTGTATTCAAGTTAGTATCGTATTAAAGAATATCGTTTATCAAATTTAGTTTGAAAAACAGTTTAATAAATTCTTTTTATTCGTTAAAGTGTTTGTTAACTTTCAGTTTAGTTATTAACTTTCAATTTGAACATTGAATCAACAAAAACGCGAAGTTGAATTAATTAATTTTGGAATTTAATTCATTTAACTGAACGCGAGATATAAGTGAAATTGAATACAAAATGTGTAATTATTACAGCTATTCATAACGCAATTAATTTGAGAGTTAAGATAAAATGTAATAAAAATTGCTCAATAAAATTATTTTTTCGGGAGAGAAATTTTCATTTTAAAATGGAGTAACAATGAATAATACACAGGAGAGAGAGAGAGAGAGAGAATCTAATTTCAAATAAATTTTCTGAAAACATTACATTTGTTAGCTTTGTTTGTATTCCTCTAGCGAACGGATAATACGATAATTCCTAGTAAAAGACACGTGTATTGTCAAGTTGTTATGAAATTTTTACTCTCGTCCACGTTCTTTCCGAGTGATTCTGGTAAATGAATGTAGAATGGAAGAAACTGACTATCATATTTAAGAGATCGCTTATTACGAACCTAATGATAACCTGAATAGCACGTAATTTAAGACGATTCTTTTTAACAAGGAGTTGAGAAGTGAATGAAAACACGTTCGTAAAGCAGTACCGTTGGCTCGACGTCTTGTAAAGCGAAAACTTGAAAAACAGTGTTATTTTGAAAGCGAGCAATTTCGAAGCGCGTAGGTTCTCGTGATTTCCTCGGCAACTCATTTAGACGAGTTGACCTTAAAAAGAAAAAAAAAAAAATAACGAACGTTATCTTTATTGAAATCTCAATAATGATCTACCTACATTAACCACCGATTTCTCGTTAAAAGATCAACTTTCCCGTCGCCAAGCAATCGCCCACTTTTGCGCCAGTTCTTTTAAAAGATTCGCGCGTAAGCCAACGTTTCTAATTAACTTGGAAATAATCGCTCGTGTCGCGATTCGCGCCGATTAAAATTTCACCGGACAAAAGAACCGGCGATTGTCGCGGAGATTTTACGTTAACCACCTGTTTCCTGAGAACCGGTCCACCTACGCGTCGCGTGAAACGTCCCTCCCTCCCTCTTATGTTGTGTACGTTTGTCTGCTGTTTGCGAGGAATTGCCGCGATGCCGATCAGAGGAAAAATACGATCGTAAATTCGCGTCGCGAGACGGGGAACGATCGAGCGGCATGGTTTATTTCGACTCGAATCCAGGGTGTCACGTGTCACGTGGGCACGAAACGGGGCAGCGAATATAGTTTTGGTCGATGGCAGGTCGGAGCGGTTATTACGGCGTTTAAATTCGTAATAGCCCGTTAATTTCGAGGTTTCGTTTGCTCAGCTGCAATCGATTACCAAAGAGAGGGTGGCTCGGGACGAGAGCCGGTCGACCCTCGTCGCGCGCACGGGTCAACTCGGCTGCGAAGCGTTAATCGCCGCGTTTTTCCTCCCGGTTTGAACCACTGTTTTCCGATTCATCAATCTCGGACAAACCTCGTTGAAATGCACTAAAGTCGTTGGGGAATAGGGGAAGGGGGAGATGACGGAGAGGCCGGTTGCACTCGGAGAAAAGTTGCCGTTGTTTCTCTCATTTCTTCTTCTTTTCCTCTCCTTCATCTCTCTCTCTCTCTCTCTCTCTCTGTGCACGCCGCTCGACGATTAACAAAAAAAAAAAAAAATTGTGTAAACTGTACTCGGGGACAGAAGAAACGTCCCTTATTATTTACCCGCGCATTATGAGCTTTCGTGAAATACGAGCGCCTCGAGGACGGGGGTTGCAACTCTCTCTCTCTCTCTCTCTCTCTCTCTCTCCCTCTCTCTGTCCGATGGTCAACGGTCGTTGCTCGCAGACGGATTTAATTAACGATATGAGTAATTAAAGTTTCGGTCGGGGTTTTTCCAGTGTGCGCACTCGCTCGACAAAAGAGGGGGCAAAACGAACCAAAAAAAAAAAAAAAAAGAAGAAAAAATACGATACCATTGAGAAAGGATCACTTTTAATTTAATCGAATGAAAAATCGTGCGCAACCCGACCGCGTTGTGTAACGGTTATTTCTTGCAATTTGCTGGAGCGTGTCCGTTTTTGAAATATTATACCCGATCTCGCTTTGTAATATCCTATATCGTCCAACGATTCCAACTGGTACGGAACGAGGCGACGATGAATCGCGTGGACAACCCTTGCTCGCTCGCTACTTCTACTGCAACTCTTTGTTTCAAATATACTTAGTCGACCAGCAGTCGGAACCTTTCATTCTGCGCGATCGACTTTCTGTTTTTAAGCCTTTCATAAAGACGCGAGTTTCTGAAGGCAGGCGTACGAACGATGAATCACCCCCGGGTTGAAAAACTGTCGCAGAGGGGCAAAGAGACAAGGGAAATAAATTCGTGCGCGGTTTATAATCAGCTTATAATTAGAATCCCTTCCGTTGCCACGATCGTTCCGTCAGGTTGACGCATTCGAATCACGTAGCGGCCACGCTTCCTGACGAGGAGGGGAAGAAAAAACAAAAAGAAAAGAAACGTCGCGCGTGTTGGAAGATTTTCCCGTGATCCAACGCCGCGCATCGTTGCAACGAGCCACGGGGCACGTGCCGGTCGTTATGACTTCCTCCGCAACCGAATTTAATTTACAACGACCGCCCTCGCTCAATTTTCGACCCTCCTCCGCCCTTGGCGTCCCGTGACCCCGCGCGCCAGCCGTTTCCCGCGCTAGGCATCATTCTCGGGAATGGTCTGCGCGTCTCTGCCGCGCTGTCTATATTTCTCTGTCCAAAGAAGACAGACGCCGCCTCGTAAGGAACCTAATTTCATGTTTTCTCCTCGCTCGCGCCTCGCGCCCTGCTCGTGGACGAGCATACGAATCACTGAATTACAGACGATGAAATTGTCTGTTCCTCATTCTCTCGCTACTCTTTCCCCTCTTTTCTCTCTCAGTTTATACGTTTCTCCTCGTTCTCCGCTCCTTTCGTAGAAACACGGCTCGTCCGGGTCGGTGGAGATTTATGTGGATGCGTTTTCATGCCGGCATTTAAATGGGGAAGAATCGACAGGTAAATTTAGCGGGCACGAACGTTGGAACGCGATGATTGTTGATTTCGTGGGGTATTCTTGCGACGTACGGCCGTGATTTGATTCTTGACAGTTTGTAAGAAAGTATATATTGCAGTCTACCCTCGTATATTTGGAGAACTGCGAGTTCCGAATATTGTAACTTTTCGAATAACTAACACGTCGTATTAATAGATTTACTTCTATCGATGTGGTATTTTCTATGAGATCTGGATAAAAATTATCGGGAATATCAAACGTAGGATGTTATTCTTTTTAAATTTTATTGCAAATTGTTTTATTAATTTCTTGGTTATTAATACTAAGAATTTTAAAGCTTTTGTTAAATGAACTAAATTAAATTAAAATTAGTATCAGATAATTAACAAAACTACGACCAAAACTAACTAAACTAAAGTACTAAAAATTCAATCAAATAATAGATAAAAATCAAACTACAAATTACAGCGTAAGGAAGAAACTAAAAAAATTAAAAATTTGTTTCATTCGAAGCGATGCCTAAACAAAATCATGCCGTCGAGCGTAAAATTAATATTCCTCCCGGCACGTGGCACCCGCAGGAATCCCAAATCACGCCGCCTGAAACGCTAAATGTCAAAATCAGGGACCAGTTTTCTGATGCTCGTCGAATTTCCGTCGAAAGTTCACGGTGAAAAGACGCGCGACGATATTTAAATGTGAACGACCGTCTCGAATCGCGCCTCGTCGACGAGTCTCGCCGGATTCGCGCTTAGAAAACAGGACGTGCACGGCCGACGACTTCCAAGATCGACTTCCTTAACGGACTACCGGTGATCGATTTCCGATAATCAGGAATCGAAGCTCGCCGAGACGAGAAAGGACGTGGAATCGAGAGAAAAAGAACCAGCCACGGTCTGGTGGCTAGCTGGTCCGGCGTATTTGGCAAAGCTCGGGGAATCCTCTGGTTGGATGTTGTATTTCCTTTTCTTCTCTCCCTCTCTTTCTCATTCTCGATGTCAGTCAAATTGAGCGGCGCGTGCATTAACGGTTATTAAAGTGGTCGACAGAATTGTCCAAGGGATGGAAGATACTCGAGAATGGCTCGATAGGACGTTTCAATAAAAAAAAAGGGGAAACCTCCCGTCGACGGAGAACCCCCGTTGAATTTATTACCGAAATTAAAGGCACGCGCGCGCAAACAGCTCCATGAACGTCAATCATTCTCGCGATCTCAAGAATCGACCGAAAATCGCGTCCAGAGACACAAAGAGCTTGTGATGACACTCTGAGGAGAAAGCACAGAAGGGGTCGGAAGGAACATGTGTATCATATAGAACGAAAATAGCGGAAGAACACGGCCGAGTCCGGCGATTGTCCATTTATCCTGGCGAAAGCGGAGAAGCACCAACGAAGGCGCACCTATCGCTTAGTCAACCGTGTCCTTAACGGCCTGTCGGGGATCGATTTCCGATAATCAGAAACCGAACACCATCAACGAGCCTGGTTGCAATCGCAGTGGGTGGACGAGGAATATGAGAGAGGAGCCACGGGGTCGAAGGAACACACAACGGCCAAGAGAAAGGCAGAAGCAAGGAAGAGCTCGCTCGCGCGGCGAATGGAGAAAGGGCAAATACGCGCGCCTGTACGTACAATTGTTCGACCACGTTCGAACAACAGTACCCTATCCTCGACCCACCGCGTTCTTCCTTTTTCCATCGCAACGACTACGGACCGGCCAGTTTAATTAAAAGTTTTCGCGTCATAATTGCGGATCTGGTTGCCCGTTTGCGGACAACCAGAGTCTCGCGAGTGACGTTAAACGAGGAGGAGAGAAAACGACATACGCAGAATTTATTGTTAATTGCTTTTTATTTACGTGAATCCGGCGATGCCTAAAGCGTACTGAAATGTCCCCGGGATTTTACATCCCGGCTGGTTCGACAGATTTTACGAGTGGCCATTATTTACAGCCGGATTGATTCTCGCGGAACGTAGGATGTACCACGTAGCATCTTTTAAAATTATAGGGACGCTGTCACTGCTATACTGGTGATTTGCGCACGAGTCTTTAGTTTACACTAATTATACAATATCAGAACAGAATTATTTTATTAGAATTATACTATTTCAATTATTCTCTTCTATATATAATATATTCTATAATATAATATAATTATTTTACAATGATATTATAGTTATAATATTAATATTCATATATTAATATAACATAAAAATACGATTATCTCTCTCTCTCTGGATTCTGAACGCACATGGATTCTTAGATTCTAGATTCTATATTCTCTCTCTCTCTCTGTTTCTCTCTCTCTCTCTCTCTCTCTCTCTCTCTCTGTTTACGGTTCTACCTAAACGCTTTTGTGCAGATGTACAACGGCTGTAAATCTATCCTCTGTTAGTTAGTCAAACGCATAATTCTGCGGCCGGGCACGTCCGCTGAAAAAATATGTCGAAATCGCCGTTTCCTGCGATCGTAAATTTCATTAACGGCCGGATAAGCGTTTTATCGTTATCTGGTATCGGGTACCGCGGGAAACAAAGGACACCGTATAAAACGGTCGTCCGACTACCGAGCTACATGCTTGCGTCAACTGCGAGATCCTCTTAAAAAACACTCGCGATGCAATCGTAAAACGGAGCGAGTACTCCGCGAACGGAACCAATGACACCGTGTGTTCGCGGTTGTTCGGATCTGTTGGCGCGTGACGAACTCCTTCCTCGGTCCATTGGCTTCGAAAGTTGAAAACTATTGCGAATCGACGACGATTTCAGCGTTATTAACTCGCGAAACATGCCAGTTTCAATAAACCTACGTCTGGACGAGAGACAATTTTTCTCTATTCGTCGACAGGATCTCCTTGAGAGCCAGCTGCCTCGCGATAAAAACCATCCCTCTTTTCCCGCACGTCGACTCTGAGTCTAAGTTAAAATCGAAATTCTATCAACATTGTAGATTCTTTAAGATGATTTCTCGTTTATCAAACAAAATTATTTGATTTTTCCAGTTTTGAAGCAATAGGACATGGAAGAGATCGGTGATTGACTAATTTTCAACACATGTCTGTATTCGCAAATGAATCGTTGATACTTTATTGGCTTTAACAATTTACAAATTTAATCTTGAAGATTACATTAAGTTGTAGTTTTCGTCGATTTTTTGGCGATTAATTGACTTGACATCTATTTTTAAGCGTTCAAGAAAAAATAACGGATTAGTAAAAATTAAATGAAGATTTAATTTTTACTAATCCGTTTTGCTCGTGAAAATTTACTGTAATGAATAAAATTCGGCCTACGAACTATCGTCCGAATCACAATTAATTAATACACACATGAAATAGTGTTGGAACCAAATTTTTCACTACGAATGCTAATACATATTATAATGTAATCAGGTTCATTGCATATTAAGCATTCTGTATCATCTTCTGATTCCGATTCTTAATATATATATATATATATATATATATATATATATATAGAGAGAGAGAGAGAGAGAGAGTGTGTAATTTTTCCAGAATATAATGCTTGTCCTAAATTCTGTAGCATGCATAACATTCCACATCAAAGAAACTACAATCACAAATAAAATCATATAAGAAAGATAACACGGGTGTAAGGGAGTAGGTGCACGCTGTTCGATAGATCATCGTTGCAGTGGAGGACGATGGCTCGTTACATCCACCACGAACACGCTACGTACTGCTTCAGCTTTATGAGATTTTTTTGATTAACACGAGAAAGTTCACGAACGTTTCGTTTCGTTTTCGAGTACATAGCAACCCAGACGACGACAACAGCTACGATAGTGCTGTCATCCTCTTTTCATTCAACTTCTTTCTTCCTTCCTCGTCTCGTCTCGGCTCGCCTCGCACACGGATCCAGCGGGTTATTAGCCTCGTCTCTTCTATGATTAATGTCCGCTGGACTTTGGAAAATTGGCCTGGACAAAAAAAAGCGGACGGATAAATGCGAGTCACGCGCGGAGACGTGCGTACGGCTGTTGATGAAACCACGTGGTAGGTGGTTTGACTCTTTCGTGACACGAACGAAAAACCGGCGTGGGGACAGCTACCGAAGAAGAGCGTGCTGTGGGTAAAAGGCTATGGAGACCTATAGATCGCTCGCGTAAAAGTAGCTCGTAAAATCGTGTCCCACGGGATTTGTACATCCGGTTGGCTCGGTCGCACCTGAGTGTGACGCGTCATCGAATATTAATTAAATTTAGTACTGGTTTCGCTTTCGTGATACGCGATGATGTCACCATCCTGCGTTTAGTTCCTTTCTTCTTCTTCGTTTATTCTAAAGGAGGGATTAAGTAAAATTACCAACAAGTTGTTCCTCCCCATTCCTGGACTTTTTCTGTGCACAACCGGTTGCGGACACATTTCCACTTTCATTTCCTACCACTACGAATTTCACTTGATAGTCCAATTGTATATCTTGGATTTTGACTCCTCCTCTTTACTTTCTAATTTCCAACCAATCGCCGTGTAGCGTGTGCTGCACGTACACTTTCGCTTAGGGCAAGTACGGTAATATAAAATAATTATACTTCATGTAACGTAGAAAAATTCTATTATCTGCGATAAATTCTCAATATCAAAAATCGAAAGTTATACTCAAAGGCATATATTATAAGAGGGAAAGAAATTAAGCTTGGGAAAGCATAGGCATATTATCTGAAATATAAAATATCTTACGAGGGAATCATTTGACGTGATTCTCTCGTAAAAGCTTATTAATGTGTTGTTTTTGCAGCCATGCGAATTTGATACTACGTGTGTGTTTTCCTAGTCTATGAGAATAATTAAAAATGACAAAAAATGTTATATTACTGTCTGAATTATTAACGAAATTATTGATGAGAATAAAAATACATTAAATTGATACGTTTGCAGAAACGATGTATCTAAGTTCAACAAGAACCACGACCAAGTATACGCTTCTTACGTTGTTCTCCTGCATTCTTTTTCGACTTTATCTTCTCGTATACTTCGTTGTCGCGTCATCGGCATTAGTAATGGCCGAAGGCGACGCCCTTTCGACAGTACCTTTTCCCGTTGTACGTTCTTCTCCCTTCGTAGGGTGTAAGGGGTGGTTTAAAGAATGCGTCGACACACGTCCCGGACGGATAATGTTCGCTGGAACAAGGAAAGAATTTTAGTGAACGACGACCCGTGCACGGCACGCTTGAGAAATGGAGCCGGTGTTCGCCTAAAATAGGAGCGAGAACGTGGCGACAGCCACGGGAAAAAATTGGACGAGCGACCGCCGATAGGCTGCCACGGGGCGATCTGTTAATTGCTTCGTTCGCTTTTCACGTATGGCGAACAGCGTTCGTTGTTATTTTTATGGTTCATTTCAGAGTCTCATCAAGGGACACGGAACAGGCAGACTGAATCACGAGAAAAATTTGTCGATTAATTGCATGATTTTTCATTATTCCTCGAGTAGATACAACATACGTAGATTGTCGCGAGAGCTTATCGATATATACTCGTAATCAAGTGAACTCGACAACAGCGTTCATTGAACTTTGCTCTTTCGCGATAGGTATTTACTCATTTCTTTCTTTCTTTTCACCCTTAGTCTTTAACTTTATGACTCTATGATCACGAGTTGATGCAGCTGAACAAAATGTTCCATGTGTAAAGCACCTACGATTCGTACGGAAAATATATTCGCGACGAAAATCAGAGGAAACTGTTTCAACACTTTAAATATTAAAATCAATTCAAATAAAGTCAGTCCATAAGTCTTTCATAATAAATTCGTAATAAAATTCTTCAAACAGATAAGAATGGTAAATATCTATTTCTGTATTCATTTTGACTTTTCTTTAAAGACATACTTGCAACTCTTCAATTATACTAGAATTTATTTTATAATATAATTTACCGTTCACGTTAGTAAGTTCAGTAAATTAACTTCTTTCAAAGAAGCAGCTTCCTATCATACCTAATACGATTTAAACATCGTCTGAAAATAAAACTGTTCCTATTGTTTCATTAAATAGTCTTTCTTCTCGTTATCGTTCGTCACATTAGCATCATTATTAGCGCTCTCGATCTCGTTTAACAAGCAGCTGCTCATCTTGGGGTCCGTAACGAAAGGCCGGTGACCCTTTTCGCTATTGATTTTTGGGATTTCGAACCACGAAGGGCCGCTACTCGGCTGCCGCGAGGGTAAATATTGGATCGTTGAGTCTGACGTTGATTGCGTGGAAGGGAACAAATGTAATTTTAATCGGCGCTCGAGAGGGGGAACGAGGGTCAGGCTCTGTCAACGTCGGGGCCGAAAGTTAGAACAATCCTGTAATGTCTCTCTCTCTCTCTCATTTTTCCTATTTTACTCTTCATCCACGTGACCACGTAAGAGGAAGTAGATGAAAATATCGATCCACCGTGCGATCGATAGATAACGAAGAGTGCCAAGAGAGGGTGGTTGGTTTATCGAGCTGTTGGTTGTATCGAGGTCAGTGGACACGTCGCGTCGGTTGGCCGCAAGCCATGGAATATGCGGATCGATTCTAATAAAAATCGATGCGACCATCTCCATTGTTGCGTTCGCGATCTTCTCATTCAGTCGTGAAACGACGATCATTCCTCGAATGACGCACGGACACAACGCGTTTCTAGCAGAAGCGTTCGTAAGACACTGAGATTGCGAGCTTGGCTTTCCGTTCTCGCGTTGGTTCTACTTGCGGAGGCTGTTCACCGCAGTTTCCGATTTCATCGTCGACGCCGCGACGGTAAGCTTGATGTGCAACGTGTCGTGAGATATCTGCAAGGACATCGGAAACCATCGCGATGAGCAATATGACGGACGGTCGCGACTTAAGGTCAAATTGCTCGTGCACGCTGGATGAACTTAACAAGTCTATAAAGTCGATCGAGACTTGATTCACACATATATATGTAACTCTCTACGAAAGCGTGTCTGCTGACGATCGTCCAAGCGATTTTACCGTCTGCCGATGTTATCTTGTCTGTGGATGCCTTGGGTTTCATTTAACAAATCTCAAAACGGAAGATTTCCAACAATAAGAGAGTGAGAACTTTATATCATGTTATATTGCTATTATCACTAATAAAATTATATCGTAAATATATTACAATTAGTTGTAACAAAAAAAGGAAATCTGCAATAATTTTAGAACTAATCCTCCATGTATAGTTCTTCGTATGCTCCGTATTCTTCTGCACACATGTTTCTGAGTTTCCCAAAATTCTCATTTTCACGATGTCTTCGTTCTAAACGAGGAAACCGTGACGAACGAAAAGCGCAAGAGACGACAAAAAAAAAACGAGTGAACGAGTGTGCCTTGTCGTCGTATATCGATTCACGGGAATCGCGAGTCATCGAGCGCGAGCGAACGCAGGGGTACAATAACCGAGTGATACCCGCGAAAAGATTTAACGATCGCCGCTGCTGGTCGACAGGCCGATGGGTGCAGTAACCTGCAGGGGCGTGACCGGGGCTTCTGGGCGCGACACGATATCGATTCTACTTAACGATAAGAGGACGAAGCGTATGACTGTGTGACATACGGAAAGGAAACAAACCCCGGCCCGGCGATACTTTCGTTTCGAGAGCAACAATGTCACGATCCATGGGCAAATTTTATATTGATAACGTTGATTGATATCGACTCCGAAAAGAATCGATCGTTCACTCGTATCAAAAAGTTGATTTTAACTTCAGTAGTAACAAGAAACTCATCTCAGCGTGATACCTAGCACTGTTGCGCTAAAATTTTAAAACATTTATTCCTTTATCCTTGATATTCAGCTTTCGTTGTAGTCAAATTTGTGTGATGAAATTTTTTAATTCGAAAGATTCTGTGTTGTATAAAATATTCTTTAATTTTTCTAGTTTTGAAGCGAATATGGCAGGTACTTTTGAGCAGGGTACGCGTGAATTCGTTTAATAGAATGTTAAGAGGTTTCTTATATAGAGAGTGTACCAGTCGAAGGATGATTGATCCCGTACGAACATGAAATGAATATTCCACTTGAATATTCGAGAAAATCGGAATCTTGAAATTTTATCAATATGAATTTTTTAAATAAATTTGAGCGTTCGATGAAGCATGGATCAATGAAATTTTCTCCGGTTTATCTCCACATATTATATTACACATTACCTGCGAATACTTTATTTTCTAAGTTTCCCGTAAATATAGAAAAACTCGAAATCAACTTTACGAAAAGTCGACCAATTTTCTCACGTAGAATCGTCCAACCTTGCAAATTGTACCGTGATAACTAGAACCTCGAAAGCGAGTGATTCCTTTCATCGACACGCAAAGTGTTTGGCAGGTGTATATTTGTTGTTATTGTTTCGAACAAGCGTGTTCTGCCATTGAAGCACGAAAGGGAGCACGAAGGACCCTCGAAGCCCCTTCCTAGCCCGTTTAAAATACCGTTTCGTCCCCCGCGCGAGCGCGACAACGCCTTCGTCGTTTCTCGTTTTTTCAAATTGAATCGCGTCAGTCCATTCTCCCTTGGCGCACACGGTACGTAACACGGGAAATACCTGCAGCAGAAACGGAGAGAGAAACGGGACTGTGTGAAGAAGAATAGGAAGAGAACGGAGAGAACAAACAGCTAGAATTCGATTTGTCGATTCGTACGCTCGAAAATCGAGCAGTCGTTCGAGCGATAAAATGGAGAACAGATGCCTTTCTCTCTTGAGGAGTTGCTTCAAAGAGAGAGAGAGGGTGAGAGGAGGGAGAGAAGAGAAGAGGAAATGGGAGAAAACCCTGTAACTCACCTGACGTTGAAGATTAGTGGCGATTCCCCGGGAAATCAATACTTTAAACTTTCGTGCCCGTATGCTAGAGTTTCTAGAGCCTCCGGATAATGCTCGTTCCGTGCGAACTGGCAAGATTCCCTCGGCAAGACGCGGACGGTCTGGAAATTCGTATATAACGTGGTAACAAGCGTTAGACGGGGTCAAAGGATCGGGTTTCCAGCTGGTTACAACGGTATTTGCACGAGCGTGTAACTTTTAAAGTCACGCGTATTTTATCGAGCGACGAGGTCGAGAGTAGGTGACCCTTTAATTCTATTGAACGTTGCAGCTTTTTGCGAACAAGCAGAGACAATAGGCTCTCTACCACGTCTTAATACCACGAGTTAATAGCAGATAATCATCTGCGAGTTTAGTGACGAATGTATCCACTTAAAGCTAACAATGATGAAGTGGCTGGCGAAGTTTTCTTCTCTTTGTTAATTTGCCTCTTTCTTTTCGCGCGGTGAACTGAACTACAAATTCAATGTCGCAAAACTTAGTTACAGAAGAAGTAGTTAATAAATTTTTATACTGTTCTTACTTCGTCAAAAATTGTGAACAACACTGATTGAAAGGATTTGACTGAGGGCTTAAGTAGAAAATAGATAAATTGACGGATTTTTCTTAACAACTTCTCTAATTTGTTTTCTCTCACGAAATCGAAAATTGTCCGAAAATTACGCTTCGCTCTCGGAGCACGTACGCTTCGATCACCGAAAAATTCACATTCGAAAGAAAATGTTCCGAACAAACCGCGCGGCGTGCATCCATTCCGCGATATCAAAGGAAATCGGCGAATTCGTATCTCTACCCACGTGCCGTTGTCACGTGTGCAACACGTTCGAACCATTTCGACGTAGCGTTTCGCAGACGGCGGAGTCGTTCGATACGCGGAAAAATTGGCTGGTTCGTGCGAAACTAGTCGACGAAACGACCACGGCCAGAGCCGAGCGTTCTTCGGTACGTGCCCCGGCACTCTCTGTGCTCGATAATAAAGGTGGTGGGTGGGTGAGTAAGGAACACCGAGGAAGGGTGAATAAAGATGGTGGAAGAAGGGTGTGTAACGCGACGGAACGAAGAGTGGCGCGACTCGTTTCGCGCGAATTTCTCGACTACCGCGCGGTAGAGTTCATTTCTCGTCGCTGTCTGGTCGAGATTTCCCCCTCGACCTGTGGCACGGTTCGCCTGTTTACGATTTATATTTTCGTGGCGTGTGCCGATGACAAACGTTCGTGGCAGCGCAATCACGCCGGAAAAGACTGCGTTATCCGACAACAAGCGGAAAGCGGATCGGCGAAAGCGACGATGTAATAGACCGCGATTTGACACGGCGAACGTGGTTCTTTATCCTCGGCACTTAGTAGTCCTTTTCTCTTCTTTTCCACCCTAGGCGAATTCCCACTTTCTCTAATTTTGCTTTCTCTCGCAAAGTCAAAATTTGTTTGAAATTACGCTTCAGTTTCAGCTCGTTTCGAAAGGATTTTGAAAGAAATAATAATTTTCTTTAAACGAATAATAAATGTTCCAGTTACGATATCAATATTTTTGGAATATTGAAATTACAGCAAAGAAAACGCTTACAACAAACGAATAGATAACGATAGAACGAACGTAGAGAAATGCAGTCGGTGCCTTTTCTCTTATACTCGTCTGCAATGTATAAAATTTAGATACAATATAATAAATTATAATTTGTAACGCATACATTTGTGCGTTTTTATTTTATGTATTTCGTATCAAGAATATACATGCTATTCTTAAATGTCTATGATGAACGAATGTTATTACGAAGAAAATTCTATAACGAATTAGGATATGTCACTGTATTTAGAAATGATAGTTACAATATTCAAATATACGAAAAGATTTATTTTATTCGAAAACGGTGCTCCAAATTTCTACGTGGAAATACCTATATGATCAACTGTCGAATTTGCGAAACGGTAGCGAGAGTTTTCAGGTTTTTACAAATTATTAAACTCCGTTTACATCGAATGACATTTATTTAGAGAGGCGAGTCTCTCTCGCTGACGACAAGTGGGCTGTATTCGAAGTTTCAGATTTCGACGATAACATTCATACGTGATATTCTATGGAAATGTTTCGTGATTCAATCTTCGCTGTTTATTCAACGAGGCATGTCTTGTAGATTGTACACGATGCATTAATGTAAGAGTTGCTGCATGAATTTTTATTGTTATTGTTGTTAGTTGCACAGCAGTAGGCTATTTTTTCCCTCTTTACATTATTTGCCTGTAAATGCTATCAACGAAATGAAATATTTTTCAACAAAAAGTTTAACAATAATAATTATATTGCTCGTCTTGTAATAGAAATAAAAAAAAACATGCACAGATAAAATGTCCAGGAACAATAATTACAATACACAGTTCATAACAGCAAGTAATACTGAGTCAGAACATGCTCAGACAAAAAGTTGAATATATATATAGTTTAACAAATAGCTGAACATTAAAAATAAAAGGTTTCTCTTGAAACCACGTTTCGACTGCAAGTGTAAATCTTCACGCCACTTTCCGTCCGTAATCCGCACGTGCAGTTGCGGTTTCCGACGATTTCCGGAACAAACGGGAAAAGAATCCTCAGTTAACGAGCGGTTGCGATAAATAGCTGATGCATCTCGACCGGTTACAAACCAGCCGAAAATGAATCGCTGAGAAATCGGCTACGCGCCTTGCCCGGTTGGACGACAAAGGCGTGTTTACGCTCGCGGCGGCACGACAACCGCGTGCTGCCATTAATAACGATCAAGCCGTGATCCGTGCACGTCGCCGAGATCGTGACGCATTGTAACCGCGGCATTGGTCGTCGCCGCGACAGGAGAAAACGCTCGATCCAGCGTTTGCCGAAGCAAACTCGATCTTTCCTTTAACCCTTTCACGACAGATTTAACGCGTCCGTGCGAGAAACGGGGACAGGAACAAGCGATCTCTCGCAAAGCGAGAGGCATTCGAAAGAAGGGAAGCGTTCCGCCGGTTTTTGCTCGACGATTTATTCGCTGACACCGGCTCGTATTTTCAGCCGTGCGATCCACGGCGTCCGCAGGATGAGCTCGCGCGGAGAAATCTTCGCTGCCCGGATCCGTGACGCCTGGTTACAGAGGGCACGGGAATTTTGTTACTTCCTGGAAATCAATTTCCACCAGGAGCCTCGATCCACGAAAAAAAAGACGCTACGTTTGTAATCTTCTGTTTAACACTATTCCTATCACGACCGGTCAAATGACCGTTTTTAAAATTTCGATTAGAATTTCCTATATGCAACGTAATTAAATCGACTTTAAACTTCACGACTTTTCCTCAAATATACGTATAATACATTTTTCAATATTCACTTCTTTTCTTATTGTGCTAAAGACCGGTCATTTGACCGGTCGCGGTAGGAATAGGTATACGTGAAGTGTCGGTAGGAATAGTGTTAATCTGTTTTTCTCACGTTACGAAATGAAGCAATTTATTTTTTACACGTTTAAATTGTAATTAAATTGTAATACAGTTTATATCGTTATGTTTTTTCTAGTTGTGACGAATATTCGAATCTCAGTCTCGAATTCTACGTGTATGGCTTAAGCGGAAAAACTATAGTACTAATTACCAAGAATCATTCACATCGATAAGTGCAATTGTATTACAGAAAATTTTATCCGATAGATTTTTGAAAACAAATGTGCTCGAACTGTGTAACGAAAAATTCAAAATGTTTCATGTACTCACAGACGTAAAAAAAAAGCAACTGCACTCGGGAGTGCAGTGTCGGAAAAGGAAACTAGTATATCCAGTACTAAATAACTACGGAAGAGGAAATTTAAATTGGTAGCGGAGATTGTAGACCTCTATCAACCTGCTTGTCAACGGCTGTCATTAACGCGTATCTACACGAGCGATAATCATAGAACGCGAAACCTTTCGTGTTTCGAAGCTTTGATCCAAGAAACGGTCAACCAACCAGTGCAGTGACCAACACTAGACTCGAGACCATTCGCTAACTTCCGTTTGATAGTTACTTTTTCACCGTTTCTGATCAGTGACGCTTTTCCTACTGGTGGCCTAGGCCGCGTGACAAGATAGTCTGGGGCGGATCGTGGACGACGACGGCGTACGAGAAACGCAAATTTTATGTGAGCGAGGAGAGGCGTACAAAGAGAGAGAGAGAGAGAGAGAGAGAGTACAACGCGTGTGTCTTGAATTATACGACTACACGTGGCACTCCACGACTTGTATATACGCGATGGCCGCCGGCCACCTCGTTAAACCTTTCGCTGTTGCGCATAAATACGATCGTTGCACGCTACTTGTTTTTCAGACCGGGTAAATACTCGTTGATTATATTGCCGGTGCCACGAATAACGTATCAATTTCCCTCTTACCGGTACACGTACGCGTCTGAGGAATTCGTTCGTGCCACGAATATTCGTTGTCTCCGGCACTGGCAACGGCAACCGATCTCTTTCTTTTCTATTCTACGGAGTATTGCGTAGGACTTTTTCTTTCTCTGTCGACTAACGAACGAAACTACTACCGGTACACGAGCGATTAGTGTAGCGCAACCGCGTTTAACCAGCGTCCAGTACGCCTACACGGCTCGCATAGTTAACCGTTTTTTTTAACGCGTCGCGGTTAAGTGAAAATCAACGAGTCTGAAAAATCCTTCGACCGACAGCGAGGCTCGTTATGCACGACCGGACGATCTGTTCATTTCGCGAACATTATCCTCGACGCCCGAGAGCCGAGTGAGTGTATCGAGTTGGCGCGGTTCAGGTAGCGCAATAACGTGCGCGGTAAACGACAGCCCACGTAGTGTACGACGACGTACGCGTGCTAAATTGCTGAATTACTCCACTCATGCGACAAAACTATACGGCATAGTTAGCACGGCATAGTTAGTGACGCGTCACTTGCTCCACTTCGGGAAGATGCGTTACACTTATCCGCTATTATATTCGCCGCTGTATCGCCAGGGTCGTGAACTCTGTGATATCGTAGTGAACCGAGTGATTCTCCGAAGTTGGTAGGACTCACATCAGATTTTAAACGTGAAAAATTGTCGATATCTAGAGATTTTGAAATCGGTGCAGGGAGTCTGGTTTAATTCTATTGAATCGACATTTCAATACTTACTGCGCCATTAAGAGAGAATAATAAATCAAATTACGAAATATCAATCTCTTCAGAGCCATAACATTAAAAAAAAAACAGATTTCGATAAAGAAATTTGAATGAAAAGAAAAAGATGATTGATTCTCAATAGATTAACACTAAACCTACCAGGCGGGGTCAAATGACCCTTTTTTTAGAATTTCGTTTAGAATATACTGCATACGATGTTATTGCATCGCCATTCTTAACTTCACGACTTTTCTTGCCTATCGCGAGGGATCATATGACCACTTTGAAAAAAAAGAAACATATTTCTTAATACAGAATGAAGATTATAAACAATTAGATAGCGAACAAAATATTTTCTTTATATTTGAAAATAAGTAATGTTTATTTTATTCAGTTTCACCATATTGTTTATAAATTATAGGATTCTTGATTGTACAAGAAGGCTCGGTAGGTTTAGCGTTAACGATACATTCAATTTTCTATTCGAATTCCAGTTCCTTAGCAGTTCCTTCGCAGTTCGTAGAATACCAAGAACGTAGAATACCGATATCTACTCAAACAATGATCATCGAAAGAATCGTTTCTGATACTTGTAATTCCTGCGTTAATATTCTTTGATGCGCTATAAATAATTTATCGGTATTACAAGCAAATGCCAATATTAGAAAATCGACCTGCGTAACTTTCGTGCGCGAAATCTTCGCCCAATAGTAATACAATATAATGCCCGAATTCAGAAACCGCGCCACATCGCGAAGTATTACGTGTCTCCACAAAGATACCACATCGCGTCGATATCTCCGGAGAGAGTGTATATCCAGCAATGGCGTAGCCCGAAGCGGACAAGCAGAAAACGGCTAATAGAATCGTATGTGGGCGAAAAGGGAAGAAACGAGAAGGTGGGAGGTGGGGGATAAAATCGGATTTCCCGCGGAATTCTATTTTTATCTGTCAGCCGTTTTCCCAGTTATTGCGGGCTGAGGAGAGGCAGGAGGGAAGAAGGCAGGCAGCAGCTTGGCCGGTTGGCCCGGTGTAGGCGTTCTCCTCCGAACGCCTAAAGCGTCGGCAGCAACGCTAGAAGGACTATTATGCCCATCTGCCGGCATAACGAGGCGTAATTGAAATCTCTCGTATATATGAACGCACGGTCCGGTTTTCTCACGTTAGGGCCACAATTAGCTTTATTGTCGCGTCTGCCTGACGGGGACGTCTCTCTGTAAGCGCGGCTCGCTGGTGTTGCTCGATGACCAGCGACGTATCACTAAGGCAGAGGCGCCGTTCTTCCTGGTAGGAGGACGATTACTCGGTGCCCGCCACTACGGATGGGATCGAGCCTAACACGTATTTTATTTGCGAATCCGAGCCAAATTCAACAGTGGATGGAAAAATGTTTCTTTTTCTTTTCCTTTTTTTTTTTTTTATTGCTTCTAGAGATGAAAACAGAGTTCTCTGAAGAAATATTGATTTCTCGTATCGTCGTGAATATTTAGAAAATTGTAAAAGAATTTTTCCTAGAAACTTTCAGCGATCTTTCATTTGACAAAAGCTTTTCTACACGCGATTTTCAAATGTGGCAAATTTTCGTGTCCACGAGTATTCGAGTCAACTTGGAGATATTGTTTTCATTTAAATACATGTTTTCATTTAAATACAAAAATGTATAGAGTACATAAAAATATATAACACGTCCAAAGGAGAACCAGACAGGATACGAACTATTCAGGTTCTGCTCCCTCAGACAGATTCTCAGAGAAATTCTAAAACGCATGAAAGTCCGCTTGTTCGAAACATTCGAAACCGAGGTTCGAGTACAACGCGAACATTGGATTCGACTTCCAACGATCAAACTACTTGCGAACTACTCGATCCCATCTCTACGATACTATCACGATGATATCTTCTTCTCTTCTCTGTTGTATTCCGTTGTTATCGGTCACTCAAGCTAGCCTTATGTCGCGAAGTCCGATGGTAAAGGGAATTGTGAGAAAACGAGACGCGCAGGAGCGTCGTGTTGCGTGCCACTTGGTTCTCTCCTCCTTCGCGCTACGCGTAATTATCGCGAGTCACAGTGATAGCGCCTTTCTTTCCTGCCTGTCACCATCCACGAGACGATCGTGGAGAGGCGAGGGGCACGGTCACATGGTAATTGAATATTTTTCGAGGGATGGTTAATATCGTTAAAGACACTGATGACGAAACAGGGCCGCGCTAGTGTCAGGTGATATTAGCAGGATGGATTAAATGCATTTCCTAAGTGGAAAATTGGGTTGAATTGAATCGAAGGAAGCGGAAGTTTTCAAGAGAGTTGCAATTTTCTGTCGTAGATTTCACGATGTTAGAGATTAGGATTTTTTGAATCCTTCGTGCTCAGTGGCGAGATATCATCTGGATCTTTAATTCGTCAATTCTATGATCTCTAACACGCTTCTTAGTTTCTATTTTACACTACACAACAATACATCTATTGTTGTTATTATTCGATTATGATCAGAATATATAAAACAAAGAATTTATATAAATTTTATATATTAATCGTATTAACAATAAGTAAAGGAATAAATATATCGTCGTTTGCAGTGGCTGTTTAAGTTTCCATACCTATTGATTTTCGATATTTAATTTTATTGTTTTTCCAATATTTTAAAACTTGATTATTGTTTCGTATAAGGTTTCGGCCGATTGGCCGGGAAT
The DNA here is from genome assembly GCA_032399595.1 of Tetragonula carbonaria. Lineage (NCBI taxonomy): Eukaryota > Metazoa > Arthropoda > Insecta > Hymenoptera > Apidae > Tetragonula > Tetragonula carbonaria. The sequence goes on along the minus strand of JAUCRC010000001.1, from coordinate 21,126,187 downwards.
TGGAAATTTAATATGTCAGATTTTTCGAAAGAAATCGAAGCACACACACACACACACACGCGCGCGTACAAATACGTGATGGATAAAAAAATTTGCTATGTTAGTTTGTTTGGTTCGTTGATCAAAAGTTCAGAGAACTGTCTCTGGCATTTGTTTCGTATCATTTCCTCTTCTCGGAACTAAATGATGCACTCTCGTCGTAGGTGGCCTGACATATCCCAACACGTTTCATCAGCATCCTCCGCGTCGCGTCGCGAGATACTATCTCGACAAAAGAATTCACGATCTTACTTTCTTACGCAACAAACGTGCAAACGACCAGAGGAATAAAAGAAGAAGAAGAAGAAGGAAAAGAAAAAAAAGGAAATGGACGACACGCTATATCTGACGATTCGATCGATCCATTACGAAACACAAAATCCTCCGACTAAGGGGGTGAAAACCAGTCCAGGAGCTTGTTAATTATTACCGGCAACCGAATCATAACTCTGGCGATAATTAAACGCGGAACGGAGTGATTCGCGTTTACGTCGATAAAAAGTGCTTTGATCTACGACGGATAAGAAAAGCGGTTCGGTGTCGCGTAACGGGATTTTCTCGTATCTGTTTACGACGAGGGACGAGTTGTCGCATTGTGTCGGCGATCGAGAAAGTGCCTCTCTCGTTAAGGCCTGTCGTTAACGCGGCCACCGCGCGAGAAAACGAGATATCATGCGTATGTATGTACGTCCGTACAAGCGTTTGTACTTCCTGGGGACCAGTGATTGGTTATATCGATACGCATCGGCCGACACGTACGCCCCCGGCACGACAATAATCTCGTTAAGAGGAGGAATACGTAGTGTCGGGCCCTTGCCCTGGGGAAATAAACGACACCACCGGAGTCCACGGATAATTTCGTCACCAAAGAACGTGGCTCCTGGACGGCCACGTTCTGCCGCGTGTTCCTTCCTAATCCAACTTCCAGATAGACCAACGAGGAATCTAGAAAAGGCCCGAGTTCCTCCGGCCGGGTATGTCGTCCTCGAACCTCGTTACACGCTCGTAAATCTGATCTCACGATAATGTAGTCATCGACGACATGGAACGGTTGTTCTTTATGAAAAATGACGCGGATCGGAAAGGAATGATTCGGAGGTCGAATTGGTGTGTGTGTATCTTCAGGCTGGTTTCTACGCGGAATTAAATACGGTCCTTTGACTGTTCAGCCTTTCAGTGGTTGATTTATGCGGATGTTCACGTAGTCATTAGCTGTCCGTTGATGTTCGGTTGTAAGAAATTATGCATCAACTGGATTCCTTGCTTCTGGAGGGATACGGCCATGAGAATGGTTACGTATCGTAATTTATGAGTACGGGACACGCGAAATTGTTGGACGTTTCGTTCATCGCGAAGGAGTGGCAGGATATTTCAGTTTACATAAGTAACGAGCTGGTAGTAGGTCCATCAATCAAACGTTTGATATATTTACTGATTACCGACAGGTACACGGGTGGAAAGGATGAATTTGAATAAATTGCCCCGAGAATTTAGATGTCAAGATCTCAAGAGAAATAAATATCTCATTCGTAATGTTACTTTCCTAGCGCTGCCGAGATTTTAATTAATTACATTTGGCAAAAGATCGGATTCCCGTTTCTCAGAAAATTATAGAACAAAAGTTTCTTTCGTCCCAAAATTTCGACCGAGTGTATACATACGAATCGAGGAAGGAACCATTTATTTATCTGCGCAAACGTTTGACTTTGAAACAAAAGAGCCTCTTCGCCACGAAGATCGCAAATTCCTCCGAACTTTGTGTCATTTCAAACACTCACGGAAGTGTAACAATCCCGTTGTTAATCGAATTCAATGAAGAGAACCAGCGAGATTCTATGTAAATTCCAGGATCCGTGGAAACGATCTCGTGGCTGAGCGAGGCTTGCACCGGAGTTGGATCGTTCGTATCATTAGCCGTGGTCTTCGCGGAGTCTTCTTGCCGCGAATAACTGAACAGGGACATTAAACACGTAGGTAGTTCGCGTGCTACCTAATGTAGGATCTTGATCTGTTACCAGAATAGATCGACGGGGAAGAATGTTCTTCCGAGAGGAGGTAAGTCGCCCGCGGAATGTTAACCAGACGTCGTAACTCGCGTTTATCGGTTCCCGATGTTATTAGTTCCAACTCGTGGTACTCGGCAGTGCTATTCAACGGAGCTCGTTCCTTCGTTTAGTATATATATATATATATATATATATATATATATATATACTTCTTTTAATTGTTTACCCATGGTCCCAGTTTAAATTAAACTTTACCGAGCCCGATCGATAGCTCGCCATGCACGGTAGCTCGCGCGAACTTCCAAGGTGAGAAAGAGGCCGAGTGATCGCGTGCAACGAGATTTCAATCGCGTCCGAGATTTTTTCAAGTTCTTTCGTGAAATCGAAAAACGTCCTGGTTCGTACGCGAGTTACAACGATATAGAAGATGTATGTGTATGTTTAATTGTTCATGGAATATTTCATAAAAATATAAGCATTACGTTTGTTAAATGTAATGATATATGTATTTTCTGTCCGTGAATGATAGCTTTTGACAACAATTAATATTACATAACTTAAAAGTTGCGTATTCATAAATCCATATTTTGAGAATTTTATTTCCTCATTGCTTTGTTATTGTATACCAAGTGATTTAATTATGAAATAATTACTAGTTGGAGCAAGTAGCTTCAATTAAATAGTCATTCTTCTCTCTTACAAATGAATTACTCCTCGACAGTGTCGCACATTGATTGCAACGATGAATGAAGATCGCGACGTTTTATGAACAGTGGGATTATTACATCTATCGTACATGAGGATCATCAGAATTCTATTGACCTGCATGATCGACACTGAAACTTTTTTTTCGCTCTCTCTGTTGGCTCGGTTCACCGAAAATCGTCGATTCACAGCGGGTGAGCTCAATCACTTTGCCCGACTTTTCCGTAGATAGGAATACTTCTTCGAATTCGAGCAGCGTAACAACGGGGAAGATTCGAAACGGGGGGAGATTCCGGTTTCATCCTGATCGATCGACCGACGAGCGTTAAAACGATCGACGGATATTCCATCGAACGCGCTCCAAAATCCGTATCCGATTGAATCAGGTCATGAACGCTCGTATTCAAGATCCATCGGCCAAAGTATATCCATTCAGCGTGTCCGTGCAACGAACATCGATCGCATACACGAGAGCGTACTTAACATCCGTATAAAAGTAGATCGAGTTTAAATAGCTTTATCGAGGCGCGTTGAAACAAGCTTCTCTGGAGGATCGATCAGCGTGGCTGGCTTTGGCCGCTGATCGTAGACCAATTAGAATCGAAAGTCATTTTCCGGGCGATTCACGGGTATCTCATCGGCGTAATATCCGTCAGGGACGAGTTCAAGACAGATCGTTGGAACCGCGTTCAACGCCCATCGTTTCGTAATTAATACCCTTGCGCCGTGGCACGTTGACGGCTCGTTTTAACGCTCTGTCGAGCTTCCCGTTAAAATATAGACGAGCCTTCGACTGTGTTTCGCGACTGACTCTTCTCTCATTTTCTCCCTCTCCCTCTCTCTCTCTCTCTCTCTTTCTCTTTCTCTGTGCGTGCGTGCGCGCTTGCGTCTCTTTTTCTCATTGCTAGAGCCGTGGCGGCTTCCATTTCTCTCGCTGGGCCGCCGTTTCGCCGTGTACTCTTTCGTTTTACGCTGGCCGGCGGCTCATCGATCAATCCGGAATGATGCCGCGCGTTTATACACCTGCGCTACCTGGTCCGCTTGATTGATGATACAAAGGTGTAAACGATCCGTTCGTCGATCGTCCTCTCGAAACGTATACCGAGGCCGAGGCAATCTGCACGCTAGACGCGTACGCCGGCTGTTTCCTCTTCGACGCGCGAACCAGTCTAGGGCTTGTTCGCCACGTTAACAGGATTCGACTGAACCATGCTTTCTTTCCACGCTTTCTACTGCATACGGTGTATATACGTTGTGTTCGATCCGAATCTGGGGAGATTAAGCACGTCGGAGAGAGAGATTCGGAAACGAAAGTTAAAATTCAATTGGTTACGAGGCTACGGATATTTATGCAAATTTTTACGCAATTATGCAAAATTTTAATAGTAAAAGCATATTTCGTTTGCTAATTAAAATCTGTATTATATTTTTCATATTTTGTCCATTTTTTTTTTCCTTTTAATATTATTCTGAGAAATTTAAAATTCCAGAGAAAGTTAAATTAAATTAACCTACAAATAGTATCGTTGGATCTTAGATGACTCTTAGATACCGTTATTCGTACGAAATTATTAAAATTTTAATTATTTCAATTTCATTATACATTTAATATATTTGAAGCACACCTCTGAATAAGTGAGAGCTAAGTAACATGATTCTAAATTCCCAATTAGCACCCAATGGTCCAACGATGCCAGTTAAGAGTCAAACTTTCAAACAAGAACTTTCACATTACATTGGCCTGTAAACTGATATCAAAGCGGTTTTAAAATGCTGTGTTTATTCGTGTATTTGCACAAGTCGTTCTTTAGATGCAAATCGAGCTAGTTGAAGTGGCTGCGCTGCATGTGCTATTTTATAATCGCTAGAGGCGAATATGCTGTAAAGAACGAACGTAACTGGTCAAAACGCTACTTACCCATTTCCTATTCTCAATTTCAATCGCCTATACGCGACAGGCTTCGTTTTCACTAGAAAATACAATAAAACGAGATACTTATTATTCGTCTGGTCGAACGGCCTCGCGTAGTCGTAACGAACGATTCGGATCAGGAAACTGATTTCTTTGCTCGCCGATAATGAATCTACGATTGGCTGAGCCAGCAACTCGACACCGATATAATCTCCGTGGTTTATTTAGAATCGACGATTACCTACGCGTAGGTACAACATATATGTACACGCGGAACTGTCCGTGACACAATGCTCCTTGTAAGAAACTCAGATCAGACAATTACGTTGGTCAAGCCTTTCCCTGTGTGTCACTTGTTCGAACAACATTTCATTGAATTGTCGAGTTGGAATATAAAGAAAGATAGCGTACAAGCTCGCAGTTAGTTGAGATTTCTAAAAATACGACAATGCCAATTTCTTGGATTCTTTGAGAATGATTTATTCGTTTATTCGTGGAAAATCGAAGTATAGTTTCAGTGGAAGTGCGACCATGTTTAAATTGACAGCAGGCTGTATTTTCTTTTCTTTTCGCGGAGGGTGAAATAAGAATTCAGTACTCGCGCACCGAGAATATATTACAAATTCTTATTATTATTATTTGTTAGATCGTACAAATTATTTCAATTTTATATATGAAAGAGCATGGTGAGCAGGTTAATTCATATTAGAAAACGAATCAAAAAGGAAGAGTTCATTTCTTTCCGTTCGGAGAACGACAAATTAAAAATTCACTTATTTTTACTCAACTCCCTTAAATCTTCATAAACACAAGATTTAGATTCAACTTGTTAATTCTTCCCGATCGTTTCAATTGTAAATACAAGTTCGGCAACTGATCTTGCTAGCAAGCTCAAGTAACGTAATCACTCAGTCCATCAGACCGATCTTCCAAATCTCAGAGTCAACGACTCTGCCCATAATTCCATAAACAGTGCACAGTTCATAGAGCTCATAGAGCAACGAACCAGGCTGGTCACAGGTCTGGTTAGACGTTCCCGAGGAGTTTCGGTTTCGCAGCTAACAGGATTCTTACTTTATCAGCAGGAGCCGCGGCTGATTAGTCTCGCAGAAGGAAGCGGGAGTAATTTCGAGTCCGGGCGGCGCAGCTGAACCCGGCAGCCCGGATAGCTATGACAAGACGAGAGTTTACACGCTAGACGGGAGTAATTACATCCAAGTTTCGGGGGCTGCTAGCCTCTCTCTTTAACTCGCACCCTCTTCCTCTCCCTGTCTTACTCGTTCTCGTTGAATCGTTTCCCTCTCTTCCTGTATATATATATATATATATATATATATATATATATACACACGTATATTCGTCCTTTTCTCTCTCTCTCCCCCTCTCTATTCATTGGTGTTCCATGGTTCGCTTCGGTCTTGTACTGGCGCTCGATGCAACCGGTGCAGCTCTCCTCTCGCGGCTAAAGATAATGCCCGCGTGCGGTATTATCTGCCACGAGCTCGCTTCAAGACGGATGCCGAGGGAAACGAGACGCGGAGAATTAATCCGCCGAAGACGTTGCCCTCCGCGGCTGTCTCGCTGGCTGTCGCAAACGAAAGGTGGCTGCTAGCTAATTGATAGACACGATGGCTAAAGCGAGTTGGAAATGACGGAACGAAGGAAGCATCTTTGTTTTAATTTTAATTTTTTTTTTTTTAAATCCTCGCGCGAATTTAACGAGAAGGTTGTCTTCCGCGGTTTACACTCAGCCGATGAACAGACGAGAGAATTGTAATTGTCGTGTGCAATGCTGTCCTTCTTCCTTCTCTTCTTTTCTTCTCTCTTGTTTTTTTTTTTTTTTAATTTTCACGCGGATTAACTTAATGACGATGATTCCTCTTGCAAAATGAAAGGTAGCTCGTAGCTAGCTTATGAGTACGACAATTGACTCGAAACATTTGTAATGTTTTTTTTTTCTCTGTGTAAAGAGATGCTGGTAACATCAGTGAAAATAAGGAAGCGGCGGATGGTTAATATACGGCAGGAAATTAATCCTGATTGAGATACAAACAATTTGTTTTATAATCCATTCATCCTGGTTGCGATTTTTCGTTAAATTTACGATTCTTAGGATAGAAATTCTTTGGAAAATGATATAATACGGGCTACGTTTATTGATTGAAGAGTAGCTTTATATTAGATTCGAAGGTACACAAGATATTATATCTTTCATTGAATCGAAACTGTTCAAATAGATCAATGTAGTAAGTAATTGGATTGTAAGGTAGATTTATATTATAGAATTGAAGATACTATTCTCTTCATCGAGTCTTAAGTGAATTTCTCTTAATAGCATGTTCGAAATTATCCAAATGGATTGATGGGTAATCGGATGTAATGGTTACTGCAAAGCAGCCCTTTATCAGTCATGATTTCCATTTTAATTGCTTCTATCAGCACATTTAATTCACGTACATGAGACAAAATGAGATTATTGTCATAACAACGAAGCAGAAGATGCCATATAAGTTTCTCTCGTTGAGAGAGATGTTTGATTTATGATTCGATTTAGATGTTGTGAAGAATCATCAAGAAGTCAATAAGGAACCAACAGCCGGTTGATAGTTTAATTGATCGTGTGAAAATGAAACGAGAATCGTTTGGTGGCCATTGCCGAACATAGAAATCATTCATAAACCATATGGGCGTATTTCGGTAATAATGATATCGTATATGTATATGGTATTTTAAGAAACAAAGAAGAAGATGCAATTATTTTTTACTCTAATTCTACTAGTCTATCTAATTTTAAATTAATAATTTAATCAGCACCATATACTGATGTCATTGTTTGAAAATTAACGTAATCTTCTATTATTTCATTATGATTCTAATTTTGAAAAGGAAAATTTATTTCTAATTAGTAGATCGCATTAGACTACTAGTAGAGAATTAGAATTTTATAAATTAAATTATTATACTAAAATTGAAAGTCCGCTTAAGGGTATGAATCAATATATTCCCTAAAAAATGGGATACACAAAATTCATTCAAATGTACTAACAATTTTCTATCTTTTTCCAGGTAAATATCAAAATCCGAAAAGCGTCCATCTTCAAGACAGGTGGTGAGTTGTATCTACATATGTGTTCTTCGTTGTTCTCCGATTTTCTTTTATTCGATCATCCATTGTAAATACATTATCGCTCGATATATTCAGGAATGGATTAGGGATAGAGACGCGTGCGTTAAATTTATCAAAACTCATCGCGATCTTTTTTTTTCCCTTATGAGACGTGTTCGTCGTAATAAATAACAAGTCACGAACAGAATGGAGGCGACTCACGCGCATGATGATGAATGAACAGCGGTGCGCATTCCAGTGCAATGATACCTTCCAGTCCGTTGTCATTAATCTTGCCCGGTGTATCGTGGATCCGAACGTTTACTTGGCGAGTATCGATTTCCCCTTTGATACACCTGTGTCGCAACTGCGTTCGCGGTGCGTAAACGCGGCTCGAAAAGGAAGTGAATGCTCCGCGAGGAGGAGAAATAAGAAAAAGTACGATGGAACAAAGTACAGGAGAAGAAGAAGAAGAAGAAGAGCAAGGGACAGAAGTGGAGCTTTAAACCCCTTTACGTTTCTGCTTTTCTGCGGTACGAGCTCCACAGACTATGCTCGTCAACTAGATTGCGACAGAGAACGTTCCGTTCGTCGGGGCGATTCGTTCGACAGCTCGCCGAATATCCTTGGCCGCGTTGAATTCAGAGGCGAATAATTGCGCCGGAAGAATGCGGCTAACGAGGCGGCGTCCCGTCCCTCCAACGGGAGCGCAAACTTCATTTCCGTTCATTCCGCGTCTCTAAGTAATACTCTGTTTTTTATTATCCGTGGAAAATTGAGTTTTCCTTTTCACCCGCTCACCCTCTCGCGCTCGCCACGAAAACCGGGGGAATTGCGAGGGGGATGAAACGGTGGGCACGACAACGACCGAGCAAAGCCGAAGAGGAAAAGGGGAGGGGGACAGAGAGGGAAGTGGAAAGGTGGTCCAGCCAGATGGACTTTGTCTCCTTCGATTTTCTCTTTGCGCGCGAGCAAGCCTTAACACCTCCTTTCGAACTTTTCGTCAACGCAATTCTATCCCCGCACGAGGTAATGAGATTTCTTGGGGCGCGAGCGCAGCCACACTCCGTAATAAGAATTCTTCGTCCAAGTCCCGCGTTCGTACAATAAAAGGGCTGGCGAAGCTGCTCCTCGAAGGAGAAGCTGCTTTACTCGGCTCTGCGAATCCGTGTGAAAGAGATAAAATAGTGTACACGAGAATAGTGTCGTTGTTAGAATTGTCTTCCGTACTACGCGCTTCAGTTCATGCGAACGGCGAAATGATTTCCAAACGGGACAAACTGGAAATGCCGCGAATGGCTTCGTGCAGGCTCGTCCCGATCCTCGTAACTTCCAATTAGTTTCCGCGGTCGCCAGCGTTATTCATCAACTTCCGGAGATTAAATACCACGTTGCTACAGGTTCGCGTGACACGCCGATTTTGCTAACTGTTTCTCAACTTTCGAGTCACGAGCCACCAACTTTTTTTGTTTTAATTCGCCGACAATGGGAATATTCGCAACAAGCGCGGAGCTTGACTTTTCTAATCCCTCGTAAGTGAACACTTGTTTCCTACGAATTCTAAACGATTGATTTGCCTCCAGATTCCGTCCGGAATCAACGTGCTTTCTATTCTCGAATGTGAAGCGTTGAACAAACGAACTTTGTCCTGTCTTTTCGAATAACTTTCTTTTTTTTCACGTAGAATCGCTTCCTTCCTCGATCGGAAGTACGGTGGAAGCGAAATCCAAGGCAGCAGATCGGTTTACCACGGCGGGTGGGGCTTTACGAGTGGCAATTCGGGCGACAGGTTTCGCAAAAAGAAACACAGGTGTTCGGAGCCGTGGTGCAATCTGTGCCACCTGTCTTGCCGTGGCACAGGGGGGAAGAACGAAGGAATTCAGCTACGCGATTCGGCCGTGCACGAGAACCGAAAGCCAACAGAGGGGGCCAACGGGGAATACAGCCCCACGTCTCCCAGCCATTCTTCATTTCCAAGCCCCACCTTGTGTTCCATCGTCGGCCATCGTCGGGGAAGCAGGAACACGCTCGTAGCGGCGCTCTTCTCGAGCGGAGACGCCGTTCCAGACATCTGTTGCTCGTTCTCCTCTTCACCGCAACAGGGCATTTGCATAATTATAATCTCGCCTCGGCCGTCTCGAAAACTCGAGCCCTGGCTACCACCAGCGCTCCTTCTCTACATCCGTTTCTGGACCTGTGCTTGTTGGAAGAGAAGAAGAGGAAAAAAAAAGAAGACGAAGAGAATAAGGGCGGAGGAAGTGGAGCGAGAGGAAAGAACGAATTGCTTCCGTTAACCAGACGAGCACACGACCGTGTCTTATTGAGGCAAAAACAATCTTGGTGCCGGCGAAGGACAAGTGACGGGTTGATTAAGTCATCTTTACGAGAACGCGGAACACGATCTTTACGTACGGTCTCGTTTTCAAGCAGAACGATTTTGTTTGCGATAAACGAGCCTAATTTAACTGTTAACGCCCGGCGCTAGAGGCGACATTGAAACTTGAAATAAACACGAAAAGGAACAATTGATGTTCACAGAAGGCGATTAGATTATTAGAAAATAAATAAAGTTACTTATTATTCATCTCGAGAAATGATCACAACCCGAAGAAATATATTCAATTACATGAAGTTATGATAATACAAGAATTCTTGTACAGAAAGAAAATTTATACAACCACCGCTATTCGGTGTTACCAGTTCCCAGAATTAATTCTATGGAGCAAGCCTCACAACAGTACTCGAATATTTACTATAAGAAACCTTATGACGTCTTAAAACATCTTTGACTCCGTCAATAAAATCTAAAATCTGTTATTTACTTAAATACAATTATAAACCACTGTACGTGACACGAACAAGTATATCGTACAATCGCTGAGAAGAGATACACCATACCTGATACATTCCATTCGTACAATTTTCTGGAGGAACTCTCGAAACAATTTCCACCTTAAATGGATTCCACCTGATCCGAAAACTGTTTGCTCGCCGATCATCCGATGGTAGGGACCAGTCCGCTCCATCTCCGACGCAATCAGCAAAAGTGACCGTAAGAGAAAACCGAAGCCTCGAAGAAATCCATCCTTTGTGCGGGCGCGAGGAAAGAGAAAGAAAGGAAGAAAAAACAGTCGCGGCCGATTCATGGAGGGTGACGACGTTATAAATGGAGCGTTTTGGGGTGGTGAAAGGTGACGAAAGGCCCACGGGAGTTAGCCGCAGAAGCGTTCGACAATACGAGAATAGCCGAGGCCGAGTCCTCCGGGGAGAATCCTCGAGAAGCTGAGGATGTGCTTCGTCCCTGGATTCATATAGATAGGGATTACCGGAGGACGTTGCTGCGAGCTGTAGCGCGAAACGGAAGAAAGGAAGGAAATGAGTATGAACGAAGGTATTTTCGCGAGGATTTCGCCGCTGTCAGAACGCATTTTGGCGGTCGTTACTTGCCGCCCGAGAAGAAGGGAAAGCTTGACCCTCGAAAAGCATGTATAGAGGGACAGAAGGATACGAAATGAGTAGAAAACGACGCGTGGAAGATGAAGAAGAGGAAGAAAGGAAAAGTGATAGGATGAAAGGGAAGCAGCTGGAACGGTGGATCTTAAGGGATTCCCCGGCGTCGATATATAATTTTTCTTCCTCCTCTCGGGCTTCGAGAGATCGTCTCATTTTCCACGATTTCGCCGCATCATACAGCGTGCCAACAATGACAGTGATTTCTATCTATTGAATTCCACGTCTCATTCTCCTCTTCCAGAGAGAGAGAGAGAAAGAGAGAGAGAGAGAGAGAGAGAGGCAACGACGCGTTCGCGGTTCTTCCCCGCTCTCCTCTTTCCTCACGTCTACCGAGTGTCAAATGATGCGTATAGAATAGACTGGAAAGCCGGCTGGATCCATTATCGATCCTTCTTTACTGGTGGAATCCAAGCGGCAGCGAGCAACGGAGGAGCAGTTCGACTCGAAGTGGGAAAGGTGGGAGCAAAGAAGGAGGAGAAGGTTGAAAGAGATGGAGGAGGAGAAATAGGAAGAAGTAGTTGGCTGGAGGCGGTAGAGAGGGAGAGACAGAGAGAAAGAGAGAGAGAGAAAGAAAGGAACAACCCTCGTGGAAGTTCTATAAGAGGAGACCAGCTCCCGTGTCGAGGTTGTTGGATGCCGTGCCACCCGGTGATAAGCCCTTACCAGCCACGGAATTGCCTTGAAACATCGACCGGACTTTCTGATGACGCGCAATTGCTTTCGAGCTTTCGTTCTTCGAATTATTCGATCGATCGGGGGGAGAGAGAAGAGGAATCGTTTCACAATTCGAACGGGGGACCGTCTCGTTCGTTTCGCGAGACCCTCGGTAATCATCTGGGCACACGCATCGAACAAGGAGACATCTCGCGTGACGAGCGATCCGTGGCTGTCCGCGATTGGTCCCGAATTAAGAGAACAATCTTACGGCGACGATCGTGTTTCTATTAAAAGCTTCCGGCCACGGCGCTACGTCGTGTCTCGAAATTGTCAAATTGCAGCGACGTGGGGGAAGAGAAAGTGGAGAGCAGCGGAAGCAGATCGAGAACGTTACGTTGGGTCACGTTAAATGCTTCCAAGACACGAGCTCCCCCTTTGTTCGCGATTTTTCAACGAACGATCGCGCATTGTCTCGCCCGGCGAATGTTTCTCGGAAGGCTCGACGAGGCTTAAAGGTTACAATTCTGACGATCGTTCCCCTCGTCGTCGTTATCCGTACGCCGATCGGAGCAATTTATTATAATCATGCATGAGCTTCAACGTGTTACGTATATACAGTGTGTACTGGTCGCAATAGTCGTTATGTTTCCTTCTTTCCTTCCGCTGCCCCTTTTGTTCTTTTTTTTTTCTTCCTCTTTTCCCTCCGTACGCGTGGACCTCTCTCTCTCTCCTTTTCTTTCTCGTTGGTTCGCGGCACGGGCCGCCATATATTTCCGTGGCAATCTGCAATGACCGTCGGCGTCATTTGCATTCGACGTTGCATGTTCCATCAGTTTACTCTAGGAAAACATGCAACCGAGGCGACCAAAGCATTTACATTCAAATTCCTTTCTTGGCTGAAACGCATGCGACGTAGAATCCAAACGTTGCCAACAATTGATCCTCGTACGTCGTTACGGAAATAGGAAGGAACGCTTTAAAGGAAGAAACAAAGCGGCGCGGAGTAAATAGGAAGCGTGCCTCGGGAATTCCGAAATAATCGTGCCATTGCCGAAACACCGGAGAGAGAAAGAGCCAGTCGACCCGTGTTTCGACGTCCGTGCACCTTCTAGCCCGACGTGTTTCGTTCTACATTCCCGGCCCTATCTCGCCGTGCACACAATTATTCCGCGTGTTTCCAGTCGACGGAATGGACGAAGAATATTATCGTTCGCCAGAATCTGCTGATAAACGCGGCCAAGCGGACTGCGAGAGTATTCCCGGACACAACTGAAATTCTTCTTTCTCCAAGGCAAATTGACCTCTGTTCGTCACTCGAACGGGAAACGTTGTATCTCTCTCTCTCTCTCTCATGTTTAAAATGTAACGATTGAAAATATCAGTTTAAGATGGAACAGAAGATCCGTGAGATTTACGTTTCTGTCATTGATACAGCGAAGAGTCAGTCGGAGATAGATAGAAAGGGCTGACTCTATCATTTAAAATGTAATAAGAGAAATATGAACTTGCAAGATATAATAGAAGACTCGTGAAATTCATATTTCCATCATTTATTTAATAAAAAAAAAGAAAATCGCTCGGAAGAATATAAAAAAAGGCTTTGCGACATTTACACTTCCATCGTTTGAAATTCAATGAAAAGTTCAATTGAGTTGAAGTGAAGACGTTTGAACTTTTATATTTCTGTTATTTAAGATAGACTAGGCAGGAGCTGTCTGCTAGAGTTCTTCGAACCGCGTTGAACCTCGAGCCGCGGCCAAAGTCGCCGGAGAAGTTAGCAACGCGGACTCGCCGGTGGAGAAAGGGCGGAGGTTCCTTCGAAATTTTAATTAAAAAAAGGGAAGGGGGTACGAAGAAACGGATGATGGTCAAAAGGGCGGAAGAAATGGCCAGGGTAAACAGACACTAATTGGAGCTCGACCGCCGATGTTTACCGGATTACCTGCGAAGCCGACATCGCTCGCCAGATGGTTCCTCGTAGACGAAACCAGGGAGATGCTAGATTTCCCGGTAGACATAATAAAAATAGGGAGGGTAAGTTCCGTCCGAGACGGGCTAGCAAACGATTCGCATGGACCTTCGACCCCGGGCCGAACCTCGGCATCAGCATATATTGGATTATGTAGATACCGAAGGGTTCAGAGGGGGAGGGAGAAGCAACGCACGGGGGGATAAGCTGTATACAGAACGGAAGCCGAAAAGAATCGGTCGTAGTTGAATGAAGTCGGACTGCATGAAACGCTGGAAGCCAAATGCTCGGTCGAGCGGCGAAAGAACCAGCGGGGATAGTTAAATTTTATCGATTCGACTGGGAAGCTTCCTTCCCCGCGATCCGGTCCCGTCCAGTCGATTACGTTCGTCATTCTTTTTTCTAGTTCGCCATCGGCTGGCCCTCTGCTTCTTTTCTTCTCATCGACAGCCCTCGGGTTCCTCGTTCGCGTTCGCGTTCGTGAATGTCTGTTGAATTTTTGGGACATTGTCGGAAGAATAGGAGATTGTCCGATCTCAGCTGAATTTCAAGAGTTCGGAAATTTTATTCTTTGATCGTGTCTTTTTTTAAGTTGCTTGGTATTAAGAAGATTAAGTACAGTATAATAATTAGTTCTTTTCTACCTGTCATCTTGAATTGTTTTAATGTAATATTTGATCTGAAGGTTGATCTATTGACGAGATGGTTCTTAATCGTTTTATTCAGCTTTTGAAATGAAATTCGTATCTCGAGAGAATGATGCAATAGCAAAATATTAATTATTACACTGTACGATTTTTGTTTGAAATATTTTTCTCTTTTCACACAACAAATGAATTTTAAGTAATTTAAGGTGACACTCTCAGGTAACTCACATTCTACAGTATAGGAAAACGTCAACAGAACGTAATTATTTGATTGTCTTTAGTTTGAAAAATTTCAACTGAAGTTAAAGTTGAAACTGAACTCTCTTGCGAATGCTATCCATCTTTCATGGAATCGGAACTATGATCGACCATGACGAGTATGAATCGAAGTTCTAACACAAAGAGTTAAATATGCAAGCATTATGGAACGGTGTAAAAGTCTTCGTATATAGGACAACGTCGCTGGTTGATGCTAGAAATTGCAGGAAATATTCGATATGCACACCACTATAAAACTTTATATATCACTTCGTATGCAGAAGTAAAATTCGAAACTTTTATAGCACACGTAAAAAGACAGCTCTAAATTCCTTCGGAATGGTTGAATTCTCTTAAAATCCAATTACAGAGGAGCTAAAGTTTTACAACTCCGTACGAATCAAAACCTGAAGATATGTCAGCTACGAACGTGCACATACATCTGCGAATTTCAATATTTAAAAACTTTGCGAACATCTCGTGAGAATTAATTTATCTATTAGCTGAAACTAATGCTTCTATAATATTTGTTAAGAGGATCATAAAGACGATTACAAAAAATATTACCCTCGTATATAAAATTCTTATTAAATACACTTTCGTTCACGAATCACCCAACATTTAATAAAACCCAGATACAGTTACAAAAATGATCATTCACGAATGTACTTATTAAATACTGTACTAAATAATTACCAACAATACCAGCAGCAGTAGTGGTAAATAAAATAAATTGTAATCAAAGTGAGCACATATGGCAATTATATTTTATCGTGTTTAAGATTTACTATAGTTTACACAAGTATATTTTAACATAATGTTTAATTTAATGAATTGTTACAAATTTAAGTCTGTTTTAACAATAATCTAATTTCAAGTAACAAACTAATCACAGGGTCTATAAATTAGCCAAAACCTTTCCTTATCAGTTTTAAGTATTTCAAATTTGACTGACAAACACGAGCGTGCAATTTTTAAGTAGAAGAATCCTTTCTTCCAAAATCGAATTCAGAAGATAACTCTTCGCTGGAGGGATATGCAGCGTGTAAAGGCGAAATTTGCCAGGCAGTTTCTTATTGCCTCGTGACGTGGTCCGTCAAAGTATCGCCTCAAATAGGGGAGGGACACACGAGCAAATTCAAACGAAACAACACCGTGTCCTGCTCGAATTCAGGCGGCTCGAAAATTGCCGGGAACGCAAATTGGCCTCGTTCAAGCATCAATATCGCCGGTCTTTAATTTCGACCCGTTTCAGTTCTCTCTTGGCCTTTTACGCGCGCGCTCGCACGCCCTCGGAAACTTCGTGCCCCGCGGCCAAGGCCACTTCAAAAAATATTTGCATTCGACCGGTAGCGACGGATTTGTAAACTCTTACTTATTTTTCACGGCCGGCCGGTCGATGCTCTATTTGCATGGATCTTCAGGGGTTCCCTAGTGGATTCCATCGTCCGCCGCGAATTGAATTTTCAACGTTATTTCGCCCTTAGATTTTTCCGTGCTCTGAGCTTATGCGAAGCTTGCCTCCGTATATTTTTTTATACTTTGTTTTGTTTCGGATAAGTTTTTGTAGTTTTTTTGAAGATGAGTAGAAAAGCGAAACGTAATTGATTAATTTTTCTAGGTTCCAGTCTTTTGGTCACATTCGTAAGAAAGATACTGAAAATGTATTAAATAAATAAAGGATGCTCGAAATGTATTTTACATAATTCTCGCATCTCCAAGTTTTTCATAAATGCCCAAAAATTCGTGTGCACTAATGATAGTAATTTCAATCTGTAAAAAGTACAAGTGAGACAAGTGGGAATCGAGACTGATATAAAGTTTTCTTTAGCAGCGCGGTAATCAGTTCGTTCAAGCAGGAATTCAATTTTTACTTCACTTGGGAATGATAACCCAATAAACATTGAAACAAACTGAACGAACCGCTACTAAAGATCAAGTCGAAATAACAGAATAATTCCAAAGATCTTACAAACCTCTTTCTCCTCGTATTCGACACGCACGACGCGCCGGAAAAGAGCCGGCAATTTTGATGTGCCTCCTCTCGCAGATCACAAGGGAGAAGAGTGTCAGAATTTCTCCATTAGCTCCGTTGGCGGTCGCTTTCAGGACATTTTTGCGACTCGATCATCCCCCCGAGCTACGTCGACTGTAAGATTCATCGGCGGGCGCGATGAAGTTGCGGCAGGGGTTCGCGATTATATTTCAGGTTGGCGGAAACCGGTACCACTCTTCGTTCGTACGAGTATATTTACGACGTTTGGTGGTTCGCGCGAGCAAAGTCTCGAATCGTTATCCCTCACGGTGTGGTTGAGTGTGAACGCAATTACCGGCGTAACCACCTACGGTGGTATCGGATAATACGTATTAAGAAGAGTGTGGAGATCGGGGACAGAGAGACGAGTAGGTGGAACAAAGATGAGCAAAGAGAGAGAAAGAGGAAGAGAGACATCGATGGGAGAGACCGACGCTAACGAGCATACCGAACGTCGTGGTACCGCTGGGGAACGTTTGCAAAGTATCCTCGATCTCCTCTGTCTATCTCTCTCGCATATTTTTCTCCAGCCGTTCTATGGTCTTTGTCCGGCGTACACGCGTTACACTGTCCGCGCCGTGCGAACGCGTTCATCTTCGGTCATTGATCGCAATCTCTCGCTAACGAGCTTACCGCCGGGTGCGAAAATCTTACCTGGGGCACACCACGGCCTCGACCTGCGGCTTCTTCTCCTCTGCACGGTCTTTCAGCTTGGTCCGGTTTCTGACCAGTGTCGAGATTCCTCCGGTGCCTCTACCTGCGTGCTCGATGATAATCGCAGCAGCGGGATCGCTAGTGGCTTGCTCGCGCGCAGAAATCGGTTGTGGCGAGACTCGATCGATCAACGAGCAAGACGGAATTCTTACTTATGATCGGTTCAGGCTCTGCCGCAGGTGCAGCCTCCGGGTAATCGAGGAGCTTGTCCTCGTTGTATCGCGACTGCTTGACACTTTCTGGTGGAAGGATGAAAGAACGATGGGAAAAGTTATAATGGAGAGAAGAGGCGAGAAAGGAGAGGGAACGGGGGAGAGAGTAGGGTTTAGTGATAAGACCGGAGACCAGGGGTAGATTAGTAACTTGGCAGATTAGTAACTTAGATATGGTAGCGAAAGATTAGGGGATGCATGTAGCTGAAATGTGAATGTACGAAAAGGATGATATTAAGTGATGAGATTTCAGATGATGATCTCAGAGATTTTGCTTTACTGACGAGGATGTTTACGTGAAAGTAGAATTTCTATTATGCGTCAGACATGAACGTCTGTTGAAGATTATTTGATACGTTTCTTCGATGTAATATGTGATGTATAATGTAGTTCTAGAAGTACGAAAAGTTTCCCTTAGGTGCTGCTGAAAGATAAACAAACAGACAAACAAATTAATTCTATCAAAAATAATCTTTCATTATTGCGACACGACAATTAAAAAGACAATTCTCAGAAAATTCTTTTCCCGAATAAAAGTTAATCAACTCTAATCGAAATGTTTAATTTCCGCCAAAGTATTAGTTATTCTGACAAAATTAACAAAAATTTTGAAAAACCGAAATCGACTGATAGCTCGTACACGTTAATCGAGGAGAATCGATCACACGCAGATCAGCTTTGAATTTAACATAATTCCAGAATAGTGAGATCGTTGGTTCGAGTACCGTGGTATTCGGATTAATAGCGTTTTGATGGAAGGTGGTCATAAGGAATAATGTTTGTCATGGATTCCCATAAAGCGGCGATATTAACGGGGAGCTTTTAACGGTATCGATTTTCCATTTACCCGTGTGGCAGTGCATAAAAGAAAACATCTACGAATCGGAGTCAAACGAACTGACTCTGGGGGTCATTTCTAATCACGGAAATGGCAATGTCACTCCGGCCGGACGACGACCCCCTCAGGATCGTTTTCGCCGGTGAATTACATTGCCCTGAAATCTTAAGGGGGATGCCCGCGACACAATGTCGTGCACGCCCACGCAGATGGCGCGCTCCGGGTGTAGTAGTTAATTTCCTCTGTCCAAACAGCGCTAATCCCGAGTGACATAAGCCAACTGACGGCTAGAGGCACGTATATATACACCCTAAATAGAGGGGCACAATCGTGGGAGGGAGGAACTAGGCACATCGAGAATAGAGCTTTCCTATAACGGAACAGACAGTTGCCAGGATAGATTCCTGTCTTCTGCTTCGTTAACGGAGACGCTGGATTGATTCCTCCGTTTTATGGCCGCGAGATTAATAGTTCGATCCTTACATGTCTTAGATATATACAGGGTTTTATTGATTGTTCGAAGGAATTTACCGTTCAATTTATGGCGAATGAATAATGTGATAATATTCGTAAAAAATGCAGGTACATTGTTCGACACAGCTATGAAGGACAGAATAAGGATAATATTAATCGATACGTTAATTAGAATGCTTAGATGCGCGTGTTTTCGATATGTTTCCATTTAGATAAAACTATTTATTATCATTGTTTCATTTTAGTTATTACAAAGTTTAGATTATATATTTATATTCTATTAAAAATTAACTTATATATTACAGATATTTTTAACAATATTGATAGTCATCTATTCGACGATGATAAATCATAAAATTATCAATCATCTGAGGCCATTATCTTGCCTTTTAATTTTTCTATCGTCCATCACCATATAGATCATTTCAGTACGCATCACGAATCAAACATGAGATTTAGAGATAACCACCTCACGTCGTTCATCAATACAATAGAACTCCCGTTTATAGGAGCTCTATTTTAATCAGCGTACCATTAAACGAACATTTGCTTGTCAAATCCACCCGTTCGAATGCGAACGAAATACCATTGGTAATGAAGAGAATCGGTGGGCTCCGGTTATGTTATGCAAACTCCGGTTATTTGTCCCGCGACAACTGTTTTACTGTACTTTTTTACTGTTTTACTGTTTGCAGTTACTGACTCTCCCCTACTCTTCTTCTTCTGTCTAAGCGAGTCCAATAAACCCTAAATAATATCGCAACACCAACACGTTAAAATTTCATTGATCCTTGTGTATACGTGTGCCTCGTAACAAACACTAACTGTAAAGAAACTAACGAAATTGATTTGCTCCCTCGTAGAACACACGTGCATCCACTTTCGCATACATCGCGTGGAATTTTTATTTACCATCGGTTTATTTGCCATCTCGTTGTATTCACGATAGAAAGGGCAGCATGTACTGACTCAGGCTCCTCTATCCTTTCTACCTCCCGCTGTAAATAGAAGTGCGCGCCGTAAAAGGATTTATAAGACACCACGTGACACGCCGTCATCCCATTACGGATCATCGTAAGCCTATTTGTTTAGGATCGAGAACGGTCACGGGCTTGGATCGTCGCCTAATTGTCCGGCCGGTGCAGACTTGCAACCTGACGGTTCGATTGGTCGGTTCCTCGTTCGCCAGGATCCCACCCTAGGCTCTTCTATTCGTCTAGTTCCCGGTGACACGTCACTTTTGTTAGCATCGTGAGAAGCAGATGCACCGAAATGCTTCGAGCGTTTCCCGATATACGTCGGTATTTACTTTACTAACAAGGCGAGAGTGGAGTTTCTTTTCCCAACGCGATGAAGATGCAGTGAAAGTCAGAGAAGGATAGACTCTGTTTTTTTGGGGGAAATTTAAGGAAAATTCACGGAATGCATGTGATATGTAAAATATTTAAAGTAGAATATTCATTACGAATTTCCCGTTATTAGGTTTATAAAAGTATTTCATTATTTCGTGTTGGAAAACAATTAATAAAAAATTTTTCCCTTTTGTTAGGTTCGTAAAAACATATTTCGTCATTTCGTCACTGGGTCAACTCACGACGAAGAATCAATTAAAACAGCAGAGACAGTGGCCGATGATCGTCCGAGTTAGAGTTACAGTTAACTGTTATCGTTCTCCGACTTGACAGCTGACGTTTCACTTAAAGGGCTCAGCTTTCTTTTTCCCTTCTCGTAACACGGGAACTCAATGACATATCGATATTGTTGCTCCATCTCATCCGTTTTGCTAAAGCGGTCGACGTGAGTCTCGATGTTCCAGCGGTGAATCCCTTTGGCATGGTTTCGTGGCCGAATCTCCTTCGTCGATGGTAGTTATCGCGCATCTCTCGAAACTAATTAATCGTGTGTCTAACCAGCAATCATCCGAACGAACGTTATCCGACGGACGATCGACGGGGGGGGGGGTCAGTGAACCGACGTATCGTAAGTTGACTCACTTAACGGGGATCAATCGGTCCTGATACAATCTCGATTGATGTTTTGTCTTTTACGCCCCGTGGTTGCGCACGTCGATTAATCCCGTCGAGTCGGTAAGGAGACTGTTTGACAGATACGATTGAAAGAACGTGTATTTACTTGGAACAATGAGAGACAGTGGCTGGAAACAGTGAACGATGAAGATGGAGGAAAAGTAGAAAATAATTTCTTTTTTAACGGGAAGGGAAATAAGTTCTGTGAGGAACACGATGAAGAAGTTCTGAATAAGAGCGTAGAAAAGATATATTTTAATTTTTAGATTCAAAAAAATGATTAACATTTGTAAATTATCCTCTCAACGATTGGTATTATTTATATATAATACTAGGTTATCTATTATCTATTGTAATACCAAATTGGGAATTTTAATTCAATTTAATATTTCATAAATAACACAACATGTATTTACGCAAATATTATATTGTTAAATATTTATAGAAATATAAAAAAACGTACCAACATTAGTAATTCGTGACAATTCGATTCGTACTCTGATATTTATTCTGACTCAGATTACGATTCACACTACTGCTGACGGAGAAACTGGATCGAATCGAATTAATTAAATATCGTCGGTGATCGAATTGCGTTTAATTCGGTTTTAGAAGAACCAATGGTATTTCGCGCGGTACGTTAGGGCAGAAGTTTATAGCAACATCTACCAAAATTTGGGACAATGTGCGTTGTACGTGTTTTGGTTCTAATTACGCAGCCTCTTCGAGGTTTATCAGACATTCGAAGTACCGGGTGGTAATTGCACAAGTACGAACGAATAGAACTGCAAATGAATGTAAACTAGGAATGAACTACGAAGTGAATCAAAACAAGGCAATTCCTTTTGAGCCGTTAAAGCCCGTTAGCATCGTAACGTTTAAATTGCTTTTGTAATCAAACGCTGTACTTTCAGTTAAAAGTTTTCGAGTATTTTCTGTTTTCAATAAAACTCGTAAAAAACTTGCAAATATCTTTCTATTACCAGAACGTCAACGAGGAAAAACATTGATCAAAATCCTCAGCAAAAGATTTTGTTTATTCGTTACATATATCGAGCGATAAATTTCGTCAATATTGTAATATTTTATCAACTCCCTTTATCACGTGATACATCAAATTAAGCTGCGTCCCGTTATAATTCATCGATCGCTTCAACATCTCTTGTTGCGAGGCAGAAATAATAATTAATTATCCCGAGGCTTTTAAGCGATGACGCAAAAGGTAAAATCACTTGTTAATTAAATTACTCCTTCCGAGGAATTTTTAAAACGTCAGCAGCCGAATAGAGCCTTTTTTAATATTACGATAAGAAATTTAAAAAGGATATGCTATATCGGTAAGAAGTCTGAAAAGCAAACTTTCTCCACGGAGGTGTGCATTTGCACGTAGCCTGGACAGCGGGCTCCCTCCTATGAGATAGCGAAGGGGCAAGAGTCTGGGTATAAGAGCGGAAAGTAAAATAAAAGTTTGCTTCATTAAGGACTAGTTACCATGAAGACATTCAATTGACGTACCATCTCCTTCCCCTCTCCCCTGCTTTCGCGGAATTTCTCGTTTTCCTACCAGCATCGTTTCAGATTGTAAACTTTCGGAAGGCAGCGAGAAAGAGAAAGAAAAAAGAGAGAGAGAGAGAAGGATAGAAAGAAAAAAGGAGATGGGCGAGAAGAAAAGTTTTAGCAGCTGCGAAAGTTTCAGCGACGCGAGAGGTCGAAATTACGGGACTCTTGCCTCGGTCGAAAATCAAGGAATTCAGCGGCAGGTTACCAAGAGACGCTCCTTTATCCCAAACACTCGAGATATCTCTCTAATCGGTCATTAATGAAACCGGCGGGGATCCCCCGCTGTAATTAATTCCTTAATCATAAAACTTTCCTCGAGGGCCTCTGGCTCGTTGTTGGAACGAAGTTTCGCCGCGCGCGTTGCGCCGACGCCGCCTCCTCGAGTGTCAACGCTGGGCGCTTGCGACGCGACGCGACGACGTCGCGTAAAAGGCGAACATTAGCCTGCTGGTGACACTGTTTTCCCGAACTTTGCTCTCCCTGTTTGCTCTCTTGCCTCGAGATTATGACGTTCCTCCCCCGTTCATCGTGCCGCAGTTGCTAACTGCAGTCGAGGGCGAATTTCGTCGATCATCAATGTCGAGAGTCGGAGGAAGGGGAGACAAATTGAGCGTTATTAAAGCAATAATTGCGACCGCGGTGTAAAATTAATTAAACTTCGAGACAAATGTGTGTACACTGCTAGTCAAATGTATAGATATACTTGGTGTTTATCATACATTATACAAATATCTATACAATTAGGTTTAATATCTCGCCGTACAATTTAATATCTCCAGCTCGTTTTTTGGCAGACTCGGCTGCATTGTACAGTAACAAACAAAATAATTACAGTGTATTTCAAATTCAATTAAGTGTCAAGCTAATAACTTTTGCAATATTGGAAACATACATGGGATGATAAAGAAGCACGCAACTATCACTTTAGAATTAAATGAGGATGCACTAGGGACTTTGTTTCGGGTAACCTGGTAATTAATGGTTGCCAATTTAGAGATTAATAGTTCGCTGTACGGGAAATGTATTCACCCATTTATATCTACCAAAATATTCGATCGATCAATTGACCATTGATATTCGAATCACAGAACTGATATCAGGAAATCTTGTTCGTTAACAAATGTATAGTGCACTCGTAATAAAGAAACTTTGACCGATGTACTCAACCCTTAAAATCACAACGTTGCATTAAAGGATCGCCCCTCTTTTTCGTCATTGTCGTTCTCAGAAGGGAGGCGCGAGACAAATCATCGACGACGCGGAGCATCGGTGAAACGCAACGATCCTGTCCGCGTGGCCGATCTCTGTAACGAACGGCCGCGTTGAACCGGCCGGATAGATCGCGAGAGTTACGTTACGATCGGCGCGGCGTTTACACAGTCGGCTGCCTGATGGCCGGTCAGTAAAGGGAGTTACTAAATTTAAGCCGTCCCGCCGGTCGTTTCTCAAGTGTACACGCTTGTCTGCTGTTCGTGAGTCCTGCTCTGACGGACCAGATAATTGTCCGCTGTCAGATTAGGGAATATCGTTTCGAAGCGGTGAAGCGCTGGCGTCCCGGTTTCGCTTGCCAATTACCAAACCTATCGTGCTTCTCTTTACTTTCCTTCATTTCTTCCTCTTCTTTCTCTGTTTCGAAACTTGGTCCAAGACCATTTGCCCGAAACGATTAACGAAACGGTGGCGGAAAGTGGCAGGAAGGATCTTTCTAAGGCCGGTTCTAAAATTAATCTTGGAAAAATTCGCCGGAACGGATGAATCCTCCAGCCCGAGGGGGCTTTGAGGGTAACGAGTTGAGAGTGTCGGTGATCTAAATTTACTGCCGGCCGTGTAAACGACACAGGAGCCCTTCTACATACCGTAACATTCACTGGCAGGCTGTTGCTATGAGTACCGTGAACGAGCAGGAGGTTGGAGGTGACGGCAGCTTATCTATGCTCCGATTTCTCTGTGTACGCCGGCCATTCACGTTGGCCATCGTCTCGCACGCGTCGCGTTCTCTCGCGATGTTGTGTAGAATACGATGTCCTGACGATTCATTGTTCATCTCCTTCGTTTTTTATATAGTCGTTAGAAAAATATCTTGGTATTAGCGTATCATCTAATGATCTATCTTTATTGTCAAACGTTAGATTATTTCATCAAGTAGGATAGTTGGAAGGGAACGAGAAAATTTATTTAAATTCGATTAAATATTTACGAACGAAAAATAGTAAATATCGAGGAAAATTATATTAAATTATATAACTTATTAAAATTATTATAAAAATAATTATTAAATATTACTGAATTATCAACGTTCAAACTCGTCGAATTTTAATAAACAGAAGTGCCATTATATTGGCGACGATCGTCAAACTAATACAGTTGGAATTCAATTCAAACTTTACTTAATTTCTTCCACAGAAATTAAGATGCGTGGCCATCTTAGTCTCAAGGCTAGCTTCAGATTATTATTTCTCCAACTTTTCCATCGTCTAACATCAAACCTCAAAACTCGACCTCTTACATTTTTCCCACCCACTTCCTTTCTTCTGACTTTCATACAACACCCACGTTCTCCGTGGATCGTGCAAAACGACAACACTCCGCGAGATCTGCAGATAGAAATGCGATATCCCACGCGCAAACAGAAACGATGATGGTTTATCGGCGTTTCGATCCGGTCCGCGAATTTCGCTCGGACCGTTTCTTATCTGGCTCTGGCTCGACACCCACCTGTTCGCGATCTGTCGTAGAGAGCGAGCACGCCGGAAGAGACGATCACGATGGCAACGTTGCAGGGACGAACGGCGAGGAAACGAGCGTGGCTAACACGGAGCGGCCGTTATCTGGCTTTCAACGGAGAATGGAAAGAAGCGGTTCCACAGTGATGTTAGCCCGGCGCTGACGCGACTGCACGCGCCGAGTGATAACGGCTACGAGGGAATTGTACGGAATTACCGGGGCTCTCGGGTATCTGGAACGAGAAGTTGGTTTTATGAGCGCGGCAAACGGAGTACGTCTGATCCCTCCCGGTATCTGAGCACGCCGGCGCGTGTTCCTGCAACAGCGAAACGCCTCTGACCCCCGGAAACTTTCGTTTAGAGATAATCGCGAGAACGCGAATGGAAGTCGAAGCTCCTCCGAGCTGCTTTGGGGGCTTTAGCTAGCTATGACGTACGCAAGACGTAAAAAACCGAGGTTTATCGCGAGGGAAAGGGATACCGCGTGATACGTTGAACGTGGTACGTGGATTTTCAACGAAGTCGGAAGAGGAACCGTGGCTTTTCGCGATATCATCGACGAGATATTCCCATTTAACGCGGATTTCCATAGATCCCCGACGTTCGTTTTCACGAGAATGAATTTTAATTTTAATCATCAGGAAATGATGCGATTCAAATGTTGGATAATTACGTGTATGAAATATATTTGTAAACGCAAGAATATATTTTATGCGAAAGAAAGATTCGTTCGTATAGAAAAGATATAATGTATGTCTTCTGATTTTGAACTTGTCTGACCCACAATTGACTTGGTAGACATCTGGCAATGAATTACGTCAATCAGTATGTGGATCTGTGAACGTGTCACTGAACTAAGTTAACCCTGAAGTATCGTAGACTTTGATTGTTCTTAATTTTCATTCATTCCTATTCCCCCTTTCGTTTATTTATTTTATATAAATAAATCAAATTTAGCTATTTTAAATTTTTCAATTAATATATAAATAAATCAAATATATCATACGTAAGATGTATAATATATAAACCTAGAACAATCGAGTCTGATATTTATTCGACACTCGAATATTAAATTGATAAATGTCCATTTAGTATCTGAAGGTTAAATTTCCAGTCCTGTGTAATCTTCGTATCTCTACGAAGGATAAAGATCCCTCATTTCAAAACTCTGTAACCTTCAATCGACAGAAAAAGAAGCCCAAACATTACCTCGGAACCTTTCCAATAACCAAGAAATCGGGCAAAAACTCCACCCCCCAGAAAACATCAATTCTTCATATCATCCGGGACAACTAACTACCATGATTTCGCGACAAAACGTCGCGTCAGAATGATTAACGAGGGGCGAGATTAGAGCGTCGAGAAGAAGTAGACAGCCCGGGGATTAGACGTTGAACGCGGAAGAGTTCGATGCTCAACGTACAAACGGAGAAAGAGATGAAACACGAGAGAGAAAGAAAGGGTGTGTGTGTGTGTGTGTGTGAGTAGGTGCAGAGAGCACAAGGGATTCAGGCAGTTGGAGTGCGCTCTGTGCTCGCTGATGCGAAAGAGCGCGAATGAGATTGCACCGCCACCCGCCAATTGTAACAACGATGGAGCGAGGCGAACCACCCTTGCCCCCTCCCACCCCTTTAGTTCCAGGCCTCTTGTCTCATTCCCCGCATCGTCATCCACTCTTGCTTATTGTGTTTCCATTGTGCCTCCCTTTTCTCTGGCCACGGCATTTTTATTGCCTGCTCTGCCAACCTGATGGGTGGAGGGGAGGGGGGCAGGAGGCAGGGGTGCGTAACGTTGGGCCAAACAACCGCGCAAATATCCACCGGGTTTCGCCTTGTGGCCGCACACACGCGGAACGGTCACGAGGCAGGCCCTTCGTTTCCGCGCTCGATCACGCGTGCACGCAATCGCGCGCATCGCTCTTTTTTTTTCCCTCGTTTTCCAGCTCCTCTTTGACTGAATAATGAGAAGAGGGGAGGGATAGAACGTCGCGTTGGAGGAGGACCGGTGATCTCGGTACGCGCGAGGATTGTACGAGAGAGTTTCGAGAATCGCGATATCAGCGGGGGATGGGACTGTGGATCGGTGTTTGCGTTACGGCACGTGGCGTTCTTTAGTGACTCGTGGGTTTTCGCGGGATTGGTTACTGAAAATTGAAGATCATTGGGAAAGCGGTGTATCAGAAGATCTGGCGGTGACAAGTTCCGCTCTCTGGACAGCTGTTCTCGAGTTCTCAGCGCGGGCACAATGTGTTTTACTTTTGTTTCGCCCGCAAACTGTTCGCGAACAGTTTCGATCGATACGGAACACGAGATTGTACATACACTCGAAGCTTGGAAAGATCTGAAATCCTTGTCGAAGGGGAAAGATAAATTTTTTCGAAGACTGTTTGAAATGACGACAATTTAAAAATCCGAAGCAGAACGCTGAAAAAGTAGTTCGAGTCAACAGAAAGAAATACCAGGTTAGAGAGGAAGAGAATTTCCGATGTTTTCAGTTTAGCGAGCGTGTATTATACTTCTTTCCCCTGGATCCGAATACCCTGCAGCGAACCGTTCCCTCCGTTAACATTGAAACTCATGCGTGATTGATTTTTATTATTCAACGAAAGAGGAACGATTCGCTCGTCCGTTACCCCGAAGCGATGATAACATTCTGTTCCGCTGGGAGAGAAAGAAAGAACGAGGCGAAGAAGCATCGGATCGGATTATTCTCGTCTCGTGGGCTGGGGAAACTAACGAAGGACTTTTAAGACGTCAGTTTCCAAGTCTGGTAGCCGGTCGGAGGAGAGGAATGGAGTATCGAGTTCTCAACGATTCTCCAGATCGAAACTCCCCACTTTCTTTCGCCTTCGTTCCTCAATAGGAAACGATAGGGCCTGGTGGATCGATCCTCTTCAAGAAGATTAGCCTTACTTAAACAACGGCGTCTTTCGCTTCGATTCCGAGATTTTTCCAACGGCAAATATCCTCGACTTGAAATTAAGAAGCTTCCCCGTTCGTCCTTCGAACGAGGAATCTTCGATAAATAACGGAGACAATGTCGGAATTGAACAACAAGATACTCGATTGTGACTCACGTTGAAATATGTCGGTGCATCGTGAGGCATATTCAACTGCAACCCATTGACCCATTTGCATCGCGATTTAGATTGCAACAATAAAATTGACAACGTGCCTGTATCGCGTAAACCTCTATGTGATTGACTATAACATATGTTTATATATATATAAATATTATATATATAAATATTATATATATAAATATTATATATATTATATATATATATATATATATGATTGATTACATGCATAATTTATTTAATTATTCATAATACATTGCGAGTTTAATATTTACTATTTATCTGCTATTTGCGATGTAATGTAGATGTTACCTTTTTTAAGATGTTAGCAAACTGCAGATTTTTATGCTTCCATAAAAATCTAAACGCTTTCATAGAATATATAAGGGAAAAAATCGAAATACAATAACTCTTACAATATTTGCTGGAAATTTTTACAGATATATAAATTCAAATTAGAAGTTATTAATTCTCTTTTTGCCATCAATCACGTTCATGTCTTTTATTCTCGATTTGTATTCTATCCCAAAATATCTCCGACCGAACGTATTATATTTGTTTCGGAGCCCAAAGAGAGTTTTTTTACAACAAAGGGTCTGTAGTGTTAATATATTAATAATTGTAAACTAGTATTAGTAATTATCAGTATCAATAGTCATAAAATACGCGTACAATCTAAAAATACGGAATATCAAAACTAAAAGTGTCTTCCAAATCTTTCGAGTAGAATCTACGTCGATACGTACTTTTTTGCGAGGTAATCACGATAACAATTAAAATCTCGGAGGAAACTCGAGTAAAATTTCGAAGCGGGAAACGTTACGATCCCTCGCGCGCAATCTATTTCGTCCCCTGACAATTTCGTGGACGATCTAACCGAACGATCTAATAAAGGAAAAAATGGGCTTTCGCCGTATTAGCACTTCAGCTTCCTTTATGCTATGGCTGGGGGTGTAGGGTTTCATGGATCCCGGATACTATTGTTCATCGAAATCGCAGTAACGTATTGACACCTCGAGTCATCACCCCTAGTGACGATCGGATCCCGCTTGCCCAGTAATTCGAGACACACATCGTTCACTGCCCTCCGTCGTGCTGCTGGATCTCACGTTGCGTTCCGTTTCAAATGAACACGTGTCCGTAGTACACGTACAAATGCCACGGGAACGTGCGATCGAATATTGTTTCGCGTTCTCGTCGCGCGTTGCCCCATTCGTATTCTACGCTAACCCGGCCCGGGCATGAAAAGAATTCGTTTTCCACGAGAAAGACATTCGAATACAGAGGCGCAGGGTGGAGCGAAATTTATTTTATTACGTCGTGTTATGTATACGCCTTTTGTCACATTTGTTCATTGTTTTGACAGTGATTGTATTTCATTAGATGATATTTAGGGCTACAAATAATTCAACACTTTGCAAGGTTATTTATTCTGTAAAAATCTCATACGTTCTAGGGATCGAAGTTCTTAGACTTTGACGCGAATATTCGGGACGTTATTTAGGAGAAAAGTCAATAAAAAAAAAAGAAACTCGTACGTTATGTTTTATATTTTAGTTTAACATCATCAATTATTAGCGATAATAATATTTTAATATTAGCAACAATAATTCGGCGATATTTTAATATTTTCTAACACGCATCCAGTGAAAATTTTCCAACATGCAAAACGCCTAAACAAATACTGGGAATTATCACAAGTACCATGTAAAACGATCTCCGAACACAACCCAGTCTATTATTCTAAGGGGCCCGAAAACCCCCGGTTGAAATGACTGACTCATGCCAAGCGTGGCGTGAACGAGGCTGAATCACTGATAGAAAGAAAGTTTGAATCGTAGCTACCTCACACCTCGTTCCTAACCAGCTTCCCGAGTAGATCAGCCTTTTAACCTCAATTAACGCCTCGACTTTGCACGAGCTGCATAATCACGGCACAATGGAGGGAACAGGCTTCACCTTTGTCTCGTTCGACCGAACGTTCCCGCTCGTTCGCGGGGTTGTTCTCGTTTAACACCGGCGGAGAAACGGTAACGAACTAGAAATCATGGTGGCTCTCACGGAACCACCACGGTGACGTTCGCCGCGTGTATTTTTCTCGCGTGTTTCCCCGTGTTTCGAGGAGACATCAAAGAGAGGAAGAAGAGAGCCACGCGAGCGCGAGTTTCGAGGGGGCGCTAGGGGGTCGCTCGAATCGCGTCGTGAACACGAGTTTTCCTATTTACGCGGTGACGCGAGCCAAAAATGCAATCGTTGGTGTGGCGCCACGCGATGCAATTACTGGGGGAATTCCAGGCACGCGGAGTTTGATACCGACCAGCCCGTACGCCGCAGATACGCCGTGCCTTTGCACGAAAACAACCCCTCTGTCCCTCGTGGACGAGAACGTCCTCCTCCTCTCCTCTACCCTCGGTTGAAATTCCAGCCGGATACGAGCTACACTCTCCCTCCCTCTGTCCAAAAAGCGTCTGTCTCCGTGAAATGCTTCGATGTATACCTATCTGGCTCACCTTTTGCTCGGTTTCGTCGCCGGACACAGATCAATCAGCTCGTCGAACTTGGAATCGTTTTCGACAATGTTATCGATGTACCTGTTCTGTGTCGAGACGCTGAAATGTACTGGTTTCTAGGTGTGTGTGGTCTTACGTAGAAGCTGTTTTTAGACTTATTTCAGCAAGGGTTGTAAATGTCAGTCAGTAATTTCAACGGACGATTTCGAGTTGATGGAGACGATATACATAATTAATATTATTACGTTGAGTAATTGTACGATCGGGTCCACGTGCACGTTGTTAAAATAAACGACCAACGTTTTGTCAGCTGTTATTTTCTTTCATCATTTCCATATTTTACACCTGTCAGTGAACTGAATGTTACATATTAGAAAACATACGCTGAAATATCTAACGAAGTAAGAAACAAAAGACCAAATGTGGAACAATTTTATAAAATGTAAACATAGTAGTTCGATTGAAAATTAGATATACACTACAGGTACACAGGGTGTTTCGTAACTAGTGGCACAACTGAGCAAGAGATGATTCTGCGTGAAAAGAAATGAATCGGAAAGATGAATAAAATCGTTTGAAAAATGAAAAAGTCTTACTGGACTGCATCGGTAGATACGGGATGTGTGCACACTTTGTATGCACATCGATTTCTCGGAGAAAGTCCGAGGTTCCAGTGTTTCCAGCAAATATCGCACGTAAGACGGTCGATTTGACGTATGAAACGAACGTTTCCGGGCAGCGGTGAATAATTCATGGACAGGTCGCCCCGGGTGGAGTTGGCCTCCGATAAATAAATCGATCGGCTCCATTGGCTGTCGTGCGCGTTATTGTTACGCTATCGATCAATCATCCGAGAGAGAATTATCGCCGAACGATCGGTTTCGATCGACGTTTCTCTTCTAGGGAGACGTGAGGGCTCGCGCGAACGTGAGGGCGATCGCTCTTTCTCGTCGTCGGCGAGGCGCTCGTGTCTCGCCTGACAGATCCAACGGGACGAGAAGTAACGAGAAGCGAGTAGAAACGGCGTTTAACGCGCCAAGCCACGTTGTCGCAAATAACGAGACGTAATTGCGCACGGTCGAGCAGACCACTCAGTCGCGGGCTTCCAAGGGACGATGAACATAATAACGGCAGGTAGATGGTTTTCGAGTTCCGCGGTCGCGTTTGCTTTTAATGAAGACCCTAGGCAGGAGTAGGTATTCTCGGCTGGAGTGGCAACCACCGTGGACGGCGTAATATTTATTCCGCGGTAGCGTGGGGGAGAAAAAGTCGATGTCGCGTAGCTGCATTCCCGGTTTCTTTTCCACAGAGAAAGCCCTCGGGGAGGAATTTTTCTACCCTTTTCCCTTTCTTCTTCTTCTTTTTTTTTCTTTTTCTTTCTTTTAAACGTTTTCCACGAAGGAACAGCGCAAACAGACACGAAAAATAATGTAACACGAACGCACCACGGCCAGCGTAATCCAAATGGGAAGTTAAAAGGTGGTTGTTCGCGTTCTACCGGCTACTCCGTGTTATACGGCAAGGGGTTGCCGTCACGTTTGAAATCCTCTTACAAGCGAAGCAGCAGAGAATGTCGAGTTATCGTTGCGGGGAAGAGGGGAACGGAACGTGCGGGGGGGGGGATGAGGTGGCAGAGGGGCAAGAAAGAAAGAAAGAAAGAAAAGAAGATACGGTGGTAAACCGTGCGGGCGACGCGGAGCGGAGAAAGGCCTAATAAGAATACCAATCGCAATAAAGAAGGATTTGCATTTGATAAGCGTCGTAAAAAAACGCCGCGTAAGGTCATTACATGTACGCGTTCGCGAGCTGCATTCGCGACCTACGCCTCCCTGTTCCATCCTTTGGAAATACCTCGTTTGCCGTAGCTCATCTCGTACACACACGGCGTGACGCGGTCTCAGCGTCCCGAAATCGAAACACGGAGTTACCTTTGAAAGATGACGTCGGTACAGTCGACTATAGTTCGATTATCCGGCGCGCGGAGCTATCGAAAACGAAAAGGAAAGAAGACGAGAACGAACCGAGGCAACGGGGGAGACAGAGAGCGAGAGAGCAGGTTGTCGTAAAACTTCGCCGCGATAAGTTATCATTTTAAAAAGCCTTTCGAAGGATCGGGAATTGGGAAAGTAGGCTTTAATTCGGTGATTTACGATAAAGATTTTGTGGAAGAGAGAGATGGCGGTGAATGGCGGAGACGTTGCTTAGTTTGCAATATTTTCATACCATGTTACTAGTAGAATGTGAATTTTATATTTCAACACAACTAAAGAACTGAGAGCGGTGAAAGACTAAATAGAAATCTGTTCATCCATTAAATAAACATTATAACTATATCTTTGAGTATTACGTAGCGTACATATTTTGTGGATTTTCCAAATTTCCCCGAAACATCTAATTATTGGAATATTAGTATTAGTATTAGCGAAGCATGAATAGTATACCTATTATTTGACTACTCTTCGTTGTAAAAAATTTAATCATTCATGACAGACAAATTCATCTTTCAAGACGTGGTTCACTTTTCAAAAAAGAATTCTAGAAATTCTAAATTTCCTTCTAACATTCCGATCAATCGCGATTGGTATCAAACGGTGACAGACGGTTGACGGTTCCTCTTCGCAAATGAACGAAAAGGTTCCCTAAAAAAAAGATTCGGCGAACCAACTTGTCGTACAATGGCTCGCCAGAGGTATAAATTCATGGAACGGTTTCGACGGTAGCGTCCAAAGTCAACGATGCCGAATAAAAGCGTCACTTTTCGAAAGGACGGGAAGAGTGGAGAGGGCTAGGGAAAACAGTTCGCTAAAATGATGAAGGATCGGTCGGTGAAGATGTCATGGCGGGCAACAATTCCGACGCAAAACTGGAAAACGGGCACAATGGAGTCGGAGGACGATTCATTCGCGCAACCATAGTCCAGACAGACAGCTGGACGCCCCGCAGGGATGAAACAGGAAGCCATTGTCGCCCTCGATCCTCCAAACGTGGCAGCAGCCGCGTGCTTTTTTTTTCTGTTCTCCTTTTTTTTATTTTTCTTTTTTCTTTTGTGTGTGTGTGTGTGTGTGTGTGTGCTCTGCTCTACACGGACGACACACGCGTGCAGTGTCTACGTATGCGAGCGCACGCGCGTGTACGTGCATGCGTGCGTGCGTGCATGCGTCTCGTTGCCACGTCGGTTTCACGTCGCGTGCAAATGTTGCCTTTTGAGCGATGCCTCCGCGCACCGAAAAGTAATTACTCCGCACGCGACCGCGCATAGAATCGTTGCTGATATATGGCCGCACGGCCAGCTGGAATAACATTGTCTCTGAATATATTCACCGAATTCGCGAAACGGCCACTCCGTATGTCGCCATTAAAACGGGGGGATATTACGCGGCGCGTTAACACTCCGAAACGTGGCTTCACGAGCCACTCCACACTGCGAGTTTCTGGTACCTCTGATTCTTGTAATTGACTCGGCTCGAACCTTCCGTGTAAGAAACCTCGATCGAAGAATCTCACACGTTCCACACTCTTTCTCTTTCAATCTCTTTGCCAGGTATACGAAAAGCAAAAGGATCTTCTCGCCTCAAGTTGAATAGAGTACGTTTGAATAGATGATTGCCCATGGATTCTCTATGTAGCTACAAAGACGTCCAATTCTCACCTCGACGGGGAAATACCTCCGGCAACATCGAGCGTGTGTATCGTCGAGAAGAAGCTCGGTCTACGAACGAATGACCATAATAGTTCAGCTGGCTGCTTAACGCGAGAACAGGAACGAGACGATCTGTGTCCCTCTGTGGCAGGGCAGCGTGAATGCAAACACGTCCGACGCTAAGCGTTAATTAGCGGCCTAATGAACAGCCAGTCGAAATAAAACCGGTGCCGCGTTTCGAAGGACAGACGGAGACGGGTGGCTGCTGGAGCTTCAGAACCGGAAACCGGTGTGCTCGGCAGTGTATTCTCGCCTTTCACGGCCACCGCGCTTCGGAAAGGTCGCCAGCGAGCAAGAAGGGGACAGTTGTTTCACCGCGTGGACCGGTAACGTGTTCGGTACACTCCTTTTTGCTAATAGCATGCACGCGACCATCCGGACCACACGTGCGCAATAATGGGCAGCGCGTGGGTGTGTGCCCCAAACCAGTCGGTCGACCGACCATGGCCAAGGGGTCCGCGCCTACCCAAGTTTCAGCCATCATTCCATCTGCTGCTTGTTACCCGCGGTTATTAATTAGCTACTCCCGATGCGTCGTTTGCGTTCTGCCACTGTCGCGTCACCGGCAACGTCCGCTTCACCGTTATAACTTCAGACTTTGTCGTTTGTCGCGGATCGTCTGAAAACTTCTGCCGAAAACGTTCTACGAATTGCTTTCTCTCAAATCTCAATGGATTGGAAGTTGAAGTGAAGAAAAATTGTCCAATAGAATATGGATCGACTCATTCCTCATTGAGCACATGACTACAATGGTACAATTTCTAAAGAGTTTCTTTATTGTAAAGAACTTGCGTGAATTTTTCAAATTTGGTTTGTAATATTACCTTCGAATTTATCAGATTGGTTGGTGTGAATTTTGAGTGAGTTATGTGTAATTGTTCGGTAGAAGATCCCAAATCGCGAATTGGCGTTTCAACGAAAACATAAAAAACGATGTAGCTACTCTCCTTTGTTGTTCGAACATATTCATCAGAAAACGCATTCATTGTTACGTAATCGTGAATAGTTCTATCTTTTGGTATTCGAATATACAGATCAATTCCAAGATGAATAATCGTTGCAACTAAAAGTGGGAATTACATGTTAGTCGATCAAAAATCATATTGATCAACTTCGTAAAAACTTACAATTATATTTGACAAGAACGATGTTGTGATATTCTTCGTGAACGTGAATACTTCAAAGCAGTGATCGAATCGGTATTACAAATATTGGTGAAATATCGGTATTTGTAGGTAATTATTTTATTATTGCAAACTGCTTCGGATACCGATACTTCGGTATAATGTCTATAAAATACCGGCAAATATTATAGAATAAAGAAAATTACATAAAATCATGTTTCAATGAAGACGAGATCGGATTTATATAATTAACAAGAGGGTAGTACGTTAATAACAGAATGTAGGATTATTATTAGGCTGTTGATAGTAAACAGTGACATCAACAAGTTAGTTTTTGCACAGTTTCTCCCAGGAATACACGACACAGAACTTGCTACAAAAACTATATATTATACAAACTACGATGTTCATAGTACGAACTACATCCACGTTACTGGAAGATTCAGTATTCAGCTATGTTTGGTGGTGGACAGTGCTCTTAGGATATCAGTTGAATCATAAATTTTGTTCAAGTGTATAACTATAATTTCGTTCAAGTTATTCTTATAAAATTATGAGTTTTATCTAGTTATCTTACGGTTACGATTTTCTTCCTGCTACTCTACAGTTTTTATTTAAGGTATGCGCAATATTAATTTTGTCAAAAATTACATGCCTCAGAATTATTTTCAAATTCGCATTATGTATTTAGAGTTAATACGGACAATTGTATAAATGATATATTACTAATTCAGAATAAAGCGAGCACTTCTCCCTCAAATATTCTTTTTCCACTCATTTCTATACATAAGAAAGAAAACTACGTTCTTCCTCGTGACAGAATAGAATACCGAAATTTCAACATTTACGCCGACACTGACGCCAAGTAGCGATAGGAAGTGCTTTGAAATACTTGTTTGTATTAACCCTTTGCACTCGTATTTATATTTGAGAAGGCTACCAATCAACTCGGAATTATTTTCCATACTCGATCAAAATGAAACAATTTTTCTGGGAATATATTACATGTTAACTTGCCGTTCTAGCAGAAAAAATTGGAAAGAAGTATAATAATAAAATGTAGGATGGCGACTATACGGCGACATACGAGTGCAAAGGGTTAATAGGATTGATCAAAAAGCGATTATGTTACTAACTAAAATATCGAAACCTCGAAGTATCATACATACGTATTCGAGAAGAACTTAAATTTTACTATCTTTGTCGGTCACTGACGTGCCTCTGTATTAAGCATTCTGCGCATTCGTCGGTCGTAGACGATTTGTAAACCTCGATAAAGACGCGGTGTGACGAAATCGATGCCGAGGGCGAGGGAAAGATGTCGGGACACGGGACAAGACACCACGAGGCGGCGACAACGCAATTAACTCCGAATCTTGCTGCGGAATGGTCTCTTCGTCTGGGGTATCGTAAACGATCGTCTCTGGCGCGTTCTTTCTCGTCGCGAGATAAAACGCGCACAGGGCCTTGCTCGAGGGTGGTTCGAGGGCGATTGTTATTAACTCGGTGACGGTGCCGCCTCAAAGGGGATCCGCCTCCCTCGTAATCGTCCTTTTTGGAATCCGTTTGCAACGACACGGCGCGATTGTTGGCGAAACGCGACAGACGGTTCACATTTCACTCGACCTCTCGCCTGACGTGACCACCTATGTATGTATGTATGTATGTATGTATGTCGGTTTTCCAATCGCTTCTTTCTGTTTATTCGGAAAGAATCGAATCAGTGAATACAAACCACTCTGGCAAACAATCCGGGATTATTCGCTCGTGGGAAGTACTTACTATTATGCATTCGTGGGAAGCCAGTTTAGAAGATGCCAAGGGAAATCGTTTGATTTATACGAGAAGAAATGGAGCTCGATGTTCAACAAACTGAGCAACATGCTGTCTAAGACAGATGGGAATACAGAAGATTCACTGAAATAATTAATTTGATAATACACGTATATGATATTTGTTGTTAAAAATTATAAAATACGAAGACTTATGTATCAAAAGAACATTGAAGATCTTGTACACACGTACGTAATTAGAATAACGAGAAAAAGAGGACATTAGTTAATTTAGTGATCTTTGAGTCAGTTTTACTTTTACTTTTTTTACCTTTGTTTTTCGAAAATAAATTGATACTACGAACGTACGTTCTGATTCTGCCTCGTAGAATCTCGTTTCTATATGCGAAACTTTCAATCAACACGTGTTCTTATTTTTTTATGACTTTCGCACTGACTTTGTGAGAAGCAACGAATCAATCAAACTCGTGCTTCCTCCAACAAGGTAGTTACATCTCAAGCACCATAAACATCGTCGACGTTTCCGCGTAACGTTTATGCTTGGAAGATACGGAGAAACTTTCCTCGGCGAGGCCTCGTTCCAACGGAGATACCAGCAACTTCCGGCGACGAGCCTCCGGACAAACTTCCCGTGTCCAACTTTCCACGCCGGGGAGGCAACTTCTTTGGCCACGATCGTAAACCGCGAAACCTGCTACCTGGCGTGTGAACACGGACTAAAATTACCGATGAGAACGAGGCTGTGCAAGCTTTCGTGAAAGTTACACCGTTTAATTAACGATCGATCGCGTCGCGTCAAAGCGTTTGTGCTTTCGAGGATAATGGTACGGGAAGAGACTGACAACGACGACGACGACGACGACTTTTCGGCTCCGGTTGTGCAACGGTTTGCATCGTCGCGAAAGCCAGCAACAGCAGCCCCTCGGTATTCTCTCGTTTCTCGAATCTCTTGGCGATGCTCGAGGCAAGCTATATCGAGAGAGAGAGAGAGGCAGACTTGCCCGCAGAAATGTAAATACCGGTCGGCCAATCAGCCTGATTGGTCCCATTCGCTCGAATGCTCGTCATTCACCGGCGCATATAGCGCGCTGTAAGGCATCGGCGGCCGTTATATGCTCTTGGATCGGGCCATTGTTCGCGCAGATATGTGTGCATTCAGTATGCGCGCACATACGCCCGTACGTGTACCTTGATGTTACGTACCGGGTAGCAGGTATACGATGGGTACATAGTCATCGACCGAAACGCGTATCGCTTTTGATATTGCGGATACGAAAATGTGACCAAGTTCGTTTGCAATCGGCGCGATATTTTTTTCTATTTTCTCTTCTTTTTTTTTTTCTTCTTTTTTCTTTTTTTTTTTTGCGAACCAGAACGGTGGCAAAATTTAGTCACTGGATCACAGTGACGTTTGTGTTCCCTTCAGGCCTCCTTCGACGTGCATGTAGGTTAATGAAATTGGTCAGGATTGATAATTTTGCGAATACTACAGGATGAACTCCGCTTGGAGGATCGGTGCCATCGAGAAAGGAAAGAAAGAGATTGGATCGTGTCAAAATGGAAGTTGGTGTTAATTGAAATCACGATGGTGAAATTCCATCGCGGATATGGCGAACGTTTTGTCTCATTTCTAAATTGAATTTGTTTCGTCGGGTCAAAGAAACGTAGTAATTGGTTTGTCTACTCCTCCAGCGTGTTCCTCTACACTTTTCACACAGAGAATTCTGATAATTTCCTTCGACAACTCGGTCGGCGAACATTTCATTTGCAATACTTTCGAACCAATTTATATTGTCAAAGCTTGTTTTTTCAACGCTCGCTAAATCGAAGTATCTTTGATATTCCTTGACGAATTAATCGACAGACAATGAATTCCATGACGAATAATCCCAATTATCCTCTCTTAAATTGGAGAGGAACGTTCCTCTTTTTACCCAAAATAAAATAAGTATACAATCTTGCATAATATCAAGAAGTATACATACATACATAAGAATAGGTACGTAGGCTTGCTTTCACGATAAAGCAGGAGGTGTTGCGAGAGCGGGCAGAGAAATCGATTCATTTCGCAGTCGGCCGTTTTCTGCGCACTCAGGAAGTTGGCTAAGCCGGCCCCCGTGTACGCGGCAACGTCCGTTCAATTTGTACGGTCGTTAGACGGCATGGACGAGGATCGTTCGGTCTACGTGGAAACGCGCCGACGCGACGATTCCTCGTGCTGATCCCCCGTGACGGGAATCGTTGCGTGCCGTCGGCTCATTGTTATGGCAATGAGCGTTCCCGCCGGTATCTTCCAATTTTAGACCGGCCCCTGCAAATTGTCTTCCTAATCGCAACGCGCGTTTTATTCGCCCGATTACCTGGAAACGTTATTTACCAAATCGTTCGCGTATCATTGCGATGAAAGTTCGC
Source organism: Tetragonula carbonaria (assembly GCA_032399595.1). Lineage (NCBI taxonomy): Eukaryota > Metazoa > Arthropoda > Insecta > Hymenoptera > Apidae > Tetragonula > Tetragonula carbonaria. Next base: position 21,086,174 of record JAUCRC010000001.1, on the reverse strand, counting down.
TTCTACGCCCTTCCGCGCCGATGAAACAACCACCCCTCAATGTCCACGTTGTCGACTCCTCGGAATGCGAACAGGATTCATGCGAGGACATTCGAATCGAACTCCAATGTTTTCGATATTTCTGAGATAAAAATTCGGGAAAAACCAAGAAGAAGTCATCGATGGATGAAGTCATTCGCTCTTTTTGAAAATGAGCACAATTTTTGTTGAATTCAAATTGAACCCTTTGTTTCTTCTCTTTGTATGAGAAGAAAAGCCCAACAATGAAGAAACAATGAAGGATATTAATCTTTCTTAAAAACGACTAGATTTTGAAGTTAAATTTTGTATTTTTTTTCTGTTTCTTTCGAAGAAAAGATCGGTGAAAACTCTTCTATCTCGTCGGTTCTCTTTTCAAACACTAGCGGAATTCAATCGAATTCGAATTGTTTCTTCTTTTTTCCTATCTTTTTCTTACCAGCAAGGAAGTAGCGAGAAGTCACCAGTCCACCAGGCTAAAACAACGTCTCGCTGAAACAACCCCTTTGAACGTCAACTCTTTCTCAGAACAGGGACGATTCAATTGAATTTTCTGTTTCTTTCCCTTTTCCTTTTTCGTACATGAAAATCACGAGTCAAGAAAGTCAGTCGCGCGCGAACCCTTCTACTTGGACAGAAACAACCCCTTTGATCATCCGTATCGTCAACCTTTCTCCGAAACCGAATACAATCTGTCGAATTCGACTTGGCTCGCATAAAAATTACGAACGAAAATTACGAAGAAAAAGTCGGCGGCGATGGATCGGCAGTCGCGACAGCGTCGCCCATTCCCGCAGATAACGCATTCTTCCGCGAGCTTGTTTACAAGAAAGTCCAAATCCGGTGGAGATTCAAGAAAGAGGAAAGAAACCGAGAACCACACTCGAGAAGATGAAGCGCCTCGTCCTCTTTTCTCAAGCGCCTCGTCCTTCTCTGCCGCGTTAACAACCCCTTCGTGTCTTGTCCTTCAACGACGCGCACGCGGAAGCGCGAGTACGCTCGAGAAAGGAGAGATCGATGTGCTGCGCGCTACGAGCAAAAACGTCTGCTGGTTTGCTCGCTACGCTCGCTCTTAATCTGGTTCAACTTGTTTACCGGATCTCGTTGAACGAGCAACGCCATTCGCGAGTGACGGATGCCGCCTCGAATCTCGCTCGAAATTTGTTATTGTAAATATCACGTCGACAGAAGAGGTTCCAGGAAGAAGAGGAAATCACGACACTCGCGATAACAATGGTAACCGTGACTGACGGCACGATTTTTCGGAAAGTCCCAGTCTGTGCGGTTTCTATTTTTACGATCGTGCCGTGGTATTGGTTATAAACCGGCCTGTCGTTCTAAGATTGTTCGTCCAACAGCGTTACAGCCTCCGTTCCAAGGAAATTTCAGATGTCTCCGGGACTACGGTACGTTCCCTGCTCTGGGTTATCGAACTTTCTATATTCGGTAACTTTCGATATCTTACCCGCTGCTGTTTCTTCCGGGGGTGGGACTGTTTCGCCGGCGAAATTCCTCCAGCTGCACCGTGGACCGACGTTTCCCGCTTTTTATGCCGTTTGTCATATTTTTCGCGTGCTGTTCCGCCACCTGGTATTTCTATCCAACAAAGACGCGATGTGAAACTTCCGTAAATTTGAAACTTTGTTACAGTAAACTCGACTTGGGTTGGTATATATATATATATATGTGTACACCATTCGGATCGCAGAAAGTTGCCATTTTAAACAAGCGTGTCTTACAGGCTGCAAATGAAAGAAAGAATCAAATTTGTTTCGAATCGCGTCGTCGTAGTGCAACGAGCCACTCGTTCGCCAGACAACGAACTTTCCGTCACAGAACACCCCCCTGTACTCGCGGTTACGCTACTACAACGACGACGACTAGTGCGACAACCACAACGACAGCGGAAACAACGGAACAGAGGACAGCAAGGACGACGAAGACAACGCAGAGTGGTTTAAGCATCGCCACTGTGTGTCACAGGATTCGCTTTAACGAGGTTGCTCGAGGGGACACCGCGCCGGCTAGGTTTGGTAACCATGTGACTTATCCGCCCTGCAGAAGCTTGAAGCCTTGCGGTGTCGCGTTCATTTTCTCCCGTTTCGTTTTATTATTCGCCTCTTCTCTTGCTCGCCTCACCCGTCGCGTTCACCCGTTCACCCATCGTCTAACCTTTATTTTCTTCTTCGCCGAATTCTCGGCATTATTCAACGGGCGCACGTCTCTCATTGAGGATGCACGCACGTACCGGCTACCTGCGACGACGACGACAACGAGGACGACGACGATGACGAGCGGCAGAAAACGACGGTCGTCCGTGCCCGTAGTCGCTCGAAATCCGCGATAAAAACGTCTCGCCTTGTGCAGCCGGTTCTACGCACAGCCTGGTTGCTCGGCTTCGACTCTCCCTCGAAACGGTTCGAATATCTGCATCGCAATGAGCCTCTCGCTCAACTCTTTTCTTTCTCCCGTCGCCTTTTTTACCCTTTTCCAGTTTCTTTCAGAGCGACGTTGTCATTTTCTTCTTTTTTCCCTTTTTTTTTTTCTTTATTCTTTCCTTTTTGTCTTCTGCCAGTATCTGAGAGATCTAGAGACATGGAAGATCGGTCGATTCGATCGTGAATTCGTTTCGTTTTAATGCGAGGTTCGCCGACTCTGGCCCACTGTCGCTCCATAAATGCGTATTGGACGCGACGTTGCTTTCCGTGCGCTTTTGCGCAGCGGGTAATGCAAATTGATGGATAACGATTTATATATCATATTTCGCGCGTATATTTCACGTGTTTCTATATTTCATTCAAGTATCGAAACAAAAGAATATGGATCGTATACAAGCTGGAAGGGAATTATACACGACGCGACAAATATATTCTGTCCTCGGTTGCGACAAATCACATCAAACGAGTGTTTAATTTACTTGCATATACGAACGAATATACCACGCTTATGCTTCCATGAAGTTCTGAACAGTGAGCTTTTCACGTTCGAACTTTATTTCCCTCCCTTTCTCTCTCTCTCTCTCTCTCTCTCTCTCTCTCTCTCTCTGTCTCTTTCAATTGGCTCTTCCCTGACCAGCAGGTGCAAATTAAATTTGTGTCTTTTGGTCGCGATGTTCAAAGCTCGTTAAACGGTATCGGCGTTATTATAAATTTCATAGACGCGGTGTTCGCGGCCTGGTATATATCTCGCGATATTCACTGGTTGAGTCCCCGATTAGTACGCTAGCGGCGTCACTAATTGCACGTATCACATTATAAACTTTAATCACTTTAATTACTTATCGCATGTAATTAAGCGTTTATTGCTGTTGCTCCTCGCGCCGGCCGTCCGATGATTTCGGCTCGCTGATGCGCTCGACTTCCTCCACCCTGAAACCACCCACCGTTCCCCCCTTTCTCCCTCCAACCGCCGTCGCTACGGGACCCCCCCTAATGAAAGTTTGAATCGCAATTTTACCAAATTAAAGCCAGACTAATTGTCAACGTTATTTCGAGGCGCAGGCTATCGCTATTTTAATTATTCTTGGCGCCGCGATATGTCCCGCGATCCAATCTAAACGTTCATTAGCCAATTCGAGCGGTGAACGTTTCACTGGCCACCCCTTTGATTTCCTTTTTTTTTCTTTTTTCTTCGTTATTGTTGTTGTTGTTGTTGTTTATCGAGCCCGTGGAAGCTAACGTTTATAGGTAGAGAAAGGCTTGCTTCGTTGTGTCACAGAAACAAAGTTAGTCTCAATTGCAGCATTGTCACGTAATTAACTGCAACTTAACTCTTGGACAACGACGACGACAACCAGATTATTTAATTGTCCAATTATAAAATAAATGTATTGTTGCGAGCATTTTGAAGTACGAAATTTGTTTGAACGTGCATTACGTAAAATAATTTTCTTTTAGAGCTTCCATTTGTAAAAGACATAAATTTACATTAAAAATCCGCATTCTTTGACATGTTTTATCTTAAATGACATATTACAATCGTATCACTGCAACTTAGAAAGTTAGAATCTTCTCAGCTGAAAGAAAAACCTAACGAAATTTTGCTTCGCATGCGTAAAGAAGAAAAAAAAGGAAAAAGGAAAAATATCTGCACTGTTCAGTCAAATCTCACTTACAAGCCAGCCACGTACCGTCACGTGTATTTACCCAAATATGTACCTCCATATAAACTCTCGAGCACGAAGGATCGTAAGGATGTTAACGACAGGATGTCGCAGGAATTCTTTTATTTCCGTCATTAAGCGTCCGTGAGACGTTTGGAGCCAGTCTCGAGCCTCATGCACGTCAACCCGAAACGCAGCAACGTCCCCGAAATAAAGTCACGCACGAATTTGCCAGCCATTTCGTAGGCTTAACGATCGAGCCAAGCGGAACGGCCGTACGCATCTCGTCATTCTTCACCACCCCGTGACTGTTTCTTACGGGGGTGGCATACAGGGGGTGTAACGAGCTAGCGCGGGCCTTCCGTGCTCGTTTTCTCATTAAAACTCCAGAGAACGTCTTATTGTACGTCGTATTATTGTCATTATCGTAGGGCGGAACGCCCGTTGTCGCGACTCTGACGAAGCGAGACAGCCATCGGATAATAGCGACGTTCTATTAATAAATCTCGTTCGCTGCGCGACGTCGATCAATGTCGAAAATGGAGAAACGTTTTCGATAGAAATATCGCTGTGATTGAGTAAAATTGATTAGCGAGGATACAATTGCTGCATTTGATATTAGAGGAAATGTCGTTCTTTGGCACGTTTGCCGCGAAGGAGTGCATGGCCTGCACTCGGGAGTTTCAGTTTTAGCTCTTGATCTGTGTCATTGGACATCGGAGGCCGTGACATTAATTTAAATTAATATCGGTATTTTTGACTAATCTCTGTTAAAGAGAGTGAATATTCTAAATTCTTTTAATGCGATCCAAACGAGTTACGTTAATTGCGTTTGGAAAATTAAATTATTTTCATCGATTTATTCAGTTACTTGTTACAATCGTAATTTTAATTAACTCAATTTTCCGAAAAATCTCCAAATCGTATGATTACTTTAATTTTCCTCGAAAGATACAATTAATTAAATTTTTCAGAAACCAAACAATTAACCTAGATGGAGCTAATTAATTCAGTTTCGGAAAAGTTTAATTCGAAAGTCTTTCGGTAGATTTCCTAATATTGGTGAAATTGAATTACTTCATTATTTCCTTCATACGTGTTAATGAAGCGCTAATGCGGGGATTTCCCTCTTCTGTTACAGGTGAGCGCATCAATTTCGGCCATTTAATCCTACAGAGGGCGAGACGTTAACGCGATCGCCAAAAACGGTGAGTGCCGGCGCTTATTAAATCCCGTTAGCATCGGTGCCCATTCATCCCCGCCGCTTTTCAACGTATTTTGCAAAATAATACGAAAAAACTCAACGGAGGCCGCGCGAGATAGGGAACGCAGACCGGGATCAAATAAAATGGCGCTTAACGCATTTAGCCGAGAGACAAAGGCTCAGTAATTCCGAAATGAAGCTCGGTCTCGTGTTTCTCTCTTTTTCTCCATTTTTTTTTCTCTTCTCCTTTGTTTTTTCTTTTTTTTTTCTTTTTTACATCTCTCCACACTCGACGTATACGATTGCGTCGCGTTTGATCGCAAAGCGGCGAGAAAAAGAAAAAGAGAGGGAGAGGAAAGAGAATTCTAGTAGGAAACTGCTCCAGTCTCGGCGCGTTCTGTTTCTCTCCCAGGATGGAGATCCCTCTTTTGCTACGAAGTAAACTGTTTTCTTAGGCACTCGGAGCTCTTCAAAAATTCCTAAATATTTACTCGGGCGAAGGACCCCCAGACGGACGACACTTAAACGGTATTCCACGGGCATGGTACACGAAGATGGGCTTAAGCTCGCTGAAGGACGGATTAGAGCCACTCGTGCGCATCTCCACTCTTTCTCTTTCACTCTTTCCTTCCTCATGCACTGCTTCTTTCCTCGGACGGACGGACGGATCATTCTACCTCTCCTCTCCTATCTCTCCTTTTTTTTCCCTCGAATTTCCGCTTCTCTGACTCACGTGCGCCGCGTATTTGCACTAAGGGAGAAAGATCGGGCGACGGGCCACGTCCCGACTTTCTCGGTTCTACCCACGAGAGAAACGATCGAACGCGACAAATCGCCCGTAAGAATTGGACATTTTTCCTCCGTGTACCGAACGATGGAACGAAAAATGGAACGGCGCTTTCGAGCCCAGCAATTACGAGGAACGACGACGGTTTCCTCGCCGTAACATCGACGTAACATCGAATTACCAAAATTCTTGTTCTCGTTCGCGGAACTCAAATCGTATTTCAATCCTATTTTCTTCGAGGTCGAACTATTTATTGCGTCGCGACGTACCTACTTAGCCCCGATCACGAACGTAAGTTCCGTCGTACACACGTTTCTCTGCTGCAATGTGAGATTTTAATTATCAGTTTCTCTTATTCTCGAGTTGGCTAGAACTCGTGGCCATCGCGTTTCATGGAAGAATTCATGAAACACGGTTCTCGATCTGGCGTGAAAAATCTGAGTAAGACTGGATCACGCGATTTTATGAGAAAATTTTCTTTCTTTCGTATCTTTCATCTTTGACTCTTGTTCCTCGCTCGTTGCAGGGCGAATATCACGAGCGCTGAAATCGTTTTATTTCGTAATGATAAAAGGAATTTTTATCTTGAAAAAATATAGACCTCCGCTCAAAAGTTTTGAAACATTTTTTTTTATTTTTAAGCATTCAGTACTTGTCATATATGACTTTTCATGCGTTATATTTGTACTTTACAGTTACCAAAAAAAAAAAAAAAAAATATAGTATATACTCATTCCGAGACTTTCTATTTTAAAGAATTTAATAGAATATAATCCAGAATGAAACATGGGAAATTAAATAAAATAGAGTACAGGAAAATAAGCAATGTTTAAGATAATTCCACGAATGTAACCTAGAAAAAGTGGAAGGACGTAATTCAGAGGAAGTGGAAGATTTACGCGATAACATAATAATAATCGGGAGAAAGTGGAAGGTTTAACATATAAACAGTCTATGAAAAACTGAAATCTTTGGTAACATACAAATACAATCTAAAGCACAAGAGATAAATATAATCTAGACAGAGATAAACTCTGAAATCTTTCGCGCCGCGTCGTTCGAGGATTGTTAAAACTCGGCTGGCTCGCACTATTCTCGCCGAAAGGAAAGCGAAAGATCGTCGAATAGTTAGAGGAGCCCGATACCAGGACCCGACTCCTCCGTTTCTGGCGACTTTCTTTCTCTTTCTTTTTTTTTCTTTTTTTTTTCTCAGCCGGTTACAAGGCTCGCGTCGATGCAAAAGCATTCCCTTGTTCGAAGTTCCCGCGCCTCCATCCACCCGTTTTCCCCAACGTCGGATCCGCGATTTCCGTCTGAGAGCTTCGAAAACTTTCGGTGGTGGTCGGGATACCGGGTTGCATTAAACATGAATAAACGATTTATGAGGGCGAGATGGCTGCAGGGGGGGGGGGAGAGGCTGCATTCGACGGAGGATGGTATCCGAATAAAAGCAGCTCGACGGCAATAGGCGTCGATTTTTTTTCGATCCTTCGTGTACCATGCACGCGATCACGATCCAACCTCGCGTTGTTCCACGATAATTAATCGCCGCCGTGGAACACGCGTACGAACCAGTTCCAGCCTATCTTCTTTGTCATCGCGGCGGGTAATAATTCTCGAACAATCGATGGATCGCTCGTCGATCATCGATACGTTCCTCGCGATACGGAGCAAGCAGCAAATTAAATTTTTCTATCTGTTTTCAACCAGCTTTTTCTTTTTCGTAGAGATGAATTATCGCAGGATTAATTATTGCATCTATACTGATTTTTGTTGCGTTGGTTACTAAGAAAATTTATTATCAAGAAGTTTGAGAAAAGCTACGTATTAGAGTTAAGAATTTTGTTCAATTTGGGACGGAAATTAAATTGTAATCAGTAGAAAGATGTCGCAAAATCTAACATCGTTTATCGGCCTTTTCTCCTAGATTGAAAAATTTGCACTAATCATAAAGCTTCATCAGCCAACGAAAACGTACAAAAAGCTTCGAACCTTAGAATGGAAATGCAGGAATCAAAAGTATTTATTTATGCACTTACGACATTAGTAACAAGTAACAAAAATATACCAGAATGGGCTACAAACACGTAATTGGCTTTATTAATTAAACTTCTCTGTCAATGTCTACAAAGATACAAATTTATAATATTTATTATATGAACATGGTGCTTCGGTAATGATTGATTCTTCAGAAATTGCGAAAAATTCATATTTTATTAAGAGCCAGTTATTACTGTTTCTCATTCGTACAAATTATTTTACATAAATTTATTAAATTGTCAGAAGCCGGTTATCATTACACCTCATTCATACAAATGAATTTTATTCGCCAGAAGCTTGAGGAATCTCTTTCTAAAGAAACTGACACATATCGGGCAGAGTAATTAACCATTATTAAAATTATTAAAATGTCAAACTTTTCAGTTGCCTCGTTATACGTCGTTTCTTTAGTCACGTCGGGCTAAGAAATATCAAGGAGTTACGCGAAAATTCCCGGGGATAATTCTTCGATGTCGTTTTCATCCCGTCGAGAGACAGACACACTCGAGCCGGGCGTTCGTTGCGTCTCGCAGGACGGGACGCGAGTTTTCGAACAGAGATTACCACGGGGATGCATTATCGATGAGAAAACAGATAACGAGCGAATAATTCGTCCTCGCGACGTTTCTATCTAGTGCAGGATCGGCTTCCGTGGCATCGTTTCACGAGCACGGTTCGCTTTGCCACGCGGTTCGCCGCGAGCTAATTTGCGACCGTCAGCTGCGTATTTCTGCGACTATTCTGAGTTTCTCGTGGCGTTCACCCACGAGGCGTTCACGCGTTCCGCTCGCAATGCCAAGTCGTTAAAAACAAACACGGCCAGCCAGATGATATCTCTCTTTTCATCGTGCGAGCGATTTTCGACGTGAGACTATTCTTTCACGAGCCTTTTCAGCCGACAAACTGTATTAATTCCCTTGGTCTTATAACATCGAAAGTCGTGGTATGAATTTTGATTCAAACGTGGAAAACACGAATCCATCGCTCGTGGATTACTGATAAACTAAACTATTATATTTTAATTATTTAGATTCTCAATTGCATTTATAAGCGCTCAAAAGTCGTAACATGCTTCAACTTGTCTGTTGCAAATAATATTTCAATATAATATCAATCGCACAATTATAGATTCATGTTGGCGTCTTGGGCAAGCCACGTAAAATCAGCGTGGCATTTAACGCGTTAATTGCTTGGCAGATTTAATTACTCGGTAAAAAAAAAAGCAATCTCGTCCTTTTTTTTTTTTGGTCTCGAGTCGTTGATTAGCAGACGGAGGAGCAGCCTGTTAATCGATAATTAATTTGCGTCAAAAGCTGATGGCCCGCGCTATTCCTCTTCCCTGGAGAGACGAGCGGCGAAATAAAACGGGAGTTTCAGCCGGGCTGGAACGTCACTTGGACGTCGCCGTGTCAGCAATACGCGTTGTTCCCGATATCCATTCCCAATGGAGCGTCGAGCTCCATCCAATTGCCGAGGATCCCCGTTAGAATCTGGAGCGCTCGGCTGCTCAGCCGCTGATTTCTCGGCCAATCGGATTCTCGATTAATGCCTCGATGCCGACTGGCCGGTGAGAGTCGAATGGGAAAGGTGGTAAAAGGCAGGGCCCCGTCCTCGAGGCTCATATTTTATGCGCGGCGAGTAATTAAAAAGACCGGTGGAGATTGGCGATTCGAGCCATCGAGCGAAAGTCCCTCGAATTGATCAGACGGTTCCAATTTGCTCTTGTCCATCGAAGGCCGAGAACACTGATGCTCGATTCGCGACGCGATTCTTTCGACGTCGAGGATTTCGCTTCGCCTCGTGGAAGCAAGGAAGCGCCGCTGCGACTTACAAAAGGCGGCGGATGTGCGTCATCAGCGAGGAAGGGCGAGAAGGCGAGTCTCGGTGCTTGGAATTTCGAGGCGCGCAATCCTCGACAACAAGTGACTGATTCGGGCTGATTCAGCACACCGAGTTCGAAGAACGTGGCAGCACGGGCAATCCGCGCGAAGTGCACTCGAGAAATATCGACACGCATCGCGCGAGAAATAGAAACGCGAAATCTCCGCGGATGATAACGGAGACACGGGATTGACAAAAGAAAGCTGATGGGAACTATCGACGAGATGGAACTACAGACGAGCCACTAAAACGCAGCTGGAGAGGGAAACAACGACAAACGAAGAGGCGAGGAATGCATCCCGAGGACGAAAAGCAAGAGAAACAGGGAAGACGCGAGAGACGTGGATGGCGGGCGACGTTTCGCTTGTTCCGAACATAAACTAGAACGGCAGACGTGTCGGTATGAAAATTTCAATCGGCTCTGCTAAAGTGTCGGCGTAGCGACTGTCGGGGAGGAGGGGGCGACGTCGCCGAAGCTGCACGAGAGAGGCTGGTGACGTAGAAATTCAGGTGGAAGATCGAGAGGGAGGCAGGGAGGGTAAAGTGGCTGTGTACCGCGTATAGGTACGCGCCTACCTTTCTCTCTCTCTCTCCCAATGGTCTTTCTCTCTTTCTCACGCTCGTTACCACCTCGAATAACGCGAACGTTCCATCGGTCTCCCTTCGGTGGTATTCTCCTCTTCTATCGCGCGAGACCCTAGCCCCCGGCGAACTGCATAATTCATGGCCCTGCTACACCAACCGCCTCCCCAATGGACCCTCTTCCAGAGGGTCGACGCCAGCCAACCCTTCTCCTTCTAAGCACCACTACCTGTTCCCTTCTTCTCTCTCCGCGACCTCCTGCGCTCTTCCACCTGGCTTTCCAGGGTCAACTTTGGCGCGTTGTTCTACGTCACATCGCGTACGTTGACTCTCACGCGGCGAGCTAAAGCTCGTGCACGCGTCCGGACGCGAGGACGCGTCGCTCGAACGAAAGAGGCAGAGTCAAAGAGGAAGAGAGAGAGAGAGAGAAGGAAAGAACACCGCGGCATGCCCGGATAAAGTTGGCCGAAAGCGTTCTACGTGCATCGTAAGCATCGCGCCGGGGCCGCGCAGAATGTAGGCGAATATTTCGGCTGAGTTATGAACGGCACTCCCCGTCGAGGTAGCGGCGACCTAACGAGAGGAACGCCACGGGCGTTTCGGCTCGCTCTCGATCCCCGTTGAATACCTTCCCTGACAGCGAACAAGATTCGAACGCCGGGGTAATGGATTTTTACGAGTCCAACAGCCGCGGAGCGAACGTCTCCGCACGAGCCGCGTCTACGCGAGCCATTGTAACGCGATCGTGTCACGTTTTTATTCGGCATTGTGCTGCTTCGGACTGTATTTCAGTGCTGTCCCACTGGCAGCCTGTGCGGTGAACGGGGTTTAGAGGAGACGAGCAGCACTCTGCGAGCGAGATCGCCTCGAACACGCTGATTTACGTCCGGCGGGATACATGTTTTTTTGAAGTAACTTCGGAGAAGATATATCACCGAACATTATTGATACACGTACGAGCGATTTTGTGCGTGTAGATCGCTCGAGGAACAATTAAAGAATCCCGTAGATTCTTTATATTCTACGTTTCTTGATTAGCTCTCCCTCTCTGTAATTTCTTCAACAGTACGTAACACGAAAAGAATCATACGATATATTATCACGTTATTTTACGGTGTTATCAACTTGTCTGGCTTGATAAGATAATGACGTCGTAAACCAAACTTTATAATAATGTTCTTACACTCACTCGACGTGTATCGATCCTACGTGGCAATATATCTACAGACTACTACTACGGAAATCAGGGAAAAGAAAAAAAAAAGAGAAAAACGCAAGCAGGAAGACGATCGAAGCTGAACGATGCAACGGTGACCACGTTAAATTTGATTTAGATACCGGTAGTGCTAACGTCGTTAAGTTAAATTCACCGCGCGGTCTCGGCTCGTCAACGCCTGTGGCTACGCCGCGCTCAGGGTGCGAGTCGTTCCAGCGTCCTCGTGTGTGTGCGCTCCGATAGAAGACAAAGTGTTCACCCGAAGCTACGACACCGTTCGAAATTAATACGAAACCGGCTGGAAAGCGTATCGCGGTGCGGGGAGACGCGCGAAGCCGAGACGAAGACGAAGTGGAAGAAGACGCAAGATAATCCCGGAGGGCTCTCGCAGCCGTTTAACTCCCGTCCCACCAAGAGGCAAGAGTGTACCGGTTTTCTCGCGTTGAATAAATGGCAGATGCACTGCCATCTTGGGCTGCCATCGCTCGCGTTCGAAGATAAACATCGACGCCGGCAGCAGCGTCCGCCGCGCGAACGCCACACGGTAGTCGAACGGAACCGCTCGTAATTAACCGTGCTCCGAGCGGCTCTCTCTTTTTCGCGCGCACGAGAATGCCCGATCGCGGCCATTTGCGAACTGTCCGGCCATCGATCAAAGCGTCGCGCCGCCGCCTGCTCGCGCGGAAGAAGTCTCTCCCTGATGGATGGCCGAACGATTCACCCTCGGGTGAATTGCTTCTTTGAATTTCCGTCGATGAAGATTTTTACCAGCATGAGGCCGGCACAACAGGCTTATTATGAGCGGCATCAAAGCTCGATTCAGTTTCCATACTGTACGCGCGTATTGTTTCACTCGCTGCGGAATAGAATTTTGATTGACAGGTTGATTCCGAGTGATCGGTAGTACTGTGGCTTGTAGACTTCGAGAAAGGGAAAGTACTTTGCACTTTTCTCATTTTTCTATCCTCGTGCCAAATTTAAAAATCGTGCTTTTCGTATTTGAGTGTAGTTATACTCTTTGCTCTCTCTATCAACTTTCAAAATTCCAACACACTTCAAGTTAGTTTCACAGCTACGTGATAAGATTCGCAGCACGATTCTTCATACAGAATGTGTTCACTTTAGCTCTGCACGAGATAAAGGATCAAATATGTACTCCGAGCCACTATTCTACCAAAGCCACGACCTTCGATCTTTCGATTTCATTTTTCGAAGACACCGAGGTTAACCATGATGCCTCTGCTAAATCAGTCGTTATCACGAGAAAGAAAAATCGGCGGATATTGGCTTGCGTAAATTTTGTAGATCCTCGAAGCAAACGCTGGCGCACGATGCTGCTTCGGATTTCGCAGAAAGGCCAGCGCAGAAAACCTGTTTGTACGTCCTCCGACGTACACCGGTGTACACCGGGGAGGAGTGCACGTTGCATTTCCGGCAAGATACTGTAAAGCGTAAGTGACTCGGTTGACCGCCGTCGGTGCTCCGTGGAAATGCTATTTGCGTCCTAGGGAAATCCAGCCCGGCGAACGTCCATTCCCGCTCCACGTCCATGGCTTCTGTCTTTCTCCCCCTTCGCTTCAATTTGAATCTTGACGAGGTCGTCAAAGTGGCCCTTCTCTTAAGAGCAGTATATATTTGAAGCCGTACTGCACGAATGAAATTAACAGATTGAATTCTCAACCCGACGTGTGCAAATGAATTGGAATACTCAAGGGGCGCGTTGTTGATTTTAAGCGTCGGTATGCGGAGGAATACTGACTCAGTGATACACGTCTGCGCGATCTTTTTTTTTCGTTTCTCAAACCCGGGAAGATGAGTTAACTAATTCACATTTTGGATGCTGCTTCGTTTCATTTCTATTGGGAATAAGTTACATTTTCATTTATTCGTTCAGTTTTTTTTTATTTAATTAGAACCGGAATTTTTGTATTTTCTTTTTTCCAAATCTATTTGTAACTGTACTTTTTGGGTAGTTGCGCGTGTGTACAAGTCAAATATCGATGAAGTTCAATTATTAAATATACATGCAAAATGTTTTTCAAATAATGCTTTTCAGTTGATTCAATGTACTTTTAACGGCAAAGAATCTCAAATTTATAAGAAGTATGTAAAAAATTCTTGAAACAATACTCAATCTATTTCAATTAACTGATGCATTAATTAAATCCAAATGTAAATTTCGGGGAAAGAAAATCACGGGAATATTCTGATTATTCGTAGCAATTAAAAACAACCTTTTAGTATTTCTAATATAAATCTCCTTAACATTGAATTTCTTCTCAGTAGCTATAGATTCCCAATAGATACAAACTTGTACAAAAGAAGTAATTAAAAGTACAAAGAACTTGACAAATTCTTTTCTATCAACAGAAATTTTTGTCCATACGTATTCACGTTAATTTCACTTGAAACTTTATGCGAAACTTTACATAATTATTCAACAAGTACCTACGTAAGTAAATAAATTTGAAATTATAAGACTTCCAACTTTCGCACGAATTTCGTAAATTATAGACATTTGTAGACATCAGACTTTCAACATTTAAATAACACAATGTCTAAGCTACTCTGCTCTGCACTCTACGCTAGGATGGTAAAACAGAGGCTCGCATCGGAAAGCTTCGAATTAGTCGCAGGGAGTGCATGAAGGAAAAAGAAAATCCGCATGCACACGTGTTTCCACCTTCCGCGGCGTTCTACTATTAAAGCGACGGAGCGCAGACCCACCCGCGTCGCGATTTCTCTCCCTCTTTTCCTCTCGGGTCGACGTCGCCACGAGAGAGGGTCTACGAAAATAAGTCGCGTCGCGCCCCAGCAATTACGCGAGGACGACTTCGTCGACTTTTAATTTGCCTGGCCACTCGTTCCAACCCCTTCCTCCTCCTCCTCCTCCTTCTCCTTTAGCTCTCAGCCGGCGAAACGCGCAGACGCGCGAACCTTGGCTTTCCGCGAATTCGCGCGCAAATTTACGCGCGAGATGGAAACGGCTGCTCCTTTGAACGGCACGCGCGACCACTTCCTTCCGCGCGCGCCCATCGTAAATCCCTTTCGGGGTGGAAAACACGCGCGTTTTCCCGCCGTTGACGCGAGTTCCCTCGAGCGGACTCGAGGATCTCGTTTTCGCCCGGCCGGCACTTAACGATCCGGCAACCGTCACGCGAGAACCCGCCGCCGGAATAATACGCTAATTCTAGCGTGCTTCCTCGAAGACAGATAGTGTCGTATTTATTCGGCCCTTTGACTCCATGGATGTTGCTTTGATCTGTTCCGCGATCTCTTTGGAGAATCGTTGTTGATGAATTTTCGAGGTGTATCTATTGATGGACTGTACTTTGGAATTTTATTATTTTAATTCTTTGCTTGGTAGGCTTTGATCGTTTCTGAATTGGAAATTTTCTATCTCACACTTTCTTGGAGGGAAACAAACGGTATTAAATGCATCACATGTATAATATTTAACGTAAAGTATCGTTACCTGACGTAACTCGTGACTTCTGTCATTCCGGCTTTCGATTTCGCTCGATCACGGCAGCTTCACGTTGCGATCGTCGCAACAGTTACTTTGTTCGAAAGAAAAAATAGAAATTCAGTGTCGCGTGTGTGCAAAATATAACTCAATATTACAATATTAGGGAACAGAATATCGGGGAATGTGATAATAAAATTGCATGCTATTAAGGATAATTTCCGCAAGATAATTTCCAACAAATTAGTTGTATTTATAATAAACCGTGACTAAAAGTATTTTAGAACGTCAGTTGACCGTTCAGTTCAGCGATAGATCGCCTTAGAATTCCCAGCAAAGTTCACAGCAACGATATTTCAACCCCGTTTCGCTCGAATTTATCTCCTCCAATTACGAGATTCATTCTCTATCTATCGCAGTTAATGAGACACATCGGGGAAAATAAAAGTTCCACGAACTTCCGGAGGGGTAGTTTCATCCCGTTACGATGAACGTACGATCCCTCAGGTGGCCCAAAAAGTTCCGTCGAAATCGAAATTATCGAATCGGAGAATACGGTTATCTTGTACGTTTGTGTTTTTTTTTCTCGCTCGAACAACAAGGGCAAGAGTGTTGAAGAATCGCTTGCTGTTGGCGAAATGATTAAAAAACTTACGACTCCTAATAGGATGGTCGGCGCTCGAGAATTTATCGACGGCAGCGAGTGCGTCATATTTTCCACCGTGGCGGGGAAACTACTCGGCCGAGGGTGGAGGCGAAACTAGTTTGGTTACAAATTTTTTGCCGGTGCTCGAGAGTTCCCTCGACGAGCCCGCGCGCCGCCGGTTAACGATCCAGAAACGTTGGTAACGCGGGCAACTTGCACGGTCGTTTATATGCCTGTACGCGAACCCTGCTACTTTTTCCCCAGCGGCGTTCCTTCGCTGGCCTCCATTACGGGAGCGCGTCTTTTCAAGAAAATCGCGGCTCGTTCAGCGAAACGAGCGGTGCAAACGGTCTCGCCTCCGTTTTAATTGCGCTCGAATTAGTGGAGCCCGGACTTACGAACACGCCCGTCTACGTGAGATCTTGCTACGATTTCACGACGAAACGCAAAGACATTCCATTCTGGTTGTACGATAGATTTTCGAACGGACAGGAAACGAACGCGAAGAAACGAAAGATCGCAAAGCGTTTTTTTTTTTTTCCCTCAAAGAGATGTTTCTTGGTGCAGGGTGCATTCCGTAGTTTTAATTTCGTTTCCATGGAAAAGCAAGCTTCTGTGTACTTGGGTCATGCTATAAATCAGCACGGCGGACCGGCAGAAGAACGGTCGAACGCGTTGAAAGGAAGAGTTCTGGTTTATGAACGATGGGTTACTTAAAGAGAAAGAAAAGACGAACAACGTGGAAATCGAGCGTCCAGAGCGAAGTACAAGGGCACTTTATGCGACGACCTCGCGATAAAGGGGCGAGGGTGCTGTTTCAACGGATGAGTGATGGCTGTGCGCGCGAATCCGTATGAACAAACCGAGCCACTAAATTCACGTGATTTCTTCGTTTTAAAAGTCTCTCTGAGACTTTCGGGGGATGTTACGTCGACATCAATCCTGGGAATAGCGCAAATCATGCCGTTTTAGCAACTAGTAACTACAAACTTCCAATGGTTGTGCACTCATTTTCTAAACGTAGATAGTGATGGGATCTGAGACACGTCGAAACCGTGAATTCGAGTATGCTTAAAACGGCATTTTCGATAGTCCCGAGTCTCGAAAGTCTTGAAATTTCGATATCTCGCCAGCTTTTGTTTACTATGGCAAGTTTCATTCTTCACAGTAATCATTGGAGAATATCAAAGATATTCCAGCAAGTTCAAGTTACCATAAATACATTTATGATTTATTTATTTAGATAACAATATTCGCATTTATAATAGACACATGAAGAGTTTTGGGAATTCCAAGCTTCGAATCACGTTCGAGACAATTTCGAGATCCGATTCGTAGGAAATTTGAAATCCAGATTCCGCAGATTGAAACATATTGGTAGAACTTGGCAAAGTCGCGTTATTTTCGTCTGGAATTGCCAGACCGGCTTGCAGAGTTTCGTCCCTTCGACAGAGATTACAAAGTTTCTCTCTAATGATTGTACGGTCGCCTGGAAGGTCGCGGCCCCGTCGGTTAGTAACACGAAAATCGGCCGAGACGAGATCGATACACCACGCTCGCGAAGGGTCTCTCACGGAACGGTACGCTAAGCATGGAGTACGTTCCAATAGATCTCGCGGCCGTGACCGAATGATTAATCGCGCGCGTCACGGCGAATTCAAGCAGTCGGCGGAACGAGTGCCACGAGTTCACGACACGGTCCGTTGCACTGACTCGAGTAACTCCAGCTCCGATGCACCCTATGACCTTAATTACTGCGTCGACTAATCGATCCTCCGCATTGTGATCGTGCTATCCCCGACACCGGTACCAACGTAACCGCTTTCATGCTGAATGGTATCTTAATTGCCGGTCGGATAATCCGATTCAGCCACTTAATCGATTATGCGTCTCTATGGAGCTGTCGCAGTCGCATTCACCGAATCTTGATGGAATTTCCCCATTTACCGATCAAGTAGAATACCGTTCCCGAATGGTCGGTGTACGTATACACGCAAACGCACACGCACACGCGCGCGTACACGTGGACCAGGCAGAAGGGTTACGAGATTCTCGAGACGATTCCCAAGAGACGATCGGTCGTCTCGATCGCTCCGCCACGACGACTTCATTTAAATCCTTCAATTCACCCTTTTTTTTCTTTTTTTTTCCACGATCCATATCCAAAGAATCACCCGTGGAATTCTCTGTCCGGCCTCAGCTTCGGCAAGAATTATTCGCCGCGATGGCAGTCGCGATATATACACCGGCGGAGACAAGAAGGCAAGAAGAAACGCGTCATCGAGCGGAGATTTTTTTTCCACCGGGCCGTGTTGAATAACGAGCCACGCACGAAAGAGGGTCCCTAAACTTGCCAGATAAGCATCGCGGAGTGGGTCGGTAGTCGAAGAAACTGCCGTTAATTAGCCAAAAAGTGAAGGCTCGCCTATGCTCGCCCCGGCAGGATAGAATCCCTCCTTGCTTTTTTCTCCGGTACGCGCCACGACGGCACCGCCACGGCGAATAAAGTACAGAGTTCTGCCTTTTCTACCTTCTCCTCTCCCTCGCGTAGTTCACCCTCCTCCAGCGCCATCCGGTACACACGAGTTTCGCCCCCTCGTTGAAGAGAAGAACGACCAGGGTCGAGAGAAGGGCCCCACGGCCTTTCGTTCTCTTCGTACGGTTCTTTCTCGCTCGTGTTATCTCTCGTGCTGCGCCCCCGTCTCCCTCCCACCTCTCTCACTCGTTCTCTGCCTCTTCTCCTTCCGAACCCCCGATCCTAATCTCGATAATGACGCGTAATGGCTGCTAGCGTGAATGTAGCTCTTTGTCCGTGACTGCTGTGTACCGGTCGTATATCTGTCCGGTACGAGAGCCGCGCCATTTCACCCTGGCGGAAAGTACGGCGAGCTACGAAACGGCCTGTTTTTTCTACCGTGGTCCTCCGTTCCTCGCGTACCAGATTCCACCCAGATCGGTCATCCCGGTTCCCTTGAAGTTGCGTTCAATTGCTTTCTTCCAGTCTCTATCCTCGGTTAACGCTCTCTCTCTCGATTAGCACGTGACTATGATTTCGTTCTTATTAACTCATTCGTTTCTCCTCAGGTGATGAACGGCGTGTGCCACTTTTCTTATTCGTCTCTCGGTGTTGTTGCAGATACGGTTATGAAAGTTCGATGACCAGTGGATAGCGGACCACCATGGATTACCTGCAGACGTGCCTCATCTTCTACCTATTGATCCTCTGTTTCTGCGGAGGACGAACCATAGACATATGTGAGTATATATAGTCGTGCGTGTGCAGGCGGAGATAGATTCGCGTGATGAAAGATGAGTCGTCGAAATCGATTAATGACGCAGGCGACACTCATCTCGCGTCTAGTCGTTTACGTTGCGATTAGTCGCAATTGAACGACGAGACAGCGTTTGGAAAGAAATGAACCAGCGCGCCGGAGCTATCGACGTTACCGAGAATCTTTGATCATTGATAATTAAGGTAGTCGGTTTAACAAGAGATCGCTTTCTATGATAGTCTATCTACAGAAGAAATGTCTTCATTTAACCTCATTTTTTTTTTTATTCTTTTCTATCTTTCATTCTTTCGTTATATGTCTTCCATTATATGTCTAAAGTCGAAGTA
The DNA here is from genome assembly GCA_032399595.1 of Tetragonula carbonaria. Lineage (NCBI taxonomy): Eukaryota > Metazoa > Arthropoda > Insecta > Hymenoptera > Apidae > Tetragonula > Tetragonula carbonaria. The sequence goes on along the minus strand of JAUCRC010000001.1, from coordinate 21,066,613 downwards.
AGTTTTTATTCAAATTTGTTATTAGAAAACTGAAAAGTTATTGTCAGACTTTCGTATTTATAATGTACAAATTTTCGTAGTCGTAAAAAAGTTGAGTTTTTATTAATTAACTAATACGTGAATGCGATACGATAAATAGAATAGCGTGGAAAACAACAATAAAATCATTCAACATCCGTCGCACGTTCCCTAATCAGGAGTGATTTCAATTTTTTATCGAAATTCCAAGATTATCGATTACGCATAATAACCAACGTCAAACCATTAATCAAACGATCGTCACACGATCATTTTCGTTTTCGTTTACGCCACAACGATCACCGACGTGGGCATGAAAGACACGAGCGTGAAGTCTGTCAAAATACGTTCGACGGTAAACGCGTTAGCCAGCCAATTGATTCGAAACGAGCTGCAGCGAGCGAGAGACGCGTGCTCGGGTGGATGGTGGAGCGGTTGTCCTGAACGCGGCGTACGTTATACTACACTGGTCCCGGTGGCAGAAAATCGATGCCACCTTCCCCGGTTTCTCCGGGGGTGGCGCGAGGTAGAAATACGTGTTTACATCGGAGACCATAATTCTCTTTGGCGGTAACAGGCTCTGCCCGTTCGGGACGGCCGATAAAAACAGGCGCGACCTCGAAAACGGATCCCGCGCGACGCCCTCCGGCTCGTTCCAACGCCGCGTCGCCGCGCGTTTCAACTCGGCTTGCTTTCCGTCCCATTGACTTCGGATGCGAGGTCGACCCCGCAGCCGCGTGTCAGGTAAACAGGCCGAGGAGGGAACTTGCAGAGTATTCGGGCAAGCAGTTCCGGCCCCAGTGTGTAAGGCTCTTACGTACTCGTTCGTGAAATCGAGCCCGCGAATGAGCTCACCCCTCCCGTTCACGAAACGCGTTTCACACCCTCGAAGACTGGAAACTTCGCAGCAGCCGTCTGGCGAACGTACCGAGAGCGCGAAAGATGGATGGCCTTGGCGTTTCGGTCTGGTTACACGTCTCTCCCGGCCTCTGCGCGTGATACACGTAACAGTTTTAGAAAGAAATAAATCGTCCGCCCGGCGGAATGTTTAATGGAGTGGGCGGGCGCGCGTTTTTGCCGAGAACCACCACGAGGGGCGAGGAGGGTGAAGGTGCGCGAGCGAGCATTGAAATTTATCGCGACGCTCCGGCTCTAACGATGGGAATCGGCCGTGAGCAAACATTCAGAGAAGGAGAGAGAGAGAGAGAGAGAGAGAGACGTTTTGAATGATGTGCCGCAGTTAAGTGGTGTAAAAGACAACGATTTCCAGCGATTCTCGTCGGTCCATTGGGAAATCGCGTGATAAATAGAAACGGAGGATCCGCAGTTTCGAGGCGATGAAATCAGCGGGAATTACCCGGCAGCGAGAGAGAATTCCATCACGCCCGGGACCACGAATCTCCGGCTGCAACCCCTCGCGTACATTCTAGGATTCAATCACGCCTCTAAACTTGGCCACACGTACGTCAAGTACGGCTTGGCCGTTTCGATCCTCGCGAAATACACGGACGTGCGAGATGCAAGCGCCGTTCCATTTCTGGCGAGTCGACTTCTCTCGACCTCGCCGGTTTCTCCAAATTTCATCGGTCGGTGGATCGGTAAATCGGTCTGCAGGGCGAGACACGCGGAAAATGACAAGCAACGAATATATAAATATATATATATATATATATTGACGAAAATATAAATAGTGTGTCGCCCCGACGAAAAAGCCTCGTTTCGGACACAAAGGGCGGGAGAGGCCGTGGGGACGACGAGACGGTGCTCGGCCCTCCTGCGGTGAGCGAACTTGCACGTCGAACCGCGTTGGTAAATTCGCGGTCGTGTTAAGCGGGACCAGCCGGCGGCCGACGCGGAGAACGAGGGCCGAGAGCAGGCCGAGGGGCTGCGGGCCAGTTAAAGCGTACATAAATTGCAATGTTAATGTTGCCCGGCGATACATAAACATGTTGTACGTCGGTCGGATTGCGGTCTGCAGCGCGGTGCACGCGTAGCGCCGGCTTACACGCGGGCGCATGCACACGCGCCGCGCGGCGGCAGGGGAAATCGAGAGCTGGTAGGTACTCGCGTTCGGTTTCGCGTGCTCGATTCACTAGAGACGCGCGTGCAGGGCTGCGCGGAGCCGAGCCACGCGACACGCCTGTATCCGCCTTGCGTGCGCCACGATCCGCGATGCTGCCGCGAGAAAACCAGCGAACCGCGATACGCGCGCTTTCCCCCGTGTCCATCCCGGTCACGCGAGATCTTCTCAGTTTCCTTCGCCACCGTTCTCCGACCGCAATTTGGCGTTTTTTTCTTTTCTTTTTTTTCATGTAAATGATTAATTTTGAACGACGATTGACGAGACGAGATGACGGAAGAATGGTCGAAAGGGCGAGTTGAAATGCTATGATAAATCCAACAGTGACTAACATTTAGGCAAAATGAATATAAATAATTGTCTGCTTTCCACTTCGATCATATTTCGTTCATAGCGCTGGTATTTATATTGTTTATCATACTAAACGAGTGTCAGTCCGATGAACACGAATTGATCGAAACGAAAGTGTTATATATAATCGACTCCTGCGGATCTTATCAAGGAGTTGTTGAATTCTATATAAAGAGCTCATTAATATATTGAATTTTTCACAGTAATTGTGAACAATCAGAGAATCATGTAACGAATTTTTCAGCTTGATTTTCTCAAAAAGCAGATGGATATCAGACGAAACGATCTTGACGATCACTACTTGTGCCCGCATATATTGTCCTCTTAACCGTGTCTATTCAACACGATAGTAGAACTTGGTAGTGTTTGTAAGGAAAAAGTTACAAAACCAAGGATGGAGGAAACGTAAGAGAACGCCACGATCATTTACCACCGCGCCAACACCAACTTCGTCTCTATCATTTCTTTTTTTTTTTCTATCTTTCTTACGGAAGGAGCCACGCTCCGTTCCATTCACATGAATCACGTGGCTTCGTTCGTGGGAACGAGGCGCGAAGAAAAGCGCTTTATTTTGAGAGCAGCTCTCCTGCACCATCTGATACTCGCGTTTCTTATCTGCCTTCCTGTTTTACCGATCCGGTACGAGTGAACGATCGTTTTCAATCGGACGAAGCTAATAATCCTTACTTGGTACTAATGTCGGAACAGAATGAATAATTTTTCTGTAGACAATATAAACAGATCGAATTCAACTTGACAGTTTTACATTTGCAATCGGCGTGTTGAAATATAGATTTACCATTCCAATAGTGCAATTAGTATGTTTCACATAGGTATTCGTTAAATCTCGATGCATTTCGTTTCGCTGAGTGCTTAGAAAATATTCGATCGTACAGTATCAGTTATGCTTGGTCCCATCGCTACGTACGTGTTCACGTGTGCACATGTCTCTACACGATCTCGATGCATATTGTCGACGACAGTAGGAACAGCACACGAGCGTGTCCTTTGTGGGGGAGAATCGTTACGCGAGAGCCCTCTTGCGTTATGGCATTGTCATCGGTCCGTTACCTCCCTCGAGTCCCCCTTGTCATGACCTCTCCGCCCTTCCAATTATCCGCAGATCCATTAGGTACGCGCGCATCGCTGATGAAATTGTCGACGTATTAACATAACCGAGCGACAATTAAAGCGTTATGGCGCGGCCGGCATACCGTGCCGATTTCAAGACCGTGCTTGCGCAGGAATTTCACCGGAGTGCGGCCAGCATCTTAAGAATCCGTGGTATCCCGGCGTAATTTTTTAATTGAAATGAGTCAGTGGTGTTGAACGCGGAGCGGATCGCGTCACGTATGATCGCCGAGCGTCCAGAGTTTCCGGCGAATTCAACGCATTCCACGGTAAAAGGGTCGAGTCTCGAGATTCCAGCCACCTTCGATTCCCGCGCGGAGCCCTCCTGAGCCAGGGAATTGCGAAACTAACTTCAACGACGTGCTACACAACGTAGCTACGTGTATGTACGTTAACTTTGATCGTGGAATGGAATTTCGTGGGCGAGTGCCGGCCCGAGCCGTACCGTCAAAGAGCAAACCTAGCCTTCTGCTTTTGTGTATCGCTCTTTTCGTTCTTTATATTTTCAGCCAGGAACTTTTCGACGAAAACTGACCCTGCGTGCACAGTTTTCTATTTTTTCTTCTTCTTCTTCTCTTTTTTCTATCAAATATAACGAAATGTTTTTGTTTCGATCTTTAAGATTTCCTTAAGACACCATTTTTAATTTAACATTTAAACGAACGAACACGATGGTACATTTTCGGGACCATTAGCTTCAAAGAGAGAGAGATTGTGTTATTTGAGAGCTCTTACTAAATCTTTACACGTACTGAGTTACTTAGGAGCCAAATTCAACTTTTTTTTCGAAATTTCTGAATTTCACTTATAATATGTGATCAGTGTTCAATTCTTGAGATCAATCAAGCAATTAACCTAGAAGAACATTAATCTATGCGGCGAAACTAGTGTGATTTAAATCAATCGATCATATGATAAAACAAAGGATAAAAAAAAAGGTTCGCTTCAGAAAGAAACTAAATACGGATCTTTCAGCCTCCATTGCGTCTTTTAAAGGCAGAATATGCCGCTTGATGCTGACGCTTAATCTCGCCCGACGTCATTCTCCATCACGACGTTCGTTGCACGTTCGCAGATTTCGAAAAGAGCGAGCCGAAGTCGCAGACAGGCCGACGTGTCTATCAAAACACGCGCGCGGCAGTGATCGTTGCAATTTGTCATGGCTTTGTACGAGTCGCGGCGTCATTAACACCGCGCCGGTTTCTACTTTCGCGGGGTTTGTTTAAACGTCGAATCGCTGGCACGACAAAGGGCGCCGTCGAGCTGCACGTGTGCGTCGTATGTCTCTAGAATATAAAATCCAACTCGCGTAAACATTCCCAAGCAAACGTCCCCGACATCTGTTCGGTTTGGGCCGGTTCGCGCGACTCTGTCAGACTTGATCACGTGCCAGAAGCGAATCGTGCGAGTCTGAATCCTGAATCGTGCAGATCATTCACGATTATTTCATTCAAATTATACGAGAAACTAGCAATCCTCGATAATCTGAAGTTGACTAAATCGAAGATTTTTTATTTAAAACTTTATCTCTATCGGATATATTTCTATAGGTATTCTATTATATAGATATATGTATTCTACATTCTGTTCAATATATTTTATTTTTTTGTTTTTGTTTTACAATGTGCTTTAACGACTTACTTGACAATGAGTAATATAATTAATAGCATTTCAAGTTTTCCTACAAACTATTATGATATATAAGAGATTTGTTTCAATAATAAATTTATACGAAGATATGCAAAATTAAAACTAGATCTATGTTTGTAAAATAAATTACAGCTTTTCAAGTGAGCAAAAAACGTGACGACTATAATATTTGGCTTAGCTACATCTGACAGTAGCTGAGAATTGTCTTTGAGAAGATTACACATTAATTTGTCATAGAACATGATTGGCGTTTTCATTTCATTGTCGAAATCACATTTGCACTTAAGGTTCTAAATTGTAACTGTAACTATGTCTTGCTCTAGTTTTAATAATTCTATAACACGAGAAATGTGTTGTGGTTTGGTTAGATTTTTGCAAAATTATGGGTGCTGTATCTAATTAATTTTAAGGATTTAAGGATATGGTATTACATAGCTTGGCCCAATTTTCTCTGAATCTGTACTAGGCTTAACTGCGTTAAATCGGACGCAGGGTCGGACAATCGACTTCGATACCTCGTTTGCCGCACCCAGAGAGGGAAATTCGAAGGATGAGTCGGAGGAGAGACTAGACTAGACAGGGTGAAAGGACGTCAACTGTCAGACGTCGACGTCGGGTGTAATAATCCTCGACTTTCGACCTCGAAGGGCGGCCGTCAATCCGACGTTGGATCTGTATTTTCATAAGTCTAGGCCGCGAGAGCAAACACTATATTCCCTGGGTCGAGCGCCGTCTCCGAAGGGTTGAAACCCTTCCACTGTTCGGTCTATATTCTCGCACGTGATTGCCGAGGAATCGAAGGAAGAATCTTTCCTTAAAGGGTGACGTCTGGAAATTCTGGCTTTAAAGCGAATGCTCCGTCGTACGTTCACGCATTCGACGCAAGAATTGTGTCCTTGCACGATTTGTATCTCGTATATTTCGTAAATTGATGAATTTAGATTATATCTTGTTGGAAAATGAATGAAGTGAAAAATAATATTAGCATACATTTTCCATGTGTATTTTTATCGTCAACCCGGGTAAAACAGTCTGTTTATAGTCAGGTTGACAACAGTTGTTATCTATTTTAAATTCTCAATCCACCTGTTCTGATATCGATTGTGTTCATCAGCACGTAGAAATGGAAACAGATAGATGGAATAAATAGATATTTATTCTTTTCGCAGTTTATCATAATAAATATTTCACTTCAGACATTTGATTCCCTAAATGCATAATCGCTGTGTGTGACTGAAATTTACTTTCGAATAAGGTAACCACGATCTTAAAGTTATAAATAAATCGTTTTAAAAGAACTCAACGTAACTATTTCCTGTTTCGGAAACACAGTACTTTACGATTCATTTCTCCAACGTGACATAAATTTTTTTCAATTCAAGAACTCATCGACGAATTATATAAATTTGTTTAAACAATTCAGATATTGAACCCTCCACCACTAGGAAAAGGAATGATTGTACATCTCGTCGTCGAGCAAATTAACCAAGTAGAATGTTAGATAATAAAGCAACCGAAAGAGTTCCAATAGAAACAATTCCACTTTTCCCTTAACCCAATTACAACAATCGCCGTTATAGTGCACGCGGGACTACAACCAGAACGCGGATAGTTAAACGGCGAGTGTCACGTGGGAGGGCACGATAAACGAGATCCAGATATCACGCGTGCTTTAACGAAGAAAGCAGTTGGAGGTCAGAAACACGAGTCTCGGCCAGCGGCGACGTGGCTACACTACGCTTTTGATAAATCCAGGCCACGAAGGCGAGAGCGCTTACACACGCTCGCCACGAAGCACGTACGTATAAAAGAGGGGGTTGCAGCCGTTCCTCCCCTCTTGAGGAATAAGCGCTGCACGCAACTCGAGACGGTGATTCCAAGACAGCGGGGATGGATCACGCCTAAGGGGTGGTTATAGCGAAGGGTGGTCGGCTTGCGGAGAAGGGTGCAAAAGACCGCGAACGAGGGCGTGGGGTTGATGGTGTATGGGTTGGCGAAGGGGGACGAAAAGGGCCATGTAAAAGTAGTACTTCCGTTTCACCAGCCGTCCCGGCGCCAGAACGACCGAGCATGCGCCCTCTCTTCGCGCCGCGTTATCTTCCGGCAGCAACGACTGTTTGTTTTCTCTGAAAGGGACAAAAATGGCTCGGACGATATCGTGGAAAACCGTGTTTCGGTGTTGGTGACGTTTACGGAAAGAGTGCACCCCGAAAAGGGGTGGCCGAACGGGCGAGAGGGATCTCCGTTTTTGTCTTCGTGGTCGTTGCTTTTACAAACATTCATTCTAATTTCGCCTGGTTCTTACGAGGAGCGAAGGGTCTCGGTTGGCATTATGGGGGAAAACGGCACCGCAGGTATCCACCTGCTAATTCTGTTAAGTAAATAAAACTGGTTAGGAGTTGTCACAATAAGGTAATTTAAGGTAATTAAAGAAGGACCTACTATTATATTACCGCGCTACGGGATACGCCTTTCTGTCATTTACGACATTATCTTTCTAATTCTTTATATGCATTTTCTTTGGACCCTCATTTATCTTTCTTGCTCTAGAATTATTTTCTTATTCTTTTTCTATTTTTCAGACGCGATTTATTAAATCAGATTCAAAATTCTTTGTACATTATGGCCAGGAAACATTAAATTTCATTCTTTTTTAATGCACATTTGCAGTTTATAATGTTTTCATGATAAAGTGTCTTTATTATCATGGGATAGTTATTACGGATGTTTATGTAACGTTACATTTTTACGAAAAGATGAAATTCGAACATTTTATCCATCAAACATTACAAATAGTATCATACTCACTTCGAACATTTTACATATATTTTTGCACTTTTACGCTTCGAAATTTGTCAACTACTAAATGAAGTAGTTAAATTTTCCAAAGTATAATCGGAGAATGCAACAATATCTATGCCGACGTAATTGACAATCCGAAATTCATCAGACGCAACGTGCAACGTTGCAATGCACATCAGCACACATGATGTAACACACGTCAGCACAGCTGGCATTTCATTTAGTAGTTGACAAATTTCGAAGCGTAAAAGTGCAAAAACTTAAGAGCAGGGGACAGATAAGGTATAATACGCGACAGGATAAGGCGAACATTATCTTCATTCCAGAATCTATTAACAGTTATTCGCTGGCGGATTTAGTTCGGGAGATTTCGGTGTTTCGATTAGCCGAAGTTGCGGGGGGGGGGGGTGGAGCAGCGCTCACCCGCTGTGAAAAATAGTAATCCGTAAGTGAGTCATGATTTATGCTGTAATATCGTGCCGTAATAAGGTGGGGCGCTTAATATGTTTTTCGCGAAATGCCCGGGGAGTAATTAATTTACATTCACGCCCGGTGCAAGAGGAGGAAAAGGGGAGAGAAGGCCACAGGGGGAAAGAGAGAAAACGAACGAAGCGAGACAGAGACGGAAGGATCAACAGCCGGCGTTGGCCACGACCGCGACCCTCTCGTACATCGTCATTAATAATAATTGTAGAGTTAACAAAGGCGGGCCGAGGCGGAATTATTAAATCCGCCGAGATAGAAAATCTCTGTTGTTCGCCTGACTTTTGGCCGATTCTCCCACCTCTGTTTTCCATTTCTTTCGCCAACGAAAATCCACCGTTCTCCCCTTCCTCCCTTCCTCACTGGCTCCTCCGCTAATTCGCTTAATATCGTGCTCGCGGCCGGCAACGGAGGCAACAAATCACTTCACTGATGCTCGGCTCGATTCGCAACGATCCCGCGTAATTCTTGTTTCCCTTTCGTCTTTCCCCGGGAGGTTGCGAGGATGTCGCATAAATTATTTAAATCGACGAAATCAACTTGTCCCGGGGAGGATGGCACTCTCTCGCGGGAGAGTGTCTGGTTTCTCGACCAGACCCAGAGGTTCGTTTCGACTTCTCTCTCTCTCTCCGGAAGCTGACAGGGCTCGTGAAGGAGATGTCGAGCGGCGCGAACGGGCGAAAGAAACGGTTATCAATTTGACAGCGACGCTGTTAAGAGAGAAAGAAGGAGGGCCAGATGGCGTGGAGAAGAGGGAAACTCGCGAGGTGGGGCTGCGAAAGGCGTTCAATTTCCCTCTTCTCGCGGCACACACCCTTCCGTTCGGAGCTGTCACTCCGACGAGAGTTATGGTCGCCGAATGAGTGGCTGGGGCGGGCCAAACGTCGCATAACTTACTTCTTCTTCTCTCGTTTCGCTGCTCTTTTCCAGGATGTCTATAAATACGGGTATCGAACCTGCCTTCTCTCTGCCGGTCATAACCAGAGTTCCTTCGTTGTTCCTGGATCCTCTCGTCGATAGGACGGGCAAAATGGGAGACGATGTCGGCGTGTAAACGATCGTAATCGTAATCGCTTCAGAACGTCGATCGATTTGTTTTGTTCAGTTACGGGTTACGAGATCTTCTTTTTCATTTTCTTTGATAGTTCGGATTTGTTACTTGTGCTTTGAACATATGACAGACTTCTTACATCTTTCTGAGAAATAAGGATATTTTGGAATGTGTTAATTAAAAGAATTGTGTTACGGATAAAATTGATTTACTCGAGGAAGTCATTTTTTTTTTGAAATCTTGCGCTACGTAGAATATAACATAATCTTGATGTGATTTCATATTTTTATAAGCACGATTAATGTAGCTTCGGTTACTAAATGTCATGGCAAGCATACTTTGTATGCATTTTTTTCATTCTTTGCACCCATATGATTCGCGTTCGGTTTTAATGGAAACTTCACCTTTTTCCCAATTAAGCGTTTGAGAGTAATCCAATTCCCGTTAACGGGCAACGCAGCGGGGAACGTATTATGGTTTCGGTTGAGTCACAGGGCACAAGTGGTCTGTCCAATTTCTTGCTTTATTTTTACTAACTACACTTGAATTACGAAGACTGGCATGTTTGTTCGAACGCGTCTTGTAATCTCGGCCCCGTGTTTTCTTTCCTCCTGTCACTCCTTCACAACAAGCCTTTCCTCTAATCACTCTCTTAAATACCTCCTCCATAAGGAATCCCCTTCCTTCCTCTATCTAAACAATCAATCTCTCTCGTTCCTTCAGTTCAACCTGTGCCTTGCCCCATTTGCTTTAATGGGTCTTTCTAACTTTTACGCGTCTCGTTTCCTCTAACGAAAAAAAAAGAAAAACAAATAAATTCTTCAAAATAATAACTTTCAAACGTAGAGTGTGAAACAGCGATTTGTAGTCAACTGTATTGCCAGGAAATTTCACGACGAGATTTGGAAGGGAAGAAAAAAAAAAGGAAGCAAGAAGATATTTCCTGAAAAAACATAAATTTGTCGAGAAATACCGGTTCGGTTGGATGTGCGGATGTGGACGGCGCAGTAAGAACGATTAACGCTGAAAGGATTTCGTTGTAAAATCACACGGCGTTGGCCGACGAGTTGGCGGCCCAGGGGCGAAGAAAGGAAAAAACCGGCGGCGAAGAAATTTCATAGAGCAAAAAGCGGTGTTGCAAGCGCGTCGGTTCAACTCCCGGGAACAAGTGGCTCCATGTAGAGGAGTTAATTACCAGAAATAAGCAGCCGTCGAGTCGTACGAAGCCGCGACCTGCGCCCGGTACCGTGCATGTATCTCGTTAAAAATTTATTTACGGGGAAAGTTCGCCGAGCGAATTAGGACTCGCTGGTACCGGCGAATAACGCGTGGCTGTCGAGCTGACCTTCTCGCCTCTGAGACCTTCGGTGAATAACAGAACCACCAAGCGAGTGGACGAATAAATATTTTAAACGTGACGAGTTTGATTTTCTACGTTGGTGTCAACCTTTTTTTTTCTTTTCTTTTTTTTTTTTTTACCAACGACTCGTTAGTACTTACTGTTTCAGAAATTGGAAAGTTCGTGTATGGAAAGTGCGTGTCTTAATTAGCGTCACGGACGGAAGTTGTGAAAAATTGGTTAGAAAAGATCTATCTCTGGAATCAGTTGAATTTATCCTGAAAAAGATTATTTGTTAACTTGTTGATTGGAGAGAATGAATTACACCTCGTCGCTCGAATTGTCAATCTGTCGGAGATAATAACAAAATTTATCTGTAAATTCATTTGAATTTATCTTGAAAAAAAATACAATTAACTAGGAAAGATGAGTTATCTTGTAAATGTTAATATCTTGGACATAGTAATAAATTCTTCCAATTCATAATTGACTAAAAATAATAAAAATTTCAATAGAGTCTATTTCGCCTTATAAGTTTATAAATTTACACGTTTTGCTCGTAGGATAAACCATTGAATTTTTATAAAATATAAATGCAATGGAAGTGCATTTACACTATTATCTAATAGTTTAGAATTTTTTGCGATGTTCATCTTGTTCTAAATCACTCTAAAATACTCGTAAAAGTATAAATTGTTGATTTTTAACTCCTTTGGAAGAGAAACTTCCATACAACGCGTCAGTTAGTGCGTTAACTTGTAATTCACCCCGATCGTAGAAATCTCGCAATTTAAACGTTCAGTTAACAAATTAGAGAAACGAAGATGCAATCTTTCGTTAAAAGAAACTTCACCGTCACCCCGTACCTAACTCTTTCAGTCTACATTCCACACAAACGTGTCCCCTCTCCTACAATTCCACGAAACGTCTCACCACGTTATAATTAACCCCCGACGGCTGTTCAAAATAATTAAAACCCTCGAGTGAACCCGTGAGACTCTGTTTGTGTACACAGACGACGGTCGTGAATTTAAGACGTTGGTAGGTACACAGCAAACGATCGTGATCGTAATTGACGTTCCCAAGTGTGCAGCTCGAGGAAACGGCTGTCGTTTGGCCACCGTGTTCCGGCGAACCCGATCCTCCTCTTTCGCGCGCTAGGTTTATCGAGCTAGCTCCAGCCGCAAACGCGTTGGACGCGTCCTCTCGTTCTCTACGCCGGCTCGGTTTCCCACTAAACGCTCGTACGTTATCCTCGTATTCCCGGGAAGTCCGATTTCACGCGTTCGAGTAAACAGACCCGCTTTGATGGCCCTTTCTCGCTCGACGAGAAGGCGAACGACGCGATGGCTTTTTTATTTGCACGACGACGATGGCCCGATCGGATCGCGCGTGTAGCGAAAACCAGTTCAGGCATGCAATTTCGGACGGGTCGGGAACGTTTCTCGCGCCTTTGCACGATGGTGATTGGAAAGCGTTTCTTGGTATCGTGCCACGGTGTATCGCAATTATCGCCAAGGCACGGCGTCACCGTGGAGAAAAAAATACGACGTGGCCACGAGAGTGTGCACCACGCCCTTTTCCACCGTCTCGTAATCGCGCGCCAGTTGGTTAGAGGCTTTCGCCGTTCGAAACGTGTAATGAACTACTCGATGAACCGCGTCCGGCCGAAAATAACAGCGCGAATATCATCTGACGATGGAACAATTCAGGCGAAAACAGATGGTGAACTTGCTACGGGCACACGGTGTGCTGCTTTCGGTGTATTATACCACTCGTAAAGTGCTTACTTATACAGTTGTACCATTGTTTCGTTTTTCTTTCTTCATTTTGGTTACTTGTATGGTGGTTGTAGTTAAGTACGTCTAAGTGTGTTTAATCACTTTCGTTAAGATTACGCGTACAGTGTCGTTTAGCAGTCTCGAGCACCATTTTTTCTTCAGCACCGTAACAGTTCATACATTGATGTATCAATAGCAGCGATTTATTAATGAAAGAAGAATGAGAAGAACGTGATTAAATTTCGAGACTTTCGCAAACAGAGAGACAAAACAGAGATATAGAAACTAATGGGCGTTCCGTAGCGCGCGATGAATAGAAACATGCTAGCAATTTGGCCAGGATACTGCCATAGGCGAGCACAAAGGAATACGTTCAAATTAATATTATGATTGTTCAGAACAATTAAAGCGTTCGAGTAGTAATCACACCCAGCTCAGGACGAAAATACGCGCGGAACGAATACGGACGTGTATATAATCAAAGCAATTTCCTTTGTTTGCAGCACAATGCATCGCACCCCTGGGGATGGAATCTGGTGCGATTCCCGATGCAGACATCACAGCGAGTTCGAGTTTCGATAGCGGAAACGTCGGGCCGCATCACGGACGGTGAGTGAATTACCGTGTATTACTGTCTCGTTTATAGAGCGCATTATGCAGATGCGATGCAATACACATTCGGAAATATGATAAAATTAACCGCTTTGTGCGCTGCGCCCGGGGCAGAGATGCAATTCCCCGAAATCAGTACGCTTCGTTAGCCGATCTATTCGGGGGTGAATTGCCAGCGATCTACGCGGCGAAAGATTTTGTTACGGCAGAACTCCAAAATTGGTTTTTTTTTTTTATTTTTTATTTTACGCTCGCACGTTCTGCATCACGCGAACGTTCGACTGTTGGAAATTGAGGAAATTTGGTTAATACGTTTGGATTTCTCTTCCAAGAGAATTGGCTAATTTTTCTTTCCCTTTTAATTAATCTTGAGATTATTTTTAGACGACTTTTTCGATTTTATTATTTCTATTTCCATGAATTTTCAATTTTCGTCGAATCGGCTAAGCAAGTACTTCTGTGTACAAACCATTAGCAGAGACTATAATGTGAAAGATAATTATTCCGTAAACATGCTTCCGAAAGAATACCGAATCAAATATTAAATTTTAATAATCAAACTCTGCTTCAACAATTCTGCTTCAACCACCGCCTTCATTCACCTTTCGAATCCCACCCTGAACCATTCCAGAGACTGTCGTTCAAATACTTTATTATCAATTGCTGTTCTCCGAAATCTCTGTCTGAGACCGATCGGACATAATTCACTCTGAAATTTGTCAGCGAGATAAATAATATCGGTGCGTCGTTTCCCAAACGGAGAAGGATTTATCAGGCCGGGTTGACGGACGGTTTTAAAACGCGATGCAGATTGATCCTCGCGGAGGAGAGGGTTTGACGACAGAAAAAGAAAACGAGCCGGGCACGGCTCGTGCGGCACGATAACATTTCTGACTCTCTGAATGCTTTCTACGGCTTAAACGGATGATCCTCTTCCTGTCCGTCATCCTGTCTACGGCCGAGATAGCTCACGATCGAGACTCGACCCCCGGTCACCGTATTAATCACCGACTACTAAACTGCACGTCTAATTCGGCCTTCAAGCCGCAATGAGGATTAATGACGCGGGATGTCCCGCATGCACGGCACATTTGTATCGAACGTTCCGAAGCTCTTAGGCATCGTTAACGTGGACTCCGCGTATTCCTTTGATTATACGTGCCAGCTAATTACCATTCCAAAGTGAAGATTCCACACGGCGGCCACGTTCAACGAGATGATATAGACAGAATGCCCGAATTACGATGCTCCGGGACGAGGGCCACCGGTGAATTCGTTTCCCGTTCTGCGAGAATTTGAACGATTGGCAACGTCCTCTGCAATCGTTGTCCAATTGCGAAGGGTGAACTTTGAACATCTCGAAGAGAATGCTAATATAAGACAAGTGTTGTAAGTACTATACGCCCGTCCCTCAATTTACGCGGAATTGATTTACGCGATCAGACATATACATACATATTTTCCTATAAGTTTTAAAATTGACAGTTTTAATACAGTCAGTATTGTGAGATCGGTTGACGGAACGCGTGACGCAGAAGAAACTTTGTTACGTTAGGCGTTATCTTTGGCCGCTGGGCCATAATGCGGAAGCGAACAGTGTGACGTTGGACGTTGAGCGGACGACATTGTTACTATACTGTTTAGATTTGTAATTTATATTTTTTAATTTTAACCCAGTCATGTCCAACAAAGTTTCAATCACACGAAAGAAGAGAGAATTGATGTCTTTGGACATGAAAATGAAAATTTTCAACCGACTCGAAGAAGGAGAAAAACCTACAGCGATTGCTAAGGCATATGGAATATTTTATTTATTTTTATTTATTTTTCCTTTTATACTGACAGATTCAATTTACACGATTCTTATTCGCGTAAATCAAATCCACGTGGATTGGATATTCGCGTAAATTGAAGGACGGGTGTAGTTTCTTGTGGATTCGGACACTTGTACGTTCTAAAAATATCGTATTATATCGTATTGATTATACATGATTATACAAGATTAAAAAGAGGTAGAAAATGACAGTCTTAAGATGAAAAAGACAAATACGAAGTATTAAAATGTTTACACTTTCTAAAAGTATTTAAATATCCTAGCTAATAAGGACTGACAGAAATTCATAAGCAAAATATCACAATAACATGAGACGATCAAAGAGATGGAAAGTTCTCAAAAAGAGAGAGAGAGAGAGAGAGAGAGAGAGAGGATGTCGCTAATTTTGTCTATTTTATGCGCATTCTATTCAAAGAAGAAATATTTTATTAACACGAGCGACATTTACGAACTTCTTTGATAGCGATGGGTGGTCCCTGGCTTTTAAGCGTCGCACCGTAGAATTCAGAGAAACACGACGAGGCGTGAACATGTTTATGGTCCGGGGAATTTCGTTGAAAAGCTGCATTAATGCCGGTACGATAATTGGAAGTTTAACATGTAAGAAAGTATCGCGAAGTTTCCCTTTTCTTTCTCTCTTCCCCGTTCTTCCCCCCCCCCTCTTTTTTTTCTTTTTCTTTTCGGCCACGATATAAAGCAAGGAAAGCCTTTTCGATGCAATACCGATATCGTCGCTTGTGCGCACACTCTTTAGACCGGTAGAGACCGTCTAGACCTTCTTCAACGGCACTTCCATGGCTTCCTGATACTACGGGCTTCCCGGTGAATACCCTATTTACCTCATACGACTCCCGTTTACCCTAAAATACGCGAATCTAACTCGTATTACGTGCACATGGCTCGCCCTTTTCGCGACGCACTCTCGTGAAACGTAAGTACATTTCGTTCTCGAATATTTCTATACCGCGGATATTCTCCATTTTCCATATTCGCAGGAATTCTTACGGCGTTCGACTTCTTTATTGAAGAATTATCGGATGAAGCGAGTGTACCGGTTTAAGAAAATCTTTGTCGAACAGTCGCAGCGAGCTGTATGCAGATATATTTTTTTTATCTTCGTAATTATTAAATTCGTTTCCATTTATTATTCCATTCACATTTATATTCTATTTATATATGACAAGTTTCCATTTGTAATTATATTTATAATAAGCTGTTACATTTTTAACAAACAAATTATCAAGGTTTAATATTAAAATATTACAGAGTGTATATTGTAACATCGTTGTGGAGGATTAATTATTTAAATTTAGTAACGCGAGGATATGAATACTTCTATAATTCAAACAATGTTCCTCTTAATAAAATGAACTCAAACTAATTCGTCGATCGTGATAAAAATTTCAAAAAGTTAATCCCACTCAATCTCCCACTCAATCTACTACTCATTTAGTGTTAGAATGACACAAACGAGAACCACTTAAAAATTCGTCATCACGTAATACATTTCTTTTCCTACAATTCCCAAAATGTCACATTTTTGGAGAACCAAATAATAACTGAACCAAATAAAAACTAGAAGATGTCTTTTCTACTCGAGAAAAGTAATCCAGGACAGAGAAGAGAGTTAAATACGACAACATACACATTTTCCTTTCATTCGCTGAGCAAAAGGGGGCGCGCTATACTTCGCTATATGTACGAAAACGTAACCCAAAACCCTGCTCGCTTGCCGAGAGCAAACAACGAAAAAGCCAAGGAAGCTGGTAAACTTCGCGAGGAACTAAAAAAAAAAAAAAAGAAATCCGACGCGTGTAAATAAGAGAGCACGGCTCTCAACATCCGAGTATCCGTCGTTTGTTTTCACGTTCGCGTGGCCGCTCGAGCACAACGTCGCCCTGGGTCCACGGTCGACACGTTCGCGGAAGAACGTTTTCATCGGGTCGAGCTAACGCGCGCGATCGTGACGAAAGTACCAGCAACGGAAGCTGCTTTCTTCCCACTCTTTCTGCCGGCAGCGACAAATCATCCTCGGCGAGCGGATTGTAAATTCTCCTTCGAGAAGTGTCTCGCCTTTGTTGGCTCGCGCTCGGTGAACCATTTCTCTCGATAATCGGGCCCGTTCGTCTCGGCGGTGTCGCGCTTTCGACGATTCCGCCGACCTGGCTCGGAAACGTCGTTCACGCTCGCGGCTAAAAGTTCGCGCGCGATCGTCCGCTCCGGAGATTTATCGCGGTGGCCGGGTGGCACGAGCGAGGCCGCGGAATGCCTTTGATGCCCCTGGACTGTATCAAAGTGGCAGCCAAGGCAGTTCGAGCTCACTTAATGGGCTATGAGTTATGGTCTTTCGCTGCGCTGTATGTATGCTGCCCCTCTTTCGCGCCTACCCTCCGCGTCTTCCTATTTACCTTGCTGATCCTTCTCTTTCCTTGTTCTTCATTCTCTCTTCTCGCCGTTCGTCGTTATTTTCCACCACGCGCATCTACTCTTCTAGATCTCTTGGTTCGTTCACACGTTCAGGGACAAGGCCACTTTTACCAGGGACCCGCGTCAAAGTAACGCTTGAAATTCTGACGCAGCAGAGAGATTGCCCACTCCAGCCTCACCTCTTTATTGCGAATACTTTCGCCGATGTGTATAACTCTGAACTCCGACGAATTCGTTCGGCTCGGTCTACTACTGCCGTTCTTCTTGGTTTCTTATGCTCTCCTCTCTCTCTCTCTCTCTCTCTCTCTCTCTCTGCTCCCGTTCGTGTTCGAGACACGATGGTGGCGGGCGGCTTCTTTGCGCTCTTTGGGGCGGTGCTGTTCGAAAGTAATCTTGGCCGAGGGAGAGCCGTGTGCAGTTCTCGTTTTTCTTTACTTTTCCTTTTCCTTTTTTTTTTTTTTTATTGTTGAAATTGAGTTTCAAAGTGACTAGCAAGGGGACGTGTTTGTTGCCACGCGTCAAAGGTGAAACGCGAAGGCAACAGTTCGATTTTCGGAAAGAAGTAGCTTGCACGCTGCGAGGATAAACTTGTAGTTACTTTCGCGAGTTGCGTAGTCTGGCGAGGAACGTAGGGAATCGAACAACTTCTTTTTTTTCAGCCCATATATCTTTCTATCAAATGAGAAGTGAGCATTTCTTTGAAATGTAACGCGAGTTTTCACACGTCGAAGAATTTTATGCTCCGTCAGATATTTCAAAGAAACGATTATTTTCTCGAAGTGTAAAAAGATTTTTCAATCCTTGAGGAAAATTTTCCAATGAAACTGAAGTAATGTTTTACTTATTAAAGAATCTCGTATTTTTGAGAATTTCTAAAAACAAAAAGGAGCATTTCTTTGAAATTTAAATTCATTCATCATTATCATTTGGATGGTAGAATCTGAAAGTTCTCGATGTATTTTAATTGTTTAATTTCAATAAAGATTCAACGTAAAAGAACTTGGTGGAAAGTGAAGGGATTCGACAAACAAATGCTAAAACTCTTTACTTTTTAGCAAAGTATAAAATAAACAAATCATATTAACATATGAACAATTGTTGACATAGTATGCTTCTTCAGAGTCGAGATAAGAAGAAGCCAACAATTAATGATCTTGAAAAAAAAAAATCTCTCATATCTATAAT
The DNA here is from genome assembly GCA_032399595.1 of Tetragonula carbonaria. Taxonomy (NCBI): domain Eukaryota; kingdom Metazoa; phylum Arthropoda; class Insecta; order Hymenoptera; family Apidae; genus Tetragonula; species Tetragonula carbonaria. The sequence goes on along the minus strand of JAUCRC010000001.1, from coordinate 21,047,869 downwards.
ATTTTAATCTTCAATAACACACAAATAATACACAAAGTGTTCGAAACGAAATTTTTCAATTCCTCGTCCCTGTCTCGATCACAGATCTCGTTGTGAATGAGAATACAAATTTCTTCACAAAAATATTATCTTGTATACTAGGCACATACTAGTAAATTCCGTACAAGACGAACTGACGACAAGCAAGTAACGAAACCAACGACAATTGTCAAGTGAGACGTTTCTAATCGAACACGAGTACACGTACTCTCGGATTCCTTTTGTTTTTTCCTAGCGATCGAATGAATCGGTGCCAGCATTCCTCCAGCTGGGCGTGTTTCCCGCGACAATCACGCGGGATCGTCTCGACGGACGAAAGAAAAGGGAGATTTTTAATGCCGCGGACGAAAGGTATGTGCGAATACAATTATTAGCCGGCTCTCGGAAGAGTGGCTTCCCCGTTCTCTGACGTAGCCGCGCCGGTGCCAGCTCATCTTTAATTCATGCCATCCGGTGGCTCCGACTCGATCGATAAATTATAATTTCACCCCGGTATCGGGCCCGGCAGAGGTGACGGTTATCCGTCAGCCACCGGCTGGATCACGTATTTATACGATTTCCTTTCCCGCGACGGTGTGCAACGTTTCCGATTATACCGTCATCCTCTCTTTGCCCACCGCCTTATCGGCAGATTCTTATCGACACGTCAATTGCCGACGTCCGTGCACGATCGCGACGAAAAGGCGTCGTGAATATGTATGTATACGACGTATATGCGCGTACTCGCGGCGACTCGATTCGCTGTAATTGCCGACTTTGCGAAAACCCTCGGGCAATCAGCAACCGGTGAACGCTATTTCAGCTCGAAACGGCTGAGAACGTCTCAGACGTGTAAACGTTTTGCACGTGTCACAATCGTTTACGCGTACCGCTGTTCTTTTATCGAGGCTTGGAAATTTATCGGTTTCGTGGCATGTGGTGTTTTCTTAAATAAAATGTTTATGGATATTGCACGAGCGTCTACGCGCGTTCTCATTGGGTTTTTCTTTTTTTTTAAGTTTATGGATAGTCGCGGTAGCTGTTTAAGACCCTGTCATACAGTATCGAGTATTTTCTCGGTTCGGCTTCTTTCCCGAATGGGAAAGCGAATTCTAGTCTGACGGAGTTTAAAATTTCAATTCTTTGAATTGTAGATTAATAAATACGAATTGTATGTAAATTACAATAAAACAATCGTAAGGCAGGAGATTAAAAAGTATATTTAATATTTGTGAATGTCACGATTATTCGCATTGTTTTAAAAGAGAATATCAGAGGCATCTGCGTATGTTACATTTGTTCCAAATTTAAAATTTAAAATTTAAAATTTAAAATTTAAAATTTCGTGCTTGTTTACAAAGGACAGTCAATATTTACGAATATCAGAATTATCCGCGTGGTAGTCTTATTTTTTGAAATTTGAGAATTTACGAATTTTTTTTTAAGCCGTATGTTTATTGTTCTTTTTTTCAAATTTAAAAATTTGTTGGCTCGTTGGTTGTCGTTTAAAAAAGATATTTAATATTTACGTCGCAATCACTCATACGTTATTTTTTATTTTCTGAAATTTGAGAATTTATGGACTCGTGGTTGTTTTTCTTTTTTCCCTTTTTTAATTTAAAACTTTACGCGTTCGTGGTTGTTATTCAAAAGAAATATATTCAATAAATATATATAACGCTTGTTTATTTTTTAAAAAAATTTATGCGTATCACGATCTGTACACATTGTCCTTATTCCAATAAAACATGGAAATTTTCCAATTCCTGGTTTTCGTCGAAAAAACGAGGAAAGAAAAAAAAAGAGAAAAAAGAGGATAAAAAGATTAAACCGAGTGGAAAGTGGCACGTAGAATCGTTCAAATATCAATTACGCTGCTTAAACACTCCGACGCGTAGTTCCTCCGTGTACATAGCCCATATTCGTCGCACGAAAATTAAGTTACACACACACCGAAATCCCCAACGAGAGGCCTAGAAAAATTTCCATGTTTTCCTACAATCTGCGTCGACCGCGGAAAATGATTCAACGTTCTCGTTTTCCTGGACGACACGGACCAAAAAGAAAGGAAAGAAAAGAGAGAGAGAGAGAGAGAGAGAGAGAGGAAACTCTTTGAAAATCTCTATTTTCGAGAGAAAGAGGAACAACGACAGAGACAGAGGAATTGGACAGAAAAATAAAAAAAATAAAAAAAAAGAGAGAAAGAGATAGAGAAGAAGAGATCGAAGATCGGTAATCACAGTGTAAATATTTACCCTTGCAGGCTGAGGCAGGAGAGCCACGGAGGTGCCTGGTGCCCGAAGCAGCAGATCACGACGGAACCGCGCGAGTGGTTGGAAATCGATCTTCACACGGTCCACATGATCACCGCCACCGGCACCCAGGGACGCTTCGGCAACGGCCAAGGCGTCGAATACTCGGAGGCGTACATGTTGGAGTACTGGAGGCCGAAGCTTGGCAAGTGGGTTCGATACAGGGACGTCCGCGGCGAGGAGGTAAGTAATCGTCGTCGTCGTCGTCTCAAAGGTGTCGCGATAATTGACCGGGCTTACCAATTACCGGCAGTCTCGAAAGGTGTCGATTGCGCTTTCTGTCTTGGCGAGTAGCCTAAGTAGCTTTCCCCGGCAAGTCTCGGAAGTATGGAGCCTTCAACAGAGGAAGGAGGGAGAATCTTTCTCGTTACTGTCGCGCGTTGTCGGAAATCGTGGATCGTGCAGTTGTTAGTCGCGCAGTTTCAGGCAAACTGATCGATCAGACGCGCGAGTAGATTTGACGTTGAGTCGAGTCGAGTTCACGACGGTACGTAATTTCATCGTCTGACAGGAAATAGAGAAATCTACTTAAGCCGAGGTAAGGCGAACGCGCGCGAGTCCTGTTTAAATTCGCATGCTTCGAGGAAATTGATAGGATACATTTGTGAAACACATGAATTTTATTTGAACTTTTCATTGCTCTTGAGCGTTTTTGATAGTTTCGACACGAGGAAGAGACTCGAACACAGTGACACAGAGAAAGATCTAGTCTGTTGTTGTAAGGTTATTATACACTCCATTATCTGGCTCTTTCTTTTCTTTATTATGTATTCTGACTAATGTCCAAAGGAAAGGAATAGCTCGATTTCAAACAGATGACAGAGAGGACTTATTACTGTCATATCGTTCGCGAGCTTAACAATTATAAACGATATATTACGTTTGTACTTTTAAAAACTTGTACTTTTATTTTGTTCGAAGCAAAGAAATTCCCGATCGTTAATGACAATTCTACTAAATATTAGATACGAAACAAGTCCCTGTCCTCAGATGTAAAGGTATCTAACATAGGAAGATTTCCACATAACATAGGCATTTCATGCGAACAGAAATTCTACGTTCTTTATATTTAGTACTAAAAATTTTTGTCTAAAAACATTTCAATAATTCATTCAATTCGTACAATTTGTTTCAATTCTTCTCTGGCCAAAGCCAGTCTTTTCTCTTCATCGCAATTTATGATTCTATTAGCTTGAACGATAAAGGGAACAGAACTCGATCGTTTCTAGAAACCTTTAGGCTCTCCAGCAAACACTCGATGGAGGAGGGAGCCGGGGAGCAACGCGCAAGGAAGAGAGGAACGAGAGGTCGGTTAACGATCGATACGCGTGTGTTTAGCATTCGCGGTCGTGAGAGCACGGCACACAAGAGGCGCATAATTCAATTCAATTAACCGGTGGCAACAATTCAGCGGCGGGCCAGATCGGCGCGAGAGAGGTCGCGCGTAAGCGGAATCGCGGCGGTTAAATTTAGTCTGCTTGCGGGTTATGCGCGTAAAACGAGCAGAGCACCGTGGATTATTGGGAATGATTTGTGGCGGTTGTCCGCGCAGGGTCCGCGCGCAGACAGTGGCGACCGGGCCCCCGGTTAACTAAACCGTGACGTTAACAAGACGTAAATCTCGGACGCAATATGCTCCGCCTCAAAAGTGGCGCGCGGCTCTGCTTCGATGGCAATTTACTGGAATAGATCGGTAACCGTGAACTCGCGCCACTTTAATTAGCAACGGCCAACAATAGGGGCCGGGCCTACCGGATCGTTCATTTATTACTACGCGCGTACGTCGGCTATCCGCGTTACTCGCTGGAGAATCCGGCGAATTCAAGCGAGCAGAGAAACGGGTTGACGTCGATGAATGAACTGTCCTTCGCGCGCACCGACCACGCGTCCGCCAAGAATTCCCCATCGTCGCGTTGACGTGGGTGTTATAAGTTTTGCGCCGCGTACGAAACGCGTATTATACTCGCCGGATGCCTGGGATTTTTTCCCAGCAACGGAGAAAGATACGTTCTCTCGAGTTCCACATGCAGAGAATGCAACGTGCTTTTGGTCGTTGAATCTTTTTTTCCCGTCCAGCATTATTTATTATAATAGAGATATATCGTAGAGAAATGTGCGTTAGAATTAATTAGGGATTAGCTTCACTGAAGATAAGTATATACGGTTTAGCCTAGCACCGTGACGAGAAATGTCTCGTTCGAAAGTTTTGGGAGTAATTTAATTTATTAGATTAAGATGTGGGTATTTAATTTTATCTTGCAGCTTACAGTCTCCCTCGAAATCGAGGAATTTAAAATTTTAAACTTGAAGTTATTGTTTCCAATATCCAATATCCAGTTAAGAGTACAACTCTTCAATAATACAAGATTTTTGACTGGGAATCTGCGTATGTGATACGAAAGAAGAAGCAAAAAAAGTTCATCACACTTTGGCTAGAAATTGTCCGACGTTCAAGAGAATTGAAAATAAATTTTTTAATCTTCGCAAGTGATGAAAAGTGGCGAAAGATCGACAAGTCCGAAAGATTGACGACTTCAGAAACGAGGCAACTCTTCTACGAGTTAACCAAGTTATCGAATCCATCATTCACGTCCACTCGCAGAGAAACATCTGACCTCCGTCGAAGACCAAGTAGTCGAAGCGATTCGTCGAAGTTGCGAAAAAGTTGGCCACGGAATAAATATAAATCACTTAGAACTTACTGACATTATTTTCAGTCGCATCGCGCGATTTATCATTGCCTAGTGGAAACTGGCGGTAAAGGAAGGAACGGCCAGCTGGCTGGAGAAACTTGCCCTGTTTCGTGATACGTGTTTGTTCCGAGGAGGGACCGCTGGAACCAATATAAGTCATCTCGACCCATCGTCGACGATAACGTTATTTTCCAGCCGCGTGTTTTTGGTTTATTTGCGGACGTTTATTCCGATGGCGAGCGATTCCTGATCCTCGAGAACGGAAAACGGAAAGCAAGGAAATAAAGAGAGAGACAGAGAGAATAAATAAAAGGAATAAAAAACGAAAGAAAAAGAAAGAGGTGAACGTCCAGTTGACGAGGTGGATTTCCTTGAAAGTTAGTACGTTGGCAGGGTGCTTCGAGCTTATTTGTATAGGAGGGTGGATCAATAAAACGAGGGAAGGGAAAGTCGTCGCGTGCTTGCTCGCGGGTCAGACGATTTCGACTCACCTACATAGGCTTGTACATGGCTTGAATAGTCGAGGTCGAACGAACCTAGCGAGCCGCACATCGCACGAAGGTCGACCTCGACGAAATTCAACCACCCTTATTCAAGCATCGCGACTTTACATGCCGCAGCGAAATAACCTTCTCCAGGCAGCGAGGATATTTCCCCTTCGCGGGGAAAAAAAGAAGCACGCACTTTCTTCTCGTTAATCGGGACTGTTAGAAAGTGTTCGTTCGAAGAAAAACTGTTGTTCCTGTGTGCTGGCCAAGCTTCATTTCCTTCGAACGTTCTGTCTTCGTTACGATATAATCGTAGATCTCTTTCGTGATTCTAACGTTGGAATAATCTTATGTTAGTCGATGTTAATCAATGTTACTTGTACTAACTGATATAGTGATCATCGACAGTTGATAATATTAAAATTTACTAATTATTCATGTTAAAATTAACGTTGATTGCCATTCATTGATCAATGAATATGATTATCATTTCGTCAAGCGATTCGCATAAATTTGTTTCTTTTCAACATGTTTGTACAGGAAATTACTCAAATTACACTGTGTGAAAATATGAGCACGTGGCAACGTACCAATAAGTAATTGATAATTTGTTTCTGAGCATCTTCTAAAATTTCTAGGCATTCGCGAAAGTATTGAACTATCTAAATTGAACATATGATATTCAGAATTCAACGTAATTTCTAAAATATCGATCAATCAAATTTCAATTTCTAAAATTAAATTTCACTCAACAATCGGCAGATAAACACGGCATAGAAATTCAAAATTAATCTTTACGAAGAGAGAACTAACGATAAGACAACTGAACCGCAACATGTGTGCTTTTCGATTAGTGCATCACAGCCACGAAATTTACTTTCATGAAGATCGGTTGTATATTACGGTCATTACGGACGCCCGCTGTTTCTCGCTTTCGTTTAATCCGCGCTATAAAACAATTTAATTAGGCGCGGCAGGCACGAGAGATTCGCGAACGAAACCAGGAAACCGGTTGAAAAAAAAGGAAACCGTGTATCGATGACGTCGGTTCTTCATGGAAAAAGAGTCGCTCGGAGCGAGATTCGTTAGAACAAGCATACCTGTTCGAAACGAAACGGCCCACCCAAATGAAACTCCGCGCGATTACCGGGAATAAATCTGCAGAAATTCATGCCTCTTTCGTCCCGCTGCGAGGGCCCTGTTCTACCCGCTTAATTACACAACGACACTCAGCTTATCCGACGAATAATCTCTCGTAACAGCTCGACCAGGACCAGGCAACGTCGGTGGTACGAACATGGCGCGCGGTTGTCAACGACTCGACCACTTTTGCAGCCCGTCCGAATGGTAAAAAAAAAAAACAAAAAAACAAAAGCGAAGAATTGTCGGGGACGCGTCTAATATTTTTCAACGACCGCATTTGGCGCGACGGAGATAGCCAAGCGAGCATAAATTACCTCGTTGATCCCCCGCGCAAACTTCTTGCTGTTTGGCCGAACTAGGACACCCGGTCCTGTGATATATCGGTAGTTTTCGTTTTTCTGGTGAAATTCCACGCGTCGATTATTTGCGTAACAGGTGACATGATCGACGAATGGGAGTGTTGTAAATTTTCACGGGAAAACAAGAGAGAGAATTGATGGTCAAGAACGAGTTCTTCTTCGGATGAGTCACAAAAGTTTCGATCGTATATCTTAATGAGCTAAGAAGCATCGTCTCGTTTAAAAATTAATAGGATTAAGGGTCTGAATATTTCAAGTGTATATTAGAAAATATTGATGCGGGCTTACGGATCTTTTTGAAAGGGACAAACAGGTTTTAAGGGACACACTGCCGCTGGGTCACTTTTTATTTTCGACAGTCGGTATTTGTCTCGTGGATGATACAATTGTTAAATTGCACGCATTTTCTATAATACGTATACGTGTCCCGGATTCTTTATCGTAAAATGTTATTTATTTCTTCCGTCTTTCGCGCGTAGGAATACATATACTTCGTTCAGAGATCTTGGGACAAGTATTATATTTCTGTGTAATAAATAAATTTCTGTGTTCTATTATAAATTATATACAATATATTGTATTTACGATAAATACGTAATAATATAACACAATAAATATAAAACATACATTTGTAGAATAAAGCCTCTGTTAATATACTAATACATCGTATTGTTATTATTAAATTGTTGTACTATTGCATAATATTACAGTATAAAACACGACAAATAGAATGACATTCTAAACGAAATATTTATTTACCTAAAGGAATCGTTATCTCGTGAATTCTCTCTGAATTCTTGAACGGGGAGTGTACAAGTACCTTATCTTTCATAATTAATTTCGCGCATCAGCGACGATCTCAGTAGCCTGTGTTTTCAAATTCATAAGAGACTCGCGGTCCCTTTCGAGCAAGACCTACCAGCTACACAGATATTTTCGCAAATCTCCATTTCATTAGACGGAGGCAGCGGAGGAGATGCCTCGGATGATGCAAAAGGTCGTTGGACTTATCCCGCGAAACAGGCCAGGAAAATTCGTGAGGTCGTACCTCGGACCACCCGTCGCGTATATCCGTCTAATTAAACCGTCAGACAGCTTATCCGTCACGATCTTGGCCGACGACACGAAGCCATCAACGCGGCCCTCTCTGTTCGGTGGCGCGCGGACAATTCGGGATCGAGAAGCGCGGAAACATTAACATAAAATGGGCGTTGGTGGTGCGCCACGCCCTACCAGGTTTCCTCGTACCATCGTTGGAATCTGTCGACGAAAAATCACGCCGAGACGATCTCGGAACTGGAGATACGGTCGAGTACCTCACAAGTAGCTTCGTGCGGTTGTTGAATCGATATATCTTTGCAAGTATTTCTAACGCTGGAATTACCGACGATTAACGATTCGAAATCGCCGTGCGCGCCAATCCCGATACCCTAAATAAAAGCGAAATTAATTTCGATTTCTTAACAGTGACATATAGAATCATTTTGTATCACTAAAAAAAATCGAAAATATATATATATATATATATATATATATATTCTTCCTTGATTTTGGATTTATTCGAAAAAAGAAGTCAAGAAACAAAATTCGCGCGCGAAAACTGTAAAATTCCACTCTGCTCAACTATTTATTTCAAACCGTACCACACTGTAAATAAATATTAGTCTCATTGTGTATAATATATATGTGTATTTTTTAGACTATAAATTTATAACATTTCAAATTTAACAAACATGCATATAACTTTAAAAATTTTTTTAAATATTTAATATTTGATCTATTGTGTGGCAACCAAGTAGTGAAAATCAAGTGTTTGTTTTTTTTTGTGCAAATTATATCCTAATTGATTGTGGCTCACCAATTATGTTAGTAAAAAATATTTAAATTATTTATTTATTAAATTTGATGCGTGGTCTTTAAAAAAAATGCGGCGATCAAGAGGTTAAAGCATAAAATTTCCATCGAAGACATTGATCTCCAAAAAGCAGAGAAACTTTGTAATACAATGGGGGGTGATCGAACACGATCCGTTCAAAAACGGTACCTGAATTGTTCGTTAATCGATCATAGATGACAATAAAATACAGTTCTACAAATCTTACAGACAGCTGTCAGAAAATCTTTCGCCAAAGTATTGTTCGATTTGTTCGCAGTCCGAACTATTCGTTAATCGACCCCCCTTTTACGTATATATTTTACGAAAAATTATTTAAATCCTTAAAAGCACACTGTTTTACGCTCATAGAATGTCGAAAAGAAAAGAAACAAAAATTAAGAAATTAATCGTTCTAAGTGCTAATGACAGCTGCTGGTCACACTAGAATCTAAGATAAGAGCTAGTGTCAAATATATCAAATAAAAAGTTAAACATTGAACTTGACTCAGAAATTCGAGTTTGCTATTTCTATTCGGAACTGAAACTTCACGTCGCACTCTGTGTTTTGTCTACCTTCTCTCTTCTCCCTTTTCTTTTCTTTTTCTTATTATTTTTCTTTTTTTTTCTTTGTTTTTCATTTTTCCAGAAAAGTAAGATAGCTTCAGTCGGCGCGGAAATTTCTTTGAGCGGAGTCGCGTGGGCGCGCGGATAAATATCGAGATTACTTATTTTTCTTGTTCGGGCGAGTCGACGGCTCGTAAATGCCGTCGTATTTTCGCCGTCGCGCGTTTTCATTCCAACGCGGCGGCGATCACACGCGAGCCAGCCGGCGACTTTTCTCGGAATAAGCTGGAAATTTGTGGCGGCCCTTTCGCGGATCGTCAGAGCCGATTAAAAGCAACACGCGTGAGAGGGCCTTTGATTGCGTTCGATCCCCGAAGTGACGGTGATTTATTGGCGTTATCGGATTGTTTGATGAGCAGTCTTTGCCTTTTAACTTTGATCTCTCTTTGTGTTTTCGAACGGTGTAACCGGATGGTGGAAATATTTTTGTTTCAACTAACTGTTTGAAGAAACTATTCCTGTTAGAAGTCTTACCTATTATTTCGTGTTGAATGCCTCGTGTGAATCAGTCGAAAATTTGCGATTTAACATTGATGTTAGATATATACGTACACACCATTAAAAGTATTACACATATCTGCGAGTATTATAGATATTGCATTATGTTTGTACTATTTTGCAATATTTTCTATTTGAAAAAGAAACTGACGAAGAACTACATAAATGTACATTCTGTCAAAAGAGATGCGCAGACACGTGCACAATTTATTCCAATATAATAAACCAGGGAAAAAGAAAAAGAGAAAAGGGATATATAGAATATTAAATAGGTGGGTACAATGTTGTCTGACAGAGAGGAATCTCGTTTAACGAAACTCCTTTATCGCGACTTAAAAATTTGAAAGATTTTTCAAGGCGATCTAACAGGGAATAAAACACGCTTTGATCATTCGAGTTCGAGTTCAGCTATTCTATAGATGTCAGCTGAACCTGAAGGCAAGCAGTTACACAGTAAGCACGATTCTCTCTGTGATAGAACGTTTGTCTACCGTATCTGATATTCTCTGGAACGAGGGTCCTCTTTTCCAATTCGCGAAGCGGAGCCCACACGATCATGGCTCCAGGAAACACGATTAAAAGATGATCGTCGGGCCACAGGGGCCGGGCACGTTCAGCAGCGTGGCGATCCGGTAATTGGGAGACCCGGTGGCTGACACCGTTTTATTCGCGCTCGTTATTCCCTCCGCGACTTTCTAGCTGATGTTTGGCGCATCGAAACGAAACACAATGAGCCGACACGCGTGAAATTCCGGCTGGCGTCGCGCCGCGGACAACGTTTCGTTTCGACTTCGTTACAGTGGCTTAATGAGCGCGCCGTGCGCTCGTTAAGGGACTGAAATATGCGCTTGTAAACGCTTCTGAAAGAAGTCTGATTCGGACAAAAAAGAAAAAAAGAGAGAGAGAGAAGAGAGATCGTTTTCGTCGACGGTTTCGCGGACATTGAAATTTTGACAACTGGACGGTTTCGTCGCGTCTTTATTGAAACGGTGCTGATAATAAATACGCATATATCGGCGACATTTGCAATTATAGAAAATCGCAGTTCCCGAGAGAAGTTAGAGTGGAGCATGGAGTATATTTGAATTTAAGATACTTATGTTGGTTCTCGGAATTATGGGAAATTGCAATTTTAAGGAGAAGTCGAATCGTCCAATATGAATTTGTATGAATTTAAGATACTCGCGTCGAGTAAACAGTCATGGAAAATCGCAGTTTTAAAGAGGAAACAAAATGGAGGTATTCAGGTTTCAGAATGAACTTATGATATAATCATATCCTGTGAAATTGGGTTCCCGAAATTTCTGAAGCCGAAGTTAAGATCATGAATCGACTAATCGTAAAACGAGATTTCTTCGATCACAGCCAATTAAGCTAACGAAAGAGAGAGAAAAAAAAGAACAGAAATGGAAAACATCTCAATTAATCGAAGAATCCTTCTCGAAGAACGCGTTGAATGCATTCTTTACACAATCTTTCCAACACGTTGACGTTAAAACATGCTGGATCTGGATAAACTTCTGGTAAAAGTTTAAAGAATCCCAGTTGAAAACCAGCATCGAAATAAACTTCCCGAGCAGTTGTTTCGAAACGTTTCCCCGAAAGTTGCTCGTCGTTCCCAAATAAGATCCAACGGCCAGCGATATTTCAAAACCTCTTGAACCTGGAAATTCTTTTAGAAAGAGACGCTCGGAGGGAACGCTCGTGGCAGAAATGTCGTGGGCGTTCCTGGGTGCCGCGATTTCTCGTTTCACGCGTTCTCAGACGGAACACAACGCCGCCGTTCTATTCTACCGGTGAAGCGCGCGAGCACGAATGCCGCGACGAGACGAGACGAGACGAGACGACACAAGATGAGACGAGAAGCCTCAGAGGTTTGTATCGCGTCAGAGGATCGAGAATTTCTCGTACAACGTCCCTGGAAAACAAAAGACCTCTTATTTTCCACTTATCGAGGCTCGACAGCGGCGCTCGATTCCACGAGCGTGCGATATTCTCACGTGTTCTCGGTTACGTGACCGTGGTTCATCGCGGTCGTGATCCCGACAGGTGTACACGCACGCCGTTCGAATCTTCATTATCGATACGATCGCCGATAGTTTATGGTATTTTAATGATACGCCCCCGAGTGCCGAATCGTAATTCCAGCGAGTACGTATCCGCGCGTGTATTCTAGCCGCATGAATTATTCAACTCGGATATCCCTCCGAGCGACTTTATGTCGGGTGTTAATATCGACCTTTCGTCTCGATCATCGAACGCATCCGAATTTTCAGCTAGAAGAATCTGGCGTGATTCGAGGGATCCAATTATTTGGAATTCCTTTAATTACGGATTTCCTAAACGAACGCGATGTGCTCCTGCTGTAGATTTAGAAACCTTCCACCCGGGTTTTATCGACTGTGATCAGTGGGACGAACTTCCCGAATTCGCAATCTGTTATTATGATATAAAATGAGATTTAATATGTAACGGAATATAAAATGGGATGGAATTCAGTATTGAGAAAGAGTGATGTTGGATTATAGCATGGCCGCAAAGATATGGAAATAGAATTGCCAAAGTATAAAAATTCCTTCCCTCGCATTATTATTTCTTTCCACGAAACTTCAAATTATTTACATTTCACAAAATTGTAAAATCTATTGTACGTAAAAAACCTATTTTCATTATTTCTTTTTTGTTTTAATCAATTACAGGCCCCAAGTCACTTTAATTCACTTGTATTTCACAAATTCTAAGATCAAAGTGCTGGAAAAATATTAATCGCATCCATTGGAATTCCCCATCAATATCAGATGGTACAATTTAACAAAATAGAATTTTGAGTCTCGGGCATTTCGATTTATCAAACAGCAGCAGAGCGAAAAGACTTGTTGACTTCATTGGAAAACTGTGTCTGTTGACAGGTGATCAAAGGGAACACGAACACTTACCTGGAGTCGAAGCACGAGTTAGAGCCGCCGATGTGGGCGAGTAAAGTTCGCTTCTGGCCGTACAGCTACCATCGTCGAACCGTTTGCATGCGGGTAGAGCTGTATGGCTGCCCGTGGAATGACGGTATCGTCTCGTACTCGATGCCGCAGGGTGACAAACGCGGCAACTGGGAGTTCTTCGACGCGACTTACGACGGTTACTGGGACGGCCAGCTTCTGCGCGGCTTGGGACAGCTGACGGACGGCAAGATCGGGCCGGATAACTTCAAGATGAGTTACTACGATTACGACAGAGGCCAGGGATGGGTCGGCTGGAGAAACGACACCAGGTCCGGTCATCCTCTCGAGATCAAGTTCGAGTTCGACCACGTCAGGGAGTTCTCCGCCGTGCACATATTCTGCAACAATCAGTTCACCAAGGACGTCCAGGTGAAAATTCTTCTTGTGAAATTTATAGCCAACGTTTATTGATAATTAACACGATGATGAATACTTTTTGGGAGAACGTTAGTATTGATATTGAGAGCATATATATGACAAACGTGGAACAATTCGGAAGCAATGATCGGCCAAGAATTTTATATTTATTAATACAGTTTCTGATAAAAACAAATCTAAAGATATATGTATACACATTACAAGATGTACATATTTCACAGAAGCACAAAAGCGTTTAAAACAGTCACGATTCATTACACCGAATATTCATTTGAACCATCTTTAACGCTTATTGTTGTATACAATGGTTACATCTATGTTCACATAAATATCTTGCAAATTTTAAATATATAGCTATCTTTAAACTAGTTTTGAATTTTAGAGATTTCAAGACATTTTATTACATAAAAGTTCATTTACGACAAGCGTTCGAGGTGGTTCCTACATCTGCCACGATAATAGCACACCTCCAATATTTCTTTCTTTTATATATGACGTGTAATAAAATAGAACGAGGTGAAAACGATTATCGGCGAAGATAATCGTTCGGGATTAGTAAAGTTCGAGGTTGACCCAACCTCGCGTCGTGATTTCAATGGTAGTCGAATAAAAAGGAAGAGACCAGAGGAAAATCGGGTAGGAGAAACCAAAGCCTTCCCCAACGTTTGCGGGTCGTGATCTTCGTATCCCCACGAACGAACTCTCGGGGAGATTTTTTGGCCCGGAGAACAGTCACGTATTTCCGTTCTGCAACATGTAGAGCGAAAGTCGAGCCCAGGTACTTGGTAGCACTTTCATCATGCAACATCTCTCCATCACATTGTCAAATAATGACACTAGCTTACAATTTTTCCTTGAAAAATAAAATAAAATAAAATAAAATGATCCATTCCTTTCAATAGAACGAAACAAAGAGAGTAAAAACAGAAAAGTGCAGAAGACAGAGAGGAAGGGACTCGAACTTCCTAATCCATCTGCTTTAAATTTTAATATTTTGATTCGCTCCCGTTATCAATACCATTGGCTCGACGATGGAGAGAGACAGAGAGAGAGAGAGAGAGAGTTTCCACCGTTTTCCCTTTACTGGCGATCCCTTTCGAACGCAAGTCCGGCCGCGTTATTTTCAAATTTCCTCTATGATCGTTCACCGAATATCCGCGGAAATGTGTGAAGAAAAAAAAAGAACGCAGGGAAAAGGGGAAGAGAGAGAGTGAACGTATACGAGCACGACAGGGAGGAAATTGGAAGGGCCCGCGGCGGTGAGGGCGAATCCACGCAGAGGTGAGCGAGAGAAAGAGAAAAAAGAAAAAAAAAATATATGTATATATATATATATATATAGCGATGAAAACTAGACGTTGAATAGAGGAGGAAGAGCCAGATGAGAGAAACGGAAAAAGGAACGCTGACGAAGAAGAAAGAGAGGAAAGAGACGAAGGGAGAGAAAAGGAGAACGAGACGGACAATCGCGGCGAAATACGCGCCGAGTCCTGACGCCTTCCTTTAAACTGCGCCCTCGAGGAGAAACGCGAGGGAGAAAAAGACGAGCGCGCATGAAATCCAGTTTTCGCGTTGAAGTCAAGGTCGGACGCATGGAATGGGTAACAAGGCGCAACAACGGTCGGCCTCTGGCAGCTTCGGCTGGAGCGGATGAAAGGAGAAAGAGGAAACGAGCCGGCGCGCGCGATTTTACACAGGGTTGGTAACAACGGGCGGTGGCCGCAACAGAATCTCTGCTGGCGATGGTGGTCGCCGGCTGGCGTTCCCCGTTTCTCGGTGAATTTTCCAGCTCCCCCGTGCTTCCGGCCACGAATTTCTATATAATGGCCCCCGGTCCCGGTATCAAGATTTATTTCAATGGAGCCCCTCATTACCTTGGCCAGGCCTTTGCTCCATAATCGAGCAACCAACAGGCCTCGACGCAACAAACAAGCAAGAAGGTCTCGGCCGAGGGGACGAAGGTTTTAGCGGACACGTCGGGGAAGATTGAACCACTGTCGTCTCCATTTTCTTTGTCTTCCTCGTTGAATTACGAGATATATCTAAATTGGTTGTCGGACTTATTCTCTTTGGCACTTAAGTAGCGAAAGGAGCGAAAGTGAAGCGAAGATCAAACGGACCGATGCTGAAAAAGGAGACTCGTCTGTTCTTATTATTTTATAACTTCGCGAATCTTTCTTGTTTTTTTTTCATTCTAATAATTGACTGCATTTTTGTTAATTTTCTCACTTCGGCAAGAAAAAAAGAAGTGTTTTAATAAAAACAGTAATTAAGTGGATAATTTCATAAAATCGAAGATATAAGAAGTCTCATAAAACTAGATAAAACTTTGAGAAACGATTAAGTTTAGTTATAGTTTAGTTATTATGTAAATTTACTTCAACCAAATTAGTCTACATGATTATTCAAGAGGGTGACAAACATAAATGTTCAATTTTTTTTCAAAATCAAATGGAAAGATAGATTGACAATATACTGAATTTTATAATCGTTTCTCTAACTTATATATTTTTCACTATAGATGAAGATTCTTCCACTTCACAGACTTTACCATTTTTTCTCGATGAAACAATACGTCGTCATCGATCGGCCAAAGTACCCGTTTAAACGCGATGAAAAAAAAAAAGAAGAAAAAGAAAAACGTCTCGGGACAATGAGCGAACGACAAAAATGTTAAAGGACTCTAATCCCTGGCGACGCGTCGCGACGCGACAACGAGCCGCGCGAATCCACGGGAATCCCTCGAAATGGCAAACGACGGAGAATGGAAGTTTTCCGGGTCGACGTCGGTTGATGCACGCGCTCCTCGACGGAATAGGCCTCGAAACACTCTCCTTACCGGTATCAAGATTTATTTGAATGGGGCGCCTCATTACCCGGTTCGGGGTGCTCGATTGTGCTCTCGCGACCGGGCGAGATGGAACCCGGGCCGAGAGGTGGAAAACGAACGAGCGGCGACGAAGGCAGGGGCAGCATCGGCAGCTCGAAAGTGGGAGAGAGGAGGGGAGAAGCTTCTTCTCTCCGGAGAAGGAAGAACAGTTTCGTAGAAGACGAGAAGGGAACGTCGAGAAGCAAGAGAAACGGTCTCAACTCTCTAGCTGAGGAGAGCGCTGGAGCTGCGCGGTTGGATGCTGTTCTTTCTCTCTTACGTACGCACAATGCTAGCGAGCAACGAGCCGGAGAGCAGATACGCCACGTATTCAAATACAATACCGACAAGTCTGGCAAGTCGGCAGTCTATGGCTCGAGGTACGAGAGCGAGCAAGGGGTGAGAGATGGTAGCAACCGTCCCTAAACGTCCCCTTCTATTAACAAGCGACCGCTCGCGCGGATAGGACACGTCTTCTGAAAGACAGCACTTCAAAGCGTCGCCAGTTTCGCGCTCCTCGTCTCTCTCTCTCTCTCTCTATGTATCTTTCATTCTCTCCCGTGTTCCTCGAATAATACTATACTGCACTCCCATATACACTGGCTGGTGGTAGTTGTGCACGGTTTCGTGGCCGCCACGTTCGTCTTCTTCGGCTTCCTCATACCCCTACCCTTGTCGTCGAGGCCCTCGTCATCGTCGACGAGCTGCTCTGGCAAGACAGAGCTTCAACGGTATGCTGCTCCCTTGAAAATCCGTACGCATCGTCGTTGCGTTCGTGGAGCTAAGAGAGTTAGATAATCTCAGCTTTGTAATCTCCATTTCCAAGCCTCTCACGCCGTTCTCCTGGTCTTTGCTCTGTTCTTCTTCCTCCCACGGTCTCTCTCTCTCTCTTATCTTCCTATCCTACCCTCCCACGACTCTCTTTCTCTCCGTCCGTGCTACCTGTTTCTACCGCCACGGGTTTCCTACTCGCAGTTTCCTCTCCTCGCGCAACTATCTTACGCTTTCCCAGAGTGGAATTTGCATTCCACGCGTCTCCGTTCCGAGTGGCGTGCGAAGCGTACGCCTAGCCACGGGTACGTTCGCAATTATCGAAGTCGTCGATGTCAACCGAATGCCTCTATAAAGTTGCTCGTTATATTCCGCAATAAATACGCCGAGTGTGTGCTCGCGCGAGAGGAATCGCGGAGATATATTAGCATCCAGGTTGCCGGAACAGCGTGCAGGCCAGCGTTCCTCCCCGGGGCTTGCTCGGCTCAAGACGTTGATTTATACATACAATTAATGTTGAATATTAGCCACTACGTCATGTTTAACGCGCACGATGAGAGCCTTCGTTTTACCATACGGCGCAACCTTTGCCGCCGCCTGGTTTTATTGTTGTATATTTTCCGGGCAACGCGGTTTACGAGTATATACGTGTTGTACCGAGCCCCGATGAACGATGCTTCCACTGAAACATTAAGTAAGTTCTTCCTGTAAAACTCTTTTATTAGAGATGAAAAATTCGTTTATTATCGCGATATTCTTACGGGAAATACGTAACTGCAATTTGCTGTTTTTATTATTAACATCAAGCGCGGATTTTTTTGCTTTCCATTGTATTTTGTTGGAAACAGGGAACAATCGGACAATTACGAGACAAATAGAAAATGATAAAAGTCGTAAAGTATAATAATTGTATCGTTTCTTACGTGTAGGGATGTTTCTTTTAAATTGTATCGTTTAATTAAAGAATTGAAAACGTGAGAAATGTTCTTATGGTATGTTACAGGTGTTCTCGGAGGCCAGTATAATGTTCAGCGTCGGTGGTAGATATTATACGGGAGATCCGATCGTGTACTCGTACATGGAGGATAGGATCTTCGAACATTCGAGGAACATCTCAATCAAGCTACACCATCGGATTGGCAAGTTCGTTAAACTGAGGTTTAGCTTCGCCTCGCGGTGGATCATGATCAGCGAGATCACTTTCGATTCTGGTAATTACCGCTCCCAGTGATAAAAGTTTGTCAATCGATCATTTCGTAAAATGTTCTCTCGCCGTGAGACAGTTTGCAAGTAACAATCGTTTGACAGTTAATAGGCCTCGTATGAATCTCTCGAGATCACGGAAGAAGCACTGTCGTCGTTTGTTATAGATATCGCTCATGGAAACTTCACTCCTGAATCGCCGACTACGACGGAAGCCCCGCGACTAAGGGATCGAATCTCAGCACGTGACAATCCTCTGCAAGCTGAAGTTCCAGTGGTGAAGCAAGACGATCCGACGTACATGGCCGTGATCATCGGTGTCCTGACCGCGGTGATCCTGCTGCTCGCCGTCGCGATTTTCTTGATCGTCACGCGACACAGGCAACGAAAAAACTTTGCCAGCCCTCTCGGAACGAAGAGCGCGATCCCGTCGAGCAATCATCAACACCTGTCGCCGGAATCCGCGTACGGGACCACGGAGAAGGATCCATCGTTGATGACGTACAGAGTGGAGGAACTCGACGATCGGTACGCCGGGACCAAGCTGACGACGCTGCCCCGCGACTTGAACGATCGCCTGCTCGGCGACGTCAGGTTGGACGAGTATCAGGAACCCTTCTACGAGAACAAGCACCGAGAACCGCCTCACGCTGCATACTACGGATACAGCACCGTTGTTATAGACAACAAGGACCTCCACGACAACGTCGAACAGTCTGGTAAGTGTCCGTAACCACTTCTTAAGTTTGTAATTGTGTATCTTGAGATTTTCACGGGTACATAGCTGTGAGAATTAGGGAAAGGGCACTCTTTTCAAGAGTTAACGTAAAAATTTTGATTGAAGTTCGTAGGTCCCCTTAGCTTGTCGATTATTGGAAATTCCAACTTTTAAATTTCCGAATTTTTTAATTTCCAAGTTCTCGAGTTCTTTTAATTTTCATAAATATTAAAGATTCAATCTAAAAGCTTTCAATTCTTTCAATCCCCGAACATTTGAACGTCCGAGTGTTCAGCTGAATTTCCAAGTTTCTAGGTTTCTAAATCTCTGCAGTCCCTAGCACTCGATTATCCTAATTTTCAAGTCTTCAAGTGTTCTTCGAAGAGTTTAGATTTCAGGAGATTCCAATCTTTTTTAAGTTCCGAAACGGCCGAGTGCTCAAACCTTTTGAATATCTCAAAGTTCGATCTCTTTGTTCACAGATGCCACCTATGACTATGCAGTACCGATGCCCGTGCCTAGCGTGAGCAGCGATCAGGACAGCGTGTTCTCCAAGTCTTCATCGAGGGGTAGCGCGAAGGTAAGCATTTGCTCGACAAAAATCCACCTAAACGTGTCAAACCTCCAAGAATATCACTAAACTATTACTTGCATTCGTTTATTATAAACAATAGCTACTATCAGAATAATCTAACGATCTAACTTGAATCAATGCTATAACGTCAACTATGTAATTTCTTTCGCGAGACAATAGACTATCATGTAACATGAATAGAATATCGAGACCAACACCTTTGAAGCACAAATTCGAATCACACCCATGATGTGGGATCGCTTTTCGTTCGTCGAGATATCGCCGCTTTGAAACGAACCGTAATTTTCTGTACTCAGCTATTCGCATCTCGCTCGTGTGTTTTTTTCCCTGACCTGTCCCAAGCTCGGAACACCTGCACGCTGGTCAGTGACACACGCTGACTTTTTCCTGACAGTAGTACTCGCGACGTGCGCGTCCCCAGGAAAAGAAGTAGGTCAGGTCTATTTCAAGAATCTCGAAATTCATATCCTCGATGCATCTCGCACGGTAAACTTTCAAGTCCCAGTATCTCAGCAACCAGTTGAGATATCCACTCGAAACAAAAAGCTCTTGAAAGCTGCTGCTCCACTTTTCAGCATGTTTACTGTGAAAATATCGCCCTTCTTCCATACGTATTCTCTGTTTACAGTTATACTATTCTGACTACGGGAGTACGAGGATTTTTCGAGCCATTTTTCACGCGGTTAATATTAGTATAATAATTTGTTTCGTCAGTTAGAGTTTCATTATTGTAGCAGTATATCAGAGTTTTTAAAACAAATCAATGTCCCGTGCGTGTTCGTTTATTCGAAAATATAGTATACACGTAGAATAGAAATTTCCAAGAGACACGTTCGATTCTTTAATCTTTTGTTGCATTAGGCATGCTTGCAGAGCTTTTTCCCACCACCACCGCCCCCGATGAGCGCGCCGCCCCCACGAGGCTCCAGTAATCTGACGTACTCGAACCCGCCGAGCCCAGAGCCAGTTTGCGAGCGGGAGCGCAGAGGAAGCAAGCGCCGCGAACACTCCTTGCACAGATACGGGTAAGGAGAGGCTCCATCCTGCGGGATGCACGCCGCTGGATCCAAGGTACGACAGCATTTCGTACTCCACCTCTTGAGAAATCGACCGATTGATCCAGGTCTTCAGCATCCATAGATCCCTCGTTCACTATCACTATGTATATGTCGAACCTATTTTCGATCTTCCACTTGACGAGTCTTTGCGTCGCGACGATACGTGAATCACGCTGATCAATTTTGTAAAACCGACGACGAGTATTATATATTTTAGAAAATTCATTTATCTTGAATTATTTACACTGCCTCCTGTAATAAATGAAGTTCTGACAATTGAAACGTTCAGTATATAAATGGTGTTCAAACGAGTAACGAAATTAACCCTGCTGTTCTTCTAATTGAATCTTTTTCAAGAGTTTCTCTTTTTTCTACTCAAGCTTCCTCCTTTTCTATTTAAGAAAATAATATGGCGGAACATGTGTGAAATATTGAAACCAAATATTTGAAAACTGCGTGTATTTTAATAAAGCCTTGTGAACCATATAATAATATCCATTTTTCGAGTCGCGTAGACTCTAGAAGAACAACAGGATTGAGGACTTTACGTAAGACAGAATTGATCAGTTTGCCTTCTGAGAGACTCGTGTATCACATACATACGGTTTCATCTTCAAAAAATTCAATACTGGAAAATCTGCTCGATCCAAAAGAGATCCAAAATACTCAGAAGATGGATGCTGAAGAGCTAGCGAAAAAAATTCGAGCGCTATGAAGCGTCAAAACGAAGCGGAAGAAGAGGAAGACGTGGAAGAGGAGACGAGTGAGAAATCGAGTTTGAGCGCAACCGAGGCAAGGAAAGAATTTTTTTTTTTTGTTCGCGCCACAACTCTCGAGCGGTCCAATTAAACAGGAAAAAAAAGAAGAAAAGAAAAGGAGAGAAATATGATTGGAAAATCGGGTAAAAAAAAAAATCGTCTACGGTTCGAACGCAGCTACTCGAACCGCGGTCTCGATCTCACGGAAATTTTTCTCTCGACGAGCACTGCCATTCGCGCACTTTCCGTAGAGTAGAGACGTAATACCTCGAGTGCCGCGCTTCAAGAGGACTTAACCTACTTGCAGCGTGCGGGTAAATGCAACGCGTAACCGGAGTTGTAACTACAATTGGCATATCAGTTTAACGGCAGCGAATTGCCGAGAGACTCCTCTCTGGAAATTCGGCTTCTCGGGAAACTGTCCGAGAAAAAAAAACCGCTCGCACGTTCGCGATCCCTGAAATCGAACAAGGATCTCTACGATCTCTGTATTTGATGGATATTTACACAAAGACACTCACCTCCGATTTCGATAATCCTTCAATTTGTTGTCGAGATTGTTACGGGGTGAATAATATCGCGGAGATTTTAATCGCTCTTCAATCGATTTTAGTCGCGTGGATTGTCGCTAATTGAAAAATTCAATTATAAATAATTCATTATGAATATAATTATTTATTATAATTATATTTATATATTTATATTCAATTGTAAATTGCAAACAAATTGAATTATACATAACTTCGTATTTAAAACAATATTATTTGTCATTCAAATGAGTCATTTGTATTCAATCATATTTTTTGCAACAGTCCTTTGGCTGAAATTTCAATTGTGAGATAAACAAAATTCTACGTATAATAATTTCGAGAACGAAATTCTCCACCTTTGAAAAAATCTAGCCCTACCCGAATCTAATATTAATTGAATCAGAAACGGATTTCGATCCATTTCTGATTGAATTCTGACCAAGTACTTTTCCACAAATTTTTCAATGAACGACCTTCGAAATTCTTCACGACTCTGCTCAAGTCAACGAACTCGACAACGTGTTGAAGAAAATCAATGAAATCGCAGGCGGATACGCCTTTTCGTATATGTTTCGCAGATCACGTTTATCAGGAATAATGCCCGCCGTTCCTCCGCGAACGTGATTTTTTCACAGACGTTCTTTTGGCTTCGATTTCGCGGATCGCACGTCGTCGTCGAAATGCGTTTCGCAGGTCGTCGTTCGCCGTACTTTTCCTTCATTCGTGCCGAAGCGAGGCGAGGGTGGAACGCGCGCGAGAAAGTTATCGTCCGCAAACCTCCTGCCCCGTGAATTCCAAACTCCGCGGCGAGTTGCGAAGGTACGGGAGAGTTGCCGGTTGCGGGCAGAGGAGGGAAAAAAAGAATGAAAAGGAAAAAGAGCAATGAAAGAGTCGTATTTTTCGTTGATACAGCTATTCGTTTCTTCCACGCCCGATGGAAAAAGCGCGAGCCGTTTCGGTAGCTTCGTTAAGTTGGGCGCTTTCCGTAGAAGGAACTGCGACTCACGCGAGGCGCGCGTATCCGCCGCGACCGAGCGGATTTCCAGAAGGAGTCGCGTGTTCAATGGTTTCGTCTGTTCGGCGCGCATGTGCAACCGGATCGAGCTCGCTATCGATCCCCCCGTGGCTAGGCAAACGATAAAACGAAGGAACGAGCGGGAAAAAAAAAGGGAAAAAAAAAGTTGCTGGTCGAAGGAAGAAGAAGAAGAAGAAGAAGAGGAAGAAGAAGAAATCGCTCGGCCTTTTCCTTCTGTTTTCTCTTCTCGTTCGTTTTACCCCGGCATGGGTGGCATATGTACATAGTTCACGTGGCGCGATTTCTACTCGCGACCGATAATTAATCGCCGGTTAATTGGTTGGTTCGGAATACGCGATCCGCGTGGCTCGACGATGCAACGTCAGGCATTGTCGTGGCAAGAACAAGGGAGCGAGGCTAAAAATGGATGGGGGTTATCGAGTACAGGTTGAAGATCGACGCGATGATATCGAATGGAAAACGGTAGCGACAGTCACGTGGGAGAGAACAGGCTTGACGATGGGGAAGAAGGGAAGGGGGAATAAAAGATTTGCTGGAAAAAAAGGGGAACGTTAGCGAGCTTCGATCTCGCCTCACACAAGACTGACGTCAAATAAATAATCGAGAATATCCCGACTATGCTGTAATACACGTGCACACGCGCGTGCGTCCGTGTGTACGTGCCTCGTCGTGTTATTTATTATCGCAGCATATAGCGCTCCGTAAACGAATCTTTAATTTATATACATACGTATTATACGTATTTGTATAACGTACGCGTGCATGTGCGATATTATGCGAGGGAAGAAACAAGGAAAAAAAATTATATATGTATATATAAATAGATATATAAATATAACAAAGGTAATGCGTAATTATTCGCGCGTCGGCGGATTTTGAGCGTATGGTAACGATATATTATATATATATATATATGTATATTGCATAAGCCCAACTTTATTTCTCTATCACTACCGACATCGCCTTCATGCAACGAGGAAATAAAAATCGAGGGGTTTAACCAACGTAAGGAATCGACAATACAGGGATGAGACAACAATAATTAAATACATTGCGTGCGTGAAAAAGAAAAAAAAAAAGAAAGAACAAGGTGAAGGAGAGAATAAACGCGAGGAGAACGATGCGAGAAACAATGGTAAATAGGTAGACGTGATTTAAACGCGAGCATGGAGAGAACCGACCACATTGTGATATATTAAGGAAACTAATGCTATAATAGTAAAGGTTGGAAGAGAACGGGACGATGAAGGCAGCCGCGGGACGTGAACGATAGTGGTACACTTTGAAGAATCTCGTGCGTTCACGCGAACTTTCATGAGTAAGCTCTTCGTTGAATATCTATCTCCCTCTCTCTTTCTCTCTCTCTCTCTCGACGCTGTACTGTTCTGTTTTGTTACACGAACGATTCTCGAAAGCAATTCTACGTACAGAACGCTTGCAAAGTATATTTTCGATTTACCTCGAGTCTTTTACTCGATATACACTACACGCTGTCGAGGGAACGAACGTTTCGCGCGGAGATCGTTCCTCAAATGAAAGATTCGACAAAAAATCCCGAAAATTATTGGAACGACATTCTCGTTTCCTCAGCGAACGGGGGAGGGATACACACATGTGTAGCATCTAACAACGATCGGAAACCTACTTATGTATATTTAGTGTTTAATCGCCACCGTAGAATGTTAAAGGTAAACCGTAAGAGTGACAGCTTCGAGTGCTTCGAGTGTAAATATAACCGTTAGAGACCTCGTGACACGTACATTTACAGACACACACACACACACACACACACACACACACACAATTTACATATACACACCTTTCAAGCGCCTTAAGTTGGGTAGGGGGGGCACTGAGCAAATAACTTGCTCGCAATAATAATCGTCGTTTTCTGTTCTTTCTTTCTACCTGTTGTTTTCGTTCGCCTCTTTGCGTCGTTTTATCGGAACGATCGAAAGAGAAAACAAATCGCGAAAATAGAAGTACACCGTCGCTCGAAAGTTTGGAACGTGTTGAAAATTTCGAAAGGAACGACTTTCTTAAGTAAATAGAATAAATATTTTATTTACGATATTCATATCTTCTAGCATCGAAATTGAAGATTCGTAACTATTAACTCGTCACGATCAACACGAGGAAGTGGAATATATCGCGAGCAGCGGTTGATTAAAAATTTCATACTTAAACGATCGGTATATTATCCTTTGTGCCATAATATTTCATTGTAATCGGTTATTACTAATATGGCCGAAAATGGCATATCGCGTAAGAAGCGAAACTTACAATTACAATGTTCGTATCTCTAAAAAATGTATGACGAGATTTATCAAAAAAAAAAAAAGAAAAAAGAAAAGAAGAGGGTGCCTCGAACTTCTGAACATGCGAGTGTACGTACAAGCGTTATCGTTTTCGACGTTGTCGTAATAATTTAACGGCAGACCGGACGAGAGAGACAGAGAAAGGAAGGAATCGTTCGCCTCGAGAGCCCTCTTTCTCGTTCCTTCGTTCGGAGTCGCGACGATCGCGAGGAGCTGCGGACGCGCGGTTTCCGGTATCGCGCGTACCGCCGGATGTGCCATCGCGTCGCGTTCAGCGTTTCGTTTCGAGCCTTCCGTTGACAACGTTAAGCGAGCGCGAACGGGGAAAAGGGAAAACGGCGGAGATCCTTATCGCGCCGGCTGCAATTTTTCACCGAACTTCTGCAATAACCTCGACACCGAGCATTAAGTACCTTGAACTTCCTGCACTTCTAGTACCTAGGCAAGTCCCCGCTTCTGGCAATAATCGTCAATTTATCTTAAAGCGTGCACAGACGATAAAAAAAGAGAAAAAGAAAGAAAAAGAAGGGGAGAAGGGAACGACGTTCACGCGCAGGCTATACGTTAAGTAAGAATTAAATCAATAACCGGTCAAAGGGGGAAGTGTGAGAGAATTCGAAGAGCTCTTAGGGATTCGATAATAGAGAGAAAGAGAGAGAGAGAGATGATAGAAAAGACAGAGAGGGTGTAGAGGAATAAGAGGAGAAAAAAAAAGAAAGAAGGAAGAGAAAAAGAATGGGAGAAGATCGTTAAAGATGGTGCACGCTGCTCCCTCCCTCTTCTCTCGGATACGAAGAGGAAGATAAAGATGACGAAGAAAGGTACTTTCGTGCCTGCTCGCAGCGTACTTCTTAGGATACTTTATGGTTCCTTTGTGCAGCCGAGCTGCATGCTGCCGACACGTCAATGACAACCGGTGCGCCGAGTGTGCACCAAGATCGTCGCGATATCGCACGCTCGTTCTAAATCGTCGCTGCAAGAGCTCTCTCTCTTTTTCTCTCTCCTCACGCTAGCCCATGGCCTTATTCGCGCGAGTTTTATTCAACTTTACGCATAGACACGTCGTTATGTGTCTCTCTGCTCGGGGTGCAGTGTGGAAGGCGATTCATTTTATCCTCAACGGGATATATACTCGCCGCGGTTTTACATCACAGGAAGCGATAGTTCTTCGCGAAATCGTAATAACCGCGAGACAACGCAAACGGAGTGAGTTACGAATGCTCCGAGTCGTTCGTCATTAAACTACCTGGTAGTTATTTAAATTTCTTTACCCATTTCCTAGAGAGGAGGCGAATGCGAGAGCGTTGCTCCTTCTCATCGTTGCACTCACTGCCAGCCAGTTTCCTTCGAACAGAAAGAACGATTTCCACGTTAGAATGGCTTCGGGAGGATAAAGATAGAGGAAGAAGAAAAGTGTCTTGAGACACGAAAGAATGCTTCGTAACAAAAGATCCCCGTATGAAAGAGGATCCTCGGATCGAGCCCTTTATCAACGCACCTTGTCGTTACGAACGCCGACCAAGGATCTTCGCGATCTCCTAGTTCGATCTACGACTCTCGATACGCAACGATTACCATACCCCGTCGCGACTTCCGTTTCCTGTGGCGTGCCCGTTCATGAACTCGCGGTCTTTTCTTCTTTTTCTGTTTTCTTTTTTTTTTTTGCATCTTTATGCGACGACGATACGCGAAAACTCGGTTCGGCGATATCGTTCGAGATATCGGCGCGATCGGTTCTGCATCGCTACGCACGATGCGGAAGACACGCGGATACTACAGGGACAGAAAGAGAGAGAGAGAAAGAGTTGCAGCGACCGAGGAAACTGTCGTGCATAAATCTATCGTTACAATCCTTTTTCGATCCTTTTTTCGATGGGAAACGAGGAGGGACAGGAAGAAGTTCGCCGATAGTGACAGCCAAGAGGGGAAAAAAACTGTCCCATCTTTCATTCCCAAGACGTGAAAGTGCGTGTGCGCTCGCGAGCCTCGCGACGGGGGATTAAAAAGAATACAAGTAGAAACGTTTGTTCGAGTCTTATGGGACGACTTTATGCGAAATTGTGCGCACCATGCACATCAGAGTGTCGTTAAATGATCGACAAAAGTTGTAGGGAAGACTCGAGGATCAGCCGGAATTTACGCGTCGAAGACATTAGCGTGTTCAGTGGATTCAGACGCCGTGTAGTCAGACACAACGCCAAGAGCAATCGTTTCGTGCTAATGGTTCGACGATATGAAACGTATAATTTGGGACAAGTGATCTAGAAAATTATTGTCTCTTTAACTCTCCTCAAGCCATTGTTATTTTATGATTACATTAATATTTGGGCAATCAGAGTCACGTACGCGTGACACCAATTGCAAAACTGATAGAATCTGTGCAATCTTTCTCACGATCAGACTACACTGTCACAAGACTTGATAATTAGAAATTTCAATAAAAAATATCTGATATGAAAATCCTCGTCAATTCGTTTGAATTCTAAATTTCGGAGAGTATCGTTCGCTTTGCCTTCGCCACTGTGAATTAGATGTTAATACGAGCGTATGTACGTGCTAGCGTACGTACGAAGACCAATGTTAGGTTGCAATATCAACAGCTGTGGCGTCGATCTCGGTGCATTTCTTGCTCAAACGTAACTCTATCGAAGTCTCGTTCGGATGATCGCCCGTTTGTTCGCCCGTAGTAACAGAACAACGTTCTTAAATAAAATATCGGAAGTGCTGGCGCGAAAGGTTGTTGACTTCGGCTAACTCGGCGCATCGAGGATCGATCGATTGTGCAAAATACGAACGATGTTCGGACGTATAAGACGCGGCAACGAGTCGAGAAGGAACGCGACAAGCAGGTACGGTAAGGATGACGGAAAACAACGACGATCGGTTTATTAATATCATAGGTTTAACAAAGACGATGACGGTTCAGGAAACGTTCTCGCCACCCCGAAACTATTAAACGCGCCGCATTATCTCTCAATGTACATAGCGATTGTAATTTATACATGATATGTGTAAACGTATTATAAATAAGCCCGCAGAGACGCGGGAAGCGACCATTTTGTATATAATTGTAATATATAGCGTGCAACGTATGAGAGGGTGAACGAATCGTGGGAAAGCGTGAAAATTTACATACGAAGGATGCGTGACTGTACGTGAGATGGAAATAATAATAACGACGAAAAGGTAAAAAAAAAAAATAATAATAATAAGTAAATAAAAGATACCACTGTGAGTGTAATTATAATTGATCAATAGTAATAACGAGTACCGGATGCATATTTGATATTTGTGTGCCTGTATCCTTTTGTATGCTAACGAGATAGACGAAAATAAAACTATACATAATTATATTGTACTAATTGCGAATGTAGGGGAAAAAATAACTACGAGTAACGAGGTGTTGTAATATACACATGCAGGAAACACACGCGCGATTGTACACGAACAGGTAACATCGGCGTAATAACGAGAAAAGATACACATGTACATGTACACAGACACATATACATACACAGCACTCTTCCAGTTGCATACAGACAGTGGAAAAAGCATACAGACCAGACTATCTGTCCTGGATTGGACGAAATAAAACTTTTAGCAAAGCGAAATCAAGTCTATAAATGTCCGATGGACCGATTTGTTTTATCCTTGGATCTATGGATCCATCGTCCCATTCTCCTTCAATTTTTTGAACGCGTCCCGCTGTTTTCTCGTTAACGTATCGCATTTTCTAGCGAATATCTTGACGAAAATCTCTTGCAGATGATCAAGGTAAATAAAGGGAGTTTGCCAAAGACACGCTAGTTATATTTTTATTATTAATAATTGGCGAACATTACAGTGTAATTAGAAAAAATGAAAAAAAGAACGGAAAAAGAGGGTCGCTCAATCGTTAAATAATACGTATCTTAATAATAATTTAATACAGAGTAAATTTTTCGTACTCGCGAACTGAATAATTCAAATCGTTTTAAATTTATTTTCCCACGTGTTCAGAAAAAAAAAGAAAAAAACGCAACAGTATTTTATATTTCGAGGATCTTAAAATTTTCGGATATTCGCGTTCGATCGAGAACTTCTTGCCAAGTGTATCATATGTCGAATTATTGTGCTTGAAAATGATTTTGAAAGTTTTCTCTTGTTGGATATTATGCATCATCGAATTATTGCTTATTTATTACTTTCAAAAATATCTCTTTTTTTCTCAATTTTACAATTGTCAATTAAAACAAAATTTTTTTCAAACTAACTAGATTTATTTTCTCTCTCTTTTTGTTTTAATCGACAAATTTGTTGCTCATCAACGTACGAAACAGGACTGATATTTGATCATTGATGGAAATCACCCGGGCGAACGCACATCGGAGGTACACGTATTTAAAGCGAGGAATCGCGTTAGAAAATTAATTAATAGGAAACGAATACTGGAAATCCGATCGAGTTGCCGGGATCGATTTCATTGAAGGTACGAGGGATATCAACGAGACGAATCGGGCAAGGGACGCGACCGATGAAGCGTGGACTCATTGAAAGCTAATTACCAGGTAATGCTACGATAATCCGGCTACCAGCTGGCTGAACGCCGAAGCGATCGTGCTTCCGTAAATGCTGTTCGATCTTAATGAATGGACACGAGCGTTCGAAAGCGGTCTAACCACTCTTTGAACACTGTCTCGCGTTTGATCGCTCGGAAGCGCGAACTTTATCATTTCATCAATTTGATAAACAATTTTGTTGCTTCAACAGCTTTGCGATTTTATATTTTTAATAACTTTGCAACTCTTCCGTCTACTGTATAGAATTACAAAGTGCTGTCCAAGGAATAGAAGTCTTGGTAAAATACCAAGTACTACCATCCATGAGTATTTGGACAGTTTCAATTCGATTGAAAGATTAGTTCTATTTCTATAATAGAAGTATAATACATCTTTACTTTTTGCAGTAATTGGATTCGCATGGTTCAAGTTGAAACTGAACCAAAGAATATATAAATTTTTTTTAAATTTACACTAATCAATATTATCTATTATTGCTATTAATATCTTGATAAATGTCCTTTCATAACATGTGTATTTAAATAAATATATTTCTATTTGTGATATACATATACATTAGTTGAGATTAAAAGAAAGACCAAAATTAGACTAAGGAGTACTTAGACTAAGGAGTACATTGAAATATAGTATAAAATGTATTTAAAATGATAAATACAAAATGTATTTATCATTTTAAATACATTTTATACTATATTTCAATGTACCTCTAATTTCTCACTTTTCAGCAGAAACATTTTCTATTTACATGCTATGAAAACTCATTTTCTAAAAATATATTCTGCCATTACAAAAAAGCTCTGTCGACCCAAGATATTTGTAACAAAAATCGTAGAGTTCGTAGATACATCGTCTCTTAGATACCAAAAGAGGGTTAACTTCCGAAAAATTCAATAGATTCAATAGAAAATGGCAGTAACAAAGATGAAAGCAATAACTATGAGAAGTCGTCGGTATTTCATTCGGAGTGTAGCTCCGCGTATCAGCTAGCGCCGTGGATGCTGGCTGTCGTCCTTTCATCGTGCTAATTTGGCATCGTCAACGACATCATTTGTCATTCTAATGGCCAGAACGACGGACCACGCTTTTTTTTTATGACTGCGAGAGCTCGGCGACATGTCGTTTCCTCGCTGCTGCTTCTCCTCTGCTCTTTTCTCACCGAGCTTCTCTTTAATTCGCCCCCTTTCCCCAACAAGCTGCTTCACGCTCTATCGTCCGTTCTTCCCCATTTCGTTCTCCATTTCCCGTTCTTCCGCTGCTCCTCGCGCGGTCCTCTTTTCATTCAGGTATTTTCTTTCACGAGAGAAACTCAACGCAAAGACCGGGAGTCCGATATACTCTCTCTCTCTCTCGTTCTTCCTGTTCCTTCCACCGCTTTTGGACCTTCGCCTCGAATATTTTTCCAGCGAGGCTCTCTTTCAGCGTTTCCAGCATTTCTGAATCTCTAGCCAGGCCACCGACGCGGTCTTAAATCCTAGACGCGGGCAAGATGCACAGGCCGAATCCACCACCACGTGTTCAAAACGTATTCTTCCGCGATGAATGTGTACGCTCGCGAGTTCCACGCCGCACTGCCCCTTTGCCATGGCTGTTAATTAATTCCCGTGGTTATTAGTGCTCGTTACCTCCCTTAACCGCGCAACGTTGCTCAGCCGCTATCCCCCTTTGTTCCAACCCTCGTTTCTTTTATTCCTTAATTCGTTATCCGAGACGGATATAAAATCTCGGCGAGCACTGCGCCCGGATAATTATTCTGTTTCCAAGCGCTCGGCTACCGAAAATCGTAATAATTGCGGTTCTGCGGCTGGTTTCTTCTCCCGCGATAGCCTCGTTTATTGTTTCTTTTTTCTTTCTTTCTTTCTTTCTTTCTTTTTTTTTTTTTTAAAAAGGAATAATGCGCAACGTGAGATATAGGGTTGTTTTTCGGTCAAATCGTAGATGTCCTCTGATAATATTAACTAGGATTAGTATTTCGATATCCAAGTTGTCAATGATCTTTTTATTCGTATTTCATCTTCCATGTTCCTTCGGAAATTAAATTGTTTATATTTAAGTTCAATTTTACTTTCGGTATGTAGATATTCAATTTTTCGATACTAATTACATCTATTAGAAAATTCTGTTGTAGAATTGTTGTAAAAAATTAGATATTCGAATGAAGATCAGTTTTTGCAAAAGTTTAAAAAGTAAAATCTCACTTGACTTCAACCGTGTGATCCTCTTCTATTTGTACGCTTGCTTTGTATCTTGGCAAAAAATATTTCAATAACTTAATGGAAATGATTTTTTTTCACGATAACCTTTAGCGATAAAAGGTTTTCCTAATGGAACAGGAAAGTAAAATTGACGTTATATCAACGCCCACATTAACGCAGCGACGTTCATTCGAACCACCCCTGCACGAAAGCGTTTCTTCGGCCTTCTGGAACAGGTTTCAGAAACAGTCGGTAGCCACAATCGACACACTCCTTTACCTGACGGCGACGAAAAAGGTAAGTCTGTTAATGCGTTTCCTCCGCAACCCTCTAACGGGTGCCATTATTGTTTCCCATCCATCACGCGGCTCTGGCGAAACGAACACAGCGCGACGGCAAATATAGGGCGGAAAATGTTGCTGCGTCACATCCGAAATTACTCGGTCGAATTCGAGGCAGGGCATGGAACGACAACGAGTCGTCTTTGTGTCACTATCGACTAAAGATAGGGTAGATATAGACGGGACATTAACACTAGAACTACCATACCAGTCAAAATGACTGGCTTTACAATTTTATTTTAAAATTTCTATTTCATGTTACAATTTTTTCCCCGCAATGATGCAATGACTTTTACAGTGATAACTAAAGAAATAATATAATGAATTTTATTTTATTTTTATTTATTAAAAATCAAAATAATTTTGGTAGAAATAACTTCGTCTTAACTGTCGGTAGTTCTAGTGTTAATGGAATTGTTAAAAAGGAAAAAAGTTACTTTCGGAGCACTTTACGTTTAAACAACGGTGAAATGGAAAAACATATCATTAAGATACGATTTTTAGTCAATAGTTACATAAATCACTACGAAATTACTTCAACCGTATCAGCGTTATCAGATGCCAATAATCTATACAAGAATGCATTGCGCACATTGCAAACACAGAAATATCAGAGAAATACTGGAATGAAAATATATTTGGAACCAAATGGAATTCTTGAAAGTAGCGAGATGATATCAAAAAAGAAATATAAGTAAGGAGAATACAACTCCGGTCAACGATTCTTCTAACACAGATCCTATCCAAAGAATATTCCAGATGGAATATTTCAAA
This sequence comes from Tetragonula carbonaria, assembly GCA_032399595.1. Classification (NCBI taxonomy): domain Eukaryota; kingdom Metazoa; phylum Arthropoda; class Insecta; order Hymenoptera; family Apidae; genus Tetragonula; species Tetragonula carbonaria. Next base: position 21,014,762 of record JAUCRC010000001.1, on the reverse strand, counting down.
AAGTAGGAGGAATACCTCGCTAAAAATTCAGATTTTGCATCAGCAGAAGATGAACCACGGGGAGGTGATAGGATCGAGCGATTCTCCTTATACATACGTTTTTTGATAAAATTTTGTTGATTTGTGAATTTGAATATTTATGCGCGGGATATGATGAAATGATTAATATTTCGATAATGTTTATTTCTATAAATTTTATAGTAATTATTTATATCGCTGTGAGAGCTAAATTTATATTATTGGACGTGTACGAAATAATAGAGAAGGATCTTGTTAAGATGTGACTTTGAAGAAATTTATTTTTCTATTATCTATTTATTCCCCCAGTGGATGCTGATAACTTCAGTGTTACGGAACTTATATTAATATCTGTTCTGCTGATCTTCGTTGCTTAATTTTAAATTATCAATCAAAAATTATCAATCATTCGAAGATCGTGAGGAATCAATTAAGAAGAGAAGTTGAAAGTACGTTTCTTAACAAGAAAATAGAGAATCGAGTATGCAGCTCAAATCGTGTTTCGAATAATTTTTCAAAGAAATACCGCCGCTTGTTCCCTGAAGATTATCGACGCGGTACTCGCGGGAATGTCGACACAATGGGCGTAACTCAGCAGCGAAAGGGCTGCGATAAGAGAGAAAGAAAGAGAGTGTGTGTGTGAGAGAGAGAGAGATGGCCAACAGAAAACAAGAATCATGTCGTAAGCGTTGAACTATGACAACGTATCCACGAGATTTCTGGCACGATAAAGCGAGCTTTACCGTAACCCCAAGCTAACAGGTAACTACGTTAGCCGCAAGTAAATCCGAGGCTGCCGCTGCCCACGGGCGGAACTTTACGAACCGGATGCTAAGCGCGAGGTTTAACAATCGCGTGCCCCTGGAATTTCTCTGCGCACGGATGGACGAATACGCGGCAACCACGAAATCACGGCAGTCGACGCATCGTCTGCGAAGCGAATACGAGATTCCGGTTCTCGAAAGTTCTCGAAAACCCGACGAATTACCGGGAATTCGGCGGGTATCCTCCTCCGCGAATTTTCAAGGTAACTCTCGCTCTGCGGGATTTCGATTCAGGGAAACAAGAAAGATGGACGACGACTTTCTTTAGACGACGTTCGTATATTTTGAAATTTCACTGGCATTGTGGTGAAGTATATATGGGAGCTGCAAGATATGTGCATAGTAAGAAATTTGAATAGCCATTTGGTTTAAACATATAATAAATAATTGTCAAATATTATGACTCGTTAATATAACGAATTGATTGTTTTAGTATCTTTTTTTTATATATATATAATCGCTATAACATATTTCTGAGTTCGGTTCAGGTTCGGCCTATTTAATTCGGTGATGATGAAAATCATAATATATTAATAAGAGGTTTCTAGAAGTGTTCGAGTACTTTCGCGAGCAGCTATATAGATACTTTAAATACAAACTTGTGAGAGAGGTAAGAAACATTTTGTTGTAAAATGTATTTTTACAATGTTGGAACGGTATATACTTAGGAAATAGATTTCGTGTTGTATACAGGTATAAATTATTTCAGTACATTTAGGAAGTAGAGTATAACATGTAGCATTGTTATTTATATACTTCGTTATATTAGGCAGCAGGTTAATTAAGAATTCAACAAGAGCCAGGTGGCTAAAAGGGACAAATTTCTCACATCTATTCAGAGGATAAATATTTGAACATATTGTACCTCTGAAAATACTTCGCGTGTCCAATAACATAGAAAGCATTTGCTGACTGACTTAACGAAGATCAGTCACGATGTTTAAATAATGAAATCGAGATATATATATATACATATATCTGTACACCTATAATTATAAATATTTTCCAGTAGAAACTATTAATAAACAATATTTTTTTCTAAGTGTTTGGAAATCTTACTAATTAACATAAGATACTTTCTGAACACTATAGTAAAACAATAGCAACTTCTTCTAATATTTAATCAACTGAGCAACGTAGTAAATCAAATCTTTTCTCTTCTTATTCATTTATTTACAAAATGCATAAAATTATGTAAAACATAGAGTCTCGAATATCGCGCAATATCATTGTTCAAATACCTACAGTAACAGTAGTATGTGCATAGCGGTAGTGGTAGTAGTAATAGACTGTAAATATCGACAATCCGAACGGATTATGCCGGTTTGCTGTTCATTAGGTTAATTATAGGAAATAAAGGTAAACCGGTTTGACGAATTAGCACACACGATGTATTCGGTAGGTAGAATGTGAATAATGAGAACCCGTTGGATTACAACGTGCGAGCTTTCAAGAGATTAATCTCCCTCTGAGCCGGCCGATCCCTTAATCTCCTTTTCATTAAGTGGGGTTTTAGTACTCGACATTAGAAACAAACTCAGTGCATGCCCCGTTACAAAGGGGCCGCTTTTCGTATGTAGAAGCACGCGAAATAACGAGTACACCGGCACGCCGCTTACCTAAACGTTCATCAAACGTCTCGGCCATATTTCGCTTTGAATATCACGTAGAATATCACGCTGCTGTGCCAGTTCGTTTCCAAGCCTAACCGAAAGCCCCGTTTCAATCTCGTTTCCACTATCGTACGCTACACGTGTTTCCAAGCCCATTTCGCTTCTATCGGTTCTAAAAAATCTAGGGCAAATCGGTGACGCTTTAATCCTCGTGCGTTGATTTTCTTCGACTCGTAAGATTCGTAATTGATAAATGTAGAAAACGTCGTAAACTTGCAACGGTAAGAATGCAAATGCTATTAACTGTCCTTATTCAGAGAAACATCGTTACTACAACTTGTTAATTGTTATTAGATTTTTATGCCTTCGTTTGGCAGCGACGTGTCTGCACTTAGATAAATATCGTAATTGTAACATTAGTTTAGAACAATATCCAAAGAACAGTGGTTCTTGCAATATATTAGTTAGGTGAGACAATTTTTCTATTAAGCTTCTATTCTTAAAAGCATGTATTCATGCAAAAATTCGCGGTCCAATTATTATAATTAAATGTGAATATTTACAACGTCGAGCATAATGTTTTCACGCCTTTACGTATCGTACTTATTTCTAAATGGAATTCGCAAAATAGTAATAACTCATCAAAAAATATCTGCATGACGTTTTAAACGTTTTATATATATATATGCAATAATTTCAAATATCTGTATCTCTACGTTTCTCACATTACGCGAAACGTAATATTCGTGAATCCCGAATGGGACCTTTGAATATACAAACGTAATATACTAAACCACTGGTGGTGTATCCACAGTAAAACACCACCAATTACCATTATACATTATACATAATCAGCAATAAAAAAAACAATTGTCTTCGAAAACACCCCATTACCATCGCACGTCTAAGCGGGTAACACGAACCGCCTATTAGTCGCGAACAAAAAGTCAATACCGCTCATTATCCTGCCATTCATCTTAAAATGTGAACCAACCGTTCATTCATTACCTTTCAGTTCTCCACCATGGTGCTCCGTTTGCCGAAGCAACAAGGAGTACGAAAAGGAGAACCACGAGGAAGAAAGCAGACAGCCGGCCACCGGCGCGCCTCAATATTTCACGCAATTAGCACGCGCGCGCGTTGCTGACACATTTCGCGGAATAACGGCCGCGAGAAGGTTTTCGAAGGGGACGAACAACGCTCCTCCTGCACTTTCTTCGTGGTGACGTGCCGTGTCGTCAAGTATCGGATGTCAAATGGCCGCGCTCGAAGACAAATATTCGACGGAACGGGTGGAAATTAGGGATGGGATCAAGTGCAACCACGAAGTTTCGAGTCAAGTCTCGATGATACTGTACACTCGAGAAGCAAATATATCTCTTCACGAAGTAAAGATGTATCAGGCTTTTGGGTGTTGATCGAATAAATTATATGAAAGAAACGATTACTCGAGCAAATAGTTTATCTGGACAAACTGAAATTTACTGAATTAAAAAGACGTATTGTGCGAATCGTGTTTTTTTTTCTTTTAATCGATTGTCGGAATAAATTACAGTGCACATCTGAAGCGATTCTAATGGAAAGCGAACAATAAATAAAAGAACGAAATCAGATCGCATATAATCTATATTGTAAGTACGTATATTTTTTATAATGTAGTATTAATAATTTATAGTAAATTACAAGTATATTATACATAATATAGCACCAATATTATGGTATTATTACAACTGTAATATCATGAAAGCGAATTCAAAGAGAAATTATGAAAATGGTAAATAAAGTGTCGACGCAGAGTCTACTCGGAGATGTTGCTTCCCCGGAACATTCGAAATTAATCCGCTTAGATTCAAGTACCGCGAGTAAAAATACTTCGCAAACGTCTCAAATTTTCACAGGGACAACGAAAATTGGAACCTACTTGTGAGGTACTCGATCCCATCTCTAGTCGTGATACCGGCTGGTCCGTCGTTGTCCCTCTCAACGGGTCGTTAGAACTTCAAGCACGTTTCGCACGGCATTATTTTTGCCCCTGTTTCCCGCCTCTAATTGCCAACAGGAAGTCACCAGTCAGCGAGACACTCTCTCGCTATCGCGGATACGACCGGGAACCGCTTCTTTGAGAAGCAGCGAAATTGCTTGGCAAATTCGTGGCAGCATTTTTATAATTGGATCGACGCGAGACTCGGTCGCGTCAGGGAAGTTTATTTTCGGCCGCGTTTGTGAAAATGGCACGGAGATGTACGCGATTACCTTCGGGACGAGCAATCGATATCTACGGATATAAATGTCGGGCCACGGAAAGGTCGAGCTGGAGGAAACGTCGGGATTCGGATACAATTATACATAGGATACGGTGTGTTTTTGCTGAGGGTATGTAGTTGCAGGAATTATGTAGCGGTTTCCAATTTGGCTAGAGGGAACGATTCGAGTAAAATCTTAAAATTAGCTAAATTTAAAGATTAAAATTGTAGAATCACTTTTCTAATTTTGTACATGTCGAAGTGTTTTTATATATTCGTTTGAATTTTAAACTAAATACACTTTGATTACAATAATTTTACACTTGGACCAAGATTTCTGTCAAAGAGTTTGTTTGAGTTCCAAGCTAATTGTTCGTTCGAATTTTCAATTTCCATTTTCACACTCTCGTATCGTATCATCGGTGTATAAACGAGCGATCAATAATCATCTAACATGAATTATCATAATCTTCGGATTAAGAGCGTAATAACAACTCTCGTGATTAAACTATTTTTCATTTTCACTCGAGATCCGATTCACTGTTTCTGTGAAATATAATTCCGCGAAAGAACATGTTGAATTATCATCTCTATGTCGCGAGTACACGAATGCGAAACTGAATATTCGATCGGCGCGATGATACGAAGACAGATTGGGAAGATTTCGAGGGGAAACGATAGGATCTTCTCGAACGAGTGTTCGCGCGACGAATGCTGCGAATGTACCGAAGAGGTTTGCCGTCGCTCCCCAAGTACCCTGTCGCTGACATCTAGAGCAACAGAGCAGAAGTGGCTTCGATGAAATTGATCCGATCGGGGGCCGGCTCTCTCTCTCTCTCTCGAGGCCACTTCGCGAATCGAGCGGCTCGTAGCTAAGTCCTCGAAAATGACGCAGCTACGCTGTCGAATTGGCCAGCCGAATTACACTTCTAGAGCCGTGGACAGGATCTTTTTAATCGGGCTCTATCGGACGCCACGACTCGCGTGGGACCGTCCATCCACTCTCGAGAACACAGGGGGCCGGTGAAGAGGTTTGCTCGTTCAAATGTGCAACCGAGTTTCGCATACGCCTCGAACGCGTTGCACTCCTGTATTGCGCCGATTATCTAATTGATCAATTGTCTCCCCGTTGCGATAATAAGCAGTCATTTGATTAAGGCCACTCGCCGGCGTCGAGCCTTTCCTTCTATTGCTCGGTTCCTGCCCTCGGCTTCTTGCGCGAATTACCACCGCTTGCCTCTTTGTAAACAGGAATCATTGGCTAGACTCGACGTGGGTTTTGATTAATCCTGCCACTCGAGGTTCTTTGATTTAATCCCTTCCGGCATTGTGACTTCGTCTCTTTTTCTCGCGCGATCGTTCGGGAAATAGCTTGACAAATATTCGCGTACATTTGGTTATCTATTCTATAATTCGACGTCAGACGTTGCAACGATTTGCACGATCAAAGAAAACGATCACCAATGAAATCAGAAATATTCAGTTGGTGCTGCAATTTATATTATACATAGTATATTTGAAGAAAAATGATTACTCTTTCGTAAAATATATTTTCAAATTCACAGTTATTTGTGTTGTTCACTTAGATTTTCGTAAGTAAACGTGTGTATTCCACAACAAAACTACAATGATATAGTACATTATTTTATTACGATATTCTAGAATATTCTTGCTTTGAAAGAGACAGTTGTTAGAATTTTGTCATAGCGATGATAATACAAATATAATATACAATATAATCGTGATATATTTATTACAAATAAATTAAAGAAAAGTAAAAAGATCGAGATACCTGTTCACTCGCAACAATGATAATATTGCCACGTTATTCTTAGAGGGTTGTCTTCTGGGAGATGGAAATTTCGTCTTGGTATATTACGGGATCATGTAACGGAGTCTTTTGGTGAATTTTTTGATATAGAATTTCCGATCCTCTTTTCTTCGGTGCGCCTGCTGATCATATTTCTAATTTCTTTTTCTTTTGCAGAGAATATCCTGTCGCACATACAGAGACTCACGAAAGTATTGGAATACCTTGTCATGATTATATTTTTAATCTGAAACATATTTGAGATCAAAGAAATCAATGATCCATCATATTGTTAATAGAAGCATCTTTAACACGTTTTATAAATACAGTGGTCACAAGACTTTGTATTTACTATAGCATTTACATACTAATTAATCAGCTTCAACTAGGTTTAGTAACACTTTCACACGATGACTCCGATGCACTATGAAAATAAAACTATAAAAATGACGTTTCCTATAAAAATGACGAGAAAGAAACATCCCCGCGTATCGTACAATCTGAATCGTCATCGCTTCGTATGAAAACACTGGACAAAACGATGCGAGAGACGCTTGTAAAGTACTCGACTCGCGTCGGCTGTCACGTCGAACGATGCTTCCTAATCGAAACGGTGCATAAAACGGTCAATCGTCGAGTCAGTTTAATTCGAGGGGTCCCGCGATCAATTCCAAATGGCAAACGCACGCTTGAAATTGAGATTTCATTGGCAAACGTCGAGAGAGAGAGAAAGAGAGAGAGGCCGAAAGAAACCGAGATAAAGAATCGCCGATTTCATTGCACGGTTAATTCCTTTACGGCCGGGGCTTTTGCGCCGCAACCGCAAGCGACCAACCGCTGCGCGGCCAGCTGCATCGAAACCGACCGGTCGTACTCTCGGTGGCTAACTGGCGATCATGTCTCTACCATCACCGGCGATAATGTTGGCTCCAGGTCTCGGCGATTAAAAGTGCTCGTCGATATCAAGCTTTTCCTGTCGTTTCTCCGCCACGCGAGCTGTAATGTTCGCCATCGTGCCATTCGAACGCCTCGTATCTTCGCCAGGGATTAACTGGTAGAATCGTTGAATACCACGATTGTACGACACGGTGTACCAATATGTTATACGCGCTCGTGAATTTCAAAGTGAGCGCATGTACAGTGGCGTTGAATTAAATTCCCGATAAATCGGGACTGCTCGCGTTGTAATACTCGCGGAACAGGTAGCGAGTTCATTCTGAACTGTTTGTAGGATGTCGTGTAACAGAGGTGAATTTACACGAACGAATAAGTCGTGTACGAGGTGCAAGAAGTCGTTCGTTCCACCTTTGGACGATTGTAGCGATTTGCGATTTCAGATTAATTAACTTTCTGTTTCGCAGTGTCGCTGTAAATTATGCTTATATATTTCGACTTGAACGAAAAAACAGATTGTAGTTGCTGTGAACATTGAATTCGAGTTTGAAATTTAGATTCTTCGCGTTCGAGATCACTACGGATATAAGTTGTGACTTCAATATACTTGTATCTTTCCGATTTAATTTTTACTATCAAAGTCAGTTATATGACATCCTGTATAATCTATATTATTTTTGCTGTCGCTTCTTTTCCGATTTTTATATTTTCAAAAATATTATACCTTTCGTTTGCTTTCTCTTTCTTCTCTCGTCGGTAGATTTAAATTATAACGAGTCCAAGACACAAGAGCGAGGATTAATGAGTCTGAATTCTTAATCTTCGTTGAACTCTACTGCGATTTAAAAAACACTGAATTCGTCTTGTTATCATGCGAAATATTTTCACCGTTCATCAGCATTCAGGGCTGGAAGACTCGGCGATTGATTTGCGAGTTTACAAACGACGATGAAAGGAATGAGCGGTATGTTTGCCAGTTATCTGCAAAAAGCATCGAAATAATACCAATATCACATTTCTGTGTTTATTAGACTGTTCGCAACTGAAGTAAGAAACGTTTCCAAGAAACGAGTTCGCGGCACGATCGACTCGTTCACGAACGACTCGTCAAAATGCCATCGTATGAATATGCAATAGCCGAGCGTTCTTGCGAACAGCATACAAAGGGACGTTCACGTGTGCACGTACGACAACACGGATTTCCTGCGCGAAGTATTCTCGAAACATTTGGAAAATATTTTTAATTTCATTTCGCTGGTGGGAGACGCGGGAGGGGTGGGCGAGCTCTCGTCTCTGTTCGTTGGTAGCCACGGTGGAACGGATTGCAATCCTAAAATATTCGCTTAAAAATAAAGGGAAACGCGGGTCGGGTTTTACGATTGTTTACCGCGAAAGGGATGCCACTGTGGATCTTATGAATTCTTTAGATGCCGATGGGAACGAGAAGGGCGGCAGCAATCCAACCAGATCTGGAGAGGGGAACGAGAGCATGGGGGAAGAGAAGGAGGTGAAGTTTATTCGAGTTTATGTCGGCCCGACGTTGTAAAATTCACCGTTCGCTTCAGCCATCGAATTTAATATCGCGTTCCGGTTAATTTCACCAGTCGCGTCACGTACGCGCGACTGTGGAACTAACAAAGATTTGTACGAATATATTCGTACATCTTTTGCATTTCTGCGTGTTCTCACTTAGAATTATTGGAGAATTATTTCACAAAGCTTTCTCTCTAAATCCTATATATGAACGCTATCTGCGTGTTCAAAGGGACGGAGATTACATTCAAATGAATTTAAGATGAGTATTGTACAGTAATTGATGATCATGATTAGTCGATGTAATCGCGATTGTGGAATATGATCGTGATTAATTCGTATTGTTTAATAATTAATTATTATGATTGATACAATCGTGATTAATTTATGATCGACTTGCTCGACGATTCGATGATACAATTATGGTTTTCGGTTTCTTCTTTATCGTTACAACGTTTCGGGATAATTTATAAGTGTCGCAGATATAAAAATATGAATGTTAAATAGTTGAAATAAATTTCTCTTCGAGTTCCATTTCTTTGATCGTTTTTATAGAAATATGAATTTGCACAGATATTTACAACGTCATGATCACACGTAACGCTGTCCAAGTTAATGGTAGATATGCCAGGTAAGTATGCCAGAAAGGAACCCTCTTCCATCCACTAATTCCATCAACTTCACCGAGGGGGTTGCTAATTCCCAAGCTCACCGCTTTAACCTACAGGAAAACCTCTGATTCCATCAAAGGAAGGAACTCGTATGACACAGACCTCAATGAATTTCGAATCGCTTCGAATATAACTTGATACATGAAAACCTTGAAAAGTCTTCTTAGTTAATCTTGAGTCTTGGAAATCTTGGAAGTCTTTCGATAGGAAATAGGGATTGAAAACTTACAGGTGTAAGCGTTCGGTTACAAGCGTTTCGAACGCAGTCATAAAATATTGAAAACAATCGTGGAAAGTTTGAAGTGTAGGATGCGTTTGTATTTATATGCGTCGTGCATTTCGAAAATGGAGAAGTTTCCCGCAAAAATTTCGAAAATTCTCTCGAAGATTCAAGACTGACCGAAATCTTTCAAAATTCAATGTTACTCAAGACTGAAGGCCTCTCGAGGTAGAACTAATTCGTAAAAATAAACTCTCCAAACGCATCTTTAATTTGTAAAATTGAGAAATTTAAAAAGAAAGATTTTCTTTACAAATTCACAACGGCACCTTTTTGGAGATTCGAGCGATTGTTTTTTTTTTTCTTTTTATTAAAAACGAAAAATTATCTTCTGCCACTTGAATTATTTCTGCGATATAAATTTATTCTTGAATACATGAATCTATCCAATCATACTCGAATTCAGCTTGGATAACTGACGTTCGAACGTCCGAAATAAGCTGTTTTTTGGAAATAAGCACTCTAGGGGGGGTTGCTCGAACGACAATGAAGCTTTCTCGGAATGGAAGTCGGCGTTTTTGACATCCTTCGTACTTGAATTCGAGGAAGTTGATTTCGCAGCTTGCTACGGGAACCCGTCGTGGTAGCCGCGGACACGTAGCGGGAAATCGCGTAGACTGCGCAGGAGGGGGGCGAGCGCAGCATCCGGTTTGCGAGGGTACATGAGTGCTGCGTGCATCGTGCATGCGTGTGCGGCAACGCGCGCTTGCGGTGTACGCAAAACAATGCAGACGTTCGCCGCCATATATTATTCATCGGACAAAGGCTGGCATCGAGCTGGGACACTGGGTAACACGTCGGAGGAAATAAGTCGTCACCTCGAGCGCACACTGTTCAGCTGTCACAGCCGGTCTGTCTGACGCCGTTCGATTTGCGCCTGCTTGCTTGCGCCTTGCTTCCATTCGTTCTCAGACGAGAGTTTCTTAACTCACTAAGCGAAGATTACTTCCTTCGGATTGGAAAACGAGTTGGAGAACGTAGTCGAGTCGATGCTTTTAGAAATTCGCCAGCTCGAGGATGTGATTTAATTCGAGCTGGTGAAACTGATTGTTAAAAAGTTTATCGAAGATCTTGAAAAAAATAAGGATCCAAGACTTGAATAATGATGGAGCATTTATTACTTTAATTCACATTGGAGTATATCGTACGGATGAACGCGAGACAAATAGATGTATAAAGGATAAACTTAGGAAGTCTTAGACTTATTATATGCTTCTAATTCGATATTAAATTTGTAACATTTTGTTATATATGTTACAACTAAACTCTTGGACTGGAGAATTTAGTAAATTCAGTCAACTTCATGTAAAGTCAATTTCCTTCCTTTTTTCTTTGTTTTTTTTTTTATGTTACAAGTTATGCTATTCTTTTTTCTTGTGTTTTATGTATAAATGTTATTTTACAGCTTTGATAACAAAATTTACAGTCAACTTGTTCCTTCTTTTTAAGCGAATTTTTACTTATTTTGTAGTTCGAGTAATTTTCGAATAATTTTCGTAAATGTAAATGAAGAAACATAAGAAACAGTATTGGGTGTTTAATATTATTTTCTTCTTTTTCGGTGCAATATTACTTTACGCTTTTGTGGAGAATTTAAGAAATATATTAAAGGAAACAAGAAAAAGTGTTACGAAGTGCGAATGCGAAGCGAGAAACTCTATTTCCTCTTTCATAACAGTTCGGTGTGTCTTCCTCTCATTTGAATACAATATTCGCATGCGTGAACCGACAGCGTACGTATACTTACAAACACTCCATTCATTTCATTTTCTTTTCATCACACGTTACGTATATTTTCCGTTCACTGTAATTCACATACGTTGTCATGGAAAAATAAATTAAGCTCATTAAATACTACAGGTAAAATTACATTTGACGCTCAAGTGTTTCCCTTGTATCTCTTTGCCTCTGTGTAATTTTTCTTTCTTTTTTGTTTGTTTGTTTTTTAACTATTTGCGTACAATGTGCAATTTATAATCCCTAAAAGTGTTGTTTAAGTAAATAATTCACACTCGTGTCAGTATAATTGGTACCGTTATCCAGAGAGAATTCAAGCTAACCTTCTATTCCTGTTTCATCAAAAGAAAAATAAAGAACAAAGAGTGATTGAGGAGTTTGGTTTCACGGGACATCGAAAGAAAAACGAATCGTAGGAATAGATAAATGTGGTGAACTTAGCATTATTGAAAGAGGGAAGATATTACAAACGAGACGATCTTCTCGAAATGATCCTAGTAAACAAAAAAAGAAAAAGAAATTTATTATTTTCTTAACCCATTAAGAGACAAGAAACAAGTCTGTCACAGTATCATCAATTCTGTCAAATTCTAAAAAATAGTAGAAGAAATACCGATGAAAAGAAATATTATAAGCAAATTCCTGGAATTTTTTTCGGCCACAATATTAAAAAAGGAGTATTTGATAATGTAATTTGTAAATTGACTGTTGACTGACAAATGAAACATCATGTACCAACAAAATAAAATTGGTATAATATATTGCTATACTATTGGTACCATTGGTACTAATATATCATTAACACTGAAACTACCAAAATGATCAAAACGACCATTTTATAATTTTATATTTTTTTCGAGTAATTTCGCAGAGTCACAATGTTACGTTTCTAGAGATTTTAATGACTTTTGTAAAATATACCAATGAAACTTTGTGTCTTTCGTTGTATTATAAACTTTTTCCTGTTCTTCACACGCTGATTTCTGTGATACTATTTCTCTATCCTAATTGTCGGCAGTTCTAGTCAATACTAAAATAATCATTGATACCACGTTTTAAAAAATATTTCTCTGTCAATCATACAGTGTTTCAGTTTATTTTATATTTCTTACAACACGAACACGAATCAGTATTGCAATGTTAAAATTATTCTCAAATTCTTTCCGCTGAAAAATATCGATAATTAGAGACGTTCTCTTAGGTATAGAGAATTTCCTCCTACCTAGTCAAGTAATACCTAACGACCGGTGAGGATTGAAGAATGTTAAGTTTTCGTCGTCGAATTTGATTCTCCCCTCGAAACTTGTTAAACCGAGCGTGTTTAGAAAGGCTCGAAAGTAAGCACGTAGACGCGAAGCGTTGCGAAAGTTCCGCGGAATTTCTAATTGTTGTTTACGAAGGCTACGTAACTTGGACTTGCGGAAGTCGATGCTCAGCTGAGCCGGCGCTTCGCTTCGCCGAGCGAAAAGCGGCGTGACGGTGCCACTCGTGCCGGTAGGAGACGGTGCTTGAATTATGAATTCATGAATTGTAAAATCGACGCGGGCATTATCGATCGCGCGGCCGCGCCGCGCTGACGTTTACTTACGCGCTCGTCCCGTTCTCGCGCGAAGCGGAATTACCGGGCTGTAAGCGATACCTAGTTCGACTTCGATTCCGTGGTGTCACACTATTCCCTCGTAAAATCAAGCTTATAACGCGAGTTATTTCCTTCGCCGATTACCTTGCTTCGCGCGGAGATTTTATCGGCGAAATTCAGCTTGGACGTTTTCGGTTCAACGGATAGAGATTGGAAAATTATTTTTGGCATGAATTTCAAATTTCAGTGACTGTATATATATATTCTGTGTTGTACTTTGCTGGTGGATTCTCCTGAACAGAGTTTACAAAGTAAGCAGTGTTGTAATTTTGTGCTAGCAGATTCGTAAGCAATGCGTTTTGTGTAAAACAAGAAAATATGATCGTCAATATTTAATTCACAATCAGTTTATCATACATTCCATCTTTTTCTGTTTTTAATTTTAATGGTCACTTGTTACAGTTCAGTCTACATATCTTAGAATAAATAATTGTTACCAATGCTCGTAGACACGGTAATACCTTAAAATGCATTGAAATTATTTTTGCCCGTCTGCGCGATGATTCGAAACTAAATTAAAACGAAAATCGTCTCGAATCAGCACGAATATTTTAAAATCCGCTCGATCCGAATTTAGAAACCTCTCTGCACAGACGTTCGCCTCATTGTTCGAGGCAAAAATCGATACTCCGTTCTTGCCGCCTGTTTGTTCCGCGGCATCAATTATTTTTAGAAAATGAAACGCGAAATTTCCAGCGCAGAATGCTGGCTCGATTATTTATAAATTGAAATGAAACCAAGTTGCAATTTCGCGCAAACAATTATGGCGGATAATGCAGAGCCGACTCGTAACACGAGTATCAAAATCATACGCGATAAACGGCAATTTCCATTCGCGCTGTTTACGTTAATCAAAAACAGCGTCGCGAAACAACGATCGTCGCAACGTTACCCCGTAAATAAGCGGCATTACAAAACGAAACAGCAACAACGGTTGACGAATTGCGGTCGATAAATACGGTTAATGAATACGGCCGCGGGCAAATCGCCCGTTTCCGGATTAATATTCATAGTAACGCGAAGAGAGCCAGATCCCGGCCGTAAATTAGAATTCCGTCGGGAAAATTCATGGGCCACGATCCAACGATGACGAATGATCGATACACCGGTAGTTCGGTCAACGTGAGATTTCGAGAAACTTAATTAAACACGAAGCGATTTTCTCATTCTTCGACTATCGCGGTCCCTTTTTAATTTTAAATTAACAGTTTCTACCTTCGACTTTTTGATTGGTCAGCAAAAATATTAACATAAATGAACAAATGAAAATATCTATTGACACCGAAATCAAAATATTCGACATGTAATTTAAATAATAATTAAAATTAACAGATTTGTATAATTACATTCCTGTTCGAACTGAAGTTCATATCAACTTCGGCAAGAATATCCGTACTTTTTAAGTAGTTATAAAAAAAACGAAAGTCTGTAATTGGTCGTAATAAACGAGGTTCGAGGGCTATAGTATTAGAATAATAAAATTGTATAATAAAATTATTTATAAAATTTCTATAACAGTAATTTTAATGAATAATACTAATATTTCAAATATCCCGCCAGAAAAGCATGAATAATTGTACGATGTGAATATTATTATTTGATGATCTATATAATTATGTGAATGATATTACTTGATGATCTACATAATTGTCTAATGTCTCATTATGTTTCTAAATGGCCCGAGGAAAATGTAATTTACATTTAACAATTTCGTATAAATTAAACACATATTATTAAATTAAAATTGGAAATCCACTTAAGGATTAAAGTGTCTGGCACTAGATTAGAAACGGCAGCTTAGTAGAGCAGCAGATTTGGAATTAGTATTACAGATATGTATAGTATTATAGTTTATTATAATTATATACTTATGGGAAATACTAATGGTATTGAAGTGAAGAATTCCAGAGAATGCGCAGAATATGACAGAATACATATAAACTATTAATGGTATAGTATTTTTCATAACGTTCGATATTTCCATAATTATCAAAAATATAATTATAAATACAAAATAATGATGAAAGTTAAGAAGAAAATAACTCTTGTCTACATTTCTCATAAAACATTATATTACTATATGTTGCCCCAAGTTCAGGCTCTAGTTTTCTAAAGTTTTCTATTGCAAATAATATTCGTCTATATAGAGTCCAGTTTTCTATTGCAAATAATATTCGTTTTCAAATCCCTGCACTGGCTCTTTAATTATATTATATCGCAATTTTACCTTTCGAAAAAATCTCTATATACAGATATCTACAATTTTGAACCACGAGTCGTAACAGATGAAAATGCAAAATAAATGACAAATAAGACGTCGAAATTTTATCTTCTAAGTGGTAGAGTTTCGTATCGAGAAATTCACTCGATGTAAATCCTCCCTCGATTAAAATTAAGATGCTCGTTTTAGTGAAGTGGTTGCTGTATACCGCAGCTGCGCCGCTATCGTGAAGACGATACCCCAAGTATCGTTTTCGTCGCGTTGTTCGTCGAAGCCGCCTCGCTTCTAATTCAATTTAAATGACAAATGATACGTTACGGCATCCATCAGAACGATTGGTAATTGCCTACGGCTGATGTGAACTAATGGCGTCGAGGTAATATCGAGCCAAGGGCGGTTAGATAATTCGAACGACGCGACGAAAATGCTACATGACGTGTATAATGCGGTTAGCATTTATTCGAACCACCGAACGAAGGGTCGTCACCCCCCGTCGCTACTTGGAGAAACATAAACAGGGAACCACGGTAGGGAACCGCTGGTATTCCCAGCAGAAAAATATGTACAGAATCCTTGTTTGTCTTCCTACTCGTTTAAGGGGGAAACTTATCGTGTAAAACAATTCTAATAATTCGATTTGTAACTCCGGATCGAAGCGCGCGGCTTCTCTTGTTGATAAAGTTAACTATTTGTTATCACATGGAGAGAGTATTGCTTTTAACCCTCATGGAGTCCTTCGGTCGTTGCACGATTGCTTTCTGAGAAGGATTCTACTCTTAAGACCCCCATAGACGTTGAAACATGCTGCGATGCATGCGTCAACTCTAGGTTTCATGATACAAGCAGTGGAATCACTGGAGGAATAGACTTCTAGCATTAGTTGGACAAAGAAAGTCCGTGATAATAAACCTAACATTACTATTACTAACATTGGAGCTAGAAGACGATCCGACACTTTAGAAGTTTTAAACACTTGTTTCAACTTTGGCGTCACACGAAGAACTGAAAAATCGGTAGAGTGGAGGCAAGCTGATTCTGAAACATCATCTGATGTTTCATGAAATCTAGGATTTGATGCATGCATCGCGGCATGTTTCAACGTCTATGGGGGCCTTTAATCTAAGAGCTTAAGTAGGCTTATTTTCTCTTTCGAAGGAATGCTATGAAATAATTTTATCGTAGTAAATATTGCTTTTACGCGAGAAAAATTGTTACTTTGAAGGTCTTCGTCGATCGAAAACGAAGACTGGTAGGATAGAAAATTCAAATTTCAATTGCTTCACTAAAACTGGGATATTTCTAGTATTTTTCATCTTTTATCGTCGACAATTTGATCGCAGAATGTAAAATAATTTGTGCGAGTGCATAGAAAAGAATTTCCAACAAAAGTACACATATGAAAAATGAGCGACGCAGAAGAAATATGTTTGCAAAAGGCAAAAAATATATTCACGTAAACCTATGAATTTTTTTAAATTTCAAAACCGACCATGGACACTTCGACACAATTTTAAACGAGGATCGTACAAAATTTCCTTCTCAGTATGATCGCCCAAAGTTATAAGCGGGTCAAATCCTTCTCAATAATCTAGTTGCGGGTGGCATGCAAGATGGCTGGCTCGCTTTTCGAGCTTTCTAAAGTTAGATTTCAATAGATAATGCAAGAAACGCCGGCGAACGTTTTAAGTGACACGTCAAGTGATATTTTTCTACCGCATGCGAGACAGGGGAAACTTTCCCGCCAGGATTCGCGCTGAATTTCTGTCCGTTTTCGTTTTTCACCGTTTCGAATAAAACTTCGTTTCATCGTGGCGTTTCGTGGACTTAATAATTCAGGAGAAAAGGCGGCGTGGTTAGAACGGAAGCGGAAGAAAAGGGACGTAACAAAATAGCTTTCGTAACACCGATATTAATACGTAATAGGATTTCGTACCTTGGCAGCAGTTTTCCCTGAACCGATCCTGCCAGCCTCTGTTCCTTTAACCGTATCCATCCTAAAGTCAACTTCGCCTGCCATAACTACCGCGCCAGTGGACCAACTCCGTGGTAGCTCAGCTGCTTCGGGTTAATGAGATCGAATTTCAGTCACAAAGTTTGTCCGCAACTTCGGCAGGCGACCGTGTTGCACTGTACCGAGACGTTTCTTAATAAATCTTTTTTTTTCAATCACAAAGCAATCGATTGAAAATCGATCGATCTGGCCGTTGATGGAATCACGTTTCTGTCTGTGAAACTTTTGTATTTCGATATTTTGTATTTCGGATAATTTTTTGTAACGAGCCACGTAGTGTCTTAAATATCTTTGTTCGAAACTATACGTCTTTGATTTACGGAAGATATTTCAATTACAATACGATATAATCTGTATGAAAAGTAGTTCTTAATAAATTGCTTTTCAGTCGCGAAATAGTTGCTCATCAAAACTGGTTGAAGATTGTTGAGGGTATCGTCTTCACGAACCTAAAACTATAATTTATATAACATATATTTCCTATATAGTTAAAAAAATAGTTCCTTAATAGTTTTCTAATTAAAAAAAAAAGATTTTTTAATTCTCCAGTCTAATCTTCTTCAAAGTAATCGCCGATCAAGAGATTGCATTTTTGGAAAATTTGAAATTACAAAAATCTACGAAAATATCTAACAAAATAAAGTTATTATAACGTCCAACAGATGAAACAAATTTCTATTCAACTACCGCCTTCTTGACGAGAAATTTGCATAAAAACTTGCATAAACATCCGAAATTCAAATGATATCATTGACACCTTTGAAAAGTTCTTCATACACTGAAAAACATGCATACGAAAAGTTCCTTAATAACTTCTGCTTGAACCATGAAATCAATCGTCGATTGAAACCGATCGACATGATTGTTGACTACATCTTCGTTCGTGTCCAAAGGAAACACGGCGACCGCCGTAGAAATCGTCCGAGTCCCAAGAATTTCCATAATCTGATTGAAAAAAAAAAGAAAAAAGAAAATTCCATTTCCCGGACACCTTTAAGTAAATATTGAAATATTTTCCCCCGCGGGGATACATCGGCGGGGACTGACGTGCGAGCGGCTCTCTCGCAAGGGGACTCGAGAGACCGACCAGAAAAGGGTCTTTCGTGGCTGGTGCCATCGGTAAAAGGGACAACCGCACGGAGCACCGGCGTCAGAAACGAGACAGGGCTGTAACTTTTCTACGAACAAACGGGACCGGGCACCCCCGCAGCGACACGGCGCATAATCTAATTTGTACTTCGACAACTAAGCGCCTCTAGACCCTCGCGTTGTGTCTCTCCTCCGTCTCTCTCTCTCTCCCTCTCTCTCTCTCTTTCTCTCTCTTTCTAGCCCGCGTGTCTTTCCTGGCCTCCTTTGACTTTGACCGTTCGCCTCTCTTTCACAAATTCTCGCCCCCCAACGTTCTTTCTCCCTCTGTCGTGCTCACTGTTTCTCGCTTTATATTCCATCTGCGTTTCTTCTCTCTTTCTCTGTATTCTCTCCCTCATCGCCTCGGCGCCCCGGCGAAGACACGTCGCCGGCTGCCAACGTCTTTGCGAGACTCGAACCGACGAGATCCTTCCGCGACTGACAAACGAACAAATTGGCTCTGGTTGACGAAACAAAGCGCCCCGTCGACTACCGCGACGAGGGACATGGAAACGATTGTTTTAAACCCTCCTGCCAGGGAGGCTGGACCGCTATCATTCTCATTCATCCATGTCGGTGAGTTTTAACGACCTCGTTAGAATGCTGGCGTCTAGGCATTAAGAAGAATACCGTGGGCTTGTGAGCTGCGCACGTAACCTAATATATGCGCTGTAATAGTCGCGCTTTGTCAAATCCTCGATGGAAAACGAGGCTTTCAGACTGAGTGGATTGTTTCGATAAAGTTCTTTTTATCTCGAAGGTTTGATTGATCTTCATTGACGATATGACGATATGACAAATAGGAGTTCAAATCTTTAATTAAGTTTGTGGTTGATTTGTAAATTCAGAATACAGCTGATTGTTTGAATGATAAAAATGACAAATGACGTGTATAAGTAGAAATTTCCAATAGAAATAAAGAAACGCACTTGTAATAATGAAATAACAAGCCGGATAATACATATTGTAATTAAATTTACATTACGTGTGGTTAACTTTAGCGAAATTCTGCGACAGAACGGAATAAAAAATTGATAAAGTAAATGTCGCACGGAAACTGAAAAATGTTTGACCTTTTTCTTTTGACCTACATCACCGTGAGGAGGATTACTCAAAATGCATACAGCTAGATAATCCACTTTGTAGAAGAAAAAGACAAAAATATACGCAGTATAATAAAGATCTTATTACTTTTCTGTCTTTTCAATTTCATTCTGTCACAAAAAAAAAAAAAAAAAAAAAACAAGAAATTCAAAACAATATTATTAATTCTACACACTGAAAACGGTGTAATCCTTTAAGCAAACGTTCGTTTGTCCTTCTTTGTTTTTCACGCAATGATGGAAAAACTGAAGAGCACGTTGCAAGAGCACGAAACTTTGACACGGGTCTAGGGAATCTGACTAGGTACACGCGCGCAAGGGAAACGTCACGGGATTAGTCAGCCGTAGACGGTCACGAGTAGAACAGTAAGACGGTCAGCGACGTAAGAGTTTGATGGATCAAGTTACGATTCCGTAGAGTCTTGCAATAACTACCACGCAGTCTATTCAAATTCTATAGTGATACAGTCACATTGCCGGGAATATAAACGTGTATCTTACCACGGGCAGATTCGCGGCATAGTAGATTGTCCTGCCTCTTGGGATCTAGTCAGAGACGTCAAGAAACTCGGTTCAATCTCGCCTAACCAAACCCAATAACATTCATCCAGATTCAAGCATCAACGCGGAGTTTCGTGATCCTCGGGTGTATCTAACGACATTTCGCGGCGTGCAATCAAATCTCGTATGGGATACCATATTTCGATTAGCAAATTGGATGTTTATTAGATAATAACGCGGATTAACACAGGATCTAATTGTATCTGTTAATTTATTTGAACGTGATTAGTTGTGGTCGCGTTTACTGGGAATTATAGGCTGTTAGCATTACTAGGCTAACAGTTTCGGCAAATTAATCGTTTGCTTGATCTATATTCAATTAAAATTATTACTATATAATCCTACGCGATGGACAACCGTAAAATAGCTTGGTTTCATTACGGGATCGTCGTACCGCTCGTTGTTCGTCGGTAATTATTTCTCAACGAGTCATATTCGTACAGTGTCATCTCTTTCGAGATTAAATTTGTACTTTCAGTAAATTTTACGATGTATGTATTTATAAATATTTTTTGAGTTTAACTTGTTGAGAATTAACGTTTCATTCGCGATTTTTTTTTTTCAGTAACTAACGTTTATCGAGTTTTACCTGTCAATATTGCGGCTACGAAAAGAAATTCTGAAAATCCGTTTAATAGTCCCTCGTTTTACAGTTTCGTAAAATTTAAAGAAAAGAAATTACAACTGTTTGTATATATCAAATGATTATCAAATTATTAAATAATGAATTATATTAAATTATTGAAATGAACGAGCTTGCAGGATCGAATCTTCGAAAATGTTGCAGGAATGTCACATAAAACTAAGCACAGTGAAATTTAATAATGCTACAATACAATAACTTACGAGAAAGTTTCTAACTCTCACATTTCTCATATCTGAAACAATTTTCCTAATATATTAAATTACGCGAGAAACAACGCTGTCCAAACAATCGTAACAGAAATATTTCCGCGTAATATACAGTTCGAATGAAATCTCGGTTTATGCCCGTGTGTCGTTTCCGCTGTCGTCACTCTAAACGCGCGTAGTAAGTCTCATCCTAATTCGCCAACGGAGATGAGAAAAATAAAAGAAAAAGACTGAATTATTGCGTTAAAAATCGCCTTGTCGGCCGTCTACGCAACTTGTAGGTCGTTTTTCGAAATTTGGTGAGTACGAAACGAGCCGAAAAGGCGACGAGCGACAAAAAGTCGTGTGCATGAACGCAAAACAACGAATCCGCCCAATCTCGCGGCGACGCGTACGAAGAGCCGATACGTCCGAGCCACGGTTGTACGCGAATTTAACGGTTCAATTCGTACGGTGCCCTGTAGGAGTCAGATCTGGTAACGGCTTTTGATTAACGAGAATGTGAAACGTTGCTGCGTACGACGGGCAACAGCTGGATCAAGGGCTAATAGCCACCTCCTAGCGGCGGTTAGGTCGTCCGAATGGTTTTATTTTTCGTTCCCGGGCCGCGGTTTATGAACCCCGGATTCGATCAGACGTGGCCGTACTTCACGTGGCCGGTTGATGTCCTACCGTGAAAGTTTCTTCCCCTGGAAATAAACGATCATACGGAGCCGACTGTTAATACCGCGTTCGATTTCTTTCCCCTGCGATCTCTCGTGTCA
This sequence comes from Tetragonula carbonaria, assembly GCA_032399595.1. NCBI lineage: Eukaryota > Metazoa > Arthropoda > Insecta > Hymenoptera > Apidae > Tetragonula > Tetragonula carbonaria. The sequence continues at coordinate 20,992,860 of JAUCRC010000001.1, read as the reverse complement.
ACTCGCGTCGAGAACGGGTAAGCGCTGTTTGATCGTGTCGGACGATGGCTGTTTAAGTTCTTGCGAAATTAGAGGGAGATTATTAATTTGTCGTCGAGGTTCGCCTTGGAAGTCAATTAGTCGCTTGAGGTGGCGTTACGAATCGGCACTGGAGAGTTTCGATTGTTTTTAAACGTAGACGGAATTTATGGGCTGTCTGAGGAGTCAAACTAGAATCACTTTTTGTTACTTCAAATAAAGTAGTGAAATTTGAACTAGTATGATAACTCTGTGTAATTCACTCCATTGTTCTTAGGCACTGAATGTATATTTATTGATATTTGCTATTAGGTCAAAAGTTACTTTTTAAATAACTGTTCTACTTTTCCTGATCTTAGCCATCTTCAGTTAAGTCTGTAGTCTATTGAGTGTGATAAAAATTCCCAATTAGTTAGGTCGATTAAATCTCTTCGTCATTAGCATCGTTAATTCAGTAATTTAACAATCGATATTGGACGACAATATTTCATTCCCCTGCAAATTGTCAATTTATGAATTATCATAACGAATTACAATTAATAAACATGAGATTATAATTGACGATTAATAATTTATTATTGACAATGAATCGTTAATTCCCGAGGGTTGAAGGCCATTGCGAGTTCAAATTTCACTCGCAAAATCACTTCTTTGTTAATAACGAAAATTTAACCCCATTATCATTATACAAGTTTCAAAACCTAATCTATAAGGCACAACTTGCATTTAAAATCGACTTGCATTCAGCAGTAGTTGACAAATTTCCCGTTCAAGTTCTGCAGAAAGGGGGGAGGGAGCTCGTTTCAAACGAGCGCAGCGCAAAATAGGACATTTGACAAAGGGACACGGTAATTTCACGAGCGACTGTCACACTTTTATCGCGTTTACCGGATAGCAAACGTAGGGAAACGCAAACGTTATTTTCCACGTGTCTAAGCAGCAACTTTATAAACGATACGCGAGCACACGACCGGTACCCCGGTTACGGAAGATTGACGTTTCTCCGATAGTCGCGAAATCAATCGCGCGCCCGCGTATTATTCACCACGTTTGCGTCCTGCCGCGAACAGCCGATAAACACACGCAGGAAGATAGAAAGGGAGGAGAGAGAGAGAGAGAGAGAGAAACAAAATCCACAATGAAAAGGGAGAAGTAGGTGGAAACGAAAACGAGAACGGGCCTCGGGTCGACCGTGTATACACTCGGCGTACAAGCACGAACCCGTGGAGGCACGAACGAGGATGAGCCGTAATTAACCGGCTTTCATTGGGTTTTCCCGATATCTTACCGTCAATTTCCGGCGTGCAATCCGGAAACCGCAACGGCAGTTGGCCGATCGTGCCGCCGAATTGTCTCGTCCGTGAAACGAACCGACAAATTACAACGATAAAAGGGTCGCGCAAGCAAAGAGCGTGGTAATTAAGCGGGTCAATGGTTGATCGGGCGACTTTGCGAAATTGAATCGCGCAAAGTCGGATTAAAGGCAGCCCGGCGCAGCAGGGATTTTTTTCGATCGTTCGAAAAGACTTCGAAGGGCAAGAACGCGAACGATCACGTCAAGATCGTGTCAACGAGATAACGAACGATCGTTTGACGATGAAGATCGGTTAACAATAGAAATCACCGATTTCGATTTTTATACGAACGAGAAGAAGAACGATCCAATAGATTGGCCTGTTTCTGGCCGCTTGATTTTGAAACTGTATTTGGTAGCAAATGGTAACCTGTGATGAGACCATAGTAAACCTTCACGTGTCAGAGCTGACGAATAGTTTCCGACATACAAGGGATTAAAGAGATTCATGTCCATAAAATTTTATATTGCTAGGTAAACCAGTTTTTTTCGAAAATATTTTTTCATAGCGAGCCACATAGTGCTTCACTCCATTCCTGTTAGATTTATGTATCAATTACAATGTTGAAAAATTCAAAATTATCTATATGTTTCCTATATTTTCTCAAGCGACGCAGCAAAGGAAACGCGTTGTCTAGCCGAATTCAATTCGTTTTCAAAAAAAACGACTGAAAAAAAAAAAGAAAAACGCTTCGTATTCCACTCGTTCTTTCACACTGGACTCAACCATGGACATCAAATGGCCCGCAATTAAAAGTTCCACAACGTTGTATTTTATCGAATCTCGCCGACGAAATTTCGCTCGGTCGATTACTCGTGCCTCGTCCCACTGGCGGAGACACGTTCCCCGTAATAAAGATATTTAAAAAACGATACGTTCCAAAGCAGTTTACGACCGTTGCGACCATACGTGCCTCCATACACGCGTCGAAATATACACTCGCTGTTGTGTTCTCTTGCTCGTGCACAAGGGATGGACGCTCATTTCTCGTCCTCCCTTTCTCGCGCTTGTTTCACACGCGGCTTTTTTCTCCGGGCGACGTGTGCAGCGAAAGCCGTGTACGGCTCCGGTCAGCATCCCCTCGTTTTATGACCCGGCGAATTTAATGCTCACATCAAACTTTTAATTACCCAACTCGTCTTACAGATTACTAACAGATGGGCCGACGTTTATGCGTCGCGGCCGGTTTTCTTCCTGGGAAAAAATTCGCCCGGAACGTGAAAACTACGGCCCGAGTTATGCCGTGCTTTAACAGCTCGGTGACCGATCAACGCTTTCGCGAGCGATACGACGGCGAGAAATTTTCAATCTCAAGCTGACAGTCAGAGAATCGGAATATCAACTCGAAAAGTGGCGAAAGATAAGAGAGCAAATGAAAGAGGCGCGATGAAAGTATTTTACAACTGTTGCAGATATTTCAGAAAGTCATTAAAGCAGCTACAATAAAGTTCGTTCGTGCACGCCGATGTTAAGTCTCAGACATGCGAACTCAGATAATTACGGTAAAATTCCGGTTTATTATGAATTTATTTCAGTTAAATTATTATTAGTATCTGGCTAAATGAACACACGCGTTTATTGAATTCATTTATTTGAATTCCTTTGTATAAAATAGTTTGTAAAAATCAATCTTTACTACGTAAATTATTTGTTCTTCGACGGAATTTTACTACAGCTAATTATCCTTATCTCTTAGCATCGGAACAAATAAGAGCAGAATAATTCTATTGTCCGAGTTTGTTTGTTATCCAAATGCCTTTGCATCTATGCGTTTGAAAAAACGAGAGTCTACTTGATTTCAGAAAAAAAGAAAAAAAATGTTTAGATCACGGATGTCTTATAACACTTAATCATTAGATTATAGATTTTCGTACGTTTGCAATAGATTTGAAAGTAAATTTCCGAGCAGAGATTCGATTGGAAATTCCATTTATTGGATATTTAACAGATAAAACAACTTTCTATATTGTACTTTCAAATTTTCACGAAAATCCACAGTCCAACTGTTCCACAATTTGTTGATATTACGCGGCGAGTATATTTGAAACATTTAATATCCAAATCCATTTGAAATCGAAATCCACATCTCTGGGAATTATTTGAATTTTCCTGCCCGGTTGAAGCACTCTTACCCAACGACAGCGTGGCTCCGAATTCCCGCAAATTTAGGGAGGATCGATACTAAGAAGATTGGGAATGGTTTATGCCTGATGCATTAAATTCGAACGACGTCGTCTCCATTAAGGGATCAGGCATTAAAAATTCATCTCGAATGGAGGCAAGCTTCGGGCGAGCGTGTTAAAATAGAAAAGATCGTGCCGCGGCGCATGAAACTACCAGCTACCCGTGCTAGTTTCATTTTCCAGCCGTGGACATTAAGCCGAATGCAGCCGCATGCAAGAGTGTATTGCGGAATGCAACTTTTATACGTGGCCGAGGCCGAAGCCGATTCTGTGTTGCGAGAGTGTTCCTGAAAATGTAACAGGTTGGACCGTGCGACAGGGACACCTATTTTTTTCTCTTTCTCCCTCCTCCACTCTCGAATAAAACCGCGATTGGCACGAAAACGGTGGTATAAAGAAAAAAATACGGCTAAACTCGTGGCGTACGCGTCAATAGTTGGACGTAGAAAATTCCAGTGAAAACTGTTTTTCAGTTGTAACGTTCCAGGCTAACGTGCTGTACGTTTTTGCCTCGAATCGCATGCGGTTTGACAACCAGGAGAAATATTTTTTCTTTTCTCTTTTCAATCCGCTGAGAAATCACGGTTCGAGATGCGAGATTAAGTTTTAATGATTTTGAAATGATTTTCTTTTTTCTTTTTTATCGCGATCTGCTACTCGCGTTAATAATTAAAGTGACTAGATGTGGGATAAGTAATATGGATCAGTTAAAAATACAATGGCAAGATTGTTGAATTAATTTCGGTCTTTGTAACACGCCGGATGAAAATAGAGAATAAATCGTTAGTGATCTGATTTAGAAAGCTTCCTCCGTCAAGTTTGCCATTCGAATTTTTCAAAATTCCGAATAGGAATATATTTGAACTTAACGCTCAGAAAAGATCGCATTATTTATGAGACCTAGTATAATATCTATTAATATAATATAATATTTATAATTATGTGCAGTTAAAAAGAACGTGATCAAAAGCCACTTGAGGACGTAACCATTTTACCAGAAGAAGTGAAAACCTGTCTCCAAATACTGTATGTTTTATTAACATACTCAAGAGACGCGAACAGTATCTTTGTTCTCGATAAACGGGCTTTTACGTCCGTAATAAATAACTCACTTGAACATTCAGCTTATTTTCAGCATCCAGGCTTCGTTACCGGTATAAATAACGGGACAATTAATTAATATTTTCAGCGACAATGCCCAAGCTAATCGCACTGCTGACAAATAACTCGCCCAAATCACAGTTTAACTACGTAAATAAATTTCAATAAGCTAGCAACGATGCTAATCCGAGGACTCCGTAACTCGTAAAAAGAGGATTGTTTCCCGCAGACTGCACATCGAATCGTCGAATGACCGACAATCGTCTGTCCCGGAAGGTTTCGAACGCAGACGCGACTCTCCGGGAGATCCCCCACGGAACGTTGCGGACCTTGTCATAAATTAGAAACGCCTCGAGGAATTCCGATGCAGATAGAGGGCTCGGCCAATGAGGCAGAAACAAGGACGAGGCCGCGAGATGGTGTCACAGGATTTATGTCTGGCCGACATTTATACGATTCTGCTGCGAATCTGCCGTCAACGTCTGCGCGTTCGCGAACGATAATTAATAGTTAATTAGTCGCGTCGTTCAAGAACGGCCGACGGATATACAATTTTATTAACTCTTTCACTGTGGATGTACATTTTCCAAGGGAAGTTTCTCATCTTTATGACGTTTAGAGAAATGAAGCAAATCTCTATTTGGATTCTAATTCTGTAGAGAGCACGGGCATTGTTCGAATAAAATATTTGAAGAATGATCATCTAGCTTCGATTGGAAGAAATCGTGAGGCAGTCGAGAGGCAGAAAATAACCGTGAATCACGACGACTGAGAGTTATTAAACTATCCACGCGATTAATGTTTAATGCTGGATCGCGATTTGCTATTCCGAGTGCCACGGCGGTAAGAAATAAATTTTACAACTGAGAGATACATCGAGTTTCGTGCAATCAAATTCAGAGAAAGAGAGTTAAACCTTGCGAGATAATTTCACGCCTGTTTCGTAAAACCGTGACAATAAATTATGGGTTACACGTTAATTACAGTTAGTAGATAAGTTTATTTGATTATCTTAAATTATTGTTATTTATTAGTTTAATGATCGTGATTGTTACAGTTTGGATTTGCAGAGAAACAGAAAATCTATCTGGAATACTAATTGAAAGACTTGATAAAAAAAAAAGAATATGAGATTTTAATGTATTTAAAAGAAAACTGGTACAAATGATTTTTCAGGATTTCGTTTAAATACTCGTTCACCACAGAATATTTTCAGTCGTTAATAATTTTACAGAACATGGAATGCTTTATCGTTGGAACCAAATCAAAGGTAACATTTCATTCATCTATTCGTTTAATTTATTTTATCAAAAATTGAAATTCAGTTTTATTGTTTCTTTTATGTGACAGCAAATGCAATACAGTGGCAGATTAATCGTCGAAAAATATATAAACGACAGGTATAATAAAGAAATATTAAAATAAATAGGAATGGCGAGAAAATCGCATACGTGTGTGAGCTTAAAAAAAATTTGGAGAAACACATCAAAAAAATTAGAATTTTCATTCGACGATTACCTACCGAAGAAAATTCCTATCAAATCATACCTATCTATTTCTTCAGCATTGTTAATATTTGAAAGCACATGGATTTTCCTGTCAAATTTTAACCACAGTTTTTTCTTGCTCGTATCGCTTTCTTTCCGTGCTTCTCAATTTATCGCGACTCATTCCGCGCGGAAGTTCCACCATCGATATTCCACGTGCGTTGGAGGAATTTCATTGGACAACTTACTTGTTAGACTGTTAGACCAATGGATCCTCGCTTCCATTGTTGGCATCGCCTTAGACGATCGGCAAAAGAGACGCGTCTAGCTGTCTGACGCATGTGCATCTAACGCCAGGGCATTAGTTCGTTTCCATGGCACGTATTGTAAACTCCAGTTTCGCGACTATCCCCCGATGTTCCAGAGATATCTTTCCCCCGGAATGGTTACCGATGACTCGTACGTGATGACACGCGATAACTTGCCCCGCAATGGCTCGCAATTTAAGCGCACCACTCGTGCCGCTACGTCGATCTTTTATCTCTGTCAGTATAAAATGGAATTATCTCAACGCGAATCGCCGTCTTTCAGCTTGGTGGTCTCGAATTGTTTACGGAAGCAGCGTAACATCGAAATGCGGGAACTAACTAAAAATGCAAAATTGCACAGTGTGAACATAACACTGGCGAAATGATACATTGTACAGAGTACTTTCGATAAAATCGGCATTCGATGATTGCCTTCGTTAGGCATTGTTCCAGACAATACGAACATATTTACAACAATGTATTTATATTGATAAAACAGTGTTGTAATATTTACATAATATTGTCATAATATTTCATGCGTTTTAGTAAAAACTGCTATTTACGAATCTGAATATTGAATGGAATACTTTCATAAAAGAGAACTTGATCAATTTGTTTTCCGGCAGATTTATACAAATTTAATAACATTCGATATTCCACCGATAAAAAAAAAATAATAGCGAAATCAAGAAGTTAATCAACCCGCTGGTCCCAAGGTGATTCCATTTCCGCTCAACGCGATCCAAAAACTTCCAATCTCGTAACCTGTTGCTAAACATCGTCGCCCGGCGTGCAAGCCGATGACATCGTCGGTTCTCGGTCACGGACGCGCCGATTACGCGGATGTTCCAAGCACAAATAATCCGTCCCCACCTGGTGGAGGTCCCGGCTTCGCAGAAAATCAGCGCGAAACTTTGCCCGCGACGGAGACGCGGCCGAGACGGTCTCTCTATCCTGCTCCCTTATTTAGAGCACGTTCGCCTCCGTCAGAGGCCCGCGAGGCAAATTGCATCCTCAATTTTTAATAAAGCCCCGAAGGGGCCAGGAGAGGTTTTGTTGAACATCGGTATAAAGTGAACTTCGACGTCGGCCGAGTGAAGCAGCCCAACGCGGAAGGGAGACGAGGATGGCGAAAGGTGGCGAGACGAAAGAACAGAGAGGACGAGGAGAACGAGACGTGAAGACGAAGAAAGACGGTGAAAGTCTTTTCTTCGTTTCATTGTAAATGTCAGGCTCAGGACTTTCGCCAGTGTGCCTTTCGACCCTGCCCCACGGCCGGTCCACCTTCTCCTGAAATATTGATTGCAGACGGCGTGGCGTAACGATAGGCTCGTCTAGAATATTCCTGCGAGACCACTACCTCCTTCACTCCCCTCTCTACACCGCACCGCTCATTTATTCCACATTCCGGCTGTGTCTCTGTGTACGCTACTTTCCTATTGCTGCCGCTCTCTTTTTCTATCTCGATTGTATTTTTCTCTTGTTACTCCTGTTTGCACTCGACCGGACGAAAGGAAATTCCCTGGCTCGCGAAAATTTAATCGCCAGAGCAGGGTGGAAGACGGTCCCTTCGCGGGGCAGTCTGATTGAAATACTGTTTCTCTGTTTCTTTGGTAAGATGTGGAAAAGGTTTGCACTTTCGTTGTCGATATATATATTTTTTTTTTTGTTTTTTTTTTTAAGCGTTTAGTACGTGTACGTTTCATTTTACTCTCACACTGGGGAATCAATTTCTTGTTATCTTTGATGTGTTTCAAGTGAAGGAATTTGCCGAGTTGATTATTTATCTCGTCGATCTTTCACCATCGTTGCTCAAATTCGTCATCGGGCAATTAGGTTAGGAAAATTGTGATTGCGAAGCTTGTTAACGCGTTCGCTTCCACGATATTAATGTTAATATTATCGACAAAGAAATATTGAATGATTGAAAATAATTAAATAACACTATAAAATAAGAAATATACGATAAATAATATTATAAAATATCTACTATGCTATAATTTGTACTATAACATATTGCAAATAATAACTACTTTAAAATAAAAATTGCTATCATAGCACTTGTTTTAATATTATACCTTACGAAAATAAAACTTTCTCCCCTATAGAAAGAAAAAAAAAAAACACGTAAATTGTAACGTGTGAAACATGTCACGAAGGAAAAATTCGTAATAAAAAATTCATAATTAGCTTCTCGTTGCTATCGTAAATGTTGAAAATCTATTTTGCCACAACAATTCGTCGCGAAAGTTCGAAGCGAAACGGATCAACGCCTTCGAAAGACTAATTTATTCGCGCGGCGTAAAAGTTCCAAGCAATTAAATGGTGTGACTCGTTTCCCACCGCGGGCCGGTAGTCGTTATTTCACATTATAATTGCCCGCACTGTGAACGCTCGACGACGATTCTCGACAACGAGCCCCGAAGAACTCGCGAGCTCATTAACAATTATCTACCGATTGATACGCTTCTAACGAGCTCTCTCACGATCACGTTGCTCGTTAACATCGAGCGTATCGTTGACACACTGAAACACACACGACGCAGACTCGAGACCGTATCGGGTATCATTTTGCCCTATCATTCATTACATATTCGAGTATATTAATATCCGTCCTGCCTTCCGCCGTGGAAGATGATATCTATGCCGCGAAGAGACAAAACGAGCCGTCCGGCTTCTGGTCCACGATCGATCGATCTTGTTGACGAACGAGCGGGATACACGATTCGGAAACGACATACGAGTAAAACGGAGTATCGAAAACTATGCGCCACACGACGACGGCCTACTTCTTGGAAAAATATTTTACTTCGCGCGTTCGATTCTCTAGAATATTATCGTGTGAAGAAATCGGCTTGATAGTTGCGATGGTTTTCTGATTCGTTGGAGTGCGTCGATGTATCATTCAGAGTGACAGCGTGATAAACTTTAATAAACAAGGAATAATTTAATCATTATCTTTTAAGTCGCTGAATTCGAATTATTACAAATTTGCAACGTTGCGCATTTAATCAGTGGAAAGTTCGATGGTATTTTATTTTTAAACAGTCTTGATAGCGATGTTTTTCGAGCTATTGGAATACATCGACGTATCACGGTCAGAAAGAGTTATAAAATGAAAACGATTTGGTTAAAGAAGTCAAAATACATCAGTCACAAGGTGATTACTAATTTCCGAACTTTTATATAGTAAATTATTTGGATATGAAAAACTGTTGCATATATTTTGCATATTATACGCATTTTATGCATTTTCTTTTACCTTTAAATTTCACAATAAGCAATCTGTAGAAGAACAAACGTCGAGTATTAAACACATATTCCAATTATTCCAATTCTATTTCCTGTTTAGCACTTTTTAAGAAAACTCGAAAATACATCTATCATATATTGCTTTAAATCGTTCCGTGACATCGTATTACTAATAAATAGACAACAAAGTCTGAAGGAAACGCTACTTTCTACCCCTGCTTTCTCATCCCCAATTCCAAGCCTGTCGCGTACCGATCTTCTGCAGCAAAAAACGCGGCTAATTTATCAACGGCCTGACACAACGATCGTTGACCCAGGGGGAGGGGGGAGAACGTCGAAAGGAGTCAGAAAAAGCGGCGATCGTTTCATCGATCGAAAGTCGAGGCTAAGAAATCTCGAGGCAGAGAACGAGACCGTCGGTCGGTCGATCGTCGTCATCGGTCTCGATCGCGAAACTTCACGAGCAACGGATGATAATTAGATAGGGATATAAAAACGACGGACCAACGTAAAGGTCGCTTCGTCGTTGAAGTTCGCCGTTCGAACGGGGCACGATTCTTGCGCCCGGGGCACTCGATTCTTGTTTACGGGTCGCGCATCATTGCGCGCGTGTATCTCCCCGCGAATAAATCACCAATAAAACTGCCATTACGGCGAATGGTTATTCGCGAAGTTTCGGCGGCCGTGACGTTCGAGAGCGCACGCAGAAACTCGCCCTTATTGTTTCGTCGCCGGCAGTAAAGTATCATTCGAGTCGTACGTTTCGAGAACGTCCCGTTCGCCGCGCCGGTTTCTATTTCTCCTCTTCTTCTCGTTCTTCCCTTCCGTTCGCGAAAGGAACGCGGCTCGTTTACCTCTGCTGAAGTCTAGCTTGTTGCTTATATATATGGCGAGTCGGGGGGAAAAGTTGTGTTCCAGACGTTCGAAGAATTCGAATGAGGTGTCTTCGAGCCGAGGAACGAGCGGATCGAGGGTGGTTGGATGTCGTGAAATTTATCTTGAATTCGTACGGGATCTTCTGTCGTCCTGTTGTCTGCGTGTTGTCCCTCCAACGGCTGTTTACTTTCCAGTGAAATGACGCAGTATTACCGTGCTCAGGGTGCATCGTCGAAATGTCTATTGTAGAATGAATAATAGCAAGAGGGGAGGAAAGTAGCTTATGCATCGTTAAAGTAGGACAAAATTTCTCAAGCTCGAGGATCGGAGTAACAATTTCACTGGTTATCGGTAGCAGTTTGAATCGAGCCACTTGACTTTGAAACAGATTTCATTTTGTGTAAAGACTGTCGATGATTGTTTTTACGATTCGTGTCTGACGCAGATTTTCGTGGAAATTCTAATAGATTTGAAAGTATAATTGAAAAACGAACAGAAGATCGTTTTACGCAGTCGTTATGAATATTTTGTTGTATGTCTTTCTTTTTCGTATTATGCGCAGTCTGTGCAATTTTGCAAGTACACAAAAATTGACAGTCAAAATATCACCGTTGATTTATCGTAAGGTAAATGTATATTTTGTAAATAAATGATGCATGTAAAATATTCATCATGAATTAAAATATTCTTGAATTGGAGAGCATAAAAATTATAAAGTACAATAATATACAACATACTAAATTCGGTTTATACAATCTATAACAATTTATATTTAAATTATTCAGTCTTGAAATTTTTAATTTAATTCAATTTCACATTGTATAATTTATATCATGGGAAACGTAAAATATACATTTTAGTATCACACAAATCATTTCCAAGAGATTTCATCTTTGTAGACAAGAGAAACTCCATGTAAAATCTAGTTTTCAAACGCGACACAAAATCACGAAAGCGTGAAACGTTAGTTACTAAATTTCACTCTAAATTAACCTAACATAAATTGTTAAGACTGAAACTGTCACAGAGGCGAAGACTACTAATTAAATTTTAATGTCCCAGCGATACCAGAAGCTTCTATCTCTTGTAAAACCTAGTCTTAACGCCTTCAGTAATCAAACACGACGCGAAACCACGAAAGCGTGAAGCACGTTATAACCAACTTTTACTCTATATCTTGTAGCAGTGATCTAACGTGTTGGGTTGACCAAAAAATAATTGCTTTTTTTCTAATAAATGGACTAATATGTATTTTGTAACAATCTAATTAATTTTATTTTAAACCGCAGACTCACTGTGCAACTTGATACCTGATTGTTCAAACTTGTTTCAGAAAGAGAAAATGCACGATCTCGTTGACGATTGTTTAGCGACGATTCCAGAATGGAAAATCAAAAACATTTTCATCATATTTTACTGTACTGCTTTCCAAAAAGGAAAAAAGGAAAAAAATGTTGTGCAAGTTCATAAAAAAATATCTGACGTGTATGGTGAAGAAGATTTCAAACTACGGCAGTGTCAGAATTGGTTTGCTAAATTTCACTGCTGATGAGGATGTCAGACTATGGGTTTTTGTCTTTCTTTCGAGCAGAGGGGGGTTTTTGTTTTTATCGAAAAAGATAAGAAAATGGTCAATATAAAATTTTCAGTGAGCTAAATTTAATAAATTAAATAAAATTTAATGAATTTTAATTCAAGTTCAGTTAAAAAGTAAGTGAAGTTTTTAAAATTTACTTTTCATTTGCAGTTACTTCTCGACCAACCTGATAAATCATCACAATTGAAACTATTGTAAGAAACTTTGTAAAGATTTTAATATCTCACCAATTACCACCGAAAGGTCGCAACTCTCCAAGGACCCTGTTTGTGATTTGCGTCCCCGGGGAACACGCTCGTAACGCCTTGAATGATAATCAAACGCGATACAAAACCACGGAAGCGTGAAGCATACGTTACACAGCCTCCGTTTATTTCATCGTGAACAATCAGCTCGCGAGAAGAGATCGCGCTCCCTCGTGGACTAGCCTCTCATTTGATTTCCGCCAGACCCACGTGGGTGTTTCGAACCGGTGCGTAATCCGCGTGACTCGACCACGCTCCGATATTTCCAGCCCGTGGTTATTTTCTTTCCTTAAGCAGCAGTCGTTCTCGCCGCGGTGCGTGCGAGCTGCACCGGTTACGTAAATATTATTCCTGGAAGCGGAGAAGTTCGCCTTCGAGACGGCAACTTTTCGGAAAATGTTTATTCCATTAACGTTCATTCCGACTGCATTTTCAGCCCCCTCCCCCTCCCATTAGCGGAGCGGGCTCTACTCTCTTTTCTCTCCGCGGCGTTACGCGTGCTTAACGCAGACGTTGTTATTCTAACCTAACTCCCCCGTACCTAACCCAGCTTCCTAATACGACGCAGAGGAGAGTGAACGGAGCGATCGGTTGGATACACTGACCCATATGTCGCGTCGGTCCGCAGACCTAGAAGTTCCGTCGGTCCAGCCTGAAAAGTCTTCGCACAGTAAATATTGACTTTCGGAACGAGATTTCGGAAGGAGACGAATGGCTGATTCAAACTAATCAGAATTTGATTGAAGAGCGAAGGAAAGTAACTCGCGTTATCGTGTTGGAGAACGTGGTAGTCTGTACTTCTTCGGAAGATAAACAGAAATGAAGGGTGAATTGTAACTTTTTGTTTTTACTCGGAATTAAAGTACGTATGACTTTGTTTTTTTTTTAAGCTAGATCTCTTGCGTTATTAGATAAATATTGGCAATGCTGGAAAATTTATTTTAGAATAATTTAATGCACTGTTACAAGTTCACTTCGCAAGTGCTCGTTTCACGTATTCTATTCCCAATACCATGAATTGTGATGTATATTTTTAAATACAGTCAGGATACAGGAGGTTAAAATTCAATAGTTGGATGAATGAATGAATAATCCCAGTGTTCGTGTTTTCTATTTTACGCGATAAAGGTAAACTACGAATTTGTATTTATGGAAAACTTGAATGTACACGAAAATATTTAAAACGAAGCACTTGTGGAAATAAATCTTTGGTTCACTTCCTTAATTCTTTGAGTGATCAAAATTCAAAAGTTCATATAAAATAGCAAATATAAAGCACAAAGATATATCTTTCAATGAGATAGTATTCTAAGGATACATTCGTTCAATATATTGCAATATGTTATCTTTTTTTCAATATTTAATAAATAAATCAATTACTACGGTACTATTAGTACAGACTAAACACTTGAAGGATTAATTGCATAAAAAATTCACAGATTAGATATAAATAAAAGTTGCAGCCTGAAGCTAACTAGAACTATCATTGGACTAAATTGTCTCGCATCAAAGTTCGCGCTGGAACATTAACATCCTAAAGCGGTATTAAATATTTATTCGCAACTCTGTTTTAACCCGGCGTTCAATCGGATTTCGTACGCTTCATGCACGAGCGAGCGTAAATAAATTGTTGCAGTTCATTATGTGGCTTAATATTAAGCTAACATTAAAATGTACTCCGCTGCATCGTCTACCGGTAATACAACACATACGTACACATTCGCGAAGTCTGACTAAGCTGCATTGCACGAACAATATTACGAGTTGCAGGATCGAAGCAGGTTAATTCGAGCAATTCTACGTTCATGTAAATCCTCCCCGTTTCACGTGTAACTTTCTCGGTAAAATGTTGCTGAGAGGAGGACGATTTGAAAGGACACAACTCGGAAAATACATGCAGCATGTTGTGTATATTAGCTGGTTAATTAGGCGGGCATCTGACAACGATAACCAGAAGGGGCAGAAGAGAATTTAGCCTCGCGTGTCTGATAAGACGAGAAAAAGAATTCGTGCGTTAAGCGCTCGTCGATCTGAGAAATACCCGGTGCTCGATTCCAGCTTTGACTCGAGGTAAGTCGCGTGATACCGATGCTACCGTTCTCATCGACCGAAGAGGAAAACGACGGAGAAAAAGCGGAGGAAAAAGAAAGAGATGAGGCACAAAGTGGCGGGAGAGATAAGTAGAAAGAAAGGGGGAAGTTCTCGTTCTCGAGCAGTTCGGACCTTTGATTTTGCTTATCCGACACCAAGAGGAAGGTAATGGCGCACTTCGTTAAATTAATTGGCTTCTTACAGCTCGACGGCACCGAGTTTAGTGCCACTAAACTTCAGCCTCGATTACGCGACGAAAACTCTCGCAGCGCGATCTCCACTGTGCAGTATATTACAACTGCGTTACCCTGTTGTCTCCTCTGTCTCCCTCTCTTCCACTTGTAAATTACAGACGCGTAACAATCGTCTGTCAACGATCCATTATCCGTAGAAACGCGATTCCTTATAAACGTTGTAACGAACGAGCATGTCTCCTCTTTCCATACTGTAATTTTCAACTACTGCATCCCTTGAATGGTGCGTTTAATTGAGATCAAACAATCGAATACTAACTGTGGTTGAATTTGTGCTCGTTTTGTTACACCAACACTCGTTCAATATTCTTTTATACTCAAAATTACGTTACTTATGATTTATTAGGTAGACTTTTAGAATATTATAATATGGATATGATTTATTAGGTAGACTTTTAGAATATTATAATATGGATATATTTTACATGCTTTTTAATTCATTTCAATTCATGTTGAATTACTCTGATATCGAGGTAATGCAAGCGGTTTATATAGAGCGGTGAAGATAATAAATCATGCGAATATTTGATAATAAATCAAGCAAAAATTTGATCGAAATAAACGCGAACGAATGCCCGTGCTTAATACCACTGTGTTCATTAAACGGATGATAATGCAACAAATGAGCGCGAACTTGTCGGCGTTCGTTCGTTACAAACGCATCATTAAACGTATGCCACTGAAATCCAGCTGAAAATCTCCGGCGCACACTGTCCAGATACGAGCGTCAAACGTTCACATCAAACGCGATTTCAAACGATTTCACGCGATCGCCATTTAAACGGCAATTATTCTCTCTTTTCTTCGACGAATCTTTCCGTGGCGCGTGCGTCACCGATCACGCGCGTATTGAGACGTACGAACCCTCGCGAGGCCGATTTCACGGCGATAAACGCCGCGACGGATTATGGAAATTTATAATGAAAGAGAGAGAGAGAGAGAGAGACTCGTAATAATAAGCATCGTTAAGCGTATGCCGCTTCCATGGGCTGCTAATGTCTCATAATTCCACGACCACGTCGACAAGAAGTCGTTTCGGAAACGGAAAGTTTAAAGGGCCGGTTACGGGCGAAGGGGAGAGACGCGGAACGTATATTTTACTTAATCGGAGACTCAAGAATCCGAAGGGGGTGGGGAGCTGGTTTTTGTACGCGGAACGAGAGGCAGGCCCGGGCAACCAGAGAAGTCGGAGGCCCATACACCGGCTCGTTAAGAATTTCATTCTTAAAATCGGTGGCCACTTAGGCGGCAGGTGGGCCGCCGGCATCAAATCGGACGTGTTACGTTAACTGAATTTAAATTGTCGGCAAGGGGGATGGAGGGAGGGGCCCGTAGCACCCGTTGACCGCGCGCGCGCATACCCTGGGATTATCATAATTTATGCGCCCTTGCGCCTTCGAATGAGCTCGCGCCGCTATTCCCAGAGCTCTTTATTATAAATCCAAATCGGCCGCATAATTCCCTGAGATATAAACATCTCGCGGGAGCCAGCCAAGGGAAAATTAGATTACGCCCCGATGAAAGATACTGAGCTGCTTCGTGCCCACCGATTCTGCATCATAAAAGAATTTATAATGGCAGACCCTATGAAAATATCGCGCGCACGCCACTGAGCAGCAGTCGGCCATGTTCTTGCCAGATCGGCACCGGAAGTTCGAAGCCGAGTGTTTAAAGAAAGAAAAATAATGGGTAAGTTATAGAAATCGGACGCGGGCAAGCGTGATTGTGAAACGGGTTTCGAGCCCGTTGTCTATTTAATGATTCGTTTAGATAAAGAAATATTGTTGAGACGTATTTTGAAGCTGTAGATGAAAATATACTATGATACGAGCAGTGGGGAAATTCAATGAAAAATTTAGAGAAGGAATAAATTTAAATGAAGAATATATTTGAAGAATATTGAAACTGGAATATACTGGAAAATATATCTTTGATCATTGATGTTTGAATGAATGTTGATTTGTGATATTTGAATGAGTGCATTGAATTTGAGAAAATGTTATTAGAATGTATTTTGAAATTGAAGTACATCGAAATAAAATGAAATGAATGGAAAAATATTTTTATTATTAACGACGTGTTGACGATGCGATATGATGATTGAAAAATGTATTTATCGTTACAAAATTGATATGAGAAGATCAAATGATATGTTTGGGAATCATAATTTGTTTATGTAGGTGCTTCATAGACTTGGAAGAAGGATAATTTAATTTAATTAAAGTTGCATATGCGTCCACAGAGAATCTTAAAGCGGGAAATTACAGAGAACATATAAAATAAAATATAATATTTAAAATTCAACTTTTCATTGTTTCTACTTTTTAAAATAATATTCTCAAAAGTACGATGATTCTTTCAAAATAAAAATCTGTCTATTGATACCTGTGTATTAAATTGTATTATGTTTCTAAAATCTTACTGGATTTAATGAATATTTCGTTTAAAATTAGCAAGTGTCCAACGAATTGCAAAAGAGAGGGCACGAAAATTATTTAAATAACCAAGGCTATTTGCACGAGATTCTACAAGCAAATTTTACAAATTCCATCGAAACGTGAAATCGCGATATTGTGAAACCCGTTTGTCTCAATTGACTCTCACTGGCGAACCGTCACGCTTGAGAGCCGCGGAATAAAAACTTTCCGATACCAGAGCGTCCCAATATTTTCTGAAACATGCTGATGCCATTCGTGGCAAAAAACGTTCGACCCACCTCTTTCCACCCTCCATCTCTATATTTAACGGTCTCTTAAATCGATGAAATACGCGCGGATTATACCAAATGCAGCCGAGGATCCTATTTTCCCTCGACCCTGCTCAAATTCGGAAACTGGCCTCCTGATTTACAACCGTCGATTAACGGATTAAGAGAATTCGATGCTCGCATTAGAGAATTCTCTAAACTGTGTTTTCGTGTCGAGTAGCCCCGTGCTCTGCATCGCGACTAAAGGGCGCTCCTTCTAAACGCGGAGCTCTACGTTAATATGCTTACGAAGCCGCAACAACGCTCCGCTCGCCGACAAAACAGTAATTTATCGGGTAAATAGCGGCGCAAAACAAGATGGGCGAACACGGTGTTACCGTAAATACGAGTTCATGGAAACTTTCGGTTCGATAGCGGTGAATACCTAAATCCATTGTCCCTTTTCCGTTCGAATTTCCTTTCAGCTGGACGATCGTGCGAGGGAAACGATCGGATCGGTAGAATAGCGTTAATTGCGCGCAACGAGGAGCTAATCGCATTCAGTTAACATATTCGTTATACAGCGTTCCACGTGCATACAAATGAATGTTTCATGCACTGCAATATTCGTATAACTTGAAAATTACACACGTATCCGCAGTGGTTCACTGGAAACTGTTTTGTAGAAGAGTTGCCATTTTTTTTTGTAATATTATATTTTTGTTAACAGCGTAACTATCACTAGCTATCACTGACATTAGATTGCAACTCAAGAATCAGATTCAAAGAAACCAAAAATATACATCTCGCACCAGTGAGTAGAACATTCCTGAGGTGTCGTGTAACGATTAAAATTATTTTTACTTCTATAATTTATATGACACTAATACACTGTATATTGTATATATACTGGTATTAATAAAAATAAGAAGACCAGGTATCACATACATCCGACCAATAAAATTGTTTAAAGCATCTCTATATTTGCTTTTGATAGACTAATTCCTAAAAAAAAGAAAAAAAGATAGTGGAATATAATGAATACGCAACCAGCGTGCAGCTAATGGGATCATACAGCATTCGTTCTCGAAGAGACGAGCTATGCAGGGTTGCGAAGCGTCGAAAATGGATCGCCCGGCTCGTGACGGGTAATTTTTTGAATAAACAACCACCGGCGAAACGAGTCGCATTAATTTGTGAACCGTGGTGTTTACCTGTGTGCACGCATAACGAATGAGCTCGGGTGACGCGTGATTTTCTGGCAAGCGGGATACGCCGCTGCTCGCGACAAAAGTTTCCATTTTCCCCCACTCGTCGGCGTACCTCGGTAGTACCTTGGCCCCATCGAAAGGTACCATGTCATCGATTAAACTCGGCCAACAATGAAGCACGATTTCAGAAGGACCAATTACGCCCGCTTCGAGAGCAACAAGACCTTTATCAATGTGGCGCGGTAGCCCACGGTTTCGTCGTTTCAATTTTTCACTCTGCCGTCTCGTTCGTGGCGTCCCGCAAACAAGCTCGTCATCGTTCCTTCAACGATTTATATTATCGTCGCGGACGAACGCGATCCCCCGCCCACTTACACGTCGTTAAGTTTCTTTCGTGTCCCGCTGTTGCACCGTCATCGTGATACAGCCCGCTCCGCATCTTGTACACGCTCCGCTCCGCCAGTGAAAAAGACTATTCGTCGAGTTTCTGCGACAGGCAGCTGTCGCTGGGAAAGTTCAAACGCACGAGGACTTCGCGAGACGATAAAGGTTCGGTTGCTTCAAGTGTCACGGAACCAGTTCGTTCCCGTGCTACCACGCTGAATGGAGAAAAATGATCGGTGGTATCCAGCGCATCCATGTGCTTATCCTCCAAATTACGCTTTCTCCAGACTTTCGAGAATTTCTTGCACCATTCATATTTACTCTGCCTCCGTCCTTTCACGTCAATCCTTCTTTCAAAGGTTGTTTTCATAGGATTAACGCTACTCGAACGGAAAGTATCCGCTTTTCAAACTCTCGATCCTTCTCGATCGAAGAATGTTTGTTCTTGCCCTCATCGACCAAAGAGTCACCGATCGTTCGACTTGGCCACCAGCTGAAAACCCTTGGAAACCACGTAGACGTGCGTTTCTCGGTTCACGTCGGCCGTATGGCGCGTCAAGGGTGTCGGCTCGACTAACGAGGGTTAAGGCATCGCGACGGCGGCGCGGCGTTTTCGCCATGAATCTCAGCCTCCAAGCGGCATCTTCGCACCTACACGGTTCCGTGGTTCCTTTGTGCTCGTTTTCCTTTCGCTACGGGCAGTCGGCTCGTGACGTACCACTTAAAATTGATTACCTTAATTTATGGAACGGTTAATCTAGGCGCGGCGGCCGCTGCGGGCGACTCCGTGATTTATCGTTTGCCCTGTGCCTCGCTCGAATCGCCACTCTTCGATCGTTCATTCGTTCGCGTTATGTTTCTCACACAGGACAAGGTTAAATCGATTTTTTTTCGGGATCAATTTTCGATCCCCAGCTGTTTCACACGCGTTACACCCGTCGAATTCGTAGACGTTGATACGCGTGAACTTATGAATCTTAGAAAAACTCTGCGGCTCATAAATTAGTTGACTTTGAAAGTCGGACGAGTTGAATTTGGCGCGGTCACCGATTTAGGCGACTACGCCGGATGTTCGTGTTGTTCCTCCGACAACGATTTGCCGGTCGCTAGCGTTTGATCTCTTTGTGCTTCGTTTTCTAGCCATCGTCGTTGCCGATCAGGTCGACTAGAATGTGTTCTGTCGGAAACTTTCCCTCTAACGACGTCTATTACTAACGGTGACTACACGTTGCAGCGACGCTGAAGATCAGCCAGATTCTCTATGTTCCAGAAACACTATCCAAAGAAGGGAACTTCGATGAGGAGATAGGAATTTCGCTGACAAGAATTTTTAGCTGAAATTGGTTAGCTCTGGCCAGGATCTTACGTCAAGTACTTTTACTACGTTATTGAAATATGTCGATGCATCTTATTGTTAGAGAAAACTTGAAAATAAAGTTTGTAAAGTTGCTTTTCATTTGTGAATTTACCAATCTAGTAGAAACTATCATCGTACAAATCTTGTGGTACTAGAACGTGATAATCGTATATTTCTATTAATTTAATCCTAATATCGTTGACACACCACAATTTTGCTACGACTTTTCGATTGAGCTTTTATTCATTAAATTATTACATACTCTATTCTTACAATTACCATTCTACATGACGTATAGAGAAATTGTAAGATAGCTGCTAAATGAATTAATAGACATTTTTTTAATGTCAATGACCGAAGTCACACGTGCGCGATTGTTAACTGTTCCGTAATCCGTGATACAACACCGCGTACTTTCAACTCATTAGAGCGGCTTTGCCATTGCGTAACTGAATCGAATCGTTACATTCGCAAATAATCAAATAAAATCCAACAAACTCCGTGGGCTTTCATCTTCTCGACGTCGTCGCGTGAATCCCAGATATTCTTCCGAGTCGAAACGAGTCGTCGCGGCGTGAGAAACGCTGTGAGCCAGGCACGTGTATTAAATCGCGACAAAGACCAACGTACACGGCCCTGCCGTTAATTACTCTAATTACCCGCGAACAAAGGTCTGGCGTGCATGAAACGGCGAGGGGAAGGCGTGCACTCGCGCCCCGGTGCAAATTCGACGGTGGTCGAGGGACGACGACGAGCCTGCAACGGGGTTGTACGAGGCCGGACAACAAACTCCCTCTCGTCGTTACCACGTTTTCTCATTCTGTCCAGGAGCCAGCCTCCCCCGGGGCCATTTCTATTTGTCCTCCTGAGAGCCAAACCGTGTCGCAGCTTCCGACGGCACGCGTTTGCCCGACGTCCGGTTGAACACGGCCGGTAACCGAACGGCGACAACACTCCCAACCATTGGCACAGGGCTAGAAAGAGAGGATTTTCACGGTGACGAACGACGGTGACTCGTGCCAACCGATTGTTTTATGGCCATGGATACCACTTGGAGTTAACGTGGAACAGATAGCGCTGGTCGTGCATATCTGACGAGACGAGCGAAGGTTCGAAACGCGCTTGTTTCGGAGATATCGGCTAATGGAATTTGCATGATAATGAAATCGCAATCCTGAGGAGATACGGAAGACTCGAAATGACGGCGAGGCAGCTGCTCGACGTAATGGGATATTGATGAGGGATCTTCTCGCGGCAGTGGTTGATTTCTTTCTTTTATTTTTCTTTCTTTTTTTTGCGTTCGTTTTTCTTTGCGAAAAGAAATGTTGGAAGATGTGAAGGATGATATTATTATGAATCGATATATTGTGAGTTTATATTCAGCGAAATTTCGATACACCTTTACTGCATTTGCGCTTCATAATTTATTTTATATGTATGTCTTTATTCTTGCATATTGTTCAGCTATACTGTGCAAACGTATTCTGTACATAAATTTATATATGTAATTCTATACTTAATATATCATCGTACGCAAGAAAATCACTATCGATATTAGAAGATTTATGTGTTTCATACGCAGAACGTGTAGCACACACAAAACAGCTAATATACCTGTGTTTTCTAGACTTTACTTACGTTTGGTTGGTCACTGTATTAAAAAAATTTGTAGTTTTCGAATCTCATAAGGAAAAATAAAAAAAAAAATGTTAAGAAATAAAATTTCCATCAATTTAAATTGGAAATACTGGAGTTTCAGTTCGTTTCGTTGCGGACAAGAAACGAATCGTTTACAGCATCGTTAAGTCGCGCGACATTTTCTACCTCGTGTCAGTTGACAATTTTACGGTTGGCAGAAGCTATCGGCTGTTTACGACATTACGTGATAGCGCTTCGAAGGCGTTATGCAGCTCCGAACGGTTCAACGACTTCGTAAAATCACTGTTAACTCTGAAACGTAGTGCTAATGAGACGCCTCGTGATCTTCGCTTTCCAACAGACGCGTTTACACGCTCGCTGCTCTCGAACGATCTCTGATCTCATCTATCTTCTGCCAGATAAAACTTCACGTACATTTATGTATATTTTCAACAAGTTTCTAAAGTGTCGAAATGTCGGGAATAATTCGTAAATTTTTAATAGAAATTTTCACTGATTCACAGCACTGCATTTTTCGTGATTTTCTTTTTCTATTCCTTGCGTTTTATTTCTCTGACACGAGTTTCATGCTTTCTAATCGGCGATTATTTCTAATTGTCGTTAAAAAATTCCTTTAGTAAGAAAAATTTATTGTTAGTGGAATGTTATTTTCTTTTCTTTTCTACGTCAACTTCTTTCTTTGTGGATTTATTTCTATCGTATTTCTTCACTTACATATAATTCTCTGTGAAACACAACCGCTGCGACTGAGTGTCGAGCAAACTGCGCGACAAAACAGCATTTAGCTAAAGCAGACGATAGAAAAGCAATATGCTCTCAGTTCTCGTACATACACGTATATGTCAGACATCAAAGTGGACTCAAACGATTTAAGGATTCAATGATTCAACGTGTTGTTCTTCAATTAATAATCAATCATAATTACTGGACTGCGAATTTTTATACAAATTTATATTTTTACGAATAGAATAAAAAAAAAAGAAAAATAGAAGATTGATAAAAAAAATGGTTTCACGTGTCGAATATTTTTACATATTCGTCTGCAATTTCGCACTTGAAAATCTTGCAAACGCACAAAAATCCGCAGAACAACGGAAGATAAGAGGAAGAAACAAGAGAAATTCTTCTGAGAGAGAGCTCACAGTTTCGAGAGGGGCAACCAGTTGCAAGATTATGACGTTCTCCAATTAACCAAGGTTAACGAAGAATCAGTAATCCCTAAACGGGGATCATTAGGTGCACGTGGAACATACAAATGATCAGACAAAGAGAGAGAGAGAGAGAGAGAGAGAGAAGCGCGGCTAAACTTACCTCTCTTCGTGTACGTAGAATCACGCATAACCGTGCAACGATTCACAATCGCGACACGGTCGCGATTACTACATTGAATAATTCATCGCTGCCGGTCTTGTCAAAGAATATATCGATAGGGCTACTCTTCCCTTTTACACTTCCTCCGTAGTCGGTATTGCGACTCCACCCACTCGCCTCTCTCTCTCTCTCTCTATTATTATTATTCTTCTTTCTCGACGACGTTCCACCGATCCTTCCAGGAAAAGTGGGAAAATTGGTACGTTTTCACGGTTTAAAAGCTTCAAAGTCGAGAAAAGAAGAAATAGAGGAAGAAGAAGAAGAAAAAAGAGGGAGAGAGATGGGGGAAGAAAAGGGGGGATGATCGGATCTGAAAACGAAAGAAGAACAAAGGTCGACGAGAAATCGCTGCGTTGTCGAAAGACATTTTTTTCGTCGGCTTTTGTTTCCCGGGAAGTCGACGGCAGGTAGTCCCTTTTCTCCCTTTTCTCCCTTCCCCTCAGCAGGAGTCACGACAAACGGTTCATACTTCATTCAACTTCGTTTCCCATCCATCGTTGGGGATCATCGATAGGAATGGGTACTTACGAATCCGGAATGAATTGAACGTCCAAGTTTCGTTTAACAAATTGTCCTGTCATGAATCACTGTAACAAAATTAGTAGCGAAAATCATCCACCTGTAACATTCTCGGGAATTCTCGAAATAAATGAAATAAATAACTGCAAATAAATGAAATATCCCCAAATTATAAACTAGAAGATTGTATTCTCAGTATAATAAAAAAAACAAAATAAATAAATAAATAAAAATAAAAATAACCGGAAGTAAAAGCCACAGTAAAAGATGCGGAGTCTACTTTCTCATTTTGGAAAATAGTCATGGAACATTCGAAATTATTCTACTTGAATTACGGTGGGTGATCGATTAACGAACATGATCCGTACAAAGACGATGTTCGCTACATAAAAATCTTTCGCGAAAGTGTTCGTTGTCCGATTTGTTCGCAGTCGAAACTGTTTGCGAACTGTTTGTTAATCGATCACTCACTGTACTTAGTACAAGAAAAATAGATCGGGAAATACTAGGAGTTCGAATCCAAGGACTTTGAAAGTCCGAACCTACTTGGTACTCGATCCCATCTCTAATCGAACATCACCTACCGGAATCCACCGCGTGCTCGTTTTCTTTTTGGCCTTTGAGGTGCTGCGACAAAGGTACCAGCATATTAATCACCGCCGGCGACCATCGTTTCTACACTCGCGCCCATTACACGGAGGATTCTATTGTCAAGGTCAAGTTGGTTGGAGATTTTTTTCCACGATACACCGGCAGCTCGTTAATTACTTGGGTTAAAGCGGAGGGACAACGTTTCAGCGGAAAGTTCTCGCTTTATGATACATTTTTAACCAACTCTCTCTTCCCCATATCGAATTAACTCGAATCAAGAGTTCGATGCAGAAAATTACGCTATTACTTCTATGGTGAAATTCGGATATCGAAATATTAGAAACGATTTTGGTAGGTTGCACGTATCAGACTGTTGGAGGAAAAGGAGGCAAGATGAATGGATAAAATGGCGACTGGTTTCCACGTTACCAAAAATAAATGATTGATCAATATAGTGATTTTATTCTTTTATGTGTTTTGCGCAATTTGCAAACAAACAAAGCTTCTCCATCATGTTACTTCTTGAATGTTAGACAAACAACTTAGACTTGAATAATTTAAATGCTAATAATTAGAATAAATAGATTTATATGATTATATTTAAGTCATAAACAGAAATCAATATCAATTTTGACAAAAGTATCTGTAAGAAGGTTAATAAACAAAGGAGAAGGTAAGTAAACAAAGGAGAAGGTAAGTAAACAAAGGAGAAGGTAAGTAAACAAAGGAAAAAGATAAATAAACAAAGGAGAAGGTAAGTAAACAAAGGAGAAGGTAAGTAAACAAAGGAGAAGGTAAGTAAACAAAGAAGAAGGTAAGTAAACAAAGAAGAAGGTAAGTAAACAAAGGAAAAAGATAAATAAACAAAGGAAAAAGGTAAATAAACATTGGAGAAGTTAAATAAACAAAGGAGAAGTTAAATAAACAAACGAGAAGGTAAATAAACAAAGGAAAAAGGTAAATAAACAAAGGAAAACGTAAATAAACAAAGGAGAAGGTAAATAAACAAAGGAGAAGGTAAATAAACAAAGGAAAAAGGTAAATAAACATTGGAGAAGTTAAATAAACAAAGGAGAAGTTAAATAAACAAACGAGAAGGTAAATAAACAAAGGAAAAATGTAAATAAACAAAGGAAAAAGGTAAATAAACATTGGAGAAGGTAAATAAACAAAGGAGAAGGTAAATAAACAAAGGAAAAAGGTAAATAAACAAAGGAGAAGGTAAATAAACAAAGGAGAAGGTAAATAAACAAAGGAGAAGGTAAATAAACAAAGGAAAAAGGTAAATAAACAAACGAGAGGGTATATAAACAAAGGAAAAATGTAAATAAACAAAGGAGAAAGTAAATAAACAAAGGAAAAAGGTAAATAAACGAAGGAGAGGGTAAATAAACAAAGGAAAAAGGTAAACAAACAAAGGAAAAAGGTAAATAAACAAAGGAGAAGGTAAATAAACAAAGGAGAAGGTAAATAAACAAAAGAGAAGGTAAATAAGCAAAGGAGAAGGTAAATAAGCAAAGGAAAAAGGTAAATAAACAAAAGAGATGGTAAATAAACAAAGGAGAGGGTAAATAAACAAAGGAAAAAGGTAAATAAACAAAGGAAAAAGGTAAATAAACAAAAGAGAAAGTAAATAAACAAAAGAGAAGGTAAATAAACAAAGGAGAAGGTAAATAAGCAAAGAAGAAGGTAAATAAGCAGAGGTGAAGGTAAATAAACAAAGGAGAAGGTAAATAAGCAAAGGAGAAGGTAAATAAGCAAAGGAGAAGGTAAATAAACAAAGGAGAAGGTAAATAAACAAAGGGAAAAGGTAAATAAACAAAAGAGAAGATAAATAAACAAAGGAGAAGGTAAATAAGCAAAGGAGAAGGTAAATAAGCAAAGGAGAAGGTAAATAAACAAAGGAACACAAAATCTGAAATATCCGCAAATTTCTTTCAATATATTTCGATAAATAACTATTGTTTTACATACAAGATCAACAAACATATTATACATCATTCGGAATCGCATCAAGCTTTTATTTTCTGCGTAATTCCAGTAATCCATGGTAATGGTCATGTAATCAACGAATCGACAACTCTCGCTATGAATCATCGAGCATACTGAGATTATTCCTTCTGCATAGTTTCGAAGAATCAGTCCAACGATAAACAGTCGCTGATTCAACCGAGCCTCCATCGTTCGGATTGAACTCGACGAGACGTCTCGCAAGGTCCTTCGTAGCCTCCGGCTGCAACTTCTTTAAAACGAAAACTCTAATGCAGTTCCGGCGAGAGTTGAACGCGGCAAAGTTTCAAAGTGGAAAAAGGTCGCGCGCGTCTAGGTAGCCCGCGGAATCGGAAGTTTCGCGAATAAAGGGGAAATCGAACGCCTTCGAGGCAGCCATCGAGCTGTGCATCAAATTGCAAGCGCGGCAATTAAGATCTCCCGGTCTCGTAATTCTCTATCGCTGTCAACAGACGTTGCATCTTATTTATTTGTAACATAAGTTCGTTACGGAAGCGCACTGGACCAAAGAAAGTGCAAGAGGTGCAAAAGGGAAACGCATAAACTTGGAAATGGAAGTGTGAGAAGAAATTGCAATAAAGAAAGGCGAGTTGTCATTGGAAGAATATTGTTTTTGTAACGTATCCTGCACTTTGTGTATTTTTACATCTCCAAATTTCTCACAAACGCATAAAAATCTATTTCATAGAAAATGATTTACTTTTAATTTAATTGATCATTTATTAAGTATCCTTTAAGGATCATTTATTTATTATTTCCTATTCGTCTAGGAAATAGACAATACATCGATTGAATTTCCTTTTCTCTTACAGTACGTCCGAAGAGAATGTGAAAAGTGCAAAAAATAAATTCCGATAATGTATATTCTTAACATATGCAAACATATTCTGTTAGGATTGCATTCGAAAATTATAAAGTTCGATACTACGAATGAAGACGAGATCATAGAACGATACTCGGAAAAATTAACAGTTTGAGAAACTTTCAAGTCTAAAATTGATCTAAAATTCACAATTTTTAAAAATATGTCTTTTACAAATATTCACCTGGAATATTCTGATTTTTATGATTTAAAATTCTAAATTTTTTCTCTTCTCTTCTCTTTCTACGTCCAAAAAAAGAAAAAAAATTGCTATCTGACATCCTTTCTCAATAACTATATATCAACGTATTCCAGGAGGATCGTTTCGATATAAACGATATAAACAATACTGCAGATAAAGTTTAATACACTCCCTGCAAAGGGAGTTGATCGTCGCGTGATACTCGGCGAAATTAACACCTTGCCCGACGAGAAGCCTTCGACGGCGCAGTCGATCATCGACGAGCTGGTGAAACGTGATCGAACGACGAGCGTTGCCACTTCGCGGCTCGTAAACTTGAAACCAACGAGACTCATTTACCATGTGATTATGGTGCGCGAAGCCATGAATACTGACGCGTTCTTTCATTACCAGCGGACCAGCGTAGCGTGAACCTTTGAAACCGGTAAGAAGAACGCCCAGTCTCTAAAACCAACCACCACCGAGTGTCTCGCTTTATTCGCTTGGCCAACGATTAAATCTATGGTGTCGTGAGCATCTCGTTCGCTGAATCTGGCTCAAGGGAAGTGCGAAAATAAACAAAATTAGAGATGATGATGGAGACACTGGATAATAGTTATTAAAGCGCGCCGTCTTCGAAATAAATGGAAAAAGAAATAATGACAGTTTAAGAAGACAAACGACGTTAAACATCGTTAAACGAGAGTGCTTATTTTCACCAAACAATGCTGATGCTTGGGCGTTTCGTCGGTAGAGAAGATTTATGATAAAATATCGTTCAGATAGACCTCTCCGCGCTTTCCAAAGAGTTGCCATCGCGACGAATTACGCGGTCATACATTATGCGCCGAGTTGATTAACGAGTCAACACCATTCACTGAGAGCTTTTTCTCCGATGTAATTTGCTTTTTGTTTCTTTCTTATTTTCTTTCTTTCTTTGCATATTTGTTAGAAGTGGTATATTTTTAATTGTTTACTAATAAATACTCGAAACGTAGAAAATGTAAAAGAGCAAAGTGACTTTCTTTTATATATTTTACAAATACTTCAAAAACTGCTTTAGTTATCCCGACGCTACAGAAAAATAGTTCATTTAAAGAAAATGATATTCAATTCATTTTAAATTTCACTGCATTGTGATACGCACTGTTACATTAATCTGTTGATATTCCTAAAAGAGAAACACACTTCAAAAAAAATTAAACAATAGTTTCAATCGACAACATATCACGTCGTTGAACCACTTTTCACCTCGTCAAGTAGACAAACAATGAATTGGAATAATTGCTTTTACGATTTTTTTGTCTTTTTTTATTGTTTTATGATTACTTTTACTACGTCGTTGTATTAATTCCCCTCTGCCCCCCTCCCAAAAAAAAAAAAAAAAAAATATTAAACGACAGCTTCGATCCATAAACGTATCGCATCATCGGACCACTTTTCACCCCGCGCGTCGCCAAATAGAAGAGGAACGAATTCACAGCGAGACGCGAGCCAACAACAAGGGTGGGAGAGAGAGAGAGAAAGAGAAAGGAAAAAAGAACGTAAACCGGGTGGAGAGCAGCGCATTTGCGGTATTATCGTAACACGCTCGTCCATGAATATTTATGAGTCCCCTTTCGTTCTATCATCGCGAAAATCAGCCCTGTCCGGCAAAGCGTGCTGGCGTCGCGCGCCGCGTATCGCCGCCTGTTTCTCGCCCTATCGAGCCGCGATGATTAAACCCGAGCTGGCATTCCACGCCGTGGAAGCGGTTATTAACGACACGTTGCACCTTCGACGGTTCTACGGGGCTCGCGCGCGTCCGAGATCCGATCGATGGCTCCTCTTTCCCTCTCTGCCTCACTCTCCCTCTTCCCCCTTTCTATCTCTCTCTCTCTCTCTCTCTCTCGCTCTTCGCGATCGCTGCGAGACGTTCTCCTGGCTATTTATCCTGACCGGATCCATTAGCCGAGATATACGGTATGCAGGCACGGTAACACGAGTAATTCTGTTGCGCGTAGTCGCGGCTGACACGCCTGGATTTTTTTCGCCGGGGCGAGAGACGCGCGATCCGTCGCCGCCGGGACAAGCGTTATCAGCGGACGTTTATACAGGACAGGCTGATATATATTGCGTTTAATCGAGAGAAAAAATATCCGCGACGCGGAACGCGCGACGATATATTTTATCTTAAATAGGTTCCAACACTGTTATCGCGGGACGAACGCGATAATTAATTCCAGCTGATAGATACGTCTGAATGCTAATCGGCGGACGGCGACCCTGCGAAGCGCGACCACGAAGGCCGCGTGATCGCGTGAGAAAGCCGTACGAACGATCGGTAATCCTCTCGATATATATATATATATATATATATATATATATATATATACCGAGTCTCTCGAATGTACTCGGATATAACTGTGTCTCCGATAATTTGCATTTTCGAAAGATACGGTATCACCGGTTGAATGTAATCCAATGTAAAATTCGCCAGACAGGAAGTGTTTATCCTCGATCGGCGGATGCAACAGTCGACCAACGTTGTCGGTGAACGCTCCATGAAAAAGATTTACTTTCTTTCTTGTTTCTGGTGGTCGAAGAAAGATTTTTGCAGATGTGAACAAAAAAATTTATCTCTCATTCGATAAAAAAATTGCATGGAAATTGCACGAAATTATATGAGAAGATGAGCAAGATATTC
Organism: Tetragonula carbonaria; assembly: GCA_032399595.1. Classification (NCBI taxonomy): domain Eukaryota; kingdom Metazoa; phylum Arthropoda; class Insecta; order Hymenoptera; family Apidae; genus Tetragonula; species Tetragonula carbonaria. Next base: position 20,962,576 of record JAUCRC010000001.1, on the reverse strand, counting down.
AAACTCTAATGCTTCCTACAATATACAATACTCTCTCAAATTACATTATACTAATTTGTCTAATCACGCAGTAAAATGCAAAGAAATACGAGTAACTAAACTTGCAACGGTAATCAAGAGAGATCGAGAACAACGAAGATCAGATCCAATCAAACTGCGCATTCGCTAGCCAATGGCTAGTTAAACTGTGTCAGATCCAGAGAGAGATGCAACGTTCTCGCGATACTCGGTGGCGGAAACATCGTCGTTGCGTCACGTTTCAGCGTCGTGCTCGTTTTCAGAAACGGCCGGGCGAGTCCACGCGGAGGCGCAATCGAGATTAAAATCGGCGAAGGCAGTACTATTCGCCAATTAAAGTCCTTCTCCCCTCCGATAATCACGAAGCCGTCCGACGAAACACGCTACGCAGCACGTAACACGGTTATCTATCCGATACGATAGCACCGGTCACCCCGTGCTGGAACTTCCGCTAAGTTTCAGAACCGCGGTGTACGGCTACCATGCCGGTAGAGGCTGATTTCCATCGTCTCCCTTTCAATTCGCACTCTCGCGTGGCTCGCGCGCAGCCAACAATCGGGGGATCGTTCGCCGTGCTTCCCCGGAATTTGTAAGGAGTAAGTTTCGTTCACTCGAGGATCTAAACAATATCCCGCGGAGAACGTCGCGGCTGGAGACGTTACTCGGATTAGGGTGTAGGCGTAGCGCGACCGTACGGCGAAAGAGAGACGGCTGAAGATGAGAAAGAGCCCGAGTGGCATCTGTTGCGCCTCCATAAGCAACATTTACATAATCGCCAAGGCTCGAGAGACGAGCTCCCGAGACGGAACACAGTGGCTATGGCTGCACACACCACCACCACCATCACCATCGTCGCGGCGCGACGCGACCCTTTCTTCCATCTTTCTTCCACCGTGCTCCACGACCAGGCAAATCCATCGGCTGCCACTCACTTTGCCATTGTGAGCAGGACGGCCGAGTTGATGCGCAATTACTTAAAAATACACCCACTCGCGGCAGCCGGCTGAGCCTTGTTCCTTCCACCGTTCTGAACCGGAGAATCGGCCGCTTTGAATGACAAACGTCCGCCGGCTGGAGGAAGCAGTGCCCGGGAATTCCTACGGCTGTGTTTGCCTCTGTTCCCTTTCGAGATATTACGTGCGAAGAGATCCGTTCCGTGTATCTTTAAACGAAGCGTCGAGGAAATTGATACGCAAAAATTTCGCCTTTTTTACTTTTCATTATTGTAAGGATTCGATTAATATTTGCTCGTTGTTGGAACTTTAAGAAATTACGGTATATAACTGTAATTATTGTAACAAATATATCATTTCGTTCTTAACCATTTGCGGTCCATTTTAAATTTAAGGTTTTTTTCACTTTAATTTTGCAAAATAAAATAAACAGATATGTATAAATAGAGCAAAATACTTCAATACCCCCGTAAATAAAAATCACTAGAAAAAAAACTTCTATAAGCATGACAGTGAAATTTGTCCAGAGACAAGCAAACGTGATATCCGGACAGTGGATTGCAAAGGATTAATAAATTCACGTGAATCGAAGTTTTGTATTTTCCTCCGCATCTGATGTCACGATTCAATAGACGTTTACAGCGACGAAATCGATCCAATGTTACAAAGAATTACCCAACGTGCATTTGACTATTTATTTCATTGTAACACTTTCTTCTCAAAGTATAACGAACGATAATTTACATAATAGTGGCATCGATAATTTTAAACTGAAAACGTTGTGAAAACATTTTACAAATCCAAGCTATTCCTTCTAGACGTAACATCGAGACAAGAAACCCCGAACGATTCCAATTTATTAAGATAGAACGTCGTTCTTGAATTGACAGCATGACTTCGCGTAAAATCCTGCCATTCGGAAGGGATTAACCGCGTCATTGTAATAAGATTTCCACAACGAACGAAGGAAAACGCGAAACAATGCGAAACGAAAGGAAAGAAACGAAAGTCCCCAGGGTACACGACGATCTTATGCATAAATAAAGTTCTTCCTCGAGTCGACGGTTGCATTACAATTGGCCATGAAGGCGGTTCATTTTAAGTCCACGGATACCTCGAGGGAGAGAGGAATCAGTTATTGTCGTAAATATAAGGGTGGCGGATGTCGGCGTGCCATTACTTAAAAATCTCCTTCTGAGCGACGCTGCTCGGAATTGTCGTCTGCGCATTGATATCGATGCAGACGAGGGTATCAGACGAGGGAATCTCCGTCTTAACGTCGACGAAAGAAGAATCGTGAAACGTCTGTTTTCATCGAGTGCCTCGGATGGTAAGCGACGCATCGAATGCCGCCCGGAAAGACGTTTTCGAATGGACCCCGACGACGACGTCCCGACGTCCATTAATAGGGGTCATTATACTTGCCGGGGATACAGCTGTCTTGTTCCTTGATTTCTCCAGAATAGAACCAGCCAACTCGAAGGAGAATATTTCCTTTCGTCGGCCGCGCCGCGATGCTTCCTTGCATTTTTGTTTTACCAACATTCGCGAACTTCCTAGCAACGTCCGCCTCGTCGCAACATGGACTTCTGAATTTTGTGTCTGGAGAACTGCAACGTCTTCTTCAAATAGGGTTCTGTGCAATAACGTAGCCGTCTATTCGGACTATATATATATATATATATATATATATATATATATATATATATATATCTACGTTTATTGGATCGACGATGAAACGGCGATGGATGATGAAATGGCACATATAGGGCAGCGATATCGTTCGAGTGTGGAAGATTAATATGTCAAGATCTATGTAATTTGTAACGTTTCAAATTTTCCACTCGATTGCACGATTAGATAAGATAAATTTGCACACTTTCGATCGCACCTCTTGTCGTTTTTCGTAATAGAAATTAGTGGTGAACGAGATGAACGTGAATTTGTCGCAATTACTTTCTTGTCAAGTATCTTCATCTTTCCAGCTGGTTTAATATTTTTTAAGATGTCAAACAATATCTTCTCACGCATTAATAAGATAAAAAAATATAACCAATCAGTCGAACAAAAATTAAATCGATAATCTTCCGCGTTTATTCTACTAAATCACAGCGAGAGGACGCGAAAAAACATTTATGTTCAAATAATTCAGTCGAACGACATCAAAGAATATTTCACCAACCAACACAAGACCTAGGCAGCCTAGATCTCGTTTCAAACATTCACTATCCAAAGCACGTCGATAAAGAGTAAACGAATGAGTTTACAGTTTATAACAAGGCCAATAAATTTCGACGGGAGAAAACATCAGAAGACAGTTGGAGACAGGAGTTCTGACGAAAAAATCGAACGCGAGAGAAGGACCGAGCGAGACGGAACGAAGCGTTAATAGTATTGTTAATAGTAAATCCGATCGACCATATGATAGAAACATATTTATGTAAGCGCGTCGTTATAGCATCACGCCCACAGAGGGAACAGTGACGCACGATAGTGATATGATTTACATCGCGGTAGAACGTCCTACCCCCGACGCTTGCCAACTTGCTGGCGTCTCTTTTGTCGTGTGGGAGCTACACGCTACACGCATTACCGAGACACGTGTGCCTAGAATCTTTAGCTTCCACCTACAGACCACGATGGAGGTGCGCAACGTGCTACACTGCATACGTAACGAAAGCATTTCGCATTAACCACATCCACTGCATCTCTATCCCTTTTGTCCTTCATACTGGCTCATCCGAGTTCACCCTTTTTAGGATGAGTCGTGGTACCATTGAAAATCAAATAAGTGTCGAGAAGGGTAGAAATTAGAACGACAGAAACTGGCACAGTTATCAATTTTGATTGTAAGTCACGATTTTTCTAATAATTAATTCTTTAATGCTTAAATGCATTTGAGAGCAAAGTTGCATTCGCAGAATTTTATCAAGTAATCTGTGGAAGGAAATTTTCGCTTAATATTCTTTTCACAATTTCATGAAAAAAAAAGAAAATATGAATTGAAGTATCAATAGAACTGATGCAATTATTCGATCGGGATTTGAATGCAGGTTAGGTTTTATACATTTAATCATTTATAAATATATCGACAGCCTTCGTCTGCTACGTTCCATTACATTTGCAATTGCTTTCGATCAATTTCAATTGTCACTTAATTTTAATTCAGTTTCCAATACTGGATCCACAATAGAGAATTTCGAAAATTCGCTCAATACTTCTTTTATAATTTTGTGAAACCTAAATTGAAATGTTTGCAAATATATATAAATATTCTTAATAGGTTAAGTAATTTTTCTGCAAAAGGAATCAGATACAACACACGGAATGAGTGCAATGCTAGAACGAAGCCTTTCGAGTTTTGTAAGAAGCTTTCGGTGATGTTGCGTAGGGACACAATCGAGTACAAGGGTTATCTATTCAAAACATCTATTCTTCAGACAGGGTAGCTATTCGGTTGGCACATTGCCATACCACTTGTTCCATATCTAAATGTTCTGATTGTTCGTGATAGCTTCAACATCGAATGCACGCAATTTATAGCAAATGATAACTAATTATAAATTTTATAGGTAGTGTAAAAAAAAAAAAGTAATATCCCATACCTACAAACCTACCATTTTTCGAGTCCGCCTTGCACAGTAATTTTCAATCAATAAATCACGATATTACAATATCTATTAATTGTTGTAATTTGTGACTCGCAAAAAATATTACGTTTCATTTTAATTACTTGCATTTTCGATTCGGATACTTCACTTCAGTTCAGAGACTGCATTTATGAGAAATTTAACCAATGATAGAATGTTTCTCGCTGGGAGGAACAAATTTATGCTCAATCCCCATTTTTGCACTTGCATTCAATCCAAGATACGTTCACGCTCATTGTATTTATTACATACACGCGTGCGCTCGCGTATAACAAACGACGCGATCGCGTTACGAGCACCGAGTACGTCGCAGAACACGAGCCGTTAAAGCATTAAAAATCACCAAGTCCTCGGAGAGTTCGCTTCGAAGAAGTTTGCCCGTGGTATCGCGTTGCCATCTTCGAGCGAGGTACGGGTTCCCCCGTTGCTCGCGCTTGCAGATTAGAAGTTCCCTTATTAGGGTCGCTGGCGCTTTTGCGCGACCAAGTTTCAATGAGTCGGAGATTATGCCTAGCGTGCCGCGTCGACGAGATATTAACCATGCTCGAGCAAGATACGTTCGCGAGCACAATGCGCAGATTTAAGAGAAGACAACGAGCTGCCAGCCAGTCGGCTGGTTTTCCGTCGAATTGACGTTTCCGCGTCGCGGGAAACGATGACGAGCAGTCAAAGGCATCGAAATTCCGCTTAGAACGTTCCGCGTTTTATCCTCTCGTTTCGACTCTCAGCTTGAGTAGTTGCATCGGGAATTACGTGCATTTCGAATCTCAGCGACCTACATCCCCTACAAAGCTTCTGTAAAATTCCCGGAAATGATCGTCCATTTTGATGTCAGATTATGTGTACATATGGATAGACGTTCGATGACAAATATTTTATAGCGCAGATTGACTGCGAGCCTCGAGTGCTGAGAAATTATAATTCGTTAGGACATATTCATGAGAAACTTAGAAAAGTAAAAATTTCCTTCACTTTTTATTGGTACTTTCAGTAAACCAATAAAAAAGCAATTCCAAAAGCGATACAAGTTTCTGACGATCTGTTGCAAGATTACCATACTCATCACATGGTGGAGCCAACTCCTTTTTATACTAAATGAAAAATCTGAGTGAAAATTACCCAATAAACTCTAATTATGTAAAATATTCGTTTTTCTACTAAAAAGTTTCTATAAATGAAATTCTACTATATTCATGCATGAAACCTTCTATTAATTATCAATTATATCAAACAAATTATCGATTTTTGTCAATAACAATTAACAAACAGAGGAAATTAACAAGGAAATACCATGATTTTTAATACAGTACACTTGATGTGATACATTTACGAAACATCAAACTGAAGTTTCCACGGTGATACATCTCCAGTTCCATCGATTGGTTTCAATGTCGATCGAAACCGAAGTCGTTTGGGGCAACACGCGGGACGAATCGATAGGACAGATCGATCCGATACTATTTACGAGACCACGCAAGGCCCGTAGGGAATTTCGTCTTTCTTACCTTCGGCAGGTGGTGGTATGCGTTGTTCAGACGCGATTCGCATAATCGCGATCGAAACTCCTGCACGACCGACTGCAAACATCGTCTACGGGCCCGACGACCAGTTTGGACGCTTCTGCACATATTTACCTACGCGTAGATACATCGGTTGCGTGGTGATGGAGCCGATGTTCCTCCTGTGGATACGGTTTGGTATCTCGATCGTTCTCTGTTGGACAAGATTCGCGCGAAAAAACAGCGTATTTGAGGCAATGCTCGACGATGATCGTCGAATTAGCCTCAATCGCTTGAACGTGGGATCAGAAATATTTATATCGATATGTTCGCATGTGTTCGATTTCCTGCAGACGATTTTCAAATGATGCATTCGCAACAGAAACGTGCTTCGTCCAGTCTTAAATCTATGTTTCATACTGAAAATTATCCATCGTGAACATTTGGAGATTTCTTGAATTGAAATATGTACTGTCAATTGTTTTTCTTTGCGTTGTCTTCTTTGTTAATTGTCAGATTATGTTGCAGTTAGTGACGTGTTAATTTTCTAGAGACAATTAATCCACGTAGTTTAATTTATTACTTTATTATAGGTCGATTGATGAATTTTTTAGATAAATTGGATATAATTTATTAATACGTAAAGTATTAATAAATAAATACATTATTTTATACGTAGTTCAATTCGAAGTAATTTAAGATTCTATAAATTTTGTAATGAATACTCGTCACTCATTACGCTATCAAACCCCTTTGAAGTCGGAGCTCTCGAGAGTTTCATGACATTCGAACGATCAAGCCAAAAGACTTCCGAGACTTTCACGATTCAAGATCTCAGATTCAAGATCCAGTTTTTAAGGTTTCGAAGTAATTCGAAATTGTCATCAACTGTGCAACAACAGATTCAGAAAATTCCGTAGTTGTGGTCAGACTGCAAATGCATAACGCTTGGAAATCTCCTCGCATAGGAAAGAGAAAAAATCGAAAAGAAAAATCTCTGAAAGTCGACGCTTGCAGGAACTGCCTCTACCTTCAGAAAGTTCTTTCACGCGGTAATGATCTTATTTGCCGACTAAGTTGCACACAATGGCGGAACGCATCCGCGGAGCAAAATCCTCGAGATCGAGGGAGGCTGCGAGGGTGGCCGAGTCACGATACAATACAAACCGGGAATAACGACAGAGTAGGAACAACAACAACAACAACAACAATGAGAAACGAGCGGAGACAGAGGCGCATACACCGTGGCCGTGATTCTCGTGTGTAGCGGAGAGGAAATGCGATAAGAGGCGAGGATAGGGGCGACGATACGCGGCTACGAGCGGCCGCGATCATTAGGCAAATGGAAATGCTATTAAACCCGGTGTGTTCGTCGGCTCGCGTCAAAACTGCCGGTTTCCAGAGCGTCGTTAGAGAACACTTTACACACAGCCCGATACCCCACTGGTCTAATTAAGATAAGAAAAAGGAAGTCACCCGCCACCGGCCGGGTAGTAAGTTCGATGAGCTACGACCTTTAACCACCCGGCTGGTGGCCAAGATTACTTTCTGCGAACGATAATTGATCGAGCTCGAGCGAGACCTTTGGCCCCGACGACCAGATTCATTCTGGTTGAATCGCATCGGTTAATCCGAGGTTAATCGCCGTGGATGGCGCTTGATTCGATTGAGATTAAGCTGCCGCTGCCGCTGCCGCGCCGACGACGCTGACAGCCGGATTGATTGACAAGCCTGACGCTTTTTCCGTGATTTAATTTCGGTTTTATTATTACGTATACGAGGGTTGCGACTCGTCGTCCACGGAAGTGTTCGAGTGGCGAGCATGGAGAATTGAAGTGTCGAAGTGAGAAAAAGAAATGGAGGAGTAAAGGAATAAAGAATTTTGATGGACAGAGAAGAGATAGATTAGGTAAGTATTTGTCCGATGAATGGTGTTGCTTACGAAGCCATTTTCACAGCTATTCTTATAAAGTTAGTCTTAATAATTTATGATTAATTTTAACTTATAACAAAATCTTTAGAATCTTCAGAAAGTTACCACGTATCTACGATTTGTTGCAATGCATCATTTGAAAATACTTATTGTAACTTCATTACTTGTAACAATTATTATTAGAAATTAGAATAAGTTGCTACAATTACTACTATTTAACTAATAATACAATACAAATCAAACGAATTCTTGTTGATTGTAAACGGAGTTCTATTATAATGTTCTTCTCTCACAAATTAACGAAATTCTGGTTGCAAGGGGGGTTAAGAATAAAGTTCTATTGTACAACGTTTGGTACACAGCTATTCACTGTACCAGTTTTATAGTTTACCTTGCTCAATCATGTCTGGTCAAAGTCTAACAGTCAGAGAGATGATCGAACAACGAACGGGCCAATTCTATCGAAAGTGGCGCCACATATTGGCCACGAGCTACTGAACTTTTCACGCGTTAATGGCCGTTAGTTCGTCAATGTGGCTGGCAATTTTACCGCAACAGATTCCCAAGCAACGAAGAATATTCAACTCCCGAATGGGATGAGTTTGGCTAACTACCGGTAAGCCGCTTACAAACTATTACACCAGACAAAAGCGGTTAAAGGTATCCCGTTTCCCTTTTTTTTTTTTTTGCTTTTCAAGCCGGCAAGGACGAACTGGTGAAAATTAAAAAAAAAAAAAAGAAAAAAAAGCCATTATCGAATGAATCTCCTCCACGTGGTGAATGGCTGAATTCAGCCGGAAAGCTTGTACACTCGTGTCCCCGTGATTCGTAAAAACGAATCGAACGTCATAAAGAACTGAAAGCAACCAGCGTGTACAAACGATGTTTCGCGGCCGGAATATTCTATTCGTGGGCTTCGTGACTGGAATATTCGCCGTTTTTCTCGTAAAATCTCGATTAAATAAAGAAAAATAGGAACAGGCTCCGCTGTGTTTACCGGGGAAGAGTCAGGGGAGCAAACGTGATGATAGATGCGATTATTAAATTCGACTCACAGACTATGTTAGTTGGTGTATTTTGTAGTACGGCGTAGTCCTAGTATTTTTAAGTAGATAAGTTCATTCGCTGTCGATCATCTTTCACCGGCATCCATCCAGCATCGTATCCAGCAGATAGGTACCTGCGTCATAAAAGGAAATTTGTGTTTGAAGATCACGCGATAAATTAATTAAAAAACTGAGACTAATGACGAAGGAATTTTGTCATTTGAAAAGCATACAGTACATACACAAAATAGATTTTGTACTAAACCAACTATGCAATTGACTTTAATTATTAGACCACGGGTTTTTATACAAGTTTCATGTTTATTTGTATTTGTATTTTTAAATTTCAGCCAAACGCAATAAAAATTTGCAGTCCACCAATGACTTTGCCTTGCAATTTAATTACAGATCGGATTAAACAATATTATTGACAATTTGTATTAAACAACAGTGGAAAATAAAATAAGTTTTATTAATTTAACGTATCAATGTATTGATATAAAATAATTGCGTTTCTATCGATAAAGAAGAAAGAAAAATACTGAATTTCAGTGACTTCGTTAAAATGAACGTTTCAGAGACACATTAGTTCACATTAACTCTTACGAGTTGACTTGACAAATGACTCTATATATTATTATAACTGGAAAGAAGTGCCGAGATAAGAAAAGTTCGAACATTTTTTTGTCGACGAAGGATCAACTCTATCGGAACCATGCTACCACGTGGCATCCTACGAAACAGATTATCTACCTTCGCATCATCGATCAACTTCTTATTACTTTATCACGTCATAAGCCTACGTACGTATATACTTTACGCTTTCGTTGTTTTATACGTGCTGATTTTTCACATGACTAAGAACCACAACGTAGCAGAGATAGGTGATCGTTTGAAGACAGAAACTCATGAAAGAAGTTGAAATTTTTCGTAGCAAAATGATTAACTCTGTCAAAGTCACACCATTCATATCATCCATCAACTTGTAATTACGTATATAACTATATCTATATGTATGACACTCTAAAAATTATTAAATTTCTTTAATCAAATGATACAAAATCTTTCTTATACGTATTCTTCCGTAGTGCTTTCGTCAACACGTATAAGCAACATAGATTAAATATTTTGTAATACATTTTGTGTAATTAAAAAATGAATAGACATGTGGTAATATTTGGCGATAATACATTTCGTGAAAAATAATGGACAGAAACAAAAGAAACGAGTTTGATAATTATTTAATACTAATAATCACAGCCATTCTTTGAGGCAAAGATTTATACAGTTCTTTAGTGATTTTTTAGCCTAGTTATCGTCACTCCTCTTGCATTTTTTAAATTTATTGATATTGTCTTCCATTCTGGTATACAACCCTCGTCAAATTCTCCCCAACAATTTTCTATAATATTTAAGCCCGGAGACTTTGCTGGCTATTCCAAAACACGAATTCTTGTGTCTGCAAAATATTACTTTGCTGCTTTCGCGGTGTGCACGGTCGGATTATGAAAAATCGATTTATTTCTGGAAAAACTCGTATTCCATACGTGTTAATTTGTTCGTCAATCATTTCAATATATTTTATTTAATAAATTTTATTTCCAACTTACCGTAGTAACCAACATCTCCCCAAATAATTAATTATACCTCCATGTGTCGACGACTCAGAAGTTGTGGTTCCTTTTGTAAATCATGACAATAACAGTGGAGGCCACCAGATTCATTTAAATCGATCCTCTTCTCATCGGTAAATACGACTCTTCGCCATTTCTTATTCATATAAACATGTTTCATGTGCAAATGGCACGAGATTATGCTCTTGCTTCAACCAAGGTTCATGTTGCAATTTTTGTCACAATTTTTTAAAAGACGTCGAATGTTCCTAACTCCGTATTATAGCACGTTTATCACGAACTAAGTTAGACGCTGCGATCGTCTACAACTATTTCTTTCTCAATAATTGTCGGGATTTTTCAGTAAATTCACTATCGTTTCGTTTAATTTCGATATCGCGCATATCTAAGTTGGACGTAATTTTCTCTCGCCATCCATTTTTGCAAAATGTTAAATAAGCAACTAACCGTATTTTTACACGAATGTTACGCTTCCGAGCATAAATATTCGAAACTTGTTCGATCCTATTCGCTTCGAGGCTACAGGCAGTTATTTACATTTTCTCATTTCTGTACGATAATATATAATGTGAGAAAAAAAAAGAAATATAGAGCGTGCTGTGTTTTTATTCCGGAGGTATAATTTATACATATTTCTCTCGTTACGCTAATTGCAAATTGTACAAAGTGCCGATCCGCGACAGAGAGAAACCAACCCTCGCGCTTCCGCAGAACGCGGGACTCTCATCGTTCAATCTCGTAACCGCATTATAATCGTATCACGACTGTAACCCCCTCTCTAAACAACTGCCACGGTTGCGGATAATCGCCACGGGCCGCTTAGTAAGAATGATACCGAGCGCACACGGACACGCGCGGTCCGCGTATTAAATTACCCTCGCCGGTGGCGAGTGTCGCGTCGGACGACGAATCGCGGAATCGCTAATGGAATACTCTGGTCCGGCCAGAGTATTGTCGAATTTCGCCGTTCCGCCGGATAAAAGCCCGTTAATTCGCAACCCCCTTAACGGGCCACACTAATGATTCCGTTTTGGCTTGGTGGTCCGAGCTGTCACCGAGCCGTCACGCGCAGATGCAGCATGTCCAGCTTATTCCTCCCTTTCTCTTTCTCCGCGCGCGGTCGCCTCTCCGCGACGCGTATACTCTCACTCTCTCTCTCTTTCTCTTTCTCTCTCTCTGCCTCTCTCTCTGTCTTTCTCTCCTTCTCTCCGTGTGTGTGTGTGTGTGTGTGTGTGTGTGTGTGTTACAACGCGACAACCGGGACACGACGCGGTGGTCTCGCTATCGATTCGCAGCCGAAAATGATTGCGAGTGCGTGGCACCGTATTATCGTGGCCAGCATTTAAACGCTGTTAGAAACGACCGTTTCAACAGCGTGTAACAAGCGAATTCGAGCTGATTCCTTTCCGCGATCATCAAGGGTAGTTGATGGTAGATTGGTATATTGTGATTTGCTAATGGGCATCGAGGACGGGGAGGACGGTGAATTCAATGGTTTCTTAATCCTTTGATGGTGCTTTTAACTGACGAATGATTCGGGGACGGGGATTCAATTTGGGAAATTGTTCTTCCCTGTTTATCGTTATTTTGTTTTCTCTTCGACGTTGCACGACGTTAGTTAGCGATCGCAGAAATGTGAAATTTATTCCTCGATTATCGACAGAATTAAATAAGATTAATCGCAGAGTAAATTGACAGTGTGGAATAAATGACTTCAACGAATCTATGTGTACATGCGAGGGTAGTGAATTCATAAATAATTCGATAGGTTCATAAGTAATTATGCATGGAGAGTTGGCGCGATAGAATATAATTGACGATAGTTTAAATTATACAAAATTTCGAGAGACATCTACGGTGCAGGGCGAAGGAAAATTTAAAATTATCTTATTTATTAGTATAATATTTGAGAGTTGTTAACTTTATTAATGTTAACGTCAATAATCGTCATTTACTCGTTAACTCGTTACTTTCATAAAATTGTGAACTCTTTCGCGTCGTTTGTCTTCTATTAACAATTATTTCAATTTCATTAGCCAAAAAAGTGTCTCGTTTTTTTTCGCTAATTAGCCTTGTTCACAATTTATCTTCACTACTTCAAGCAGATTGAGGATTAAAAGAATTTTGGTCACATAATACTCTCCAACGACCGTCATATGTTTTCACCGTCTGCCGCTGGCAATCTCGCATTTACGTACGTATATTGCTCACATTCTCTCTCGTATTATCATCTCACAAAATCTACTTCCACCTTTCTCGGAAATAACATTCCGCTCTCAAACGAACAGCAAAGCCGAGCGATCTTTCACTCGTTCGTAGAATTTCACTTTCCCCCCGAACGATCCTGCTGAAACGCCTCGATAACTCGCTCGCTCGCATCGTGTGCAATCAGCATTATCCTACAACACAGAGGTCAGTTTCCTCCGTTTCCAAACGGCGTAACGAATTCTCCGGGGGAAATACACCGGAATACCAAAACGCACTCACCGCCGCGCGGTCGCTTATTGTTTGGAAATCGTCGCGCGCGCCGCACGTGTGAATTTCGACCACCGGAAACGACCGTGGAACGATCAAGTTTATTCCAGTTGTTCACTAGCGAATCGCAAGGATCGGAAAATGGCGAAACAGCGCCAACATGGAGGTTTCAGAAGCCAGTCAAGTCATTTTCCATTAACAGTGACTCGTGTAAACATGTCTTTCTCATTTTTCTTCGATCCACGGAACCAATTTATTTGTAATATCGTAATAGTTGTGTTACAAAAATGATTTCCAATAAGATTAGTTTCTGTGACATGTGTGGCTGTTATTTTATTATCTTTTCGCAAGGTGTACCTGAAATCGATCGAATGGTCATTCTGGTTTTGATTACAAATTTTCTTAACACTGAAATAGCTGACAATTGATAATCGACAAACTTTGAGGGAATGACATTTCACACGCGTCTTAATCTAGCACCCGCCACTTTAAATTAGTCAAATTTAACAATGTTCCAACACTCGACAAACTTTCAAATGCCATTTCCTCGAAAACAAACTATCGAACGATTATAATAACGTTCTCTGTTTTCGTCTTGTCTCTGCGCCTAGAATCACCCCTCCCATAGTTTCACCACGATTTCAGGGACATGTTATATATACGTATGTATTTATATGTATGTATATACGTATGCATCACCGTCATCCGACTATTTCGTATCGTCTTGGCGACAGTCCAAACGCCGATATTGCGGGCCTCGACTAACGTCCTGCTGCGCCCCAACTTCGCTTGACCATTGTCCAGCCCAGAACTATAATGCAGCGAGTAGGTTGGCCAGGGTCATTGGAAATTCTGGAAATAACGCTGGCCTCGCGACCGGTTGTCATCGATTGGTTTCCACGGGAATTAACGATAGGCCGTGGTTTATGACGCGAATAGCAGAGACGGTCCCGCGGTGAATATCGATCCCTTTTCAACGGTAACTTCCACCAGCTAATTCGCTACTTCAGCCGGTCAAAGGGCGAGGAACAAAGGAACTCAGTTCCGATAATCTGCGTTGCTCCGCTCGTGTTATTGCCACGGTATCGCGCAAGTTTGTTCCCCGAACGGTTTAAGGGCGTGACTCTTGCTGGAAATTTGCCGGGATTTATATCTGCGAATTTTCATACACATTGTATAATCCAGTTCTCGTTTCCAGATCACGATCATGAGATGTTCTGTTTGAAATAATTCTGAGAGAGGCGAATTCTACGTTTTTTTAATGCGGTGACATTGTGTTCAAATGTCTCTGAGGAATTGTATTTAATTCTAGGTCTCTTCGTTGCACCAGATATCAAGTGTGCAAAAGGAAATTGTAAAAGTAAGTAACAGATCATTGAACACTGCAATCGGGTATTTAAAAAGATTACGTATATTTTAATTCAATATTTACTAATATCCATTTACGAGAAACCAAACTGATTGATTTTCGTGAATTCAATCAAATTGGTCATTGAACCATTGGAAAAGATCGCCACCGATATATTCAGCGCAAACAATTTGAGAATCCGTATTTAGAACTCGCGCTGAGAACAATTGAAAATCTATATCCGAATTAAACCATTTCACTCGTTCGCTCGAATATTCCGTTATGTACATACTTTTCTATCCGTCAGATTCGTTTAACTATCCCCCACCCAATAAGCTAATTGGCATGTATATGGTTCAAACTGAAATACCAGTTCGGTATTTTTATCGACAGGCCTATCGCGCTGCCCAAGAGAAAAATTGCGCGATCCTGCCGCAGACAGAAATACAGTAGGGATATTGATGCCGAACTGTCAACGTGCAGCGGCTCGCGCACGGCTAAACGAACTCCGATACCCGTATCAAAATCCAATATCGATTGTTCTTAAATTTTTTGAAAGCCATCAATATCCGTTTGTCGTTGCCCTTCCGCCTCCTCCCGTCACCCCGATGCCGGTGTGTTGGCCACCGGTGGCAATAACTTCCGTCGCTCGCCCGAAACTTAACGATTCCTCGAGTTCTCCTCCTCGATGGCGATGCGTTCCTTCGTCCTTTCGCTCGTCCTAGGAATTCTCAGGAGCGGCCGAGTAAATAGGAATTCACGGACAATTAATCATCACCGATGGAACAAGGCGAATTTCAACGTGTCGGGACTCGCAGAGAGAGAGAGAGAGAGAGAGAGAGAGAGAGACGGAGAGGTATGAAATTAAAGTACAAAGAACGCGAAAAAATTTATAACATATAAAAAAAAGCTTCTATTTACATATTTCATTAAACATCGTTCAAATCTCTGAAAATGAACACCGTTATGAAAGTTCCATGGAAAATCACAAATTGGTCGTTTTGACCAATTTGAATGATGATCCTAGTGTTGAAACTTGCCCAAATTTTCTATTACAGTTACCCAGATGCCAGAGTGAAGGCACTTTGCTTATTACATTGCTCGCAGTATTTGAACAACCGATCGGTCTTCCCTCGGTTCCTCGGAAGAAAACTCATTATCTTAGGCAATAATACAACGACGTTTCCATCCCGAAAACTGGCCCCCCTGAAGGAACAATAATGCCTAGGGACAACGTCTTCTCTCGGGAGCTGGTGCCAACCATCCGGCATCCGCCGGAACCGTATCGGCTGTCTTTCGCATTAAAAATATCAATCCATCAGAGGAGCGAGGGGACTTTGCGACAAAACGTGAAGAAATACGATGGCACAGACGATGAGGGGGGAGGGGAGGGAGGAGTTCGTAAGAAGAGTGTAGCTTCCGGTGAGGCAACACCGACAGCCATATCGGTCTCCCTGTTCTTTCGCCGTCGAGGCAACTTCGCTCGAGAATAATCCAATTTGCGTTATAGCTTGGCGAGGAGAACAAATGAAGAACCATGCTCGTCACTATCGGTCGACGTGCCGCGACTCGACGATTAATCGACCAACGCCGCTTTCTTTCCCGCTCGATGGATGCGAAAGTGTCGTCGTTGTTTCGTGAAATAAGTACTCGAGAGGGAGAATTTTACTTTGTCGATTTTTGGGTCGTTCGAGGGATTTTGGAAAATCTGACAAGGTTTAGGTTTTGCTCAACTGTTTTACGCAGTAGTTGAAAATTAAGAGAGATGAAAGATTTTGAGATTCGTTGTCAACACGAAATCATTGAAATAAATAAATTCAACCGTCGAATGTATAGTTGATAACTGGTAATCTATGTTAGGTTTAAAATTTTCCATTTAATTTCGCTTTTTATATTCTCCGCGACAGAGATTAACAACAAATTTTAAGTAAATCGATAGTTGCAAAATTAAATTTTTGTTGCTACCAGTTGGAAATCTACTACGAATGTATAAAAGAATATTTCGAAAAATTCAGTCGGTAGATTGATGCAGGTATCTCTGTTACCTAAAATTAGAAGATCACTAAATCATGAATAAAGCGCATTTTACGATTTCATCGTCACAGAATGTTTTTTTTCAGTTGTTCGACAAAATTAAGATTGTGCGTACTTTGTGCCTACAGATATATTTTTCATTAAAAAATTCGACAAAGTAGGACCAAAAAGCTGTAGATCAACTTCCGAGAGGTTATATATGCAAAAAAGAAAAAGAGTTTCCTTTACTTCAAATGTGAGAAGAAATTTTCTAAACTTCGTTGAATTTGTAAAAGTCCGAAGAAAGTAACTTTACGTTCTCACTTTTATACGTCAAAAAAAAGGAGAAAAAATTTAAAATGAAAGTAAAGGACTTCGCTCTTTGAAACGCAGCGCAGAATTCCGTTATGTGCTCCGTTTTCACAAAGTTGAACAGCAGCTGAAAAATCCTTCAATTTTCCGGCGCGGTGTATTACACGCAAAGCAAATAATACATCGCGCGCCGGATGAACATTCTCTCCGTTAAGTTTCTTAACGGACTTTAAAATAGGATATGCGAGTGCAAATTTACGCAGGCACTAGGCGCTTTGCAAGCGTAAATTGAATTACAGCGGATTAGAGTGGAGTAGCCGCCGCGCGTATTGAAAATTTAACCGAGCGACGAATGCACGTAGCGATGTGTAAATCGATTCCCAGGAAGCGAGCGAGAGGAAAATTGGTAGATCCTTACGGTCAATGGAGTCCGCTTCCGGCAAACGGGAACGCCATATACATATCCTTCGAAATACGAGAGCATATCGAGTGTGCAAATGTCCGTCCCTCCGAAGGTCGTCTGATCCAACGATCGGACTTTTCGTCTGCGAAACTTCATTAAAGATTCATTGTTCACCATAGCCGTGACAATTTATATTACGCTGGCAAGTCTTTGGCGTGTCGTCGACACAGCGCTAATCCCGTCAACGTTAATTCGTTAATAAAACGGTGCCATTCTGTATTTTATTGAATATCCCGCAAAGTTAGACAATGGCCATTTGACAGTGATTGGCCGTATTTCAATCAATTACGACTATTACAGTATTGTTTTATAAATTCGCGGGTTTTGGAGAGCCAAATTGAATGGTTTCTCAAGTTGCTGCGTACGACATTATCTACGAGTAACTTTCAATTATTAATCGCATGAAAAAGTTCATATTTATGTTCGATAATTTA
Source organism: Tetragonula carbonaria (assembly GCA_032399595.1). Lineage (NCBI taxonomy): Eukaryota > Metazoa > Arthropoda > Insecta > Hymenoptera > Apidae > Tetragonula > Tetragonula carbonaria. Next base: position 20,944,798 of record JAUCRC010000001.1, on the reverse strand, counting down.
TACGTTGAAAAATATCGAAACGTTTGAAAATTATTTGAATATACTTTATTGAACTTGATTCATATAGAAATGGCGTGTGACCCAAAATTAAGTTTTCATATTTTAGTCCTCGGTAAGTCAGAAATTTTTTTATTTCATGCTTTCTTTTTTCGAGTGTAATCGATATTTTGATACTCACAATTATATTTGAAAGTACTAAAGATGATTTAGATTCGACAAGCTTGATGATCGTAGCGATTCGATCAAGAACACGATCGTAGAATCAGAATAGTTCGCGAACATTTCGATGTATTTACATCTCATATTCTTTTAAACTTTATTTAAAAAAGAAAAAAAAATGGTTTTTCGTTAAAATTATACGCATATTAGGAAAGTTATAGGAAACTAATAACCGTCGTACGTCATACGCGTAACGAGCAAAGTTAATACGCAACAGAGCTGTAAACCCGGTTTTTATTTGCACGGATCGCGAAACATATATATCGGTAGCCTTTCGGTTCTACGAGCTCATATCCTGTATCATAGATAAAACATCGATGTTGCCTTTTATTGACAACAAACAAACGCGAAACGATCCAAAGCGGCAGACAAAGGGAACAATTTCTCATTTTGTCCAGACGATGAAATCCTTCGTCGGATTCGTCAGCGTAGCCAATAATCGTCACGGGACGCGTGAACGCGAATCGAAGTCGTAATGAAAGAATCGCGGGGGATTGCGTGGAGTGGAATGAAGAGAAAAAGGGGCAAACGTCCGGGGAACGAGAAAGGAATGAAGGAAGAGAAAAAAGGAGGGAAAAGAAAGGGGAGAAGGTGAAATAAGAGGAGTAAGAGGCCGAAGGTAAAAGGAACGTAAAGAGGGATGGTGGAGCCCTAGTGTCCGCTTCGAACAGAATCCAGTAGCCATTGCGCAGTCCATAAAGTTCTCTCCTGCCTTAGAATAGGCGTTCTTTTCTCCCTCGAGCGTTAAGGTACACCCCATAGAGAGCATCAATAGGAATGCCATTTGGGACTGCTCTAAGAAACTGCTAATAGAGCGTCGAGCATCGAGCAAAAGAGGAAAAAAGACCGGCGAAATAAGGGTGGAAGAAGGATCGACGATGGTCAGAGAAGGGGACGAAATTCAGGAAATTCGTTCGGAACGAACTACAAAACCGACGATCGAGGGCCGATACAACCCGAGAGATTACGTTTCGCGCCGGCGTGCGTTTTGACTTTCATGAGATGCTCGATTGGCATTCGCATAATTGTTCGCGTTTACTCAAGTGCCAATTTTTGTGGGATGAACGAATGTAGGGCAACTAAATATACGATAGATTTCCTTTGGGAAGCGATGGAAGTTGTTGTAACGAGTCGAGTTACGAATAAAATGGTCCTTCACGAGTGAATGTAACAGCTGATTTCACACGGACTTTTGTGCATTTTTATGCAAATTTGTATTTTTATGAAGATTACAAAGAATTACGAGTACTGTATTTCGTTTATTTTATATTGGATACATTCCAAGCATGCCTTTCAATATTTATGTATCGATTGATACATAAAAATTCACAATTTTAAAAAAAGAACATTTCGTTTATCATTCAAGTAATGGACATTGCTCGAATAATTTAAATTTAGAATACGTACGATTTGTTAATAATAAAAAAAACTTTTGTAGCAAAGGTATAAAAAAAGATTATATCGTATAAGAAAATAATTGTAAATTATTAGATGAAGAAATTACACAAAAATCCAACGAAAAACGTTTGAATTGTAATGGACATGTAGGTTTACACGGTATAACCTAAAAGACCACTCGGGTATATTTTTACGCGAGAATGATATACTTTTTCATGGGGTTGCGGAATATAACGAATCCTTAGGAAAGGGAAGAAAAATTGCGTGGATAGGGGAGAACACACCGGAATAGCTTTCTTTCTCCGCGAATTCAGGCGAAATCTTACTTTCATGCCTTTTTTTCCCCTCCACGCCACACCTATACAAAGCCCGTTGCGTCCAGTCGCCACTAGCCGGTTCTACAGATCCTTTCAGTGTTCACCCATTAATGGGACTCGATCGACCCTCCGGTGGCATCGCTTTATTTCTCTGCTTGGACAAGACGCCCAAGAGTTATTTTGAGAGGGCAACACTGAAAGAAAGTGCTGCCTTATTCAATGGTCCCTCGCTGTCGTCAAAAGGACCTTGGTTTTCCATCTTTTGTGTCATTTCTTCTACTTTCGTGAGATTTTCATATTTACGGTAAACGCGATTATTTATTCCTCATCCTCGACTTTCCCTGGGTGAGGTCAATGCGAAGTTAGTGAAATTACAACGTGACCAAAGATTTTTCGTCAGAGTAGAATTTCATCTCGATATAATTGTACATTAATAAAAATCTTGTTGCAAACATTTTTCCGGTATTCTACAAAGTGAACTGCGTGTTATATGTTTGTGAATTAGATTTGTATTTTCAGAAACTCTTCATTTTAACGACAGAGCGAAATTATCATTTGCTCGGAAACTTTTGAAATCCATTGCATATCTTACTTGAACGTATAAATATTTTATTCCTAGAAATTTTTCGCGAGTAGAAATAAATTGAAACATAAATTTACATTTTGTTTAGACGAACATATTATGCCTGTAGAAATGTGTAACGTGGTATTTTAATGGAACCTGGAGGGTAAGTACGAACCCTATAATTCAGAGGGAAATTCGCGAACGGCGAGAAGAATATCCTGGCGCCATCTGTGCGAAAAGCCCGCAAGCTCGTTCAACCCCTAATATCAACCCTCGCGAAAAGTGAAACGGGCTTGTTTAAAATATATCATTTACCTGAAATTTACCCCGTTTCATCCCTCGGGTCTTTCAACGGCTGCTGCCATCTGCCATAATTCATTACTCCTACTAGTATATCGCGTGTCGTGCTCAAGTTGTCGAGCGCGAGTTTTGAATATTCACGTTCCAACAGCGTTTGCTTAACGAGTTACGATGGATCCACGAATTCGAGTAATTCTCGTTACAATCGATCTGCGAGCGATCGTTCTGGAAACTCGGTCGACGTTCACGCGATCAGACCGGGCCGGGTTAAACAATGCTATTTGCATATTTGCTTTCAACAGGCTTCCCGACTTCCTTTCGCTCGTCCCGGCGAAACGGAAGGGATCCAAGAAGTAGCGCCGAGCCAGTGTGTCGCTTTGTGAATAATAAAATCCCTTCCATCGTCGAACCACTCCGTATATTCGTCGCGTATATGCACGTACACATATTTCAAAGATGCATGCACGTAGCACGTACATACCTGTTACTTTGCATGTAGCTTAACTACGCGACTGATACGGAACAAAGAAAGTGAGTCTCGGAGCACGGAGCCGAGGCACGGGAGTCTTTTGAAGTGGTCGCCCTTTCGCTGAATCGATCCAAAACTTTCCGCGCGCGTTCCTTCCTTCCTTCCTTCGACGTGCATCCCCTTCAATCCCGCGTTATATCCGAATTCCATCTATCCCGCCTAACATACCATCTACCGGTCCCCTGTCATCGTACCGAAGGGTACGCTGCCTTTTTAGGGCACATCGTCGCGGGGATAATTTAATCCTCCGTCGAACCGCGGACCTGGATGATAAACACGTCGCCGGCTGGAAGTTGCAGGAATGCCAAAGGTCTCGGGGAATTCCTTTCCGGCACGCGCGTTTAAATCTGCATGCTCGTAACTGTACATCTGCTTTCGGAGAATGTCACCGACTGGAATTCACTCGCTGGCTGTACGCGTGTACCACCCTCCCGTAGAAGTTTTGGCACTACATTTGTTTCGAAACTGGAAGCGACCAACCCGTCAAGGATTTGCGCTGAATTTGGAGAAACTGGATGTAAAAATGAAACAGCTCTCACTCTTTTTTTTATTGTGTACATCATCATTATTGGAAGTTTGTACGGCTATATTCCGAAATTATATCTTTGCTGCAATTGATTAATTTTTATTTATTAAATATTACGAAATGGCTAGATGATGCTAATATATTGACTAATAGCTTTATAGTTTTTTTAACAAGTTGACAATTTTACTATTTTATTTACAAGGAGAGGACTTTCGAAACGATCGTGTTGCCTACGAAGAACAATGGAACTCGAAACGTGCATTTCGAATCGAACGCGGTGCAGTTATTCGAAAGTTTTCTCCGGATATCGTCGAGTCCGTCAACTTCATTTTCCGTGATTAAATCTCGAGATGGCATGACTCGCGATGTTTGAACGGGCTGTACGTGTAACACACACGCGTACACACACACACACACACACACACACACACACACACACACACAGGCTACAGAATCGTGTTGGACGGGGGTGTACGCGAAGGCCACGTAAGGACGGCACAGAGTTGGGTCTGTTTCGGATCTCCTAAATACCAATTAGAGATGGAAACTTCCCCTTTCATGTTGATTCCCGTTTCTCTGAAGTTATCTCGAAGTTCGCATTGTTCTCTCCTCTCTTTGGGAGAGCCGTGAGCCTCTCCAACTCTCTTAGCTTCTTGCGCCTCGTATCAACTCACCCCCTTTAGCTGCGTTCCTCCGGCTACCAATCCGAGCGCCGTCAGCACCCTCGCGTTAGGGTTACGCAATAATTGTAAAGCAGAACTTGCCAACTACTTTCCAAATATTGTGCCAACTGTACATTATGCGCCGTCAAAACCATCGGGGAGAGTTGATCGTGCGCCGGATATTCGACTTTCCATAGGAAGGGGGACGAATACTTGAAGATGCTTTTATGCGAATGAAAGGGATGATGCCCTTTTGTCTCGGGAATTTCAGCCGACTCGGTGTGTGTTCGACTTAAATTTTAGAATTAAATTTGTATTACTTAGACTGCTTTCACGGTTAGAAATTCACAAAGAGACGAAACGTGACACGTATGCTCGAAATGTGTTTCAGAACACATTCTATTTCCAACGATCGGTACGATCAGTAGATGATCATTATATTCAAGTTGCGTGTACATTAATAATACAACAATCTTTACAGATTGTACTAACGATACTTCGTAGATTGTTTATTTCATGAAATATCATTTAATTTCTTAAATTTTGAAAAAGATATAGTATCCATCCTAAGACTTTATCTTACGTTATAAATTACATTAAAGTTAATGAAAAATCTAGTAGCAAAATTCCCTCCATAAGTCTGGAAATAACAGGAACGAAGATAAGTATTAATCTCAATAATCTCTCTTCTTTTTCTTTTATTTTCCCTTTGTTCTTTTCTTTTCTATTTCTTCCTTTTCCCAACCCTTCTTTCTCTCCTCGTAATAATTTTCAATAATTTAATTATAATTCTTTAATATTACAAAATATTATAAGATATAAAATTACTACATTTCTACTTGTTATTTTTCCTGTCCCTTTCAACAGGAAAAGAAGTTTTGAGTACTTTTAAATTACAATAAATATTCCAATTGATAGATTCAGATCGCGAGATAGATTCCAACAGTCACGCCGACAAGATTCTCGCGTTCTCGTGTACAGACTTACTATAATTAACCTTTCACTAAATGAATACAGAAATCTCACGCGAGTTACGTAGAAGTAACTTGCCGAGCAAATCAAGGCGAGAAAATCGCGTTCCTGCCGATGCAAATGCATCTCGTATTCACGGGGGACGAACCGAAAAAAGAGAAAAAGAGAGAGCTAGAGAAAGAGAGAGAGAGAAAATTGAAACAGCGGAATAACGAACGAAAGGGGTGGCCAGGCAGACACGGGAGGATGGTGAGCGGCGTTAAAACGCTGAGGTAAGGTGGTAGGTCGATGCGCGAGCGAATTCCGAAGCGTGAAACTATCGGAGGCGTTAAATTCGTTGAATCCAACCGTGCCACCCTCCTCCCGCCGCTGCCGTACGAATTGAATTAAATCGTTTAACGGCCTTATGTTTCGATGGGGAAGAACCCTCCGGCCGACATTTGGGGAGGACCACAAACCTAGGGAGATAAATGTAATGAAGGTTGTACCTCGGACCAACGCTTAACCAGGACTCCATTAGTAGCGCTATCCGTCTCGAAACGCTTCGTGTTGCTTCCTCCTCGTGCCGCGGCGTGTAACCTTCGCGTGTCGCTCTCCTCTTCCTTTCCCCTTTTTTTCTTTTTGTCTCCTTTCTTTTCGAGAATTTCAATTATACGGCCACCACGGGAGAGAGGACCGAGAGAGGGTGAGTGAGAAAGAGGAGAAGAAGGACAGGAAGAACAAGGTAGAAACCGACGAACGACTGGACTGCCAAGTTCAGGAGGCGACGACGTGCCGTGCCTGTCGCAAGGCAAATGATTTCAATTCCGTTCCATTAAGCTGACACGCCGGGTCGGAGTTCCTCCTGTCTTGTCTCTTCCTTCTCTCTCCTCTCTCTCTCTCTCTCGAGACGTCTCGTATCGTACGCTGCTCTTCTCTTTTTCTACCCTTCTTTCCCATTCGTCCGTCCCCACCGAGAGGAACTGCACGTCTCTCTCTTCTCTGTCTTACCCTTCCGCGAAACTAAATCTTCTTCGAATCGGTCTTACGGAGGAGCACCACAGAATATTTAAGTTCTCAACGCGAGGGGCGTCTGATGTTTCAAGTATCCCCCCGGTCGCGGCCTGTGACGAGAATTTTCAGTTCCCGTTGAAAACGCGCCGCGATGAAATTCCTCCGTTTACGGAAACGACACGTACATACGTTAGGCTCCGTGTAGGTTAGCGTAAGCCAATGTAGGCGAAAAGGGGTAAATACACTCCCATCTCCCTTACACGCTTGTCGCGTGACATTTGCTCATCTCGAACGAGACGGCATGTTATTGTTTGATATCATTTATCCAAGTTACAATAACCGCACGAAATTAATGATACATACGTAGGTATGCGTAATTTGAATAAACGTTGTGGTTTGATTGAAGTCTACAGTACAAAACGACAGACTCATACGCGGGGAAAATCGAATGAAAAATTAATATCCATTTGCATTGTACCAACTGGAAAACATGTTTTATTATATTTTGAAACCGATTAACCTGTGCAATTCAGACTAAATTGAAAATACACAAATGGCAGTAGAATGAGGACGATGATTGAAAATTCATTTCGTAAATCTCAATAAATTTATGATCATTCTTTGACATACGACTTTAATATATTAAAAATACATTAGAAATTGGCGCGATTTCGTTTCAATTTTACGGAACCAACGATTTAGTTTTATGAAATGTTCTGTGGTTTATAGACAAGACGATGGATACTTATCCCCATGCCAAGTTGCCTCGGCAACGTAAACATTTCGATTTCATTTCGGGCAGATTCGCTTTCGGAATTGTACAGGGAACTATGAGGATTAAGGGAGAAAGGGCGTGCAAGGCTGCTCGAGCGAACGAAAGCGGGTGACTTTCGAAGCGATTCTCACCCTTCGCGAGGTAAATCGCCCCCGGCGGCTCCTCTAGATATTAAACTGTTCAACATCGACCGGATCGTTCGTTTCGATGCGTTTCTCTGTGACTTCTCCTAGATATTAAATTCGGTTTCTAAATGCTGCCATCGGATACGTCGTACGGTAGAACGGTTTGTCTTTCTTCTTGCCTTTTGTTCAATTTCCAAGCTAATACGCCAGATATCATTATTACTCCTATCGTACGTTTTGCAAATATTATGAAATCCTATTGGAGATGGATGAACTATTCATTTTTAATAAACGGCGAGCAAGATGAGCTTACTGATAATTACTCGCGATAATTTTACATGCTGTTTTAAAAATTAAATAATTTAACTGACGTTTCACAATTTTAAACGATATTTTACGAAAACAAGCTTGAAGATGGTTGTTACTAATAAAAGAAGTAATAATATCTAACTGTTGAGTGTAACATTCACAAAAGATCCTGAGTTTATTTCATTTATTAGAAAAATAAATGTACGAATGAATCTTTGTAGCGCAATGACGTGTCAACTCGCGACTGTATTATATTTTAAAGAATTTATCGTAGAAGTCCTTTTTATAAAATACTTCGGAACTCGTATTTATATTAACGCACTTATTTCAAATTTTGCTATTAATTTTATACAGTGAGAAGTTGATTATCTTACGTTGCCGGAAGCATTTTAACTTTTTCAACTCGTGCATTTAAAATTAATAATGTAGAATGTTACATTTGAAAGCATACATAATATTTTTTTCAATTCTTATATTCAGAAGTAGTATTCACCCTTAAAAATTATCATAAAAAAAGTTAATAGACTGCTCAATTTTCGAAATTTTAATTCGATCTATTGTTACTATTAATAAGATAAAATACAAAAAAAGAAGAAAAAGAAAAAATTAAATACCTCAAAAGTTTTGTAATATTCTTATAGCCATCTGCCACTGTACCTTATAGAAAGTTAAGGATTAGTATGTTACAACAATCCTAAACAACATTTTTGCAAAAGGATCGGTCCGTTTCTACGCAGCGGTGTCACTTTTGCGCGGTGCAAGAAACAACTTTGAATGGCATGGTCTCTCCGCCCTTTGACCTCTGCTGCTGCACTTGTGCAACCTCAAACCGTGAGATCGGCAGCAGATGGTGGCCCCGTTACCCCCCTCGGGCTAAATTTACGCAGGAGCACTTTCCCTCTTTCTTTTCTTATTCCTCGCGAACCCCCCACGGCCATGGAACTCTCTCTTTCTCGTTTCTCGTGTTCAGCCAACCGTTCTCCAGTTTGGTACGAGGCTGGAAAGCCTCCCCCAAGCAGAAAAGCTCGTATATTTCATCCGGGCGTAGCGCTTTCCTTTAATGGATGCGGTTAATAATATATCAATCATGTTTATGTTACATCGTTACGAGTACGTTGTATGCGCGCGCGGGTTAACGGGGAGCTTTTGCGGCCTCGAGCGTACAGCTTGAAAATAATTATGAGGCAGACAACGCGAAGATACTCGGGAGTGCGCGTTATTAATACACGTGTAAATACGTGTTGAGAGTCGTAACGTAAAGCGGAAGCAGAGTACGCGTCGCTTTCAGTTCATCAAATGTCAATGAAATACGATTGGCTTCGAGCAAAGGTATGAATCTTTTACTTGAAACGGAGTTGGGCCAATTTGCGTGAAAAATGTGGGAATTCGATTTTAGAAATTGCAAGGGAAATTTTTCATATAGCAATTGAACGAGGGATTTGCAGCAGTAGTCGTCATTTAAGTGCAAACTAATTATAGGCGAATGTAAATATGCAGTTTGTTGCAGAAGACCACATATAGTATGTGTGGTTTATCTGAGAACCCAAATATTTAGAAAAATATAAATACATAAAAATGTTTCAGATAAAAGTTTTAGAATATCAGGTTTGGTAGTATTTGTGGTTAACAGTGATCATTATGGAATTTGGAACAGTCGTTTACAATCGTCACTGTTTGATGTAAATTAAAAATAATTGTAGACGAAAGTAGACATACTTGTAAGAACCTACATTTGTCAAATTCCAAATATTTATAGTAAGAAAATTAAATCTTAAATAGTTTAAAATCATACCAATTCTAAAATGTTGAATATTTCTTTTACATTTATTGTAAGAAACATAAAAAATTTACAGATACACTTTTTTGATTGATTGCAGTTACTAAACTTTCTTGATTGAGTGCAAAAATTGGGAGACGAATAAAATTAATAAAAAGTAAAGACGAGTAAAAAATATCAGTCTTTGCGTTTATAGAAAAATTTCATAACTTTGAATATTTGGAAAGAGAAACGACAAAAGCCGAGTAATGAAATAAATAAATAAATTAGTGCATGTCGTTGATCGGTATAATGTGAACCACAGGTAATTCAGCATATAAATACATAGATTGATTCTTAAAGATCTACTGCAATCGATCGATAAATACCTCGCATCTGTGCAAAAAATTCCGAAAGGATAGTTAAACTAATTATCGGAATGTTAAAGAAAAAAAAAAAAGAAGAAAAAGCAAACACGCTAATATACGAATAATCAACGCGCATAATTCATGAGTCGCGTGAGGAGAGACGCGTATGCCAAGGTTTAACGATGAACCGAAAATGAGAAAAACTTGGTTCCATTATCATTTCAAATTCTCGCCGATCAAATTAGCCGGCATCCATTGGAATAATAAGGTTTGTTTTCTGCGTTCGCGATGGAATTATTCCGACAGACCAATTCGTCTGTCTGATGATGAACGAAGAAAGAAGTCACAGTTCCCGAGGGGACGTTTCTTGACGTTCTATCCGCTGCAAAATTACGAAAGTGTTTGTTTGAAGGTAGGAAAGAAAGCACGAAAAGAGCAGAGAGAATCCAGCGAATAAAAGTAGTCAATGGATTCAAACTGGATTAATTCGCGGAAAAGGAGCAACTGAAATTCCATATCGTTTAACTCGTTAAGGATACGTTGACGCGACATTTCATTTATAATTCTATCAATTTGCATGATCAAGTCATAATGTCAATATATTATTAAATATTCGAAATATGAAGAGAAGTTTCAAGGATTATTTTCATAGAAATTTTATCATTCCATCTTGAATGGAGGATCCAATTAATTTTGTAAAATTGAAAGAAATCAACGTAGGATTCCCGCTTAGGATTCCCTTTTCAATCTTTCAATCGTTGTGCAATTAAACTTCAATTTGAAAAATTCAATTTAAATTGGACAAGACTCGGATTCGCCCTTCCTTTCGTATAGAAGCTACAACTCGCACCATGAACACAACTATGCATTACAAGACACGAGACGCGAGTCGCTTAATCCGGATGCTGTTCGAATAGTGATCCGTTTGAGGAAGACTTCAACGTCGCCACGTATCTCACCGAGCATTATCAAAAGCAGTCGTCACGTCGTACTCGATTTAATCGCACGTCTGTCAGAGAGGGTAGCACTTTTCCCCGAGAAGCAACTTCACACTTTCGAAGAACTTCTCCATCACGAGGTACGACTCGCGAAAGAAACTGGAACAGCCGACGCGATCTCAAAAACCATCGGACACATTTCGGCAGCCACACCGCGTGCTCGATAGTTTTTTCAGGATAGTTTTGGAAAGCGATTAGTCAACATTGTTCGCGGACGCGTAGTTGCTGGCCAGGCTGGCGCCGAGGCGTAACGAGCTTCCGTGATACAAAAAAACTCTTGAAGCGGCTCGGATCGCGCCGAATGTCTCTCGATTTGTCATTCATCATGGCGGCTACCGGCCACACCATTAAACCATGCCAAACGATCGTCCGGTGGTTCGACAATGAAAGTTGTGGCTTCTGAACGAAAAACGAAAAAGAAGAAAGAAAAAAAAGAAGAAGATAGACAATGACAGTGGTAGTGACGATAAAGATAGTAGATGCGGATGTTTTCGTACGAAATTTATATTTTTGCAAGAAACACAAGAAACGGAAGTTACGTTGAAATTTGGCTCGTCGATTATATATAAATTATATATAACGGTTACTGTGTTTTATTTATTTTACATACATTTGCATTTTACGGTGCAATTTGAAGATGCATTTTTTTTTTTATTATATCTTTGCATATTGTATGCATTCTAAAGGTACAAAAATGGATATTTGCATACTACATGCATTTTAAAGGCGCATTTAAATTTCTCATAAACGCATAAAAATCCGCAATCCACAATTTACAATTACGAAACGAGGCATTCCATTTTTACATACTTTATCCGCTCATCATCCGAAACGGATTTCAATAATCGATAGGCTGTATTCCACTCTGTTTCATTAGATTTATTTATCAATGCTGTTTTGCAAATTGTATCCAAATTTCTCAAAACTGCTCGAAACTGTCAATAAGTTTATGAAAGTATTTCCTCAAGTGGTTCGATATAGAGAATTTTTTTACTTATATTTATAATAAATATAAAAACACGCACAATGTATAATAATATCAAATTTCCGCGTCAAAAATATTCGCAGTCGTCTACTCGCGGAGGCGAGTAAAGAAAAAAAGAAATTCCCGATAAAGCCAAATTTACGAGACAGTTTTGAAAAATACGTGTTCGAAAACGACATAAATACTGTCGAGATATATTATACGGGCGGAGAGAAAGATGAGGTGGATTAAAAGCTTCGATTCGCGGGTAAACAGGAGGTAAACGCGAACGTTACGACGAAAATTTCACACGTCGTAGCAAGAAGGAGCGAAGAAAAGTGGAATAGTAGGTGCGAGAGGCTGGTGGAATTAATTCGAAACGTCGTCGACCAACGCGTTCGCATAAACACGAAGGGTCTGATGTCACACCCTCGGGCGATAGATAGACGACGGGTAGATACCGACGACCTGTCGCTACGTCCCTGTTTCGCTCTCCACGGATTACGAGTGTTTTCTTAAGGCAGTGGTCCTCTCCGGCTGGCAATTTGTATTCGAGATAAACCGTTATTGATGCCGTCGATATTTCTCAGTCTTATAAAATAGATGCCGCCGCCCCTGGAGAGCCACTCGGAGTTCACAGGCAAGGGCTTCGACGTCGCAACACCAGAGAAGAAAAAGCAACCACCTTTTCACGACCGACGCGAGCAGCCCGTACACGGGACAACGGGAACACGAGAATACAAGTGACACGCGAGCCGAGACAAATGACAATTTATGCTGAAAACTTTAAGGTTGCGAGGCGCGAAATCACCCGACAGATCCTGTTCAGCATTACGACTCTTTCCGACCGAGTGTTTTTTTTCCCTCTCTTCTTCTATTTTTTCCCCCCTCTTCTCTCGCGGGACTATGATTCAGAAATGATACGGACACCAGCTGTGTTTGTATCAACGCGCGCGCGGCAGAATTTCGCGGCGGAGAGAACGATGAAAAATACGTCTCGAAAGTCTCGAAGATCGTAGACAATGTATGACACTTTGGAGAATTACTCGACAACGATGAGCGGTTTGGTGAGAGGGATCTGGCGTGTTACTAAATTTCGAGAGTTAAAGGGTTCAAAGTTTCCCGTCAAATATTAGCCGCCCTTTGATAACGGAAGCTGAGGCGAGACAGAAATTTCACGTGGACTTGAATTTTGTGTGATAGAATCAATTCGACGATTAAAGTGAAATTCCTCTTAATCTAAATATCTCGTGTGATTCTGATATAAATTAAACAACAGGTACTTAAAATTTCCTGACACTTCAATTTTCAAGTAGCTTATCGACGTCGAGCACGCGAATGTAAATTTAAATAAAATTGCAAGTAATAAGCAGAGTATGAATCTTGATATAGTAAAATGGACTTACCATGCTTAAAATGTCCTGTCGTTTGAATCTTAGACGATGCACGGTATCATGGAAATCTGAAACAAAACACGTTATACTCTCTACATGATAAACAAATCCTAGGAATTATCAATACAATAAAACTTCGTTTGCGTAAACTGCTTATGGTTCATAAAAAATAAATGTCCACTGATTCTTGTAATCTTTCGTCCAAGCATTAGAAATTCACGTTTGCATAAAGCGAACTCAATTGAAATTTAATTCATATAAATAGAGTTTACACGAACCAAAAAAAAAAAAAAGAAGTCCTGCTATACTCGATTTTAAAAGCTACGTCACGCGATATCAAAAGAATGTTCGATCCCGGTGTACATCCTCCGGATGATAAACGGACCGCAACAAAGCAACCGGCGGTCGCTAAATTGAAAATAATATGTTGCGTGCCGTCAACCGCGAAAATCAGTAACGCACGACGACCCTCGCACGCGAACCAGAAATTAGAACACGGAAAAGGAATTATCTCTTTAACCAACGAAGAGAAAGGTCATCGATAATACACACGGTGCTCCTCCCTGTGGATTAACGCGATCCGCTCTTAACGACGACGTCCCATATCCATCGGATATAATTCTTATTTTTCCCCGACACTTTGTCAGCCGGGGACAGGCTGGCTGCGGTGGGAACCACCGTGCTGCGAATACCTCGAACATCGTTGAACATCCCTCGGTAAGTCGTAATAAACCATGATAAGGAGAGTCGGCAACGTGCTCTTCGGTGGAAAGTAGCCGAATTCCCATCGAGGGAGGGGAGGGAGGGGGTGAGGAGGAGAAGAGGAAACAATACGCGAGAGTATCGCGCGCGTGTTGTACACGCGTGCGGTTTCGTTCCCGAAGGGCGAGATTCCTCGTAGGTTACCGCGATACCACCTTATTGGTCGGTACACGAGGAGAGGGACGCGCGCGCCGCGCCGTTTCGCCACCGAGAACGACCTTAAGCGAGACCCGCTCTCTCGATTTTATATCGCACCCCCGAGCAAGGATATTGGATTACAGTGATTTTCAATTATGAGCACGGTGGATCGCCGATCGTCGGGGAAAACACGAGCAAAACTGATGCACGGTGCACAAGCCAGTGATCGGTCGTCGGTGGGGTAAAAAAAAAAAAAAAAAAAGAAAAAAGAAAAAAAAGAAAAAGGGGGGAAAAAGAAAGGCAAAAAGGAACAAAAAATGGAGGAACGACGGCGAACGCTTTAATCGAGGCTGCCCTCCAGTCGCAATCGCGCGGCTCCCGTAGCGCATGCATTTTTCTCGCGAACCAGCGGCGCTGCCGGCCTTTATTAAAATTTCGTATATCGAAGCTCGAGCACCGCCCGAAATTGAAATTTCGTTGCGCCGGACGCCGGGGATCCGATGTAACGTGTTCTTCCGTCGTTTTATAAAAACAAAACAAAAAAAAAAAAGGAAAAAAAGAGAGAAGAAAAAAGAAAAGAACGCTTCCAAGAGGTTTCCTGATGAACATAATACTGGTACGACGGAGGGAACCGGAGGTAATACGGGGGTTGATAAATTCGTTCGCGCTCGGGAATTTTCTCGCGCGATACCCCGGCGCGTTTAATATCGAACGAGTAAGTGACGAGTAAGGGAACAGCCGGGAAGATAAGGTATGACTGCCTGGCGAAAAACTACCGGGACGAGGGTGAACTTCCCCGTTTCGCTGAATCCTCCGAGTTTATTGGTCCGTCGTAGGGTGGCAGCACCCTTCAATCTCGCTGTTTCTACGCTGCAGTGGTTTCCACCCGGGCAACGTATGTACGTACGTACATACGTTTCGAGGACGTCGGACGTTCGAACCAGCAATTCGTTTAATTCGTTAATTCGGATCTGCCGCGCGCTCCTGTCGCAATTAATAACGTTTAATTAACGCGCTCTCGCCTCGAAACAAAAGGCGTCGTAGCCTTCGTGTTTGGCCGTTTCTTTGACATATTACGGCCGTCGCCCCTGATAAATTTAGTTTCCGATTCTCCTAATACGCGATCTCTTCCGTGACGCTGATTAATATCGCGGATTAAACACGGCCGAGTTTGCGCGACGTCAGTTACAGTCCGTACATAACGAGGATATTTCGTTATTACGCGAATCGATTCGGCCATCAATCGAGCGGCCAGCTTCGTTCGCTTCGAAACTCCGCGCATAACGCTAAGTAATATTGCCCGGTGAAACCGGGTCAACGATTTCAGATGGTCTTGCAATCGTTGCGGCACACGTGACAGATTGAAAACGAGGGGAAAGGGATCGATTAATAAAAAAAAGAAAAAAGAAAGAAAAAGAAAGAAAGAGAAAAAGAAAGGAGCCGGCAACCCTTGTCTTGTTACACAAACGTCACGCGAGAGCGGCGCGTTTTCAAGAGATGACAGCGTCACCCTCGAAACGCCAGTATCCCGGCGAGACGCTGTAAACATTCAATTTAACCGGTGTCGTCTTTCAATAGAATTTTAAGATCGTGCCTCACTTAGAGGCGAAACGCAACACTGACATCATTCTATTTCGTGTAAGATGACCCGCTATTGTTATTCTTCAATTGCAGCGACCCCTTTCGCTGTTTCACGTGTGACGCGCGTTTATCGATCTGCAAGGACGTAACGCGTTTACGATCGCCTTGCTAGGAGCGAGCGTTAAGCGAACAGCATTTTAACGACGCTCCGTTATGGGAGATCTCGTAACGAACTGTGAAAAGGCTCAAGAATCTTTCCATTCGAATTAAACACCTCGTTGCTCGTACAAGTTTGCATCCTGATT
Organism: Tetragonula carbonaria; assembly: GCA_032399595.1. Lineage (NCBI taxonomy): Eukaryota > Metazoa > Arthropoda > Insecta > Hymenoptera > Apidae > Tetragonula > Tetragonula carbonaria. Next base: position 20,928,842 of record JAUCRC010000001.1, on the reverse strand, counting down.
ACACCGATTGAACTGCGATTTCTTATGACATTGTAGAAAATTTCACAGTACACAGGAATGTTTGCAATATTCGGTATATAAACTGAGATTTTTACGTTTTTAAATCCCGATGGGCCGACTGAGTTATCAAGAAATTGTATTTTAAAATGAAACGACTTCTCTTATTTTGTCATTCTTCGAAATACTACCTTTCGAAAGGGAACCATCTTTGTTGGCAAACGCGATATCGATCTCCGCGAAGAATTAATAATATTCTGAAAAAAATCTGTATTTGCTCAAAAAACGCCAAGACCATGAACAGATACATGGAATTTAACGAGAACAACTCGAGAGCAAATGACGCGGCCATTTCAATTTGCAAGCGTGTAAAATTCATCGAAACACGCGTAGAATATTTCGCGAACGTTGCTCGAGACAGAGCTCGCTGTTTTGCTGCTCCGCAGCCACGAAATATAGGCTCGTCGAGGTGGTTGTTGCAACATCGTGTTGCTTGAATGTTTCAACGGTGACTCGATAAATTACTTGGTACCATTTGTCGCGTTATACAGCGACTGGTACACAGAACGCCGCGGCGGCCGACACGGTGGCCGATCATTACCACGTAGGTTGATCGTTATTACGTCCGGTATTAAAATAACGACAATCATTATCGCTTTTAGCGACCACGAGACACCAAGAGAGAGAGACACGTTGGTCATCGTTCTCTCTCCTCCGTTCGCCTTCCCTGTCAAATTTGCGGCCGAGTGGAGCAGGCCCGAGGTAAGTGCAATTATGATAATCAAATCAAGGTGGGCAAGACGCTCGGAGAAGCAACGGCGGACATGGGAACGTAATGAGAGGTTACATCGCCTTGGGGCCGGAGTGCCAGTATTAGTTGAGGCTAACCTCAAGGTTCCCGGCTAGAGAGAACAAGCAACCGGCCAGCCAGATTGTGCGAAATGCGAATGGTCGGATTCTCTTGATCCCGAGAAATTGTGTGTTTCGAAGATCGGCAGACAACGAATCGAAAGACAAGGCCCCGCCTCGTTCTCAGTATCCGACAAAGAAGAAGACCTGATTTGAAAAAAAAAGTATCCCGAGTCATCTCGAGTCCACGTTTCGCCTTTTTCCACTGCTGCTGCTTCGTCTCCTCTTCGACTAAGTGCCTTCATCGATTTTCAAATTCAGGGTGGCTCGGTCGGAAATCACGAGACAGGCTGGCGCACCTGCTCGCCTATTAAGCGGCCAGGTCGCCCCGAAGGATGGCCGAGTTTTTACCAGGAAGATCGCACACTTGAACGTTCCAAGATGGAAACCAAGGTTCCTGCGGACCTTCGCCTCGAGAGATCCACCTGTTCACGCGCACACGTGCACGCGTATCTCAAAGGATTCTCGAACGGTCGTTAGATCGGTAACTAACCGTGGTATGCGATTTGCATAGAGGAAACGGCGAACGATACGTGGCTGCACGCCACGAGTATTATTGGTTTCTCGGCTGTTAATTCGCCATGTTGGCACGTTCGGGCGGTCGGCCTGGTCGTGGTGGTCGTGTACCACTCGGACCGTACGTGGCTCGTTGGCGCAATCAAGGGTCGAGAGGAGAGGGCAAGGAAGAAAGTACCGTGTTTCGAGTGGCAATATAATACAGCCGCGAAACAATGGAGCACCGTGTACGCCCGGCCACCCGGTGCAATAAAACCACGAGCGAGCGAGCGACGGTGGCGTATAAGCCAAGAGGGCCGTAGGAACTTCCGCCGCGGATGAGGGATAGAAAATTAAATATTAATTTCGTTGGCTCCGCTACCGGCCAACAGCTCATCGCGCATGCCTCTCCAGCTTTCTGACCGGTCGAATCCCCCTTCTCTTCATTCCCTATCCCACTCTCTATCGTCCATCCCACTCTTCCGATTCGAAGAGGTAAAACTCATCTGGCGGCCTCGGCCAGATCCCTCGGTCAGATTATTTTCTTCCGAATTCAGAATCGAATTAACCTTCGCCTTTTTTTTTTGTAGAAATTATCCCGACCTCTCCAGCCGCGAGAAGTCCTCCAGCCGCGAAAAAGCGTCGCGCGGTACGTGCGCGGAGAATCCGGCGCCGCCGCGAAAGGGATCGCGAAACGCTGGATGGAAAACACGGAGAACGAAAGGTACACGCGGGTCGCGTTTTTCTTGCCTCACGTTGTTTAATCTTGTCCATCAGGGAAATGGGTGTTCCACGTCTGTACACCTGCGTTTCATCCTCTTATTATTGCTGGGGTTGCCTGTCCGGAGGATCGAGAAAAAAATTCGCAGCGTGTAACGCGCAGCTAGAGAAGGGCGAAGAGAGAACCATTTTCTGTCGCTCGTTTCTGTATCACGGCTGTATCTCCGGACAGACCGGTGAGAATATCATAGTATAAATTATCATTTTTCAAAAAGACGACATGCTCATATTCTAAAAAAAATCGAACACTCTTCGTCGCTTCGACTTTAAATATTCACGCTTCTCTGCGTGACTCTCAGTTCTCATTTACGCTCTTTCGTCCGACCATTAGAGATGCGCTGCGTTTTTAGCCAATACGCGTGCTTCCTTTTATATACTTTTAAAACGGGCCACTGTAGATTTGCATTTAGATATTAGATATGAAAATAAATATTCTAAAAATTTTATTAATAATAAGACGCTAGTTTAGTGAATTTGCAACAGTTTGAAACCTTGCATGCATTTTTCTTTAATTCCGTGAAAAATGCACGGAACTAAAGAAGAATGTAGAGGAAAAAAAAACATGCCTTAAGTATCAACACCAAAACTACCAAAATGGTAAAAAATGGCTAATTTATAATTTTTGTTAGATATTTCATACTCGTAAAACAATGTATTTTTGAAGATTTAAATAATAATTTCATAAAATAAAAATTTGTACACTACATTGTAGTATAAAGTTCCACTATTTCTATGACTCTAACGTCTCTGATGAAAATTTTATGCTTTGATCTCATGGATAGTTCCAGTGTTAATCCGATAAGAATCAAACAGTACTGTAATACTTTCATACGAGTATCTATATAATCTAGGTAGAAGGCAAGATGATATAAATTTGATATTTTCCTCTATACGAGAAACTAAAACTTGACAGTATAAATTGATTGAAAAAAATCTTGTAAATAAAATAATGCGGGTACCTGTCCCGACGAGAGAGAGTAACATCGATCCTGTCAATATCGGGCGATGATCTAGCGAATCTAAAATTTCCACGTTGTTGAAACGAAATGCGACGATGGCCAGCCTTTTCGTACGAACGTCAACGGTGTCCCTCTGTTTCGTGCGCGACGTTGTTCGATCGCGGCAACATCATCAACGTAGAAGCGTACGTTCGGATCGCGTCCGAATGTTACGACATAAATTCGCCGTACACGTAGAATACGTCCAGAAGGGTTAGAAGAACGAAACACACACACACACACACGCGCGAGAAAAAAAAAGGCACGGCAGGTCAGCGAATGTTTCCTGTACGCAGCGTGTGACGCCAGGCAATGAGGGAACGTAGAGGGGGACAACTGTCGACGCCGGAAATGCAAAAGTTCGATTTATGCGCCAGCCCATTGCCACGTGTGTACATATGTGTACACGCGCAAATATGCAGGTTTATATACACAATAACACACACACACACAGGGGCACGTATAGATCTGGCTTGCATATCAAGGGATGAAGCGTGAACGATGATGCATGGTCGTTCCGCATGCGCTCGAAAACCCTCTGTCCCTTTTCCGTTCACGGTCTTTTTTTTCTCTCTCCCCCTCCCTCTGCCTGACCAGACTTCTATCAATGTTTCATAGATCGCGTGATACGAAACGAAAAAGCGCGGCCCGAAATTCCGACGCTCGATAGCGCGAACCATCATGATCGTGTACGCGCGCCACCATAAACTGGACGGAGGGGATCCAGCTCCGTCGGGTTGACGTGTTGCATGCTGCGTATCTATCGGCGTCAACGTGACACACCACTCGCACATGTCTAATATCCGGCACGGTGATCCGGGATTTATAAGCTCAAGGTGTTTCATTGCTGTGCCTCGTGCTTTTAAAGCGTTTAAATCCCTCCGCGACTCCAACTCTGGAAGAGGATCCCGCCGGTATTACAAATTGCACGAATTGAATTCTAAAGGTATACAGCGAGAGAGAGAGAGAGAGAGAGAGAAATATTTTAACAAAGAGTTATCTTTAAATCACGACGGGTCTAACGAGTATTTGCTCGCAAACTTTCGAACCGGGTAATAACCGAGCGGCGGGAAAAAAAGCGGTAATTTTTTTCAAAGTGTCCGACGGTCATTACTACGGTTAGAAATTGCATCGGGATGCATAATGGACACAAGAATATTCGATTTCGTAAAATGAACGAATGATTCATTTAATAGCTCGTGTACGAGCGATTGATTCGTTACGATTTCACAAAACAAGCGGGAACAATATTCGTTCCGTGTGAAAGCGCTTTCGATGTAATAAACACACATGCATTGCGCTAAATATTTGAAAGTTGCCGGCGCAACGGTGTAAAAAATTGGCCGGTTAGCAATTTCGTTTCGGTTATTATGGAAATTGAAAAAACGCCGCCGCAAGTAGAGCGTACCGATTGAAATCTTTTTTCTTTTTTTTTTCTTTTTTTCTTTTTTTCTTTTTTTTTTTTCGCGGAAACGATCGCGACGCGCGGTGATCTGTCTTAATGGTTTCGCACCTGCCATCCGGCAACATTTGTTTCTAACGTCATGAAGTTACACGGTCCAAAGCATCGGTTTACACCGAGCATATACACCGCGAAAGCATCGTGCTCGTGTTAGTTTTACTTCTGGCTGTGTCTGTGCGAAGAAGGATGCCGCACGGCTGAATTGAAAATAAATTTCACTCTGAACCTCTAACAGGTACAAATAGCCTCGGTGTGACTTTCAAGAACATACATCGTCCTATGGATAGGTAACGGCAAGCCCATCGTCACGATCGAAAATGGCAAAAAGAGTTGAAATGATAAACTGCCTACGTGAGAAAAAGGAAAATTCATTTTTCCAGTGGGACGAAATGACAATGATATTTACATTGAGTCACTGTGCTTGAAAGTGACGAATTTTCACTCGTCGGATGCATCATCGAATTGTTATTCGTTCATCGTCTGAAAACACATCGGTTCTTTAATTTTCAATTACAATTTAAAATTAAATCTTTCGCCATTTGATTCAGTTTTTTTTTTCGCTCGGTGCTGAAGGAGTTAGCTTGTTCGATCTATCGTCTCTCTAAATCTGTATTTAAATTGGATTCGTAGCATCCGTTTTTATACTGCACGAATACGAATACGAATGTAGCAGTTTCTTTGAAAAATTTGAAAATCCAGATGATAAATAACGTGCTTGTCAAAATTAGCATGAATGCACTTTTCGTCTCAAAAATACGAGAGTTTACTTTTTGCTCCTATTCAGAAGCATCTCTCTCTCTCTCTCTCTCTCTCTCTCTCTGGGAACTTGCATCGCTTTCAATTTCCACTTGAAGATTGGATTCACGCGGGGAATCGTAACAAGATTAGGCTTCTTCGTGCAATTACAATAACAACAATAACGTATGCGAGATCCTCTGGCGCGGAATTAAGGACGAGGAAGGATAGATTAGGCAAATCCAGAACATCAAAGTGGCGAAGTTTGCTCAGCGCGACTATGTTACACAGGAGGAACTCGGATGACACGACAACGGGGTCATGAGATACGACTTCAGTTACTGCTCGCGAGACACGGTTGACACCGTTTCAGACTCAAGAGACTCGAGAAGCAAAGCCCGGCAAGACGGGAAAGACACGATTCAAACCCCAACTAGAGCTACACTGGACTGTGGAGTGTGCCCGCGAGGTCCGGCGAATGCCGCAAGCTGAAACTGACCGGAGGCTGGCCGCGACGGATTCGAACACATCCGCGTAAATTAGGACAAGATTGAAGTGGAATTGCGTGAATCGCGATCGCAGGTTTTCAGTGGACCTGTTTCGGAGAATGAGACCAGAAGACTCACACTTCGCGCGAGTTCGAACACTTGACCAGTGAGTTTCGTCGATCCATTCGAGCGAGTCGTGCGAGTCGAATTCAAGAGAATGGGCGAAAGACACCCATCGGTGAACTGGTGCAGAAGTCCTGGATGAAAGATTAGCAAGTTCTCCAAGTTCCGTGATTTGAAAGTTAAAGCAGAGGGGCGAGATTTAAATCCAGAATTCCAACGAACAACGTCCAAGTATTAATGTAGCGTGACTACATTACTGTGGAGAAGTAAATAAAGCTTTGCGAATTTTTATTGGTGATTATTATTAAACGGAAAGTTCCAGTGGTTTTCGAGATATGCAAATGTGACTTTCGAGCTTCATGAGCTTCGATTAGAATCGTGCAAGAGTCTCTCTCAATACGTTCTCAATGCGAAATTCACACGTGGATGAGATATTCAAGTTTTGTAAAAATATTACATTTAAAACGAAACGTATGAATATTAATAAAAACGTATTACATTCGTTTATACTGTTTAAAAATTATTTGTCGTACACAACACTCGTATTTCAAGCATTCGAAATAAATATCGTAACGGTGACCACCCCCTAACAGATATAACATGTTAAACATCGTGACTATGTTATACGCGTTAACATACTTCGTTAGTTTCCGAATTCAGCGTGCATAATTTCCATAATTAATGTCGAGTTTAGACGAAATTATCCCGCATACTATCTAATTCGTTAGGTCTCTAATCACGCGACAAATGTCACAGACGACGTAGACAATTTTACAGCATCAAACGGCCGCGTTGCGGACAAAATGGACGCGTTAAAAATTAACCGAGCGTCGTAACAATCATTCACGAAACGCGTAATTTCACAATGCTGGAACAGCACTGAACGTCGTTAATATACTTTACGATATTACGCTACCCAAGAGAACAATATTTTTTAACACTCGAACAACGTTTTTCGCGACTATTCGCATTTTCGCGATAATTTCTCCACTAAACTGATCCACTGATAATCGCGAAGCGATTGTTTCGCCAACTTTTTATTCAAAATCTGCACACTCGTTCCGCGGGGTTACGTTTATCGGAATATTTTGAAATACCGCAACGATACACTTTCGTCGTTTATTAATATAACGGCTGATACCGGTCGAAATCGCCCCCTCCTCCTCCCCCCTCCTTTTATTTTGCACTTTTTCAAATGTATTTTCGATAATCCCGAGTCCGAAAATCCGATCGGGCGCAGACAAGAAATTAATGGAATATCTGCGTTATCATCGGGCGCAGCTTCCGGTCGCGGAATAGCAGAAAGAAATGGCGGCGGTGGCGGCCAGGAAAACCTCGAAGAACAAAAAACGAGCTTATGAAAACCCGCGGGAGCAACGCTAATTGTCCGGCCCGCTGTTTTTGGCATGCGTCCTCCCGGAAATTCGTTCCGTTTCGAGCCGTGCATTCGCATTAAATTAATATTACCTGTGTGTATGTGTATGTATGTGTGTGTGTGTGTGTGTGTGTGTGTAAAAAGCACGCGGACGGTTTTGTCCGGTCGGACGGCAAAAGGGATCGAATTTTAATAAACATATGGTTGTTGAATTTCGCTTATGGAAATGACGAAACATTAACATAAATAAATACCAATTCCCAACGTCGGCGCAGTCCATTCGTAAATTAATCTATTTTTCGCATAATGAGGAATATCGTTGGCTGAATATATCGCGACTACCGGTGGAACAACCGGTGGTACTCGATTTAACGCTTCCCTCGCCCCTTTTCATCGTTGGATTCCATCCCAACGCCGTGTGAAAATGAAAGCAATACAATGATGGCCGAGGTTCAGTCGCTGGAAGTTGTATCGCGCTTCGCTACTTGAAATTTCCTGCCAGTTTTTGCTCATTCCTTGCAACGGAGTTAAACGCAGTCTCGTGCGCGACTCGTTGAGAGATGGGGTGGAGTCCCTCGCGAGCAAATTCGAGCCTTTTATACGCGAGTGTCTCCAATGGCGCTTTGAAATCGACGATCGAATCTAAATTCCACAGTGTCGTATGTTTTGCGAGTTCTTCCCGAAATGGAAACCATGCTTCCAAGTAGACACTTGGACACTGGTGGATAGAAACGAGATCGCGTACCTCGCAAACAGAGATTCTTAACTGGACAAAACATGTTCACGTTTTTGCATGGGCTTTTCAGATCAAAAGCTTCGAGTCATACAAACGTCGTTTGTAGTTACATTTGCTCGCAAGTAGGTTTCGAAACAAACAAATCCCCCTACAAAACAATTGCGGTTTATGCAATTTAACAAATGCATAATTTATTAATAAATGATAAAATAAATATGCGATATTTTGATTCTTGAACGGTGCTCGTTAGACATTAAACTTAACTCGGTTTCGTAAGTACATATTGGATTTCATCCCATTCCTACGATTCGTCGCCGAATAGAGGCGTCGAAATAAACGAGAGAGGGACGAAACACGGGAGAAAGTGAAACTCGTAATTACGAGAAAAAAACACGACTGCCGGTCAATACGAAAGAGCAATGCGTGAGATAACGCGGGCAAGTACGGGCCATGGAACGATAAGGAATACCTTTAGTCTCGCGTGTCGCGCTATTTCACGTGCCGTTCTGAATATTTATAAGGGCTGTCCGTCAACGGGGGCCAGGCAGGCCGGGCCGTGTGCATTTTCATTTCAAAGTTGCAGACCTGTCGTGGCCAGATTGGAGAGCGAAGATATTATAAGTGAAATATTAAATTTCTGTCTCCCTTCGGCCTCTTTGCAGCTCACCTGTCACCCGCGACTTCCGAATGAACGCGAATGTTAACGTTCCTTTTCGACTTCCGGCAAACAATTAACTCGTCCTTTTTCTTCCTCTAGTTTCGCTGAAACTGCTCGCAGCAGTTCTCTTCCAGAAATAGTCACAAAGAATGTATATAAATTCCTCCGCTCGCCCGGCACGCCGGCGCCGAATAAAACGAACGAACGTGTTAATAGCTTCGAGCGATGCTGAAGGCCGAGTGTAGCCGATTCTGCCGATTTTTCCTTCTGTCAGCCTTCTATCGTTCTTCGATCGTCGGATCGTAATATCGAAGACATCGTTCCAACTGTATGTTACGTGTATAAATAATCCGCGAATCCCTTGAATTGCGAAGAACGTGCAATTATTACGAATTGCGACGAATCGGTGGGCGTTGTAACAAGAACCGGCCGGATTATTCGCCAGTACTCTCCGCAAGAAGTTCCGCGTATCGATCCGTGGAAAGTTTCGCTAAAAGGGACTTTGAACACGGTCGCAGTATTTATCTTCGCCGACCAATGGCCGCACATACATAACAGTTCTTCGATGATCGTCCGGTGAACAGATAAATTGTTAAAAAAATAGCGAAGGAAAGGGGCCAATCGAAGCGAAACGAGTTCCTCCACGGCGCTTTCAATTTTCGCTTTTATTTTCTTTGATAACAAAACGAGCATTCGTCGCATTCGCCAAAGGTTACGAAAATATTCAGATAGCCGGGCGCGATCCGTCGTTCGTCCGCGCCGCGTTCCAAGGAGCATGCGCGCGATTGAAATGTGTTTTAAAGCACTTGATTGCCGGGGAACAATATTTGGAAGGGCGGTTAGGGTTACTGTTACAAGATGCTCGACGGCTGACGCGAAAGTCCCCCTTTGACTCGCTTCGTATGTACCCACCCTCTGTGTTTCTTCTGCCCCGTGACGCGTAAGGTGGTCTCGCAGGCAGCAAGTTTCCCATCTGGTACCCTCCTCGACTTTTCCACTCGTCACGCCTTTCCTTCCTCCCGTGCCCTCGAGTCGAGAAATTTCATTAGAAGTCGATAAGTCGAGTGAATGAATATCTGGCATCGTTTTCACGCCGATTGCGCGAGCAGGAAATACCGAGTGACACTCTCTCTATCGATACACGAAGTGCGAAGTATTCTTTTTTGAGACGATAACAGGCGCTAATCGGCAGGAGAGAGAGAGAGAGAGAGGCGCTACTCAAGGAGAATAATCATTAATGGATCTCATAATGGATCTACAAATCTGTGAAACACGAACAAAATCACTCGAGCAATCAGACAAAGCGTCTGCATATAATTCATCAAAAAGTTCTTCACCGTCACGATCCGTCATGAATTGAAATTTTTGTAACATTAAGATTCCGATAAAAATCTAAATATCAATAAAAGTAATTTTTTTTTTTTGATAATAAAATGAACACGATTGAATACGACGATTTCACAATGTCCTGTATTATCCTGAGTGTCAAAAATTAAAAAAATAGCTAAGACGATAACACGCAAACACGAGTTAACGGTCGTGATCGGTCAACAACGTGTTATATTAACCAACAGACAGAAGTCTGATATGATTTCTCGCTGATATGACAAACGAAATCAATTGCTTGGCTCCCGCAAGTATTCCAATAGGGTGGAGGTACGTTGAAACTCACTCTAACGTTGTGAGCACGATTTGAGAGTTCACCGATCCCTTAATCATATCGAATAAACAGACTTGTAGACTCTGAAGCGAGGATGAACTTTAAGAAGCAACAGATACGGTTTCGAGAACGACGACCAACTATCAGACTGGATGACCTGATGGTTCTCAGTGACGATCTACCACAGAGATTACCTTTCAATGGTCTGATACAAACGGTCCGTTCGACGTTTCTGTCCATACATCAACTGATCAAGCAATATGTATAGCTCGTTTGTAACGGGTATTTCAATAAGTGGATCTCTTAGTTGATGCTTGAAGAGTATCATCTACCGAGAAGCTAGGCTCGTCGCACAAAATTTCAAATCCATGTAGCAGATAGTGGTTATCTAAATGTTCCGGGAAAGACAAAGAAAAAATTTTCTTAATGAAGAAATATTCCATCGCCTTCGTTGATCTTTTACTTTTATCGCGGTCGGAATTAATACTCTATAACTTGGAATTTTGCTTACGTAAGAAGAGTTAATTTCAGTTAACTTCAAGCGTTTCATTCAGTTAGAATACTAAATCGAGTCATTTGGCACTTCTGCAGTGAAATATCGACGAAATACAACAAGTAAAATTTTGAAAATATAGATACATGTTCTACACTCTCACGAGTTAAGGTCAAGATTTCGAATGTGGGTTAAGTTTGCGTTACGCCTGGTTGACCCTGGCAGAGTACATGACTATGGAACCATAACGTTTTATCAACGTAACGAAATAACAATGCCACTGTGCCTGTACAAACGTGCGAACTCCCTTGCAAGATAATCTTATATTTAAGAAGTTGGATGACAAGTCATTTGCCCATAGTTCTCGGAACATGCATTTATGCGAACGTACTCTCGCGGTACTTTCCCCAAACTTCTGTCGACGTAGTCCGCTGCGCAAACGGTTGCTTTATTAACGTATCATATCCTTTATTTACCAAGTTTCACCGTTTACCAAGTTTCACGTTAAATCCGCGAAACGAGCTTCTTCTCCCTTTACGCGTCCGGTGAAATCCCTTGGAACGAACTTTTCGGATGTTGCGAGACAGAAAGGGATGCAAATCGTCATTCGTCAACGTTATTCGCCGTCGCGATACACTCTCGTAACGCAGGAGAGATGAATCGTTTGACACATTTGAGATTGATGACGCAACAGCGTCATTTCATATTTGACTAATTGTAAGATCAAAGTTGCTCCTCGATTCTTGGATTGTAACAAAAAAAAAAAGAAAAAAATAAAATAATTCAGCGAAGTAAACTAGAGTAACATTTTAATATTGCACAAATGACTACGCTTCAAGCACGTTAACGTATAAAAATGATGACGCATGCGTTAACCGGCTGTGTGGAAAAATAATTTTGCGTGGCGCGGATTTTCGTGCATTTACGGAAAATTGAAGGACGTAAAAATATAAAAAATATGGGCAACGTATAAAAATGTATAAGATATCGAGAGTAAGATACTTGCTGTGAAATGATATAAAATTATTTTATTATTATATTTTATAAATTATAAGTATAATATTAATTGAATTATCACTCTTGACTTATTTTCTGAATAATCTCCTATTCATGATTCATTCCCAATCAGTTTGAAACTGTGTAAGTATATTTTCTCAATAACGAAGCCTCGAAAAAATTTTACTCTTTCTCTTCGATTCATTTTTGCGTCCATAATCGTTTTAATTGCGAGACATTCTGTATATCCAATAATAGAAACATGCTTAGATTTTTTAATCGTACTCATAAATATAAAATTGCATAAAGATCCGCAGTCTATTGCAGATATTTTCTTTAACACAAATTATGTCGAAATAAGCCTCTCATACCTCAACGCCATTTTAATTTCTACTAATTTCATTACAAGTGGAAAAATATCGTCAAATAATCGGTAGACAGCCTTTTCAAAATCCATCGGTCTCGAGTGTGTTAAACGTCGACGACTCTTTCGCATCGGTCGGACGATTACGTTTCAGTGGATGGTCAGAGAAAACACGAGGTTTCGAGAGAGGGTTTGTGCAGTCGCTGTGTGTGAATGGTTGTTTTCCTAGACGGTGGCCTCTTCCACGGTGGTCGTGGACAACCCACAGAGGGTGCTCTATCTCATGACACAGCATCACTTTCCACATGGAACCGATGTAATCTCGCGGATCTGTCTCATGGATGCTGACGCGTTAATACAAGTCCTGTTGAAACGTTCTCAACTTGCTGGAATGAACCGTCCGAATTTGGTATCGGTCTCAAAGGAACACTTCGAGTTCATTTTTTAAAAGAGACATTGTTCTCTGACGTCCAGTGCTCGTTGATCGTTTGTAACAGCGAGAGAAGAAAATATGATCTAGGTAGCGGATGTAGCAAGTCTCAAACAAATAATTGGACAGAGAGAAATAATTTTAAAGGGAACAAAAAATCGTATACTCGAATGCTAATTCGAATTATATTTATTCATCTTTCATTGCCAGAATATTTCGCGATAATGAGAGTCTGTCACGTTAATACTTCGTTTAACAAATTTACCCAAATTATTACGAACGACGTACAAATTCTATGATAAATAATAAAACATTTATTCGGAGTCTTACAAATCGTTGTCGATGTATCATTCGCGCGGGATAATTAATTCCTCCGTGTTAACACGGGCGACAACGCAGCGTCGCGCCGAACGTTAATGCGTTCCCCGCGTTTGCGACCGGGGCTCAAATGTTATTTTTCAATTCACGCGGGATGAAGGTCGGCGCGCATGGTGCGCGAAACAGGACCCACCGAAAGGGGTTGAAGCCCCCTTCGGTTGGGGAGAGGCCCCACAGACCGATAGTTTCGGACGTTTTGAATAATTCAATCGCCAGCAACTAATTGTGTTTATGCAAATGACGAGCAGAAAGAAACCGAGAGGGAGGAGAGAAACGAACGAGAGAGCGACTGCAGTGCTTGATTTCCCAAGGATGCGGGCCGGTCGAGATAAGACGAGAACCCTCTTCGTAGAGGGTTGTGAAACGACGAACTGGAGGGGGGAGGGGGAGGTGCTGGCCGTGGTGGCTATCGACTCCCCATCGAGCTCAAAAAGTTGGAAACGCATCGGTGTTTGGGGTGAGTCGGGATCGTGAGTCTGACAGGGCGTGTTTCCACGCAGCGCCCCGAACACGAGCATATGCAGCCCCTTCGCCGTTTCATGGACAACAGATCCCGCCCCTTGATTAAGCCAAACATAACCTCCGACAGATTATCTAAATTGCTTCGTGAAATGAATTAACGGTGCCCGTCGATGATCGTTGCTCTCTCCCTTCCTCTTTCGTTCTGGACACGCCGGGAGATTACAGAGCCGCTTGATCAACGATAACGGTAACTAAAGGGTAGTCGACGTAGGCGCGATGCGCTTTCTGCGATATGTGCCGCCGCGTATAAATCGGGTATCGGTTATTGAGAATCGGGTACTGCACTTTGCCGATGTTATTCTTCCCGTGTTTCGTGCACAACGGCGAGAAAGCGGAACAGCGAGGGGAAGGGGGGGGGAATGGAAGGGTCGAATGAGACGATTCGAAAAAACATTCCGCGTTCAGCATATGCTTTTATGTATAAAACGCTCCGTGATGGATTGGAAATAAACTTTTCTCTTCGACCGTTTTTTCTTCTTCTTCTTCTTCTTTTTTTTATTGTACTAACCATGAAAAAGAGAAAGATGAAATACCGGAAAAATTCTTTTATCAAATAGACCGCCTATTTCGTCTCTCTTTAGTCTTTTTTCCATCGAACGAAGGGAGGTATCAAACGAGCCGATAACGTCACCGGCGTCTTTCCTAGCGAACGTCTTCTCCGGGCATTACGCCGCCGCTGATATCTCGAATCGCGAGTAACGCAATTTTTCACCTGTTTATCGCGTTCCTGTTGCGCGCGCCCAAGCCGATTCACGAGCCCGTGACGCGCCGCGCTCGTGGCTGCCGGTTTAAAGAACAACACGAAAGAACGGCCGGAATTAATTACCGGCGCGCCGCCATGGCGGACGTTTATACCTGCAGATTCATAATCTGCGACGCGCGTTTGTCTTTCCAAGGGAAACGGTCTTAACGCTCTCCTGCGGATGGGAGAGCAGCATTTACAAGTCTGCAACCGGGGTCTCGCGGCCGCAAGAAAGCGCTGTAAGTGCATTGTCTTGTAAAAAGAGAAGCCGGCCTCGGGTTCAATTAACTTAATGCAAATTGCCTGTCGTATCCGTGCCTGCACACGCGCCTGCCACGTCGAAAAGGAAAAATAAACGAGCAAGCCCAGAAAAAACGTGCGAATCGCCTCGAAGGTGTTCGTCCGGGTTAGGTTCCTCTTTCCTCTTTCTGTTTCTCTCTGTCTCTCTGTCTCTCTCTCTTTTCCCCGTCCCTTTCGCGACAACGTGATTGCAAACTGGTCGGTGGGTGTTACGTGCACGACGAGTGAAAATTGCGGCTACCGCGAGACAGTTGGTTCGAAGGGATGAAAGCAAAATCGAACTCTAAAAAACGATCAAGCATGGGTGAAATTTGGAAAACTTAATAAATCGGACGTTGTCATCCCGTGAGGATTATTGCTGATGTTACTAGTCGAGATTATTTCTGACTGTGCGACGAGATAATAATACGAGACACGATCGAATCGTTATCCCTTTACGCCATTGGTGGCAGATTGGCTGAGCGAAACATGCAGAAAGTCATCTTCATCATACGAAATATAACACTTCTCGATCGAAGAGAACTCTATATACACCATTATCTTATTACGGTTTACCAAATTCTTTCTATAAAAATTAATGAACAAAAAACTTTCATTTATTCGTTTGTAAGATTATTCCAACCGTGATCACGCAGTGCTGGACATAAATTTCATTATTACACTTTTCTGCCTCGTCGTACGAGGGTGTAGCTTCGCGAGAAATCTCGCTGAAGATAAGAGGTTAATCAACGTTCGTCGATTTACGTTGTTGCATCGTCATCAATATCTCTCTATCGCCGATGCAAACTCATTTCCGAATTTATCAGAAACGAAAGCAATTCACAAAATCCGAATCCAAGGTAGCACAAAGTAGTACGAATCGAACTCGTCCGTACTATGCGACACGCTGCTTCGTAGACGTACCATTACCCTAATGTACAGAACGTGGAATATTCAGCTGTAATGCTATCCAACTGATTGAAAAAAATCCCTCAAAGGAAGGAGACTCAAAGGAAGCTATGGAGCGTCGAGCCTCTCGTCGAGGGTTTCGTTCGTTGTTGCGATCGAGCCGTGTCTCCCCTTCCGACTCGATTTCAGACGATCTCCCCTCTTTCGTCTTCGTGGATCTCTCGCTTGGTGTTAAAGATCGGCAGCATATGTACGAAAGCTGGGATGAATTACAGAGATGGAACACAGAGTTGCTTGCTCGACCATTTCGGTGAAACTTTATGTCATCGCTGTTGTCACGATGTCAGTCCCCGTGCAAGCGATGGCTATTCAACGCATTTACGAAATTACAGCGATTTACCATGTGCAGTAAATGAAACGATGTCACGACGAATCAGGTTACGGAGATACAGCTAGCCGCGAACAACGCGTCTGTTGCGAGACATCGTTTAATTCACTTACTGGACGCGATCGTTCCTTGGCTGGGGTAACTCGATCGACAACTACGCGCTCGTTCCGGGCGCACACCGAGCGAGATTTACCTTTGACGTTAATTAACGAGAGGTAATTACGAGCTGAAGCTTTCCACCAACAAAGCAAGTACCCTGAAAATTCTTCTCCGCGCGTGCACTTAATTACGCAAAAATACACAGTCACGTGTATTTCCCATTCGATTGAACGAACGAGTCGATCGATTTTCGACAGAACTTTTTTCCTTTCCTGTTTGTTTCCTGTTTGTATATGTATATATTATATATATATATATATATATATATATATATATATATAACGTATCATCGTTGCTCGTTCGAAGAAACAGAGGGAAAGATGGCCGGTTTTTTTTTTTCTTTATTTAGAGGCGAAATTCTCGATCTCGCTGATAACAGCGGTAATAACGAGGGTAATACGATGATTTGCCTGCAAATCCAGTAACGCCCTCTTCCTCTTCCTAGGATCGCTTTTCATCTGCTAACGTGTAATCCGAAATGGCGTGTGTTATGCTCCCGTGTCCAATGCAATATCCCACGTACATACGCCACGTATTCCATACAGGGAATTATAAATGGGCGAAGCCCAGCTGCCGGATAGCACTCGTGCAAAGCCAAATCGAATGGAGACACGCGACACTTGCTCTCTTACCCCTTGCGTTCTCCCGCCTTCTCTCTCTCCGTCTACGCTTCTCTTTTTTCTTTCTTTTTTTTCACGCCGCGTTCTGGTTCGCGCGTCAGAAAAACCGGATAACGCTTTCGAGAGAACGATTTCAAGCAACGAGTAGCTTGTTTGCTGGATGAAATTATCGATCGTTCGTTACACCGTTTGTTATCGACTTGAATTAGTCTGATGATCGCGCAGCTTCGTTCCGCGAGAGAATCTAATACCAGAGAGTACGAAACTAAAACAAATGGTTAATAGTAAAACATTTCATCTGCGTAATATTTCCTGTATTTCAACGGCAGGCGAAACGGAAGTTGCTGTTCGAAAGAAACTCGATATTCCAACGGTAGTCGCGTAACATTTTTGCTCGATTCGTCTTCCAATGTTTCTCTCTCTCTCTCTCTCTCTCTCTCTCTCGATCCCCTTTTTTTTTAATTCCCAACGTGACCCAGTAGCTGTAAAAACACCCAGGGTAAGTGAATCGCGCAAACAACGGAAAACCAATATCCTCGGCCAATTTTATACGATTCGATACCTTTTGAGGATACCGCTGCGAATTCGTTCAATTTTTCCTCCCCCTCCTTCGTCGTCTATTTGCTTTTTTTCCCCCCATTTGTTTTATCTTTTATTCCTTTCATTTTTATTTTCGTATTTTTCTTTCTTTTTTTTGCTTTTTTTCCTTTTTTTTCTTTTTCTCTTTATTTCGTTCGCTTCGTCAACCACTCCAAAATGGAACGAATCGATCTCCAGTAACCGGCGAACACCCACGAACAGATCGGCAGTTGTGGCGGTTTGCTTTTACAAAGTATTTGACGACGGTAATGCAAACTCACTGTCGAAAAGATTAACTCCGCCTCTTTAATGTTTTTATAGAGGCGATTAACTCCGCGAGCGGGCACGCCGCCCTGATCTCCCAACGAGAGACCAACATCATCCCCTTTTCGGCCGACGCAGAGAAGCGCAGCGGACCGTAGGGCTCTCCGCACACTCGCCCACTCGATGCAATTGCAATTGTGCACCGGCGTCGAGTGCCATTTCGAAATTGTCCTTGCGTTCGCGCCCATTAATCCTATCGACTATGCGGCACGGCTTAAACGATATTGTCCGATCGCAGCGTTAAAGAGTCACGGTTGATCCACTCACACGCTCCGGGTTGATCCGTTCGCACAGCTCCTCGCGTCAGAAAGGGGAGGACCAGACACGACTTTAGGCGCGGCTGCACAGGGGAAAGAAAGCAACACCGACGATCGATGACACGTACGTACTACGTCGACGATTACGTTTCGCGAAATTCACGCACGCCGCTTGCATATTTCATTACGGCGATGTATATTTTCGCGCAAATGTCCCGGAATTATTCATTGAGGCTCGTAATGGGGTTTGTAAATTTCTCGTTTACAACGAGAAAACACGGCTTCGCAACGTGCATATGTAAATAACGTTTTAAACGTTAATTCGCGTTGGTGGACACGTTCGGCACCGGACTCGTGCCGGAGCGCGTTTTGCCTCCGTTTTTTTCGATTAATTTTTCGGAAAGCACTCTCTCTCTCTCTCTCCGCGTCTGACGACACACTGAAACAATAGGATGGTGAAAAGCCACTCGAGAAACGAACGAGCGGGATTTACACTCTCCCGGTTGATCACGAGTTTCCGCGATTCTGTTTGTTATGATCCATTTGCGGGAGGGCTCTCATCTCTCGTCTCTCTCTCTCTCTCTTTCTCTCTCGCCGAGAACTCTCATTACGGACCGCAGACTTTCCAGTGTTCCCCGGCTATTTTTAGCTGGAAACCGACCCTTAACCGCCACCGCGCCTCTGTTTCACGGGGCCGTAATCACAACCTTAACCTCGCGAAAGTAACGGACGAATATTTCCGGGGTTGCTTCGCTAATATGCTAAACATTTCATGCCGTGGCCTACAATGGCGACTGGGAGGCAGAGTACAAGACAGCCCATTGCCTCTTTTCGTTCCAATTTAATGGCAGGGTATTACGTGCCAGCCCCCCCCCCCATGAGGATTTCACGCTCACCGTATCCGTGAAATTATCGCCGTAATTACAACGCGCGTGTCGTAAAACCGGGACCAGGTGATACGAGTTTGTCACAGCGGGCCGAGAAGATACCCCTTCCCCCTTCTCCTCCATCCTTCCTCCTTTGTATAAGAAATTCATTCATGCTCGCGAAACACACGTTGCCCGATAGATTACCCCCTGCATAGTATCCCCCGACCCGGCACATCGGAAAGCGCGCAAAGTTTGTTAGATATATTTTTCAGCGCGACGTGCGACACACTGCGCCGGCGTCCTTTTACGGGGCCAAGCGAGAGGACGCATAAATTACACAGGGCGCGCGTAAATCACCGGTGACGAAAGGACATACACATTCCAGCTCCACGTAACGACAGCGACTTTATTCAAGCTACCTCTCTCATTAGCAGCTTATACTTTCATATTCCTTGAATTACACCGATCCACGTGAAAACGGCCTTTCTTGGAGACTGGCGTGGATAAATTATCGTTACGCTCACGGTTCCCCTGCGCTCGTGTCTGTGCCCTGGGTGTTGCCACGCGCTCCACACCGCTATATCCGGGTGTGATTCTTCGCCGGGCACGGTCTCGCCCGGCGGAGATCGAGTTTCGTAATCTCACGCGTGTATACAGCGTACCTTTCATCGTACCTTTCTCCGCGCCGTGATTAATGGACGTTAACGTCGTTTTCACGGCTGGACAAGAACCGTTGCATCGTTTTGGGATAACAGTCGCGCGATTCCCGCGTCTCACGTGAGGGGGAATAGGTTTGTACGCGGCACGCTGGCGCGCGAGAGAGGAAAATGATTTATTTATAACCCGGTAATAGCGGAACGTTCATATTTACCTCTGTGCTGGCTGACTGAACGCGAAACTTCTCGAGACTACTTTTTTTCTTTTTTCCGTTCCTCTTCTTCTGTTTCTCTCCCTTTTTTCTTTTTTTTTTTTTTAATCTGTCTTCCCAAGTTTATCGCGCGTATTTACGGCGAAGCGAAGAGTAACAACAAGAGAGAAGGGGGAGACAAAAGGAGGGAAATATCGGAATGAAAAATGGCACGACGGCACGAAATTTCTATAAAACGGACAATAGGGGGAAATGATTTTTCTCCCTGTTAAAGAGACAAAGTTGGCCCGGTGAAGCCGGTAATACAACGGCCCTCCAGCCGGCGCACAATTCCACGGGTAATCCCGTGAAATTATTCTGTTTACTAACCCGTTATTAATTCAACGTTATTCAGCGAATACAACGATGGCCGCATAAACGTTTCTGCTTCGCGGCTCTACTGAACTAAGTAATCAATCCACTTCACCATGAAACGTTTCCATTCGTGTCGTCAAACGGTCGTCGCTACCCCTCGAGGGTCTCGTCTGCGGCGCGACGCTGAAATTTGCGCGCGTTTCACCCGACAATTCTGCCGCGTTACAGCCGCTGCCCCGCCGAAAGAGCGTGAAAGTAGAGAAAAGGGCGGAGAAAAAGGAACGAGAGGGAAAGAAGTGGCGGGGAAGAGACAGACAGAGAGAGAGAGAGAGAGAAAGAAAAGAAGAAAGAGGAGAAATTGAAAAAAAGACGGACGCAGGGGAAGAGAGAGAGAGAGAGGGAGGAGGGAGAAGGCTGAAAGAGGAGAGAAAGAAAAGAAAGGACTTCAAACAGTCGCTGCATAATGCATCGGCTGGCTGGCGCAGTATCCAGCCGTTTCTTCCCGCACAACCCTTCGAAATAAAAAGCTTTTCCGCCTAAAGGCTAACTTTCGCCGGCAGGTAGAAGCGCCACCCTCGATGCAGTACTTACGCGATGGAACCACTCGTTAGGCAACGGCTCAATGGAGGCGCGCGTATATATCTTGAGGGTTCACGCGAAGGGAGTGCATCCACCACCAGTGGTCGGAGGGTTTCCGTGCATATTACACCGATGTGCATATCAGCGCGACCGCGCAAACGTGACTCCGGCTGCCTTTGAGCCCCGCTGCCTGCGCTACCTACCGTATTTGCATCGTGCAATCATCGATAATTACGGCAAAATGACGGGGGCTGTTTCTTGCGATATGCTCGTTTCGCCTCGACGTATCATTTCGTCATTACACGTAGGCTGACGCACCGGCATCGCGCCCCATCGTCGTTTGGTATGTCACCAGGGACCCACAGATGATGTTTTACCAACACGAAATCGTACGAAATAATTGCCAATTTCGAACGTTACAGCTCATTGTCGCGCGTCGACGTAAAATGGAAAATGTTTTTTTGCAGGAGGGATCCGGCAGAGTTACAGTGATTTCGCGCTTTCGAAACGCGCACGTTTTCCGTGGGATTAACCAAGGAAAATCGCGATCCGTTCCATCTCGAAGCTAGCTTCCCCCTACCTCCGCCTCTTTCAAACATTTTTCTTCGTTAACGCTCGCCACCCTCGCCGCGCCGCGAACATTCCATTTCCTCTCCCGAATAGCAACACCACCACCGACGATCTTAACGAAACAAAGAAAGAAAGAAAGACGAGGGAAGGAGGCCCACAGGGGAGAATCGAAAAGTCACGCGTGTATTATTGAACGCTGCTGCATCATCCTGCCAACGAACAGGACGTATTTCACTTTGGAACGATACGCTGTCTCTCGCTGGCTGGCGCGTTCTACATTCCGCCGCATCTCGCCCCGCGTAAACGGGTTAATATTTCACGGCGTTCGTAAAAGCTTCGGGACGAAGGAATCGCGGCGATATCGAGAAATAAAGCCCAGCGGGGATGAGAATTCGATGGACGTCTCCTCTTCCCGGTGTCCCGGGGGTCAGCCTCGACGAAAGAGCCGCCGAGGGTGAGGTGGCGCGTAATTTAATTTGCCGGCACTCGACTGCAGTGTTACCGGTTGGCGCCGATATACGCCAACTCTGACAGCCTCCGTTCCACCGCCCCCGATGGCTCGGTCGTAGCGTTGCAGGGTCACACGAGTCACCCTGCTTCACCCTCTTCACTCCCCTCGAGAGTGCAACGGCAACGCATTAATAGGCGCGGTACGCGCGCATAATACAGGCGTCCATGCGAAGGAGCAGCGACGATGGTACGTGCACGCTTGTCCGACCCTTCATAAAGCAGCCACCCTAATCTTCTTCGAGCGTTCGGGTTCCAGCGAGGCTTCGGACCTCGCGGCTCCGAGGGTGGCGCGCCGCCGCGGTACGACACTTTCATACACGATTCTCGCATTACCACTCTGACCTTCCACGTTTTACTCGGCCCGCTATTAGTTAACGAGCTATCGAAACATTTCGTGTTTGTCGTCAGCGAACGGCCGGCCGTTTCTTGCGCGAGGGTTGAAAGATGTTTTACCAGAGAGGGAAACGAAGCACCAAGGGCTAACTCTCCCTGTATTTTGCTTTCCCGTTGCTCGACTTGTTTCAGTTTTCCTTTCGCTGTCTTTCATCGACGTTGCGACGTTGCGGGTTAACAAAGAAGGGATATCATTCGAGGAATTTCTCTTCGGTGACGAGCTTAACAAGCTTAGCTGCTGACGAGCGCGAGGAATTAAAAGGTGAGAAACAAGGAAGTTTTAATTTAAGGAATAAATAGAAATTCTATACTGTAAAGCGTAGAATATGCACCGACTTCGTGACAGTTCTCACTCGGCGAGAATCTTCCGCGGAATGGTATTAATATGCCGTGACGTCGAGACGAGGGAATGCAATATAGCAGCGGCGAGCTTCGTTGTTTAACGCCGTCAACGTTCGCAAATGGATAGATTTTACCGGAGTCAAGACGAACCGAAGGAGGGAAACCGTAAGAGGAAATTGATAATAAACTCGTTGTTATCGCGATATGTAAATACCGGAAACGTTTCTGATGCGCCGTTTCTTCCAGCAACGTTCGACACCTCCATTACCGCGGCAGTGACTAACAATGTAATTTGAATAACTGTCCTAATAAACGTCTGACGCGGTGAAAAATAATATCAAACTCGCGAGAGACGTCGCGACGAGCAACGACGATCGTTTTCACGCCGGTAACCGTCGCAAAGGCGACAGTTCGAGAGTGCATTTCCTCGGATATCGAGTTACTCCGCGCGAGAAAGAATTCTCGCCAAGAATTCTCGTGTCCATTAGCGCGAAATTTTTCTTATAAATATAAATAAGCGTAACGCGAACGAGAAAGCGTCCCGATGAGAAAATGAGATGCAGCTCTCGCCCGTCCCCTCCCCCAACCCGTTGGGACTTAAGACAGCGGCGCCGCGCCACTCCGTGAATGAATAAATTATCCAGATACGACACTGACGTTCGACGGCTGAAAACGTGTAAGAGCGCGCGCTAATTAAATTTGCGAACGCCGAACGTGCTTCTGCATTACCGGATGACTAATGGCGACCGCGTCAACCCGCTCTCCTTGATTCTGACGGACCGAGCTCCTTCCGGCGACGTGTTGTTACGATATTTACTTCGATCTCGCGTTCAATTGCCCGATACCGGAAAGAAAATTAAATTTTCTACGTTCACGGTTGATTTCCCAACACGTTCACTATTGTCCCGACTATCGATCATCATTTCTATTGCCATAGAAATATTTTCAAACAATTGGAACGCATTCCTGTCCACGAGTCACTGGATTGTCACTCGTTTTGAACAGAATGATGGTTAGCTTTCCTATAACGCGAAATTAATGTTTCGTGGACTGGCTATTAACTCATTCGAAAAATTGAAATTGTCAGAATTACATCCAATTGAAATATTGTGTAATAATCTGGATAGGAGAATAAATAAAATCGAAAGAGGAATGATATTAGAAAAAACTTGGGGAGAAACGTCACCGATATTATTAAAATGAACATCTTATTAATTGACGAAAAGTAAATATAAGATCGATCGATCGCTCCATTTTTTCTCATAAAATTTTGAACACACGATTTTGTATTATAAACATCTTTTTTTCATACTATAAAAATTGAACGTGCGTCAATTTTTAATTAATTAAATAAAATAAAAAAGAGGTTCATCGTAGCACGATACTTTATAAAAATTAAACATTTCGTTCTGGAAAACGCATAGATTTCGCCTATCGGCAGTCAAATTATTAAAGAAATACTCGGGAACAATCCGATTAATGAATTTTTGAAATTTCGAGGCCAAGGGACTATTGGGGCTGGAATTATCAACGCGAATGTTATTTTAGGATTCCTAACATGAATAGGCAGGGTAATTGGAAAGCTTTGGATAGCTTTCCTAATCTGAAAAGTGCTGAACGTAAGAATACGATTTTCACGAGGAATCGAGTTTCTGAAAATTCGCTGGCACGGCAAGAAATAAAGGAAAGCGTATTAATATGTTATATCGGATATTATATATACGCGAGAAAATAGCTACCTCTCACCCTCGACTCGATTCGTGGATTTATCCTTAATCGGATAACATAATATCGCGTATGTTAAAAGTATGAAAATATATTTCCCCCGTAATCGCGTCCGTGTTGTTCAACGTGCATAGAGTACAAAAGAAAAAAAGAAAAAAAAGAAAAAAACGAGGAAAAAACCCAGCTTTATCCCCCCTACCCTTTGCCCGTACGACACTCGACGCGATACACGGATTTACGCTTAATCGCGTAATTGAATAAAATTCGTGGCGGCGAATTCATAGTTCACTTGTAATCTCCGTGCGTTCATTCGCGACAAGTCGAGCGCGATCGAGATCGAGAGGGTCGAGAGAAAAAAACAGGGCGTATAAAAGCATTCGGGATCCTATGGGTCGAACCACCATCGCGCCTCTCAACGTCTGAAAAATAGACCCGATATATATATATATATATATATATATATATATATATATTTGCTCCCTCGGAGGTGGCAGTAACCCTTCGATGGAGGCCGACGTTATGGCGAGTACGTTCGTTCTTGAGATGGGTCTGCGCTGTGTCCTGAGGGATTACTAGACTACGCTCCCTCCTCTACCAGTCGCCTATTCGCGAATGTATTGAATATAAAAGCACCTAAGTAGGCAGCGCGTCCCGAAATAACATACTGCTCGTCGGTACGTGAAAGAGGGGTAGCGTTTCGGGTATCTTCGACCCCTCGGCCCTCGACGGTGTAAACGAATAATAACCACAAATTACTTCGCCATCCCTCCGATACTCTCCTCCAGTCAAGAAAATACGCACGCCATTTAGATTCCGCGCGCCGCGTCCGTAAGTACCGCGAACAGATTTTCAGAGGATGAGACACGAATACGAGACAACGATTGCCTTTTAACCATAATAGTTATCAGGTACGGACTTGGCCTCGTAACAACGCGACGAGACAGAAGACTGGCAATAAATATCATTCGTTCTCTCCTAGATAGATACCGCGCGGATACCGTTAACCTCGTAAATCGAAACATGCTGAAAAAAATGTATTCCGATCGTCGCAAGCGGCCGTGGCAATTGCGAGTCACGAAGCACGCGCCTCGGCGAGCTAATGAATCGTGATTGGAGTTAACAAATCACGTTCAAGACAGCCCGGCCACGGAATATAAAACCGGCCGCTAGCGTTCGCTCGCTACCGAGCGATATCACGCGCGAAACCCGCGCAACAATGCCCGCCCCCGTGATGCATTGTTCAGCTCGCGCTAACACAATGCTCACTCTGAGTTGGTTATCGTCGTTGATAAGTGGCATCCGTTACTCCGTGGGTTTATGGCAATTTGAAACATTAATTGCAGATTAAACAGAGGTCACAGGTATACAGTGCTGGGGTAATTATGCCGCGGTAATCTCCGGCCGACCGACCGCTCACTATGCCGGCGTCCAATCCTAAACGTTGCGCTGGTTTCACCCCCGTGCATCCGTACACGTTGTTACGTGCACACCGGTTTTCGAGGCGTGTGCACGGTGTCCAATACACGCGCGATTTGCCATACGTGATTGACAGTACACACGCGCCAGTGTACCGGACATCGACGTTTGCGCCGATTGCCGACGTAAAATCGTAAACTGTCGTCGTTCGAGTCTGCTCGTGACAACATGAATCTTGACGCAGGATTTAGGAGCGTCGCTGAACTGGCTGGCATACTGAATCGGCTGCGTCTGTCAAAATCGATTCGACGGCCGCCTCCCCTCCCCCCCATTTGTCTGTATTCGTTATTCAATTAACGTCATTTATATCGTCGACGGTGGAAGAATCAATCTACGGCGCGTTCCAGGTCCGGGATAGTTTCGATTCCCGATTCAGCCACCGCTCGACGTCACTCGTGACGTTCGTCACTGCGTTCTTAATACCTTCGTCCGTATTAATCCAGACGTTTGAATCAGAGTAATTTGATTTTTTTTACTTTCTTTTTATGTTGGTACGAAGACGAATTTGCTTCGATCTCGAGTAACTCGACCTCGACTTTTAAATTAAGAACTCTGGGAGAGTTTTGTAAGACTGCTGTCACTTTTCATTCGTTATTTTATAAATTTCAATGTATTTGCTACGCTTCGATTATTCAAGATTGAGATTCTTCGTTATTACAAAGCAAGAAGACTTGTGTGTGTGTATTAGCGATCTGTGAGATCTTCTGTATTTGTAGGATTATGTAGCAGAAATGAAAACGATTGCGAGCAACTTGTTAGAAGGTCTAAGGAAAAAACGATACTAAAAATAGAAAAGCAGTTTACGCGTGAAATGAAAAGTCGTTTCAAGACACCAATCAATGTTAACGAGTACAGAATTGGAATCAAAACGTCACGTGGCAACTATCTGCTTTCCATTGAAGAAACAAATTCGACGGTGCCTCGAGTTTGCTCGGAGCTTTAAAGCAGCAAGTTCAGCGGTTCGAAAGTTGTTTGAATTAAAAGTAGCTTGACTCGTAGCGGTGCAACGAGTTTCAACGATTTGTTTGCGGTGCAACGTCGTTTCAAGACGCTCGTTTCAATTCTACTAGCAATTTTCTTTTTCCTTTTTTTTTTTTTCTTTTTATTTGCTCCGTCTTCTTGAAGCTAGGCGATATACAGACTGCGACTACAGATACGCGGCAGCGATCGTTGCATCGCATCCCTTGAAAATTACGCTCGCATCGACGACAAGCTGTTTACCGTTTCGCGATCCACGTCCCGTCCTCTTCCTTTTTTCTCTTGTTTCCCTCTTTCTCCCTTTCTTTCGCTCTGCTTTCCAGGTATCTAGGAATACGGTGCTGCTGGCTGGCTGGAGTAAGATTACGGAAACGAGGTGTCTCGAAAGACATCCTGTATTAACGAATTCCATTATGGGGACAGTTATGGCGTGGCGCTATCGTCACTGATGAGCTCGGGGAACGCCGGCACGTATTACAACCTCCCGGTGACTTCCACCTTTGCCTTCATCCGCCTAAAAGCCTCGAAAGGGCCGATCGCGGTCTGGGAAGCTCCGCCGGTACTTTTGAATTCGCAAACACCCGGCGAAATTATCCTTCGGTTAGATTAGATTGACTAGATCTACGATTAAAATCAGTCAGGGCTGGGTGGGGGTGTTGCAACCGTTTACTACGTGTCGTCACGCTGTGACGCTGGCCAAAACTTCAGACGCTTCTTAAATGAATAAAATTATCCGTTTAATAAAGATGCCGCGTCGTATTTCGTCTCGTCTTCGAGCATCCGAGCGTTGCTCGCTTTCGAGATCTCGCATATTCGTCGTATCTGAAATCTCGGAGCGAATACAAGACGGAAAGAGGCCGTACTGGAGCATTCCAAACTGGGGGGAGATTCTCTCTCTCTCTCTTTCCCTTTCTCTGCCCTGGTTCACGGTTCGTAAACGCAATAGAATCCGCGATGCATTCTCGATAAAGAGCGAAAGAACGCGAGCGATATTAACCGAGCGACGCGCCGCGCGAGTTACGGAGGGTGTTCCTCCTTCGTAATTCCGGAGAACACGGCGTGGATCGTGGGGGCGAGCGTGCACCCCGCCATAGCGAAGGAGATAACATTTAGCTACGATCCCAGAAATATTCTAATCCGCCCTTTTCCAACGTTGCACACCTCGCTCCGCGACATGGCAGCTGACGTTCTTGCGCAACTTCTCCACCTCTTCGTTCTCTGCTTGCTCTCGCCCTTTCACTTCCCCCCACCCCACCCCACCCGCCCCCGTTTACTTTCTTCCAGCCTCCTGCCTCTCTGCCATCAGTTTTTCCTTCCACTCGCTCGATTCCTCTTTTCACTCCCTTTCATCCTCCTCTCCCTTCCCAACCCCGTGTTTCTCTTTCGTTCGCCCCCGTACGAGATGCCAGCTGAGGCGTTACGCATCGGAGCCACCGGGCAACTCTCTCTCGCCTTGCCGAGCAACAATGAAGGGATTTATTTTATAAACACGGGGATATTCCCGGCGAGGTATTGTGCTGTCCGACGAGAGGAGAGAAAACGGAGAGAGAGAGAGAGAGAGAGAAACGAACAGAGCGCGAAAGGGGAGGGGGGAAAGAATGGATGAATGGAGAGAAGTACGGTTACCGTGACTCACGTGCCACTTCACCGACCGCTCGTTTTTCGTGAACAACTCGACCGAGCGATCGAGTACTCTTTTAACTCTGTGCCAACAGCTGATCCGTGGATAATCCCATTCCGGTAAGATCATCGCTCGATCAAAGGTGAAGAGATCGCAAATTTTTCGGTACGCGATCGCCAGCCCCTTCCCCCTCGAAAGGGCCGTAATTTTCGTTCAATTTCATTCATCGGATGCCACTCGGTGGTCGACCTATCATCGAACAAAAGAACAGGGATATCGATCGAAGATGAAACGCATTCCGACAAAATACAAGTACGGATCGAAGTTGCGTTCGATCGAGTTTTATCTCGAATAAAAAAAAAAAAGAAAAAAAGAAGAAAAAGAAATAATCGTTATAGCTGAAGCCTCTACGTTCGCAGTTGGTCTAGATTTCGCTGCTTATCTCGCGCGAACAGCTTTGCCGCAACGGTGCAACCGTAACTCGAAGGCTTAATTCCGTCCATCGCATCGGTTCAAAGATAATCTCATTTTCGCGGGACACGCACGAGGAACGACCAAGTCAGAGAATTTTTCGCAGCGACGCAAGCCCGGTTCTTTGAGACCCGTCCTACATTCGCTTCCTGCCAAATAGAAACATCGCGAACGAGAACGTGGTCACGAGTGACCACCGCGAACGCAAAGAACAGCGAGCAGCTTGAACACACATGTATACACACACACACACACACACACACGGTCGACGATCGACCGATCGACTGGTACGTCGAAACGATCGAGTTTCGAGTCTCAACGTTTCTGGAATCTGATCGGAAATCGGTTAAACGCAATTAACGTGATAAAAACCGGGTCTCCGATATCCCTTCGTTTCCGCTCGCTCGTCCGACACTGGCTCCTTTTTTCAACTGACGAACGCATTTCTGCGATTGTCTCAGAGAGAGAGAGAGAGAGAGAGAGAGAGACATGGCCGGATATCGAACACGGCTGGCTCTACTTTTAACTGCGAGAAAAGATCCTGCGGATGACACGAAAAGAGAAGGATTATTAAATTGTCAGGGAAGTTGAGCCACTCTCTGCGTGTCCACTTTCCGCACTGTCCGCCGACGATCTCATTGAAATCGTACGGATACTCGTAATCAAAAAGTATCCCGGACGTTCGGGATAAAAGCGGGTGAAAGAGAGCGTCGTCAGGATGACTTAATAAAGAAGGCATTTGGAAATGTAATTTAGTCGCCGCTGGTGTAATGGTAAGCGTTTCAAAGTTTTTGATACGCTTTATCATATCCGTACGTGTCACGACGAACCTGGGAACAGGTTCGTTTCCTCGAATTCTCGAGACGAAGGATGCTACGTATGAAAATTCTCCGCGATTTTCGTTAACACGTTATTTCTCGACGTATTAGCAATTCGTTTCAAAATTATTTATATAATACTGTTGTATTTTTTCCCCTACATTTCTACCGTATTTGATTAATTGCTTTTTTTATTCGTACGTATTTTGTTCGACTTGTTTTAAAATTACATTACGCAGCATTTCATTCAACGTATATTACATCACTCAACATATATATTATTCAACGTTCGACGATTAATTTCGAACGAACGCAAACATCACCGAAACCAATAAATCTTTCCCCGTCATTTCTCCGTAATTTTTTTTACACGGCGTTTTTACCCGGCAAAAAATTTCTATAATTCTTCCCCCTGTATATTGCTACCATTTCGCCGACGATAGCTCGATAATATATCATGGGTCAAATGGTAACCGTAATTGTGCCATCGGTACGGTCCTCCTGGCCTATCGAGCAACAGGACTATTTGTCTCCCAAGAAGTCTCCTCGGTCTTTTCTAGTTCCGCGTTTCGGTAGTTCCCCTCCACATACATACACATCCCCCTGATAAATATTTCAATTGCACCCAACCCCGAGACACGATGAAATAACGTCGGCGTGGCCCGCGTTTTCCACGTCCTTCGGTTTTTGCCTTTCGTGGCATCATATTTCATCGTTCAGTGACGCGACTCTTCGAACGGGCCAACGTGTATATAAGTACGTACCTACACCACGCGTGATACGGGGCAAACGTAGCCTCCGCAAGGAATCGAATACTCAACGGTATAAATATGAAAATTCGACTAGGCAACGGAGCACTAGCTCCCCTCTAAATTATCGTTAATAATAATTACGGATTACCGTGCCGGTCCAAAGCCACGTCCAGGGGATTGAAATCGCCGCAAATATAAAATTACGACGAGGAATTTATAACGCGGTTCGGGGAGGTCCGGTACGCGCCGCGATTCCACCGTGTGTAAATTGCCCGCCCCCCGTGAAAGGAGAGCCTGTTGTATTTGAACATCGCCCTGGAAATTATATCACGCGCGACGCCTTATCCGAAGTTACGACTGTCGAGCGTTTAATCGGCTCAAAGAACGATGGAGAAAATAAACGAGGAAGAGTGGAAGAAAAAACGAATGGTGCTGTGGCCTACGTAGTTGATCACATAAGATATATTTGAGGAACTTTTTTACAAATACGGTGAGAATGTCGACTGTCACGGTCAAAACAAATATGAACATGATAGAAGATGCAAGTATCACTTCACAATGATCGCACGATTTAAGAACATTTAAAAGATTATCCATTATATTAATAAGACTGAATATCAAGTAGTCATCATTTTTCACACTTGTCCTAATTTTTCACACTATGTACTAATTTTTACAACCCTCGCAATAAATATATCGTAATTTCTATAAAAATCACTTTAAATTAATTATATTATTATTAAATATTATATATTCGTTAGTTGTATCTAATTGCAACGTTCGTGAAGTGTGTGTTTCAGACGATACACGTGAAACGCGTGCGTAAAGTTTACACCAGGTTAAACGTTCCAATACTTTCGCGAGCCACAGTGTGACGTAGCGTGTGAAAAATTGCCGGATCTCTCGCAAGTTGACGGGAAATAGCAGTAGCGACTCGTTCGTTCGCCGTTGACGTTTTCCACGGTAATATTTTTTAATCCGACAATCAGCGAAACGAAACGAAACGAAACGAATCTTCCGTCAGACCTCCTGCGGATCGTTCCGCTTTAACGTCTACAATTTCCAGGGATAACATTTTGCACGTTGCGAGCGTGCGACGAGGATGCAAGCAGATGGAGCTGCAGTTTTACGGAACCGGGTTACGACGGTAGTGTTTCTGGCCGACACACTGAAGGAAACCACATTCGTCGAACTACGGATATATGGCCGCTCGTTACGCGGTTACAAGTTGTAAACCCCCGGTCGAACGATCGGCGTACAAGGTCGATTAAGAGGAAAGGAGAAGAAAAGTGGCGACGAAGATCGAGAGGCTCGAGGCCTGACACGTCGACCCGCGTCGTTTCGAGATTCCCACTCGAAAATCGGCTGGTGCTGCTCATCGACCGTCCTGTATCTGTAATTGTCCGCAGCGCCGTCGTCTCGCCGAGTGGAACCAATTATTCCGCGGTGCACCAGTTGCAACGGAAACTTCTGCCATCACGCGACGAAACTTTTCGCAGCGCGAAAGGGAACTCCCGTCGGGAAATTCCTGTCCGCGAATTCACTGACTTTCTGTCCTTCGTCCCTCCACGCTGCGGATTCTTCTCCAATTTTCTTTCATTGAAAACTATCGGTCTTCGGTGTCACGTATAAATACAAAAAAGAAAAAGAAAGAAAAGAAAAGAGGAAAAGAAACAAGCGGAGAGAGACGAAGAAAGAGAAGGAGAATAGAGAAAATGAAGGGAAAGAGGGAGACGCTGTATTTAGCCGGGATACAGAGAAAATTGAAAATAATTCGTCGGCGGGACGATGTGAAACGCGAGATCGATTCGTACCGACCGGTGGCGACGGACAGCAGAGGGTACACCCGATAAAATCGTCGATTCGAATACCTCGCCTCATGAAAAAAATATCATAGTCCGGACTGGATTTTAATTCTCTCATTGACCATTGGTCAAGCTCTTCCCGAACAATTCGAATTTTTAACTACCATTCTCGATTTATCTTTGCACGGGCGTGTGTATGTGTGTGTGTATATTCGCGCGCTCGTGTGTATGAGAAAACGTTACCCACTGACAACGTCAGAGAAAACTCGACGCTGGCGGAAGATTCGGCGCGGTTTGCGCAGCGTACGTCAGTTAATTTAATTATTAAGGCTAGTCAGGTGTGAAGGATAGATGCTTTCTGGTTAGCTAATTGTGGTGTCGTTAATAATAGAGACGACCTAGCGTGTTGCAGTTCACCACCGTTGCTGGAAAAGGGTGGTGGCGTTGGTCGACGAAGGCGGGGGAGCAGCGGAGGAGGACAGAGGGGGTCAGCGTTGAGTGCTCCCTGAATAAACAAATACCGAAGCGTACTCATTATTTACGACTGTACCGCGTTGCGGGGTCCGCTGCGGACGCCTGACGGACAGGCTCGGTCGGATATATATCCGGTTGCGGTATAAACCGGGGATGATTTCCGGTAGCCTGGCCACCCTCAAACTCGCGGCGGTGCGCGATGAATAACGAAAATTTCTACGCCCGACGAACTCCTCCTCGTCGCGGATTTTTTCCCGATATACGGTTTCATCGGCCGTAAAATTCGGCGGAGAACTTGTTTTTTCCCCGTTGGCGGCCCTGAGGCGCGTGCACGCCAACCAGCCAGATATTAAATCGGTGATGGATACCGGGGAAAAGTGTCTGTAAAATCTGGGCCGTCCATTTGCTTTAACAATTCAGTTAAAGAGGATTACTTTCTCGGTTTATTACTTCGAGCCATTAAACAGAGAGGCGGAAATCCGTCGTTGCGACGGGAAAAATGACGCGACGCGATGCGCGGTGCGCGCGCGCGCGTGCTAACCACCAAACGTCTCGGATATTTCCCTTTTCCCTTCGCTCGTTCGGCTCGTTCTCTTTCCGTTTTTCCTGCCCTTTCAATTTTTCAGACTCATTCTCGTTGCTTGGCTCGGATCGGAATTGTAAGAAAACACCGAAAATGTCGAAAAAAAAATAAAATGAAATAAACACGCTGTGACGGTGTATTTCCGAAAGTACTCGCCGACACACGATACTATCGCACGTTTTTGGAAGTAGATGAAATCAAACGATTTTTAAACAAAACGATACTCGCTTGTTTCGCGCTGGTTATGAAATACATAGGAAATATCATTTCATATCGCGAACATCGGGAGGCACGGGCGAGTCGGACGTGTATTTTTATGAAATAGTTGAAAATTCGCGAGCCATGCTGTTATTTAAATATCTCTGTAGGATGTAAATTCGGAAATATCTTGTCGCTGATATTGGCGAAATTGTATAACATCAACCGGCCGGGGGGAGGGGGTGAGAGTGGGGTAGTGGAGTGGGGGGATGAAACAAGGCTATTATATTTTATTCGACGCGAACGAGGAAAAACGGACGATCGACGATCGAATCGCAGTCTTTCTATAGCTTCGGAAAACCATGGTCGATTTTTAATTCATACACACCGTATATCTCTCCCCCGTTGGCTTTCACTCCATAATGTAGGAAATATTTTCATGATTAATACCCCGTCACGAAGGAAATTTCCAACATTCATAAGTTGCTTTTTGCCACGCCGCGACGGAATTATTCAATCGAGCTAACAAGATTAGTAGGTAACGTGCTGGCCGCTTTTGAATCACGGCGGGTCATTAGGGAAAACTCACGGGGTATATCGATTAAAATATATCCGGCAGTATATATATCGACGATTTGACAGGGAAATTATGAGATTGCGGTCAACGAGAATTGGTCGAGTAGCGGCGTGTGTGTATATGTGTGCATGTGTGTGTGACGATATAATATTCGGATTCGTCCTAGATTTGCAGTTGTTATCGCTCGTCGCGTCCAACTTTGTCGAATGACGTTCCCTTCTTCCTATCGTGCGTCGCAAAAAGCGATGAGAGGAGGGGGAGGGGGGAGGAGTAGCGAAAGGCGGCGAAGAACGGCGGTGAGGCAGAGAGGTAGAATCGCAATTGAATCGAATCGATTCGAAAATTTGATCGGCAGAAAACACGGAAAGTCCATTACCAATTTTCGCGGATCGCATACCTATCCCGCGCGCCGAATATAAATACATTTTCCTCCTGATATCTGTATCAATAGAGAACGCGTCGATATATATACGAATATATACGCGGGGGACGGGGCTCGGGCAATTTCACCGGCGCCCGTAGCACACGACGCCCAAAGGCGAAAAATCTACCGTCGCGGTATCAGATTCTCTATGGGCGAACAATTTGCGTAACCCGATGCGATTGCAAATTATTCGGAGTGTATGTATATATATTGCGGGCAACGTGGGAAACACATGCAACGCCGGTTATTAATGATGTTTCCGTAATTATGACGAGAACGGATAGAAGTAACCCGGGACCATTGCATCCAGCGACGTCATTAATCACGCGCACTTAAGTTCGTAGATTAGAGTGCACGCGCACGTGTAATATTCACAGTCGATCGACAGCCCATGCCCCGTTTCGACCGATCCTCTCGATTGAACCACTGTCAAGTCAACGTACAACCCCGGTATTAAATCTGATTCGAGTTGCTGTCGCAGCTGGCACTCGGCCGATCTCGAGATTCGGATCGCCGTCGGACGATCGTCCCGTTGACCTATCGCCTTGCGCGCTTACCGCGCTCCTCGTCCGGCGATCATTGTCTTCGCTGACAATGGCCAACGTTACGCGCGTGCTGTTATTTATAGGACGGATCATTAGAATTTAAACAAAGCTCGAGCAACGGGTACGATCATTCATCATCGTTCTTCTATTATACGTCACATAAACGTCCCGATACGACGCGGACGTAATAAATGATATCGCGGCCGGCGAGTGTGTGTGTGTGTGTATGTGTGTGTACGTTTTATGTAACTTTAATTGCCGCCTGAGAAACAGTACATCGTGCATCATCACAGTTCGTTCTATATTAAAATATCTGATAGCCAGTTACTTTCAGAGTAACTGTTATTATTAAGGTAACCGAAGCAAATATATTTTTCATTTTTTGTGCCTAAGTATACATGGGAAGCGTGTGTGTAAAATTCTATCGAGTTCGAGGGCGAAATTTCGAAATTTTTTTTTTCACTGTAAATAACGGGCGACGCGACGCGGTATTGGAAGATCTGCGATCCGTCAAAATAAATTCTGGCTCCCGAAAGTTGTATCGGTAATGACGTTGTACAAACAACATCGCAATTCCGTGGCAAAGAAGAAACAGCGAAGGGCGGGCACGTTTTTTAAGCCGTGACGAGGACCAGCTGGAGGAACTCATCGAAGGGAAACAAATCGCGGATGTCGTCACGTTCCTCCAAAGGCGACAGCTTCTTCCAAGAAAGAATGCCGCGGCGCGCCGGAAACCTCCCTCCTACTCGCAACATCATCTTTTTCTTCGTACCGGAGGCGTTAGAAAAATACTCTTCTATTTATAAGGTGACAATACACGCTCGTTTCGAAGGTGTATAAATACACGAACACGCGTTGTTCGTTTAGATGCTTCCGATTGAAGAAAGAAAGAAAAAAGAAAAGGGAAAAAAGAGAAGAGAAGAGAAGATACAACGTCGCTTGGAATACACATCGAACGTATGTATGTACATACATACGGGGCACATTTCAGAAGCAACAAGAAACGGGATCATCAAATACAAACACCCGTCGTTTGGTCTCTCGTCATTTAAAATCGAAATACGCAGCCGTAGCGCAAAAACCGGCGTGAAAACCGCAACATGACGTGTCGCGTCGTGGCATAAAACCAAATAAGAAGAACGGCACCCTCTCCCGTGGTACACATCAGGATCTCGAATCCTCAAAACGAGATTGACTGCGTGGAAATAGCTGAATCTCTGGTTACGCAACGAGCTTTCGGGAAACGAGATACCAACGTGTACGTAGGCGTACAGGGTAGCACGCGTGCCCTGTCTGGCGATATACAGAAAGATGTAATGGGTATCGGAGGCAAGGTGAGGCAACAGCGAAATTTGTTCCCGCGGCACGGCCATCGAGTACGTGGAGACACTGCGAGGCTTCTGCCCCTTCCTGTCCTCCCCTTCTGTTTCTTTCCGAACACACGAACCTCCAAACTCTACACTCTCTCCCCCTCCCTTTCCATCCCT
Organism: Tetragonula carbonaria; assembly: GCA_032399595.1. Taxonomy (NCBI): domain Eukaryota; kingdom Metazoa; phylum Arthropoda; class Insecta; order Hymenoptera; family Apidae; genus Tetragonula; species Tetragonula carbonaria. Next base: position 20,892,567 of record JAUCRC010000001.1, on the reverse strand, counting down.
CTCTTTACTCTCTTTTCCTCGCTCTGCGTGCCCGCCTCGCGTACACAACATACACACGTTCGTATTCCCGCAGAGAATCGTTCCGTGGTACATTGAAAAATAAATCTCGGTAAAAGTCCGGGGTCCCTGTCGATACACCGACATTATGCAATATCTTTCTGCGTTGCACGCCGCGCCGCGACGAGCCTCCGCTCGAAGGGCTGGAAAGCGCGGCGAGGGGAGAGAAGATCGAAAGGAATGAGCGTAATATCTCAGATGGGCTGTACGTTTCGGATGCTTAGGTAAACCCGGACGCGTTTGTGTGTAGCCTGCGTGAAGCCTCCTGTGTGCGTCGCCGTACACGGTATGTGTCTATTACGCGTGCATTCAACCTGACGGGTAAGCTCTGCGGATACAAACCGCTCTGAAACCGACTACTTTATCCTTATACTTCGAATTTAATTCCACGTCCGACCGACTGAATCTCCACTACGTTGTGTTCCTTTGGCGGGAAAACCTGTTTCACGATCCTTTGCCTCCGTCTTTTCGCTTTTGTATCGGCTCTGCTTGATATTTACTTTTTGTGCACAGTGTTTTCGTTCGTTTGGAAAATACGATGAATTGTTTCATCAATATTTATCAGAGTATAGAATAACTAGGAGGAATCATTTCTTTTTTCTTTCTTTTTTTTTGGAGGCATTGTTTAACGTTGACGAAAGAATTTTGAATGGAAGACAATATCTACGATTATCGATTCACTTTCTTGCACGATTGAACTAGCATTAACTACCAAATTTTCCACGCTGGAAACTAGAATTATCAGATTTGCCGATTCTTTACGCAAATTCGTGTTTTTGAAAATATAATTACAAAAGCCTCGGTAAAGGAAATCGTTTTACATGCCAAGTGATGCAGAAGGCAGTATGTTTCGAATATTTCGTACATCTTTTCGTATATCATTCTTTAAAAGTTCCCATACAAACGCCGTTTATAAATTACCTTATGCGACGGAAAGACCCTCGAATCTTCTAGTTCTAAGGTTGTAGCAAAACCTTTCTTGCGATAAAATCATTGTCATATTTACTAAATTATTGGACAATGATGCGAGAGATGCATTCCCTTCCTTGGCTTTTTCTTTCTATGTTCGATAAAGCGAACATTACCAATGACCTTTGAACGAAGAAAAAGTACCACGGGAGTTGAGCCGCCGTCCCAAAACATCGGAGTTAGGCATAGCGCGATCCAAGGCGGTGGAGCATCCGTGAAACGGCAGCTGGGTCATTTGTCGTTGACGGCACCCACGGGAAATCACGTGATCGAGTCTCACTCTCTGTGTGATTGCCACTTCGTGGACGATCGATTTCCTCAGAACAGCCACAATACTCCATTTAATATGAGCCGGGTGGCAACGACGGTGTCGCTCGATCGCGGCATCCATAATCATCCATCGGCGGCGTTCTCGTGAAATTTCCACGTGGAAATTCTCGTGAACTTCTGTTCCAAATCGTGCATCAAGTTCGCGCGAGCTGCGAGTGAAAAATTATCTCCAAGCAGACATACCAACAGATATATATATATATATATATATATATATATATGTATATACACATGCGCGAAGTTACAAGCAGCTTGGCTGTTTTCCAGCGTCGGCCGTGCATTGCGCGACCGTTTTATTCGCGGTTTGCGAATAAATTCTGCGAAAACGAGGCTGCGCGCCTGCCGATCTTTCGAGGGATATCGACGTTGTCCCGAGGCTAAGATAATCCCCGACAAGGTCATAAGTCCTTGAACCAACGTCAAAAACCAGACGTGAACGCGGGAAGAAGTCTAACGAAGTCGTTCGTCTTAGATGCTTCTTACCGATAACTGTCAAAGCCGTCTGCTTCCGTCCGGTCTTAACGGATCGCGGGGATTTAGCTCTGGTAAGTAGCAAGAAGCCCCGAGAATTCGGCTTTTAGGTAGACGAGAGGAAAGTGCTACGCGCGTCCTAAAACGCCGGACTTACTTTATCAAGAGCAGTAAACGAGAAAGTAACGAGCGCCTCCGGAACACACGGGCACACGGGTTAGATACGGCATATGGCACTGGGGAACGAAGTTTACCCTTCCGGATCAGGACACTTTAGGAATATGTACGCACTGTGTGTGTGTGTGTGTGTGTGTATGTACGTGTTGAAATAGGAGGATCCGCGTGTAGTGCAACCGAGGGAAGACGAAACTTTGCGAAACGAGAAGCGTAATTCCACGACTGACTGGAGTATCTGCAATTCTGTTTAGGAAGATCCATCCCGGCCAACGTCCAAGTTCTCTAATGTTTCGCTATGAATCTTCGATTTGTTCGGCAATACCAGCGGATCGGTCATCTTCGAGATATCTCGCGAGCCATTACGGACCACGACGCCTGCACGCTTCCGCCAACTTCTAATGCCAGGCTGAAAATTGAACGACCCAGCTCTACGTGGTTTTCCTAGAGCTAGGAAACAGGCGAAAGGTCATTTATTATTCATCAGCCCGGCGAGACGACACGGAAGTACTTAGCACGAAGGTTATGAAAAAGTTGTAGTTCTTCCGGATCGTAGCGAAAGAAAGGGATGAACTATTCAAACTCGTAGTTCGCTCTGTAGACGTCGATGTCGATGATACTCTCGATATCGTAGTATTTATTTATTTTGTGGACAAAGTGGTAGAATTTTATTCGCGCTTTCTTCTCTTTTCTCCTTTCTTTTTCTTTTTCTTTCTTACTCTGTAGATAAGGTATTCTAATCCTTTGCATTACTTTGACCCTATTTTCCCGTGGCGGCTGCTAAAACAATCGTAACTTTTCCTGTTTCTTCCACGCCTAGCCCACGCTGCTACGTATGCCACTGTCGGTCCCGATGAATATTTCATATTTACGTTATGTAGCTGACTGCGGGCGACGGCATAAAGCGATGCGATTTTCAGAAGTTAAATTTAAAAATACAATGCCTACTCGAAGAGGAAGAGGCCAGAGCTTCGGGCATGCCGAGCCTCGTCGTGTAGCGAGGACCGAATAAAGTGTTTGCAAAAAGTCTGGAAATTATTTGAGAGCAAATTCTACTTACCGACCGCCAGTCGTGGAAATATTCCCGGCAAGTTAGAGGGAAACGGACGTTCCGTCAAAAGACGCTTTCCCAGAACTTTCGTTTAATTAAATGATAAAATAATATATCCGAGTTGAAAGTTCGCCCATGCCAATGTCCTTATGTGAACGCGACTCTCTCTCTCTCTCTCTCTTCTCTTTCTCTTTCTTACCAAGAAGACTCCGACAGATTTCGTTTCCACAAGAGAGAGAGAGAGAGAGAGAGAGAGTCGCGAGAGTAAACAGAACACCGTATGGAGGAAACGGATTATCGAATCACCCCCGCTGACACCCCTGTATATTTTAGTTCAGGAGCGCGATATTAGAAAGGCCGTGAGATTAATTCGACATTCCTGTGGTACACGTCATCGAAAGTGGCAGAGGCAATAATGGATTACACGGTCATCGGATAAACTCACCCCTCGCGTGAACCCTCGCCGATCACGCGTAAACGTTAAGCCGCAAGAATAAGACTTTATGATCGCACCGAATGAGAAAAACACCCACTGCGAGACGTGCGAACCGTGAGTCACTCTGTTGCGAATATACACGGTTGCATTGAACACCACGGGATGACGACAGTGCGGAGGGATGGTTTGAGAGGTAGCGTCGAGTGATGGTCGAGGGGTGGTGGTGTGACGGAGCAGTAGTCGAGGGTAGAGCAGCACCCAGGCATTTCCCTTCGCCGAGCGATCATATCCGTCAATATCACCGAGTGTTCTTAAGCCCATATTACAGATCTCGCCGCACCTGCGTTCCGCTCTCGCGATGAAACCGCTTCTTTGACGAGGAAACAGGAAAGAGAAGGAGACGACGACGACGACGACGACGGGGACGACGAGGAGACGATGGGTGGGCGAGAGAAACCAGGGGAGAGAATTCAATTTCTGGGGGTGCATATTAAAGTCGCTCTCGAATTGTCCGGCAGCCAAAGTCCAGGGATAGCGCGACATGGACCGAGCCCGGGATTTCCCTTTTGTATTTTCATTTCATTTTTTTCTCCTCTTGGTCTCTTTCACAAGCGGAACAAGTGGGTTGCCGTTCGTCTTTCAAGCGGCATCTTTGGCCGCGCATTACGCGGATCACCATGCTGCTGGCTCATTTATGAAATTCTCGCCAAGTTACGTCGCGCGTAAAGTGATTTCAACGAAACGTATATTCTCGCCGAAAACGTATTTCACGCCCAACGACGTTCCGAGCATTCAGTTCGATTCGAAGATCCGAAGGTGGATCCGTAATCCCCGATTAGATCGGGGACCAGGCCTCTCGTCTAATTTCTCAATTCGTTACGATACCGACTCGAATTCTGCGTTTTCATTCCGCGACCATCAGTTATAAGGCGTTTACCGCTATCCACGCTGCCCGTGCTGTCGATTTTGTTACACCATCCGATCGATATTATTTCTGGCTCGGTTTCAATCCACGCCTTAATTTAATTTGACGCCTTCTACGACCTCTCGTCCGTCATTTATCACCAGGGGGAAAATCTGAACCACACAGATATTCGTGGCTTATACGATTACACTGACGTTCCTTAAATTCATCGAAATCATCATATTAACGTGCAAACGAGAACGTCGAATACTTTTTAACAAGATCGGCAAACATTCACGAATCTATGTCGAAATGCTTTAAAGTGTCTGCGCGTAATATAAGAGAAAGGTCACGCGTTTCAGGGTGCGTAATATATTTTTTGCCTAACCCTCCTTTAACAATTTGCGAACTTCTCTCGGTGTTCGTCCACCGAGCACGAAGCTAATTACTATTTGTCGCGCTGACTGCAAAGTCATTATTTATACGGGTACGCAATATCAACCGTAAATGTCTATCCCGTTCGAAAGGGTGGAGGACACTCATGCAGAAAGAAGCCGTGCACGTGCGACTAATAAGCTTTTTTTTTTATCGCTGACACGATCGTTTACGTTTGTACATTATACGGGAAGGGATTTTATTTAATTACACGCTACACTATGCATTGCTACACGCGTTGAAACGTCACGTGCAAACTAAAATGAAATTCGATTAATTTCCACCCGCATTTGTACATACCATGTGCAAACTTCATTTAATTGAAAGATAAATATACACGTATATATTAGAACAAAAAGCAAGCACGAAACGGAGCACACGATTAAAAATATTTAAAAAAAATTACACTGTCACGAATGAAACAATTCCGTGTCGATTAAAATTCAAACGATAAGCGGCAACCGGGGCTTGTTTTGAATCTCAGCTTTTCTACGACGAATCTTAATTTTCCACGGCTCTAATCGAATCATTTAATTATCACTCTTATTCTCGGCACCGTCTCGAAAGTTAACCGACAGACAGCCGCAGATTATATCGAATTATTTGGGATTATTAGATTAATACGGTCCTCTACCCCGTGGAAAAGTTACGATTTCAGTTTATCGTTATGCCAGGCTATTCGATGAGCTGGGATTCGCAACCGGTGTTACACCGGAACGGCGAGATTCAACCCCCGAGCTAGCCGACGAGCCACGAGTTCCCAACCCCCCTCCCTCTCCTTGGTTTCTTCGAAATTCATAGAATTTCATAGAGGAAATGCGGCTACGTTCGAACGTTTTCGCGCGAACCAACAATCGACTTCAATCAATAAACCTCATTCAGCCAGACTGAACAAAAGTGCACTGACTGTAAAGTTAATTCCCGCCCTCTTTCTCCGCCCTTCGTTCGTACGATTTCGCTGTACAAACAGTACGTCAAATATCAGTCCCTTCCGTCCTCCTCCCTCGCTTCTCCTCGCTGTTCATCCACACCACCGTATGAAAATTACACCGATTCCTCCGCAAATGAAATTACTTCCAGCCGGCTGCGCCAATCTCGTTTGAAAACGCGCGAATGAAAACGTACTTTGAGAAAAATTGATTACCCGCGAACCGCGATTCAAACGCGATGTTTTTCTTCTCCTCGACCTCGTCTCGGAGGTTAGGCCAAGCTCGCGGTGGATGGCCGCGTTTTAAACAAGAAGCTTCTGTCTTGTGCCGCGTTGTTCCCTTGTTAGCCGGCGCACGAGAAAAGCTGGCAGGTAATATAAACTAGCTAGTGTACGAAACCCGAAACGTCGTCAATATTCGACGTGATTAAATATCATCAAGCGACATACATGTTTCATAAATACCGGTTGGTACGGCGCGGTAACGACAGAAAGGTGGATGAAGGAAAACGACTGATAGAATGGCCTACACAGAGGATGGTAAAAGAGAGAGAGAGAGAGAGAGAGAGAGTGGAGGATAGGTAGAAAAGGAAGGTAGATACGTTTGATAGAGGGGATCGAAGAGGGACACCAGGGGTAGTTTCAGTCATATCGACCATACCACTTTGCCTCGCTATGCCGGTGGAAACACCTGAGCCCACCAGCCACCACCTATTCACCCCCGCAACGCCCCTCACTGTGAGCCGGGCACACCGACGAGCAGAAATTCGTGCTTTTATACAGACACCAGTAACCTGAGCACCGGTGCACCACCTAAAATATTATACTAATTCCTCCTTTTTTTTACATAGCATAGTCAGGGACCTAATGGCTCGCAGAATCTGAAAGATTTCGCTTACGAGTTGAGTTAATGTCGGAGGATTAACGGACGGCAGTTAAAGAGAAGGAAGAGGGACGAGCAGAAAACTATCGAACGAAGTGGGTTTTTTTCACAGAAGGAACAGAAGGAACGGGTGGTTTAAAGATTTTCTATCTGTGTACGGATAAACGAGGAAGAAACATCGACGTCCACGGCAACAGCGGTGGCGGTGGTTTTCGCTCCGCCGCAACCGTGAAAATACGGAGAGCAAAGTACGTTAATGAAAGAATTACAAGTTGCAAAAGTGAGGGACTTCAAAGGCCTCTTACCTACAGTTAGATATCGCGGCCGACGAAACAAAAAAAAAAAGAAAAAAAGAGGAAAAAGAAAGAAAAAGGCACTAGAGGAGACGTTGCCGAGAAAGAGACAGAGACAGAGAGAGACAGAGAGAGAGAGAGAAACACAGAGAAAGAGCAGACGAAGATGGCAAAAAGCTTTCGCGTGCAGCTTTTAATCTACCTCGGTGGGTGACCGAGCTTGAAAACCTCCGGTCGAGCTTTTGAACTCGGTCGTCGGGCGATTTAAGAAGAGTCACTCGGCTTCGGATGCGCGAAAAGTAGTAAGTCCAACAAGAGCCACTAATTGGAGTAAATATCGCGACGATATTTACTCCCCTCGGGAACCGTGTCTTAAAAGCTGAATTTGTTTTCACGATGGCAAATGAAACGGAAAGATAGAGGAAGGGGGGTGAAAATATTTCGTGAATACTCTGCTCGTAGACGACGGGCATCTCTCGACCGGCGAGCCGGTCAAAGGGAAATTTGTTTCCTTCGGGTAGCTGTATGTTTTCCGGTATGCGGCCCTGCTACGCTATCCTTCCTATCTCTTCGTTTCCCTTATTTTCTATCAAGTAGCTTGTATTTCGTGAGAACCGACGTCTGTCCAATCTCGCTCACCGTACGCGTCTCACCTGTCCGTGGAGAAAAATAATTTCTCGAGAGAGAGAGAGAGAGAGAGAGAGAGAGAGGGAGAACAGAGGGCCGGGCAACAACAAGCAAGGCGAGGAGAGTCCGCGATAGCGCCCCCGGGTTCAGTTGTGCGAGTGGCCATGAAACAATGCCTCTTAAGCGATGGCTCGGCTGAGCCAGGAACGTGGAAACAAAGAAGGAATAAAAATGTTTTAATCCACCGTCGTCCGTCCTGCTCTCGTCGTCGTCATCCGTTCCACGATGACCTCTCGCCGCTCCCCATTTTTCCATTTCTTCGTTACGCTTCCTCCATCCCTTGTCCCGTCATTTTTCTCCGGCCGTGGTTTTTGAGATGGTTGCATTACGTCGTCGAGTAAAGGGCACGCATTCAGCGTAATGCAACCATTCCGTTTCGAGCATACTCGTACATAAACGTCACGGAGCACAATGCCTCCGCGACTGGTCCGCGAATGCCACGATAATTTTTTCAGAACGCTACGAATTTCAAACTCCCAGCTCTCTGTCCCGTATCTTTCCCTTTTTCCCTGCCGTATCGATCGATACATACGTACACATGGTATTCCCTGCAATTTCGCCATTTCGCGGCACTTGTAACTCGTTCCTCGGCCGAGATAACTCTCAAGAAGACGCAGGTATACGCTTTTGTCTCTCGTATATACCTCGTATATAACTTCATCGACGAAGATGAAAGAACGTAACACGGACTGGTGGGACTCGTAACGCATTTGATTGAAAACAGCGCGCAAGAGACGCGGGCAGGCATTTCGAATTCATTGTAACCCCCAGCCTCGCTGCGGTGTGGGTGTATGTTCTCGTGTGCACGATGTGCGCGTCGAACGAGCTTATTTTTCTACATTAAATCGAGGATCCGGATGCGAATGGGGGGGGGGTGCCAAGAAAGCCCGCACGGCTGTCGGAGATGGTATCCTCATCCGGCAGAAAATCCCTTCGCTCGTAACTGAGGCTGGTTGGGCGCAGTAGTAACGCTAAGCTCGACGGGAGATGCCGCCTGCGGTCTCCATAAACAGCGCTTACACCACACAGGAGGCAAGGACGGGGTGGGTGTAATGTTCCGACCCCTTGTTGTGTACGTCTCTCACCCTGCTACGCTCGCTACATCGGGGAACACCTCGTCGTTTCGCGGCACCTTAGTCGGTGCCAGCTCGTGCCGTGGCGGGATACACGAGGCTTACAGGATGCGCCAAGCGCGAAACAACAGACGACGTCCCTTTTCGACGCCTGTTCTGTGAACCGATGGATCGTTTCTTTGCCTGTGTGTCACACATCCGTGCATCTCTCTTTCTCCCTCGAGCGTCACCCGTGATCCCACCGGGAGGAAAAACCCTTCGAAATATTACTGGGTAAAGTCCGGACGAAGCTTTCGTCGTCTATCTCGTCTCGCCGTTTTCTGACTCCGGTTTCCCTCCTCCAGACGTCTTCTTCTTCTCCCTTCCTGCTTTCCCGTTCGGTTCGACGAACCGCGAAAGAAAGTCGTAAGGGGTGCCGTATAATTAATATATACAGGACTAGGTTTTAATTAACAGCCCCGATGAAACTATCCGGCCGCAGTTACGTTATTCAATTATGTGATTAAAGCCGGCAGGTCGACGGGACTCACGGTGCTCGAATCGGAATTTATTCGAAATTACCAGACACCGTGTGGCGTTAAGAAAATTACTTTGTAACGTTGGCGATTTTCCAAAACGCTAAGCTCCGGACCGTTTAAATACGCGACGCGAGCGCACCACCGTGATTTCGTTCGGCACGTTATTTATGTTCCCGTGTAACGAAATTGACCGGAATCCGAAGCTCGCGTCGTGGTGAAACTCGATTGTGGCATTCGCTTTGCGGCGAATCCGCCGAAACGTTATTAATTTAATACATAATCGCGGCGACGATTGTTGGTAAATCTTGGTTGCCTTGCTTCGAGCCGAGACATTGAAAAGTATACAGGTATAGAAGATTAACGGAGTAACCGCCGATGTCACGTACTATTGACATTCAGCTGATTGTAGTCCGGTAACAAGGCATGATCGTCCATCTACCGACCATTATGCGGACGCTATAGTAATGCGAGATACAGTAATCGTAGGACTAGTACGGAGGTAATGCGGATCTAAAGCCCTTCATCGTCGAAACGCGGGCTGCGACGAAACCACCCTTTCAGAAATAACCTGCCGATACTGGTTGAGCTGAATCTCAACCGAGTAGACCGCGCAAAGTGAGCAATAATAGACAGGTTATATATGTAACCTGAGCGCTGATACAACGGCGAGCGACACATTCTCACAGCCGCTCACTCTATATTTAATGCAGGCACGAATGTAGGTCGGGTTTCTGCTTCCAGACGTTAAACAATTCAGAAGCCGGCAGGAGTTTGGATCCTAAAGTAGTTCCGGTACTTAAGAGAATCTCTCCTCTCCTTCGTAGCGAGGCGGTCGGTGCCGAAAGATCCGCCGGGTCCGAAATTGTACTACGACCTAGTAAAACTGGCCGTCAAAGGATTCACAATTACAACCGGCGAGCAGAAAACGCGCTAATTGAAGCTGCCGTTTAAATATCTTCCTTCCAGTTAACGTCCGAAATCAACGAGTCTGAAAGGAACTGGCGATTCGTTGGAGTTTGCGAAATCGGAGGGAACACGGAGAACACAGACACGAACCGGTCGTGGACCGGTGTTCAGAAGTCGGTCACGACGGATAACGACAACTACGTATTACATGACCCGAGCCGATATACTTTGACGAACGTTTCTTTCGAGGCCGTACAATTCCAGCGTTTATATCTGTCAAGTGGCCGTAATGAATTCTAGTTACGGCCGCTTGTTTCCAACTTGTTGTAGAAATGATTTACCCTCGTTCTCTTGTAATCTAATTTAAGTTTAATCCGATAACCATGGGCTCTTTGATCGGTGCTTTAACCTTTTTTTCTCCCGGTTTTTTCCTCTCTTTCTTTTTCTTCTTCTTCTTGTTTTTCTTTTTTCTTTTCTTCTTTTTTAATTTTGTTCCGTCCCTGGGTGATCCCGCGCGCGATTCACAAATGTTGCGAACGAGGTCGAGCAGTTTTTCCTTCGCTGTTTTCCCTTCGCTGTGAGGAATTCATGAAACTCGTCGACGTAACCCCGAATCCCTTGTCTTATCGTGTCACGATTTCTCCGGGCTTGCGGCCCACGGATCCACCGCATAAGGAATTCGATCCTTTTCTGCGGTCCAGTGGCAGTCGGTCCAGCTAATTGGAATGTTTGGCCAGAATATCTGGAACGGTCCTTGCGGATAGACAGAATGTACAATCTTGACTATCGACCAAGCAGGAACGAATTATCCAACGACGCTATTAAAGCGCTATATCTCCAACCTTTCTATCTTGCGAAAAGAAAAAGAAAGGAAAAAAAAACAGGAAATTTCAGTTGGATCTTTTTCACGAACGGGTCCGATCGAATTTTTATTTTTAAAGTACGATACTTGTGTCAGACGGTCGGAGCAACGAAGTACCGGAGCAACGTCGATTCCTTTCAATCTTGAAAATTTCATACGAGCGAGGAAACTTTCGTTCTACTCGCCGTCAAGTCCGGCGGAACTTCGTAAATCGATTTGAAAATTTTTCACGCAAGAACTTTGCCATGTAAATTCGACGGCCATTCTCCGTACGCTACGCCGATCGAAATTCACAACGTAGAGTGAAAGAGCAAACGGATCTCCTCTCGGTGCCTTTCCAGGACACGCGATCATATCGACATAATAGAAATATTTGGCCTAAATATCTGGCGCAGGATTTTGGCTGGATAGACGAAATGTCGAGAAGTAAAACGTGGATACCTTGTGGCTGGCATCAGCGCAAGCAGGCGCGGCGCAGGGGTACAAACGTGAAAGAGGAGGCTAGGTTCTACGTAGAGTGGATCGATCCGGCTGCCAGGTCAACCCTCACCGCAGCTCACTCTGACTGTAGCTGCCCGCCGCGAGGTATTTCGCGTTCATATCGCGACGTTATTACTTATGCGGCAATGGCCACTGTAAATCGGCCAGAATCAGACAGACCTAGCTAAAGACTATGGACCTTCGGCTCGCCCGAAAACGAAAAGTAAACAGTGGAAAGAGGCGTTCGTCGCCGTGAATCGGTCGGGAATTTCAACTGGTACCAATTTGAAGAAGAGGAACAGGGCACGCTCTCGCGCGCATAATCGCCAGAGATGGTGGTGATATCTCTGTGGCATAGCAAATAGACCAGGATTGGTTACGATTAATTCATGTTACTTTCGACTCCGTCAGTATGAGCACACATCGATCCCACCTGGAATATTGGCTCCACGAACGCCGAAGAGAACGTCGCTTATGACGCTTCGATCGCAAAGCACCGGACGGATTTAGCTATTAAAGGATTCTCATACAGAATTAATAATCGAAAATGGCTATTAGACGCTAATGACATTTCGATAATTGTATGCAAAGATCGAAGCGAGGAATTCATGCATGAAGATTTGATGCGCGCGAAGGTATTTTCGGGGAAAGAGTGCATTGTCAAGGGATCGTTAAAACGATGACTACTCTCGTTCAATAGCAGGGAACAAACTGATTTTCCCTCCCACCCAACTTTATCCAATTCCCTCTCTGTATGACGGTTCGATGTTTCAATGCGCCTGTTATTTTATTAATTCAATCCGATAAATAACTACCATTTAATGGACGCATCGAACACTGTCGAACACGCAGTAATAATGGGGGAGATGTTCGAGATTTTAAACTATCCCCGCGGTTAGTAGCATTATCTATTTAAACTTTGTTTCCACGCGAAATCGAGTGGTTTCAAGTATTAGTGCAATGCCTTCGTATTGTTATTCGTAAAAATTCACTGAATCACCGGACAGCTAGTCGGAAAGGCAAGAAGGATTTTATGGACAGCGGTAGCGATAAGTATCCGATTAAATTTGATCGGATCTATGCTGAATTCGCGTGGTCGAAGGTTGCAAAGGCAATTTGTTGACCCAACGTCTACGGTCAGCGGAAACAGCTCATGGAATATAAGTATCTGACACAAAAATATATCGGGTTAGCGCAGCAGTACGTGGGATATCTACATCGGTATCGGATTATTCGACGTTTTCATTAGCCATTGACATCGACTATGTAAAATATCGATTTTCAGTCTGCAGATACGTCGCTTTCTCTGGCCGACGCGTTAATATTAATTTTCGAGCTTTTACATTCCCCTCGCCATTCGGTACACTCGTAACATAGATTAATTGAGAAAGCCTGTTACCGAGAAGCGAGACAGTGGTTATTAATGGCATAACAAAATATCGAACGCGTACCGGCCCACCTTTGAAACTCTACGATTTTAAAGCGCGATAAGTTTTACCCGGGCGCAAAGGAACAATGTACCTTGGGTGATTAATGGCTTCCGTTTTTCGAGAATTCAAATTTCTGGAAAGGGATTAATTTTTATTGTCCAATTTATCGTTGCAAGAGAAATTGTCACGACACACTGCAATGGAGAACGCGGAGCGACGCTGAGATCTAAAATACTCCGCCGATCGTCAAACTTGCGTGCTTTCGCGCCGATAAGTGCGATAACGTCCGGACACACCTTTATTTATTTTTTTTTTTTTAAATTGAATACTATCGAAGCGTCGTCCCGTATGACGAGAGCGAACGGCTCTTGTGAAAATGTAATTTAACGCAGCAACATCAAAATATCTACATTTCCCAGATTATATTCGCATCGATAACTGATGATATTTAAATACTTCTCCTGCCAGATTATGAATAATGCTGTACATTATCTGAAATCTCGGAAACGGTATTTTCATACACAGTGATAATACCCTGACGCGTATCTTCAGCCGTTGTTAATGCATTGATGTTAATCCTACTGAATTATAACTTTGGAGCAGAAACTTTTAATGCACGTCGCGTCTCCGTTTTATTTCTCGACGTGAGTTACTAAAAATTATTTCAGTCAGAAGTGGAAAGAGAAGAAACCAAAAAATGGAGGATAATCCTGTTTATACCGAAGGATTGCAACAAATTGCAGCAGCGAAATTTCATCTTCGAATTGTTATCGCTAACGAGTTAATAATTCGTGAAATAATTTTCTCCGCAACGTTAAGTAAATCCACACGGTACACAGGTTGCCGAGGTTATACACCGTTATCGCCTTTCTAATTAATAGCATACAATTTGAGCAGAAATATAAAAGCTCCCAGGCTCCTTTCTCCGCCCGAATAAGTCTGCCACTGCCGTAAAAAATGATTCTTGTTGTTCGCTACACCGAAAGCGTTTATTTCCGCGCGCCACTAAATCTAAGCTCCCAGAAAGGAAGGAAGGAGTGTAATGACGGCGTACTTCGTAGAAACAATTCCGACTTTTCTTTTTAGCCGGATAAGCTGAACTCTCCAGCCACTTATCAGGAAGAAATTACTCCGTGGAAATCTTATTCTACATTCTCGATTGCATCATCCCGCGAGGAACGAAAGTTGCTCTGTAACAGCTTATCCGCAACGTCGTTGATACTTGTGAAATTATCTTTTCACTCGTTCTTAAATGTCGCGAATAACACGATCGAATAAAAAGTACGTAACACGCTATTAAATCGTGAGAGTCGAATTAATTTACGATCTTGCGACATTTACGAGACGTATATATACCGTATGTAGAGTAACGTAAGTAGACTGTTGATTTGAAACGAGATGGAGGCAATAAGGAAATACTTCTGAGAACGAGTTGGAGAAACTGTTAAAAAAAGCTCGTCGAGTTAAATGGGATTAGAGGTTTATACATGGCGAGGTCAGCGTACAGCTGAAGTGTTCCAACAAGGCTTTGTGAATACATACGAACCCGTATACATGTCGCACGCAAGATTGTTTGCGTTATATGTACAAGTACGCCTTATGTTCAGATGCTCACGACACGTCTGCTGATTGATTCTCTGAAGTGATTTCGTACTATCGGCATGCATTATCATACACAAGGCAATAGGGAGCAATATCTCGAATGGGTACGCTTGATTCATGGACATGCAATATTGTTCACAATCACATTGCCGCGACGTTCGCCGACATTTCAGAGGCGGACATGCAATCAGAAGCGTGAACAAGTGCTGTTGAATACCAGAATTTGATTTTACACCTTCTTGAATCGCGACAAATTTTATAGATCGTGATAAAAAAAAATTTACTTAAAGCGAGATATTTAAAACTGATATTGACAGGATCTGGAGAATAAGTGCAATTAATTAGTAGACTGCGAATACTTGAGCAGATAACTAACGAAATGAAGTTTACGTAAAAACTTGCTATAAGCAATTACAGAAGTTGAAACATTCTCTATGATAACATGCAAGCAGAAGTGGCTCTCGCTTCAAGTTTCAAGTAAAAAATAAACAAATATTGCAACACACGAGTACTTTGCTTGAAACATTGAAAGTTTCCTAATTCATTATTATAAAATTACATAGATAATACTGGAAATAAATTACTTCACCGGAACACTTTTATCTCGGGATAAATCAAATCAATTTCCCTGTACGATATTTTAGTACGAAAGAAATAGGAGAGAGTTTGAAACTAGTGTTGTCTTTTAATAATATACATATATTACAGTGAATTGCTATACGAAATAAATTTTTACTCATATCTGGTATTTTCTCATTTTAATACGTCAAAACATCTGTTACACGAGCTGCCCTAAGGATACATTTTTGAAAGAAATCCTCTTATACGCTCCGTTCGTTTCTCCGCAGAGCCGCTGAATGTTCGCGTCGACGTTTGACATTCGTCGCGCCAGACGAACCGAATCAGACCTCGGGGTCTACCGTGAATCGTAAAACGCACGCAAGAAGGAATTGTACGTGTGACGTACCCTTCTCTAATATACGAAGTTACCAGTCATAGAAACGGAGTAGTAGCGAAGCGAAACGATAACTCAAATTCATTCGGAGTGCGAAAAAAATCACGGTCAGTCGTAAAACGTACATTCCGTAAAAAATACATAAAAAATATCGTTTGATGTTGCAAAAGATAAAAAAAAAATAGAAGGAAGAAGAATAGATATTGTACGTTGCCAGTGCAGGGCTCAAATTTTCAAATACGCGAAATTCTAGAATTCTTGTAGGATAAAAGTTTTTTAGAATGATCTTCATAAAGCATCCAATACGATTGCAAAGTTTTAACACATACGGGGAAAACATAAGTATTAAAATTATCGGTTCAGACATGAGAAACGATTATTACACGAAATACAAAAGCTGTTTGCTTTTTAAGGTTAGGTTTCGTACAATCAAATCTTCCTTCTACCGATTTCTTTTTTACTACTGTATTATCATATGTAACTGTTTAAAAAATTATAGTACAAGCCCGAATAATGATTCAGATACAATCAATATATTATAGTTTCTGTATGTAACAGATGATTCTGAAACAGATTTGAATTCTCATCTCATGCCGCCATTTATATACGTATATATCGTCATATCGATCAATCGTCATATCGATAATTCTAATGGCGTCACTTTCTCGAAAATAACCTACACAGATAAAGCACTTGCACATATCGATGACATTAATCAAAAATATCATTGCACATTCTCAAATGTCGTTGAAAATTTTACTTAGCATCGAAAAATAGTATGCGGCAAAGAATTATTTAAACTCACAGGTGTAACGCTGGAGCTCTATCGGCAGTTCGTCGCTCGATTAGTTTGTCGTCGCTTCGACTGTTTGAGAGAAGGTGCATCGCAGCTACACGTCACAAAGCCGACAGACACACCAACGACAGGATAAATCGCGTCACGTGAAATGAAAATGCGAAAAGCGAACAACTTTGCCGAACTTCGGAGATAGCCCTTTCGTACTTGCTCGTCGCGTGTGCGAGACCACGGCAAGCTGTATATACGGTTGCGAGTTTAGTTCCCGGTGTCTCCACGGGTCACGGTGGCGCTGCGCCGCCAGCACTAACCTCAGTTCGTCACGGGGTCGCGAGGGGTACGCATTGCCTTCGTCGATTGGCCGTACCCACGTTCGTACGTCGTAACGCGCGAAAACCGTAGCAGTACGCTTAACCTTACATTTACGGGGAACGGGGCTACATTGATCGTGAATCGTTCGTAGCATTTTATCAGTGATTTCTGTGCGGTGTTATGTCGCGAAGTCTCACGTTACGCGTGTGATACTTTGTATCCTTGACGCAGCGAAAGAGTGTATTAAGGAACAGCAAAAAAAGAAAGCAACGATTCAGCGAATCCTGCGGCACAAAAACGAGGCACACCGGTTACTCTTGCTATCAACAACAACGTGAGTGTTTCGTTTACTGTTTTTCATTTGCCTTGCAGGCTTACGTCTTCGTTTCTCGAAATGCGTCTCAAACAAATATTGTTCCACAGGACGTTCCAATCGTTATTGATAGTTCGACAGGCTTCGATTCCGTACGCGTAGTTTAAAATTCTTGATCGCGCGTGAGCCGTGTTTCCTTTCCCTCCTGCCAATATTCTTAGACCGAATAAAGTTCCGCTTCCGTTTGAATAGCACGCGCGTGTACATGTGTGTCGTTTCATGTATATTAGGACATCCAACATATTCGTATGCGACGACATACCCGGCATAGATATACACGGTATGTATACTCCATTTCACAATCGTACAGGTCGTGCGTACCTCTCTACTCCTTTAAATCGTGAGAATTTTTCGAATTTCATATGAAAACTGGATTTGTATTGCCAGCTTTTGATCAACATCGAAATATTTCGCATCAAAATGCAGAGTGCGTGTTGAAAATATGAGTATTTTGAGGGAAAATCACGGTCTAGAGAGTGAGCAGGAATGAGAGATTTACGACTATAATTCGTGCGACCGTAGTGCAGTTTGCAATTGCGTCTGTTATAAAAATGGCGCTAATATTTGAAAAGTATATCCTTTTCACATAACTGCTAATTGAATAATTCGTTTTATTATAACGATGGAAAGAGCGCATTTCATAAAATATCCAGACTGACAATAAATAGATATACTATACAACAGTAGAATACTTTTTCGTCATATTTTTTTTTTAAATCTGCTCTTTGTATTAAACGTAATGAATTCGTCCGCTATTAATGAGACGAGAAAATAATTACACACAAGTTTTTTGCAGTAAATTTTGAATATTTAGAATTAAATTTATTTAGAATTTAATATAGAATTTAATATAGAATTTAATATTCTGATGTGAAATAATTTTCTCCTCTATTCGATGGTAAAAGAGTGTATTCAACTTTTCGAACAAGAAACCGGAAATACGAAATATAGAAATGCTTTCTTCGAAAACATTCCACAAATAAACGATATCAATTTCACAGTAATTTATAAAACAAATCATTGACTTTACAATTGATTGGATAGAAACAAATGTCAGAAATCATGAAAAATAATGCTAAAAAAAAAAAGAAAACAGATCGATATATCACCAACAAAAACCGGAATAAAGTACCAGCACGTTTCGTTTATTTTATTTAAAAAAACTAGTAGCTTTCCCCGTTTGCTTTCGTATACAGTTCCAAGAAATTTAGAAGAAGAAAAGTTCGGGCCTCCGTTTTCTCTTATCTTTCACCGTTTACAAACTGTTTCATACACTTATCTCGCCTCGTGTCGCAACTAAGAGACAAGGTAACGTCCATGCTCCATTCTCAAGTATCATCTATATAACGAGGACGATCCCGTTCGCGCGTACGTCTAGCTGATATTAATCGTTTTGAGACGTAACTGTCGTGAGGTCATGTGGAAACTGCACCACTGGTTGCTTCCGTGCGATAAGCGATTCTCTTCGCGTAACACCAGTAACACTATGCACGTCATTCCACTTATAAAGTACTCCATGTCAACGACTCCTTACAAGACTCTTGTGTGATCGCGATTCATTCATGTATTAGCTTATGTTGGTGCGTTTCCTTTTCTCTCGCGCTTTCTCTCGGCGGACACGCATATTCCCATTTTCGTAGAATGACGATTTCGCACAATCGACCGCAGTTGCAAACGTTTCCCACCGATAATAGAGCGACCGCCGTATAAATAATTAATCGCGTGTAATCGGCGGATTTACGTTGATATTGGCAGCGGTCCGAAGTGAAAATTGCTTCTCTTTGTCACGGGAACGTGAATTTGTAGCTAAACGATGCATTTGCCAATCATTCGCCGAGTTCTCGTATTCTTGCAACGTTGATTCATGTAAGTACGCGTGCATAGAGGAAACAATTTTTCGCAGCGCAATGTTATTGGTTTCGAAGTAATTTCTCTCGCTTGATGCAAGTACGCTTAAAAGGGTTATTCCTTCCCTCCGAACCGCTTGCTTTTCGCTCGCTCGCGCCGTTTAAAGGAACTTTCGATAGACATCGAAGGGAGTATAATTCTTCTTCGTCCGGGCAGCCATGTTTTCGAGCAATAGAGAACGGGGTTGAAGTTAAATTATGCTTCCTGTGAATATAGATCGCCCTGAACAGAGAGTGTATAAATGTAGGAACATCAATCAACGGCCATATGAGCCATTATATTACTTCAGACTGATAACAAATAGCGCTTCTTTCGCGATAATTTCTTTTCCTGTTCGTTCTCGCGTCTTATATTCCTCTTCCTTTTTTTTTCGACTGTTTCTCATTTTCCTGGTATTCGATCGTTCGTCCTGCACACAACAGTGGCTCGAACAGGTGCCTATTTTCTTACAGGTCTCTTTAGTCACGCGCGTACGAACTGTTCGTTTCGTATCTCTCTTATCTCTCTCGATCTCTCTTCCTCTCTTTCTCGATGGTAAATCAACTAAAACCGTAGGACACGTACTATCCACTACTGGAGTACTACTCACGACTTGCTTGTTTATTGATTAACCATTAGCGAAATTAATGGTGGCTCGAGGTTCCAACACAATGCTGCTATAAACTTTATGAATTAGATACGGGACACTTGCGCGAATTACATTTATACAAACGTCGTATAAATAGGATTATTCATCGATCTTGTGATTTTCGTTGATTAATTAAAACAAAGTAATTAGAACGAATTATGCATAGTTATTATTGATACGAATTTAATAAAAAGCTATTCGTCTTTTTATATAGGTATACCAGTAATCATTAAATCTCCAACAGAATTGTTTGCTACGACTTGATAAAAATATATTAGATACTTTCGTACGTACGGTAATACGTCGAATTTTATAATGTCCAATTATTAATAAATATAGAACAGAAAGATAATAAGAATAAAAAATTCTTAATGATAAGTGAAATTTTGTACTAGAATGAGAATGATAATATCTTTCAACGCGCATAGTAAAACGATTGCCGAATTTCATTTGTAAATAAGGGTCATCACGGATGTAGGGCCGCGTCATCGTTTATTTTATTAATGATAAGAATGTCAAACAAGCAGGATGATAGTGCTCAGTCGAGAAGAAAGCTACACTTGACTATTTTATGTGCCGTACTTCTCCTCGCTCAGTACCACGGAACCCTCTTGCATGCGCTAGTTCAGTTTCAAACTTTAATTAAAAAGGTGGAGTCGCAATAAGCTTCCACCGGCCCCGCGTCCACCCTTTTCTCTCTTTTTCCTTTTTTCACTTTCTCTCTCTCTCTCTCTCTTTCTCCTTGCTTCGCTTTCTCCTTGTTTCCCTCTTTTCTCGTTCGCTGTCGCCCGAAACTCCGGTGCCCCCCCTCCGCCCCCAGGAGAAGTAGAGCTATTTTAATTTCATTTACCAGAAATAAACAGAACAATCAAATTAACGTAGGCGAGTGAATATGCGCGCCAGGCTCATGCCTTTGATGTATTCCCGAAGTGCGTATTTTCAGAGCAACGGTTACCCCTCGTTCTTTCTCTTGCCTTCTCTCTCTTTCTTTCTCTACAGTTGCAACCAGCTAGCTGCTGCTATCGGGTCCGGTATAGTATTGTAACGCGTGGAAGGATAAAACCACAAACAGGAATTCGTGAACGACGATTTGGTATTCACTTTGTGCGATTGTGAATTAATTAACGGATTTTACCAATGCAGAATGAAGAACGAATGCACGAAACGAACGCCTACCCGGGTGATGGAATTGCACCAATGTTCACGCCGGTATAGAAACAGTTACGAATTCAAATATCGACTTTTGTCCTTTCGCCGGGAAACGTAAGGATTTTCCTAGCCTCCAATTCGTAAACCAGCATCCACGAAGAACAATTAGAATCGATGTTTCCCTAGTAAAACGATGATTTGAAACGCGGAGAACCGTCTCGCGCGCGCTGCCAGATACGGGTTTTTTTTGCGATATATCTCTCCCGGTTCCTCGGCTCGCCTGCTGGGCATAGTGATGCGCCGAACCTCTATATGACTCAATATATTCGAGGAACTACGCCGGCTGGATTTATGGCCGCGATAATAGTTAATAAGCTTTCATTAAAGATTCGGGGAAAATTGCTCGCATATCTCGTGAAATATTCGCGAACGTTCAATTACACGCGTTCGCGATAATAAATTCTCCAATGGGCGGCAGCGGCGCCGTTTGAATAGAACCGGCTACAAGGCAGAAATTAAATGAAAATTAGCAACCCGTTTTCAACGTTACCTAATTAAAAGCGTAATTATTTAGGAATTACCCGCGGACCGTTTGCGAGAACAAACAAACACGCGAGCCGCATCAAAATTTCTCTGTCGACTGTGCAATCGAGCCGAGCCGACTCGTCGACCCACAGATTTCGCACAGGGTTCCAACATTTTCCGCCTCGTTTTCGATCGACTATCTCTGCTACCACTGTCAGTTTCGATCGAATAATCATTCTTGGGTTTTTCGCCTTTCGACAACGAATCTACGCTTTTCACACGACAGAATACATTCCATTTCCGGGAGGAATATTTACAGAGACGTTTATTAGGGCCTGTTACACTATGCCAGCAAGAGGAAGAGAGAAAAAGTCTGTTTCCGCGTCGGTGCAATTATAAGGTCGTCCGATGTAACGAACGATGACACCGGGTCATCTCGAAGGCATACTCGGGCGCAATTTACTACGGCACTTTAACCGAGCTTGGTCGGCCTGCGCAGCATCGCGGCATACCGAAACCTTAATTTCGCCCGAACAAAATATTTATCGAGGCACGGAGAAGTAATTGCGTGCACAACATCGTCACGTTGAAACAGCTCAACGGCCGCATAATGAATAATCGGCCTGTCCGCCGAGTGATCACGCGCGTGAGATTACAGTCGCATTTCGCGCACGGCGCTGTCAGCAGTTGCGTGCGATTAACACGTCGATTTCAGCCGGCCGCGAGCTGCTCCGGCTTTCTCGTAAACATTTTTACAGGGATTTCGCGATAAAGGAAAGACTGTGTCGGCCAAGCATCTCGCCATCAGCCGCCTTGATTATTACCGTCCAAGTAATTCTCGTTTTAATCGTTCCATTAATATGTCAAACTTCTTTGTATCGTTTTTGCTTTCCCTCGCGCACTCGATGGAAATCATTCCGTTTCGTACACGCCAGCGGAGAGTCCATTACGCGGAGTAGATTTCCCCAAATTAATTAGGAGCGTGCTTGTTTAGCAGAGTGCTTGGTATTTTAACTTGTCTGACCTTTTACGGAAAACAAAATGTTATCGTTATCTTTAAAAAAAAAAAATCGCGAGAGACAGTGTGCAAATCGTTTGATGGAAAATTAATCATCGACAGGCTGTAGCTACGTTACGAAGTTAAATCGATCCTGCGAAGCCATCTTCTGATAAATAGGGATCGAGGTTGTTTAATTTGAGAACTTGTTCGCTCAGCACCTGTTCGCGCTACGGTAACAGTTGTTTAGGTCAATCCCGTTGGACAATTTGTATCTCGGCGTCTTTCCAAATAGCCCCGCAAACGTTTAACCATCGCGTATCTGTCACGCTGGTCGCTATTTCGAGTTGTTGTCCGGCGCAGAAGCACGTCAGGCGTTTGGACGGCGAAGCGACCCGGTTCCACCAATAGAATCTGTCGACCATCTAAGATCCGTAATGGCAAACGATGTTACATAAAACCTGGATACCGTAAGCGTCAGCGCGCTCGTTCAGGAATCTCATGCTTTCAGACCGCGAATCGATCTTTCGCCGTGGCTGGTAGCATCACGGCGAGACCAGCCCCCTCTCCCACATGCTTTCCCGTTAAATTTCTTTCCTCATCTAACACACGCGTCGTATCTTTCACGCCTGATATATTTCCTAAAGGGCGATACATCATTTGTCTTAGACGGCGAAATATGCTCTCGTACGCCCGATACTCCCGTGTTCCAGCTCGCGCCACCCGGCGAATGCTTGCCATTATATATATGTATTTATCGGGACTAATGCCGTTTCCATGCCATAAACTACGCACCCGCGGATAAAAATAAAGACACACGCGACGGTTTTCCCGTTGTCAAACTGCTGCCTCTACCGGTTATCTCGGTACGCCTGCGCGAACGTATGTAGATACGTTGTCAAGATTAATGAGTTCACCGCGCGATGCGTATAGCGCGTTATGTATGCGCCTGCATTAACTTATTATGAAAGCGTTCGTTTAACCGCGCGTGTGCCTATCGGCATTGCGTTACTGAAATGGTGTTTGAAAGAACCTCGCGGAGTATATTTAAAAAAAAACACGTATTGTCGAATATGCATTCGCTGGGAACCGTTTCGGGCGTTTCTTGTTGCGAACGTTTAACGATTGAAATTTCTTGGTTCACCTGCGCGATTTTCTAGTGGAATTTTCTAGTCCTTGGCGAGATCCAGAATTTTTTCATCATTTTGACAAACAACCAAATATTATCCAATTACGTATCCTCGTCACACGAGTAAAGCTAATGTATCTCATTGTTCGTACTAGTTGTAAATCCATTAGAATATTAAATCAAAGATCAACCATCGAGATCAGAAATACCGAAACGCTAAGCTTGACGTAAACGCCCAGAGTCTCAACACGTGAACGGAAGTCTATTGTCATCAATTGCCGCTTTCCCGTTAACGACATTGACGAAACGGTAAGCGAACTGTTTCGAAACGGTGGTTGCTCGTAACTAGGAGCGCAAACACGCCAAGTTCGATCCGACAGGGTCGAGAGAGAACAACCAGCCGCGTCGTCTTGTTGGGCCGCGTACAACACACACGTCTCCCCCGCGAGATAATGCATTATGAGAGTACAGGTTGAACGCACGGCAAGCCTTTTCCAACTAGGTGCAAACTTCTGAAAGGTGATAACTCGTCCTAACCCAAATAGCTCAGTTGCCAGTGGGGACCCAAGGGCCGATCGTGATCCTTGTTTGTCTACGTTTGCTCGTTTGTCGCGCAAACGGGTGTGCGTTTATGTACGTGTTCTTTGCTTCGGGGAGGGGGGCACGTTTGAGGGCAAACAGGAAGCGACTTCTCTGCAGAGAAGAGACCCAGTCTACCGGTTTGCACCACTATCTGTCCACGGCAGTGCGGCGCAAACATTTGTTCAGGACAGGGGACGAAAACCGGGACGAAACGCGTACGACAGCAATGCTGCGATATCAGTAAGATAAAGACCGATCCGATGAACCGAGTCCGCGTTCCATCCTGTTGCTGTTTCCTTCTCGTAGCGTCTTCTCCGCCGTCTCTTCGTTCGTCTGTATTTCGCGCTGGCGAACGTCTAACCAACGCGAACCTATACAGAAGACGCACGCACGTCGATACTACACGCTCGTTTGTTCAAACTTCCTTATCGAGGAACCTCGAGTAAAGCTGCCAGGCTTAAATGTCCGCATCGGTGCCCTCCAATCTGTCTTTCTCCCTCTTGTCTCACTGTTCTCTATCGATCGAATATCGAGTGAATTTTTGTCGGACCAGCATGGAACCACAAAGTGCTACCTCATGCAGAAATTCATGAAAGATAGAAAAGGAGAAAGAGTGATTGATACCGATAAAACGCGGCGGCGAAACGTCTCGCTGGGGAGAGGAGGAGGGGGGGGGGGAGTGTACGTTTCAACGTCGTGGTGAAAACTTGAAAGCGAAAATCATAACGGGAGTAACTATCGCGCGGCAAATATTGATCAATCGTGATAGAAACTCGACGGTTGATTGAATTAAAGTTGGTGTGTCGAAGCGTCGTCCGCCGTCGCGATTATTTCAGCCTTCGAACCGATATTGAATACCTGATCCCCGACGATTACTCTGTCTCCTCCGCGAGACCCGCCACCGGAATTGAAATCTTTCAAATGCCTCCGGTGCGCCGGGCGTTCTTACCGGCGTTCATAATAGCATCCTTCCCCCCCCCTCCTCCCCCTTACGAAAGTCTCTACACGGATATCTCGATGCACAAGGAGAATATTCCGTAGTATTCTTGATCTGGTCGGGCTCTGCTCGCGTTCAGGATCCCCCGGTCGCGCTGCCGCCGGACAAAAGAAGAAAAGAAACGCATGCATGCATGCATGTATGTATGCGCGCGGATACGTATTATAAACCTCCTGAGCTCGCGCGTGATCCGTCTATATTAAAGAAAAGAAAAAGAGAAAGGGAAAAAAAGAAAAGGAAAAGTAGAGGAACAGAACAAGGATCCTCTCCCAGGACTTTTTGTAATGGACCGCAGTTACGAACTTGCCCAACCCCTCGGTGTTGGCGTTTCTATCCCTACGCGTAGTATAGTAAAACAGACGCGCACGTGTGTGTGTGTGTGTGTGTGTGTGTGTGTGTGTGTGTGTGTGTGTGTGTGCACGCTTTTACGTTTATACTGCGGGCAACCCCCGGAGAAGGAACGACGTATGCTACAGCAACGGGCGAAGATTGGCGTTGGATGTTTGCGAGGTCGACGTCGCGGCCACCCAACCCCATTTTCCTACGGTGTGAGAATCGAGCGTGTGGTAATAAACAATTTGTTACGTGAAGGGTCGAAAACCGGACCGGGAGAGCGGCATACGCGGCTCTCTCGCATCTTCTTCTGGCGTACGCACGTTGCCGGTTGTTGCTGCGAACAATCAATAGCGACGCGTAATGATGTTTTTCGCAATACCTTCGGCCACGTTCGATCGTTAACCTCTCTCGATTATCGTTGCGGCTAGCGCGGCAATCGACAACGATTCGAACCCGTCGCCAATGTCGTTCATTATTTATGCGCGTTTGTTCCGTCGGTAGCGATTCACCGTGTCTGACCGGATCGATATCACCGAGTTACATATCCTGATTACCATTCGCAATGTAATGTCGCAGTTATACGTGTCGACTTTCTTCTCGAGTTCAACATTTTCGCAAACGAGTTTCATAGTTTCAAAGATTCTCACCGGCAGTAACTCTAAATTAATTGGTATTCGAAGCAGCCTTTTATAAGATAATGGGAATGCAATGGGAGGTCGTAGTACCATAGGTTAATTTCATTCCATTCCACAAAGTTCCGACTTGTTAACTCCGTAACGGACAACGTTCTTTCCCCGGTGTATTTCATATGTTTCGTTCGACCCGTTTATCGCTATCTATCACGATCGCGTGCTAAGAGATAAATTCCAAAAGATACAATTCCTTTCGTTTCGTTTCGTTTCGTATCACTCTGCGACCGGCTGGCAACTATACACGCGTCAGCGACGTTCGCCCTCGAATTAACGCAGAGGCGAGCAAGGCGTAAGAACGCCGGCGAAAAAAAAAAAAAGAAAAAATCCACTTGACTTTAGTTTACGCGAAGACGAGGAAGCGTTGAAAAAGGGACGGGACTTCCTTCTTTTTTTTTTCTTCTTTCTTCTGCCTGTAGCCTTCCTGCCATGCCTCCCTCATGAACGCCAGCCGGTGGCGTTGCACGAACGCAGATGATAACGGGGAGGCGCAAAATAAAATGAGATCGCATTATGTGCACTCGTGAAAAGGACCCGGAGGGGCCGAGGTCGCTCGCGCATGGATCATATAGCTGCCGATGTAGACTCGGTATAAAAGTGTTTTGTATCACCAAGTACACGCGCGCGCGCGTCTCCGCGTTCGCGTCTTTCTTTTTACACGAAAATCGTGGACTCTTTGCTCGCTCGTCGACTGGTTTCACTTCACTGGCAGTACCGGAAATATACCGTCGAACGCGCGTCGTCGCATTTTGTGAAATCGAGGGGTTCGCGCGAGCAAAGACGGTCGTCTCTTCATTAGAACGATATCTATTGACGCGTGGCGTCGCCTACGCTCCTCTCTCTTTACGCACGATTCGCTCGTATTTACTACTTACTCTCGCAGAGCGTGCGCGCGCGCTACCTCGGTCTCTCTCTCTCTCTCTCTCTCTCTCTCACGATTTTCGTATCTTCTTCCCTCTCTGGAGTTGCTTTTTTTTTTGTTTTTTCTTTTTTTCATTTTTTCAAAGTTCCAGCTCGGTGGGTAACTCGGTGTTTGCCGTAGCAGAAACGTACCGTACGTGTTTACGATTCACGCGAACGATCGCGAGCGATTCCCACCCTCTACGTCTTTTCATCCGTTAAACCTTTCCGTTTCCACGCGTTTGTATCGCGCTTCACGAAACTCGTGACTGGCATGGCTGTCGGAGGGGCGGCGCCGCGAATGAAAACCGCGCGGTGGTAACCGAACTCCATTAATCACGTGGCTTTCGTCGCCTAATGAAAGGGCAAAATATGGCAGGAGTCGAAAACGACGGGAATAGAATCGGTGGCTGCCGGGGCCACCGAAGTTGCCAGCCTGCGCGTCTACCTACGGTTAAACGATTTAAGTGGAGATTTTCGACGTCGTCGCCGAGAACACGCGTGAGAACATCCGCGATTCGCGTTTCGCGTTTCCGATAGCTTGTTTCCGCTCGACAAAGGAAAGAAGTTTCCGCGGAAACGGAATATACGATCCGCTTAGGGAGAGACTTTACCTCGTGTCTTCTATCGCCGTTGCATGAAGCTTCATATTTATCACAGCTTTTTTATTCGTTGCTTGCGTTTGTTTATCGTAGAATCCACTTTGTTCGTCCATCGTGGATTCCTTTGGCCGAGAGTGTGTCGCAACGTCGAATTCGAGCTTTCCTCGTTAAACAGGAGACACAGAAACGAGGTGGATATCTATAAGAGATCGCGGTAGCATCCATCGATTTCCTCTGTTACGCGGGATGTAAGCTTTCAGAGCCGGTAATGCGCTAATGGCTCTGTAGAAAAATCACGTCATTCCTGTACGCGCTCTTTTCCTTATGCTTATCTACACTTTCGCGATGCAATAATTTCACGTTCGTATTTATATCGCGACGGTGAGTTTTTTTTTCCTAAAACTCGCGCGAGAAAGTAGAAAAGGAAGTTACTCTCTCTCTCTCTCTCTCTCTCTCGTTGCTGGTTGCGTTAGACAAGAAGGGATACAACCGTATATGCATAGCAAAGGCGTTCTATTAAAAAACTTAGGGCGAACTATTCTAATAAAATGCAGCTTGCACATTGAACAGGATATATAGATATATACGCGTGTATATACTCCCTTTGGCGGTTATACATTCAATCTCGGAGATTACAAGTTTCGAAACGAAGTTCGCCAATGAAAAAAGTGAAACGAGAAAAATTGGATTACCCCGACAGGCAACCGACAGGAAAGTATCTCTCCTCGTGAATCTCGAGACGAGGTGGCTGTGGCCCCAGGTTTCTAGCGGAGCACGCGACGACAATGCAAGCCCAACGATAATACCTTATTACGTCGTATACCTGCCGGGGAATACGCACAACCCGTTCGCATCGTGGGCTCATTAATAACGCCGTACGATCCGAGATAACGATAGATAAAAAGGGACTCACGTGGGCCTGCCAGCGCATTCAGCAAGCACACCTGTATACCTTCGTTCCGCGTACAACGGACAAACGAGAAACACTTGTCGCGCGGAATCGGTTAATTCGTCGGCTAACTGGCCAACGATGGGGGAAACATCGAGCCGTGCAACGCGGAGAACCACGAGTTTCCGGTAAATTATCTCGGCAGTTAATATTACGCGGCATGTTTTAATGGGCGAGTATCGATCGATACCTCGAAACTCGATGGTTATTCATATCGTATGCAGCGGATGTAACGGCGATGAATTGTCGATTCGGGCTCTTAAAAATCCATTTCATTCGAATATCTCAGAGCGGCGGCATAAATGAATTAAAAATCACGGTCACGCGACCGCGTCGCGCATGAATTTTACCAGCGCGCGGAAATCGGAACCTTCATATACATAAAACGCGCGCGCGCGCGCGAGCTGCTCTGTGCATATGCACATTGCAGCTGATGACGCGTGACACGTGCGCGTCGTCGTTGGGAATCAATTAGCCCGACATGCACCGCTGCCCCTGGGATACGTGTAACACCTTCCCCGCCGAGCGGACCAACACTTTTCGACGTTCGACATCGGCCGACGTACACACCGATACGCGCCATATACAGAGTGCTCTGGAAAAATTCGACTAAATCTCTCGCATCGGAAATTACGTGTGTAGGCTTGCAAGTACATTTTGTGAGAGTACAGTCTGTAGAGTTCTTCTTGAGAACTTTCTTAACGTACGATTGTTGAATTTGTAAATTCTCTCTGTTAAAACTATAACTCACTGGCAACTATAACAAGTTTCGACGACGTACCGTCTGGCTCAACGTCTTACTGTTTGCTGCTTCGCTTAGTTAATATTGACAAGGTGTAAATCTAGGATAGCAAATGCGCAGCTAAGCGATCGAGATAGAATTACAATCGTTGAATTTAATTTCCGGCTGAATTTCACGTGGCAGAATCGGATCGATTTTCTTATCGAGGCTGAGCATCGACTGAGTCAGACGATTTAAATATTCCAGATTTCTATCTTTTACTTTTTCCAAAGTATCGACGACCGGTCGTAAAAAAAAAAAAAAAAAGTAAAATTGATTTCGATAGAAACTGTCGGCTAGATTCATCGAAAGGTCAGTCGATTTCACGAGGCAAACGTAAACCATTTTCTGAATACGATGCACGCGAAAATCTTCTAACGTTAATCCGCGCGTTTTTGATGGACTTGAATAACGGAAGCCTGATGTCCGGCGACTATCTAGCACCAGGGTTTACGCGCATCTGCACGTGTAATCCCCGAAGGGTTTATAGGCCACCGTCGTCGCATATATGTAGCGCAAAGTTACATACCTCCGGAGCGATCAACTACGCTGGACGAAGGGGAATGCATCGAGGTTTCTGCAACACCCGCCTCGCGCGGCTCTCCACTCGTTAATTAAAACTTGCCGTGCCTGTGTGCGAGTGAACAGGGCTCCGCCAACGGGTCATGTCAAATTTCGCTGATCATTTTTGTTCCGTGTAAACTGGAACCAGGTAACCGATAACAACGTATCGTTCGTCATCTCCTCTATCATGCCGCCTTTCCGTAACAAACGAATTTCGCAAACGAGGTTTCGGTACGCGGCGGAAAGACAGAAAATTGGAAATTATCGACACGTCGGCACATCGTGGACGTTCGACGATTATTATGCAGAAAATAGATACGCGCGTGGCATGATTTTTCGTCTGATCGTCTAGATTGCACTGGATTGCGGTCGCCTGTTACCCGTTTATGCACCGCAACGAAGTGATATGTGGCAGGGACAGAGGTCAATATTATCCAATACCAAAATCGATCCATAATTATTAAGCAAACACAATGGGAATGGGCTCCAAAGCATGCCTGGACAAATATGATTACATCGTTGATGTGAACATTCCGATCAATATAAAC
Organism: Tetragonula carbonaria; assembly: GCA_032399595.1. Classification (NCBI taxonomy): domain Eukaryota; kingdom Metazoa; phylum Arthropoda; class Insecta; order Hymenoptera; family Apidae; genus Tetragonula; species Tetragonula carbonaria. Next base: position 20,862,358 of record JAUCRC010000001.1, on the reverse strand, counting down.
TGTTCGGTGGTATTCTCTATCCAATTACGCTTATGGGGTTTTGTCTGTAGCTCCGTGGAAATCAATCCTCGCTGACCGTGCGTTGATGGTATCGCCTAATTAGTTTGATTATTGCGCGACTTCCTGCTCGTCAGCGGACAAAGAGCGCGTTTGTACGCTGTTTTCGGCAATGAACAACCCGCTTTAAATATTAACATAATGTACTTTTTACGCAATACGTTGTCGACGTTCGTTCGCGGCAGCGACGAAAGAAAATTACCTGGAGATGGTAAAAAACCTCGTCGCTGTAATTTCGCGGTACGTGTGTATTATCGAAATGACGAGGGAGGGGGGAGGGAGAGAGAGAGAAGAGAAATAAACGAATCCGAATTACACGGTTCCTCTGTACGCGCGGAAATAATGCGAGACTCGGCTGATTCCTAGCTACGTACATATATACGTCGGGTGATTCCGTTTGATTTTATTACACTTCCGGCGAATGGTCGAAGAACGAACGAGCAAGAACAGAACGCGCGCGTCAGTCAGCGTGCCTAACGATAATTGTGTTTAGCGCGTGCGATTCGACGCGGAAGATTCGAACGCGTGATAGATGACGGCAGAGTCATGAGGCTGACTTGAAGTGTTTTCGGATGAATGTAGTGCCATTCATCGTGTGCCTAATTAACAGAACCTCGAGGTGTTCTGATCCCGGCGCATTGTGCGGGCCGCAGTGCGCGCGCCTAGCAAGCCGCGTCGTCCCTTTGCAAGCCGCGAGCGGTGAGAATTTAATTAACCTGTTCTGCATTTGATAGCCGGCAAAAACTTCCGGTCGGTGTCTTTTGTGAAGTGGTCGTAATTAATATTCCTCGACAGAAGCAAAGAGCAGAAGAAGCCGGGGTGGTTGTCGAGGTATAGGGCGACGACGAGACGACGCGGAGACTGCGTGAGAGAGAATGAGAGAGAAAGAGTGAATTTCAGACGGCAACTCTCGCAAGCGAAACACGCGACGCTGCCTCTCAGAGGCGGAGCCAGAAGAATTTTCGGATGACGAATTCGTTGCTTTTCGAGCATTCGCAGTGAACCATAGAGCGTTGCCCGGAAAGTGTTTAATCGGACGTGTAAATCCATCTATCCGGAACAGTTACGAGTGTTTCGCTCCCGTTTCCGCTTTCACTTTCACTTTTGATTATTGGGTTTGAAATAAGTTCGGCTGTAGGGTCTCTTTGACACGGAGAGTCTGCAAATTTAAACGGTCTTGAAAAGATTCGTTTAGCGTGGCGGCGACGTAACAGTGCCGTTCCGTGTACGGGAATTTCGAAGTTTCTCCCCCCCCCCCCCCGATACGTACGTGAAAGCTGCCGAAATTTAGGAATTTTTCCTATGATACAAGTGGACAAGTGAGTTCGTAGAAGAGTCACATTTGAAAAAAAGAAATTTCAAGTCGTACGATACAGTAATGATACAACGCGATTTGGAAACAATGAGAATTAAATTTCAAAGGATTTGCAAATGAGAGAAACACAGAAAAAATTCCGAGGTTGAAGGGAATTCGTATCGTTCGTATTGCAGAGAGTCCCATTCTGTTATTGCCCTTTCTCTGTTCCTTCTAGACTGTGAATGTACCACGTGTACCATTGACATAGTGAAGCATTTTTCGCCTGCCTTTCGTGTACACTCTCAATAACACAGCCGAATTGAATGGATGTAACGCGAAAGTTCGAGCGAGCGGAAGAAAAGTAATCGCGGGTTGGTCGTTGTAGCCGTGAAATCCAAGAACTCCTCCGCGAGAGGAGGAGAGCCAACTCCCGCCGTTCGAAAGTGAAATACACAGTCGCGTTAAGTTTCGACTCCGAATTCCATTCATGTAGCAGACCCCGTTCGGTGAAACGGTGTGTGCCTCGGTGACCGAGGTAAGAAAATGGAGAGGAAAAAAGTACGAGGGACAAGAGAGGGTGGCTGGGTGGTAGATCGTATACGCGAGCGAAACACGGCAAAGCAATTTCTGTACAACCACGTTTTCTCGTTTCCGCGAAAGGAATCTTCCGCCGGCGAGACGTGTGGGGAGAATTTACATGCGTGTGTGCGTGCCGTCTGTGTGTGTGTGTGTGTGTGTGTGAGAGAGAGAGAGAAAAAAAAAGGATGAACTCCACGGTGAATCGGCGCGGGCACACCGCGGAGTTTCTGCCCCGGGTTTCTGCCTTATTGCGAATTATTCCACAGCCTCGTAAAGCTTATCGACGCTCTCCATGAAACCTGACGAGCTCGTGTACACCGAGAGAGAGAGAGCGCTATCGATTTCGCTGTCGTTAATGATAATTAAGGCCTGGCACGATGAGATTTCGCTAATGGAAGATAATATACCGTTCGCGGTATCATATTATTACTCAATTTTCCGTGTAAAAGGTACCGCTCTTTTAACCGAAAATTTCCCTACGCCACACACACACATACACTGGGGTGTAACCATTCTTCCTTATAGGTTAATGATCCTACTTGTCCTTCCTTTCTTCTCGTCTTTAGACACGCGTGTTATCGTCTAACCTCTCAGGAATTGAACTCTAGAACTTTCTTATGAACTTTTCGTTTCTTTATAATTGTGTGAGTAATGACGTTGTTGATTCTATATAAAGATAAACATGTAGTAATTCACGTTACGTTACTGAAATTTGGAGTGTTCAATTTTATTTTGTGCTTTGTATGTTTCTTCCATGACAGATGTCAGTGAGAACATTTAATTGTATTAAAAACTTTTAAATCATGTTAAAAATTTTTACAATTTTTTTTCAATGAACGAATGATACCAATCGAATGTCATGGTCCAAGTTATTCTTATTTGCTTACTTATCTGCGGATTTAAAAATTAAAAGTACAGAATTCCGCAAAATGCACGTAATATGAAAGACGTTGTCCAATGTATGATGCTTTTTTATAATATTTGCTAGATAAAACAATTTTCTATCGAGGTACGTGTGAATTCATCTTGTGAATTTGCACAAAAATCCGCGGTCCAGTTGTCACGTGGAACTGAAACAGCCGCGATGTTTCTAAGTAAATTTAAATAAATAACATTTTTAAACAGTCCATCTACTTTTCTGATTTTTCATAATTAATCAAATATCGCTACCGAGCAGATCGCTCGATAGGGACAGAAAATGCAATAAATCGAATTACTGGGAAGTTCCTGTCAGTATGGACAGAGAGTTTAAAGCGCGTTTTGCGAACATTATATAGCAAAGGTTGCATAAACATTTCATCCACGGTTTATCGATGGCGAGGAATGGTAAACGGTGAAAGAGACGAGCTCGTTATCGATTTCTCTGAATCGTCCATCCTACATTTGCCATTTATCGTTGAGCGATTGGCGCCAATCGACTTCCCGCGTTCGGTTATCGGTTTTATTAATTGCCAGCTAATCGAGAACTCTCCGAACGATCATAATGTAATCGGCGTGTCGTCCGGAGGTATAATCGTTTGAAGAACGCGCAACTGCCTCGGCCGTTCGACCCTCGCTCGCTTATCAATGCTCTCGCTATTAATGACGGCCGATATAAATTAACAACCGGCATTGAGATTAACCGCGTTCTATTTCCGTATTTTTTCCTTCTTCTTTTTCTTTTTTACTGCGGTTACCGATTTTCTCTTGTATCGTTCGATGGATTTGATAGAAGAAATTATCTACGTTCAGGATGCAAAGAGAGAGAGAGAGAGAGAGTCGGAATAGATATCGAACGTAATTAGAAATCGCGCGATAAAGTCGAAACAGAGAGGCCAGGTATATATAGAGTATAGCTGCGACGAAACGAAAAATAGAGAGGAGAGGATGCGCTTGTTTGCTTTTATTTATTGATCCCGCGACCGATATCCATCGCGAATCGATCAAACACTCGATGACGTACAACCGACAAGACAGAGGATACCGCGTACAGCGTACAGCGACAAATATTCGGTGAAAAAATAGCTAACAAACTTTCATCATTCTTTCGGCAACGAATGTAACGCGTGATGGATTGAGAAAGATCTTTTATTATAGATTTTCAATTTATTTTTTCGATGCTGTGTAACTGGTTCATTCATCTTGCACGCTAAATGATCGCGACGCGCATCCATCGAGACCCGATATGCGCTTAGATAGCAGATATTTAATGAGCAATTTGCTAGCAACAAATTCTCGTGTCAATGATAATAACTAGAAAATGAGGAACAGTATACGCATCGGAATGTAGAGATAAGCACGGCCAACCTCTCTCAGAAATCTTACGACGAGATTACTGCACTTGTCCAACAAATATAGCGCGATAAATGTAAATTATATACAATAAATACATAAATTATTGTATTTACAATAGATACGATACGATAAATATAAAATATATTTTTTACAATAAATACTCTGTTGATATATTAATAAATTGTATTATTATATTATAATACATACATACAATGAAATTAAATTAAATACAAAGTACATTTACGTACATTTAATTTTGAATCTAAATACGTGCAATGTAATTAAATATACAATATATTGTATTATATAAAATATGTATACACGATAATCCGCGATGAGTACTGAGTACTAAACTAAAAAGATTGTCCCAAGACTTTTGAGCGGGAGTGTAGCTCGCGTGTACATGCATTTCTCGTACAACAAGAGAAGAAAGCTTTCTTGGTAAGGCCAACGACTCTCCTCGTATCTTGAACGTATTTCTTGAATTCTCTCGTCATCCGACCGAGTGTAAAGACGATAGCCGAGAGTATCATGAACGGGAAGGGGAATCGGTGGAAAAACTATTTTGTTGGCATCGCGCTGACCCTGTGGACAATGGGAGAAGAATTTCTAAGTAGAGAAATGAACGCGTAAGAACGAGTCACCCTCGACCAGCGACTTCGTTTAGACACAGACTCTCGGCACTTAAACGAGATTCAACGAGCTCAGGTCTTATCTCTGGCGTCGGTCTATTGCGAGATTGCTGATTGCTCCCTTCGTTCCTTTAATTTAACGATGAATCGCGCGTTGCACTCGTAATAAGGCTGGGCGCGATGCCCCGTGCTGAATGGTCGTACAAGCCTACATTCGAGTAACAAGCTGGTGTCATGATCTCGCTGCGTTCGCTACCGTCGAACGATTACACGCAGAGAAAGCGGTATAAATAAGGAATGTACCGATGCGACCAGTGAGTTATTATCATTTCTCAATTAACTTTAGAAATTCTTGTTAACTTCTTTCCGCCGCCGGCTGTCTTGTCGCCGAACGCTTATTAACCGGCTGGCCGAGGTACAGGTGATAAAACACGGCGTTCGAGATACGAGCCTTTGACGGGGACCTCTTCCATAGGATTTTGCATAATCAACGACATAGATGTAGATTCTTTATTTCTAGGGAAATTCAATGAAAGATTGACAAGAGAGTTGTAGGTAACGTTTAATGCCGTTTAAATAGACAGAGAATTATCAAGGGGCTCGCGACTTTAGAAATCGAAGTGGGAACAAGTTTATGTAAAAAGTGTCGACGATTCTGTTTCGTCGAACGCGAGAATAGACAGAGGAGGAGACAGTCGTGAAATACGAAGTGTCCGTAACCCCATATGTAAATCGGAGACACGTGAAAGGCGTGCAATCATCACGGCTGTTTGAATCCAAGGATCTTTAATCGTGGAATTTTGTACGAAACGCGCATCGTGATTGAAAAATTCAATGACCGGCATAATTTGTCATCTGCGTCGGTGGTTCGAAGTACACACACACACACACACACACACACACACACATATATATATAGAAGATTATCGTTCTATCGTACTCGCGATGCGTCACGGTAGAACGGACAATCGGTTTTTCTGGCGATCGACAAAAGGCCGTCGGACTTTCAGCTGCTCATTTCTCTTGGAGAATAGTTTCTCTGATTGTGTTTCGCCGTGGAGAGGGGAAATTAAAAAATACTAACGAATCACTTTGTTCTGCCGCTTGAAACGGCATTTTGTCCCCGTCACAACGAACCGTACGGACATCAAAGCCCAGTCGTCGCGATTCGGTTGAAAAAGCGAAACGAGCTAAGCGTTGTTGTGAACGGCTAATTTCCAACCGTTGAACCGCGCGGCTCATCGCGATGATGGATCATTAATTCATAGCGTATTCAACAATAAGCTGCCGGTTGGCCGGTTAACCGGCTCATTTGGCGCGATGTCAAAAGTTATTCGAAAGTAGGCTAACTGGCCCGAGGGTCCGGCGGAGGGTCTGTAATCGCGTGTAATCTCCCATTTTCATCCCCGTCCGTCCGGATTTTCGGTGAAGAGGGCGGACGCGCGCCTCTGAAAAGGATTTATATATCGTAATACAAGGAATACAAGAGGGTACGACGAGTCTCGTGGATAACAGAAAGCGGAACGGAGGCAGGGAACAGACACAAATGGGAGGAAGGAAGGAAGGAAGGAAGGAAGGAAGGAAGGAAGGAAGAGAACGAGCACACAAAGAGAGAGAGAGAGAGAGAGAAGGATGGTAACATCAAATTCAAGTACCACCCTTTTGTTCAACTTGCTAAATTATTAATGGGTACCACGTTGTAAGAGCCACGCGAGCCTCGTCCTACGTTCGTGCAGCTTCTGCATATCCAGCGACGTAAAAGGAGTCGGACATCGGGCGTGACATAAATATGTAACGTAACGCGTCGCTATGAAAAATGCACTCGAGATTATAACCGAACGGGGAGCCAGCCAGTAGAAATGGAAAACTCATGTTGCCTCCCGTGGTGGATAACAATTTTCAATTGCGCGTCTCGACGTTAGCCTCGCGAAATTTTCATTTTATTCGTCGCTGCGACGTTCTTCTCCTTCCTCGATGGATACCTCGTCTCGTCTCGTCTCGTCTCTTATCGCGCACGGAGAGTCGATCGGATTTTTCGGCCGACGTCAAAGCACCAAGTTCTCCGTTCAGACGATTTGTCTACAACTTGAACTATGTAGGTCGATACATTCTTTTTCTCTAAATCCGCCCGACAATTCAAGACTCTTCTCAGCGAGTCTTGCCTCGCGATTTCAAACTCCGGTTGCTGAAATTCACGTTTCTCCCATTTCACGAACGGTAGTCCCGAAGTATTTAAATCCTTCAACGATCAGGGATTAAATCAAACGATGGACCGCCCATTGCAAAATTTGCGGTGTGTTTCACAGACACACACAGAGAGAGAGAGAGAGAGAGAGAGAGAAAGTATATTCTACGCGAGTACGTAGTGGATTTTTTTGAATCGGATATTTTTCCCCCACGTCGCAACTCACCCCGGGGGTAATCGCGCAACCCGATATATCGACGATATTTTCGGTGGATCTAATATTAATTCCATCATAAATCAAAGCGGATGCCTCGGTGAAAGGGCCTCGCGCAGATTTATTGGTTGGCAGGTACGACGATATGACGATATAACTCGATAAAGGTCTAGCACGAGACCGAAAGGGCGAGGTTCTCTCCCTTTCTCTCTCTCTCTCTCTTTTTTTCCTTCCTTCTTTCTTTCTTTCCTTTCGCTCGCGCTCTCCTTCTTCGATCGCTGTCGTTTTCCTGATTCCTTCTCGTTCCTGTCGTACCTGCCATACCCTTTTCTTGTTGCAGCAGCAGTCGTGGTTGCATCACGTGTCGAGCTCGGGTCACGAGGATGAAGCGGACCGTGCGACACAATGCGCCACGGCAGATGTGTTCCACTCAATGGAATCGCGTGCATAGCCCGGCTTTCCCTCTCCTCGAGTAATCGCAAAGCTCTTTTTCCCCTCCTTCTCGACCCCCTTTTTCACTCTGATTTGGCTCATCGATACCCCGGCATCGTCTCTCTTTCACGTTCGCTATGAAAAAATACAACTTTCCATAACTGTCCATATTTTGTTCCTTTCCCGTGTCTCTTGCTCGTTCTCCGAGAGAGAATCTAGAAACTTTACACGTTATCTAGCTACGGTGCACGAGCGCGTGTGTAAATTAGCGTGCTCCCGATATCACTGGCTTGGACATAATGGTTACGGGACGACAGCAATTTCGAATATGAACGGCAAATCGACGGTATTCGCTTGATTACAGCTTTTTTCCCTCTTCCCTCCCTCCCTCCCACTCACCGATCGGTTCTTCGATCGTCGAGCGATACGCACCTCGGCCTCATTAACCCCGTTCAATTTGCTCAAACAGTCCGGGAAAACCGAACCGCTCGTGCAGTCACTTTCAATCCTAAGGGTATCGTGACCGGGTAATTTCTTAGAGTTTCGACCCTCGTAATCGCGCGCTCGATTGTAGCTAGTTAATTCGCGGATATGAAACGGTTCGTTTCACCGCTACGGATAAGTAATTAACGGAGAAGGTCTCTTCTTTTCTGTAAGCTTCGTGTTTCGCTTCGTCGTTTTTTTAATCGACGTGATATTCTACGACTTGGCTGTATCTTTATCATTTAACGACGCGCGATCATTATCGTCGTGTCAATCATCTGAAATTTAATTGTTAATCTTCAAGATTAATCTTCGCTGGTATTGTTATTGAATTTTTGAAACACAGACATCTAGAGAAAGTGAAATTTGAAGTGAATGTGAATTCTCTATGGGTCGTAAATGTTTGCGATTTAAAATATCTTTCTAAACGAAAACGCGGGTGAAATTTGCATCCTGCTGCAGGTCTATTATAATTCAGTATGACGTGATAATAGCGTGGCCATTCAAAATTAATAGAGCATTAATAGACCATTAATAGAGCAGAAAGGTTCAGGATACGTGTCCCTGATAAATATTTTCTGCAATTTAGGGAAAATGTTCTATTATCTAGAAAGCTATTTACTAGAAAACTAATTACTAATAAAAGAAAAAGTGTTTGAATTTTTAAAAACATAAAAGATATTTAAAAATTTATAGATTGTCTCTTATCGTGAAATATAGATTATTACATAACCGAAGCAACCATATTATCAAGTACCAGGCGTATAATCACTAGATTTCGTTTGCAACTTTTATGAATATAATCAAAGAAATTGGTCAGACTAGAAATTTGTTTCCTGTAGTAAATAAGCTGTTCAACTCTGAAAGCTTTATGTATTTCTGGATATTATATGCAAAAATGCATAAACGTCTGCAGTCCATCGATCACAAGTATATACACGCAATAAACATCCAAATATCTGTTAATTTAAAAAAATGAAAAATTACTCTCACAATTAGTCAATTCTCAAATTTTCTACACGCGTGTCCGTCAAAGTTCTCTCGCGAAATGCGAGACAAACGGCAAACGTCTGTTCCGCAAACGAGCTCGTGGACGATCGACAAACAACGAGAATCGCCGAAACCTGGGGCTCTGTAAGAATGATCTTTTGTTTAGAAACGGAAGGTGAAATAAATTGAAGGCAACAGAGGGACCAAAGAGAGAGAGATGGAGGGAGCACTGAATCGCGCCCACTCTCGATATCAAATACGGGATCGTTGCACGTGTTCCCACTTGTCGTTTGTTCTTCTTTTGGACCCCCGACACTTTTTCCCCCTTTAGAGACAGACGTACGAATTATTACCAGCAATACGAGCGTGCACGCCGCGAGAGAGAGTGGTTCGAGTATAATGGACACGAGGATAGAGGATTCAAAGTGCACGTAGCATTCGTTCCTCGAGTGTGTTCGCCTCGGTGTACGGGTTTGTATCGATGCCACCGATCCACCCCTGGGGTCGTTTCGTCCGTTCAATTGGAAATACCGTCTGTCGCTTCGGTGTCGCAAATTAAGACGGGAATGTAAACTCGTGTACTCGTTCCGTTCTCTCTTTTTTTCCTTCTTCTTCTTCTTCTTCCTTTTCTTTCTTTACTCTGCATCTTGGTGATCCTCTTTTCCATTTTCGAAAAAAATTACCGTTTCCGCGAGATTTCGAACGCGTCGCGTAATCGAAATAATGAATTACTTCGGTCTACATCGTAATTAATTAAATTTCAGATGACGCACGAGAGTGACGTCAAATCGTTTTCACTGTTCGACACACGATCGTTAATTCTGCCAAAAGTGTAATCTACAAGGTAACGATCGCACGTGTACGTACGCGGCTGGGAAATCGTTACGTCGTGCTTGTCGTTAATATATTTGAAGCGATAATCGTTCTTGAGCACACGGGCCGAGTGTGTCCCCGGGACACTTGCGCGACTTTGTGCGAGGTGCGTGCTCGTAGATCGCGACCGGTTTCGAGAGAGGTCCGCTTGTAAGATCGTAGATTCGCGTCGCCCGGTGAAAAGCGACGTTCGAATGCCGCGGGAATGTCTCCGACGTAGTGGATGACGGCCTCCCTCGGAGGAACACGCGCCGCTGCTTTCCGGTGAAAGGTGACCGGACAGCGGAATAACTCTTTTTCGCAATTATACTTCGGGGTATACCTTTGCCGCGCGTAGAAATGCCCGCGCGGCACGAAAGTCGCCACTTTACCTGCACGTCGGCTGCGTGCGCAGAAAATTGAATCGCTCATGCGGAATGGAGCGTATTAAAGGTGATTCGATTTCTTCGTTTCATTCTCCGTGGATCAAACAGGTTTCCCGCCGACGAGCGGGGAGGGAAGAAGTAGTTGCGCCAACCGGAGCAGAAGAAATCGTAATCAACGGGTCTCCCGGTAATTACGCAGAAATAGAATGTTAATAACGGGTGGATAGTCCCCCCTTCTATTTTTTTTATCCGCGAAATTACTATGAAAATCGGTCTCTGATATGTCAGAGGCGTAAGGAAATTGAAAGGTTCGAACGAAACGCGAGATGTGTCAGTATTCGTCGATCGCCGTGCCGCCGGGATAACCAAGTCGGGAATCAACTTGGAAAATTGATCGAGTGGAGTATATTAGCGAGCACACAACAGTTCTAGAAATTGCAATTTCTCAGCAAGTAGACGATTCGCCCGAGAACAATCTTGGACCGTGAAATAAAAAGACGCCTGTCTGGCATTTCACGCGGTAAGCGTGTTTGCTATTTTTGAAATTCATACTTGCCAGGGAGAAATGATCCTCGTTGGTCGCGCGCGATATTCGTTAAAATATGCATCAATCTCAAAAATCGCGCGCGATCCTGCTCCCGGTGTCATAACGGTTCTAGACACGGCCTTGTGCATCGTGCCGCGCTCTATCTGGCTTTACCGGCGATATAAATATTCTACGTGTTTGCGAATTCAATCGCGCGCCAGGTAATGCCTCGGACGCTCGATACAGCCTGTCCCGACGATATTGTCTCGCATCTGCGGCCTCTCCGTTTCTGAACATCTGGGTCTTCCCCCCCTCGCTCGTCGGGACGCCGTAGAACTTCTCGATTTGATTCCCAAGCTACTTTATTAGACCGCAGCCTCGGACGACGAGAAGAGGCGATACATCCGCGATTAACCGCGATCGAGAATTTCCCGGCAATTTCCCGGAGTTGTGACTCGCGAAAATACACTCCGTTATTTGTGGTTCAAATACTACTCGCCTGTCCCTCCTCTATCGTTCGTGTCGTTCAAATTCGTCCAGACACGGTTTGTACAAATTAACGCGATAAGTGGCTTTGACCAGCCTGTTTCCTCCCCTCCTCTGCTACTAGTTTGCATTTCGCAGATGTTTTACTGGGCAAATTGCGCGTAATTATCGACAAGCAACCCCTTCTACCTTCTCTTTCTCTCTCTCTCTCTCTCTCTCTCTCCCCCTCTCTCTCAGAGCTCCGGTTGGCCTCCAGTGAATTTTCTTTCTCGCCCGCGTGTTTCGAGATTGTTTTCAAGCTCGATCGATCGCCAGTCGAGTTTTTTGCCAGGCGCTCATTGAACATCGATAAAAGGCAGCATATGACGGTTACGTCTGTGATCACCGATATATCGAGCCCCGTAGTCGGCGGTTTTTAGGCAATATCGTTGCCGGCGCGCCGTTACCGGCCTATTCTGTCTCGCTTGTTCCTCTCTCTCTCTTTCTTCGAAATATACTCGCCTCTGTATTCGAGACTGTGTGCGCGTGTATTTTCTCTCTCTCTCTTTCAACTCATCCTGGTGTTTGCCCAAACTGGATATCCACGGTACTTTTCCGCGCGTGGTCCTTTGTAACTCGCAATGACCGCTTTTTAGTCCTTTTGTGCCGGTAGTTTTCCATTGCCCGTATTTGCTTTCATTGTTTCTGCCGGACGCAGCCGCAGCTCCCCCGCATTTTCATGCTTTTGATCTGACAGCATACGCTACTCCTCCGCCCACGTGAGCGGGCGATAAAAAACAAGCAATGTGGAAAGGAAAAACAGAGAACGGGTGGTGCCGCGAAAAACTAACTACACCCCACGGACACACTCACTCACTCACTCACTCACTCACTCACTCTCTCTCTCTCTCTCTCTTTCTCTCGTATCGACGACTTTTTACGCGTACCACCCGATCCACCCTCAACAGTGGCTTGGTTCTCGTCGTTGTTCCGCCAAGCCGCGGTTGCCTAACCATTCACGGGCAATAATTTCCACGGTGCTTACGAAACTTTTGAGAAATAAATTTCCACCTGGCCAGGCCACCGCTCGAATTTTGTTACCACCGAGGGGGATTAATATGATTCTTTCGCTCAATTTAGAAACGGGGTTAAACAATGGGGGGGGGGAGGGCGGCATAAAACGGGTAACGAGCTCGGGGCTCTCAGTTCATTACGAAGAATGGGCTTTGAGAAATTAAAAACGTAATAAAGCAGATTTCTTTTTTTTTTTGTAATAACACCGTAACCGGCTATTTACCCCGCCGGTACTGCCCTTCAAACGTATTGCTATGTAACGCGCCAAAGTATCGCGTAATTGCAGAGTACGCGGCTGAATAGTTCAAACTCGCGAATAGAAAAAGGAAAGGTAAGAAGCGGAACGATCCAGAGTCTAAGGTGAATTGAATATTCATTGAATAGACACGTTTTTCTCTTTCTCTCTTTCTCTTTCTCTCTCTCTCTCTGCGAACGTGAAATTTCAGGGAAAACGACGGCGCGGAGCCAGTCTGGCCACAGTATCCCCTCAAGTTCGTAGTGCGTACTCGTCGGTGGTGTGACTGCACCCTCCGGCATCCCTTGGTGCACTTAACCGTATAAGGGCTTAGAAGCACACAGGACACCATCCACTTATGTCGCGGTTTCCCCATTGGCATCATACTAAACTAAGTGAACGGGAGAATGAGTATCGTCATTAAGCAATTCCGCTTGTAAGCGTGTTGAAGGAGGAAAACGGACCCCGTGAATTCGAAACGCGGAACGCATCATCCCCGATGCCAGCAACGCGCCGCTCGTTAACCACTAACCAGTGCAATTACTCATTATCACGGAAACGAGACCGTTCTCGCTCTTCAGAAAATGGTACCATTTCCTTTTCTGCTCGTTTCCTCCGCGGCCGGCCTCCTCCGAAAGACGTTTCTCACGCACCGAGAGCCGAGCAACTTGGATTAAAACTACTTTCACGCAACTACGTTCCTTGAGAAATCTGACACGCTCGCGCTCGTAACAGGGATCGGCGTGCATACGGTCGTTTATCATCCAGTTACGGAGGAAAGTACTATTTGACACGGGGAGAGAGAGGAGGAGAGAGGCCAATTACGTTTAATATTACAGAGTTCACCGCGGTGGCGTGACGCGTTACGTCCGATCGACGAACCGAGAAAACCGATTGCTACGTTTTCGTTTCCTCGTCACGTTTCGCGTTCGTTTGGTTTCAAGCTATCGCCGTTAAATTGGAAATTGATTGTATGATCGACGTATCGATGATAAGTTTCGTTTCTGATGAATTGTAGTATCTCAACACGACACGAGGAAGTGTTTGGAAGGGAAAGCGTACTGTATGCCGAGATCAATTCGACGTTTCAAAAATTCAACGTCTATTTACACGTAACGGAGATTTCCGAGTTTGAATTTCCGAGTAATTAATTCAGATTTCGAAGGCGCAGTCGTTGAGATATCATCGTCACAATTTCTTCGATATCTATTCTATTCTACTAGTCCATTCGCACTGACAATCACAACAGAGTAAAGCAGAATAATTTCTCCATCGATAAATATAAGTGAAACAATTTTCTTTCTCCGTTAGGAGATTCATTAAGTCAATTTTTTTTTCAAACTTCAAATTTTTATCCGAGACTAGTACAAATTACAGTGCAAGAAAAACCAGACTGGTTAGCAACGGTTAGCGACTCTCACCCTAGAGCAGAACTCGAGGCTCCCGGTGCAATATGCACACGCATACACACGCTCGCCTATTATTTTTTTCCCTTCGAGCATCGCCTTTGCTCAAAGCCACGAAATAGTTCCACCGCGTAATTGCAGCTCTTTGGACGTGGATCTTGCGCGGCACGGTCTTCGATGCAACCTGATTTTACGTAGCCTCGATGCAGCCGAACGAGCTGCCGCCGCGGCGTGCAGCATGCGATTAATTAAAGGGGCAAAGAGATTAAATTCGACGCCGCGTTGAGAACACGATAGAGGAGGCCAGAAACTGCTGCGTCCCGTGGCTGGCGGGCGCGACAACGCAAAAATCAGCGTGCACCACGAAAGCAGCTCGTTCACAGGGTTCTCACGCTTGTCGGTGTTTATGAGCGACCCCTTGGCGGCCGGCTCTGGCGAGCATTACATTTGAACAATGAGAATCATTCTATTGAAATGCAACAATGGCGCATTGTGAAACATCGTGCAGGATGAATATTCAAGAAGCGGCCGCTCGAACTTGCATTAACGAGCCTGCGTTTCCTTCAAAAGCGTTGACAATTTCATTTGCAGTATGGCCCTCCCCCTCCCTCCCCCCCGTCCCTGCAATATTTCTTGGAATATTCGTTCGTAATATCCCGTAGATGTCTCGTTTCATTGATCGAGTTAAGATCGAGTTAAGATCGCGGATATAACGACATCGAAGTCCTCTTGAGGAGAGAAAAGTTGCAAGATTAATTTCTTATTCGCTTCGAGGTGCATTCTTCTATGTTTCGTAGGAGGGGGAGGTTAAGTTCGACGAATCCTGTAAATTAAAAACGCGCGACTGCATATTGACGTATTGCTGGTCGAATTGGACACAACAATTGTCAAAACAATTTTTCATGTGTACTTTAATCCCTCCCTCTCTCTCTCCCTCTCTCTCTCTTTCTCTAATTAGTTGTTAAATTTGATACGATCGAAACACGTAGACAAATAGATTAGCAAGCTCACTGCTAGAACGATCACGAAACATTTCGAGCAACGTTGACCTTTAGATTTTATTGTCAGGTAACGAGTATCAATTCCTCGTATCGATCGCGATTACCATTCACGTTCAAGAATCAGTTTTCGCGCAGAGTTGGTTAAACGTCACGAAATGGCTGGTGGCTTCGCAGAAGCGGTAAAGTGTTTCCTGCCGTGAAATTAGTATAGCTCATTCCGTTCTATATCCCGTTCGTTAAGCAATTTCTCGTATAACCGCGAGATGCGCGGCTTTAGACAAGCGGATGTTCAATATCGGCAGGCATTTCCGTCGGTGATGGCGCACGCATGTACGGCTCAAAGGAAGATCGGCCTATTTACAAGAGAGCGTGAAAGAGAAACAGAGATAGAGAGGATGGGAAGGGGAAGAGGGAAGAATTAACGGAGTGGTGTTCACGAGAGACGGCGTACAACCGGTCCGAAATTATGTACACGCGTAAGAATTTTTGCTTAATTATCATCCCGTGTCCCGGCGATATTGAAATTTCATCGGGGGGGAAAATTATGAAATTTTTCACATTCCTCGTGCATCGGCTTGTTACATATTGTCACACGTCACACACGGCCGACCGACGACGTGGAGTGCAGAGCGTGGAGGAACGTTAAATGAAAATTCATATTGATCCGGGCATTCTTCCTTCTCTCGTGTGTGGCTCTTTACCTTTTTTTTTCACCTGTGAGCGTACGTTTCGTGATTAAAAAGAGGCGGACAGCCGATTGTCGTTTCGATCGGCGCGACGCTCGCATCGCGGAAATGCACAATTTCGGATGCGCGCGACTTTAATTACAGGTAATTAGTTACGTTTCAATTCGAAATTACGATAAAGCCCTCAAACCGGTAATTAATATGTGGAATTAATCAAAAGATCGGCAGTAGGTTACGATAATTAAACGCACAATAACGTTTTGCTTTTGCCGATTAAACGCTCGTTGTAAACATTGTCACGAGCAGCCACGAATACACGGCAAATATTAATTCGAGGACATTCACAGAAACGTTGGGCACGCACAGTCGTTGATTTTCTTTGATAAAATGTAAATGTGGCAATACGGAGTGGGTGAAAAAGGGGGATGCGACGTAGCAAATAATCTTCAGCGATATCGCGCCGACAGTCATCGCGATTCGTAAGCGTGCAATGCCCTCTCCCCCTGTTTCCGTTTTGTCACGAGTCTATCGATACCAACATCGAGTGTAAAAACTTCGATTTCGCGATATTCGACGCTTGAACGTTCGCCGAAATAATCGTCCGACGCGATTGACTATGACCGAGGAAGTTAGCGCGTACGTGGGGGACGTTCGTTTGAATTATTGCCAATATTTCCTGGGACGTAATGCACGATGGTGCCTGTAGACTACGTTAATCCTGACTGACAATTTTCGTTCTCGCTCTGCACGCTGGCGCTGGCGCGTGTGTTTCCACCTCGTCTACTCGCGCGCACGGTCTTCCCTTAAACTTCGTTTCGTCCGCTGTCTCGATTCGACATTCACGAAATATTTTTTTCATTTCTTTTTTTTTTTCTCGAACAGTCCTCGTCGACGTGCGCCAATTTATAACAGTTTATTTACACCTCCACTCCCGTGTTAATCCATCCTCCTGTTCCCCGAAAGAAATTCCAAGCGAGTGTTAATAACATCGTTTAATTCTTACACGTCGTTCAATGGTTTTTCGTCGGTTTTCTTTTCTCCGGACGATTCGTCGCCGTTCAATAAACCTCTCGTTACACGGGCAGCCTCTCGTTCTTCTCGCGTTTCAAGATGTAACAACAATCGACTCGTTACATCCCCTCCTCGTTCTTTTGTCGACGGCGACGAGGACGATTCCACGGGGTGAAGGGGGACCGTGGGCATAATTTACAATTTAATTAGCCGGAGGAGGGGAGAGAAGGGCCGAGGGGAAATATTTCCAACGACGAATAAAGATATTCACTGGGCAACAGCCCGGTCTCAATGAGTCGGTTGTGCATGCGACTAACGAATGCCTCGTAACTTGTTAGACATTCATCCGGCGTCGTGACAGCCGCACGTTTCGCCTGTCGGCGAAGCAACAATCCGTTCGTTAAGCTTTTTCCCGGTATTACGGCAATCAAGTTGAGTCAGGACATTCGATACAGCCGGACGACCGTCCGGGCAACAGTCATACACCATGAACGCGCGGATAAAGCGATGGGGAACATCTTCGAGATTGCTCGTTACTTCCAAGAAAGGGAGGCCGAACTCCTCCCCCCATATGATAGTTCCTGTCCATTCAATAAGAATTCCTCTACGAAGCGATAAAAGTCCACGCGTGCCGCGGCACACGTGCTGAATTTACCGACGGTTCCGTTGGAATCGACGTTCACTGAAACGGTCGCTGAATTTGTTCTCGGGGCCGAGACACGCTCGTTGATATTCGCTTGGTAATTGCTTGGAAGGATCGTCGAAGGTCGATCGAACGTCGAATATTCGGCGGTAGATTAGAATTCGATTAAGGCCGAGTTTGTTCGAGTTTCATTCAAATGAGCTTGTGTCCTGGATGAGTTGGCTATTTGGAATATCCAATTGGAACGAGCGCCGTCCTCTTTGCGAGTGCTGTCTGTTTCCCCATCTCCAGTAGGTCAATTTTCCTATTACTTGTGATGTGGTACTTGCGAATTTTGCAAATCTCATCTTTCGTCTATTGCGGTTATGATTCCGTCAAATATGGAGAAATTACGGAGACATTATTATTCTGTCATTTCGAAAAATTTCATAAAATGGTTTGTATCGTCTACATTTTGATATCTGCGAATCTAATATCTCGTAAATAATATACATACATACGAAAATAAAGTAAATGATATATACGAGAGTAATGCTTTTATGAAGTTTCACGGAAGTACCAATATTTTTATAAAGTATAAAGCCAAGACCGAAAATATATATATATATTTCATTTGGCCTTTTGCGCAAAGTTTAACTTTCGTACGGTTCGACGATAAAAATTAGAAATCACATTCACATTCTTGGGCAGTGTGGTCAACAGTCGGTAAATCGTCGAGAGTTTCCACGGTGTCCATCTTAATAAAGCGTCTGGAGTGGCGCAACAAAAGGACTGGCTTTCAACCACTTTGACACCGATGTGTACTCGCTCGAGGATTCCGCGCCTCTTTTCATCCTGCTTTCTCCGCTCTTTCGTCCAGACTTTCGATTCGATTCGCCGCGGCTGTCTCACCCTTTGATCTTATCGCACTGTCTCCTTTGGGCTACTTGGTTACAGCGATTACGAGACACTCTCTCGTACAGTTCACTCGCTTCACCGTTCTTCTCGTCGTTCAAGCGTCATCGAGGATTTAACCTGTTGACATACGAATTAAATGAAATTCGATATGATCGAAAAATGCTATTCACTTTTTATTTTTAACATTCGTGTCAACTTGACAAAAATCATTTTTATACTCTTATATTTATATTTATATTTATATTTATATTTATATTTATATTTATATTTATAGTTCTGTAAAAATTTAAAATAGACATTTTACAAGCAACATTTACATGGTTCACACTGAATAATATTATTATCTCCGGTTTAATTTTTGTCTTTTGCAGTTGAACAGCTGTAGCAATAGTAAATTAAAAGTAAATTGTAAACAGTCGACATTAACCTGCGAACGTCTCAGAAAAACCTTTAGTTTAAGAAACGCAGACATTGTACGTACGTACGTTAATTTCCTCCAGTGGATCATTCGCGCGAACGTAAGCTTATCGTGCGTCGTTAACTTGTCCAGATATCTGTACTGCGATTTAACGTAATTTCGTAAAAAGAGCGTGAAACAAGACGCGATGAAGCACACTGACTAACACGCGCGACTCAGTTTCTGCCCTCGTGCACTCCTCGCGGTGTTCGCCCTTGGTCGAATCTTGCCGTTCGATTCGCCTCCACTTTTCTCCCCCTCGTTCTTCCCTTGATTGCTTCTTCGCTGGCTGTACCTCACTGTCTCCGGGGCTGTCGACGAGTAATTAGGAGGAACAGTTGTGGAAGGAAACAATTGGTTCGAGTCAATGGCGAAACTTCCACCGGTCGGCCAACTAATCGTGATTCGCGAAAACGAAAAGAAAAAAAGAAAAGAAGAAGAAGAAGAAAAAGAAAAAGAAAAAGAAAAAAGAAAGAAACGAACGAGCGTTTCGGCTCGATCGTATTATCACTTCGAGATCGTTCGTTTCGATTAAAAGCAACAGCAGTGGAATCGCGTTACGTACGGCTGTTTGCGCGATTGTTTGCCGATCGGCCGCGGATGTTCCGCGAGATATTAATTTAATTGATACGGCGACGACTGCGTCGTTTTGTTTGATTTCGCTCGGATGCAAATATTCGCACGGATGTAATTCTTGTTCCCGTTTATTACACCGCGCCGGTATATTTTAATCGAACGAGATGATAATTAAAAGAGACTCGAGAGAGCGAACGCCGCCGGAAGGAAGAAGAACGTCAAATCTTCACAGTGGAAACATCGTCACGGTGTAATAGTTATTTTGGGATTTTAGTCTTTGTTACATTTTCTCTATCTCTCTCTCTTGCGCATTTTCTTTGTGTACTCTCTCTCAGTTCCCTTTGCCTGTCTACGGTTAACGAGGAGACTGACGCAGCAGGTAATTAGTAGGTGCACTTCTTGGAGGAAAGCAGACGTGTAACGTGAAACTCCGAAACAACGAGGCTCGCCCTTCCGTGTACCGTAGTTAGTCGCGCGTCCTTTATTTATAAAAAAAGAAAAGAAAAGAAAAGAAAAGAAAAGAAAAGAAAAAGAGAGGAAAAACATACCCGGCTGATATTTAGAAATACGCGATTCGCGGCATAATGGAATAACAAACGATCGAATAATCGTTTGGAACCGTGGTAAGCGTAACCGCGTAATTGATCCCTTGTCGGAGTAATTGACCGGGGGAAACGTCC
The DNA here is from genome assembly GCA_032399595.1 of Tetragonula carbonaria. Taxonomy (NCBI): domain Eukaryota; kingdom Metazoa; phylum Arthropoda; class Insecta; order Hymenoptera; family Apidae; genus Tetragonula; species Tetragonula carbonaria. Next base: position 20,842,320 of record JAUCRC010000001.1, on the reverse strand, counting down.
AGGGAATGGAAATATCCTATATAATACACGCGGTGATTGGGCGCACGTTGATCGATCAAAAGTGATAAACGAACGAATCGTCTGGTGATCCGGTGACGTTGAAAAGGTGGGTACGATCTAACGCGGTAGATCGCGAGTTACGCGGCGGGCATCCTTATAATCTACGATCGAATAATAATGTTTATTGGGCTTGGCCAAAGTCTGCTACTCTTTGGCAGGTAAATTAGCCAGCAATATGCCCGGTGTTGCCGGGCAAACTGCAACGGAAAATTAATCCGACCGCGTGCAAACAATGAGGGCAATATTAAATGCAAAATCGGCGACCGATGCCGATTGAATTGCTCGTACGCGTCGCTAATACCTGGCGCGCCGCCTCGTGAATTTCAATTTCGTCGCTCTTGGTCTCGCGATCGGCGACACGTGAACCAAACGCGTCGAATTCTCGTTCGACGATCGGCAAGATCGTGGATACTGATACTCGCTTGATACGAAAGATATCGATTGGTCCGTTTGATTTCTATACTCGATGTCTAATCATCTTTGCGTTTAACTGATAAAATGTAAAGCACAATAGTGTCAAACGAACGTCAATATCGATAAGTGTCATTGCGCTTGCTAACTATTAAACGAATATATCGTAATGTTTGCTCGAAGACTGTTAAAACGTAATTTCTCTCGGCAAAGTGTCTATCATTTTAGGAATTTAATATAGATATCCATGAATTCGCAGAGTATTAAACCAACACCAAAACATCGACACACGTATCTATCAATCAGTTATTGATTCGGTGTAACTACTTTCCAATTTGATATCGATTCGCGTTGCATCGGTATCAGAAAATTGCTGCCAAGTATCTAAGACTTTATCGCTTATCGATAGATCGAGTGTTTTGGTATCGAGTTGATTGAATATCAGCATATCAGGTATCCCGTATCATTACTCTTCCTTCCACCTCGTATTGTGCGACGATTCGTAAATTTACATTGAAAGGATGCGTGGCACGATAACGATGACATCGACGCAACTCCTTCTCGACGAGGAAAGAAGTAAACAGGATCCGAAGGAATAGCAGTGAATCAGGTTGAAACGCGAATTTGCACATAATCGAGACAGGCGAGATATTTTTCTCGAAACGGGCGCGTTTAATGACATATTATTAACCTCGGTGATACTCTCCGTCGTCCATCTTCTCGTCACGGGGTTCTCGCCGGCGCTGTACCCTTTGGCGAAGCCGACTTTACAGGCGCTTTAAATGCCGGGTCCGCAATGCCTCGTGGCACATTACTCACCGCAATGTAAAGTAGGCGAACATGTGTAGAAGTCGGCCTTAGCTGCATGCCCTCTACCTAGAGTACACAGGTAAAGTACCTGTGGGCAGCATCGAGCGTATATATCGCATATATCACGCGTTTAAGTACCGAGCACAGCCCTTTCAACCTCGCAGCCTCACTCCGTAAGCTGTTGAGCTGGGGGCCCGGAGTCGACCAAACGGAGACAAAGAACGCTTCCGAAGGAGACTCTGCCCGATCCCGCGGAGACCGTGACCGATGAAATATGCAACGTTGCCTCTCGTGCATTTCTGTCAAAATGTTTCTTTAAATCTTCCTGGATTCGTGATTCATGTTTCGTCGCTGCTGTAGGGTTCCCGTGGAAGGAAACCGCGCCGCCATGCCGCTGCTCCGTGCTTTCAACTTTCAGCCTCTCTTTCACGTTTCCATGAATATATCTTCTCTCTCTCTCTCTCTCTTTTTTTTTTGGTTATTCGTGGAAAACTCTAGTCGTTGAAAAATATTCTTCGCGCGAGTGGCTGTCACAATTTTTGTTTTCTTTTTGTTTTTCTTCTTTCTGTTGCTGTCGTTGTACAATGGTAGAATAATGGTAAAATAATTTTTGATTCGGTGTTTCTAATTACATTGTTAGAGTCTAAATGTAGCTTCCTTTAAGCAACAGAACTTTAAACTTTCGAAAATTCGCTGTTTGTGAAACCGAATTAGTGGTGCCAAACTTGTTGACCGACATAGAGAGTATCAGCTGATCTGTGACAATGGACGTAATAAAAGTAGAGTTTAAAGTTGAAATTTATCAATTTTGTAATTATTCCATGAACCAGCACTGTACGTTTTTGGCCAATATTGAAACAAACAATGGAACAGCTCCTGGAGTTGGATCGTGCGACGACGCGTACGTTCATCGTGCAAAGGAAGTGGGAACATTTCGTTTTAAAGGAAGAAGCAATCCCCGACACAGGCGTCCGGAAATTAAAACCCATATGTATCTCCTCGAATTTTTTACAAGCAAATAATTCCTACCCGTGGTAAAAATGTTCTCGTGTAAATAACGGACTGTCGTTTCGGACGGAAAGAAACGCACGAAACTGACGGCGATCTCGTTTAAAAATTCGCGTTTCAAATATTTATCATTAGTAATAATGTCACTGGTAAGTTTCGTCATTAAGTTTCATTGACAATGAGACTGCTTTGAAGTTACACGTTAATTCAATTTCAATTCAGGAACATCTTTCGTAGCATTCCGAAACAGTCTGTCCATAATTTTCTAAGAAATTAATTAGACAAAGACAGACTAAATGATTACTAGACTACTGTTTATTCATATATTTTTGGGTGACTCAAGGGTGTAAAATAATCCGAAAATGATAGAGCAATTGTTACAAGATTTAATGAACGAAACAAATTCTTATTTAGATATAGTCATCGAATATGTAAAATTGCATAAACACGCGCGATCTAACGATGACCGGAGCATAAGTTCATGATTTTGCATCCAAGATGTCGCGCGATCCATCAAGTTTATATCTCTGAAAGGAATTATACACTCGTGCGTGTTGCATTATTAAAGACATAAATCCTGCCGAATTGCCACGAAATCGCAACAATATTGCGAGTCATTCCCGACGAAAAATTCCTTCCGTGGACTTCTCTTGGAGTCATGTACACACACACACACACACACACACACACACACACACACACACACACACACACACACACACACAGAGGGACGATTTCGCACCCTGCTTTTCCATTCCGTAACAGAGAGAAACGTGCTTTCGTTGCTCGAACGAAAAACCGCGAAGGAACCGCGAGCCGCGGGGAGCTTGGAACGTGGTGCTTGGCAAAGGTGCGTTCGTTTACGGGTGAAAAGGAGAAGAAGAGGAAGATATGAATAAATGAATCGGTGGCCCTCCCCTCTCCGTTATGGGGACTGGCAAAACCACGGGACAGCGAAAGTTAGAGAGAGACGTGAGAAAAAGACGAAGGGCGAGGGCCGGGCAGAGGGGCAGCCGGGGCAGAAACCGGCGAATAAAAGCTAGCGCCGAGCAGATGGCTGGTGGCGGCCATTAGCTAATGGATCCCCTAACACCAGCACAACCGGAGCGAGTCATCCGCTAGAAGGTAGAAACCGGTAGGTGGACGCGTCTATCGGTGACGGTGGTGCCGTATCCGTGCCGTAGCCTTTCACTCCGTGGAACACGCAGCGTTCCGACGAAATCGTGCGGCGGCAATCGCGCTAAATCACAAACGGACCGGCGAATAGCAAGCATCGCTTTTCCGTCCGCAGCATCCTGACTTTGGCCACGGTGGTGTGTGTTTCTACGTTCGATCGACCGTGTACACGTTTCCACACGCGCGCACGAGAATCACGAGGATCAAGGCGATATGCGATCCTCGTGTTTGATTTTCAATCACTTAACCCGTCATCCTCGCTCGAGCTTCATCCTCGCGGACGAGGACAACGATTTTCCGTCGTCCAAAACCGGCAATTATCGAGTCGTGTAAATATTCCGTCCACACCGAAACCAATATATATAACATAATCCGCGTCGAGCAAATAAACATAAACGTTGCTTCTCTGTCACATGTTTTCTAACTTTTTTTCCTTTATTCTTTTTTTTCTTTTTTTTTCTTCGTCGATTCGAACGGAAAAACAGAAATCTGGGAGAACCGTTCGACTTTGCGACAATACCGTGTATCCTGTTTTTTACGCCAGCTGGCTCGAAACCGATGCTGGGACGAGCGATCGTCATTCGGATCACGCGTCGATTAAGTAAAACGCGGCATCATTCATCCGTCGACAACGGATAGGGTTGAAACAATGTGTACGCGCGTAATTGCTGTTGTTACTGGAAATTAATGGAACTGGCCGTGTTTTGTCATCGATCGCCATTTCATAGTACGTGTAGCCGCGTGCCATTCACGATCCATTCTGTTTTAATCCGGCGCGTTGGCTGTTTTCGCAACGAGGGCCAGTGATTTTTTTCGGCGTCGCGTATAAACCCGGCGTATAAATTGAATCAAGCACCGTTTCGAGACGAGGTGTAAAGAAAAAATATATTAGTCGACACCGACTGTATTGTAACTTGCGTGGACTTGAGTTTCGAGCCTAATTAGGAGTGATAAAAATGTTTGCTTTATTCAACCTTCTTTCCAAGCATTTCACCCTCTTTTCACGCGCAATATCCCTCTAGGAAGTTATTGTTTCTTCTACGTAAATCGATTGGATTACGTAGTTCAATTAATCGAACAGTTTGCCCGTCGTACAGCTATTGAAACTCTTCCAACGCGAACCTTGAGTCGCAAATATATCGTAATACCGGGCAATAGCCAAAGCGGGAAAAAACTCCATCTCACTTTTCTTGTCATTTGCGTTGCGTTGAATTTACCCGTAGATTTACGTCGACGTTTTACGGTACGACCAGCCATTAAATAGTATTAATTACAACCAAAATCCACCGGAATCTCTCCCGGATTAATTTTCCCGTTGCAAGAACAGAGGGAATAAAAAGAGCCACTTCGCGGCAGTAAAATTATTAATTCAGCGAGAATTACGACGTCGAACGTTTTAACAGCCGACGGGGATTGCTGGCGGAAGGGCCGATACAAATTGTCGGACGTTTTAAAGTCTCCCACTCGCTTTCCTGGTTTTCTGTCTATATTTTTTCCCCTCTTTCCTTTCTCTTTTTATTTCTGTTTTTTTTTTTTTTTTATTTTTGCTGTTCCTTCGCCGGCAGACGCGTGTGGCCGTTTTTCTGGATGGTGGGAAATGCGAGCGTCACATTTTCCAAGCGAAAAAAAGGAGCGAGAGAGGGAGAGAAAAAAAATAAAAGGGTGAACGAGTCGATTTCGGCGGACGAGAGAGGGCCCACCCCCAATTACCTAAAATACACCGGCGACGCCATCGTTCCCCCGATATCTATAATTACGGTGATCGCACGGTACACTCAGCGACGCGTGAATTCGGTATCACTTTCCAATTTGCGCCTGTTACGCCGACGAAGAACGAAAGGCAGTCGTTACGAGCGATGATACGGCCTTGTCACGGCTCGCTGCGCGCTCGCTAATTGAACATTCCGAATTAAAATCCGCGACAGTTGGTGATTCTCGTTATTACCAAGGGTGGCGTGCAAGATCGGTCTCTCTCTCTCTCTCTCTCTCTCTCTCTCTCGGTCTCTCTCGGTCTCGTTCCGTTTCTCGTTCGCTGAGTCGCCGGGTTGGTTTCCGCTGCTCACCTCACGCCGAGCGCGAGCTCTCGGTTAATTTTCGTTAATAACAGCTATCCGTGTGACCTGGCGCGCTAATTATTTCACAGGTCGCTTTGTAATCGCACTTACACTGCCGCGGCACGGTTGATTAGACGTTCATCGGGTATTCCTTGTTATCGTAGTTTCAACCGTGTTAAACGTATCTTGGGTAATTACGTTCAGCTTTTCGCCGGTGCCCGTTTCTCCCTCGCCGCCGTATCTACTTAGCGACAAAGCGGTACTTTATGAGGCCCGAAAGTTCCCCGAAGTGCGGCACACCGGTCTCCCGAAGTTTCTTTTTAAGAAAGCATTTGCAAGCGTGTCTTTAGCGGCGAAACTTTCCACTCGGCAGAATTGAATTTCACCCTCTGTACAGCGGCAGGCAACAGTGGGCGGGAGCGGGGGGGGGGAGACGACGAATTAAAATTCGCCGAGCAACGTTTATTAGACAATTGTGTTTATACAATTCGGATATCTGATTGCGTACCTCCAGGCGATAATTTCAGTTTTGATCTTTCTCTCTCTCTCTCTCTCTCTCTCTGTCTGTTTGGTCTTACACGTTTTACACACTTTTCCGAAGTAGCGTTTTAATTCGGAACGTCGACGTAACTTGGAGAAATTTCATTCTACTTTGGTATTAATCACGTTACACACCCTGCTCAACCGAAGTTCGACTTCGGTAACTTTGAGTTGCGTAACCTCGGCGGCGTAACGTAACTCGTGCAACTTAAAAATTCACGGAACTTGAAAATCGTAGCCTATTAATTCGTAACGACTGATTTTTGCACTCCGTTTTTTCTTACGTTCGCGCCACATTACAAACTACGAATATTTTTTTTTAATAAATTAGAAACGACCACTCGTTCGACGCCTGATAAATGTAACAAACAATTTCTTCCCAATTTCCATGTTTTTGAATTTCCAGAATTTTTTTTCTTAGTTAGTACTTGAGGTATGGTTACCTACTTTATTCTCACAAGATACGAACCTCCATCGATTCCCGACCCGACCAGATCATGCGATCTATTTTCAAAATATATTTTTTTCAACTTTGAGGTTCGATTCTGAATTTACAGCCGATGCGTAAAAGATTGTTTCGCATGTTCCATTTATTTTCCCTTATCTGTCTTGTCAACTCCTCTCACTATGCCTTTCTCTTCCTTGTCGTGTAACGTGCGGAACTTTCTAATCGTCGTAAAATTTCTAATGAATAAACGAGTTTCCTCGATCCCTTTGATCTACGACGAATTTCCCACAGCGTCGTATATCGCGTCACCCGTCGCAACAACGGACTTTCGCCAAGTACACACGCTCCCCTTCGTCAGCCGCGTTTCGGCTCAAAGTTCCAGTCCGCGTGGGAGGGGAAACGCAGCGTAGAGTTTGCAGTTTTTGACAGAGCGTAATTATAGCAAAAGCGTCGTTGGCAAGTTGTAAACAACGTCGAGGCAGCGAAACGACATGCCGGATCCATGTGATGGGGAGGGGGAAAGGGGAGTTAAGCAGAAGCACCTGTCTGTTACTGTCGCGTTACGAAAGGGGTAAGGGAGGTTAACGTCGCCCGTCTGCGAGGCGTCTTAACATTTTCAAGCACCGCCGCTAAATATTCATCGCGTCGAGAACGCAAAGCGTCGAATATCCTGTGAGTTCCGACGACAGATCTCTTCCCAGATGAGGGGGTGGGAGGGGGGGGAGGCGTCGAGCCTCCCTAATCCCCGGCGTTTCGCGAATGCCGGAATTAAAATCGTACCGCGATTCTGATACTCGCGAGAGACGCGCTGATTTTCATCTCCGACAACCGAATTTCGGTCTCTTTCCGCGGTTTTCGAGCAACCGTGGCCACGGAAAAGAAGAGAGACGCGCGTAAACTCGTTGAGAAGTTTACCTTTCCTCCCCACTCTCTTCGCTCTTCTTTCTTTTTCTTCCCCGACGGCCGTACGGAAATTTCAATTCTCCTCGAGACGTCCCTCCATACCGAGGAAGACGAAGACGAACGTGTTCGAAGGTGGTTGCACCAACGTAGATTCTTCGGATGATTTGAGATTTGAGGCATTTCTTTCAAACGTCGGATGTCGTACGCGAAATTATAGAGATAATTAGCTAATTAGCTAATTAGCTTTCGACGAAAGGAACAAGGAAGTTAATCATCACGCGAATTTAATAACTGACGAAATTTCGTCGATATAACTTTTTCACGAGGGACACAATGGGGAACACGACCATCTATTATTTACCAACGGCCATTATTTTGATCTCGAGACCGTTTCATTTACACGGCCATTGCTAATAGAACCGCGAATAGCTGGAAGATATCGGAATTTATCGGACAAAGGGTGAGATTTGCTTTTAAAGTTTCAAAGTACCGCTCAGCGTACCGCATTGACGTAACCCTTGAATAAGTTACCTCACAATCCCGCGTACCATCGGCTGCTTCCACGCCATTGTTTGTATTCATCCAAGGTATGCACACTCCTTGTCAGCCCCTTTGAGAACAATTGTGCCAAAGGTTCTACGCAAACATACTCTGATCTCAAGGTACCTGCCTAATCTAACTCGATAACCAATGCCTATATGTACGAGCGGGACAAACGCCCCCCGGCCAGCCGAGGGACGAAATTGCCAGTTTCCCTAAAGTGAATTATGCTCGGTTCGCCACTCGGTTTCTTCCTCTTTTGTCCGGCAACTTTTCCAATCGGCAACTTGCTCGTTCGTGCAAGTTAATTCTTTTGGTTTCTTTTCGCCGGTTAATATTCGTAGCGTAGAGTGAACTTTACTGTTGCACGGTTATTTCCGGTGGAACTCGCGGAGGCAAGCTAAAAAGTTACGCGCGATTTCTAGAGGTAATTTCGAGAGGTGCGAATATCACGCTGTCGTGTACTTTTGCGTTCTTACGATTTCGCATTTTCTACAAACGCAAAGGTAAAATTTCGATCGTCTCTCGTAATCGCAGTCCGTGACATAATTTTCTGACCCTCTTGACCCTCGTCCTCCATTGTGTTCTTCGTTTTACTCGCGTCGCATCGCAATCGTTTGACGATACGATATATACGCGCGTAGAATCACAAAAGAACCGAGATTGACATTGTGAATAAAATACAAAGCGAGTTAAAGTAACAATAAGAGCGTATCCGTCGATATTCTCATGGTCCCGTTGGTGGACACGTTTCCCAATAAGGGAGCAAAACCGATACGCGGAGGGGTGCGTAAGCTTTTAAAGGTCGATTTCTCCAGCCGGATCTCAGACATTCTCGTCCCGGTGACGTTTGTTTAGGGTCCAAGAAGTCGCGACTGTTGTCCTTCTTAAAGTCTTCAAACCGCACCGCGTACTCTTCGCGAGCGCGTTCAACCACCAGCTTGGGAATACTAAGTAAGAATGGGCGCGTATCCTTCTTGCCCGGTATAACGTTCATTTAAACGGGGAATGTGGAGAATGGCGGTCGGCTGGCAAAACAGAGAGAGAGAGAGAGAAAAGCAGGGACGCGGAAACGAAAGGAGGTAGTGGAAAACGAGGGAAAAGGGGAAGGTTAGAGGACCCGTAGAGAAGGGAGGGGGGAGGAAAAAAAGGAAGAAAAGAGTCAGAGACGGAGGAACGAGAAGAATGGGGGGAAGCGAAAGAGCAGAAGGAGAAGGATAGAGGCCAAGACAGCGCGGGACATTGTTCAAATTGCGGAGAGTAGAGACATCGATCACCGTGGTGCCGCCGCAGCTGAGCCCCCGGGGACAGACACAAGCGACCTAACCGTCCCTCTTCAACCTCTCCTCTACCATTCGCCCTCTGTTGCTGCTTTCGTGCTCCGACTCCATCGTCCGTCGACGCGTCGGAGCGCTGGAAACCGTAGTACGGTCGCGGGTGATCCATCCAGACAATCCCTTTCCCTTCCTTTGCGTTTCTCGTGCCACTTGCGAGCACCGGTCTAACCGCTGAATTTTTCAACTCTGCCGAAAGCCCCGCCCACGTTATTATGCTCTTTCCTTCCAGTTACATTATACACGCATGTACACGCATGTAGCAAGCGGAATTCAGTTTTCAATCTAATTTTGTAATTTGTAATACACGTTTAATTACGGATATTTAACCCCTGTGGCACGCAATGACATCTCTGGGACGTTCACGAGTATTGACACATGTATAAGGATGTAAAGAAATATTTTTCTACGTGCTTATGTCCTATGGTTCAAGTTACCTACTTCAACGAAGCAATCAGTGGTAAATTTTCGTCTGAATATTGCGCTGGGAAACTTGTTTGTCAAAAATTTGTTAATAACTTTCGTTCGGAAGTTTCGATAACGATACACAAAGAGAGATCTCGATCAAGTGGCACTTATATACTATATAAGCGTCACAAAATCTCTGTCAAAGTAAAAGTCGTCTATCTGTAATTCCTCGAATCTGTATAATGTATTATTCTAAAAAAAAAAAAAAAAACGTGTAAAAAGATAAACCGAAACATGTATCAAGAACACAGATTCTTAATTTCTTGATGAACACACGTCTCATACAATTTCGTTAATGCTCGCGAAGCGACGACCGTCGAGCAGAAATAACAACCGCGCCGAGAGATGGAACCGCGGATCGAAGAATTCGCGACACGGAAAAGAGAACGAAGAGGGAGTTTCTACCTTTCTTATCCGCGGAGGAACCTGGGAAATAAGCCGCGTTTTCCTCGAAGTTGGAGCTGCCAGCGCGACGTCGATACGTCCACTGCACGTGAAAGTAAGTCGATACCCGAGCGGAAAGATCGAGTGGGAAATGGAACTCGAGGAAGATTTACGAGGGAGCCGGGGATCGTCGATCGGGACGGACCCGTGCCCGATGCGAGCACCCGGTCGTTAAACTTCCTTTCCCGATCGCTTCGACCGAGTGATGCATAGCGCTTGGACAACCTGAAATTATTTTCTGTCCGCCGCTAGGATAATTATATTCCGACTGTGAGACCTTACACGCCGCGTCTCGATCGATCGATCGAAATAAATCCGATCGCGCAGAAATCGAAGCTGTAACTCGCGTTTGCTGTCTTTTGCCCGTTGCTTGTTGCTTCTTTCGTCGCGTTTCGTTGTTCTATCGTTAATAATTTCTTTCTGTGCAAATTTGTAGTTTTATAAATGCAATCTGGAACATGAGCTGTCACTTTTTTCCTTACATTATCGGTAGATCGTGGATTTCTATGCAGATTTGCATTTTCGCGAATATAATTTGCAAAATGAAACTTAGATAAAAATTGTACGAAGCACTTTGGATATTTTTCTATATTACCAGCAATTTTTTTTTTCTATTTATTCCCAGTTGGCATCATTTTCCTTTCATCGCTCGTTCCTGTGTGCATTAGAAATAGTCGTGAAGATCCCTGTAAATTCGTTTCATCTTCAAATTTCATCATTGAGAGAGAATTGTAAAAATTCCAATCGAGAATGATGTACCTGGGAAAAACGGGCCATCCCGTAAATCGAGCAGATATCGATATCGATCGACTGTTTTCTCCGATTCGACATTCCATTAGACATTTAACGGATGGGAACGGGACTGCAGCTCAAATCCAGTTAACGTTGAAATTTTGATACGCCGACACCGTTGGATAAATTCTTGGACGACGTCCAACGTCAGACACTGCAACGGCGGATCGTTCTATATATTCCTCAATTCATCCGTGATCCAATTCGCTATTTATTCCTCGTGCCGTCGGACGTAACGTCGCTTCGCTCTCACAATTTTCCGCGGCTTTGCCGGTAGCAGGCCGATAGCATCTCACCCGGAGATACTTGCCGCGGAAGATCTGCAAAGCTGCAAACTCTTCGATCAACTCTTCGTCTAACTTCGCGAAAGAGTGAAGAGAATCGCGGGAATTTCTAATTGAAATTATTCCTGGATACGAAGAGCGGCGGGAAGTATTCGAAAAGACTCGAGAGCTGATCGAGTTTTCGCGGATTATTCTTCTATTTCCGGACGAATGTTTAATCGAGCGGGGGGAGAGAGGGGAGAGAGAACACGCGAATGGAAAAGTGCGGTTGTTCCGCGTCGAACAGAAGAATCGCAGGTGGGGCGATGGCCCGAGCGGAAACGCAAACACGCGGAATTCCTTCCGGACGGGTAGGAAGATTCGGCGCGCTCGCGGAGTTATGCTCTTGTCTACGGTATTAATGGACGGTGTGCCGAGGGAAGGCGCGATTCCAGCGCACGCCTTGCCGCTCTGTAAAGCGGCGCGTTGTAAACTACAGCAACATCTTTGCAAGTATTAGTTCACAGACCGCGGAGAATACTTCACCGACTAGGATTGGCTGTTTCAACACCGAGGCCGTTCGACATTCGGCTCCTCCATAGCTTTGGAGAGCGCTCTCGAGCCGTGTACTCTCCTTGCGAGGAGGTATACACTGAAGCTGCTCGAGCTACTCCGAGTGCTTCTTGTCAGTCTCACTTTCTCAGCCGGCAAGCATATTTGGTAAGATGATACTCCCCCGCCCGGGATAACAATGCGTCCTCGGCCGGATTCTCTTGTTTAACTTATCACCGGCGTCGGTAACCCCTTTATAAACCGGCCTGAGAGAAATCTTGAGACGTTCAACGTACCGTGAAGCCGATTTTCGCGTGGCCTGTCGGCTGCGCAACCGTTCGTCCCCCCGAGGAAAGTTACAACCCTCTCCCTCCGGTCGTCGGATCTTCCTCTCTTTTTTTCTCGCGCACGCGCGTACCGCGAGCAAGTTATGCAAATGAGAAAGGCTCGTGTTTTCTCCTTAGTCGAAGATAAGGGGAAAGAGAAATGGAAAAAGGACGCGGATGGTCGTTACGCGGCGAGCCTCGGGGATTTTTATTTCACTTCAACGCGGTGCGGCGAATCTTTCGTTCGATGACCTTCTACTTGGCTGTTTATCTTTAATTAAAATGGCTCGCAACAAACGCGAGCTGATACACGTACCAGCCGCGTACGTAAGCGTCAGAGTACGCGGTCTCGCGTTTAATTTAATATTACTTTTGCGTATACTCGTGGTGGTACCATTTCGTGCGGTCGAGTTTGACTTTGCTCGCGGTATTCAGAAATGAGGTTTGAATTTTACAGCAGTGTAGACTATGTAGTTTAATCGAGGCGCGATACGTTTCGCCTTATTGACGAGACCGATTTGCTGCTTTGAATTGCAAACTCAAGAGATTTCGAGAGATTTCGAAAATTCACTTCGACGATCGCTTGATGAAATTCTACGACATTCAGTCAATCAAGTTTCTCTAGCAGACAACGTTTCTAGAACAGCGAAGGTGTCTTCGATAATATTGAAAAGCAGGCTCGCGACATACGTGGATGCTTCGGAGTCTTCGATTTAGTCATCGAACATGTTTTCGGTAATGGTCAAGAGAAAGAGGAAAGGAAACATGACTCGGCGCTCAAGAATGTTTAACGATTACAATTCATTTACACGGCCTGTATTGCCACGTGAACCCGCGATCGTCGAAGCTTCTTAACGCGTATACGCACACGTCTCTATCAGCTTCTTGATGCACCGTTTGATAATATACCGCTTGGTAGGTCGTTAACGATTGTTCTTACGAGCCACGCCCGGCGTACTCGCGCGCAATATCCTCTTTAGCACGATGTGTTTCGCGGCACGAAATCGGCTCATTGTTTGTATCTTATGCCGTGCTGCATAGTTTACTAAGACACGTGCTGGAAACAGGCATTCGCTTCTTTGGCGTTATATAATAATTACCCTGTTACGTTGTCGGATGTAACGCCGCAGCGAATAGAATTTTCCACACCCTTTGTGCTGCCGACAAAACAAGCTATCGGACAAACCAAGAAATATGACTGATGATTAAAATTGAAGACCTCGGCTCCGGAAGGAAACTTGATGAAAATTTCTTCATACACAAAATATTTGCACACCATTGTGTCTATCGTGTAGCGTTTTTTACTGAACTTTATTGCTGAACTGGAACGAAGTATTAAATTTCGTACATGTTACGAAAGTGAAATCGTAAAATTTAGTAAAAGAACGCTTTCATCGGGAAATAAGAACTGGGTGTGCTGATACTTTCAGTGGCCATTGTATCTGGAAACTTGTTCGATGCTGCGACGATCAATATTTTTAGAACGTTCAAAAATAGTGCGCTAATGGTATTAATTGAATTAATCTAACCATCTTGCCAAATACCGTGAACAGTTTATTTATTACGAATAAATTGTCTTCTACAAAGGATGTTAAAATTTCTGAAATCTTCCAATTCGTCTGCAGAACGAAACAAAATATCAGTGTCCCCTTAGTTACGGTCTTTAATTAATTGCTACCCCATAAAAAACAGCTTCTTTCCTTCGTCTGTGTTTAAGATGTCAAAGGGTTTTTAACCCTTTCGATCTCTCGATTGTCGTAAAAATCATGGCTGAAGACGGCAGCGGAGTTAAAGTCAATGTCACGCTCTGTTACAGCTAAATGATCCGATATAAGTCTAGATTCGAAGTTGCTGGCTGGCTGGCTGGCGCCGGTATAAACGTACCTTTACCCCAGCGGCAGCCGGTGTTTCATTCCCCTTTCGGCGAAACTTTCGTCCCGGCATAATTCTGTCCCGTGCTTCGCTGTCCTCGCGAAAGTACTACTAATTAATCCTTTTAACAGCGCTTAAATTTAATTAATCTGAAAGTTATGTGGTCGATCTCGACTCCCGTTGCTGACCTCCGTCGCGTTTTCTCCCCGAAAACTGCTCGATTTCACGGGGTTGCCAGAAACTGGCGAACTGGCGAATCGTCGAAAATCGTGCACATCGAGCAGCTTTTTCACCGTTTGCAGTCTCGCGGCATATCTCGAGATACGTTCTTTCGAAACGTGATGAATCATCTTCTTCCTCCTTCTCGACTTTCTTTCCTTCCTTCGAATCTTCGCTTTATCCCTCCCCCCCCCAAGTCGTTCGATCTTGGGATCGCTAATCTCGGGTGACGCGACGTTTGCAAAATTGCACGAGAAGCGGCGAGATATCTCCGACAAAAGGAGAAAAAGAAAAAGGAAAAAAAAGAAGGATTCCTACGCACCCTGGAACAATTACGCGACCACCTTTCGCCCTTGTTTCCCCGTATTCCCGACCAATCTGTTCCCTCCGAAGTAATAAGGCGGAATTCCACCTTCTTTTCTTCCACTTTCCTCCCTTTCTCCTTTTCTTTTTTAATATACTCTCGAAGGAGAATCACTCGGGGGAGGAAACTTCTCCGAGGATTCTTCAACTAACCTGATTACATCCCGGAGTGTACAAATTAAAGGGGGGGGAGGGGTCACTGTCGAAACATCGAATATAATAAATCGAACAAACTCTTTGGTTACCTGTATATAAGAGAAAGCAGTATAAACTATTAGGTTTGTTCGAAAATTCTCTGCGAGAATAAAGACAGCATCTTCCTTCTTTTTTTTTTCTTTTAATTTTAATTAAATTTATCTTTCAACTTGGTCTAATGTCTTTCTAGTCTTTCTAGTCATTCCGTAAATACGGTATATGTTTACTTCATCGATACAGATCGACTAAATCGACAGAAATTACTTCTCATCGCTAGATTTGGCATCTTCGACTGGCAGCAAAAATATGTGGCATCATGCGACGAATTGATAACTGATAACAAACCCTTATTTCGCATTATGTGAAGGAGACTAGAAAAGCTAGAAATTTAAACCTGATCTTTTCCAAAAAAAAATATATATATATATATATAAAATTTAGTTTTACACGGACAATCTTCACACACACGTTGAGAGAAGACTCACAGTTTTCTGACGCAACGACGCCACAAAACAGCGAGTATCCTCTCGTTTGTCGGGTCCGTACTAATGGAAAAACAACATTTACAGATCGCGGCCGATTAACCGCGATCTCGCCGTGAAGCTTATCCGGCTTTGCACGCTCGTCCATCCGGTGTATATCTTGGGCGCAGTCTATGATCTCACCCCGGTGGAGGAAATTTACGATCTCCACACTTTCTATCGCTGGCGGGACGTACACGAGACCTACCCCCTACCGCAGTCCACCACCCCCTTTTGCATTATCGACGATGGCCCGCCAAGTTTCGCCGTGAAGGGAACGCTGCACGAGCCGATAGGGGATAATCAATCTCGAAACACACCGAACGTTCCCCCGGAGAGATCGTTGCAGTGGGGAAGTAAGAGGCGGGGGTGGCAAAGCGCAGCGGCCTAGCCACGGCCGCCAGACTTGGCTACGTGTGTTGGCTACGTGTTTGCATTTGCGTGCTAATTTGCCCTAACCTAATGAGAGACCGGCTTGGGCAAACCTTGCTTTCTCTTCTCCGGTTCGCCCTCTCCCCCCTCCATGCCCCTTGTGTTTACCTTGTGCCCGGGGCTGCCCACCGGGGGGGCGCATAAGCACGTTGAAAAATTGGATCGCGAAACTTCGCCACCGAGGCGGTGTGTTTGCCGTGCGGCGATCTTTAATGAAACTAGCCGGAACGCTGGATTATTTGCCGCGCTGGCCGTGTAATTATGCCTTATTAGCGATGCGACCATAATTGGCAGGGAGGAAAACCGTGCACGCTCTCTCGAATAAGGGAATTTTACGGGAGAGCCTCCCCCCAGTTGCTTGCAGCGTTGTTATCGTAATTGCTAATTGATTTTTCAGGAAACATTAGCGGGGCTAATTCGGGTTTTCCTTCTTTTCAATTAAAGAACTGACTCGCGATGAGGAACGTGACGACGTACTCTCGGTCATTTGTGGAAACTTCTCGCGTTACATCAACACTGTAGCGAGATTCAATTATCGTGATTATATTGGTCCAATTGAGATTAATGGACACAATCCGTTATCCACGGATAAGCTTCAATATTGAGGAGAATCATCTTTAACATCCATTATATATTTGAAATGATTATTTATTCCGTGATGATCTTTTACTAAATGTAATATGCTCCTAGTAAATATCTTTTAACTTCTACATAGATAGGTACATTTTCAGAACGTTTATCAATGATTTAAACCAATCCATTGTAATGGCAATAATCGATTCTCAGTACAGTGTTGATAAAATTTCAAAATATTTCATATGATACACGTAATATATGTATATATATATATATATATATATATATATATATATATATAATATATATATATAAATTTTTCTGTGATAAATGTTTGAAAATTTTTGACGAGCCACTATATTTTTGAACGTGAACATCGTATACATAGTACTCTATACACTAGGTCGTTGAATTCGTTTTGATATTAATCGTAACGTTACGAAGTCGAAAGCACTACGAACGTCTGAATGATTCGCGAAATGAATCACACGGACGTGATAAAATCTTTGGATTGTATCTGCGAGTTTCATTGTATGCCGACGGTAAATTTATTATCGGTTTATCAATCGAAGGGGGTTGATGTAGTTCTCTGAAGCATCTCCGCTGCTAAGAATAGCGTATTCAACTAGGAAATATGTACAAAGTCTTCCTCTCTCTTCTTTCTTATCGAATAAAAGCATACCCGCTCGTTCAAGTGGAAAAATATGCAAAATCCAATTGAAGGGAAGCATCTTTGTTGAAGTAACAGACCCGGTGATTCCTGGAACCAACATTTCCGCGCTCCACCAGGAAGCATCCTTCCATTAATTACCTCCTGAACTCGCCGAGGAAACCCTCTCTTTATTTAATACTTTAATTTGCATATTAATCTTTACACCGTGTAATTAATTTTTCCAACTATTTTCCTGCAAGTATCGATCCTAGTTTCTTACGACGATGGGAAATAATCGATCAAAATGTAAATTCCTGGAAAATTCCTGTGAAAATTTCGACCAATTATAAATTGGTCATTTTTTTTTGTCAGTCTTTTCATTTTACATTGTTAATAGTACGCACGTGGTTGAATGTTGCAATGCGTCTTAAGACAATTTTACAATCTATTAAAAAATATTTAATATTTCATTGATAGCATACATTGACATTGGCGATATTAAAATTGTTCCTCGTAAAGTTTAACAGTTAAAACTGCACAATTATCCATAAAATTTTAATAGTTTAAATGGAACAGATTGACAAACTAGCTTGCCAAAAATATCTCGTTCTTAATTATCAATTCAATATGTTTTCGAATTCGTCGATTCGTACTGATTTCTTCCACACAAAGACCAAGTAATAATTCTCACGAAAATGTCTCACCGCCAGAACATCAGTAATAATATGTCTCAATTATTGCTAAATTGCATTTAAAAAAAAAATTTTCAAATTTCGCGACACTTTGAAACCAGCAAGAGCTAGATTTTTCGTGCACTTGCAGGAAGAAAGAAAAATTCTCTCTTCGTCAAGGAACGTCAATCGTCATTCAAATTTCGTCAGAGATCTTCGAAATGTAGATCTTCTCCGGTGCATCGGAAATCACAAACTAACTTCCAATTTCGCGCGAAACCTGTTTGAAACCGCGAAAAGCCTGTCGTTCGTGCCGGTGCCGAAGTTCACGGGCGTTGGAAGAGACGGAAGTGTCCTACTGGACGATGAGAGATGATAATGAAATCAAGGTGCACCTTACCTTGGACGGTAATTGTGTTCGTCCCGGCGTGGATCGATCCCCTGCAGGGCAAATGTTAGCGCAACAATTAAACCGGCGAAAGAAGAAAGGACAAAAGGCGGAGACGCTCTGGCAGGCCTCACCTCGGTGAATGCGACTGCGCTGCTCCCATAGACGCGGCGCGTCATTATGCGGGAGGACGAATGAATCGCGACAAAAGGGGTGGAGGCGAGGAGTCGGGGGCGAGAAAGGGGCGACGAAGAGAGAGAGAGTGAGGAAACGCGGGAGAGGAAACGGGCAAATGTTTTCGAGTAGTCCCACTTCCACGGATCCATTGTTATTTAACGCGGGCACATTGAGGATGAGCACGGGAAGACTGAAAGACGCGGCCAGAAGGGGTGGATGGCAAGGAGAGAGGACAGGGCCGAGAAAGGGCGAGCATTGTTGAAGTTCTGTAAAATACGATCCTCTTGGCTAGCACGTGTAAGAGTGCTTGATATTCAGCATATTTCTGACGCGACGGCTATCAGTCGATCCTTTCATCCCCCTTTGCGTGCCGTAACTGGCTACGAAACTATTCGCTCCATGCTAATTTTCAACGTCAAGCGGTATTAACCGTGCGAATTAATGAATTAATGAAAAAATTCCTTCCCCGAGGGGGATTCAATCGCGAATCACCCTCTCCTGCAACTCTCGTCACGTATGAGCGGAGCATTTCGTTTTTTTTCCATCGTCGTTACACGCGCAGGTCCTGGTTTCCAAAGCGTCCGGTTCTATGTGTACGCCGCCGACGGTGTAAATCCTTCGAATATCAACGATCGAAAAATTTTAAAAAGGATATTGAACGTGAGGCGTGAAGCGACCGGAACGCGGAACGAAGGCTACGTTCTCAACGGTGAAAAACGATCTTCAGAGCGAAGATCTTTGGATAATTTGAAATAATTCCATGAGAAAATCTGCGACGTCGAACAAAGGAAGAAGAAAGGAGATATAAATTTTTGCCTTCTTCACAGATATACATGTACACTCGATACACTCCGGTCGGAACGAAACCGTAATGTTTCATCGGTCGGCTTAGCGCAGGATTACCATTATGTTTCCCGGATTATACACGTAACTTCGAAAGTACCGCGGCCAACGAAATACACTTCTTTTTTTTTTTTTTATCAGGGTAAAAGCGTCCAGCCGATTTTCGTTTTTAATACGCGCACGCTTGTCGGTAAGGGCCGCGAAGGGTGAAAAGGGGAGGAGAGAGAGAGAGGGCAGCTATGATTTTTATTTAAATGTACAGAGGGGAAACGCGCGGTAATGCGTCGTCGAATTGGAAACTTGATGCACGCTGTGTAAATGAAAATTTGTTGGCGGACGCGCAGCCGACGGTATAAACTGCCGTTTCATTGTGCAAGCGGCGATCGAGCACGTCCGGGATGGAAAACCCAGGCGCGTCGTCGCGTCGTTCTTATCAGCCTGCTGCTTGCAATTCGTACGTTCGTTTGATACTTTCATATCGACACCCGCCGCCCTGAATCGAAATTGATAGGATAACAATAACTCGGAGGGGCGAGGAGCGAGAGAAAGGGCTAGAGGAGAGTGAACTGGTCTCGCGACGCAATCTTCTTAAGAACGATGGATCGGAGCAGTGAGCGAAACGCGTCAAACGATTCCGCAAGACGGTTCGCTCTTACCATTTATCGCCTATAAAGTTTGAAAAATGACATTCTCGCGATTCGTGCCTGCCCGGTATAGTGATAAAAAAAAAAAAAAAGAAGGATGGAAAAAGGTATGAGAATAAGAGGAGGATTTTTATTCGCTACTTTACCGCGATACGTCCTTTTTACGACGATATAAAAATATTCTGTTTAAAAAAAAGAACGATGGAAAACAGCGTTAGACAGGACGATTGAGAGAAGACGCGAGCAAGGAAAATTGATTAGACGTGTAGTGTCGCGTAAAAACACATCGCTAATAAATAAAATCACTCTACGAAAATAGGTTTCAAAATAGAAATTATTACTCTACTCGCCGTTAAGGGGATTTTTTTTTTCAATGGCTACCGCGTATCGTACGAAACTTCCAAGCGCCTGAGGTTTATCCCTCGACGTAAGTCACTCGTGGCGCGTTGGCGACGTGCAATAGATAGAGAGTGAGGGGGGGATGGAGGGGCAAAGGGACAAAAGGAGAAAGAGAAAATATGATAATGTAATGGCACGCGTACGCGTTAGCTCGATACAGCGTGCGTGTCGGGTTACCTCAAGAATGCTCATCGCTGTTCAACCATGTCGGAGGAACCACTCGGCTAAGTATTCCCAACGATCCCGGGGATGTTCTACCTCTCCTTCCCCGACTCGGTCAGATCTACTACGTGCCTCTGAATAACTCGCGGTCATTAGCAAGCGGTCCTTTTTACATAGAGTGCCCGGCATATAACACCCTGACGAAATACCTCTCGCCTCTTTCCTCTCTTTCAACCCCTCGACCCTCTTTCCGGCGCTCATCTACGATAATGAGTACTATTTCGGTAATGAGGTCGCACGCCATTGAAAATCGCGGAGAAGCACGCGATCTACACTCGCGGAAACAGTGCGAGCCGGTGCTCGGGAGACCGTAAAACTTAATGAACGGAGAAATAACCGTTTCGAAAGAATCCCCGGGATCTATTCCCTCTCGTGCTGCGCGGAGCGGCCGTCTGCCTCTATCCTTTCTACTTTTCCACCTCCTCTTCCTCCTGCTCATCCTCGGATTGTTCCGGGCAAGAGGGAACGGGAATGCCCATCTAAACGACTGGTCGACTTTTCACTCGCTGGAGATTCGATCTATCCGACCGAGACGCTATCAACGCCCAACGGTGAATTCCTTCGCTCAAAAACGCGCACGCCGCTGTAAATCGACTTTCTTGCACGTGCACCATGCCCCAACCACCCCCTCTTCGTCCGTTTTCTTTCCTCTCTGCGCGTCCCCTTTATACTGTCCTCGCTCGTTTTCTCTTCTTGCTGGATCCTCGTCGCGTTTGCCCTGGCACCCGCGTGCGAAGCTCGGATTGCTTCGCCAAATTTTTTGTCGCGCGTCTACTCTGTACAGCCGGAGTATCGTCGATAGGAAGTAACGATCGTGGAATAGTCTTCTTGATCCTTCGGTCGCGCATTACGAAAATTTACAGCAAATTTCACATCCGAACTAAAGACAAAAAACGTTTGGTTAATTCTCCATTTTTCTGATATTAAATTACACGTCATTTGCTCCAAAATTTTATATTTAGCAATATCTTTCTTGCTATTCTGTTTCACCGTTACTAAATGCTAAATAAGTTATTTGTAAAAAGTATAAATAGAAATATCTACCGTACGAGTGAACGAAATTTTGATTACAGAGGGTCAACGTCGTGTATTATCAGTCCTTCGGTAATTTTAATTTTCACGGTTTGTTCATCGGTATTCCGACTTGTCGATTTCAACGAGCTTGCAACTCTCACGCGTTACGCGGTGCAAAACGATTTTCAAAACGGGTGAATTCCTGTCAATTTAACGAGATAAGCCTCGTTTGTTTAGCGGATGAACGCGATGAGCCGGTGGAAATTTAATGATAAATATGTTGTTTTGGGCAACAAACAACTAGGAGGTTCCGCGTAACTTATTTAAGCCAGGATATAATGTGTTTGAACACGGTTGTTTGTCAGTCGTGTTCCATGGAATGTGATTACGAAAGCTTGCTCGATTTATTATAATTCGTAGAATTTATGTCAAATTTTATATCGCCGGGAAAATGAGATGTAAAACGAGTAGATCCGAGGCTGAAGTAAATGTTGATTGCGGATAATAAAAATGCCGCGTGCTGTAAAACTACAATATCAGCGAACCTGCGATTTACATCTCGAAGGTTAGGAAGCGCATTTTCAACGATCGAATCGATCGAATTCTGAGTTTTGAATCACTCTCGAAAGTCGAGTTAATTAACTTTTTCGTAAGTTCTTCCAATTCTACTGTTTGCAGAAAGATGATGCAGAATGTATCGTTCGAAATAAATCAGAGAGCTACTAATCCCTAATGTTCTCAAATCGATGTATGTTTATTTTGAAAATTTGTATTGTAAATTGTATTTATTTCTTTCCTTTTATCTCACAGTATTCTTGAATAGTTTATTTAAGAATGGAAGAAAGATCAACTCGCGACTCTGTAGTCGATATCGAGCGAAAATTTCGTTCACTTTTCTCGCGTACGATGCAATTCGACACATGAAGGAAGTATGATACTACAGTACGAGATTATCCATAGTTACGGGAGTAAATGTTCCATGACTTTCGTGGATATTGGTTATTATTCAGCAATTTCAGTTTCGATTTCACTCTTAATTAACATGTGGAGGTATTTTTTCAAGTAGTCTAACACGCTATACTACCAAACTCACAAATGGCAAAGTAAAGATAATTAAAGCACACGAGGGTTCGTCGCGCCTACGATATTTCCGAGTGTCTTCGAATTGAATTCCCAGGACGCGAAAATCGTTTGTTCGCGCGAAACGAGCTTCGATCCTCGCTCGACTCTAACGATCCACTTCGTTTGCGCGATGTTTCGCCGCATCATCCTGTTTTCTTTCAACGGGTCGCGTCGAAGCTGGTAAACTCAATTCGCGCATAATGACGTGGCAAGGTCTACCGGTACACGTAGACACAGACTGAAATTCCCACGAGAGGTTGCCGCTACGTTCGGCCTTTGATTTCGCCTCGTGTTCGTCGGGCAATGATATCGGTTTGCCTCTGACTCTCTGACTTTCTCTCTCTCTCTCTCTCTCTCTCTCTCTCTCTCTCGGTCAACTTCTCACCGAGCAAAGATACGATCTAGTCGAGCGGAACGTTATCACCGGGCCGGAAATTTCCAGGGGCGAGGTGGTGGTGGTCGCCTTGTGCGAAACTGATTTTCGATTTCGCGTTGTTCCACTTTCTTCCAACCCCCTCTTGTCGATTTTCTTTCGCCGATTTTACTTCTTGCGCATCACGTGCGCGACGCGTGAAACGTTCCAGGCGGAAATAATCAACGCGAGGAACCGATCTCCTCGCAGTTCTCGTTTCTGTCGTTCGCGAACAACTCGCCAGCCATGTTCGCTACCAGTATAGATTCACGCGGATCTGAATAAATAATACTCTTCCGGAAGATTCAGGCTTGTTCAATTTCTGCATTTCTCTTCATTCACATTTCTCAACTTGATTCGATTCTCTTTTCGACAGTGTTGTTAACTTGACGATTCTGGATTTCTTGATTCATCGTGTATGTCACCCATTATGTCTCCCATCTGATAATAAAATTCTTCGTTATTTCACAAAATCGAATTCATTGTTCACGCAGTATCTTTCCTCGATGAAATATCGAAACAAATTTAGAAACGGACTTATCACAGAATCTCGACATACAAATTATATAGATGTCGAGTAGCAAGACTTATCTCGAACTTGTGGAACGTCGTGAGGACAATTATTGAACAAATCGAATAAATCGAATAAATAAAGCACAATATAAATTATAAAAAAAAGAAGGAGAACTGGAACTAGTATGAAAATTTCAACATAAAGAGAGCGTTATAGGCGTTAATTTTTCGTAGCACGAGCAACATTCATTCACTGGACAGGTCATCGCGATCACAGAATACGAAATTTTATAAAATAATTCCCCAGCACTATGCTAGAACAAACAAACATAACGTCAATATAACAAATTTCAGATTTTCTTTCCCTTACAATTGCTTGATATTCTTCGTTAAAATTGACATTGATTTCTATTTAAACAGAAACGTGATGAATCTATTTATTTAGTAATTATTATCATTGAAATTATAATGACTTACATATGGGATTGAAAACGAATGCAAACAACAGATCCTCTTCGATCATTTCTTTAAATTTCGAAAATGTTGCCTGTACGCGAGCAAGGTTTACAACGAATGTTAATGTAGGCATACTCGATGCAGATCTCGATAACGACTCGCGAATCAATCGTTGGTCGAACACGTTCGCGAGAAACTCGCGACGGAACGATAATGGGCGACAAACTTGAGATAGGCGTGTAGCTACAAGGATTCGGTCCCGCGAATCTTCCACGGAAATCTGCCGGATAGTTGCGCGAAACTCCCGACAATCTATTTATCCCGCATTTAAACTTCGTTCTTACGTGCATCGCGAAGGCGACGCGTGTTCCGGTTTTCGGAAAGCCCGCCGGCGGGATTTCGGTCGCGACGTCAGAATTTATATTTATCGCTGTTGGATCGCGCGCCACCGAGCCAAGATGTAGATCGCGTCCGCGTTATTTAACCAATTCTCGATGTATTTGTGAAATACTGCAAAGAATTCTTGCACTATGTTGCATTGTAAACTTGTCGAGTTTCTACAGATATCTCAGCTAGCGGATTTTTTTCAGTTATCTTCGGAAATGTGTAAAATCGTATAAATATTTACAGTCTAGATATTTACAATCTTACATAAGTAATACCTAGTGTTAATATTTTGTTTAGTTACATAACACTCCTCTGCTATTCATTTTTTCCATTTTATCGTAATAAATTGTCTGCTGGATTTAAGACTACATCGGCGTCACTTGAGTTTCATGTTCATTTCTAATAAATGGCCGACACTTCGCCATCAAATTTATGTACCTCCACTTTTTAAAATCTCAACAGCGAATTGATATTCGCCAAGTTAAAATTAATCTTCAACCAATTTCAGTCGTTACTTTTTTTTATTTTATCAATCTAATTTTACCGATTGTAAAGAGATTTTTACTTGAATTAGAATATTCGTTGAATAATTTGGAATTTACACGCGATGGTGTGCATCATCTAGTACAAGGATGGCAAATAAGATTTTGATCGCTGTGCCAAATTTAGATAAAAATTTATTTCAATTTTCTTCCCGTGCCAGTAATCCAATATTTATTATATATAAATAAACATGTTGCATAATATAAGTTCATGTAATGATATTTATTGAATGTAAAGAAATAGTACAAAATTAAAATATAATAAATTTAAATTTTTGGTCAAATTTTTCATGCATGCATATGAAATATTAATGAATACAAGGCCAACTTGGTGGCAGATTTTGAAAGATCTTTGAAATAAACTCGTGAAGGGTGCTACATTAATTAGAAATATAAAAATACAAGTTTTAGAAAAAGTTTGTTACATGAAGTTAAAGTTTATTGCATGATTCTTTCTATATAATTTTTCGGGCGCCGTACAAAATCTCTTGCGTGCCATGTATTTACCGACGCTTGATCTAGTATGTACAAAAATTTTCATCGTCGCGAATCATTACACAGGACGTGAACCAATCGGGATCGAGTTCATTACGCAGGAAAATGTATTCGAACAGCGTAACGAAGCCGTACGTCCCCGTTTTCATTGTAAATTAGTAGAGTCATCTAAAACAAGGATTCTCGGTATCGCGGACAACCGCTCCGCTTGTAATCTGCGGTGGCTGATTGGACCGGAAAAGTCGGGTATGCGAGACACGACGTGTACCGGATACGTCGAAACAACGCGCTGGGCTCATTGTGTCAGTGGCCGGCACGTTCCACGAGGGGTGCGACCGAGAGTAAAAATAAAGGAAAGACAGAAGCTGCTTTGGACAGAAGCCGGCAGAGAACAACGATGAAACGAGAGAGAGAGAGAGAGAGAGAGAAAGAGAAGGGAAGACCTGACGAAGTGGCATAAGGAGGGGAAGAATAAAAAAGAAAAAGAAAAAGAGGACGAGGACGAGGGGGAAAGGAAAGTAAAATAGAGAGAGAGAGAAGACTTGGTGAAGTGGCATAAGGAGGGAAAAAAAGAATAGAAAAAAGAGAAAAGAAAGGGGGAAAGGAAAGTGAAAGAGAAAAAGAAACGGGGGACCGAGAAACCAGAAAGAGAGAGAGAGAGAGAGAGAGTGGCAGGGTGAAGAGGCAGATGTGATAAATGGTAATTGCGCAAAAGTACCGCGGAGGACACGAGTAACACCCGTTCCTCATTAGAGGCTTGTTAGGGCGCCGAGACATAGAGTGACGGAACGCGAGGAGAGGGACCGGAGGGCACAGAAGTCAGAGTGTTCGCAGAGGCGCCTCGTCTTTTCTACCCGTATACACGCGCCTTATCCTTTCTTCTTTCTCCGCGTGTTTGTTTCGCTCTTGTTTTAGGTCCGATCAACCAGCGTTGACGCTCATTTCCCTCCGTCTTAATAAACAATCGTCTTGATCGCGTCGCGTCGCTTTCTCCGCCTTTGCACAATTCTCGCCCGAGTTCTCGCTCAAGTACGATTTTATTATTATATCCAATGACGGGATCGAGCATCGCGAGCAAGTGAGTCCGATCCATTGTTAAAGTGAGCATTCGTTCTTAGGATTTGTATATAACATTGTAGTAACCGAGTAATCCCACGTAACGAAACTTGGATATCGAACTTGACTCGAACTCGTGAGTCATCAGTGTATATATGCATTCGGTTATATGCAGAATTGCTTCGGTCCGGAGGCAGAAAAGAGTCGATTCTTCCTTTTTTCTTTTTTTTTTTTTTTCTCGGGAATCTGTTATTTCTCGTGGAACACAGCTGCACACTCGGAAATCACGTTTTAATCGCGCGTTGAATCGCGTTCTTTCACGAGTGGCTTCTCAACAAGCGAAATCTCTCTCTCTCTTTCTCTCTCTCTGGTATTTGATTTAATAGGACGATATAAAAGGGGCCATTTCTCTCTTTTCTCCCGGTCTTTCTTTCGTCTCTTTTCTGTCTCTCCGCGGAGGCTCGGACGACGGCGATGCGGGCAACGTTATTTTGAAAATGTGGAAGATTCCTTGAGCGCAAACATGTCAGAGCGCGACGGGGACATGAAAGGCGTAATTTAAGAACCCGCCGCGCCGCGTCGCTTTGAATGGAAACTTAAATCACTTCGTTTCTCTTTCTCTACCGTGAATCCCCGTTTTCATCGGGGCTGACGTTGCCTTCGTTACGTGGCTTCATAATTTGTCGCTTTTGTCCGTTGACGGATCATTAAACGGATGAGACATTCGATTAAATTGTATCCACCACGGCTGAATGCATCCCGACTTTTATAACGGTGTGTACAATGCTATTTTGGTGACGCCGCTTTCACGCTAACGTCGCGGCTAATTGACGGGCCACGATGGCGAATACGGAGTTACTAACGAGTTCGCTTCTATTCAGAAATGGCACTACAACTACGTGCCCTCGCTGTGGAAATTTTGTTCGTTTAGATCGGAAAGTCACGACACAAGTTGCAAACAAATTAATCAGAATGGCATAGTCGCTCGATCCTCAAGTAGCTCGATCCTCGTTCAGTTATAAACGAGTGTGTAGTCATCGAATAAAATGAAATCTAGGGTATTTTTTTTTTTATACATTCTCTGTTTTCACCGTAATTAAATTTTTTTACAGTCCTCGTTGGGCCAATGATAGGATAAGACTATTTGAACAGTTGGTACAATACGTTTGAAAGATATCAAATATTGAAAGATCTGTTGAAATTTAAGTTGAAACAGGGGGTGTAGCTGTCGTTCAAGTTTCATGTTCAACTTCTATAAATGAATACCTCGGAAAATTTAGAATGTTTAATATTCTAACATTCTAATATAATATAATCACTCGAATCTCTCTACAGGATAAATTTTCATTCGCCTTTAATCATTCCTAGATTTCTTTCTGAGATCCATGATTGAGATGAATTGGTTTTTGTACATATGCTTGCCTAAAATAAGATCAGAAACGAAAATTATATTTAAAAAAATCTCATTTGAAGGTGTTATTTTATACATTCGAACGTGTCTAAATATTTATGAACGACGATGTAAGAAGTAAAACTACACACTACGAAGTCTATTTTAAAATTCTCCAACGTTACTCAATCTATTTAACAGACTACAGTGCGTTGTGTCAAGTTTAAACGTCCCCGAATCATTGAATCTGAATCGTCGAAACGATCGAAACGTGAATTCATCAGACTTGACAAGGGCCACTGCAAGCTAATTAAATTATCCGAGACTCGTCAAAACCCAGCAAAGGTCACTTCAGACTTGCCAGACTCGGTGTCGTGGACACGTCAGCCTCGGTAAAGGTCAAATCGGTACGAATTAACAACCCTAGAAGCTCAAGACCGTAGACACATCCAAAGAACGCAGATTCTAAGGGCGCAGCTTGAAACCATTTCTAAGACGTGAAATCTCGTAACTTCGTGCAACCACGGCTCTCGAAGACCAAATATGACGTGACTCTGTGACATTTACGACGAAAGACGGAAAAAGAAAGGAAACGGGAGTTTCAACGCTAGTGGAAACTACTTATTCGTTCAGTAAGAACGAAGTCTGCTTCTAAATGGCCCATACTACGAGCGTTGAGGTAACGTAGCAGAAATTAAGGTTCTATAGTTATGTTCGAACATTAAAGTGATCAAAGTGATCGAAACTTTTTACTCTTCTTTTTTTTTTTATAGATTAACAGCAGCGTATTTATAGATAACAAAGTGTTCATTGTCGTATCACGAAATGTTTTTTGACATTTAATCCTTTAAGATTATTTCACTGAATTATAAGGAACTATGTCAAAAAGAAACGACTTTCTATAAACGCCTACAAATTTATGTATAAAATGTTATTTTTTTTCGAAAAAGAACTTTTATTATAATATAAGAATACAACATGATATAATACAACGTAAGAGAAATTATATATATAGAATTTGCTGTATCGTGCAAACGTAATATTATAGAGATGGATCTTAAAGGGTTAATTTTTTTGATGCAAGTTTCATGCTTTAATCGTTGGTGGTTGCAGCGTGAAAAGTGTCTGGGGAATCTCTTTTTTCAAGAATGACAAAATTTGACAAATCTGGGGGTGACCTCTATCCAATACGAAACGCTCTGAATAATTCCTATCGGGTTCACCAAATCTGGAATAAATTTTACTGGATTTCACGAACCTGACACGACTTCTACCGTGTTTGACAAGTCTAATGTGACTTCTGTTGGTTCTGGCAAATCTGAGAAGACTTTTATCGGATTTAACGTGTCCGGAATGACTTCAAGCAGTCTCGGTGAATCTTCGATGGTTCTTATCAATTTTTACGAGTCAGGAGAGTGATATTTCTCCCAGCGAGGGTTATCCTATAAAAATATAATAGCGGCTAATAAGTTTATACGTTCTTACAATTAGAGAGTAGAACTAGTAGTTTGTACGAACTTCGTTTGAATTAAATTGTTGTAAAATTTATTAAATTGTATCAAAAATTAGTACTCTAATCACTCAGATGACTGTTAATATATGAACTGAAAATC
The DNA here is from genome assembly GCA_032399595.1 of Tetragonula carbonaria. NCBI lineage: Eukaryota > Metazoa > Arthropoda > Insecta > Hymenoptera > Apidae > Tetragonula > Tetragonula carbonaria. The sequence continues at coordinate 20,813,017 of JAUCRC010000001.1, read as the reverse complement.
ACTGATAGTTGATTCCTGTTGTACTATATGAATTTTAATTATACAGGATGACCGATTGTAATTTATAAATTCGAATTACTGGTAAACGACCAGTGATGTAAAAAAATAATTGCTTAATAAATTGAAAATTATATAGATTCATTTAAGAAAACGCTTATGTCGCTTTTGTATAATCACTATTTATTTAAAGAAAGTTAGCATTTATCTAAAGAAAATCTCTTGTAAACGATTGGATTTTTTATCTGAACCGATTTTTTATATAATAGCTTATTAGTTATTTGTCCACTGATAAACTTTGGAGAAAGTTTTGATAATTTTATTGTACGTTAACCCTTTTGGGGACAACGTCTATGCATTGATCGCTGAACCTCTGCAAAAAGTTACTTCAATAGCATAATTACAAATTTCATAATTACACATATAAACGAAAAAATGTTATTAAACGTAGCTTTCACTATTTATATAATTAATTTATGAAAATTACCAAAAATTCAAATCAACATTAGACGTCGTCATTGAAGGATCAATGAATTCGAAATCTGTCTAAATATTTTATTTCGTTGAACGTGTGTGGAACGACTTCTACCAATGGCTCTTGTTAATTTTTGCAAGCTGCAGGAGATACTTTTCCTAGCCGAGTGGTATGGTCTCGTTGCAGTAGCCAACCACAAGTTCTTACGCTGTTAATAACGCAATAAATTCCCACTAACACATTGACAGTCAGTAAACCAATGATATTTCGTTCCATCGAAGAGTATTAATTTTACTTTGCCAACTTTAATAATATCTGCCTTTATAAATCGTAATTTTACCCTCTCGACTGTTCCAGCGTCTTCATTGCGGAGTCTTACTAATGAATTTTCGAAACTTCTCCGAACACCTCGTTTTCCTTGCACGTCGTCAGTTTAACGAAGAATGATCCGAATATCCGCCGCAATCGCGCCAAGTGTAAGAGTTAACGCATTACATCCAGCGTTTATTAACGATTCCATTCCTCGTTTCGTTCAACTCTACGAGTTGAACACGGCTGCAAACTCGACTCGAACAATCAATCGCGCTTTCCCCGATTCCTCGCCAGTTTCACACTTTCTGCATTATCCAAACAAATATAAAAAAAGAAGGAAAGCATGTTCCGCAACGCGACTCGAGTATATCGTGGCACCTCATTGATTTACATGTCGGCGTTGCGAACAGCGTTATCTGAAAATTAAAATCACAGTTCCATTTTCGTTGGATGGCTCTGGTTTCCTCCTCGACTCTGGAGCAGGGGTAGGAGAATGCGGGAAAATCCCTCTACTCGCGCCCTATTAAGGAAGTGAAAGAAATTGTAGTAGACCGGATAAAGGAGAAGCGCGTAAGGGAGAAGGACGAGGAGCGCAGAAACGAAGGGTTGGCGGTACCAAGCAGGAGGAGGGTGAGGCAGGCAGGGTAAAAAGAGTCGGAGGGAAGGCAGTTTATGCATGTAAATCGTCGGTCCTGACTCGCTGTTTGTTGTTCTTTGCTTCGCCAAAGCGCGTCGGCGTTTTACGTGCGCCGCTGTATTTTATTGCGAAAGGTAACTATATATGTGGATACACGTACACACGCGCGCGCGCGTATACACACAAACCAGTCAGGTGAACGTGGTTGCTCGCATACATATACATGCGCCCAGGGGTTTCGCTTTTCCATCCGCTTTTGTATCCCTGAATTCCCTTCGGCGGATCGACTGGTGGTGGCGCGTGCACTTTTTCGCAGATACGGCCGATTCATCGGATACTCGTGTATTTACGTTATGCGTATATATATCTTATAAATAATGGATCTGATATACGATGACCGACATCTTTTCTGTCATTCGCCGTCGATTATTGTCGCTAATTGTCGCGCTTTCGATGCATATGCCGATTCCGATCGGGCAAATTAACCTCTGAAATTGACGCACGATTCAAGATTTTCCTTATCTCTTGTAACTTTCACGCTGGCTTCTGTTATCATATATAAATTATCGAAATAAATATGAATGAATATTAATCACGCGTAAATATAAAAATTACAAATATTCGAAATAATTCGGCAGCTGTAGTCTAAACCGAATTCATCCAAATCGATTGTTATTCGGCTCATCAGTTTTGCACAACTACTGGCTTGAAGAATTTGATCAGTCGTTTTTCAATATTTCTGTCGGTCGGATAATGAATTTAAACGTAAAATTTCTATCGGGATGTAAAAGTAGAAAGAAAAAAAATAGGAAACAACGAAGTACACAAGCTTTTATTTATACATTTTACGAAAGATCATTTAAATCTCTAAAAATACACTGTCCTACATTTGTAAAATATCCAACGAAAATTACAAATTGATCATTTTCACAATTTTGATAGTTCTAGCGTTAAAGATTGTTCGAAGAATGAGATAAGGGACATTCCAAGCCTCTCGCTACGGATTTGACTGGAATTAGTCATTAAGAGGACATCGCAATGCGTCATTTATTGCAACCGATACACAGAGTGTCGATTAACCGGAATTTCATCGTCGTTTTTATTTTGCTGAATCAAACGAACCGATAGTGCAGCCTTGCCAATGTCGTTGCTCGACCTAAAAAAAAAAAAAAAAAAAAATTGCACCCAGTTTCCGCCGCCAAGGGCGGACATTCTTTTTCGTCGTCCCTCACCCCGACCGATCATTATCGTCTGCCGCTCATCTCGCGACGATAAATCACGCGAACGGCCAATAAATGCCAGCCGGTCGTGTAGGTTAGACAAACAAATCGAGCGCGGCCGGCGCGGGTTCCCAAACGCGTCGAATAAATCTATCCGTGCGATCGGTTAATTAACAGATAAACGTCTTACACAGTTGCGACAAATGATTGAACGCGACGGAAATTACGCGTGACGATGGAACGACCGACTTCCAGATGTCACGCGTGCGAACGTTCTTAATTTGAATCACGCGCGAGGCTTGTCGTTTTAAGTAGCTTCAGAAAGGCTGCGGATCTGAGAATTTCTCAGATGATGCGCGACGTAAATTGCACAAGGAACCTGCGTTTAAGAGACCAAAGAATAATTTATCACAGTGTCATAAAATATCTAGAATTTGAGAATTTTCGAAATTCTCGAACCGCTGATATTTTTCTAAATATAATCCATTCGAGCGAAATACATATACACGCATGATCTTTTGTTTCAACTTCGCGTTTCAAGAGTGTTTCGCCCGCAACTTTCTTTCTGTTTAGTGAAACGCAATAATTTCGAGAGTCTTCTAGCGAGGTTAAAAAAAGTATAATTTGATGATATAATTCGATGGAGAAAAATTACTTTCACGCAATAGTGAAGTATTCTAGCATTATACCGATCGTTGATGTACAATCAGAGATTTAATCCAATGACTCTAATACACCGGATGGAAAGGCGCAAACCAGTAGCGAAGATCAAAGCACCGATCCAACGCTCGATCGAGGAGAGTTACGTTTGGAAATGGCCCAACCTCGATTGCGCTTAGCCTCCGTTTTTTTTTTTTTCACTGCATCGACCGAATGATATGACTCAGCACCGGTTGTCGCCTTTCTTCTGGACGACGACGCGCTTCTTGAAGAAGACTAACGATCGCGTTTAGACGCGAGAGAACAGATGAACAAATACCGATGTCAGGGGGACACACAGCCAAGTCGAATAGTTATGCAAATATCGCATCGTTGTGCGTCGATCGCGCAATTCGGAACATTCCGCTCTGGCCCACGAAATAACACAGTTACGTAATAAACGTTGAAACATCTTCGACGATGCTTCTTAAAGATTTTCGAAAATCGTCACTTTTGTCGATTCTGAGCTACAGCAAATCTATTCGATTTATTCGTTCATTCTTCGTTTCTCGGTCAGAAAAGAAACATCGAGGGACGACGTCCAATCGTCGGTCTTCTCGTCTTCAACCTGTGTCCGTTTCACACGGTTGTCCCCAAGACGTTGAAGACGAGCGCACTACGCAGACAGAGTCAGTGTTCCTTCCTTCGAGAATAATGGACATTAATGGCTGTTGCGGCCAAACAGTTCCTTCGAGTGTTTGCGCGCGCCTTTTCTCCGCGCAGCGGAGGTAATCCCTGGGTCAAATAAAATCATTTACCAGCACAATGAGGAACATACTTTCAGCCACTTCATCTTGTTGAGAAAGTACTCGGTTTAAGTGCTGATTACAATCCTCCCCACCCACCCACCCCGCCTCTCCCTTGCTTCAATGGCTAGCAAACTGCCGGATCATCCGACGCCATTGTTCTCCTCACCTGCGATGCCAAACACACCCGGGGTGAGGTGTTCTCGAGTGTTTCGAGAGTGTGTTGAACCTGCGGAACGTGTTTCGTGGAATCCGCGTGGCGTTTGTAGTCGCACCGGTGCACGCAAACGCATAGGCGTGCCGAGTTTCACGTTAAAAACTATTTATAACGGGGACGCGAGGCAACGCTCGCAGCCAGTTTCTTAATTGACTCTCTCCGCCGTCGCTTTGCAGCAGCTCCTTTGAACCTCAGGCTGCCCTCATAATCATTAGCTTGAAACATTCGCTACGATATTAAATTATCAATCATCGTCACCGGTCGCCATTTATTATTTTCCTTTCGCATCGCGATGCCGCGATAGAGTACGCAGGAGCGGAAGTAACAGGGGAAGTAACATCGTTTAACCCTTTCAGTACCGACGAAGAAAAGATTCACCCTGAGCGAAAAGTACAGAGCCAAAAAATACTGACAAGGCTAGTTTGGCAAGGTTCGAAAATAAATGATGAGAATCTCAGTTTCAATTGACAATTACACAAAATTGTGAAATAAAAGGCGAGTCACGTTTCGGCATTCTTTGCAAGTGATGTGTCGTTGTTCAGTACTGAAATGATTAAGAAAATACTTTACTGTGGAACGGTGTTTTCGAGACATTTTTTTTCTATTTTCTTGAAGAGGAGTAACAGAATCATTAGCGTAAATCGAATGATTCATTCGAAAAGAAAGATGAGAAAGGTGGGTTTATTTGTAAGAGCAAATAACTTTGAGAAATTATCAACTTTGAAATTCGACTATAGATTTCTGCAATATTTAAAAATCAAGAAAATTCCTCTCGGTTGCGACATGCAGTTTTTTTTTTTTTTTTTTTAATTATGTGGAATAAAATAACAGAATGCAGCGTAAGTACGTCTATGACATTAGTCGGTTTCTCCGCTCGTTAGTTTAATTTACGATCTCGCCGCGCTACAAGTAGATTACATTGTGATATACTTAAACTTAAATTAGAATTAAGAGAATTAAATTAAGGTGGAGTTGCGCGTGCAAAAATGCACGAAACAGAAATAATAAACAGTAAAACTGTACGGAATGCACAAAGCGAAGTACTTACTAGTATTTAACAAAAATGAAGCAAATCATCTCTCTTTAGATTCCGTTTCTTTAACTCTTTGCGCTCCAGCTAATTTCGTAATATGACCTACCAGTAATTAAAAAATATTGCCAACATTATTACAAATATTACCTACAAATGGTTGTATTTTAAATTTCATTATATGTTTGTTTCATTTTAATTTTCATTACGAAAAATAAATTTCATATCGTGCTCTTGGAAAATTACAATTTTTCATTTTTCTTTTGATACCACTTCTTTGCGATGGTCTCGATATTACAAATAATTTACAATCGTCTAATAAAATGATTTTTACATACTACGTTAAAATCAAAGAGGATACCTTCCTTTTTCCATTTCTCAACGATAAAAAAATTATTTCAAGTCACTTTCACGCCTAATCATTATCGCCGTACTGGAGTGCAAAGTGTTGATCGTGTAAAGACATCCGCGATCTAGTGATAACGAAATCAATGTTAAAGTGACTATCGTCAGCGTATGCAGGATAAACGAGAGCCAATGGCACGATGCATAAAGCTGTCTTCGTGAAAAATACGGCCAGTTTCCTCGGTGAGCATCTAACTAGGGTACAAGTGCAGCTTCCTGCTCAGCAACCATACGCTTGAGTACGTACTCACGACTTTGACTTGTATAAAGACGTTGTTCTAACGTGGTACCACTCAACGTTCTCTCCCTCTCTCTCGCTCTCTTTCTCTATCTATCTTTCTTTTGAGTGCTCCTAGAAAAGAGCTAGACGACGTTCGTCGTGAAGAAGAGGACCCTTTTATGGTTTTGCAGCGACTAACCATGCCAATGAGCCCCGTAGACGTTTTCACTGCAATTCCATCGTGGTCGGCGGTGCTTCAACTTCGTCGAGAGGAAATTGAATTACAATTAAACACCGGCGGAGTGCTTTTCAGCTACCGTTATTTTCGTTTGCCTGAAAACACCATTAACGCAAAATAGTTTTCACGAACGAGCGAGAAGAGAGAGAATTCTTGACTGACTGGCACTTTTGCATTCAAACGTCTGCTAGAATTCATATAAATTATTTGTGGCGTTTCACAAAATTGATGTTGAAGTAAAATCCTGAAGCAGAATCCTCCATTATATAAATTAGACGAATAGTTATACGTAATTCGACTCGACTGACTTACCATTTTACTAGTAGTTCGAGTAAGCTTCAGCCAACAAAAATTCTCTTATACTTTATCCTGCTATACAATATTTCAATTCAATTTTTAATTTTACTAAAGACCCTATTTATTCGAGTACGTCGATAGACAAGGTCATTCTTTAACACTAGAATTACGACTAAAGTATAATATTTGTAGCAAAAGAAATTAAACTGCAAAGTATGAGAAAAAGTTAATGATACGATAAACAACACAAAATTAATATATTTTATTAAAAAACATCACAGTGTATTTAAAAATACACTGTCATAGATCTGTAATATTCCAATGGAAAATTATGAATTGGCCATTTGGATCAGATTTAAATTTAAATTAGTCACTTTGAAACAGTAACATGCTTTCGTTTAATCGAAAGATCTTTGGTGCACACTGACGAGAGGCCGTTAGCTTGTAGAAAATCTCGCTTGAAGACGTGGTGAAACGTAACGTCGGCGAAAGTATGCCACCGACTGTTCATCGTTTCGCATCGACAGACATCGCCGGGATAAGATACCATGGAATTATGGAGGGCTTTATTCGAGAGCCGTGTATCGCGACGTTTAGATTTATAGCGTTGTATGTGCAGGCCGGTTCGACGTTCCATTTATCAGAATGGTACCTGTAGCATTCGGTCCGAAATGGCTGCGAAACATCCGCAAACTTCGATCCCCCGCGAACAAATGGATGGAGTTTCGCAAAAAGGAAAAAACGCGGATGGGAAAATCACAATGGGAGGCGGCTTCGGATGCCTCGGCGTTTCCCTTCCTATTGTGCGCCGACTCGTGAAAAATGCACACTGATTTTCCGTAACAATGCTGACGAAAGGAGAATTTTTACCGATCGCCGGACTAAAGAGATGTACCGTGAAATATTTCCAGCCGTCTTCCAACTGGATACGTGTATCCTTCATTGGCTCCGGCGTTCGTACCAACTACAAGCCGCTACAAACCGCGCGGTTTATCATCGACGTTCAATTACGCAGATGTCGTTGCCAGACTGCGCGGATTTTTACGCATTTTACGCGTGATGCATAAAAGTGACGCACGAACGCGCAAAATACCACCAGTGTCCATTTCTGGATATTACGTTTGCCAGCGCGCCAAATTTTACGCACGTAATTTCTCGCACGGAATGTTTTCTATTTTTTCTTTTTTTCTTTCCCTGGGCAAAATTGTCGAAAGCATAATCCTTAACAAACGACTTTTCTCTCTTTAATTTCGTGGACTTTTCTCAATTTCAGGCTATCTTTGCCTGTCATATTTCTTTCAATGTGACGTTTCTCTTAAAAAAACAAAAAAATGGTCTTAAATCTCTCTGAAATCTTTCTCTTCTCTGGTGATAAAATGGACCTCTCATTGAAGTAAGCGAAATAAAAGTCTACCTTCCGTATCGACACAAACGCTTGCAGAGAATCACGCCTGTGGACGAGCGGAAAATCCAATCGTCGAACGTCGTTAGAAACCGATTTGCCTTCTTTGTTCGATCGTATTTACGATCGTCGCGGTTCGCGGAGTTTTCATCTCACGCCGCGGACGAACGGTCGGCGTGTTTGGTCGGCAAATATTTGAAAGAAACGCGAACGTGGCAGCGAGCCGGTACAGGGAGGAAGAAATCGACTGTTTCTTTTTCGGGCACGCACGAATTTTCGGTCGGGAACGCGGGTGGAATCGCGAGAGCGTGCCGTCGAACAGGACACGGGGATCACGCGAAGGATCGGACCGCAAACTTGCTCGTGATCCGTCGATGCTTTTTGCTCGTTGTTTGATTCTCTCGTCGAAAGGCCGACACGGTAGCGATGAAATACCACCGATAAAAACGTGAAAAATTGCCGTCGATTGCTATGTGAACAATTCCAATATCGCTCGTCGTTCTCCTTCGTCCCCTTTCTATATTTCTCTCGAAAGAAAATGACAAGGGCAGGGGGGTGGAGGAAAGAGACAGATTGAAAAATATAAACATAGAGGAGTTGTTTTAATTATAGAGAATTATAAAATAAAAAGTTCTTCTATCGTAGAATACATATATATATATATATATGTTAGGTATTGTGAAAAGTTTTCAGATAATTTGCAAACGTAAAATTAAAATTAAAATTAAAATTAGAGAATTTCAATCAGCAACTTTTTCGTTATTTCGACGCTTTACTGTCTGCAATTAAAGACAGACCGTGAAAAGTTGAAAGTTTACGTGTCTGTGTTCTACATGTTTAAACTCGGTATACGTAGCAAAACAAATTTGGAAAGGGTTCTATTAGCGAAAAATGGCTTAAACGATTTAATCAAGACTTTAGGACGCCTCTGTCGTCGAAGATAAAAAATAATGTAAATATTTATACGTTCAAACACACGAGAAAAACATGCCCAAGTGCACAAGTACTTTTATGAATCATAAATGCATGACTAAAAACTATATTTCTACATACTATAAAAATACATATTCTATGTAAAATACATTCTATAAAAATATATTTCTATAAAGTGTATAAATATGAAGTACATTTCAAAAACCCAGACGAATTTTTCCCCAGTGCTTAATATACTCCGGTTCAGAAGTTTGGAGCACTGGGTACATATTTTCCATTCAAATGAAATGAACTTTTTCGTATGATTCTCTGACAGTCAGAGAAATATATTATAACTATACATATTTCATATTTAAGCGCGATTAATTGATCACAATGTAATTCAATACTTTAAAATATTAATGCTATAAGTAAAAATACTCGCGAGAAATTCTTTTTTTCTCTTTTGATTAAGAAAATTACTCCCTTTGATATTTTAACGTGCTCTAGATTTTTGCGCGGGTTGTGTATAAAATCTGGATTCTGAGCAGTTGATTTTCTGAAACGCGGAATCTATCTCCGTCTTTCTCGTTGCATCGAGCGAACAAACCATAAACGAGCCCCGTTTTTTTTCTTTTTTTTCTTTTTTTTTTTGCTTTTTTCACCAGGCCGAAAATCGACAACAAGAGAGATTCTGTACGGGCGTCGTGATTCCAGAAAACACACAGACTGCGCCCACGCGTTACAAGCACGCCACTTCGGAAACGAATCCCTCGCCTCGGGCGTTTTACAGATAATTAACTGACATTAACGTTCCGTCCGAACATGCTCTACGCAACGTGTGCTCGTATTTCTCCCTTCTCTCCCGACGTGTACGCATATATTCGTGTCGGAAAAGCATTTCCATCAGTTGTTTTTTTCCTCCCCCCCTCCTTTTGTCTCCAGGGCTGATTCTAGGAATTTTACTGCTCTGTTTTACATTACGCCGAAAGAAGGGATCTTGCGATGACTTCTCAAAAGTAATGAAATTAAACTAGACTTCGGCATGAATTTCTGAATTGAAAAATAGTAGCATTGGCTGATGAAACGAAAAACAATCGCATAAAGTGCTATTTTATAAGAAGATAGTCCCCCTCCTCCAAAATATTTAAGTTTATATCATATCGTTGATGAAAATAACTTTCACGATTCCTTACGTTCGAATTTTACAGTTTATACTAATTTTGCTCATCAATGGAGTCGACTATCCTTCTCTCTGCCATGGTTTCTGGCTTTCACCGTTTGGTCGGTTTTCGATGATGCACTCGCGTTTCATTTCTTCTTCTTCTTCTTCTTCTTCTTTCTTGACATTTTTCTCCCCTCTTTGCCTGCGTCTCGTTCATTCCCGCTCATTTCTTCTGCGATCGGTAATTAAGGTCAACGCGACGATGTCCACCGGCAACGACACTTTTTCCACCGATGTTTTTCACCGCGATATCTATCCGTGAACGCGAATCTCGCCGATGTTATCGCGACATCGATTACGTTTTAACGCCCGGGTGCAGTAATATAGCCGCTGCGCGGACGGTTGTGCGTTTAATTGCGAACAATAGAGGCCTCGAGATAAGCGCGAGATCGCGTATTTTATCGCGTTTTCTTTATGCATTGGGTTTTCGCGAGAAAGAACATCGACGCTCACTTTCACGTGGGAAAGAATCAGATCCCTACGTATATATACGGATTTAATCCGTCGCGTATGTGGGCAAAATATCTCGGAACGTGGTATTGTTCGCGCGATAGTTTGGAATACGTATCAACAAGGCGTGCGTTTTCGTTATGATGAAATAATAACTGGATTTCTAGGAGAATTCCATCAAGAAGGATGGTAATCTTGTTTTCTTTTCGATCGACAAATATTCCTTTGCTTTGGCGTTTAAATACGTACTAGAATATTGTAGAGATGATCTTATAATTAAAAATAAAACAATCGGTTATTAGAGGTTGAAGGGGAATAATATATTACGAATACATTCTTTTTAATTTGTTCGATGTTTTATCAGTATTAAACTTTCAGATTTCCGGTAATTTTACCAAACGCTCATCTTCTCGGTCTGCTAAATGCTTTGATCACTTCATAAAATTCGTATAAACTTTTTGAATGTAACTAAAGACACATATTTCGATCATTCTAGTATCTTAACGTTTAACAGATAATTAGTAATAATTACTGTACTAATAAATTATAATTATATTTAACAGAAAATTAGTAATAATTACTATGCCAATAAATTACGATTATAGGTAATTAAAAAATAATTATAGTGGATTGATATCACTGTAATTAATAAATCAATGTTCGACCACTTTCAATTACTGCTCTTTCCTTTGTACTAATTAACATTAGCTATTCTATTAATTGTATATGTAATAATTAAATTAAAAGGATTCATTCAAGTTATATAGTTGCAATAATATTCAAAATTATCCAGATACTTGTGCAGAGTAGTATAAATAATTTGGTTGAAAGTAGCAATTTAAGACAGCGATACTAGAACGAAGCGTCGATTAGAAAATATATCTATATTTATTAAAAAGCAATAAACGTTGCTTCTTTTGCTTTTATTGTCGTTACAAATAAGCTAAAGTTTGACTGTATAGTTTCGAAAGGGAAAATTAGTTTAACAACGCAGATTCTATGATCCTCAAAAATAAAAATTAATCAAGAATTTACATAGAGGATAAGTCAAAGAAAGCATAGAGGATTTGGAACATTTCAACTTATAAAAATAAATATTTAGAATGTTGGAACTTATTATGTGTAATTATGCAAGAAATTGCGGAATTGGCCTATATAAAAGCTACGTATATTTCCCATTTACGTATATTTACACACATACACCGCTAAAATATAAGATCCATCGAGACTTCAAATGCTTCATAATAAGAAATAAAAAGCCATTTTGGCTGATAGCTATAATGAACGATATAAACCATAATAAATACGTGTTATATTTTGCTGTTGTTAAATTTCACTTCGAGAAATAAATATTTTTTTTTCCTGATTAGAAAAGTCACTTCGCGAGATATCTCGACTGTGATTATATTACGCCATACAACTAATGATATGAACCGTAATTTGTAACGCGTTACATTTTCGAAAACAAATTCGAAAAAAAGGAAAAGAACGCCAAAGAAACGATATCACGTCGCGAGGTGTGTGTAGAGGTGCGAAGTGCTAGAAATGTTTCCGCCAAGGAGCAGGATGATGTTTAATTTGAAAAGGAAGATTGGATAGGTTGCAAACAACTGTGGCACTTACAATTAAAACGTGTTAGTCAAGGCGCAAACACGGGTGCACAGCTTTTGCAACACAAAGTGGGCACGGGGGCAAACAAAGCAAACTGTGTAGAGGCTTGATTACAATAACCACCCCAATTGAGTGTTAACTCTCCTCAGTGCTAATTGTCTAACTGCTCTTCCGTTGCTCCGAGATACCGTTCTTCGACAAAATTTGACAAATATAATGCTAAGTCGATGCATGCGGAACGTCGTTTTTCAAATATAACGTTGATTGTGCATTTGCTCTTCAAAATAACACGTCACTTACGGAAGAATAAATCGGATCGTGTAAAAATGATTGTTTCAATTGAATTCCAAAGTTACATGAATTGTCAGTTTTAAAACTTGAAAATAATTATCATTATTAATGAAACACCGTATAGTGTTTTTTTTTTCATTTGCAGCCCCTTTTGATCAATTTATGAATTAAGCAATTATCTTAGGATAGGTTGGATAGAAAGATATTTTATGTATTTTCTTTTTTTTTTGTAACACGCGAGGCAGACAATATTAGTTAAATATAATTACTTTTGTTACAAAATAAAACTTTGATCTCCATCGAAGCTTTATTGAAATATGATGTAAAATTCACAGATTATAACACGTACTTGACAAATGATTCGAAAAATACCTAATCACGCCTACACGCGTGTCTATCTCTGCCTAAATTACTCTACTGATCTGATCACGTTTCTCCTCCTCGGGAAGCGCGCTATTCCTCCCCTCTCAAAATCCGGTGCTGGTGAAACGAAATCAATCAAAAGGAAACACGGCGTGTTCTAAACGCGACATTAAATCTTCTCCCGATAAATCTTAAACCCACGTTCTAGACTACCGGCAGAACGAATGGCAGAACGCAACACCGGATCAGCCGGAACGAAAAAGAAAAAAAAGAAAGAAAAAAATAAGCACTAAGAGATAAAACGAATCGATACATACATACACACACACACACACACACACACACACACACACACACACACACATATATATATGTATATCCCCGACGGTGGTATATCGGGTTGCTATCATTCACTAAACAGCTTGTAGGCCGAGCGAGCTTATATCAGATCCCAGAGCGAGAGAGAGAGAGAGAGAGAGAGAGACAAGCGGACAGACCCGGGCCATTGTTTGATAAAGTCTCGGAGCCGCGGATTATAACTAATGGAACGGCGAGAGGGAGACAAATCGCAAGTGGTGGTAGGTTCGCGACGCGCGTGCTGGGTTTATGCGATCGGGAATCCTTAAGCGCCCGGGCGCCGCCAATAAAATATGCATGCACGCTCGCGGATCGTGTGTAGGTACCGGTGCTTTACATCCCCACGAGACGTTGTCGACGCGTAGACGTACCGCGTGTATTAATCTGCATAAACTCATTGCTATGCAAACGAAGAGATTCGACGTCGAACTAGGATATCACGGGGAGCCTTCGCGGCTTACATCGTCGGCTTAACCGGGCCTCTTACCTTCGTTCGCGTCCGCGTGTGTGCGTGCCTACACACCCCCTCCCTCTCCTCCGAACACCTATCCGCGGCGAGCGTATAAACAGCAGGTAGCTTCGCGCACAGGTATACACGTCGTGTGCGGGGGAGCGGGGGGGGGCGATACCGATCGTAAAACGGACCTCCTTCGTCGATGGAATAATAATTGCGAAAGCTTGGCCCCAGCCACCGGTGGTGAAAGATCGAGCCTCGGCTTCGTAAACGTTTCACGAAGACAACGGCGCGACGTCACCTGCACCCTCCCGAGCATCGATAATCCGCTCTTTCCCTCATGCAACGAAATGAAAAGAAAACAATCGATGAATAATTTCGTTATTGGAACGCGCGACAAGAGAAAGAGAGAGAGAGAGAGAGGTGAAATTGATTGGAACGTTTCACAGACTAGCCACGATGTCGAAATAAGACTCGAAAGACGAATTGAGTGAGAGAGAGAGAGATAGTCGTTAAATTGAATGACGAACGGAAAAATTTGCATAGACCCGGATTTTGCCAAGTAGAGAATTCGACGATTCGAAGTGGTCAAGCGAGGCTACTTGGTTCTCCTTTGGCCGTTGAAACGAATTTTCATCCGTTTCGTCCGCGGATGAGGTCTCGAGGCTCGCAGAGAAAGTTCATCCGTGCCGCAATAGACGTAATAGTAGGCGGTTGGAGCACTTTGTTTGATCAGCAATCGAGGCTACCGTACTTGCACGCCTCGTCACAAGTTCTGACCGAGTTGAAAGAATTTTTTTCGAAGCAACGCGAGGAAAACAGAGTGGAAGAGAGATGAATCGAAAGTATCCTACCTAGTACTTACCTAGTTTCGACAAGGTGCGTTTTACTTTATTTTGCGTCTGTCTTTGGGATTTAATATCGTATGTTGTCTTCGTCGTCTTTTACCGTGATGTGTTTCTGATGGAAATTTTATACTTGATACAGATGACACACTTCGTCGATAGTGTTCTAGCGTTAATGAAGAAACATAAAACATTGAAATCGAAGATCGGCCGAACAACTACTCCAGTTATGTAGTTACGAACGATAATACGCAGGTATAGATACGGATGAGACGTCGGTTACGAGAGAGATAGTACAAAGTATACGAGCCGCGTCACGCACTAAACTGTGGATTTTCTGCCGCGTCGGCCATAAGTTGCCGCATGTATGTTTAATGCGAGCACGCGAGGCCTACGACCCAGCGACTTCTTACTACCGTTCGCCATTACTTATTCACTTCCGGCGCAATTACCGCCGTGTACTCCATCAAAGTCCAGACGCGGCGATCGCACCTTCCTTACTTCCAACGTGTATCGTCTCCTCGCGCGAGCGCATCTTTTCTCTCCCGCTTATTTATTCGTCGTCTGACGTGTAACAGCAACATGCATCGCGACGGAGCATCTGTACTGTCGAACTAATAAATCTATAGCCATCTCCCGCGGTGTGGCCCACGGCCGTGAATTAATTAATCGAGCTTTCGCTTTCCCATGCTGCGTCAGGCCTGCACACTGTGTACACGGTGTGTTTCAAAATGCCATGTCGAGCGATCGATCAATACGATCGGGGGACACGGTGTAATCAGATAAAAAGGAAAAATCCAGAATACTTCGTTATCGTTTTAGTTTAATTTCTAGAATTTTTTAGAACGTTCACTTTAATGTAGAATGGTATATTCTATTCTTTAATAAAATTCTAGATGGGGTGGGTCGAAAAGATTAATTAAGTTATTATTACTCTATTTTTCGCTGCAGTATGGTTTGGAAATGTGTAAGGAATTTTTCATGATAATAAACGCGAAGTACTGCTTTACACGAACTAAATTTGAATACATTCGTTGTATTTATATTTCATACTTTCCATGCATATGTTCCATATTTTTTTTTTTTTTTTTTTGGCTGTACTACGCAATAATGGACAAATTCTAAATAAAGAAATCACAATCTGTATGTCGAGAATGTAAATTCTATTACTAATTTGAAGTTAGTTGGTTTGTAAATTTTCCAGATATATGTACGTGACCCAAACTTGTGACCAATAGTATTATATGATATATCCTTGTTCCAAGTCTGTTATGAAACATATTTCATAGATTTTTAATTCAGCAAATTTTTTTCTAAATAAAATTTATTCGTTCATTTATTTACAAGCAAGGGAAATCTTTCACTATAGAATAACATAGAAATAAAATTGAAAACGGTAAATTATTATAGGTATAACAGATTATTCGAATGAATGAAAGTTACTCAAGTGACAGAATCGCAAGGTACTCCGAAAAACCATATATATTTCAATGTCGCCCAAGCATCTGTCAAAGATTCGAGCAAAGGATAATTAGGAAGGTACATAACTGGGTATCCTGTCTGGGCCGGAGTAAAAATAGATCGGTTGACAAAAGGGCTCCGGGCAATCCTTCGGGACGCATTTTAAACGCTTTATTTTTTCGAGTCGACTCGTTTTGCTTATGAAACTTTGTTTTATCGACGACAAACACGATGGCTGTCCGTTGTTTCCCGGGGTTTTGTTTTTTCAGAAGGTTCCGCGCGCGTTCACAAATAAGACAAAACACGCTAATACTGAGGGAAGAGGGGGGGGGGGAAGTAACAATTTTTCCAATTGCAACGCTGCATTCGAATGTTGACTTAAGTTTAAATTACTCCGATAAACTCTATCTCTCGCTTATCTTTTCTTTTCTTTTTTTTTTTTTTTGTTTTTTGCCCGAAGAGCAACAGATCTACACGATGTGAAAAATAAGCTTCTCTGTCTGGTTTGAATTTTTCATTCGACTCGGGCGCGATGATTTCACGAATTAATCGCAAACTTTCAGCGTACGGTGTTTCTGCTCGGCAGAGCGTTGCAAACTCATCGAACGTCACTTTTAATTTCGTAATCTACGCCTTTGAATATTTCCCGCGAGTATAGTGAAATTCCACGGGACTGAATTCGCGTAATTGAAGTTCGTAATAAGAATTTATCCATTTATACAACGAGACACGCGAGAGTTTGAACAAGTGAATCAGATTGGTAAAAATACATTCAATCGGGACTAACTAAAATTCAGTTGCAATAAATGCACTTACAAACGTTCGAAGCACCATCATTTTCAGCAGTATTCAAACTTACATAAATTTATTTCTGCTAAAGTATATAAATTTATTTCAATAATAAATATAACTTGAGTAAAAAAATGTCAGTGTCTTTAATAATTATACTGCGGATTTTGCACACAATGTGAAAAAAATCCATGAATATGGCTTTCAGCGAGACATTCGACAAGTAAAACGATTTTCTTCTGCCGAGTTCTATCTTCTAAATTCTGTTCAAATATGAATCTAGAATAAGTCCATTAAATTTAGGACCAATATTTCGCAATCTTTACTCAGACATTGCATTGTCAAACTTACGAACTTCAATAGATCTTCAATAAATCGTTTATGTATCTTATTACTGAGATTATATATATTTATTTATATATTATATAAAATTGAATGAAACTGAGGTCCATGTCATTTGAGTGAAAAAAGAAAACAACATTTGAATCTAAAATTGACATTCATAAAAATATACCGAAAAAACGATGAAACAACCATCGACGAAAATTAAAACCCGCGGAACAATCTCGCGCGCGTGAGGTGTCTTCGTAGAAGATAAAATCGATGATCATAGTCGGTAGACACTCGACTCCCTTACCGTTGTCATCTCCCCTCGAGTACCAGGCTAACGAAGTCATCGAACTTCGCCAGCGGAAGAGGCAGAGGCTTCCGCGTGACGGAAGCGTTCGAACGCGAAACGAGACTGTGGAACAACAAAACACACCCTCGAGATCACTCAACCCTCTGGGCTACGGGTGCTGTATCGTTAAAGATGGCGACTTCTACGTAACGCTCGCGTTTCGACGTTCTCCCTCCCCCCCTCGCCATTCGCCATTTCATTTTCTATAATTTCTTTTCCCTTTTTTCTCTCTTTGTTTCAGGTTGACGAGGCAGGAATGGCACGGTCTGAGTCACGGTGAGAAAAGGGCGAGGGTGAAGCCCTCGCGCGAAACGGGAGCTATGGTGAAAAGCTTCGGTTTCTTCGCCGGGAGGGCGATACCTGCCGTCCACCTTATGCTTTTTCTCGCTCTGGCCGATACGACGAGCGCCGTAGACCTCTGTGAGTATCCACTACACTTGTAATCTGTCCCTCCACCCGCCTCGACTCGTTGCTTTCATAGTTTTCATCGCGAAAACTTTGCCCATAAGTTATTAACGAAGGAGAAACGTCGGCGCGCCACGACGATACACGTGGCGGCGCTTGACCGCAGTCGACGAACTTTCGATCCGGAATCGACTTTGGCCGCGTTCGCACGGAAAAGCTGGATTTACGCGCTCGTGACTCCGCGCGCGCGCGTTTCCCCCCTGACGCTCCTACGAATTGCAAACTTTTCGAGAGAAGTTGTGTATTTAAACAACGTGCCCGCGACGCGCAGCAAGCCGGGGCGCTAACCTTTGTGCGTTGCGATCCATCGAGAACGACAAGCGATATTTTGTTCGATCCAAATTACTTCGCGGTGATCGACCAACTTTCCAACCGGCGGAATTGAAAACCGGCCTGGCTGGTACAGATCGGAAACGATGAACGCGTCTCACGTGTATATGCGCGTTCATTTTACTTCTGGAGGTGGGGATCACGATTTTGTGCTTTACCCTCCGTTTAACGCGCGTGTTGAAAATTATATTATTGGGCATTTGTACTTTTCGGGGGTGTTCGGTTTCGCGTTTGGTTGGTATTTTATTCGTGCGATCAAGTTGTGAAAAAGGTCGACGTTGTTCGCGATTTAAGCAAGATACGATTGAACACTAAATTTCCATAATTAAGCGAACTCTTGCGTGATTGAATTTGCAACGTGATCTCTTAGTACGTACTGAACACGGGAATGAAAAATTACAAGGATTACAATGTGAGTTTCAATTGTTCCTCGACAAGTTTTATATATAAACGAAGGTTTACTGTTTTCAACACCCTCGTTGAGAGATATATATCCGTGTATCTACATTTTGAAAATTTTACTTTACTTTACTGATATTGTATTTCGTCGATATATCATTACGAAAAAATATCAACTGATTTATTTATAATAATTATTATTATTTGCCAGATTTTAAATTTAAAAACTTTCTTCTCTTGTACATAAATGAAATTCTGGTTACGAAGGATTATATTTGATATACGACTAAATTTTATTCAGACTTTGATTACGTGAAACACTAAACGTCAAGTGAAGCTCATCTTCAAGATATAGAACAACGTGACACTATTCCTATTTAATGATAAATAGAGAATTAAATTTAATCCGTTTCATTTAAGTTTTGTGTTAAGTTTCGATTACGTAAAATAATCATTTTCAAAATATAAGACAACACAGACAATAAGAGTTGCCATCATGCGATTTAATGATAATTCAATAAATTTTGTTTAAATTTTAGTTTGAATTACATTAAGTACATTTTATTTCAACTCTGCGTTAAACGAGTTTCGATTACATGAAATAAGTATCCTCAGACTATAAAACAACAGGTGCAACGTTAGAATTGCCATTATTCTATTTAATGATATAAACATAGGATTGAATTTCATAAGAATTTATTTAAACTTTCGTTTGGACTACGTTAACGAGTTTTAGTTACACACACAGATTCGACAAACGCCAAATGAAATCCATGTCTAAAACAACTCGTGCAACGTAAGAATTGACATTGTTCCACTTAAAACACACACACATCAGCACGAAAGATATCTCAATGTCTCCGCACACATTAAGTGGCACTTTTTCCCCAACAAAAGGAGAATTTTGCAATCATCGTCGACCGACGGTCTCTGGAATTTAATGGGTCAATAAACGTCCAAGTAAATTTCCCGCGGTAGACGTCTCGCAAGTTGTCCTCATCGAACGTTTAATCGATCATCGGGTTCTCCGCCCGTACGAAAAAGCGGCTTGCATCGATTTGCATGTCGGAGTGGCTTAGTCAGCATCGAGCGGACCCGTTAGACTTCGTTAAACGATCTGTCCGTGTCAGCCGCGTTACTTTTCCTTGTAACGAGTTTACTAGTTGAAAGTATCGAAATTGTTTCGGTGGCCGGGGTAAACGATAAATCGTGCCTCGAGTATTTGTGGGGGAAACACCCGCCCCATTTTATCGCAGCTGTGTCGAAAATCAAAACTATGTGGAATTATAGGAATAATACGGACACACGATCTCGTCTTCAAGTAGTGAGAATTCGTGAGATTGGAAAATGATCGGACATTATTTATACATTTTTCGGATTCAGCATTCAGAAATCGGAAAAATTAGAAGGCATTTTATGTAAAAATACGAGAATGGTTCGACGATTACCCGCAATGTATCGAATATTTAATTGAATTTAATTTTATTGCCAACCTCTTTCAGCGAGAATGTAGATGTAGATGTAAAATCAAATTAAATGTTTCAAATTTTATTGATAAGCTTTAATCAATCTCGTCTTCTTTGTTTTTATTTATTACAAACGTACATTTTCTGCAGCGTGTTATTTCATTTTTTGTAGTCTAAATGGGTAATGTAAAGATCTTCAGTATAATGTAAAGACGATGTTTTCTCTCAATTTAGCGTGTGTATGAGTAAATTGATATATATATAAAATTGATCGCAAAAAATTGAAGAAAACCGATATAAGTATTATATATGTTGCTTCTTCGTAGAAAATATGTTTCATCTTTTCTTTTCTTTTTACTTGTACGAAGATAATTTCATTGTAAGAACTTAATTATTATTACATTGCGGGTAATTATTGAATCACCCTCACATACTATGAAATATCCACGGTAGAAATTTACATTTTTATTTAAATTATATTCCTTTTAATTATATTCGTGAAAGTATAAAGTTACACGCATACAAATGAAATGAATAATATGAAGTTGCATAATTTCCAAAAGATCCAAAAGGGATGATTTAAGGTCCTATTTAAATTTTATTCCCTTCAGTTAGATTTATGAAATAAAAAATAAAAATTGGTTTAACGATGAACGGGAGAACGTTGATTATAAGTTAAATGTCAAAGCAGTGAAATGTTTGGTAGCCAATGGGGATTCGAGTGGTAAAGAGAATGTACGAGTAGACTGGAGTGCCACGTGAATATTTGGAAATTTTCGAAAATTTCGGATTTTTCGGGATATTGGAAATTCTTGAATACCCGCGGCATTTTCTGTTCTACAAGTTTGAAAATGTGACAGAAACGTAGGCACGTGAAACGAGCGAATTTTCCAGGCAAAACGTTGGAAAATTTAAAAATTAAATTCAGCTTGTCATTGCTTCATATTTATTTTACATTTAACAACGTGGTTCGCGTAATTTTGGAATTTTGTAGTTTAATTCAAATTTTATTGCCAACCTCTGTCGAAGATAATGCAAAGTAGTCTAATCGGATTTTAAACGTGCCAAATTTTAGTCATCTAATACGAATTTATTGCAATCGTCTTGAGTGTCGACGAAAACAAATACCTATTCAACGCGCAGTATATTTACAATTCTTATATTCTTGCAGTTCAACATTTCACAAAATCTGTCGAATCGACATTCAAAGAAGTTGCAGCCAAGTTGCACTGCTTATCCCGATACACTTCGTCTCGCGGAATAGCAAACGTATTAACCTGTTGCTGCGCCGAACTTACGAGAATTTTCAACGTGCGCGATCAACTTTAAACCGGGGAATCGTCCCGCAAGACGAACGAACTGGTTGCCGCGCAACTATATGAAAAAGAAGAAGAACAACAAAAAAAGAAAAGAGAAAAAAATTGATAATATTCCAGGGTGTAATTTCACCGGTTGAAACGAGACCTTTATATTTAGAGCGAGAACAGTTCGCGGCGGAGTACATCGATTTTATAAACTGTAACTGAACACTCGTTTCTCGTTGTGCCCCTTAAACGTTCGACTGCTTACCTCCAGCACGGAAAGTGGCTCGTTAACGTAATACATAGCGATCGTTTCCGTAGAAACCAATTCAGAATCGTATTTCGCCGTGTAACCACGAGTCGCCAACGAAACAAGCACAGACGGAAGAAGAAACTGAGAGAGAGAGAGAGAGAGAGAGAGATGTACAGGGTGAGACTGGGGGATGATTCTACGTGCAAAAATGAATCGAAAAGAGGAGACTTTTTTTTCATTTAATCCTAGAGAGATTAATTCTTAAATCTATCAAATAAAAAGGATTGATTCTTAAATTTGTTTCGAGTCATACATATGGAATTAATGATATAGAATGTTGTAAGTGTATATGTTGATTGTAACCGTATGTGTAAATTTGTAATGGTTGAATTGCTATATATAAGACGTACAAAAGGGACGTACAAAATCTATTTAAATTTATCATTTATTTTCGGTCGGAAGTGATCTCATTTCTCATGCTGCTTTCTTGATTTAATTAATTTCATAGTTAATTTGATATAAGCGACAATAGCTTTACGGAATTTCTTGAAATGAAAAAAAATAATGCATTTTTCATATTTCCTTAGTCGCTCTAGAATAGACACTCGAGTTTGAAAATTTATCGATTGTACTTAAATTTCGGAATGATTACTGGTCGGAATGACAAAGGAGGTACGAAATATGTCAAAAGCGTGAAAAAAAAAATATATATATATATATATTTTGATAAGACGTTTTCGTTTCGAGAGAAATTAAATTTAACGTCTGCTAAGCCAATTCTTAACTAAACTACGGCCTTAAACGGAAAAATCTTTCATATATTTTCGCGCACGCGGAGTAACTCCTCTTCCCCTATGAATAATGCATTCACTCCTATTCAATCCAGAATTCCATACTTATACTTTCCTTTCGAGAACGGAACCTCAATTATCCCCAACTTGCTTCTCCTGAAGAAGAGAGGAGTCGTCCTGCAAGTCGTTCACAGCGGAACACTCCGCATAAATGGCAAACGAAAAGAAAATATCGCATTGGCTTTCGCGTGTTGAATCGGTCGTATAACCGTTGAAAACGGTTTTTCATGAAATAAAATGGAAACGCCATCGTCGAGCTATATCAAACGCCTGCTCTTAATTGCGATATAAATTCTTCTGCGGGAAACCGGCGGCAAGAAGTGTCCCCATTTCGGGGCCATTCGTCTCACTGTCGATAGAGTAGACGCAATTAATGATGTTTCCTCCTGCGACCAACCTCCGTCCGATTCTCCGCGATTGTCCGCCGAAGAATATCTCCGTCGAAGTTGATCGAAACGCGACGACGATTTCTGGCCACCTTCTGGGAGAGACAAACACGATTTCCCGCGGCGAAACACTTCGACTGGAGGGATTAACCGAGAAACAGGCAACGCTAGTTTTCCGTGGCACGGAAAATCCGTTATTCACGATCGATTTACGAGCGCGATATTTCACCGCGGTGAACTCGTTAGGGAGAACGTGCCGACAAAGGAAACGAATTCTGCCGTTTCGGAGGAACGATTCGAGAGTTCACCCTCTCGCGAGAAGAGAGAAGCTGTGCAACGACACAGCCGCGAGGGTCGTGAGAATTCCGTCGCTTGCGAGCGATATATCGGGCCTTCATTAATAATAATAGCGAGCGCGCTTGATTCACGAGCGACCGCTTTGTCTCACTGATGGGTGTCGTTATTGATTCTTACCCGTAAATTTTCATGGCCCAAGCCTCGTGAACGAAACAGACGAGCCGCGATGAACTTTCCTGTTATTTTTTTTCTTTTCCTTTTCTCTTCATCCTGTTGCTCTTTACCGTGCTGCGTTCGTAGCCGTTTAGTTGATATCTACGGTCGATTTAATTAAAATTTAATTGAAAACTTTATAGCGTTTTCTCTCTCCGTTTCTTTCATTCGTTCTTTTCTTCTTACTCTATTTTATTTCCTCCTTTTCTCTTTCCTTTGTACTTCCCTTTGTACATCCGCATCATCTTCTTTCGCTTTCGATGCACGTAAAAGCACATTCTACCATGGAGAAAACATCCGTTACGTCTCTGAATTTCCCGATGTAACACGTCGCGCGGATATCTCACGATAGGGAGTATTGAAATCATCGATATCCGCGAGAATGCTCACGGCGTGCGAATAATAATTTTCCCCAAAACTTGGCTGGCAGCGCTCGCCGTCAAGTTTCATCGATGCCCCAGTTTTCCACGGCACATGTACGCGCGACAAGTTCGCGGAAATTAATTCATTTACACGCGAGTTACTTCGTTACCCGGCTCGGAGCACGAGCCAAACGTGCTTCACTCGCGACGAGTCCGCAATCTGTAGGGATTTCGTCTTAGACGACGTAAAGGCTGTCGCCCACTTGAGAACGCGGTATCAGGCCAACACCGCAACGTATTCACGTTGTTATAGTACATAGAATTCATTGCATGAATAATTAACGAAATCGACAGATCCACGGAATATATTTGAGTGTATATTTTTATTCATGCAATTTATATTACGTATATTATATATATATTACAATATAAACATGTACGTGCATAAATTGAATGATGTAAATAAATAATTATATGTAATAATTACATGTATTTTATTTATACAAATGTTAGAATATATGTATTTTTATTCACATAATTATTTTTCGTTGAAAGAATACTCAACAAATTGTAAGAATAAACTTATCATAGAATCATTCAACGCATCTCAAGTAACCATAAGTTTCTCTTGTAAGATAGTCAGGGTACAATGTATGTTGTGTCGTATAGACTAAAGTAAAAAGAGATTGTAAAAAATATATGGACTTTCGCTTGTCACCGCGACGAGAGTGTGACAGGTATTAATTTTTTGTAGGGTGTGCACAATGTTCATTCAGTGGACAAATTATCCTAAGTCGATCAAAGTTACGAAAATATTGACGAAATTTTTGTTCTTTGTTTCATAATTATCTGTACGTACGTATCCAGTATCTTCTTTCTTTTCTTCCATTACTTTTATCTTCGTCAAGAGAACACTGCTATTACGGCCATTTTCTCGATATTAAATTCTACCGTCAATGTATATAAACGTGCGACAAACAGTATCAACGCGGAGGTCAGCTGACGCATTTTTGCACATTCGCGAGACAAAGAATTTTATTTGATTATTCATCGCTGAGTAAACCACCTACGCTCGAAACCTGCTGCAAACGAAAAAAAAAAAACGTGCTGTTTCACGCGAATCCACGTGGACGACACAGTTGAAAAACATAAGTTGAAGTACTACTTGCGTATTCGTTGCCAGCGACGACAATCTCACGGTCCACCGTCTTCGATCGCGCCCGAATGAAATTACGTTCAAGAATGGTGGAAAGTTTCAGCCGATATTAATTGCCACGTACGTGGCCGTTCTGCTTCCCGGATGGCTTAGCTACGGGATTCCTTCCGTTATAAGCTCGAATTCCCCGCTATTAATTCTCCGGGACGACGGAGTCTCTGGCCAGCGGCGGCACAAAGCTGCAACCTACTATCGCGTTGTTCCGGCGCACCTGCACTCGATATCCGGCGCATTACGTATTATCGTTTATTCGCCCGCGTATTCGATCGATTTCGGGCAAACGATGCTCCTCCTGCAAATTTTACCGCGCCGCGTTTTAGTTTGGTAATAGAACTTCGCATATGCATAAATTGCAATGCGACCCGCGCCAGAACCTCTGTTCCCATCTCTCTCTCTCTCTCTCTCTCTCTCTCTCTCCCGTCCCATCTCTCTCGCAGCATCGTCGATAATCGAACTATGCTCGCGGGGCAGCCAGACGTCCTCGAAATTTCGAGAATTCGACGTGCTCTTCCTATTGTACGTCTAATTTTACCGGTAATGCCGGGTGTGTATGATATTTGGGAAAAATGCGAGCGAGGTAGGGACCGAGCCGAGGGAATCTCTAACTGGCCGACTGGAATTTCTGTTGCCGGCGTGTCCGAAACCAGGGACCTGTTCTGCAATCGTTGAGTCATTTAATATCTCGCAACGCCTGCGTTAATTGTCAACTCATCTTTTTGAATCGCAACTTGGAAAGACTTATTCCATCGAGCTTTCAGCGGGGAAGTGATCGTCTTTTTAAGGAATGCACTCGTCTTGAGTGAAAGTACAAATTACCAGATAATAAATTTTTACAGACAAAACAGAAGAATATATTTCTTTTGTTAAAATAAAGAAATCAAATGGGCGATAACTTCTTTTCAATTTCTATAGAAATATTGTTACGCTGTTTGACGATCAATCTAACAAGCTACAACCTAGTAATATTTGCTATAATTCAAAATTATTTCGAATTTACTCTGCGTTTGGCCAGTATATACACTTTCAAAATAAAATTCCGCCATATAACAAGATTAGTTATAAAAGTCTCTAAAACATTGTATAATACAACAATTAATTTTAATATCATGTAAAAAATGATATTGCCGTGCCATAGTCGTTGATATAAAAAAATAGCGACGCATGTACAGTAACAAATCGGACGCATATTATTGCCCGGAAAGAAAACAACTTACTAAAAAGAGAAAAATGCACGCAGTGAGATGGAGTACAAAAAGATACAAATTACACTTCGTGATAGCTGCAAAAAATAACCGGGTTTATTTTCAGATAAATAATTCATGTAACAAACATGTCTCTGTGTAAATTTAAAATAAAATATCTGTTACCATTTATATTTATGATTGCAGAGTTACGATTATCATATTTTTGCAATAAACATCGTTATCTTTAAACAATGCGTAATGTGCATCGTCAGATTATACGATGGAAAAATGATTTCGTATTTTTTTTTTTTTTTTTAACAAGGATCGTGTCAACGAGTTTCTATTGTATCTTACTATAAGTGAAAAAAATCGTCCACTATTGAGAACAATTTTTTCGAATATCAGTTTCGAATATGTTAATATGTCCATTTAATCGGTTGCTACTCCCTGACACGAGTAAATATCGTTCCATGTTAGTTTAGCTGCCGTATTTCTTCCGCGAACACTTATCACTGCAACGGACAGTAATGCCAAACGCAGACGAGCGTTCCACAGCCCGACGAAAATGTTGTCTAATTGTAAGCGATAAGGGTTAACGTTGCAACTATCGATAACTATAAGCACAAAATATCAGAATAACGCGCCCAAGAGAGCCAGTTGAAAGTTCAAACTCCCAAGAAATATGCATCGTCACTAATTTATTATTGTTACGTAATTTCGACGAAACAATCCAGTAGCTTTTGGTATCAGTCGATTTGCTATATCAAGAGTGATCGCTCGAAAACGCCAAAAGAGCGATCACCGAAGTTTCCAGCCGAAACTGAATCGGATATTGCAGCTTCTATTACGGAAAATAACTAGCCTGCGTATGTACACGAGCATTGGATGATTGGATCGCGATGATAACACGTAATCGTCAAAATATCAATTTACACGAACTCGCGGGTCGTAATTCCCGTGGTCCATCGAACGATTTATCGACCAAGTGGACCGCTGCGCGTTTCGTTCGCCACGATCTCGAGGTTTTCGCGGCAACGAAACCCGTAAATAACGCGGTTGCTTCACCAGAACGACATTGTATCGAGATAGGCCCGGTTCTTGGTAGCGCGGAACACGTTGCCGTGTTCCACCGTGAAACAATTCGATCGGTCCCGAAGATACGAGGTAACGTTGAGGTAGTCCTTCGCGTCGCTTTAACTCTTCGCGTTCTCTTCGTTCGGCTGGGCCTGCGATGCCGGAGGGAAAAGACGGCGGTCGTATACAAGAACGTAAGACCGTCCCTATCCGACGGATTCATCTCGGTTAGCTGGTTATTTAGCCGTTTATGATCCGGTGGCGAGCACAGTAAGAAACTGTAGCATCGACGCTACCGATCCTTTTTGCTCGTCTCTTATCATTTTCTTTCTTCCCTTTCATTCGTACGTAAATCATTCGTCGAAAGATAGGAACGTTAAATTGGCATCGAATGTTTTTTTTTTTTTTGGTTTGTTATCGTCATGTCGATTTAGCCGTTTATGATCCGATGGCGAGCACAGTAAGAAACTATATAGCAATCTTCTTTTTCCTTTATCTTTTTTTTCTGCTTCATTCGTACGTAAATTTTTCTTTACGTCGGACAAGACGTGAAAAAATACGTTAAACGTTAAAAACCTCGAATGTTTTTTTTCGTTTGTTTCAGCCCAATGCATCGCGCCGCTTGGTATGGAATCCGGCGCGATACCGGACGCGGATATCACGGCGAGTTCTACGTTCGACACGGGAAACGTTGGTCCGCACCTAGCACGGTAAGCGACGCTTTTTCATTTCGATAGCATACCCTCGATACCATTCGTCATTCCTATCTATCGGTGACTTCTGTTACTCTCTGGCCGGGCGCCATCGAATCGCCATCGACCAACGATACTCCGCGTGAATGGAAAGTTGCCTATGAATAGTACGGATGCAACAAGAAAGTCCAAAAAAAAAAAAAAAAGAAATCAATCGGGATCAAAAGGTGATAAATACACGAATCTGGAAGATATTTCCACGGTTTATCACGGGTTATCACTGATGACGGTGCGACAACGATCCTATTCGATCAGGTCAATGGAAAGAAAATGCAAAATCCGTGTATTCAAGTTTGCCAGAAATTCTATGCGAGGAATGGAGTGCTGCGTCTGTAATCCTTACGCGAATGGAAAGTTGACTGAGAATGAAGGCAAGGAAAGAATCAAAAGTAGTATAGGGATTTCGATTGAGTAATTTTCGCAATCGTGCCGACTAAATCAAGTGTAATTAACCAAAAATTACCCAGAAATTTCAGTAAACTATTGAACACTGTGCCAAACGTAAAAATACGAATAGAATTCAAAGTACTAAATGCAGGGATCTGTGTCGGTCAATTGTAATACATGTGAAACTTAAGTCATAGTAGATTAGATCAACGAAAGGAATATAATAGAATCAGCCTGACCGAGAATTCTGTGTGTATAATTTTCAGATAATTTTTTGACTCGATGTTTCCCTGAAATATGTTTCCCCATTCTTAACACTTTCGAACTCGGCGAATTTTGAAAAGATATTTCTCTCAGTCAACGACACAGAGTCTAAGTCCATTGAAGTCAATCACCGCGATTTCTATGAACGTATAAATGTAGTTTTCGAAAAAATTGACACGTATTTTTTTTCTATCGGCAATCGTCGACGTTGAAAGGGTGAAAAGTACCCTAAAGCTTGGCTGTTCGAAACTTATTTCGTCGATCATCGGAAATTATTGAATATGAAGTTTTCGTGTAAATTGACGAAATTAGTGTTTTTTTTTTAACGACGTATGCCAAATATAATACCACTTAAATATATAAATATTCAAAAAACCGTATTTGTTATAATTTTTCGATAGTTTTTCAAGCGAATGTTGATACATTGTAGGTCTTATATTCTAGTCCCCTCGAAATACCAAACGACATGAATTGTCGTGTCATCGCTCTCGGTCTTTCGTTAAAATGATAACAAATCGTTTCGATCCAAGCCTACAGTTTCATCAGGCAATTTTGAAATTTGCAATTACTTCCGATAGATTAACTCTCTGCGATCGATCCCCGAGTTAGATATTCTCTAGCGTTTCGTCTTTACGGCCTACTCCATCTTCGAGTAGGCCGTCGTAACGATGGATCTCGCGAAACAACAAGTTTAAAGCAGACGGCCTCTTAAGATGGAATTGCGCGCCGATTTGAGTGACGAGGGAGGATTGATCGAAGGTTTAGGCGGGTTTACGTTTTGGGGGAAATAGCGGTGATCTCGGCCGACGCGTTTTCGTAAAGGGGACAAGTTCGCGAGAACGCACAGTGAGGAATTTATTTGGCAAGGCACGTTTGCTCGTCGTGCGAAACTTAAATGTAAATTGTGGAACGATTTTGTAGTTCGGCTTGATGAACGCAGGTCGTCGAGTTGAGAAAACGTGTCTATTATATGTGTGAACGCTAAGAGCAGTGTACAAAGTTGATATAGTTCGGGGTTGTTTATTTGTCCGGGGCCAAGTTGAATTTATTTGCCCTGTTAACTCGGCGGGAATACTGGAAATATTGTTCCATCGTCGAGCTGGGTTCCACAACGTTCCAAAGCAAGCACAGCAGCTTCATCGCTAGATTAGAACGTATTTACGTAAATGCGACAGTTGCCGAGCTGCAGAAGATTGAGAGAACCTCATCAGAATTTCAATTTTCCATTCGAAAAATATCAAGCGTCATAATGAATCTAAAAGAGAGATCCAGGAGGACTTGGAACGTGGATTAACACGTTGATTGCTACGCGAAAGTTTAAACGCGTTCTGCGTGTGCAATTTACGTGCAATAAGAATGCAATTGGAGTAAATTATTCATTTTTTGATGCAAGTTGTTCCTGTTGTTTACTCATTTTATCTTGTTGACGATATTCGTTTAATTTTAGCTGGGACCGTATCAGAAAAATTTCTATCGATGTGTCTTTCCGTCTGTCATGAGAATCAGCAAAAAATTTCTGAAATGAAAAAATATGAATTTTGCGAATGAAAAAATGCTACGCTATGTATGTAGGTATTGTAATTATCAGTTATTACACTAGTGTTGTATTACATATATATTGACATGACGAATGCTCAATATTATATCTGTGGCAGCAATAAGGAAGGACCTAATCTAAGGAAAGAATTGCAATTAAGATCAAACATTTTTATTGAAACACACACCTTGAAAGAAACAAGTAAGTCTATCGCTATCTCCCAAATTAATAATTTTTTCACACGAGTAAATATTTTTTTTTTTTGTAAAGAAATCATCGAGCTGCATCGACTGATATATTAAAAAAAATATATACTTTCATTACAAAAATTGAAGTTGGTTTTTCACAACTTCTCTATACGTCCCTAAAAAGAAAATTAATGTCGTCGGAACATGTAGATACAGTCTGAAACCATTGTTTCATTGTAAAATTTCTCGTTTCGGAACAACGATGTAAATCAAGATGGTGATATTAGTTGAGACAGCTATATCTGATATTTTTAAACGTGTCCGGCAACAACACTTGATCTGGATAAAAATTTCGCGCGCTGACGTTCGTGGGGGGATTTCAGCTTAAATCAGTCTGCGGCCAACCGGAGGAACGATTCCCCCGAGAAAAGCTCCTATCAAGGCTCCGATTTACTCGCGCCCAATTATACCATAATTATTTCAGGATGTCGTCCAAGTAGTTATTCGGTGAATTATTCATACGCGGGCGACGACGCTCGCGCGGTACGCACAGCCGGGAAAAGTAAATCAGCAGCGCCTCTTTTCGCGTGGCAGCGCAGTTAAATCGCCGGGAGTGGAGGGACGAAAATTAATACTCGAGGATTCATTAATCGCGACGCGACGCGACGCATGAATACTGAAAACGCGACGGTCCGCGGCCAGCCCCGTTGATACGTGAAATCCGGTTTATCGAGTTTGCGTGCACGCACGCAACGCACGCAAGGCGAAAGACGTTATCACACGTGAACAAAGAGAGCAGAGAGAGAGTAGAGAAAGCGCACGGTTAATTATTTCTAATCTGACCGCGCCGCGCTTTTTACTCCCCCCCCCCTCTCCCGGTTATGCTCACGGAAGCCACGTGACGACCACGCTACGCCGTGTTTCTCGCCGTCGCGGCTAGATAAAGTTCAAAAAAATTTTCCAAACGCGAAGAATGAGAATTTTCCACACGCACGCGTGTGCACGCGTGAGTACAGGACACGTGGTTAGAAGTACTGTTGAAACAGGGAACGGGTAAATTGTTTACCTGGAAGTAGACGAACGCAATATTTTTTTCGTTCGCGGTTCAATTTGCGAAAAAAATTGGTTCTGTAATTGTAATTAAGGGACAACAAAACTCCGTCCGTGTTAACTTTTTTTTTTTTTCTTTTGAGGACAAATAGTTTATGTTTCTTGTGATTTTTCGTTCGTGTAACAATGGTTTTAATTAAGTTAACAAATTAAAATTTGATTCAGATGGAAGTTGGAGTTCGCACAAAGGTTCTGCTGTGTGTGTGTGTATTGAAGTTTATCAAATATTAAAATTGCTGCTCTTTGTCACTATAGCATAAATTAATCGAAATATCCCTTTTGAAATTGATCTTTGCTAAAAGATTGCAATATAAAAATTACATTTTTTCATAATGAGAACATAATTTTTAAATCTTTTACATTACACGATTGGAATTTAAATTACACGATTTTAATGCTGTGTGACTTCTACGTGTTATTTAAATAAAGAAAAGAAAAAGTATAAGGAAGAATTGTAACAACAACACAAGGTACACTAGGGATGAAAAGAAACAAGTATATAATATAATCTAAAATGTATAATAGTTATTAATGCGAATGTTGATTATACATGCGTAGATTGCCAACATTTCCTACAATATTATTTATTTATGGAAAATTTAAGTTGGCAGAAATCTAAAGAATGCATATATATATATATATATATATATATATATATATATGTATGTATGTATGTATGTATGTATGTATGTATGTATGTATGTATGTATCTATTATACAATAATATCCAAAGTATTCGCTACAATATACAGAGATTGAAATTAATTCGTATTTGAATTTCATTTCTTTAATGCAGAGTTGGGTTAGATTTCATTTGAAATGAAGATAAAAAATGATTACCCTCACTAATTTATCTTGCATTTAAGTTAAATATTTGCAAATAATATTTTATTTCAGTTGACTCATCTAAACAAAATAATTAGACTAAATTAACAGAATTAATATTAATATATAATTTTGTATATTTACGAGCATAATTAAAAAAAACAGAATTTAAATAAAAATTTCATTCACTAAATCTGCTTTATTCTGTGCTTTATTCTGAATATTTTATGCACTTATGCTGTAGGTACAGTCTGCTTTTTGTAGATATCTGGAATTTTAATTTTTTAAAAAAATGCAAAAAACATTACAGACAGCGTAAAAATGATCCCAGCGTCCAAGTTTGCGTAACAGAATCAGAAACTATCTGAGAAACGATTTATAGAAAATGTAAAAAATTACAAACACAAAATGTGAAAAATTATTTTAATTGACGATCAAACAGTCGATTGAATCGTCTGTTCAAACGAACTGTCGTGAAATTATTTCACGAT
Source organism: Tetragonula carbonaria (assembly GCA_032399595.1). Taxonomy (NCBI): domain Eukaryota; kingdom Metazoa; phylum Arthropoda; class Insecta; order Hymenoptera; family Apidae; genus Tetragonula; species Tetragonula carbonaria. The sequence continues at coordinate 20,780,334 of JAUCRC010000001.1, read as the reverse complement.
AATTCCGAGCCAAATACGATGATGAAACAATTACTTTTCAAATGTTTTATTCAAACGATGCCCAAATAAAGCTACTGCGCATGTACAAAGATGTAATTTCGTAATCAAAAGACCATAATGAAAAATTACTGCAATTAAAATATCCACAAGCATACATACATACGTCAGTGCTGTATCAGTTCGGAGGAAAAAAAAAAAGGAAACGAAAGAAAGGAAGCGAAGAGGGTGGTTCGATTCTCACAGCTCGCGAGAGTTGATGAATTCTAATCGCAAGGGTGATGCATATCCCGGGAAGAATAAATCCCGAGATAACAACGTGCAATTAAATCACCTCGCATGTTCCCGCACGTTTTTTATTTTTTTTATTTTTTTTTTTTTTCGTACGTATGCCGTGTCGCTCGGCTTATAATTAATATTTACGCGAAACGTTTCCTTCGCGGCGGTGTTTATCCAGGCCGCTCCCCGTGCAATTAATTCAACCGGATGATAGTTCGATAATTCCGCGTTGATCGGACGCATACGAGCCTCGTTCCATATTCATCGGCCGTCCATTGACGCGATCGCACTCGCGCACCTACTTTTGTACCTGCTAATAAGTAATTTTACATGACAATGCGTCCAGCGATTGTACGCGCACAAAGACTGTGGAAAACGGATCGAACGATTTTGAGTTTGTTGGGAGTGAAATAGATCGATTCGTTGAGAATAAAATATCACATTTGCTACGTCGCTTAATAACAAAAATCGTCCCTTCTTTTTCTCTTAAACGAAGCATCGGGTGTTTTAAACATCGGATGGAGAAGATGTTCGTTGCATTAGAAAGCCAAGGTGTATTCTGACATCGAAATTGAATTTCGAGTGAAATTTAATAAATAGTTAAAATGTTATCTGCACAGAGTAGTCCACTAAGAAATGGGGTATCTTGAATATTATTATTATGTTTTCAAAGATGTGAAAAGATTTTATTAACGAAGATTCAACACAGAGGATGCCATAATATTATAACAGCGATGATTTTTGAAAATTTCAAAGTTATTTTCACTTTTTTTAAATGGAATTATATATTCTTTAATATATTAATCGATATTATCTATATACATATAATCTAGATACATTGAAAATTTTTCAATCCGCTTTAACTTCTATCTATAGTGCAGATTCAAGACGCTAATTCTTATCGGACCACTCTGTACATTTATCTCGATGGTATACTCACTCTGCTGCGAATTTATCTCGAATGGTGGCAAAACCAAGAGAGAAATGCGCGTTTATCGCGAGTCGGAATTTCTGTCCTGTCTTTTTCTAGAAAAGAAATTCCTCCTCTTCTCTTAATGCCTTTGATGCTCATTTGCAAATTTATCGTGATGACACGCAATTTCTGCTTACTTCAAGACAGCAACTGCCAAGGTTTTTATTTTCAAGTTGCATTTCCATTGTTTGCCTAAACGACACATTGACAAAGAGAAAGAGAAACTTGACGACGCTGGATTTCGCGAGTCTTGCCCGATACCCATAAAACAGTCCTTTATCAAGGGCTCGGACCAACTCTTTATTCCCCACCCTATATATAATGAAATCACCGGCCGAACTTCTGACAGCCATTGTCGAAAGTATTACGCCATGCTTGCATGTCCACTGGGAACTACCCTTTGTCCAAACCGTCTAATATATCTTTCAGATTCTGCCTTTTAATCTCGTGCAACCGGGAACTGAAGCAACACTGAAATTCAAATCATCTGTCCACGGAGCTTCTTTGCGAGCGTGTCGCTTTAAAACTTAAAGTAACCACGGTGCTTCTAATACAATTATCGCGGGGGTGATGTTTGACGTCGGGCCGCCGACGTAAAAAGAATATTACACCTGGCTGATGGTGAAAGGGTTGGCCATGCAACGCCACTTGTAACGCCACGGTGCAACGCATGAATACAAGATGCGATGTGCGTTCGTCTTGTGTCCTCTTCTCTCTCTCTTTCTCTCTCTCTCGTTAGGCCCGTTTCACACGAAGATGATCACACATGATGAATATTGAGTATACACTCTCTTCCGGGCATTGCTCAATAATTATTTCGAACAATTTCCATTGTTCGATTTTATTACATTTATCTAGTTTACAGCTGTATTTTAACATACAAAATTAATAATAATAATATGTGCATACGTCGCGTATGAACAATCGAATCGTGATATATAAACGTAAAAATTCAATTGCACGACGTATTTCACGCAAGATCATACAGACGTAGAATTCTATCGTGCTATCTATAAATCGTTTCTCGCCGAGGTGAGTTCATTCACTAGACAAATCACCCTATTCTTAATTCATCGATGCAAGAACAAACGGGACACTATATTTCATTCCACGGGGCACGTGATACGCGTTGTTCGTGCGACACGTGTGTTACATTCGTACGATACCGGCCTTAGCCTCGAGTTCCTCTCTTTCTCGCTCCGTGTCCGATACGAGTTTCCGTTGCAGGCAACCCTCGCTGTACGCTCTCGCTGGTCATCTCATCCCACTCTCGATGGCCCTCCGTCGCTGGCGTTTAGATATTAATGCGTAGGGTCCAGTATTCAGCGGCGGTTGCAGCGCAACAACGGTTTATACGAATATTCCATCCCACGGGACATATCCGCTCTCTCGGGTGCAGGCCGCGGTTGTAACTCGAAGCGAGGGCCAAAACCGGCCGAACGCGTGGAAACACGGCGAGAGCCCGCCCGGTCACCGGTCGCCACCGACCCCGCGGGCTCTCCGATATTAATACATTCCATTACCGCAGACAATGACCGGCTGAATGGACCTCTGACTCTTGATGAGCTTCGGGGCGCCCCCGCGTCGTGTCCAACAGACTCCTTCGCTGTCACCGTCTAATTTAATACACCGCGACCTCGGGCGAAGGTGCCTCGAAATGGCTGACGATCCGCCCCGAGCAGCCTGGCATTTAAACGCTATCGAGAACTGTTCGGTGCGTCGAGATGCGTTCTTTGATTCTTTCTCTAGTGTGTCTATTGTTCTGTCTGATCAAGTTGATGTTCGTTAATGTGAAGTAAGGATATTTGTACTTATTCGTGTATTGACAAAATTTGATATCTGTACGCGACATATGTTTGTCAGATTCAAACTTCTGAACCACACGATCATAATCAATTAACACTTGTGGTGTTAATGAAATTTCCAAATGTTCAGACACATTCGTGAGTGGCTGTAGATTTTTCGAATTGTCGAGCTCGCAAGTACCTACCGCGATGACGTATACTCAGAAATTTTCAGAAGACAGTATGACTTGTTGTTAGTTCTGCAAATTCATTTATTTGTTTAGAAGATGTAACAAATTAGAAAGAGCTTTCACATTGTTTTCACGTTGACGAAGCGAATCATATAATTACCGAATAGATCGTTTCTCTTAAGTTTTCTTCTTCAAATTCTCAAGTTTTTGCTTTTAAGTTTGAAAAGTACAATAATTACTAGGTAGCGTAATGTTATTTCGCGCTTCGTTATTAATTTGCTAGAACAAGACGAAATTTTTCCGAACTTCGCGTTTAACCAAATCATCAAACTTTCCTGCAGACATTCCGAGATGACTTTTATATCCTCCTTCATCTTCCTACAGTTTCTTCAACAAAGTCCTCGACGCACTGAGCTAACTTCATCTGGTAATCTACTTTCTTACACAAATTGATCGTTCCTTTTGCTAGTATTGTTTTCCAAAACTTTTAACAACCCATTTCATTATTTCTCTCATTATTATAAATATTCTTTTCTGTAAAACTTCAAATACTTATCCTCAATGGACAAATGGTTATAAACGAGTACCTTAACGTATGTTTGATGACAAAAATTTAGGATAATTTGATTTCATTTTGTATTCCACGTTCTTTGTGATAAAGATTAGTGATAAAGTGAAATCAATTTAATAAACCCCAAAATTAAATAATTTAATTTTTATCTAATTCTGACTGTTACTTACTCGCATAATTAGAATATGAAATTACACGTATTGTTCCATTAAGAATCCATATTCCATTGACGCAACATTTCATTTACAATCCTTTCCAATCAATTTCTGTTACCAAATTCTATTTTTCAAGTCAGAATTTATGAAAGGAAATTTCAACGATTCTACCTATAATAACTTAGTGATAAAAAACATAACACTTTCTAACCTTTTCCGGTATACTTTCCATTGTATTCTATAATGATTTTCTCACTATATTTTCCACGTACATTCTATATTCGCGAAATTTAAAAAAAAAAAGAAACAATAAAAAATTTCTATAATATCGCGATAAATCATTGCTTGGACTTTAGTAGATTAATAACAGCCCTGTCATTTTACTATCGAGCTTGAGAATCTTCTCGACAATAGAGAAAAATATATACTCCAACAACTTAAAGATTGTTATGAACACATAAACGGATAAATTCAACGAACCAAGGCCAATTCACCCGACGCTCTAAGAATGATAAATTGCCGTGGCAAAAGATACCTTTCTATTTTTCTTTCGCCGAGGTTACGATAAATCCCCGGTAGAACGCGGCTCGCGTGGAGAAGGAATACAATTACGCGGCTCGGGAAGGTAGAATTCCCAAGCTGTCTGAACGCCACGATCGATCAAATATTCAGGCCCTCGAACTTTCCTCCGCGTAAAGATAAAACCAGAGATGTAGTGCAGTCCCGTATAGACTTCCTCAGAAGCCAGAAGGATGGACGAAAATGCCAGACGTCGTTCAAATCGTTTCCATTGATCTCGATTAAGGATTAGGGAATTATCTCTAGCAGGTCGTGTGTCAATCCTATCCATAATTGATGCATAAAGATAACTGAGTCTGTCTGCGGCTCTTGTAAATCTCGTGAAAATTATTATTAAGTCGGATAATTGAGAGAGAGAGAGAGAGAACCGCGAAACAAAAGATACGACAAAAACATAGAAAAAAAAAGGCATCCGATTCTGGATACCTATCTGAACGATCCATGTCGGAGCAGCGTCAAAGCGTCGATAAATTGGTACCGCGATTGGTGTCTCACAATGGCGTCAGTCGTGACTGTGTCGGGATGTGACTTGAAAAAATTGCCGAGTTCCACTCGTGGTCGGATGATGGGAAAGTTCGTACGGATGTCAAACACGTTCGTACGGTGCAATTTAATTAAATGATATTCCAACGTTCATTTATTAAGGCCTCGAAGGCCGGTGAAATGGTAACGTCGCTGCGGTAATTTCATTTCGAGACCCAGAGTTTCCCGGACGATGAGGCGACGGATGATCAATGAACGAATCCCCCGAAGACGCTTTTCACGCGGACAAAATGGTTTAAAGGCGGAACACGAAGAGGAAGAAAGATAGACACGTAGGTGTTAATAGGATTGCGAAATAGGATAGATATATTTAGATAGATATATTTAGATTTCTAAAACTGAAAACGAAGATCATTTTTTTTTCTCTCTTGTGAATTGGAGCATTGTTGCTTGCAATTAGCTCGATAAAATTCAACTCCAATCCATCCAGTGTGTAAAAATTAGTTTAAAAATTGTTCGTTACTGAATTCAGCCTGTCATCTGACTTTAGTTTAGTTTGCTAGTGATGTAGTCATTGTCATTGTGTGATTTGTCGATTCCATATCCTCTTTAAAAAGGATAGTCGCTTTTCTCCTTCCTGCTGTCTTTTCTCGATCATTTTTCAATCTTAATATAATAGAAACTTTAGAACTCTTTATAATAGAAACTTTATTCGAACGTGTTGGAAGACAAAGCCGCTCGGAAAACAGATAAGTTTGTATAATAAAGGCTCTTTGTGCTAGCTTTGTTCATGTCTTGTTTGTTCCAATAATAAGAGATGTGGATGACAAAAGTTGGTCAATTACGAATATATCTGAGGCTCAGTATTAATTGGTTCGTACAAACAAGATGCGGATGAACAAAGTTCTATTTTATATATATATATTTATTTATTTATTTATTTATTAGTTCCCTATATATTTATCTTTCATTGTAATAGATTTTCTTTCTTCTTCTTTTTTTTGTAATTAAAAAATACGAGTATTTTTCGAAATTAATATTGATTTTTGTTTAGACAGAAATATAATTGTACAAATCTATCTATTTTAATTATTATCATTGAGATTATAATGATATAACGATGATGAATATTTTGACAGTGATCAAAATTCGTAGTTTTTCACAGAAATATTATAAATCCACGACACGTTTATTTTAAACGACTTCTCGTGTTCGTTCTTTGCTCTACTCCTCGCACTTTATCTCTCTGATCTAATTTTTTGTAATTTCCATGTTGAAGATCGTTTATTCTCTCCAGAGATAGAAAAGAAAAACCACCCTTATTTTCAAGAAGATTTCATCCTTTAAAAGAACGGTCTCGTGTCAGCGAAAATATTTTGCATTCGAAATACACGATACACGTTTCGACCAAAGAAAAAAAAAAAAAAAGTACGAAGTACGAAGTTTTTTCCCCGAAGGTGGATGTTTTTTTTTCGGTTGAGAGGCGAAACAGTGGAAACGACGTTGCAGAGAAATCTGGAAACGCTGCACGGTTCGCCGGAGCGTGAGACGATCGTTTTCCATACGCGTTGTATACACACAACAATTTTTCGAGTGCGCGGCGGTCGTAAGAAAAGCGGCTCGGTACTCGACTCTCGTGCTTTTACCTACCCCTTAAGAATCACCCTGGTTTTCCGGTTTCTTTCGCGCGTTTTCCACCGCCCCGTGCACAGCTCGGGCCTTTCCATATCCCCGTGTCGCCAAGGTTTCAAACGTTATTTCTCCCAGAATAGGCGCAATTAAGATGCTGGTTAGAGAGCGTGCGCGAGTGTATAAGATGATGGTCCTGTACAAGCGAAATTGCAGCGAATTGCGAAGTCAAAAGGCAGCTCGCAATTGCACGACGAGTTTCGCTCCCACGACAGATTGCATCGAGGTACACGCGGCTGCACGAGTTATTATTATTATCTACGAGTGATTCGATTTTAATTTAATTGATTCAATTCTGTACGTTATTGTGCCGTCTATGTGCCTGTGATTGTAATTCATTTAATTTGATTTCAACTTAATTTATATTTAAACGTACGAGGGGGGGGGGGAAATCTATTCCGATAAAAAGAAGTATAATAATGGTAAACGAAACGAAGAGGAAACTACGACAATAACGAATGCAAAAAACATGACGAACGTACGCATATAAAATAAAATACACAAAATAAGGAATAGACGATGTAGTGTGTGCCCTATAGTCATGTAACATGAAATATTAATAAAGTATTGATACAAAAATATGATTCAGGAGAAAAGTGAATGGTTTCGATTAGTTTTTCTCTAGATAAACGTGAAGGTGATACACGTTTTTCTTGGAATAGAATTACACTATATAATCGATGCAACTCGATATTCTGCATAAAAAAAAGTATTAACCTATACATGTCAAAAAGTTAGTCAAGTTAGAAGGTATTTTTAACTTTAATTTTGGAAAATCTGTCCTAATTAACGAACATGATGCTTTACGCGACAGAATTATCACATCACGGTACGTAATTATATCACAGTGATCGTATTACACTATTTCTGTATAATCGAACTCGCAGGAACTTCTTACGAATGTATTATGTGTGTTTTATAAAATATTTCGATATTTCGTTAACACTGCAGCACAGTTATCACTAAATCTCAATATTCAATATGATTATCTTTGATAATTTATTACACTATTACTTTTTCCGTGTGTTAATTTTTGATTAAATACGTGTTTTCAGGAATATAAATTGATTTCAAATTTTATCAGTATATTGATCATAGACACCTATCATTATACTGTTAATGAAATTTCATGTAATTCGAAATAAGCATGACATTGCGCATAAAATTTCCTATACCGAGTAAGTTTCTTCCGATTTTTCACTCAGCGGGGAAACTTCACTCAGAAGTTAAGTGACTTGGAAATCAACGATTCCTGAAACAGATCGTATTCGAAGTCAGTCTCTTTATTCGCCAGCGCCCAAAGTGCTCTCGAATGAAAAGCCATCGCTTTTCGATTTTATTATTATCAAATATTATCGCGAACGATCCGTACGAAAAAGAAAAAGAAAACAACGCGTGGTTGTCGTCGAACAAATATTTTCAAGAATTTTAACTGAAACGTCGAAGTGTTTCTGCCGATCGTACGACCGACTGAGCCGAGAGTACGCGAGACGCGAGTATAGAAGTGGTGCAGAATTAATCGAGATATACTCGGCGTACGCGGCTCTTAGAGGCAGGAATATTTCCCCGAAGCGTACGCTCCGATCGTGGAATAACTTCTCGTTCCGCGATTCCCATTTGCTCGCGTACCGAGAGCGAAAACAATTTTCCGCGATACCGCGTTTAAAGGATCACGGGGAATCTTTTGCCGCGGCAAAATTGTTCGCGCAAAAATTAAAGCCGCCGAGATAGAACGGGCGGTGAAAATGCGCCGGTCTGGAATAGAAACACGCACGCAGCGTGTGAAGGAATACACAGGCTACAGTGTAAGAAAGAAACGCGAGTCCACAACGGCCAGTCCAGGCCCTTGACTTTTCACGCGAATAATGGCTTTTACAGTCATTACTTGATCATGCTGTAATTTCGAAGGCGCAGATAAGGCTGTGCAGCGCTGCCAGGTATATACACACTCGGCTTTATACTCGCCATTCGATTACACGCTCGCGTACGAGACGAGTCAGGCGGTGAATCCCATTTTCGATCTTGCTCGTGTTGAGCTTGAGAAAGGAAGGGTCATTCGGTTCCATTGTTCCGCGCGCGAGCTTCTACGAAAGTTTCATAAAATTTCCCGGCGTCTGATAAAATCGCGAACCTACGATCCTTGGGGGAAGCTCCGAAGAGGAAAAGGAAAAAACAAAAAAAAAAAGAAAAATACACGGAAGTTTAATTCTTCGCAAGAGGATCAGAAGTAACAGTTATCGAAAAAAACGAGGTAAAAGAGACACTAGTTTTGTTATCTAACGCGACTAACGATGTTAGTTGTGAAATGTGCAGAGAGTTTTTTTAAACAATCGCGTGTTCGAGGAAATTTCGATTTCTTTCTTCTTTCTTTTTTTTTCTTTTTTTTTTAGTGTTTTGGTTTAAAATAACGAGTACGAGCGAACGAGAACGAAAATTTTCTTCGTTTATCGATAATCATTATCGAGGAAGGGAATTCTATTTCAGTTGCTTGCAATAGTTATCGATGAGGGTTTATTTCGGTTACTCATAACAGTCATCGGTAAGAGAAATCCTATTTCCGTTGTTCGCAACAGTGTAGAGTATCGTTTTGCATTCAACTCAAACAATTCGCTGCAACCGTGCCAAAACACCTCAAAAGTCGTGCTTTCGTGATGATGCGAATCTCGCGAATATTGACGAGGAATGATAACCGCAGTAAATTTTCCCTCGATGATAATTGTTACTAGTGTAGTAACGAATTTTTCTGCGAATTCATATTTTTGGGAACGTCGAATATTTATATACTTTACTCTTCGAAATTATGAAATAAATAGAAATCCTTGCCAGGGAAGAAATATCGATAAATATTACGAATATATTGCGAATTTTCATGCAAATTGATATTATCAGGAATATTATTAGAAAAGTAGTACCTCGCTAAAAAGAATATTGCTTTACACGATAAATATTACAAAAAAACATTTTTTCATATTACGTACATTTTGTGCAATTTTGCACTCGCGAATTTCCCATGGAAACGCATGGAAATTCGTGGTCTGATTATAAACAACCGAAATGGACGACTCGTTATCGGTAACCGAAATAATAAATTTTTTTCATCGACAATGGTCATCGACAAAAATGTTCTCCGCTTATAATTATTAACAGATTAAAAACCTTTTGATTGATGACCTTTTTTGATTGTAACAAGTATGGAGCAGGAATTCCATTTTTTTTTTTCGATGCAACTGGAGCGAAATTCAACTAGGTCGTGGCACGATAATTCGCGAACGAGAAAAATCGGGCCTGTCGTTATTCGCGTAACGCGCGTTCTCCGCTGATACCGAATCGAAAACCGGAATTCAATTTGCACGGTTGCTGTATCGGATCGTACGGGACGAGAACAAATTTCAACGGGTCCAATAAGCGGGCTTCTGATATTCCTCGGAGCAATAGGATCCGCAGAGAGAATAGGAACGTTCGTGGATGGGCTGGCGAGATAAAACAACGAGAAATGGCCGGCGGTGGGCGATAGTTGGCCGGCAATGTCTTCTTGATTTCGCGAAAGAAAAACGCGACGAACCTTTAAGGAGATAATTTCTCCCCCGCCCCCTCCCCGAGTGTATCGCGATTACGTTTGTTGCTTAACCGTAAGTTGACATCCACGATGCTACCTTATGATCTTTCAAAGCATAAATGCACTGCTCTTCTGCTCTCGATATCGTTTCATTCCAATTTTGCAACTAGTTAATTTCACACTATATTTTTCGTGTAATTAAACTTTGAGCAAGAACCGACAAGTTTTATTAAGGATATTTCAATAAAATGTTTGAAAAATAATTGTCATTTAATGATATGACGATTTTATTTTTGAGGGATTTTATTAAGAACAATTGGCATTATTCGAATGGAATGTCTTATTTGACTGAAAGATGTCATTTTGAGACAATCTGACGTTAGTTCATGCGAACGAGCGAGTTATTTTCCTTTAAGTTATTTGGTTATTTTGCTGTAAAATAAAATAACGTTTTACTTCATCTTGCACCTTAGTTCTGTTTCTGTACAACAATTTCTCAAACAGTTGCCCTGCAAACTCTTTCTACTAGTGATTTCAAATAAAAATAATAAATTAATGGAAATAATTTGTTATATCAAGTTGTTATCTTTTTGCATGACGCCGCAGTTATATCACCGATTGTTTCAGTATTCAAATTTTAAACACGTTTTGGTTAGATCGCTAAAAGAAAAAAGTAGAACTTTGTATAAATAGTGATTAATCGAAAGAAAAGAATGGAAAAGGAAATCCATGGGAAACCATAGTATTGATTCGAGTGACCATATTATTGATTTAATTTCATCGAAGAAAAAAATACTGCGGTATCGATTTACAATAACGTTCGAAAGCGATGTTCAACGTTATAAATCCGTTATGTTCGATTACTGGCAGTATATGGGTGAAATAAAAGCATCTTGTTAGAGTAGGTTGTTACTCGACGTTGCTGAGGTCACATAGTGGTCAGCAAAGCATCAGCGAAAGCAACGAGAACAGGAGACACATGATAATTGCAGGAACGTGGGCCACACTGCACCTTCAACCTTCAACCTAATCGAATTAACTATCTCCGATTGCAGTATCTGATCGTTTACCGGACTTAATTCGAAAAATGTAAGAATATCTGAGACTAATCGAGAAATGTATCGACGACTAAAATATTGTAGGGATATAATTTAAATGATTTATTATATTAAATAATAAAGAAAACGGGAACAAAACAACAAATAATAAATACAAGATAGACAACACAGACAACGATAATTCGAATAAACTTAAACGACACAATTAATATACAACACTCAAATTATCACTCTTTTGACCACACTCATTCAACACTCCTTTTCGATTCTCTCCAGACTCTGTTTCTTCACTCGCACGACTTTCCTTTTTTTTAAAAAAGAAAAGCGCTCAGCGCCAACGCTGTGCTTCTCACATCACTACACACAATACATACAAAATATAACTACATACAATAATTTCGATACTACAATATCATACGCGTGCTCTCTCGCAAGAAATTTTACTAATATCTTTTAACATATTTACTACAATCCACGAGGAAACTCCAGAGAATACAATTCTCCAGAGAAGGACAAAAGGATGATCGTAGGAACGTGACTCTATCCTTAATCTTATCGGTTAGTCACTAGATTTACCTACGAATTCCCTAGGAATTCCCCCATAAATCCACCCCTATTCTGAACTTGCGAATTCTCCGCAAATCACACTGTCAGAAGGAGTTTGTCTGCCCTCGGACTTCCGATAGCAAAGTTCGCGACGTTAAATTGAAAAAGACAGCTGGAAATTTCATTAAGTAATTAGTAATTAAGAAACAACGATTGCGAATACTTTCAACTTGGGGGAAACCCGAAGAAAACGTTGCGTCGACACGGTGAATTTATGGTTCAACGGTGAGCTGAGAATTTCCACCGACTGAGAACCTGTCTTGAAATTATGGCCTGTTTTTTCCCTTGTTTTCTTTTTTTTTTTGTTTTTCTTTACTTCAATTTTCTTATATTTACTTTAGTATTTACAGCTTCAACCAAGGGCTGTGATACGTCGATGAAAATCTCATCGCTTATAGAAACCCATCAGAGAATGTCAAAAGTTATGGTTAGTTTTACAAAGAGTCTAACTTATATGGTGAAAGCAATAATTCAAAATTAACTTTACTTAAAATGGATGAAACATACGTACGTTCATTTTCAACCCTCATCTGCGCGTTGAGTTGACACATTTTTCTTTTAAAGAAACAACCAACCGTATAATCGGAGCTCCCGTGTAATAAGAGTTCTTTCTTAGGCTATTGATATTTCGTTCACATAACATGAGTTTAGATTTAAATAAGTGGATTCAACCGGTAAGAATTGTTCGTTCGAAAAATTTCACTCGCGTAAACAGAGTTATAAAAAGTATTAAACACCAGTCTCTCTTTCTTTTTTTATCACTCTTTTCCTTTTCTTTTTTTCGATCGGAGCGCAGCCTGGACCAAACAAGTCTGCCCGCATGTCAATTTCTTTGGCCAACGATTTGCATAATGCAAACCATACAACGGGTTGCTAAGAGATAGCTCGAACGGGATAACATGTCACGGCTAATTTCGGCCGAATTCGGAATCATCCGCGAAGCGGTTAACGCGATGGAAAATTTAAGTCCGTCGCGGTGTCTCTTTTTTGGTCGTGCTCGATTTAACGCAGTCGGTCCGTCAGCGAGGAGACAGGATTTCCGAACGTTTGAAATAAATGTATCCTCTCCCTCGTTTGGGAGGGACACGCGCGACCGATCGTCCTTTTTCGACCGACATCGAAACCACACACGATGCTTTCCTCCAGACCGGCCACGCAAAAACTTGCTTCAAGTGGCACGTGTAGGCTGCGAACGTGGACGAAACATGGACTGAATTCCGCTCGAGAAAGGGAATGACGGAAAGAAAAGGAGACGTTCACTTTTTTTTTCATTTTTGTACGATGCCAATGATAACGAAGAAGAATTATCACCTTGTGAGAATTATCACTGTTTAAAACATGATGATATTTCGAGAGAAGAGATGTGATATTGATTGAGAAGGAAGAAAATGGCAATTTTCACTATAAAAATATTGCAGACACGTTTACCGATCATGATAATCTCGTTAATCTTCGTAATTTGACCGGTAGAAAGGAATTGTGTTGCTCTTGCGACAGTTTCTTTTATTATGCAATATGAATTTATATATTGTGAATTGTGAATTTATTACGAATTTTGTGAATGTTCTCTTAACTATCTTTGCGAACAAATGGTTATTAACAAGGCATTTTGAAGGCATTAAATTGCGTTATTTATTTTTTCCAATCAATAAAATAATGCCTGATTCGAGTCAAAAATCAGATTTTCGCTTCTTCTGAAAAACATATTTTTTCGAATTGTGTCATTTTCTTTACAACAAATACGATATAGTGGAATTTATGATAGATGAGTGATGAGTGATCAAATAGATCTATGATTTAGTTACAAGTGTCTTGTATTCTGAATTTACAACTAATGAAAATGTATTCACGTTTCGAATCTAAGTATATCGATTTTCAGCATTAGTATGTAATCAATAACGTTACTGTGATGTGTCTGATGATCTTTAATGACGTTATTGCAACATTATGTGATTCTTATTGATTACAAATTCTTATCGGAACTTGCTGGCTCTTGATGAAAATTATTCCCGAACGTAGATAATAATTCTCAAAAAAAACATTTATAATATGCTTGTTTCATAAATGATTATTTATATTAAACATTCAAGACGAACCTTCAAACCTTGAAGGTTGGAACCATTAAAAAAAGAATTAGAAGATGTACGAATAAAATAATGAACTTTGTTCGACATTGAAGAAAATACTAGAAATTCTAGATTCACGTAGGAACATTTATTTATAATTATAAATACAGAAAGGACAAACCTCCAAGATTTAAATCGTACTGAAATATCTGTGAGTCTGGGGTTGAAGCGTCGACAGTGAAAGAAAGTAAGAATTTTGCACGAACGCGTAAATACGAATAGTATAGAATTCGTTCGACCGTATAGTTCAGAGTTCAGAGAAAGCAAGAGTCCCCGGACTAGAGAATTCATCACGCACAATCGAAATTACTACTTATCGAGTAAATCTGGTTTTTGCAATCGCCAACGTTTCCAACGTGCACTTAAATTCATTTGCAATCGGGACGCGTGGCTACACAAACCATCAATAAACTATCGCGAATCCTGATTCGAGAAAAGCAGAAACAGTTTCGAGACTCGCTTGGAGGATTCGAGGATTGTGAGGCAAACACGAGCCGTAAGGCGTAATATCGTAAATTCCCGCTCGCCTCAATACTCTACAGCGTCTACATTTGCATACGTACACGTCCCGGAGACACTGTAAATTACACGCGTTAACGTTACGTTATCGTAAGTTAACGCGATCCACGGGCCGCTATCTTGGTTTCCGCGCCGTCAGCGAATACACGACGCCTATCAACACGACTGGTCCATATCAATTAGTCGTTAATGCCGAACGATATCAATTAAACGTTCCGTGTCGCGGCTGATCGCACTTAGCCAAGACGACTTTGGTTCGCGTCTCGTGGTCCACGGAGCTAATGTTCCGACCAGCGCCGTAAAACCGACCCACGCGATCCATTTTCTCTATTATTCCATCACGGTGAATTGCTGGTTGTGTTTGCGTTCTCACCGGCCGTGGTATCGGCGCGTCTGGTCTTCTTGCTTGTTCGTTGTTTCCAACAGGAAAGCAGTCGGTCCGAGCCGGTTGTTAAAGATAAAGAGGCGGTTGCGCCGCGAGAGCGCCGTAAATCTCGCGGAACACAGGCTCCAGACGTTGGTTATAACGACCGAGATCGCCGCCGCGTTATCGTTCTCGCTTTTGATGACCGGTAAGCACGATTATTAGCGCCACCTCGCTACGGTATCGCATCGAGGGGAAAAAGAATGCAAGCCAGGTGCGTTTACGTGGGATTTCGTTGCAAGTTACATCAGCAACACTGCCACAGTCGAGTAAATACTACCGTAGCACGCTACGGATCTGAACGAGGGGGCAGTCAGGTGAAACGAATTTAGATAAACTCGGAGTCCGATTCAATCCTCGCGATAGATATACGTATGTGGAAGCGTCGTCGTTATTTCTGCGGTCGTAAGTGGTCGGATGAGGGGAAGATTTCGTCTCCGCGAGGTGTCGAGTTCCTGTCCATTGCCAACGAAATTCTGACACCCGTTCATGTTTTGTCGACGCTTTCGCGCTCGATCGGATTTCGCGGATGGTGCACGCGAAGAGGGATTTCACTTGAGAATCTGACTCGAGTCGAGTCGATGAATTATTTATTTTTTGTGCAATGTAGGACTTGAGGAAAAGGGATGGGGAGGGGGGTGACGAATGTTTTCACAGTAAATGGCATATAATTGCCGCAGTCATTTTCTGCTAGCTAACGGAATAATCAAGAATTGCACATCGGATGAACTGTGCGAAGACAAGAAACGAAAAAACGAACTTGGATAATCGAATGAAATTGGAAAGAATATCGTGATACTTCGAGCTCTACTCGATGATCATTACGCGATCTGAATTCCAAACGATGGATTGGAGAACCTCGTTTTTAGCACCTTTCCCCGTACAAACGCGAAAATAAAAACGTTTTCCCGTCCATCCTGGGATTTGCGTCGGCGGGCAAACAGACTGTTAATTAAAGTCAACAAAATTAAACGACGGGGAGAGGCTCTGTCCAAATTCTGATTACATCCTCCAAAATTCCGCAAAGATTGCAAAGCTCGCGCGCCCCTCCTCCAACCCCTGCTTTTCCCCGCTTACGAAAGAAACCGAATTATCTGTATCGCAGAAGGGGAGCGTCGCCATTGTCGCGTCGACGATTTCTCCGGCGGCAATTAAGGATAGCGCAAATATCGTCGAGTACACGTTGTTAAGGCACGCCTCTAAATATTCTGATAATGAAGAATAATGCACGAAGCTGAAACAAACTTCTAGGAAGAGAGAGAGAGAGAGAGAGAGTGAGGTTAAACCTCGCTGGTTAAACCTCGAAGACGTCGAGTGTCTCCCATCCACACGGGTGTCGGCTTCTCGTCTCTTTCCGCGCCATTTAGCTCGCACCAACCAAAAGGATATACCAACACGGCTATATACAGGTATAGCGTGACGTTACGGCCGGTAGAAGCTTCCCTCTTAGCCAGGCATTTAAACGGTCCACGCAATTAGGGAAGGTGCTTCGCGCCTCATCTTTTATTCATGCCGACTCCACGGCAAGCCTCTCCGCGCGCCTTGCTTTCGACCCCGCGAAAGATTAAAACCGAACTGTGCCGATCCCTCGACCTGGACATATTAAATGGTCAGCTTGCAATTCCTCGATCGGGATCGCACCTGTGCGCGCCAAAACGCATCGAACGCGTTCTGTACGAGGATATCGCTCGTGCAACCTCTCCGCTTGCTTCTCGACGACGATCGTCTCGTCGACACGTAATGCCGGGTTCTACGGTTTCACCCGTCATCTTTCAATTTCGCGAGCTGTAATTTTTTTCTTATTATCGCGATCACGCTGTTGACGAGCGGGCAAAGGAGTATACAGCGGGGATTTAAATTTGGAGCGAAGTGTACAGTGTCTAGGTGTTAGATTTTGAAAAATCGTGATTAACTTGCTTAACTTTGTTCGATTAAAGTTCGACTCGCACACGTTTGCTCGCCGTCAAAAGGGCGATTATCTTTGATCCTGGTACGTTTCAATGTCACGAGTAGATGTTCGCAGCGATTTTTTGTAAATATAGTTGTAACTTAAATTCTGTGCGTATGTGTGTATGTGTAGAATTTTTGAAACCTCAGACTTCTTCGAACGTGCATAAACATTCGTAGTTTAATTACAAATTCTGCGGGAAATGGAATTATCTAGAACATTTAAAAGGTTGAAGAAACTTATTTGAAAATAAGAAAATATGATATTACGCGTAATTAATATAATCTAATTTAAAAGCAAATATGTATCGCAGAAGAAGAACGAAAAACACATGCAAAACGTTCCACGTTTTTATGCAAAAAGATATATATATATATATATATATATATATATATATATATATACACACACACATATATATATAACGGCGAGCGTACCAAGACGATTCTTTCATCCAACGATAAAAATTTTATTTTTCACCTCTCTTCGTTGTTTTGTCCTTGCTATTAATTATTCGTAATGAGCGCGGAGAGGAGAAATGAGAAGGGAAATACGTGGAAAACCCCTTGGCCGGAACGATGGAAGTCGGGGGCAGCCGGTCCCAAAGGCGGCGAAGTTTCGCGAGGGCACGAAGATTTCACGGTGTTATGATTATTCTACTCGTTTTTAATTTCAAATGAGCCTCTCAGCGTTGCACGTCGCCGTTTGTTTTTTTAATGACGATTGAAATTGCTTCATGCCGGACGCTGGGCCGGGCGGAATTTTCAAGTTTCTTGAAACGTTGTAATTTTCGTGAGAAACCGGAACTTCTCCATGTAAAAGAGAGAGAGAGAGAGAGGGAGAGACTGTTACTGGAGATCACGTACTAAAACGACACGTGAAACGGATACTAAACGGATTTATACAAGGATTGAAAAAGTTATACAACTTTTTAATAGTTTCTGCTTTTAAAGCATGAAGCGTTCAAAAAAGAAAGCTTTTTCACTTTATATATAAAGGTCCCGTGGGGACGGATGAAGAAAAAAATTCTCGAAAACGAAAATTTTTGTCTGAAAAAATTCATACAACGTAAAAATATAAATTTACATTAAATTAACGAACTTGAATGATTTAAATTAATATTAATATAATTCTCTTTATTAATATAACATTATATATATTATTGTTGTAATGTAATATAATATAACAGATATAGTATTACAGTATATCTTATGATGTACGTATTGTATACTAAATTATAAATGTAATAAAATATAATTATTTAACGAATAATATTACAAATTTAAATTCACATTCTGAATACGTCATTCATTTGTAATATTTACATCGATATTAATAACACGTAATATTTAATTAACATTAATGTAACAACGGTTATCGAAAAAAGAAACACGAAACTTCACTAGTTCATTCGACTATGTTTAAACACATACGAACACCGTATTAGAACATAGCAGAGACACGCGTCCACGAAATATAGTTAATTAAAAGATCACTGCAAATAATTAATTATTATTCGCGTTTACGTTTAATGGGAGTTTTCAATTTGTTGCTCGTTGCTTCACGAGAAAAAAATGCAAAACGTCTTTGTCGTGGTTGAAGCGCGTTAAACGTTCACGTGGCGAAGGTGATTTTGAAAGTTTCCAAGTATCACTTATACTTCTCCCGGGATATCCGCTCGTGCTCGGTCCCATTAAGCACTTTAATTCATGTTTTTTCTTTTTTTCTTATTTTCTCTCTCTCTCTCTCTCTCTCTCTCCTTCCTGGAGCAGAGTGTATTTAACGTGCAAGATCGTGCAGGAGTAAGCCAACCAGTCTAAGAAGTTGCCGCTGGAGGGTGCTCGAATTTATTATTGGAATAATGAAAGTATTAAAAGTTGCCGATGAACGAGCCACCCGTATTCGTTACGATATCGGAATTTAGTTGGAAAATCCCGGTAGCTAACCTGAGCTGGATGAGAAAGAAGACAGGGTCGCCCGGATATCTTCACGTTTAATTAATTCGTTACACTCGCCCCCTCCCCCTCCCCTCCCCCCGGTTATTGAAGGACGAGCTGAAAAATAGCCGGATCGTCGCGAGCGGAACGTTCGAGAGGAGAGAGAAGGTGCTGGAAGACCTCCGGAGTTCGCGGAATCTTCGCAAGAATGTTGTATCTGATTATCTCTCGACGCTCGGCAACTTCTTTAGGGTACGTGCTTGGAGTTACAACCCCTACGATTACGATTCCCTTTGACTTTTCGCCCCTTTGCACACTTCGCCAGCATCGAGCATTTTCGTTGATCCGTTTTCAATTAGGAGGCGACTGATACAAGATGGATTCAAGAATTCCCGTCCGTTAATTTTATAACTACCAGTGGCTAGGTGTTAATAAAACTAGGTAGTTTGTAAGAAATTACGCCTTCGAAGAAAAAACAAGTCTTCGTCCATACATGATATTTTAATGTTCAACGAAAATCTTCAAACAAACATGCATATTATATTTGTTGTACGAAATATTTTGAAATTTCATTAACACTGTGATAATAATATTGATAAAATTTGAGAATGTATACCTATATAAAACGTTTTGATATTTAATCAACAGTGAGATTCAAGTACCATAATCTCAAATTTGAGATGGATTTAAAAATATATGCATATGCGACAATTATAAACTCGAAAACATATATTTAGTAACAAATTATTATATATAGTACGGATATATATATATATATATATATATATATATATATGGATATATTATATATAGTATGGATAGTAACCTTAGTGATTGTGAATGTTTAAATACTTTTCAAAACTCTGCAAAATATACAAGTAATTTAAATATCTTGTAATCAGAATATAACTTTATGTACCATAATATGATTATATCATATTATAATTAATTATATATATTCGGTACATTCTATATTTTCGTTGTACGCATTATGTGCAGGTTGTTAATTAACATCAGTATCCAAGAACGTGGATGTGTAGTATGTTGTCAGTCCCGAGAAACGCAATTTCTTAGAAATACAGAAACGAAAATGTGAATATCGTCCACAGCCGCGAGACTTATATTGTGTATTGTAAAATCTAAACTATCGGAAGCGTAACATTCGTGTGAAATACGGTCGATTAAGTTCGTAAAAATAGATTGCGAGAAACAAAAAAGAAAATAATTAATAAATAAATAAATAATAATAAATCCAGCTGAAATACACAAACATTATTTCGTGACAAAAGTAGCCAAAACAGTTGACAGAAGTCGTAAAGTGATAATGAATTTTATTAAAAAGATCACGATAATTACGAAAAGAGAAAAAGTTGTGGACAACCGCAATATTCAACAGCTCGAGACAAATTGCAGGAAAAGCTGCGGTTCCAACAAATTATCGGGATGAATTCACAGTGAAAATTTGTGAATGTAAAATGTTGATTAGAGATGTTAAATGAAACGCTTGACTTTTATAAAAAAAATGATTTTACTTTTCCAATACATAAAAGCCGAGGCATAGTATTTCGTTCAAAGTGTGGTAGAAACCGTGTCTCGTTCAGAAAGTCATACGAACGTTGCATTGCAAAATACCTCTTCCAAAGCGTATCACGACGTTATTTGCCGAGATATTTCGTTCTTGGATTCAAAAGTGTTGAAGTGTGCGAAATCTCTTCTTTCTCATTTCTCATTCGTGTACTTCTTATTTTGACTTCAGTGTAAGTGTGTATACATACACACATACTTATATATATATATTGTGTGTGTGTGTGTGTGTTTGTGTGTATTGCAATTAGATTGCGGATTTTTATGCAATTTCATACTTTTACGAAAAAATGGTGCCTAGATAGAAATTTATTTCTGCAGTATAACAAGCACGTTTCACAAGATATTTTATATATTTTTACATACTACGTGCATTCTGCTGGTTATCGAATTTCTAAGTTTCACATATAATCACACTGGTACTGGTACTAAAGTCAGTGAATCAAAAGAAAGTCGTTAAACTTTTGGTGAAAAAAGATTCGAAAAAGTTTCTAATTTGTATAACGAATTAATTATTCGAGTACTATGCGTTCGTCGAATAAGCTCGTCATGGACATCTTATCGAGATGATCATTTTGACTCCATGTTTGACGATTCTAACGATTGTAGAATGAAGAACGATTCCTCGAGCTTGAAAAGACGACTGAACGCGTTGAACCCGTTTGTTTCAGGTTAAAAGTGGAGAATCTGGGTGGCGCTTGGTGTCCCAAGAATCAGATCACCCAAGAAGCCCGAGAATGGCTGGAGATCGACCTTCATATGGTTCACTTAATCACGGCTACCGCTACGCAAGGTCGTTTCGGAAATGGTCTCGGCGTTGAGTATGCAGAGGCGTATCTCCTCGAGTATTGGCGACCACGTCTGGGCAAGTGGGTTCGATACAGAGATATCAAAGGGAAAGAGGTGAGTGCCCTTATCTTCCGGGACTCCATTAACTAATTTACCGACACCGAGTCGTCTAGTTTCCATATACCTATCTCAGATTTTCTCGGACTTGCCGAGTAGATCGGCGTAGATTCCCCCGTTTAAATTCGAGAACTAGCTAAATATATACGTGAGATGGATCAAATTGATGTGACAGAATATTGTAGAGATCGTGTAGCTGCTTTTAAAAATAAAATCCCCTAGAAAAATAGGGGGAACTACTCGCGACCACGCAAAGAAGAAAGAGTAAGATATTTTACTAGTTTTTGTACTCGAAATGAACGAGTTCGAGTATAAATGAAAAATATAATATATTTTTATACATTATATTGAACGAAAAACAATTAATTCATTGAAAATTCATTTATATAAATTTTATTATGGAACAAATATAATTCATAATGAGCTCGTGGAATTGGAGTTGGTATGACATAATAAAAATTCACACAAGAGTCTACCGATTCTACTAGTGATTTTTCGTTCGGATTCAAACAAGTAAATTCAATCAACATTTAATTTAATCAGAGATTGGTTCAAATGGAATTCCATATTATATAAACAGTGTTATTAAAGATTAAAAATATTTATTAATTATCTCTTTTTTTAATTATTTGGAATCTCGTGATGCATATGCATACCAATATTGATTTTCCAAAGGCTAAAAATTTACTTTCAGTTGTGAAAATTATATGAACGTGTAGTCTGCCTAAGCTCTTAACATATGCATAATCTTATTATACATCTGATTCATTTCTAATTCGTAATTCGTCTCTATTCAATTACATTTATCGGAATGAAATGAATATCCGTTGTATTAAACTATATCGTTTGTTATAAAAGAAGTACAAATAATACTATTCACACATTTAATTTCCAGTGCTTAAATCTTTTACGTTATGTAATTTCTGGATTCCATTTAGATATGGAAACTGTTAAATTTCGAGTAATATCCCTCTTTCCTTATTAATTGGCGGATTAGCAACAAATTTTGTCTTCCTGTAGTCAATACCTTTTCTGAAAATCGAGCAATATTAACATTCTGGTGTTTCTGGTCCTTACATTTCTTTACGTAATCTTCGCATTGAATGCCTTAAAAAAGAAATATCAAAAATCGATAATATATATCAGCGGATGTTCAATGTTTGCGAAAATTTTTGAAAGTTGCAAACAACTCACGCGAGTGTGTTAAAAAGTCACGAGATTCCGAGTTTCTTCTTTTCGTCAAGCATCATCGCGATCAATGTAGCATTTCGTCGGAGTCAAAAAGGGTCGCGAGCGAGCGAGCGTACTAAGCGATTGATAAAAACAGCTCGCGATATCGTGATTTATGAACGATTCTCGCATCTGCTCGCTGGCCGATCGACAGCAGCTGCGCTCGGAATAGCCGAAACCGAAATTGGCAGCAGGCTGGCCATTGGCCTGAAATAATAATAATTTCGTGGTGTGATCGAAGCGGCGTGATTGTTGTTATTCCCGGCTGCGCTCTTGAAGCGCAGAAACTCTCGCAGTCGGCGTAGGCGAACGCCGCAGGCCTATGATGATCAAGAATCGAAGGCCAGGCAGCAAGGATTATCCCGCTCGAAACGTAAGCAGCTTATCACGAATCCGTAAGCTAATTTCGTACCGACGATGCGCCACTTTGTCGAGGCTCGTCCCGAAGCCGGTGCCTTGCGGTCTTTGTGCCGCCGAGTTTCGCGTAGTATCGGCTTCTGAATTATACGGAACTTCGCGAAAGGCTACGGATCTTTGATTTTTCTCCCGGTGAATTTTCGGAGCGAAACTTCCAGTTCCAGTTAAACTTCCGTTCAATTCTAGAATCGTTCGAGTGATCAAAATCGACTGCGATAGTTGGTCATTTTGGTTGATTTATAACGACGCATTTTTGGAGGTTTTTTTTTTTCTTTGTCAAATATTCAGATGAATGGAAACTGGTTTTTCTTCTTTTTTTTCATATATATTTTTTTGTATATTTTTTTTTATTTTCATTTGTATTTTTTATACAACTTGCCGATGGTTTTAGTGATGTATGTTTTCAGTAATATTGAAAAGTGTAATACACGATCTCTGTGTGTGTGCGTGGTTTTGAAAAGAAACTCTTTGGTTTGAAAATTGAGTTTTTTTTCAACGTTTCTTGTAATTTTTTAATATCAAAATTATTATTTAACAACGTTTTCAACGACACCGTCTAATTCATAAGTTGATATCGAGTTCTTTCGTCATCATTTTTGAAGAAACGCCATTGCAATCTCTGGTCATACAATTCTTCGTATCTTCCTTTTCAAAAATTGAATATTATTTAAGAATTAAGAATCAAATTAAATTAGTTTTATTAACCTGTTAACAAGAAAATATGAATATTACAGGAGTATTACTTCAGTTAAAGAGTATTCAAACATTTTGGTGTTATTAAAACACTCTCCTTTGATTATGCAACATAAATTTATTAGAATTGTTTAATATTTAATATTTTCTTAACTTCACATTTTAACATCTAATTAAATATTAGAATATTTAAAGCAAAAAAAATTCTATGCAAACACTACTAGAACCCTTGAGAATCTCAATATTCTGGTAATAGAACGATCAAGTCTCGAGGAAACCTATCAATATCCCAACAAGTTTCCAGATTAAATTAACCGTGCGACTAAAGAACTTGTCGAAGAATTGAGAGCACTTGGAAAACATGGGGATGGGAGTAGCACGACGGACAATATAACCGGGGTTGTTTCGACAAGTACCGGTTTAAGATAGCAACGTACAAACCAGCAATAAGAGACTCGTAAGGAGCCACGCCAAGGGCGACACGATACGTTTTTACCGAACTTATCGTTCTTTGGCTCGTTCAATGTTCATGCACTTTGTCAGCGTGATTATTACGGCACTTTAAACCAGGTGTCCCTCCTGGCGCGCGATTTCGTACCTGACGTGGCGGCCATTAATGCACGAACAGGGCAATGGCTTCGTTTTTGCGATACCAACAATGATATACAGTTGCTCACGAAAGTAAACACTTTATGAACGTATTATATTTACATTTTGAAATTATTTTTGAAATTAATTATGGAATATGTATAACTATATAAAGCTACGAGATATTTAGTATATTTTACTTGTAGAAATTCCATTATATGAATAAATCTTTAACAAGTCCATCTGACTGACATCTTTTAACTTCTGTATATATATTTCAGATTGATAACAATTTTATTCTATATTTTGTCTATGTAAAACTTTTATTTGTATTTGTAAGAATTTTTGAATATAGGAATACGTATTATACAATTTACATTTCGAAATTTCATTGACTCGATTAATATGGTTATATCGATGAAATCTGAAATATAATCTAAAAGTTATATATTTATATAGAAATTATAAGACATATGTATTTTTTCAAACATCACGTACATTTATATGTATTTAAACACTCCATTATAAATCTTGATACTCAATGAAATCAACTTCGTTCACCTATATTACATATACTAATTTTATACTAAATGTATGTTTTCAAAAAGTGTCCCGTAATTTCTGTGCCAATACATTTTCAAATTGATATCAAATTTCAATCGATACGATCGTCACCTCTCAGTCATGCAACGCGCATAAAATACATGTATTCATAAAAGAAATTCGTCACAAGTGTTCAAATACTTTCACGAGCAACGTCTTATACGTCCAACGAGAAATGTGCGATAAAGGAACAAAAAAAACAACCAGCCAGGCAAATTGGCAACGATCTCTTCTGGTCTCTCTCTCTCTCTCTCTCTCTCCCTGTATCTCTGCTGTCCGGTTGGTATCTTATTAATATTGATGGACCGAACGAGCCAAGGATTAAACCACGCCAAGAGACTGCTGCGGTCTGCTGCGCGAGCCATCGCGGTTTCCACGTCGCGTGTTCTACTTCGTGAATTTGGTGTAAAGTCTAAATTCGACGGCGATAACGATCGCCAGACTGCTCTCGAGGCACGCCTGAACCATGGATCGTTTCTCCACCTAGCGAACCGATAGAAATTAGCGCCGAACGTTGCACGTACAACGTCTGAACTCCGCTCCGCCTCGTGATTTATAGCCTCCATCGGTGAAACGCGCTGCCTTTCCAACGATTATAGCTACCAACAAAACTCACCGTTCCCGATAATCCCGATCGGATATTTTCACGGGAGATAAGAAACACGAAAAGGAAGACCACGGGGCGAAGACACCGGCGCGTCGTGGGGCGAAACTGCGATTTATCGAAGCTATCAGCTATCAAAGAAATTTTCCTCGATTCAGGACATTGAATTATTCGCCATTAAACGATATCATCATTAGATACAAATATACCCGGCTACTAGGCGCCACAAGATTAATCATCGCGTCCTCGTCATCGTCGTCGAACTTTCTCGTTCCCCGAAGAGCAAAGAATAAAAATACTGGCCTCGTAGCGCAGCATGCGAAAGAAAAACAAAAGTGTAAAGTGTCTCGTAAAACTTCCCGGTGGAGGGACGAAGCTTTTCTTTCTCTCTTTATTCCTCTCTCTCTCTCTTTTTCTCCTTCTTTGCTTCTTTTTTAGTAAATCGGTCTTCTTTATATCGACCATCTGCTGTCCAGTTGCTGCCTCGTTAATATTGATGGCCCACTCGAGGTGGCGGTAATGCAGCAATGACAACAGAACCGGAAGTTGTTGCTCGAGAAGACGCGACGCCTTCGTTCGCGTGTCCATTCTTATGATTTCATGCAAAGATTCCACTGTCGGCCTCATGATTATTCGCTGTCCCAATTATCGGTCTCGACAGGATCCTCGTCGACCGTTCATCCTCCTCACTTGTAAATTGAACGATTACAACCGGTTGAACATCTGAGCAACACTCTGGTAATCGAGCCCTAATTCCCCACCTCGGAGTGGATTCTCGGCAAGTAGAAAAGCAGATCGGTTGGCAAGTTTCTTGCAAACGTGCACCGTGATTTACTACTTTTTCCCCCGACATTCCGATGGTTTTTGAATTCCGCTCTTCTTCTTTCTTTTCTTTTTTTTTCTTTTTTCTTTTTTTAAGTAATCTTCGTTGCAGTCAGTTTGTAGAAGGAGAACTCCACTTAAACCATTTTCGATGGGGCAAGAAGACAGCGGAGGCAAGACGAACGTTGGAGAACTTCGCGTTCAAGTTTCCAAAGAGTCATTTTTGTTAAATTTAGGACGCGTGTCCTGGTGTTATCGTACCTGAGGCCGGTACTTTCTCGATTCGGGTGTCTTTGACGAATTGCCAGTATTGAAACGACGATAAGATTTTCTCGTAGTTTGATGTTTAACGTAAAATAGATAAAAACGAACGTTGCCGCGATGTTGATGGACAGAGATTTAATATTTCTGCGAATTCATATCATATTTATAAAAAACGGCAAAAAATCAATGAAATTAATTTATAATTAATAAGATTAATTAATATAAGTAATTTGTAACATAATGAAAAGTCAGTTTGAATCTCTAATAAGTAGACTAATTATTTCATCATGTATCTAGTAAGTGATTACAATGTTGTGATTACGTAACGAAACCTCTCATAGGATTGAAACGAGTCCAAGCAGATTGTTATGCAACAGCTTGTAGAAAAATTTAAAATATCGATTCTTCATCGAGTACATACCTCGTAACTATTTCGCACAAAAAGCAACCGCGATCTGATTGCAATCTGCGTTTTTTCATGCGAAAGTAAGAGTAATCGTGACCAAAATCCAGCTTTTCTGCAAAGCGGACGGAGCGGATTGCTTAATTACTCGTGGACGACGCGACGTTAGTTACGACGAACTTTTCCACGCCGAATTTCTTCAGTTTTTTTTTTCTTTCTTTCTTTCTTTTTGCGTGCGCGCAGCTTCCACGTTCAGCCAGGTCGGAATTTTTCGGATATTTCTGAGAAATTATCCGTGGAAAGGAGAGAGAAAAGAGCGCTCTCGAATGCCGCGCGCTCTCGCCACCGCCGAGGAAGCCTCAAGTTTTCACAGCACGATGCCATCCGCGTTTCGTGCCACTCGTATAGGTTTAGGTTACCACGACAGCGAACGGTGGTGAGGGGTAGAAAGGCAAGAATGTCCTCGTGGCTGTTTGTGCATACGACCGCGCAAGTTGTACCGCGTAATAATAATTGTCACGGAGCCAAAGACGGTAGCGAGACCTGCTTCAAAAGACCGCCCAGGGGTAATTAAGGCTCCAGGCGCCAACAAGCTTCTCCTTTCTGCCGGTTCTGCGAATGCGAGTGCACGTTCGCGTTCTGGGGCAAGAAGGAGAGACCCGCTTTTCTTCGGATAACGAACCCGAGCCGTTGCCCTCGCGCAACGCGAATCGTAGCCACCTAAGTCAGCTAATTAAACGATCTATCGAAATTAATCTCGAGATTTTTGCCAGTTCTGAAGCAATTCTCGCGGATTTTCCTCGACGCTGGAACCTACTACCGGCGATTAAAACTATAAAACTCGCGTCGAAATACAACAACGAAGAACACTTCGATCTCTTATCGATACGTTTTACGAAAAATTAGGCAGATGTCTGAAAATACATCCTTTTTTCTTCGAATTTACAACATTTACAATATTGTACAAAATTATGAATCATTTCGATTATTCGAGTGTTAAAGAAAAGTTCAATGATTCATTCGTGATTTATACAAGAAGTGATAGGAAATTTCTTCCGTGATTGACAGGTGAAATTACAGCGAAATCGTTCTTAATGTAATTTCACTGTAGAATTTCTGATTTGTATGCAGTCGATGGTATTCTTTATGTAAAAATGAAAGTGAAATAAGTTTTTAGGAGATTGGACATAACAATTGGCAATACATGTATATGATTGTATATAACAATTCCATGTTAGAGAAATAGATTTCAACAGATTGAATATAATAATTTACATAATAATATACGATTGAATGTAACAATTTAATGTGAACATAGAGAAATGGGTTCGTTTTTAGAAGTTTTAACGTAACAGCTTACGCGACAATGTATGTTTGATTGAATATAACAATTTCATATAAAAATATCGTTTTTAATATATGATTAGGAAATTGAACATAATAATTTACATGAAGTTTCGTTGTATTTCGTTATATTTGATAATTGAGACGTGCTTATTTTTCCCATTTCGTAGAAACATGCAATCTGCCCCAAACTTCAATTTCTTTTCTTTCTTTTTTTTTTTTTTTTTAAAGAAAAATTTCATTCAAACGGTAGAAGCGAAACGACGATTTCGCGAAGCGCGATGGAAGGAAATATTCTTGCCCATCAATCCACAAGTAGGACAGGATTAAAAAAAAAAAACAAGACGTGTCGATCTTCATTTGCAGCGAAACGCAGCATCCTCGCGTTTGATTGTCAGATTATTGACACGCTTTCGCGCGCGTTTCCGTTTCAATCGATCCCCCCCCCCCCCGGTTCGCTCGTGAATGCCGTTATCTTCGCCGTTGTCCAGGAAAGGTCGACAAAAAAAAAACAAGCAAGGAAAAATAGCGGAGAAAAATAGACGGCTCTGCCGATACTCGAAGCCCGCGGTCGAGTCGCTCTACTTTTTACGTTTCTACCATCGTGATAGTTTTTAATGAGCACTGACGTACTTCCCGTCCCACTTTCTGCCTTTCTCTCCTTCTCTCCCTCCCTCCGAAAGACCGCCACGTTCTGGCTCGTTATTTTATTTAGCGCAACGTAAGCCGTGAAACCGGGATTGCCTCTTTTGATAACCAGCCGTTCCTCGGCTTGGCAAAGAAAGAAAAACAAAAATCCTATGTCGCTACACGAATATGTAAAACCGGTGCCAGGCTGTTCAATGTTTCACCGAGCAGCCGCGCAGGATGTTTCAAATGGTTCGTGTGCAATATTGTTGCAGCATATTTAAAAAAAAAAAGAAAAAAAAGAAAAAAGCAAATCCGCCACTAGAGACGATTTATTCGAGAGTTAGAGCGGGATTATGGGGAGGGGGAGAGAATGAAACAAAAAAAAAGGAATTTCAATTTTTAAAAACTCTAGAAACTCGTTCCCTTGCTCAAATATTGATTTGATTTGAAAACGAAGATTTCAGCCGGACAGGCACTCTATCAGTGTTTGGAAGGAAACGCGATTTTCTTAATTCTCACCGTTCGTGCGGACGTTAGATCGGTCGCGGTGGATCAATAATCGCTTGACCTCTCTCGCGGTAGCCCCGATTTTTATTTATAAAGCCGTGCCAAAGTAGAAATGAGG
This sequence comes from Tetragonula carbonaria, assembly GCA_032399595.1. Taxonomy (NCBI): domain Eukaryota; kingdom Metazoa; phylum Arthropoda; class Insecta; order Hymenoptera; family Apidae; genus Tetragonula; species Tetragonula carbonaria. The sequence goes on along the minus strand of JAUCRC010000001.1, from coordinate 20,750,746 downwards.
ACAGGCTTCGACGGTATTGAAAATGCATTTGTAGAAATTCCTTTGTCGAGCCAAGTTGTTCGTCGAGTAATCGTTGTTCGTCTCGTCGCGCTATTACAAACATGAAAACTTTCCGAACAAGACGTGCATTTTTTTCAGCTTTAATCCGAGGCATAATCGTTCTTTCAATGCAAATATCAATGCTCAAGAATTAGTCCGATGCGTTTGCATTGTACTTCAAAGTACAAATCGTCACATTTATATACAAAACATGTGGACGTAGATTTTTTTTAAAAACGGTGCATAGTTTTTGAATAGTTAACTAGAATTCGGATCAGACCAAGAGCATCTCGATGAAAAATATGAAAATTCTCGATTGATCGTTGAAAGGACAGGAGGTGTGATCCAAAACAGAACCAACAAATGAATGGCGAATTCGTCTAAAAAGAAAGACGCCAGAATCAATTTCCACATTATCGTTATCACTAATAATAGAACTACTTTCGTTGATCAGATCTCTCTCGTCCGATTCGCAAGATTCGTCGAACTTTCCCCCAAAAGAATGCCCAAGAATTCGCAGTCTAATAACCAGAGAGATCTTCTTCAATACCAAAAATCATAGAAGTCTTGGTCTAAAGTCGTTCTCAAACGTAATTGCTAACGGAGCCGTCTTTCATCTGTCCCGGTCCCTTCATCAATATTTAACCTTTCCGAAACGCTTTCTGTACATCTTTTTCTTTTTTTATCGCGGCCTCCCAGCTGGACACAATATCGTTCCGTGACGTTGGCCCGCAGAAAGATGTCGCGGCATTAATTACCCGTATTTTAATGGGAAAAGAGGAGAGGCGGGGAAGGAATAGATGAAGGATCGGAGGAGAGGCGACCGGGCCGGTTTTCGCAAAAACTTCAATTAATCAGAGTGACCCGATTTCGCGGCTCAAAGGAGGTGACCCCCGTGTATCCCGCGTGCAATTTTAAAACGGCTCTTAATCATGCTTCTCGGTAGAATACAGTGACCCTCGACACCGACGGGGACGGGAGGAGGGGAGAAACGCTACTGTCTTCTCTATCTCGCCACCACCCCTCTCGGGGACGAACCCGCTCGCGTTACCATTCTCCATTTCACGAGCATTTCCTCGCGATTTTACCATGACAAACTTGCCGCGTTGAATCTCGTAACGTCGCTTAATCACCGTAGGTCCACGCACATGTTGTATAGAACGCGAGGAGGGGGCGAAAAAGCAAAGATAGGCGACGAAAAAGCGTCGCGTGCGCGGCCATCTGTCTTTGCTCGACAATTTATACGGAAAGTTGCGCTCGACTACATTTAATTTCCACCGGTCGAGGAAAAAGCAGCGGGAAGAAAAAGCGGCGGCGACTGCCGACGACGGTAACGTCGCTCGTGAACAACACGAAAACGGGCACCGCGCGGTGTGTTCAACGAAAGGGTCGACGAAGGTTCAAACGTGACGCGTCACGCGAATCGTTTTCGTCCCGCTTGTTGCCATCCTCGTCGTCTCGTGAAATTCAACGAGTCGTTCGCCTAGTTGCGCGAGACGAAACACTCGTCTACACGCGTGCAGAAATGTACATCCACTTCTAAGAATTTAGAATTTAGAATTGATCATTAATTAAAGCAAGAAGGCCCATTTTAACGCGTCTGTGCGTTAGTATTAAGTTCGAGTTCGCAGACAATCCGTTTGAGTCAGTCTGAACCGTAAGCGGACGCGAGTCAACATTCTTTGGTGTACAGACAGACACCGAGGTTAGGTTCGATGTTCAAACATGGTCAGTGTGTTCTGCAGGTGAAAGTAAGACTAAATGTTTGGTTAAAGAGTCGTAATAAAAATATGAAAATATGGATATAAATATATACTTGTCATCCTGTTTTTGTTAACACGTTGACTGCCACGCGAAACTTGGACGTGTTGCACGTGTAAAGATTTTCAATTTCTTCAAGATGTTACATTACAGTATATACAGTTTCATCGTCGTAGACTCTCACCATTGTATCGATTTAACAAATTAAACGAGACGTACGAGTGTTAACCAAATATTCGTTGGACAAGTTGGTTGGACCCGAATTTCAAACTCCGTTTTTCCTCGAGAAACCTTTGTTCCTTCTTCTCCTCGAATTTTTCCACGAATAGAATAACCTGCTGGCGAAGTGTATCATCAAACCCTGGAGAGAACAGCCTACAACACGAATCGATCGTTCGATTCGTCATTATCGTGTCACGCAAACAACCAGCTCGGACTGTCAGCTTTTCTTCGTATACACCCTTCGGGGGCCGTGACGCGGGAATTCCGTGTGGAAATCCGATAATTACGGAAAGGGGATAAGTACAGGGGCGAAGGAGGGTGCGTGAGGAGACGAACGCGTGCGTGTCGACACGCAAGCAACGTTGCGTCGGTTTCCCAGTCGCGGAGCCTGGCCAAGCCATGGTTTCACGTAAATCACCGCGCTCGTAGCGCACGTACACGCGTAAATGGGGCGGGCGCTGCGGCGGAGGAAAGAAAGAAAGAAAAAAAAAATGAAAGAAATAAGGGTGACGGGCTCGGCGCGATATTGCGGACCGGTGTATAATGTTAGTTATAATATGGCACGCACAGGAAGCCAGGAACGAACATTAGCGAAACGCGCGCTGTCCGCGAGATAATTCGGCCGCGTCACGGAACACCACCAGCGGTCGAGCCTTTATCACGGTCGATTGTTATTCTGACTGAAGACTGGCATCGAATAGATTCGAATAGATTCGCTGCTTGATGAATGAACTTGAATACTTCGTGTAATTTGAAAGAGTAGATTTTTTTCTTCTGTGATAGTTAGATCTAGGCTTTTTAATCGTGATACATTTCTATATCAGTATTGTATTATAATTGTATATAATTGTATCGCTGAAACATTTATAAATATATAATATAATTTTAAAAATATAGTTGTGAATAGTAATGTGAAATAACGAATATAAATATAAATAATGAATGTAAATATAATATATAAATATACGAACGAATATAAATAAAAATAGCAATATAAAAATATAATTATGAAATGAGGGTGAATATGATATTATTATATTGAGCTTCCGCTTGTTTTAAAATGAAATAAAGTAATTGGAGTTCGTGTAATCAGAGTCTGCTGATCTGCTCTCTGTAATAATTTTTCGTGAATTCAATTATTTAATGAGATATTAAGGAGTAGACTCGCATTTCGTAAAATTTGGTTCAAATAAAAGCAGTCTATATAAACGGAATTCTACTACATCTTACAAGCAGGTTTTTTTTAGCGGGATTTTCTGTAAGTGTCACCGTCTCGAGCATATTTCTATTTCTCCGTACGCGATTTTCAAACGTTCCACAATGTATTTTACGTTGTATTTTATAAAATTGCATTGTAATTATACATTGTATGAAATACGAATGAATTTGACTTATCATAAATTGAACACACTCCAGACGTACTTGTCGAAAAATTTTCAGTTGAAGTATATCGTCAACGATCTCAAACCTCGCCGAACGAAGCTTGAATGTCGAGCTTGGCTTGAATAAATAAAAAGAATTACAACGATATGTGTACGTTAGATTAAACCTGTGTGCATCGAACGACACGAGTTACACTCGTTGAAACGTCTCATTTCTTTTTCGACTATGATATTCGAATCCCATGGAAGGGATACCGCAGATATCGTACTTGACTCGGATGACTTCGTAAGTACGTGCTCTTCTTGATCCTAATTCTAACCGGTGGCATAACCGTTTCTAATGGTTCGGATGAAGCGAGGCGGAAACCAGAAGCCTCGGCCGCTGCCCGGAGATAACGCGGGACGCGGATATCGAACCGCGAACCAGCTGGAAAAGTTTCACCACCGCGGACAAACATGAAATTTCCTGCGACGAGTGGACTGTGGTACTGCAAGTACTTTACGTACCGCGTATTTTCCGACTCGGGCACGAAAAGCTTGCCCCAACGTATCTGGAAATTAAACGTTCATTCAGCGATGTTACAACAGGGCGGAGGTTTTCACATTCTTGAACACTTGAGGGAGGATAGTTGATCGTCGGTTTGCGGGCAGATACGGAGTGATACAGCTTAAAAAAAAAAAAAACGAACTCTCGAGATAGAAGACCCGTTTCGAGATAGGAATTTTGAAGTGCTTGAATTGCTTCGGATAAGTAATCACCGGCTTAACAATGGACAAAGAATTGAATTCTCTCGTGATTTTTATTAATGGCTCTCTAGGTTTCGATGATCTTTGACATAGAGGGACATCGCTCTTGTTGAACAATTTTATTCGGCGAAATTATAATGTCGTCGTTCTATTTTCAGAATTGACTTTGGGTACATGGAGAATTAATTGTAACGGAATATTTTAAAAAGTGAGGAGTTTCTTTTAAATATTCACTGTCCCACTAAAATCAATGATGTGACATGATGCGATATATTTTATGATTTTATTGGCAGTTCTTGGGTTTCGTGGATTTAATAAAATACATTAAAATAAGCATGTTCTTGTCCATTAAAATACAAGTCGTTCTGCTTCCAGAATTAACTTCAGAATTAATCGTAACAGATATATAAAAACAGAGGATTTTTGTTTAAATATTCTAACCGGTGATGTGTAGTATATATTTTTTATGATTTTATTAACGGTTCTTCGAGGATTTTTGATAATACACAGTGAGATGACATTTCTTGTTAAATAATGTAATTTCATTCAATGATCTAATAATTACTAAATAATTATTTATAATAATTTTCTGATTTTCGAAATTAGATTTCGCAATAGATGTTAAAGCAACATATAGATTATAACAACTCTTTTAAGAAATCGATATGTAATATCTACAACATCTATATATTCTACACGATTTTATTAACCGCGACTTTTAATAATTTCCAATAAAATCCATCGAAATTATAATTCTCATCGAATGATACGAATTTCATCGAGTGAAATTAAAACCGCTGTCGTCCTAAATACGTATTCGTAACTTTCGAAAAATTAATCCTAAACAGATATTTAAAAATTGAGAGTTTTTTTCTTTCTTTTCTTTTCTTTTTTTTTTTTTTTTTTTAATACGGCACCTTTCTAACAAACCACATTAATATATGATATTCGGATATTGAATTACGTGTTTGAAACGTTCGATTGTACATTTATATTCCTGGTTGAAGTGACGTTCATCGATTTGCCCCCCCGTCTCGCGTCGATTTACCTTGAATACGATGTTTGCATTCGTGCGAAAGGTAATCAGGTGGATCTGCGGGTATGTAGTCGGAAGTGATAGTGGAGGGGAGGAGAGGGCAAGTAAGTAAAACGTTCTCGTAAAAATATCGTTCTATCGAGGACCGAAAATCCAATAACATGGTGGTTGGAGCGGTTCGCGGTCCATGGTACGCGACGTACACGTTCCGATGCAATAAATTTCCTTTATACGCCTGCTCGATAGGCAAAAACGATCATGGGCATAAATTATAGATACTTGAAAATCGCGTATCTTAAGTGGAGAACGCTGGAACGGCCGAATTTTTCCCGCGTGCCATCCTCTTTCGCGGTCGACGATCCATTTACCGTTTTCCCGTACGTTGCTTTTCCCATCCATAGAAACCGAATCAAAGTTGCTAACGCTCGATCGACAACTCGTTCGAATCTACGAAAATAAATCGCTCTCGACAATGGCGAGACGAGATGAAACGAGACGAGTGTCTCTCGAGGGGACACGAGCTTTCAGTTTTACGATCGATCGAGTCCCATTTTTCGCCTCTGAACTTTTCGTCAAGATTAGCGTTTTTCGATCGAAGAAACAGATGATTTCGTTTATGCATTTCACGAAAAATCAAGTCAAATCTTTAAAAATACATTCGCACGCAGGTGTACGAAATTTCGAAGAAAAATTATATAAATTGGTCATTTTGATCATTTCGTTAGTTCTGGTATTCACGTAACGTCGAGATTCATAAAAATCTTTTGTGATAGATATTCGAATAAAATGGATATTCTAGAAAATATATATATAACGCGCAGTCTTTGGCAAATTTCTTTCTGACAAAGTACACACAATATGCTCCGAACGGCAAACGTATTCCGATCGTCGCGCGGATGGTTTATCTTCAGTGGCTTTCAATTAACGTTCGCTTGCTCGATACGATGTTTTACATTCAATTTCCTTGGCCCGTAAAAACCGAACGCTTCAATGGCGATGTTACGACAAACATATCTTTATAGGGCGTAGTTGATACACTTGAGGAACGAAGAGGTAAAGATGGATGCCTTGTTCGAGACTAAACAATCGTTCTCGAAAAAGCTTTCCGCATTTTCGTCCTAAAAAAAAAAGATAGTACACCGCATCCTTGATGCTCGTGGAACGAGGCAGCGATGTAATTTTATGGTGTTTGAATGATGAATGAAACGCATACAAGACGGCAGACATCTTGCCGGATATTGTCTCGTGTCTCCGAGTTATTAACAAGATCAACTTCCTCGGTACACTCTGCCTTACGATCTCATCTGCTTTGCAGGTAATAAACTCGGTGATAAACACGCTTATTTTCTGGTATCTTCTCCTCCGTGGCTGCTTATTATAATTGAAAACAATTTCTTTTAAACACTTCGGCGAATCGATCTGTCAGATCCAGAATCTTTTCACATTATATGGCAAATCGGCAAAATTTTGCGAGAACATCAGTAACATTCAACAGTTATGTTGAATACAGTCATCTGGCAGTGCTTAGTTATATGGAAACTTTTACTTTGCACTTCATATTTAAATAGAAAATAAATTTAAAGGATAAATTAAATAAAAAATTAAGCAAATTGTTACAGCCTCGAACCTGCAACATTACTACCTAAGAATCGTCTTTATACCTCTTATAAAAGATACCTCTTGTAAAAATGTTCGTGCACTTTTGGGAAATTTGAAGCTATATACACAAATAACAAATACAAATACAATAATAAATACAAAATACACAACGCGTAGAAATACGTAAAATATATAAAATATAAAAAAGTGAAGCACTTTTATAGATTCTACTCTCTCGTAAAATTACATAAAAACCCTACGATCTGCTCGTTATGCCTCGCCCCTCCCTGCGCAAAAGTAAACAGGCATGTAACCGTTGATTCGCAAGGGATCGCGGAGAGATTATATTAATTCCTCGATGAAATCGCTCGAAACGTTTTGCCAGGGCATTTTCTATTATACGAACGATAATGGTCAGACGGAAGGCAACAGTGGTAGAAAATACGAATCGCACGAGCAAACACTCGCGAACCCCGGAGAACCCCGAACAATAACGCAGATCGATATCAGGTATAATTGCTCAGCGCTTAACACTTGACCCCCCGTGCGCATGCACTGACGTGCTACGCATGCACGCACGCACGCATTCGTGCACCGAGAGGGGAAAGTAAAAGTAGCAGGAAATTGCATTAGAAGGGCACGCGTCGACCTCTCGCCCACCTCCGCTTTCCCTCTTTCTCCGTAGACGTATGCTTTCGATCGTGTGCACACGTATGCATGTGTACGTGTATGCACGCGTAGGTGTAGTAGATGGCAGGTAGAGTTGCAAGGTCGTCTAGCGTTTCGAAGGCCTCGCGCAGCCCAGGGTAATGAAAAGTAATATCCACCCTTTACAGTCATCGCCCCCATCCCCATCCCCTTCCCCCCGAAGGCTTGTACGAGCGAAAGAATGGCGTGCATCTGTTCACTGGCGTCTCGACCCTCGGAAAAATACATTCTATAATCCCTTTCGTTTTGTGAAATCACGCGAGTAGCTGGAACGAATAGCAAGAGGCAATCTGGATGTGCGCCAGGTGAATTGCTTCGTTGACATCTTCAACTTCAGTCGCGCGATAAGGAGGAAGGTAAAGCGGCACGAGGTGGTAGAATTCGAAGTTGCTGAATGTACGCTGTTGTTCATAAGTCATATAAAATATACTTTGTATAAATAATTATTACACTGGTTACATGCATGTACTAATTCGAATAGAAATGCAGATATACATACATTTAAATTCTTCATTCGCAAATCTGAAGAGAATATTTGCTAAGATACTGATAAAAGCAATACGTGATTATATATTGAGAAGTGAAGATGGACATTTATCTTGCAAAGACAATAAGTAACTTTAAATGTTAAATTTGTTCCGTATTTGAAATGTATTTCTAGCCTAAGAAGATTCTACAAATATAGAGCTTGAACGATGCAGTAAATTCATTTTAACAAAAGAACAACAATTTAATAAAACAAGTGAAATATTAACAGGGGAGAAAGATTCTTTCATTAAAAATATTAATGTAATAAAAATGTTAGTCTTGTAATCGAATTATACCAACTGTCCAAATACTTGGACAGTAGACTACGTTTATTTTTTAAGATAAGTTGATATTCGAGAATTAATTTTATTAGTAGACAGCGGATTTTTATATAATATCCAAAAATACAAGGTGTCTCTGAATTTATGATATAAACGAAGTGAAAAATGAAATTAAATGAAAATTACTTCGCAACGAAGATATCGGTGAGTCGAAAACGAAGAGTAAAATGTTTTCGTTTAAAATTTCTTTGGGAAAATCGGAAAATTTATATATAGCTGTATATAATGAACTGGAAGTTGTTCTATCTGCGAAGACAATAATACTTTTATGAGACGCTTTGCGATACGTTTTCGAGGAAATTAAATTTAAAAATTTATCAAGTCCATCAAGCCAATTCTAAAATTGAACATATTTAAACTCGTATCTTTGAAAACGAAGCCTTGGACAGAAAATTTTATTCTACATTACTGATCATTCATCTTTGTGTAGTGCAAAATTAGCCATAAGCATACTTGGTAAATTTTCAAAGGCGATTTTCTCGAGAACGATGCTCTAAAAAGAATATCATTCTTTCTCTTTGACTCAGTTTCGCGCATAGAATCGCTCTCCAGTCGGGGAACACCCGGCATATAATATTCATTCTGTTTATCACGCGAAAGCTACAATGAATAGAGCAAAATAGTCTGGATATACGCGGAGTAAATTGCTTCGTTGAAATTTTAACTTGAATCGTGCTGTAAAGAGGAAAGCAAAGTCGTATACGAAATATGAGATTTTATTATTGAATATATATGTACGTTTGAACTTATTCTTGAAAATAAATTGATATTGATTGAATGAAAATTTGATTACGACGTGGCTTTTCGAAAAATTAATTTTGTCAGCAGGTGTGCGGATTTTTATGCGCATCGTGTGAAACTGAAAGTCGCGAAAATGTAGAAAATACTTGCAGTAGTATAAAGCTATATACAATATCGTATAAATAAACTATTCGTTGTAATTAGACGGCGGATTTTTATAATGCATTTGTAGGATGCTTTTAAATGCGAAATTACAATTAAAGTTATAATTTCTGACAAGCAGACGAGTCTGTTGAAAAAAACTCCATTTTTTTAATTACATTCCTGAAAATACAGAATTTACATAGTAATCCTCTAGTTTAAATCCAGAATTTTTTTTTCAAATCGTAGATTTAGAATTAGATGTAGAATGTCGTCAATTTGCAACGTTGAATTTCACATATCATAAGTTATCACTAAATTCTTCGCTAATGATTAAATTAATAAAATTAAATAAAGAAGAAAATTATCGTGCGTAAAAACTCAATGCGGAAATTCCATAGATCGAACTGAACTTAGAGTTACTACTTCCTCGGTATAGTAGAATAATAGAATTTCATTTTTGTTTGAAATCATGTCAGAAGTACACGCTGATCGGCCATGAAATAAAGATCTCCTTCCAACAGTTAACGAACCAGTTCCACTGTATCGTTAACTCCTCTGAAATTATCGTCCGACCAATTTCAATGTCACGCGAGGGGGGCAGGGTAACCGAGAATTGAGAACACACTGAGAGGGAATCCCTCGCCGTGGCCGATAGATTTAGGAGAACCATTTCGAGAAATTAAATTCTGCTCGCACGTTGCAATCTCATTAAATTCCTGGCGAACAAACGTGTGCTTCTGTGCCAGTGGAGAGCAGCCAGTGGCAACGGTGATGGTGTAACGTGCCACCGGCACGGGTCCCTGGGTGCCCGAAATGAGAAAGAATCGACCCCAGACAGAAGGGTGGGTTCTGCGAGGCCACGAGGTAAGGGTTCACCTTGGGGAGTGCTTTCCAAGTGGCAGTTTCTCGAAGGAAACGATGACCTGCGACCTGGCTAGGACCAGCCAGAGTACCAACCGGAGCAGAAGAAGCCTAAGGGTTGCTTCCCAACGCTGAAAAACCTTAATTATATATTTATAAAGAGAACTCGATACGTATGGCGGGCACGTTTCGTATTCGACGCCTCTCGCGTTTGTATTTTTTTTTATTTATCTGAAAACATTTTTCGGATCGGGTTGATAGAATATTTGCTGGAGTTACACTCTCGTTTAATCTTAACTATTTAATAACTTTGTTGTTATACTAATACATAGTGTAACTCTGTAAATATATAGTTTACAGACGTCTTAACGCAGAATTAATGGTACGCGTATCAACATTTATTAATTAACGAATCGAAATTCGAAATGTTCAACACAAAACGACGAGTGTATGTGAGAAGAAACCCAAGTGAAAAATTAACATCTGTATTGTGCCAACTGTAAAGCACGACAGTCGTTTAATAAAAATTGTAGAAATTTTGAAAAAAAAGAACGAATGTCCTCTTTGCTTCATCATCATATTCAGTCTCTTGAAATATCTTTCTTCGTTTGTAGTAATTTATTTGTAAAAAAAAAAAAAAAGAAAGACATGGAACACAGTGTGGTCGTATTATATTGAACATTTAAAAATTATAAATTTAATAACACTTATTGAAATATAATATCCATTCGGATCGTACAAACCCGAAAAGTACAACAGAATAGACAAAGCTTCATATTTATACAGAACAATGATTCAAAACATACTTCGAAAATCTGTTTAGAAAACAAACGTGAAGGTAAAATAGTAATACAACTTTTGCGATCGGGAATGATCATTTCTACTGTAAATCATAACCAGATTTCAATTTTATTAATAATGATATACAGACAAGATATATTGCCTAATTTGTTAAACATAGTACATTCTGGATTTTGTATCATTTTACTTGTAATTTAGCTACACTATTCTGAATCGACGTTGGATTTTGCGCCAATTCCATCTAAAATTATAAAGCACTCTCAAGTGAGCGTGTTATTTTTATTCCAAATGTATCAGTGTCTGTTATTCCCTTTGCCGGCACGAAAATAAGCCATTCCATTCCTTTTGAAATTACAACGCGAAGTGATACGAGAAACCCCGGTACAAAGAAATTGAAATACACGTGAAAGGAAAAATGACGATTTTGAAAAAAAAGGAAGAAGAAAGAAAAAAATAGATTACAAAGAAATTCCATCGTATCCCGGTTAACAACTACGCGCAGTCGTGCTATATATAACGTTAGTATCCCCTCTGACGGGGAATAAAACAGTTCGGCAACAACGTTCAACAGAAACGTGTTTCGAAACACGCTAGACGGAGGAACCGAGTGGACCGAGTAATCCAATATCAGAGAAAGCAAACAGTCGACCAAAAACAAGGTGGGAAAGGTATTTCAATAACCGCGCAAACAAATCGAAAGAAGCGACCGCTTCGTTTATATACACCGAACGGTGGTACAAAGAAACGGAACAGCGGCGAACGGCGAACACAGCGGGAACAGTGATAGTAGTCGAAGTCGATGCTTAGTCGTACGAAAAAGAGACAGAAGTCGTCCGATGGTGTGTGTATACATACGTTGAACGAACGGCTGAGGGTTAGGGAACGTGCGCAGAATGTGTCGTGCCAGCCGCAAAATGCTCCGTCACGCAACTGTGTGTTGCACGCTGGCTGGCAACACACAAGAAACTAGCCGGTTTGCCCGCACGCACACACGTCCACGTGAATTTATCCGCGCGCCCCCTTATGTATCTACACGTGTATCCGTACGCCGAGGTGTGTACGCGACGTACACCTCGTGTGCACACGAGAGTATCACCGTGGCAGTGGCTATCTACTCGCCATGGGCAACGCCACTTCGCGTGAATCCCCAGGGACCCGGGGTGCACCCCTTTTCCACCTTGGAGTTTCTGCACGCCGCCGTCCACACCGGCCTGTGCCAACGTCAGATAAACCGCTTATTTTATTCATACACTTACAACGTGAAATCAATATTGCATCATTCTTCTGCACGTTCCAAGACGGAGACGTGGAAACGTGTGTGCACACAATGGGCAAAGAGAATAGAGAGAGAGAGAGAGAGAGAGAGATATCTGCAATATAATCGTCTGCTTGGGCGAAGATCAGAGAATGCGGGTGATGGACGTTTAACTCAACCCTTGGAGTCTCTCTCTCTCTCTCTCTCTCTCTCTCGGTTATACACAGGTCTTCCTTAACCTGTCTGTGAGCCAACAGATCCCCTCCATCCACGTCGATACCCAGCTCGGCTACCCGTCTTCCCTCTCTCCCTCGTCATACCTAACGTGGTGGAATGCGGGATGAAATTAGTCCTTAGGCCCCCCACCGTCTGATGCGGTGGAACGCGATGTCCGCCTTGCGACGGGATATCCACGGTCAGACGGCGGTGGTATGTGGCAGTATGTGCCGAAGTGCAGAAACGCATCTTCCCGGCGATATAAATGTCATCGAGGGGGGGGGAGATACTTTGACAGAATACCAGGAGGAACGAGGCATGAGGGGCTCCGACCTTGCCGCAGACACGTTGACGCGCGCCGATTATAGCTTTTTCTATTGGCGTCACGTCACATACGCAGCGTTGGAACGTTGCGCGTCGCAGAGAGCACGAGGGATCCAACCCGTCGAGAACCCGTCTCCTGATCCCTCCTATTCGTTTCGCAAACGTCGCCGTCCTGTCGCCTTCCCGATAGGTCGCTCGCCGAAGCACGCGGGTAAAGTGTCTGACCCGAGTAACAGCAAGAGGAACGTCAGTTGAACGACTGACGAATCGTCCGGGGCGATTCGTTGGAACTTTCTCTCCGTATGCTGCTCGAGAGTTGAGCAAAGTTGGAGCGTGTCTCCAACGAGTGACGTATACGTTCCTAATGATCCAAGTTGAAAGTATGTGGAGCATAGGTAGCGGAAAGGGTGGAAGAAGTGAAGAGAGATGCTGCTTCTCTCTCTCTCTCTCTCTCTCTCTCTCTATCTCTTTCTCTAGAAGGGGTGAAACGACGAAACTCGAAGGTTAGACGGTAGACTGGAATTGTCCTGATCTTTAACCAAGGTTTCCACGGTTGCAGGTAATACAGGGTAACACGAACACGTATTTGGAGTCCAAGCACGAGCTGGAGCCGCCTCTGTGGGCGAGCAAGATCCGTTTTCTGCCCTACAGCCATCACACGCGGACGGTTTGCATGCGGGTCGAGCTCTACGGATGTTACTGGAGCGGTAAGCTGTTTGCACTCTCCAATTTTCGTTGAACTTGCGCGCCGCTTAGAATACTCGCCGGACTGTCCATTAACCCTTATGCTGCCATTGCCGTGCGCGCAAATTTGCTTTTCAGAATCTTGCTTGTACAATTATCCCCTTTCTTCCTTTGATGAACCAACATCGAATTAAACGTTCAACCAAACGGAAAGGTACACATCAAGTAACATAGAGCCGGCTATTGTGTCTTGCGCCGTTCGCGATGCGTGCAAGTTCAATTAATTGCGAATCCAAACGCCTTCCGGCGTTTTGCCAGAACTTGCACCCGAGTACATTTATTCTCTCTCTCTCTCTCTCTCTCTCTATCTCTCTCTGTCTCTCGCGTCAATGAGTATTACAATGAAAGAACTGCGAACTTGCACGTTTAATGGAGAATTTAATCAACTAACGATGTTGGTTCGGACGGGATAGATATCTCTTTAGTTAGTAGGTATATTTAATTAAAAACGGACGCTAAAAACATCCTCTTGCTATATTTTTCTTTCTACTTTGTTTTTCGTTGTACATTTCTGTTTGAAAATTTGGTGCGCGTTGATGTTTCGAACGAGACGATGACTTTTCGATATAATGAAGATATTCCACTTGTAATGTATTATTTCCGTCAGTCGAAGGACAAGGATTAATGAATTGAAGGATTTTTGTTTGTAACGACTTTCAAAATTTCTTCGCGAAATAAATGTTAAAAATTCGATATACTCAATTGTGACAATAATTTTAGATCTAATAGTTTACGATTAATAACATTATTGTTATTAATCATTCTCTATCGGGATAAACAAGATATAATCTTCATCTAAAATTCAACTATATCGATGAAGCTATTTTGTTTCTTCAATTATACTGATGCAATTATCCTTTAGTTATATTTAACACCAGAACAACCGACCATTAATACGTAACAAAATGTTCTACGTACAAGTCACTATGATTGAAATGACAATAATTAAAATTGTACAATTGCGTTTCTGCAGATCCAAGCATAGAACTATAAAACGAGAGTTTTATCTTCTTCGAGGGATAACTTTTGGAACCGAGGTGTACTTGCACACCTCGCTAATTACATCCACGCTGTATGGATGAAAATATTTAGCAATCTCATTGATCTCTGTTCTTTCTACCACGTATCACGTATTCCTGCGTGATAATAACAATGTCCGCCGACAAAGTCGAAACCCTTTTACACGGGTCGTTAGAAGGTAGACGACCACTCGACGGTGACTCTACACCTTGACCTTTTGATCGCAGATGGCGTGGTATCCTATTCGATGCCCCAAGGTGATAAAAGAGGTAATGGATGGGAATTCTTCGACGCCACCTACGACGGACACTGGGACGGAGAGCTGCGGCGTGGTTTGGGCCAGTTGACAGACGGCAGGACCGGTCCTGATAACTTTAAACTGGGATACTACGATAATGATCGCACGCAAGGATGGGTCGGCTGGAGGAACGACACACGTGGACAACCGGTCGAGATTAAATTCGAATTCGACAAGGTTCGAGAGTTCTCGGCCATTCACATCTACTGCAACAATCAGTTCACCAAGGATGTTCAGGTGAGTGTTCGACTGTTCGTTGGATCCTTTCATTTAAACGTTTACTTATTATAGAGAAAGATCTAACAAAATGTTATCGATTTTTCGTGTTTGTTTTTGTAATATCAACGATTTTAACGTCGATTTAGTAGAAAGCATGTTCTTGAAAAATATTGAAGTTCGGTGAAAGAAGAAGGAGAGAACACAGTCGATTTTATAAAATAAAATTCAATCTATACGTAAAACCGTGATTTTAGATATAATGTAAAGAGTGATTGGATTACGGTATAAAATTTTATTTGAAGCGTTGTATAAAGATAAATTGGGAATTAAGAGAGGGACAGGTTTCGCAGGTCTAATTATAATATCCTTGTTTCTCGGGAAAGTGCGAAGGAGTGTATTTTGTAGTCCAAAAAGGAGAGCATAAGAAACATTTTACTAGCAACTTTTTAATTCAGATTAATGAATTCTCCAAAATTATAGTTATGAGAAAGGATTTGTATAGCATCTTTTTCGTGACTACTTCTCCTTTTAGGTTAATACAATTTTATGAAATCTTCCAGAATTAAGTCTCCAGATAGTCTCTTTTCTTTTTAAGCCCGCACAAATCATCTCACATCTTCCGTAAAATATTTATCATTCTAATGTTTTTTTATATCTGGCGTTATTTCACTGTTCGCCTCAATTATTTCCAAGTTACTTCAAGATGGCAATTTAATCGTTACGAAAGAAATCGAACCCCTGACGCGACGTGAATCTTTAACGAAATTCCGTAATAGCGTAAAAGCACTGGAGGAAAACGTCACTCGTACGATATTAAAGTCGAGTATATCTTGTAATTTTTATCTTGTATTTTCAGATTTACTTCAAACTTGATCAAACTTAATCGTAATAGTTGAGTCGCATGTTAGTGAAATTTCAATCACGCATAACGTAATGATATTCAAATACTTTCGTGATTAACTATATATAATATCTCGTCTCATTCAACTCGATCGAATTTGAAAATGTATATAGAACTCAGAAGCCGATAGACACGTTAAATATATTAAATATCTTATCATTCCTGTACGTATTTGTAGATTTGTTTCGTATTTCACCAGTAATCAAGATAATCGTAACAATAAAATTCCAAGATATTTTACGCAACACCCGAAATGATATATACAAAAGCGAGAAGTTTTCCACGAGCCTTCAAACAGCTTCGCGAGTGAAAATTCCATCGAAACCCACCCTCGGGTTAAATTCGGATAAATCGCGCGCCGTCGGCAGAATAAAGATAAAGTGGGAATTAAGAGAGGGACAGGTTTCGCAGGTCTAATTACGTATCCACGCCCTGCTCTCCGCCGGCGTAAACACTGGGAAATCGTCGAATCGTCGTTTACCTCCTCGCTTCGGCGCGACGTTATTCCTACAGCCCTCGGCCACGTAAGGAATGCGCAAGCAGCGCCCGATCAACAGGCTTACCATCCACCAGTTGTTCGGAGATCGTTTTACCATCGCCTCGTTCTTGCTCGTTCGTCTTGCAACGTCTCGTCCTTCTCGGTTCTCTCTTCTGCTCCTCCCCACGGTTGATTGAATATTCCACTCGACGCTTTATCAGTCAGACGCCAGCTGAATATAAATACAATTTGAAACGGTAATTCTTGCAGTTCCTGTATCATCGGAGCCGTGGCTTATTGGCGCAGATCGGGCGCAGATATCGCTTAAAAGCACGGCGTATAATCGGCACGCGTGATCTACGTTATTAAACAGGATCCGCGCGCGAGTTACTTTCATCATCGACGATCTAGCTTTCATTAGCATTTGCTTTTAAGCCGGGCGCGTTTTAACTCGCTCGAAACGCTCCGTTCGCCTCTCGGCCTTTCGACGAGGCTCGTATATGCGAATCCTTATCCGGTTCTTTTTTTTTTTTTTTATTAATCCCGGGGTTAAATTTAGGAGCACAATCTGCTTCGATTTCTGTTTGCACGAACGGAAATTACGACGCTGATGAGGAAAGTATAAGAGGACGATTTCGTCACGATACGTGATTTTATTTGTAATATACTAGAACTAGAAAGCTATCAAATGACGATAGCTTAGAATGTTTTCTTACAACGTTTAGAATTTTAGATTGTAATGTTTAAAATTTTTGACATAATGTTAAAGATTTGATGTACTGGTTAAAGACAAAGAGACATCTACTGTGCTTGTTGTCTGACGAGCATTATATTATTGTTGAACCTAACAGCTTACGACATTGTGACTATTCTTTTACGTTTAATTATGGTAAGATATAATCTTCGTTTCATGAACAACAGTTCTAGTAGACTAAAATATTATTTTCTTCCTCTTATTTTTATTTTTAATTTCTTCCTCTTATTCTTAGATATTAGATAAATAATTTGTATTTATTTATGCGAAATCTAAGAAATGAATGTAAGGAAGCAATATTTCTAGACTGCGGATTTTTACGCAAATTCATATCTTTGGGAATGCGATTAGTAAAGTAGACCTTCGAGAAAAAACTGATTTATATAGACATTGTACCTCAGATATTTTATATATAATTTACACTTCAAAATTTCTCTCCTATTTCCTTTCAGTTTTGATCCCTTGCAGTTCCGTGTAATTGCAAACATTTATTACGCTTCGACCAGTTAGTAATACCATTAGAGAAATAATCTTCGCAGTCTGACGATTTCTACGATTAACTGACAAATTAATGTAGCGCAACTCCTGTTAAACTGAAAGAAAATAAATATTTGAAACTTTAGAAAATCGCAATCGTTGCACGACGCGGGTTTGAGTTTCGAAAATTTTTCACTCTTTAGCATTTGCACGCAGGAATGAAGGATGACTCAACTCTCTCCATTACATTTATATTCCGTCTACCCATGCCATTAGAGTAAATCACGCACGCCGCCATGAAAACCACCCTCTCCCATGAAAATTCCAGCAGGTACCTTTTTAATAACGAAAATTACAAATGATCGTCGTCTGGAATAAACGAAAATAACGACACGACCGTTGCTAATTCATCCCCGTTCCGAAATACCACGAATTAGAGAGAGGAGAGCGTGTCAGTGAAGGGAAGTTTCGCTTGAATTTATCCGCGCTCGGTTCATTGGAAAAATACGCCGGACGATCGTTGAAGCTTGCTCTCGATTCTATTTCCCCCTTCCCCTTCCCCATCCGCCTCCATCACTTTTGTCTTTTTTTTCCTCTCGCAAAAATTAATGTAAATTTACAAATCCAATAATTCGTAGCGAGGAAACGACGCTATCTCGCTCGGAGAACGACCGAGGATGTGGAAAAAAAAAAGAAAGAAAGGTCAACGCGCGTCATTCGTTGCGAGTTGTTCGTCCGTTGAATGGCGGATGAACCGGAAATGAGTTGGCTGGCTCGCGTTATTCGCGGCGTTCTTCGTCGCAGCGCCGGCCAATAACTCGATCCCTTGTATAATTTCCGTTTCGCCGCGATCTCGCGTTAACTTCGATAATGTAATGCAAATACATCCGCCACCTCTCTTCGATCTATTCGCCCCTCTCTTTTGTCCTACGCCCGCCGTTGGCTCGGCGGCCCTCCCCATTGATACGGATACGATAAAGGCGGGCGCGTGCGACTCGAATGCGAAATCGGAAGGCCCGACACGACGATGGAATTATTTCCGAGTAAAATAAAATTCCCGATTGCCCGGTCGCACAGAGAAGATCGAGCCTCGGGTTCGCGCGATTCGACGGATGTGTTTCCGGCGATCGTGAACGTTAACGACCAACAGGAAGGAATGTCGGATTTTTCGAAGGCACGAGTTCGACGAGATGGTTGCACGATTTGATAGAAACGACCGAACGAGTTTGGCAAATCCGGCAAGTGGGAATTTTTAAGAGACTTGGAACTTTGTATAAATGTAGTTCGCGTGATGATAATAAGGGGACAATTTCTTTTTCCCCGGGGGGGAGGGGATGAAAGCACCCCGTCGAAATATCGAGTTTTCACATTATCGTGAATTATATGAATAATTTATGAATGCGAACTGCTGATAAACTGGTGATCTGTGATGTAAAAGAATCAGATAAAAAAAGATAAATGGTTTCAAGGGGGTTATAATCTGTTGTGAATCTGGAACTGTGTAATCTCTAACGCGCTAATCGATACAACTCGACTCGTTCTCTGTAAGAAAGTATATTAATCGATGCAAATCAAAAGACTATTTATTTAGGAGATATTTTAGCTGTCATTTTGCAAGCAGTCGACAGAGTAATTCAATCAACAGGACAGTTTAGTTATTATATCATAGTGAGTAATTGTATTACAATGATCGTGTTATAATAATATTAAACTATATTAAATTATTCTGTCGATTTTATCAGCAAGTCAATTTTAATAAAGAGCGAGTTAACACTGATTGGATTTTAAATCCTTCATATGTAAGCGAAGTCTTTTTTTTATGAATATTTTCAATAATATTATACGGGCTCTCGAATTTTAATATTCAAATTTTTCCAAATTTTTGCATTCCATAGGTAAGAACTAAAACATCATGTAGCAAAAAGTTCATAAATGCTTCGTTAAAAAGTGTAACAAAAATATAAAACGTAAAATTTTATGTAACGCATTTCGAAGCATCATTGGCAAAATTGATACTGAAGTACCATTTACTATATAATGTACAAATGAAAATTAAAAAATGCAGAAATACACGTGAGCGAAGAATTAATTCAACGAATTGGTAATTCCATTGCTGAGATTCTCAAGAAATTCAGACTGTGATAAATTTCGCATTACATCGACGTCAAGCTTGCACCAACACAGAAGATGATTATCTTGAAATGAGAATTTAAAAAAATTTAGGCTACATTCAATATTCACCTACAATTTCCCAACAAAGCATCTGTAAACAAACTTCATATAACATTTTTTTCTCATTTTCATTTGTAGATTATGCCGATACGATTATTTTCAGAAAAGCAAGAAACACTCTGTACAGCATCTTCGTCTCTTCTTTTTTTTAAGTAATATGTAAAGTATGTACCAATGGTGTTATCGTTTATCAATAATTACTAATAATTATCAAAATTCAGAAGAAACATTGAAAATTATTCTACGAATAAGAGAAATTTTCACATCTGAGAGACAAGTAAAGAAAGTGAAAAGTAGAGTAGAAAAAAAAGAGGACAGAATGGAAGAGAAGAGAACATAGCGAAGAAAAGAAAGGAAGAATGAACGTAATGGAGAAAGAAAGAGAGGGTAGAAGAAGGAGAGAAAGCTACAAAAAAAATCGAATACAATAGGAACGAGCAGAAAGAAAGCTCTCGAAAAAAGAGACGAAGATACTGTACAGAGTGTTTCTTGCTTCTCTGAAAATAGTCGTAGCGGCATAATCTCGGTATCTTTCTTTCACCGCGTCCGCTATCCGGCTGTAAATCTCCTTTGCCAAAAGTCAATCAAGACCTCGTCGAAGCGTTTCATCACTATTCAACCGCGTAAAATCGGAGAAGCGTTGCTACTCGTTGCGATCTTCGGCGCTGGCTGCAAGCAACTTTCGCGCTGCAATATTGACAACGTGTTCCACACTCTGCGGAAACAAATTTTCCGTGCACATCGGTTATTTCCTTTTTTTTGTTTCGCGTAATTAGATTTCAGTTCGACTCGCAATTTCTAAATGTGAATATAAAAGCATAAAGCCCAGCGGGGGCAAGTAACAAACTCGCCGAACAGGAGGGGGAGGGGGGGAAGGTAAATAATCAAAAATATTTTCGTTCGTTTCATTTATTTCGCCGTTTTCCCGCGAAACTCTGAAATAACATCATAAAAGCATCGGCGTAAAAATAATTTCTATAATAATTCATAGGGCACAAAAGCCGCACACGCGGAATATATACACGTCGAAATTAATATCAGAATTGTTCTTTCTTTTTCAACCCCCTCTATCGAAACACGGCGGTGAACACGACAGAGGGCGCCGTCGTTCGGCGAAAGCGCGCCGGTTAACAAGAACGCCGGTCGTACGATAACGCAAATACTCGAAACAGCAATAATGTAGCTCGCGTGGAACGTTCCAGGGTGCTTGTCGCAAATCCGCTTTAAACTCGTACGAGTGTTTTGCTGGACGAGCGCAGTACATTTAAAGATTTGGTGGCGCGTGCGGTGAAATATGCATGGACGATTATTGAACAGTCCCCGCGAACTCTCGGCGAGGAGGGCGGTGGGGGGAGGGGGGATGGGGTAGACTAGCCGAATTTTGATTCGGGATAAAAGCGTCCCGGGGATATTTCGCGCGTTTCGTAGGCGGATGGCCGGCCGTTTCGAGTGGCCTAGGCTCAGCTTTCAATCGATAAATCGTACAATGTTAATCAAGGATCGGGCCGCGTATTCCCGTATTCATCAAAAAATCATTCGCGATAATTGTCATCGTGACTATTTCACGATTGCCGCGGTCGATTCGGCGGCGTGTACGGCGAACGGTCCGGTCCGGTTTCCCGGTACCGGGGCCGGATGAAACTTTGATAACCAGCCTGATAAACTTTAAAAATTTCGTACGACTGTCACGCTCATGAATACATTGAGCGCGGAGCATTTCGTCCGAATAAATAACACCGTTTAATTGAAACGTTCGATCTCTGCGGAGCTCCAGAGGGAGCGAGGGTGAGGCGCTGCTGCCCGATGGATGGACCATCGCCGGGGAATACGGCAAGAGAGAGACTATATTTTCAGTATCAGCAATTTCACGCGAACGGCCACGGTGAAGCTGACGATATTTTTATTCGGTCATGACCAGTGGGACAAGCGGGGGAGAGGGGGGGGGGGATATGGGGTTTGGCCGACGAAAAATCATCGGGACATTTCGCCGGGGCACGCGCGCCACCCCCACGTTTTTTCGAGGCAATTAATGCCGAAGATCGACAAACCGAGCGAACCGGTGGGAATGAAAAAAAAAACGAAGGGAGAAAGAGAACAAGAGAGAGAGAGAGAGAGAGAGAAGGGAAGAGCGAGAAAAAAAATTCCCAGCCTGCAGGAAAAACGCGTTCACCGCGGAACGCAAATACGCGGCAGCGGCGAACACCAGCGGGTGAAAAGCGCGTTTGCGTTTCGATTCGACGTGTTGCGGATCGTGGGAGAGCGGTCTTCCTCTGAACGACCGCGGTAAGCGCTTTTTCGCCGTTCGGCCGCGAAACGCACGCAATTGAAACGAGCCTGCGAGCAGCATAGGGATGGATGGTGAGGGGAGGAGGGAGGGAGTGACACGTTCACGAGACCGTCAAAACGAACGGATAAAAATTACGCGTATGAAATTCTTCACTTATCGCGGTGGCCAGCGAACGCAAATATGCGAGCTCACGGTTCGTTCTGGAATATCGTTGAACAGTGGTTCTTAACTCATTCGCATCGCGGCGAATGTAGTCAATTTTTTTCGTTGTCCCCTCATCTGTATGATTGACCGTAATGTAGCTCAGCACTCGCGATTTGTTCTGAAATTACTTACTAATTTTTATTAGTAATGTGATATGGAATTAGACAGCGGATTTTGGCGACTTTAGAAGAAAGTATAACATTTTATAACGGCAACGCAAACGAATTCGATCAGCAAGATTATTCGTTTAATCGAATATTGACTAAAATTTAGCTGAAATAAATAAGATTCTACTGATAATACAATGAACGAAAGAAATTTCTGTCTGTGTGTTTAACTATGTTCGTAAAAACATCCACAATCTAGATCATTTTCTATCATTAACTCGATTCGAAGGTTACCAACGCGGTTTATTTAATTCGCGCAGGAAACAAAATTAATTAATGTTCTTCTACGTGTGCTAAAGCCATTCGAAAATGGAAATAATAAATTACTGGAAGCGACTGGTTATTTCAAATTGTCTTTACGTCAAACTCGGTTAAGAACCACTGTCCGCAGAGGGATGCGAGGAAATTAAAAAAAAAAAAGAATGACGGATAAAGGGAGAGCGACAGAGGAAATAAACGTGCGTGACAAACTATAAACGCACGGACGCTCTTTGACGCGACAGCCCTCCTGAAACCGCCGTGTCGATGCCCCCTTCGTGGTCGAGCTTCGAAACAGAAGCACCCGAACGGCCGATCGTCCTCCAGATTCCCTTCCGTGTCGCCAGGTTTTATATACAGAGTGACCCCGTCTACCGGCGTGGCCTCGCAAGCTCATAAACCCAGAACCCCTCGCACAATGGAGCCTCTGTCGGTACTCTCGCCCGTGGCGCATCTTTGATATCCAAATAACATTTTCCCCTTCGGCGGAACCAGCCAACGAAACATGCCGCCCACGGGCGATAATAGACTGTGATACGAAACGTTTTCCTCGTCCTCCTTCTTCTTCTCCTCCTCCTCCACAGTTTAAAAGAGTCGTGACGCGCGGCTCTCCGCCGTTCTGGACGAAAAAAAAAAGGGAAACGTCACCTCGAGATCTTGAGAGAGACCTCCGTGGAAATTAGTTGCGAATGAAGTAGCCAACTTCCTAATTAACCGCGGGATTTTTCGGCTTGCGGACATGCGCACCTTCGCGCGCTTTCGTTTGTAAATAATGTATTGAAGTGTACACTGAAATCGAAATCGAATTCGCTAGTGAATGTCAGATAAATAATTGGAAATCTAGGGCAACTCTCTTGATGTCTCTGTTACGTTTCTGTATTTTGCCATATTCTACTAAATTTAACGTACGTCACGTTATTCAAGTTTGTTTTTAATAAGTAATAATTTTTAACGTAGCCGATCTTACTTTTAAACAGCTTCGTAAAGTCTGCGAACAAAGTTTTTCTACGTGGCTAGAAAGTAGAAACACATATTTCAATCATTCGACGTAGCAATCGATGGACGTATATGTATTTAAAATCATTTTACAGAGTATTCAATCACCCAATTTATACATTAAGATCAAAGAGATTCGCTTGAATTGTATTTTACAATTTGCAATAATTTAGAAGTATACATTAATGGCCGAAGTTTTGAATTAAATTGTATTCCATTTCCATAATTAATTTAGAACTTTTTTTTTTATTTGCATTACAATCAGAATAAACTTAAACAAAGACGTGTCAGAAATTGTAGAAATCATTAAAGTAAAGAAAATCACTATTCTTCTCTGACATATTAATTATCTCGAACTGATTCATGAAGGACCAAGCAATAATTGATCACAATATCGTACATACTTCAATTTCATAAAATTATAGAATGTAGATGAAAGACACAATAACGAGAAAATATTTAACGAGTCTTTACAATTTCCTTCCGTATTCTTGATATTTAAAAATAATGATATAAATTGATTGGAAAGAATTGCAAGTGAAATATTGCATGAATGCAACGTCAGTCTTTAATGTATGATAGAAATCAGAAAAATGATTTCAATTTTATATGTATAATATACATCGAAGAATAATTCTATTTTGTACGTAACGAGTCGCGAGGATCATAAAACCATCCACTGACGCACATTGGTGTCATAAACGAATCGAATCGGATGACCTCGTAGTCATAGGATCTAGTTGGATCATAGGATCGTCGGTACACGTATAAACCCGGAACAATGGGATTTATTTGACATTACCGCGATAGTATCCCAGTTTCATGGTATATGGCTGCTACGAGACCCACCTGAGGCTTTCTGGAATATACGCAAGGACTTTACAAAACTCGGCTAGAATCACCCGAAGTACTAGTCAAAGTTTCGGGAACTCATTTCTAACGCAATGTTGTTTCAAGATAATCATCCAGTCAATCAAGATGATAATTTGATAATTATTTTATTATTTGATAATCATTTAATAATTATTTTCCAAATATTTCGTTCAAAGTTCAAGTCGGAGCAATACATCCGACTCGAACGAAGTGGAGATAAAATCTGACCGATCCTACGCCACGGTCTAATTTTTCCCGATTGAAAAATCGTAGTGACATATTAGTATTTCCACGAACACACCTCTAGCCGTAAAATCACGGATCGGATTAGATCCCGATCGCAGCGGGTGGATGCACTTATGCCTAATGCACGTAAACCAAGTGGCAGCACCCGGTCGGACAGAGAACGACGAAGATCTCGTAAATAACGAGATCAGCCTGTAATTTTCCTGTATATATATACGCGAAGAAGAAATGTTTGACGTAGCAATTTAATAAACGTAACGGCCAAGACGTCTGCGAGTCAATTTACTTATCCCCGTTCTCCGTCGAAGAGAAGGAAACGAAAACGAGCAAACTCGCCCGCCGCGTCTGATAAGATCCTCCACCCTCCCCCCCATCCCCCCACTGCGTTTCTGACAGCGTGCAAATACTTTTCCTCGGTCGTATAAGGACTGAAACCTTCTCTCTCTCTCTCTTTCACACACTCTCTCTTTCTCTTCTCTCCCCTCCCGGTTACCTTTTCCGCTAGTTCACCGTTCCGGTTCGTCAAAGTGCATAAATTTCCGTGATTGCATCCCACCCCTCCCCACCAGCACCACACCCTCTTCGACTCTCGATGCAACGGTTCTTCGCCCCTTTCGGCTACCAGGTTGCTCCCGTGTCAATTTTGTTTACGAATGCTCTTTCCTACGGGCTCCATTTCAATTTCGTCCCGGTGTGGGTGCGTTCCCTTTGACGGCCGCGAATGAAAGCTCTCTCTCTCTCTCGCACGCGCGCTCTATCCCGCATAATACATAAGACTCGACGACCGGCTAATGGCCAAAATGAGCCGCGCTACGCTGGCCAAGTCTCTCGGCTGTTTTAACCCGAACCGAATCGAATCCGAGTCCTTTCTATGACTTTTTAAAAAACGGCCGCTTCGCCGGGAAGGCGAACGAATCGTCGGATAACGGCTAATTAAAGCACCGTCCGCTCTGTTTCGTCTATCGAATCCTATCGGTAAATTAACCGCGCGTGCACCTGTCGCAGAGATACCGTGAGAGGCCATCGAATATTCGATTATTGAGGCAAAAAGGGGAAAAAAAACAGGAGAAGATTCACGAACGAATTGAAGGATTTCGAAAGTGTTTCGAATTTGTATCGGAGAAATGAAAATCAAACGAGAGATGGGGAAGAAGAGTGAAGGACACGAGCTCTGATTAGGTATTTTAATAAGCTGATCCTAACAAGCTTCGAAGCTATCTTTTATTCAGCGGATAACGATTTTTCCCACTTTTGTCAAGGTTTGTTCATACTGGAAATTAATTCTTCGAAACTTAATTTTCATCGAGGCTAGTTATGAAAAGTGTAAAGTGATCGATATCATCCCCCTATCCGTTCGTTGCGTCAGTTTGACACATTTCTCTTACGAAATGTTATCATCTACGTAATATGATAGATGTGTCTAACATGTAACGTATACATCATGTTTTAGATATTTTCTAATATATGACATGTAACATGTATTTTCGATATTTTTGGTTTTGCTTGAAACGAACAATTTAAAATAACGAATCACTTCTACTAATTTATCATTTCTCATTTTAAAAATAAGTTTCACCTTTCACTCTCAAATGAAACAAATCGTTTGCAAATAATCACTTCTTTGAATTAATTAATTGAAATGAAATCTCAACAAACAAAAATTATTTGAAGAAACGGATAAAAGATACAAGACGAAGTAAGAAGTTATGTTGTTTCAAATAAACTAGCGTAGGATTGTTTCA
The DNA here is from genome assembly GCA_032399595.1 of Tetragonula carbonaria. NCBI lineage: Eukaryota > Metazoa > Arthropoda > Insecta > Hymenoptera > Apidae > Tetragonula > Tetragonula carbonaria. The sequence goes on along the minus strand of JAUCRC010000001.1, from coordinate 20,724,145 downwards.
AGATAACATCGAGTCAAATAAAAGATAATGTGTTATTTGAACGATTATTTTTCAGATGTTGCTTACACCTGGTTGCAAATAATATTCGTTTCCCTAAAGGCAATATTATTTTATATTATTATTATATTATATTTGTATGCATATTATATACGCATAGGAGTTATTATTATTATATTATAATTACAATTATTCATTCAATAGCCCAGCTTTTCGAAGATGCATATAGGCATTTATAGTTGCGAAACATAATTGTAACGAGTCCAAAATAAATGATCATAACGTTGTCGTGCGTTTACATCAAAGGAACGAATGCTCGTTTGTCCCCACTTGAACAGATTCGTGCTCGTTTATTATACTAATACTCGTTTAATGAACACGACGATGTAATAAATACAGGCATAAATTTGATCGAAAATAGGGGACGGACCAATATTCGTTCGTTTGATGTAAACGCACCATTAGAGAAAACTAGAGAAAATATATAATCAATACGAAATTAACTTACGCGTGGGAGTAGAATTTCTGTGAATCTTAGACGCAGTTGGACATAAAAATTTATTATTATGTTTATTACCGACAGGAAAATTTAATTAAACAATAAATTAATATATTATAATAATAATACATATACAATTATGATAAATAATAATTGATGATTTAAACAATTCAATATCTTGTCGATTTGATACCGAAAATTGGGTACAAACGAGAGTGGTTTCACTCCGAAAAAAATCTGCGCGTTCGTTCTAAATCTGTAATGTCATTTTCATCATTTCGATCACTTTGATCACATCCAGTGTTAAATCGTTTACATACCTACATGGCTGCGTTCTCCGTCGATGCAACGAAATAACATTGCTCTTTGAGCGTGTAAGTCCCTGTTTGCGCGTAGACTGCGGATATGTTTCGACGAAACGATTTTCCCCGGACCGCGGGTTGGCTGGGAGGGAGGGAGGGAGGAATAGAGCCCGGTTGCCAGCGCCGGGCCAGGCTTCTCCATTTCTCTTCGTTGAACCGTACTGTAAAAAAGAGATTTACTTCCAGATCAGTTATTGCGCTTCATCCGGTATATTATATCGGATAAGCCGCGCGCGGCTTCCATCTCTCTGCATCTGACTTCTGGCGCGGTCGCGCGCGTTTTCCATCATTCGTGCACATCTACCAGACCTTTCTCTCGTCGAAAGAGAGAAAGACAGACAGACAGAGAGGGGGAGTTCCGATTGAATACACGGTCCCGGTGTCGACGGACCTTCGTCACCGATATCCAACTCGAAGAGACGACAAGGGTGAAGCAAACGAGTTTTATGACGATCCACCGGCAGGGAGCCACCGCATCGGGGCAAAGCGACGGATACGGAACATCGATATCGATAGTGGCGTGGATAAACGCCTGATTCTCTCTCTCTCCGTTTCTCCGTCTGTTTCCGTTCGTCTCTGTGCCATCGTTGGGATATCGTTTCCGACTCCCATCGGGCCTGAAACGAATCTTTCGTAATTGGATTTACATGACGCGAATTACGATAACGAAATCTACGGGAGCCGATTCGAGCGGCGTATCCGTTCCAGATGTTGCCCCCGCGGTTGTGACAATCGCGTTATCGACTTTCGGCGATGGTACGCTGAAAGGAAGTTTTCCTTCCACGGATAATTCGATAGCCTGTGAAACGGCCGGCGTTGCCCGTGAATCTTTCGCGCGAATTGAAATTTCAAAGATTTCGCTTTCAGCGAGCGTTCGAATTTCCATGTACATAGCGTTTGGAATAAAAAAGTACAATTAACCCATTAACGATCAGCGTTGAGTCGACGCTTCAACGTTTCAATTCGCAGTGCCAAATTTTACTTTTTTAACATTTTACATTCAGAAAAGAAATTTAAAAGAAAGGTTCATTTAATGTATATTGTTATCACTACCTTCCAGTTAGATTCTATAATTTTAGGAAATTTTGGAGAAATATTTGTAATTATAGTCGTTCGTTTAAATAAATCCCGCAAGTAATCGCCGAATACAGGCGCACTCGCGAACGATTTGCTTTTCGTGTGAAGCAAAGATTTCCCGTTTATATCGACACACAACGGAAAGTATGCTACTTATTTTCTACAAGCGACTTCCAACAGGTGTAAGTCAGATACATGCACGCGTTTGGGTCGTTTTCCGCCGGTAACTATACTATATATCCAAGGAAGCGTCAGAGTGTCGCAGTAGAATTGGCAAGTCATGCGCAGACCAACGCATGCATTGCTGTACGCTTATGACGTTATAGTTAACACACGTTCAAGACGGATAACTGCAGTTCTCGTTATTTAAAAAAAAAAAAATAAATCTGTTCTTATTATCATACTAAACGTATAATAAAACGTAGTAACGTGAATTTATAATGACACATATCGATACCAAAAAATGTAAAAGAGAAAAGAGTTCGTTTCTTCACTTTTTACCGTGAGAAGTAAATTCAGAGATGTTCTGCAGTTTAGGTCGACGACATCGCGTCGATACTGTAATAATACAGGCTTGGATATTCTGCATGTTTTACAGGTATTTTTCATAGATGTATAAAAATCCGCAATCTGCTTATAATTACTTACAGCTAGTAAAAATGAAAAAAAAAAAGAAATTTATTACTCAAAAGCTGACAATACCGAATTAAACATCAAGCAGAGTTCCAGCGTATGTAATACACAAAACGTCTCGAATGACTCGTTCCATGTAAATTTTCTCGTAACATGTAAATTTCAACTCCTGACGGATTTCGCAACCTCGTTACGCGGATTCCACCAGGAGTACATTCCCCGTATTGTCCGGCAATTTTTGTATTCGGAAATTAACAAAATTTCCAATTATCGTTCGCGTCTCTCGATTCGCAGCGATTCACATTATTATCCACTTTGTATTTTATCGCTCGGCAGGCCGTTCCGTCCGAAAATTCAATTTGTCCTTTTTCGCCCGTTATTTCCCTCTCTTTCCCTCTCTCTCTCTCTCTCTCTTTCTGCTTGACACTTTTGTCAACGATAAAATTCGACGATGGCTGCAGTTTTTATTCCTCTCGATAGCTTTAATTTTTCATCTTTCACGAGATATATTTTTATCTGCTGCTTCCGTACAAAATAAACGGTAGAAAGAAGAAAAAGAGAGAAACAGAGAGAGGGAAGGGGAGGAAAAATCCAGAGAAGAAAAGAGAAACGAGGGAACAAAAATCAAAGAAGATGGATAGTAAAAAAAAAAAACTCGAATCTCCCGACTGGGAAGATCGTATGAACGCAGCTCACTGATACAACGCTTACTAAGTAAAGCTTTTTGCGACCTCGGGTAATATCCCTGATTTACGATCATATATCCTTACGAAATTCACAGACGTATTAAACTGTATATATTATATCATATTATATATTTCTTTTACATATTATGTTATATTATGTTATATTACACATATATATTTTCTTTACTTTTACATATTATTATATTATATTAAAACTTTATATAGAATATTGTATTATATAACATTCTCAACAGTCATACCTCTCTTTCTCTCTCTCCAATCTTCTGGAATCTGGATTCTCAAATTCTTAGATTCCAAATTCTGGATTCTAGATTCTCTGTCTCTTTCTCTCTCTCTCTCTCTCTCTCTCGTTCTCTTTAGGATCCTACTCTACTTTCTTGCTAAATCTTCGGCGAAGAGAGGGTTTTCGCGCCGGCTCTATCCATCAACGTCCCACTTCGTCTACGTCTGTTTTATTTCGTCTATACGCCAGCTTATTTAGGTTTCCGATGTGTTCTAAAGCCACCGCGATCAATCTCTCCCTTTTCACTCTGATAGAAATGGATCTTCGTTTCGCTCCGTTTTCCTCTAATATGCAGATACTTTGTTTCTCAACTTTCATCCCGGGGATGAAATGAACGGATATTCCTTTTACGGAACGAACGAGTTACTTCTGGCGTTCTTTCTTTCTTTCGTTCTTTCATTTGCAATTCTTTTCAATAAATTTTTTAATATCGTCGCTGTAATAGAAAATTCCAAGTACCCGCTTGGAAATACCTTTTCGTACGCTACGTCCTTTATCTGGATTTTATTATCTTGCGAAGTCTCAGGAAATTTTAATACATGTGTATTTATAATATCGTGATAAGTTATCGCTTGGAACTATGACTGAATTAATTCTTTGGAACGACAAAGCATTATTGTGGTAATAGAACGTACCATATTCTGCGAATTAACCATAAACTTATTATATTGGTTGAAAATTGTTGCGGCAGAAACCACTTTTTGAGTACTAATTGTAAGAGGATTAAACTTTTCATTAGGTAATATCGAAGATCTTTATTTTGTAGAAAAATCTGTGGAAAAATAAAAGGAAAATAGAAAATAAAAGAAAAATAATGGATTTACGATTTTTACGTTTAAAGTAGTGTGATTAGCTGCCATTTTAACAATAGTTATCTTCTTCAATTTTTTTTCTCTTTTCAAATATCTTCTTTTACTTAATTTTTCTCTGTCTGGTAGATGAAGATTTAAAAAAAATAATATCGGAATAAGCTCTAATTTATTGTTAGATTTCTGGGCTAGCTCATTGAATCATAAATCACAAATAAAAAGAACATACGACCAAGAATGCTTCAAAATTCCATATATGATACGTCGTTTGAAGAATAAACCAACCGTGGTTGCGTGTTTTCCATATCTTTACCTGTCTGTTACGTGTCTCAGAGCTGTTCCCTATTGACACGAAAGCCTTCTATTTCTATCATCGTACAAAGCTCAAAGATCTTCAGAGAATTTCTCTTTTGCCCTTTTTTGTTTTTTTGTTATTCTTTCTTCTACAGCAAGAAATTTACTTTAGCATTTATATTTTCTTTTTATTTCCATTTTTTGTTATTTCCCTCGTTTTTCTACGTTCCTCGATCTTAACTCTACTTTGATCGGAACTTTCCCCAATACATATAATAATAAACAAATAAATTAAACTGTGTCAAACTGACAGTGAAGGTTGATAAAATTTTGTAATTAATTGCAAATAAATTTACCAACTTCGTCCATGATATTTCCACTTTACTGAGAAAACACGAAAATTGCGAACGGTTCTAATTCAATAGCCAACAGTTGTACCAACAATAAATTATGTTTCATTTTTTTTCAGATATTTTCCCAAGTCGACATACTGTTCAGTATCGGTGGTAAATATTACACTGGCGAACCGATCACGTACACCTACATGGAGGACAAGATCTTCGAGTCGTCGAGAAACATCACGATCAAGCTACATCATCGTGTCGGCAAATACGTGAAGCTAAGGCTCCACTTTTCCGACAGATGGATCATGATCAGCGAGGTGACCTTCGACTCTGGTAAGCGAACAGAATTCGTCAATTTTCGTTCGAACAATCGTGTACCAGTCGACGTGGAAATATTGGGATTCGCGAGTTCCTCTCACAAAGAACGAACACGCGAAACACGCGATCCCCGCCGTATGATATATCGCGCAATCTTCATCGAAACGTTTCTCGTTTCCCGTTCTGAAGTGTCAAGCGATAAAACGTACAATACCTGTAATACGTACGTACATATGTTTATATATATATGTGTGTGTGTGTGTGCGTGTGTATAGACATACATAGGGTGTTCAAAAGTTCAAATTTCGTCGACGTGTTGTTACTCTTTTGAGTGTTTAAAATTACGAATTACCTAAAACCTAACCTAAACCTAAAAGTTGAAGTTTATGTACGATAAGTATACGAATGCATTGTGAATGCATTTATCTTTGAATATATAACTTTTGATATATTTATTGTTATACAATGAGTTACATTCTTTGAACCTCTAGTAAATAACTAATTATTTCATTACTGATTAAAAGATTATCTAGTACGAACTGAATATTCAAAGGTTTGAACATAAACTTTTTGTGATTAGATTTATTCAGTATATTATGATATGTTATCATATCTTTCACTTGACTAGAGTACACTGATAAAATTTGAATACTAAACTTCTGGACACCCTGTGTATACGCGTAGGGAGAAGCTAGGCTAAAACCCCAGGATGGAAACGTATCCCAGGATAAAAAAAAAAAACAATAGCTAGGGAGGGAGGAAAAAAAAGAAGGTCCTGTCACGCGTGGGCACCGCCGCCGCGAGAAAACTTAGAACGGAAAAATTTCTGCTCGTGACGCGCAAAATCGTTTTTGCGGCGTGGAGACTTTTGACCGGTGAACGCCGTAGGGAGAAGGAACGTACACACGTTCGTATGTATTTCTTTTTGTAATTCCAGCCGTTTTCGTTCCCCGGATTTGACGTGACGTGGTAGTCTGTCGGGGGGAGGGGGGGGAGGATGGAAGGGAGAGGTTCACAGGCACCGCGATTCCGCGCTCCAACCCTCTTTTCACTCCCACCGATTTTCCACCCTGTACACACCAATCTGACAGACCAGCCGGCGACTGTCAATCATCGGTGGAACAAACCTGCCCGGCCGTGTATAAATTGATACACGGTAATTGACAACGGCTTATTATTTATCCGTTAGTCAGACGATTTCGATCAAGTCGTACACAGCGGCTGTCTACGGGTAAAGAGAAAAACGAGAAACGATAACAGGTGGACGATCTCTCCGAGGATCGTTCAGAAGGATGAATCGCAAATCGAGCCATCACTGCGCGTTACTTGTTTTATTATCTCTCTTTCTACTTCTTTTTCGTTTCTTTCTTCTTTTTTCCTTTTTTGTCTTTTCTTTTCTCTATCTGTCTGTATGCCTGTCCTTCTCTCTCTCTCTCTCTCTCTCTCTCTATTTGCCAGCGCTTCATATTTTCCTTCCGCGCGAATTGAATGGCGGATGTGTGCCTTCGATACACGCGTCGTTCCAATAGAAAAACACCGTTGTCCGGTGTTCCGGGCGAAGACAGCAGGAATAACGACGCGAACGTTAGACAGGAGCAAAGCGCTTTATCAAACGGGACGATATAAAATCGTGAACGCACGGTGTATACATATATGACGGTGTCCTCGATCCTCTCGACGCGAGCGTAAGTTCCGTGCGATTTAACGCGTTCGATGAAAATCGTCTCGTCTCGTCGCGTCGCGCCAGGTTTTAGCCGCGTTTACAGAAGATTCAGTGTTTCGCGTTTGTGTAAAGAGGATTTGTAATAGGAGAAACGACGTTCGGGGAACGACGGGTCTTTTATTTTGCAGCGCGATGGAAATTCTGATGTTTGATTAATTCGAATATCGCGGATCACGAAAGTTTCTCACGTCAATACAGACACACACTGATTTTACAAGTACACACGTGGATTGAGAAGTTGGCAATCGTTCAGAATCACGCGACTTCTCGCAAACGTTGCACGGGTCTCTTATAATCAATAATACGCCTTTTAACTCCTTTGTCGGGTATTGCTTAATTTACAAAGGCATGTTAAAAATTATTTTCACTTTGAAAGAAAAGTATTTCTATATTATTATCGCTAAAGAAAAAAGATTAAATTTTCTTATTGTCTAGCAAAGAATATTTACAATTTTTTAAGTAACTACAATGTTTCAAATATGCTTAAAATGATAGAGGATTATTAAATAGGAAACTGAGAAAAATTAGATGTGTATTCTTGATATTTGTTCCTGTGCCTCTCATTCGGCACTAAATTTTTGAACTTCTAGGCACTCGAAAGGTTAAACTGAATTAACCTTTTCATTTAAATAGAGTCAGTTGTCAGTATAGACTCATAACGTAAAACGGATGAAAATGAAAATGAATCTGTAGAATAATAATGACTCGTGGAAAAATCGTGGAAAATTTGAAATAAAATATTTATATACCAATCGGTAAATAAACTATTCTAAACAACAAACAAAAGTCAAAAGATAGAAATAAAGCTGTTTCTGTCGTAAAATTCGAAACTTTCAGCAAACTTCGCTCGCTTTGTAAGGTCATTGGGGATTTGATGGCCTTCTGCGCAAGTTGACCCAATTGACATTCATCCAACGTCGAGCTGACAGTAAAAATCGCAAATAGCCTTGAATTGAGTCGCGCTGGGTCCCGTGCCGCTCGCGACTCTCGAATTAGTTCATCTTTCCGAGCGATTAAATCGGCGAATGGTGCCCGGTTCGGCCGTAGTCACGGGAAAGGAAATCCAATTAATTCGAAGATGATGTACAAACCGGGCAGATAGACCGGTGGAACAAAAAACGGAGAGGCAACCGGAGGAGAGCGAAAGAGAGGGGGGACGGGTGGAAAAAGATCTAAAAGGAGAAGAAAGAAGGGATTAAACAAGCTTTGGCGTTCGTTGAAAAAGGTTTCCCGAACAACAAGAATGAAACGCGCTAAAACTCTCCTCGTTTCCAGCGGAGCGGCCATGAAGCTCCGTTGAAGAAAAATTCTTTGTTATCCGTAGCGGAGGGATTAAACGCAACGGTGCTCGAGTCACCGAACAATTGAACAGAAGAGTCGGCCCTCGTCTCGTATAAACCGTGTCACGAAACTCGACTTCCCGAGCTTTATCATTTAACCCGAGAGCGCTTCTAAATAGACCTCAAAGACGCTCTTCGAGCGGAAGAATCGATAATGAAAAAGAGAATCAGCCAGCGACGATCGAGCCGACGTTAAACGGACTTGGCCATCGTGGAAACGCGCGTGAAACCGAATTACCGTATGCAAGTGTATTGGGGGGATCGTGATTTTCAACGTATATTACGATACAAGTGTATGAAAATACAAGTATGGCATAATCATGCGAAACGTCGATCGAGAGACTAAGGATAGACTCTTTCTTTAGTATTATACACATTTTTGATTATACACGTGTGTCTTTTTACATATTACGCACATGTATATTATACAGTATATAATGTATAATTTATTACATATTTTATTTATAATTATTATATTTATATTGTATTTAATTTTATTAACACCGCAGTAAGGCACAACTGTCACAATTGTGTTGATAATATCTGAAACTATTTAGTAAAAGATAAAGTATGCAGCATTGAATAGTCATTTCAAGCATATGCTGCTAAATGATATTGAACTGATGTAATGGATAATTGACCGTGTACTTATACTTATGTTGTACTTGTATTAAATATCTTGTAATTTCTATATACATATATTATTAAATTTGTCTAATATATTAATTGTGGTCTTAATGAAATTTCAAAAGGTTTCATATAATGCACAACAAATCTGTTAAAAGATTCCTATTAATATATTGTACGTTTAAATGCACATTATCGCGGTTTACAGAGACGCAGTATTAAAAATTACACTTGTCTGAGACTCGAATTTGTTCTATGCACATGTGAAAATGAAAACCTCTAATACGGATGGCACTACTTACATACGAGCGCGGTGAAAATTTATTTTTCGTTGCATTTTCTCCTCGCCGTTTTCTTCTTAATTAAACGCGGCGGGACGCGTCGCATCGAAGATAACGCGTCACGAGGCTGAAACCACGAAGGAACATCACGGGAAAAGGAGACTTAGTATTATACAAGGTATTCGCGGCACAAAGGGCCCTTTGTCAGCGAGATTTGCCCACCTAACAACAGGTTCATAAAGTGGGCATGAAACTCTTCCATCCAGCGCTCCGTCGTCCGCTGTTTTTCCATCTCAAAGGATGTACGTGGAACTGTACGGCGGACAATTTTCCCGTCGAGCAAATAACGGCTAGAAAAAGCTGAAACGTAGCGCGCTCTGACGAAATACCAGGGATCTTTGAGTCGATAAGGTCGTGTATATATATATATATATATATATATATATATATATATATATATACACACAATATATATATATATATGTCTACGATACATGATAATATCCCCTGGATGATTATTTAAATATTTATGTACAGGAGATATCGACGTCTGAGAAAGAAATATAATAACAATTGTGAAAACTGAGTACGATTCCATCGAGAGAGAGAGATCATCACGGCATTGCACGATCTAATGAAGAATTGATTTTTGTCGACGAGTTTCCGTTAATCAGAATTTCCATTATCAGAACTAACTGGAATCTAGTTTGGTACTTTCGCAATATCGTATCGCACTAATAATAAACAATATTAAACAATTGAGATCTAGAAAAGGAACAGAATTCTTTTATCGTAGATACGCAAGAATTATTTCTTTATACCGTACAATGAGACTGTATCACAATTATGAATTGCAACAGTATCAAAAGCTTTATCTTCTTGAGGATCATCGAAATTAACAATCCGTGTCTAATAAGTTTCATAAAATACAACAAGTACAATGTTTACGTGCATTCAGTTCGTAATTCAATTAGACATTGTATTGTACTTATTATACAGCGTTTTATTTCATTTGCAACAAATATAATAATTGGGGGTTTTTACGCGCTTAAAGGAGACCTTAAAGCACAAAGTTATACGCGGGATGCGCATAATATAAAAAAATATATATAAAATATAATGAGAGAAATTGTTTATTAATTAATATTAGTTATATTATATATTTATGAAGAAAATATATAATATTTTCATCATATTTGACGTATAAAAGAATTTACTCTTTTAATTATGTTCTTCAAAATATAAACTTGCATAGAAATCCCACACAGTCTAATATAATAATAATCATATCGACCTTCTTTGTACTTCTAGTTGGTCTCCTTTTGTACTTGAAAGTATTACAGTTTGCAAAAATCTTCATCATCGACCATATCGGCATTGTTTAATTGAAGTTTCAACGGCATTCTATTAACTTTTATTATTATCATATCCGTCAAAAGATTTTCTCGAAAAGACCATATAGTGTAGCTTGTTATAACCAACTCTTTTAATCCTAATTGGATGCAAAGTATGTCCTAGACAAACTTTTAATAGAATGTTCCTTGAAATAATAGATAATAATAGAGTGGAGTGTTTAGTCGAAGTTTAGTCGAATTCTAACGATTGATCCCTCGAATAATACGTCTATCAAATAGTTTCCAAGAACAGTGTTTGAATAACATATCCAAACTCGTTACATCTAAACGTACGAGTGTTATTTCAATCTCTGTTCCAGAATTTTTTTTAAAACTGTTGTTTTTCTTTTTTTCAGAATAATTCTAAAATTTCCTAAACTCGATATACTTTTCGCTTCTGTTCACCTGTGGTATCTCTTTTCATTTCATTTTATTTGCTTCCTTTCTTCCCGCGAAGGGAAGAATCTCTCTCTCTCTCTCCGTTGATGAATTAAGCAAAACTTTGCTTTTTAAAATATGAATACGTAACTTTCGAGCTACACGACGTTATAGAGGGTTAAAATAAATAATGCAAGGAGAAAGTATGATATAGGAAGAACCCTTCTTAATCGCGTTCTATCCTTTCACGAACTGTTCCTCCGTGTTTTCACACACAGGTTAACGAATCGAGCCACGAATGCAAAAGGATCGGCCGATCGAAAGGATAAGGCTTTTGTACGAGCCTCGAAACAGAAGCTTCCGGGACCGTGCTGTTGCTAATGACCCGTCAGCCCGACTACTTTATTTAGACAAGTTTGCCAGCCCAACGGGAGCCAACCCCTTTCACGGTGCACACCCTCCACGAGATCGGCCCCGTCCCCTCGACAGATAATTTCATACGGATCTCATTCGCGTGCTCTGCGTGAAATTCATGTTCGTTGATCCAGCAGCCCGTTCATTTATCCCGAAAGAAAAGGATCGTCGACTGAAAGGCGGGCTGGGAGGGCAGGCGGAAAGCAGGAAATAGCAGCCGAAGAAAAATGACCGGCGCGGTTCTAACGGGCACACCCTACAAATGTGACCACCGTGTGACTGATGTCCGCGAATAATTCCTGTCCGCGGAATGGGAAATCGTTCTCGGTGCGGGAATGCTTGTCGCTGGAAATTGATTATGCAACCGTCACCGAGACCCCACCAAGAAGATCGATAATTGTATTCTCCACTTTAACCCTTTCGAGGCCATTGAGACGATATGTCTCCCATGCTTTCTGTACGTCCACTCTGATATATCGTTTTTACCGATGCAATTCGTGAACGTATCGCACGTCGTAATCGGTAATGAAAGTTCAACGCCGAACACTGTTCCAAACGTCAACGATGCGACGGATTTCGGATTCTCTTCTTTTTACTGCTGCTGAAAATACGCGAATATTATTAATTTCTGCTTAGACAGAGATTGGTATTATTTATTTTAATTATTATTATTTAAATATGATTACGCGCAGTTTGCTGATACGTATTGGAGTGAATTCCTTGTGTGAATTTGGCATATTTTTTTCTTTAATAATAAAAAGTGCAAAATCGCAATATCAAGTGGACATCGGTGTCTGAGAAGAGGTTGCGCGCGGTTGATTAAAAATTATTTATAATCGAATAGAATAATTTGGAGAAATGGCAGACAGATAAGAGTTATGAAAGGATACGCGAGAATAAAAATATATTTCTACGGGAGTTCACAAAATATATTTCTACAAAAATTGAAAATCGACGATCACACGCCAGGTTAATAGTAAAAAAAAAAAGAAATGTGTTACACTTCTCATATATTTAGCATATTCAATAAATAAATTTTTCGTTATATAATATAATTATAATTTATATATTGCATACTGTGTAATTTATATTTTATATATCGTATAATTAAATTATAATTTTCTCTGTCATCGTTAATAACCTAATAGGATGATATACGTATAAAGTCACTCGCTCTAAAAGATTGATGGAATTATTTCCGAATTTAATTTCTTTCTTTTCGCACAACAATTACTATATCGTTGCGTTCATTTTGCGGAAAAGAGAATCCGTTTCGGAAGAATTAAAGTTTGCCGATTTGAAAACGCGTTCAATCGATTCAGTCTGTTAACAATGTCGAGTCGACGACTTCCATTCGAATTCGCTGAGCCCCGGCGACGCTTAAGGAAAACATCGATGCCTCGAAATAACGACGAACCGTCTGAAAAGTGTCCCGACGGAAAGAAAAGGCCAAGGAGTGCTCGAAACAGAAGAACGAGTCGCAAGGAACGTGGCAATCGAGTTTCGCGAGTGCTTGGAGCAGCCCCGCGTCGCGCGACGACGCCTCCTCTCCTCGTCAATGGGCGAAAGGGATTCGTTAAAAAGTTTATCGACGAGTCTTTGCCCGTTTATTTCCTCTCGCAATTTCTTTGAAGACAATCGTTCCATCCGCTTTTAAATCGCCGCGTCAATGTAGAAGGGGGACAAGAGGAACACAGAGAGGAAAGTGAAGAGAAGAAAAAGAGAACATACTACAACAGATGCAACCGGTCAAATTCTTTCGTTCGTTTCACTTGCCGCGGAGAGAGATTTCTATGCTGCACATTCTTGCTCTCCTCGTCGAGGAACGTAATTGGACAGGGAAATACGAGAACCTGGATCCTGCTGGATCGCCATGTCAGGTGAAGCAGGTCTTTCTACCCCCGCTATCCGGTGGCTGTCGGTGAAGAATGATTCATCGTCGAGGATCGCTCATCCCATTCGTCCCGTTAAATATTCAAAGTATCGTGTCCAAGTAACGTTGATGTATCGCGAACATTTCGCTCGCGCGCCACGGTTTCTACTGCTCCACTTCCGTTCGTTATCGGCCACCGGAAGTTATCGCCTCCGGCCCGCGTCTGCCTTAAAGATTGCGCGCCGGATACTCGATTATTAATCGACAGAGAGAGAGAGTCGCGAAAAATTCCCTTAAACTTATCTCGTTAATAATACCATTACCGGGATACAGGCACGCCTGACTCCGAGATTAAGTCACCCGGATCCACGGGAGAGCCCCTTGCGAACATCGGGGCGGGAGCGGGGGAGGGGGCTGAACGAAATTAATCGGCGAGTCACCCCGTTCAAGAACTTTGTTAGCCGCCTCGTGTTAAATTTGTATCGTGTCACCGTTGTTCTCAAGTAACTCTTCTTATTTCTTTTAACGCGCGATTTCTCCCGGAGGGAAAACATCAAGAAAAAGGAAGGATATTAACGCTGGAAATATAGCATGTATACCATGAACAGTGTTGCCATCTTCTGCCCCGCTGTCTCTTGTATACTTTGAGAATAGTTCTACGGGGAGAACTCGCCCATTATTTTAAGTGAAACGCGAGACAAACTCTATTTTGTCAGTGAAAACGAAAAGTTCGAGTGTTTACCCGGTTTCTGTAATGGCGAATAAAACGGGGGAAGAATACTTGATTTATATTAAATGGTAGTTGAAGAAGAATTTGACATTATTTTCAAGTAAACGAAAGGACACTCTACTCTGTGGTGCAAATGAAAAGTTCGAGTTTTTTGTTAATGGATAAAAATGGCCAGTAAGTGGCGAAGTGATATTAAATTCATTAAAAACTACTTAGACTATCCCGTCTAACATCCTTCTCACAATTGCTGGTAATCATAGCGAACTTGGCCATACGTTTAATTTATAAAGTAACATAATACTGTTCTGTCTAGACAAACACTTGGAATAAAAGTTTACGTCGAAACAATGTAAAAACAATGCACGAAGTTATACCGAAAGAAGTTCATTGATTAGCTATTATATTCCCAATAGTGTGCCATTTTATTCGAAATGGCTTTTTTCGGCAAATAAATGTCTCCGGGTGTAAAGGGTTACCGCTCGTTGGTAAAAATGAAAATGTTCGACTGATTTGTCAATAAATAAACAGGAAGGTAACTCTGCAAGTGTAATACTTTATTGTTCGATAAATATCGATTTTCGAGGCGGAATGCTCGACCGATAAAGCTGCGAGTGCGAGGCTGATCGGACAATAGATTCTAGCGATATCGCGCAATAAATAAAACTAAAACAAGAAATGTGGACGTATTAAGGCAACGATTGGCGGCGACGTCTGACATGCTCGAAGCACCGGAAGCATCCTTTCGCCAGACAATCCCACGGTGGCTGATTCACAATGGCCGTTCGATTAAGCGGCCCGTGAATTCTTCTCTATGGTTGAAAATGAGGTCGAACACACGAAGGCCGAGAAACGAAGTTCGCGTCTCCATTTCCGTTTGCCAGCGGTAAATCAAAGCGCTTTTAAATTTGCCGAGTATTTTTTTCTTTCTTTTTTTCTTTTTCTTGCCCTTCTCTCTCTCTCTCTCTCTCTTCTCGCATCTGCCTGTCATTCTCCCTTTCTCTCTTATTTCTTCTTGGTCCGCGAGGAAACCGCGTCGCGAGATCAAGGAGCCGCATTAGTTGCATTTGACGTGGAGCGTCAGCTGCGCGTGCACGCTTGCACGTGCGCGCACCGTCTTTACACCGTCATCTCTCGCGCTTGTCCTTGTCGTTGTTCGAATGTAACCGTGCCTGTTGCACGGGTCGCGTTTCGTGCTGCAACGAAAAGAAGGAAGATAGAATACGTCAGAGAGAAAAATAGAAAAAAATCTGGCCCTCGAGAGAAAATCACGGAGACGAAAGAGCGGTGTACTCTCTCACTCGCTTCACTATTTCTCTCTCTCTCTCTCTCTTTCTCTCGCCCTTTTCCACTTTCATTGATTTTATTTTCATTCCTGCTGGAAGAAAGGCATCCCGTTGCATCTCTCCCTGCACGATGATTTATACGCGGAAGATCCACCTACGTAAGTTATGGCCCACCCTTGTCGCAATCGCCCAGCATCCTGATCCAATCGTAAATCTGACTACCACTGTGCAATATTCTTCCCGAGTGCACGTAGATGTATATACACCGTGACGGCAGAGCGGATCTGTTATTGTTTTGATGGCGAAATAATCGCGGTAGTAAAGAGAGGAGGGCCCCCGCTATAATTAAACGAGAATTCAGTATTCGGTGCGGGGGAGACCGACGGAGAGAACCAACGTCGGAAAATATTTAGTCGCTCCACGGTAATATATAACGGTCTCTGATTCTATTTCCAGTTCGCAATTTCCTTCGTTTTTGGTTCGCTGAATCTGTACCGCGAATTTCCATCACGTAGATTGAACATTGTTTCAGCGATGGCCGCACAGAATTTGAGGTGAACGAGAGGACGCGATCGTTTACTCGCCGTCAAGAATCGGACATGTGCTCTGTGCTACGTGTTCCGGTTCTATTGCTTGATTGAAATTTGTTCTATGATCGTTTATAGTTGAAAGGATCGTGAGAAGTAAAGACATACCGTTATGAAGATGCTGTCGCTCAACGAAAATTTGTGGTCGCGGAAACTGTTGAAAACTAAATTACGGAAAGAAAACTGTAGGTTTCGAGGAATTTCTTAATATTGTCCTTTGAAAAATCGAGGATCGAAGGATTCACGATGTAAAATCGTGTACATGTTCAGCACATTGATGAGAAACAGTGTAGTTCGCGAATATCTAAACATGAAATTCCTAATAAAAAAAGAAAGACCATGCCATTCGTCACGGTATTTGCATGAAATGTAGCATAAACAATTCAATTTTTTTATAATCCAAATCAACTGACATTGAACTCGTGCAATAGCAACTCGACGTTTCTGATGAACATCACAATTCATCGTCATAAATAAACGCAAAAGCCAGATTCAACGGCTGCGTAATTCCCAAACGAGATAAATTGCCACGCGCGGAATTTCGTGCCTCTTCATTTCATCTCTTAATTGTGTTCTTGATAAACGCTTCCGAAGAACGTCTGCAACATGTTTACACGTCGTCGTCCACGTTGTGCCAGTTTCCCCGGTCGAAGGAAAAAGTCGGTCGATTAACGAGCGGACGCGTGCAACGAGCAAACGGTATAAAGAATTTAATTGGAAACTCAATTTCCCGATTGTGACACTCGAAGTCCGTCGCACATGCGTAACCGTGACAAGAATTTAATTGTTGCGTAAAACGCTGGAAGCGCTGTTTAACGCGCGTTGCACGGGGCCAGGCGCTTTTTAATTTAAATCGCGCTCGAAAGTATCAATCGACACGCCGGACACTCACGATCTCCCCTCCCCGATGGAAGTACGACCTCCGGGACAAAATCGCATTTCCTGCTCTGTACAGCAATCGCTTCTTCTGAAGTGGCGAGAGAGGAGGAGGAGAGCGGTGGAAAGCCAGAAATTCGTTTTTCAATCATCTCGGTCCTCAGCCGCTCGGACGATCAATTGTACAGGCAGGGATTATGGCTACAATTATTCGAGTACCAATCAATCATCGAACAATGCATCGTTCTCCTAAGAGCCGCAATTGTCGGTTTACGAAAATTGCTCTTCGATCGCCTTTGCCCATGCGAGAGATTCGACTCTGTCTGTCAGTGACGTTCGCCACATTTCATTTTCATCGAATTATCAGCCAGCCTGACGAATCGTGTATGATCGCCTTTACGCAGGCGAGGCATTCGGTCGAGTCATTGTCGCCTCGTTGAATGTTTTATTTCATAGCAGTGAACCGTTTGAAAAAGAACCTTTTATCCTTGCATTGAATATGTTCATTGAGATTTATATTTATCTGTATTCATCTTGATATTCATCTATATCTTTGTTTCATTAATCGTTCGTACACGAGAAGTTTTTTTTATTCCGGGTTGAAAAGGACAAACGATTGCTTCGAATTTGAATGGAATGATTTGACTCGATGTTATGTTTGAAATAATCTTACGTTAGTTTGTCTGACTTTTTTAATCAGCAAATGATCTCCCTTTAAATTATTTGATTATATATCGAATGAAATAATTTTTCATATTTTTATTGTATTATTTTAGATATATAATTTTAGATAAAATTTTATCTTTCCCGATATTATGTGTTTTTATTTTCAAGATAAAGTTACTTTTCCCGAATTATTTTACAAATAAAAGTAATAAATTAGTGGAAATGATTCTTGCAAATAAGAAGCGAGGATCAGTCTATTTCAAAATAAATTCCAACATGTTATTTGGAAAACACATTATTGTTGTTTGCATGGATATACGTAAAGTTAAATGACAAATAGCTCCATCTCAAATAATAAAATAGTTTATTTTTCAAATTACATTTTTACCTAACTAACACCACGAGCAAATAACTAAAGATAAACTAAAAATTTCACTTTCAATAGAGTTATTTGAATAAAAGTTTGATTCAAACTTTTACAAGCAACATTTAATAACACTGTCACAACATATTCATCGAAAAATGAAGGGGATCTTCAACATAAACTGCAAACTTTTGTCGCAGAAACACAATTTGACAGAACATTCAGATAATTTCAGGTAATTCAGAAAAGAGATGAAACGCTCGAAATTAATCGAATCTCGTCCATCTATTGGATTAGTCGTACTCTATTCCGCGACCGCACAATTTCCGCAAATAAAATTATATTTACCGATTCGCAGAAACCGTTCCTGACGAAAACGTGGTGAACAGTGGTACGAAAACCTCGTTCTTCAACCACCTTGGATCTCGTCAGCAGCACCTGCAACCCCGTTAGTTTGCATCGCATGCATACTCATTTCCGTTAGATTACCAGCATGCCCGTAGCTACGGCTGCTGAACGGAATGGGAGAGAGAGAGAGAGAGAGATAGAAAGAGAGAGAGAGAGAGAAAGAGAGAGAACATGGTGCACTGTACCACCTGATGGCATGGCCTTCGCGAGACAAAACCTCTTTTCACAGTTAACCCCCCTGGGTCGCGCAAAGAATGTTTAATATCAGATTTCATACGGGATGCACGGGGAAACGATAGACGGTTTGTCGGAGGCGACAGGAGAGGGCAGAACGTTTGCCAGACCATGTAAAAGCCGATATCAAACGGGACGACAGCTTTGTTTCGTCCGGTACAATCCTGCCAGGAATCCACGGAATACGGGTTCGCCCGTTGGCGCGAGTGGAAAAGCTTCGTGAATCGAGATAGAGAAGGCTTCATCGGGGTGAAACGTCGGTGAAACCTCGCGCTACCCACTCTTCCGCGAGTCAATATTTCTTTTTCTTTTTTTACCCCCTTCTCTCTCTCTCTCTCTCTCTCTCTCCTTCTTTCTTCTTTATTTCTTTTTATCACACTACCACCATCGAACCTTGATCTCGCTGCACGGCCACGTCGTTCCGACATCTGGCAAGATTTTTATTTAACGAAACAAACCGGTCGGTTAAAGCTGCAGATGGAAGAGACGAGGCGGCTGCAACGAGACGAGGGTGGCTTACAAAAATTTATCAGTAGCATATCGCACCGTTCCGTTTTCGATCGCACAGGATCGTAAATAAAAGGCCGAGATGAACGTATTTTTCGGCGCGCGTTTCGGTCTCGCGCAGTCTCTTTGGCAATCGAGCGGCAGAAACTAATTTCGTGGCAACGCGCGCGGAAACTGTCTTTGCGCGGTGGCTGAATTATTCGAGCAATGCGCGACCGAGATAAAAGGGCGCGAGTTAACCAGCGAGGAACACGTGTGCGTCGCGTCTCGTGTCAAGGAAATTCGTTCAAGACCCGTATGCCGCGTTTAATTGCCCGTGACACCGTGAAACGTGGTTCTGTGTCGCACCTTTCGTCGCGGAACAGTTTGCCGGGTATATTTTTATTCCCAGCGCGGGAATTATTCGCAACCCGCCCAGTCGAGCACCAAGCTTCGAGCGTTTCGAGTTCGAGCGTGAGAATTATTGGAAAAAAGAAAAAGAAGGAAACTCGTCTTCGCGATAAATTCGTACGCGAGATACACCGATAGCGATGGAACGAGGCCGTAATTAGACAATCCGATCACTCAGCGGCGTTTCAATCAGGCAAATGGAAAAACTTGGCGGAACGCTGCGCGCTTTTTTTCCATCGAAACGCATATAGGTTGATTATGCGCTCTACATGCGCTCGAGTATCTTCTTTCCGTTTAATGATTCCCTGTTTCGCTCGCCGGTACGTGCGTTAATGTTTTTCTACTCTAAATGCTCGCGTCCGACGAGCCTCTGTAACAGGCGCTCCGCGTTACGCGTGGCATAGTCCCATAAAAAAGAAAAGAGAGAAGAAAAACAAACACGTTTTCTGAACTATCTCGAAGCAAACACAACCGACTCTAATACCGTGTAATACGAGATAGCATAAATAACAATGTTTAAACAAAATGTACCTCCGCCCTCGATATATACTTTCTCTCCGTGTTCCACGGATTTTGTACAATTTTCACGACGATATCCGGTAACTGACGAAACTACGTCACAGTCGTCGACTCGCGAATAATCCCGTCGATTGTTTTCACGTAGACGTGGCTCACGGCAACTTCACGCCAGAGGAGGCACCGACAACCGAGTCGCCGATCCAAAGCGACGTCTTCGTGGAGAAAAACGGCGCCGCGGAGGGTGAACTTCCGGTCTCGACGGCGAAACACGACGACCCGACGTACATGGCGGTCGTGATCGGCGTGCTGACCGCCGTAATCCTTCTGCTCGCTGTGGCGATATTCCTCATCGTCTCCAGGCACAGGCAACGAAAGTGTTTCGCGAGCCCGATGACCGGCAAGGCACCGTCCCATCTTGGATCTACATGCGCCACGGTGGAGAAAGGAGCCGCGTTGATGGCCTACACCTTGGAGGATGATGAAAGGTATTTCATAGATGAAAGTCATACGAAACGTGTTTACAATTTACATTAGTATGTTCAACTCAAATAAAAAAAGGAAATGATATTTTATTACGTCAATCGCCGAAATGACAGAAAGTTAATTACAGTACAGATCCTGTAATCTTGTAATATTTATTTATAGTAATTTACTTGTACATTTTATTTATTACTTTATTGTTCATTGCAGGGATAGAGAAACTTTTCATCATTGTAGATTGAACTCTTCACACGTAGATTCTTTCAAAGATCCAATGAATCGTCAATTGAATTTCCTTGTTTAGCTTATCAAAATAGTTTATCAAAAGTTTTACGAAATGTTCGCAAAGCCGAATATCGAAATGAAAATGTACGAATATTGTAAATATCCTTGGGGATCACGGATAAAGGAACGGAAATATTATTTATTTATTACTATTGTTTAGTTACAATAACTCGCGCTACTCGTCGGAAATATTTCGTACAAATATTTGAAGTCGGAATGATAACGAAGCGATACAATACCGACGCCGCGCGTCGCGACTCCTGGTTACGGCTGAAAGGAAACGGTGTGGACACAAAGGATTTGCGGCTCTCGCTGTTATAGTAAATATTACTACTAATAATATTAGCTTTCGAGATAGGCCTACGGTTTCGCGTCGATTTCGCGTCTACCTTGTGCAAACACCACCGGTTTACCGATTTTAGTGCCTTGCTTAGGTCTCGACGAAACGATGTTTGCCAATCGTCGCCATGAAATGGCTGCAAAACAGCCGTGCGCAATAATCGATATTATTGTTATCGCCGCGAGAAACGAAAGTAATTTATATATATATATATATATATATATATATATATATATATTCTCACGAGTGACAGTTAAAATACTACCCCTGGCGAAAAGTTTTCGATCAAACACACGTATGCACTTGGAAAATATTGAGGTCTTTCAGGTGCAAAACATCGTTCCATTTGCTTGAAACATATAGAAAAATGGAATTAGCGATTTCAATTGAGTTCTCCTACATGAAAGGTTTCAATGTTTTCAAATACTTTCGATCACTTGCGTTTGATCGGAAATTTCTGCTAAATCTGAAGGCTCGGTTTCAAAATAAATTTGTCGAAAGACGTTCGAATAAATCGTTTTGTACTTTATACGTATTTACGATATTTCGTGTAAATTCGATCAAAAAACATATTCGAGAAATACAAAGATATTGAAATAAATCATACAAGCATTTAGACACTGCTTATCTTTTATGTATTTCGATGAACTGTATCGACTGATGTTGCAACAAGTAACAATAGTGACGTAAATCAACTGTCAAATGCCATGATAAAATCAGGTGAAATATCCCTGTTTACATCACAGTCATTTAAACCAATAATACGAATGTATTTAAAGAACAAAAAAGAAAAAGACAGAAAGATATTTAAATAAATCGATCTGTACATTTAAAACAAAAGTATCGAAAATACATTTAAAAGATGGGAAAAAATGGACTATGAAAGCAATGTATCCAAATAATTGAAGAGGGAAATTACCTCATTCATCATATACACGTTCAAAGTGAAACGTAAATTTAATCCATCTAAAAAGATTTAACTATATTACTCGTCGGCTCTTAAAAACAACATGACAGCGTAAACTATCGATCCATCAAAGTCCAAAGAAAAAGAAGAAAAAAAAGAAAAGATTAGAAAAATTAAGAAAGGAAATATTTTGCTCTATTGCCGCTTGGAAACTGTTTTAATTAGCAGGAAGTTACTTTTAACAGCTCGTCGGATAAACGATAGAGGCAGCCAATTTGATTATGAAAATTTGCAATAACGCGGGGTCGCCGCGACAGGTCGCCTCTGTAACTTTGCAACCATTCACCAGTAGCTAGTGACGGCGGAAGCCACTTTCCAATAAACTTTCCATCCGTGGTGCTCGTTAGTGGATGTCCAATAACCGGACATCCTCCGGCAATATATCGAGTTTGTACGGCACGAATGTCTCCAGACGAGATCCTCGAAGCTACGTCGTTGTAACTCGGGCGCGACCTACGCGCTTTCAACATTGATCTTCAACCTTGGCTCCGCTTTGTGCAACCTGATATTGCCGTTCGGAGAATGTCCTAAAAGAGAACGTATATAGGCGAGTGCTTCGAGTGCACGTACGAACATTTCGCCACCCCTTTGACGAATATCTGACGTGCACTTAAGAGTTGAACGGCGAGACATTCCGGGTAAAAAAAAAAAAGAGAGAGAAAGGTATCCACTCGAAAAACGATGCGCTTTCGTCACTACAAAAGATCCAGCTTTAAGACTGGGTGTTCCGTTCTCTTTAACGAGCTGTCGTTTTCGGCTAATAGTTCGTCGTGTAGTTGGGAAATACGAGTTCTTTCGACGATGAATTCGAAGGTCACGGCCGTGTCGCTAAATTCTAGAAGTGAGAATCTGGGTCTGACTTAGTATAGTATACACTACGTATTTTATACGATGAGCTCGTATAAAAAAAAAAATGCTAGTCTTCTTGTTTCCTAAATATAAATTCGGTACATAGTAAAGCAAGATTCGTGTTTTCGTGGAGGATTTGTTTCCTAAAAGTAGAAAGATCGGTAAAAAGTTGGTATCGTTGGATTTGTACTGTATTCTACATTCTCTTCAATGGAAATTAGTAGCCTAAATTTTTATAACTCTTAATACCATGGTATGATAGATTGTGGAGATTAAATATAAATAATATTTTTTTAATGATAATGCTGGTGATCAAACAATAGATGATTAAATAAGGTAATGAATGCAAATTAACAATACATATATATTGTTAATTTGTTATATATATATATACGGTCACAGCTCAAATAAACTCTTTTCTAACAACTCTTTTTTACAACTCAATCGACTCTTTCCTTTTTCAAAAAGAGAAACGCCTCCCACCACATTCATATTTTTTCTTAATTCGTTCTAGTTTTCTCCCAAACTCGTATTATTATTATATCAGCTAACACTGAGGGAACCTCGAGAAGAAGACTAAAGCAAGTTCCCCAAATGAAACGAAATATTAGGAACGCAAATTCCAGTCGATTCTTCGACGGCGAAACTCCCTATTTCCATCCGCGCACCGTCGAAGAAACAAAAAACAAAAACCTACCAGACTTTTGTTTCCGCACACTGTCTCTCTGCTCTCCGAACTCTCTCCGTGTTCCCACAGTGATCTTCTGTTTCGCGTAGACGTAGCAGCGAAACACAAGTAAATCCCACGAGTGATACGATGTCTCTCTGTTCTCTCTGTTCTCTCTGGAAAGATACGCGGGCGGTTCGCTGCCGACACTGCCGCGGGACCTCGGGAACCGTTTTCTGGACATCGTGAAACTCGACGACTATCAAGAACCCTACCAGGCCTTGAAGTACGCGCCGTACTACAGCTACAGCACCGTCGTTATGGAGATGAAAGACATGATGCTGAACAACAAGGGCAGCAACATCAATCACTCAGGTATGCTGTGGCTCCACTGCACGGCAACGTCTCTCGCGTTGTTTTGCGCGCGTGCATACGTACGTACGCGTACCGCGCGCGAGAGAATTACACACACACACACACGTACACGCACACGCACAGCCGTATCAGCCGTGTATTTATACATGTGTGCCGGCACACATTGAACCTCGCAACGAGCGCTACCGGCTGGTACACGTACGTACGTACCAAACAACAAAGCATTCGCCTGACCGCAATCAATACACTGTCCCCCTGCACTCTGTTCCCTCGTCCCCTTCCGTGCCGATCCTGCCCCTGTTCCGTGCCCGTTCCTCCTTTGCTATATCATCCGCAGCGGTGTACGCGAATGGTGCAGTTGACACATCGTACGATTATGCGGTACCGGAACTCGGCACGGTGCCCCTGCTCAACCAGGACGGCACGGGACGAGGACCTGCCGTTTCCAGCGGCGCCAGTGACCAGGACAGCATCTTCTCCAAGACCTCGTCGCGCGGCAACAAAACGGAAAACAAAAAGGTACATGGTCTTTACTTTTGGGATTCACTTGCGAGAAACGTTTGGAAATCGGATGATAATTGCGATGGTAATCATGAAGGGTTAGAGTTAACTCTACCGACGGTGAGAGTTTTTCTTTTTGGAGGAGGTACGCGATAAATTGCTAAAAATAATTTTCAACCGCGATAAAGCTAAGTACGTTTTTTTTTAAAAAATATTTAAGGAATTGCTACAATTTTATTTTATTTTATTTTGTTTTTAAATTGTCTCTTCCTCTTTCTGCGAGATGTATGGGTGTATATATGTACACATAGTTTAACATCGTAGCTTTTATAAGGTATTAAGATCTTTTTCTTGGAAAATACATTATTACACCGAACAACAAAATTTCTAGAATCGACTCTTTTCTAGCAATACCGATAGAATAATTTGCTAAAAAAAGAAACGGTCCTAAGGGATGAAAACACTCTCTCATTAAAAATTTACTCTCACGTAGATATAGATATTTAATTTCATACTGTGATCTTACATTCTCTAGTTCGTCTAAAGTTAATGATCATTTATTTTGCATTTTCATTTTCACAACTATGCTTCAAATTATAAATGCCCGGAACTATCTTCGCGAAAGTAGTACACTGAATGCATGATTGCAGTACAATAATTATAAGCTGTATATATTGCTGTAACTTTGGCGCCATATTGTTAAAAATAAAAAAATGTGCGTAAATGAATAATAATCTTGGGTCACCCTATCTCCTAAGAATAGAAGAATAGAATCTTTTCTGTATTACAAAATGACATGACATTTATTAGAAGTATTGACATAACAGACAGATGAGGGTTGAAGAACTTCTTTATGGCACAAGGTTATTAAGAACATTATAATACATTAATTTACAATTAGAACTGACGAACTATTCGCGAACGTTATTGATGATCACGGCGTAACGTATACTCGCAATTCCCGAAACTCGACGATTCGTCAGATTAGATTCCTATCTATTAACGCGACACAATTTGCGTCCAATTTTATCGAGATGTTTCATGGTACGATTATTTCCCCGATGGAACTAGTCGCTCGCAATATTTTTATTACGAGCATTTCATTCGAAATTAACAGAGGGAAATTCCGTCGCAGTCGGGATTGAGTCAGAGGGAATAAAAGTTGAATGTGAAACGTCGAGGCGGTAATTTATTTGTTTCGGAGATAACACCGAAACGTGTACAAAGTGTATTTGCAAACATTTTCATAACGTGCCGCTTAAAACTCTGCTCGCCGAAATATCTCTTTGATATGCAAACTCTAATTCGATTTCGCGACGCGAAGATATGCAGAGTGGCGTGTCTTCGGGAGACAGAGATGACGAAGACGGTGGAACCGCGTACGTATATCGGTAGATGAAACGAGACCGATAAAACGTCGGCCACGGAAGGAAATAATCATAACGTTCGATGCGAGAACAAAGTAAACGAAAGCTCGACACGCAAAAATTCCAACGAAATTTCCCCGTTATCGCCGGGTCTATAAATAATGGCCACCCTCGGTCAAACGTACTTGTATTTCTGCCGGTAACCGTTAAACGTGCACTCCATTCGTCGAGGGAAAGTTCGCAATTAATAATTTAAATCAATATGGCGGAACGAGTGCAGACCATTTGGGGTAGATATACCTCCCGTGGGTACAGTATAACGTAGCTTGTATCCGGAATACCAGAACGCTGGAACGTGCGGGGGGATAGGAGTTGGCGTGGGTGGAGAGAGAAAAGAGGGGGAAAAAGCTGGAGGAGCTACGCACCGACGACGTCGAACGCGCGAGACGTTCCCCAGGGTTCGTTCTTTTGGCATAAAAAATCACCGAATCGCGACTAAAGGTCAATATGAATGCTCGCGATCGATACCACGGGCTTTCTATCGAATTAGGTAATAATATCAACCGGCTATAGCGATCCGCGTAACCGCCGCGTGTACAAAGTCAAACTCTAACATTTAGCAAATTCACTTTATCAATATTAGTTCTGGCCAGTTGACGGGCTGATTTAATTAGATCTATTTCCTAGATATAAAGCGAAATTCAATCTCGAAACGTCAACGCAGTCAACGTGTCAGGTAAAAACTGACAGCTGAAAGATTCTCAGATTATCGTTACTAATCATTGTCATTAGACTGCGCATATTTGTGCAGATTTAAATTTTTAGGAACTTAAGCAGAGATTTACATCACTTGGCAGCACATTATCATACTTCGGATATTTTGTATTACATTTCTTTATGCACTCTGCGTGTTTTTTGTAATTTTTACTAAATGACATATTATGAATTATCAATCCGTATGATTTTTAGTCTTTCATGCATTTTTTCAAAAAACTCACTAGGCGATGATCCAACATTTGATCAAACGAGAGATCCCAATATTCATCGAAACTCGCGAAACAACGAAAGTCCCCCCTCTTCCTTTTTGCGTTAAAAGGCGACACTGATCACAATGGATGTAATGCTATTTATCCATAACAAGTAACGCAAAAGGGATGCACGTTGTCAAACAAATAAAGTATCACGCGTGTTCAGCAACGTATTTACGCACAATCTGCAGAGTCATTCAATTGATCGGTTCGTCGACGTATAAACGAACTGTTGTCAACGGGTTGCGTCGAACCCTTTCCGCGAATACCCTCGGAGCAACCCTCGTGGAATGTATCATCATTACGCGGTCCGGTGGCTTCCGGGCCAGTTCGCTCTGTTAATTGCGGAGAGAAAGCGCGTCGTGTAATCACGTTTGCAATCCTATCTCCCTTCTGCCACCCCCTCGACGTTCTAACCCCCTCTCTCTATTTCTATCTGTGTTTCTCTTTTTCTCCCTCTCTCTCTCTCTTCTTTCTCCCCGTTCCTCTCTCTTTCGTGTTTTCGCGTGCACGACCCATACCCTTCCCTCACTCTCCCCCCCATCCCCTTCGATTTCTGTCGATTCGCGTGCCGACATCGCAGAAATATTACACGCTGAAGGGGTGGTTGATTCGGCAACCTGCACCTAGAATCGTGCCCGATCTGTTGGAATAAAAATACGCCACGGCAAATTTGTAGCGCGCGTGTGATTTATCCGCAGCAACGTGTTACACTGCGTTGGAGGACGACGGATTTTTCGACGAGTACGCTCGCGGTGCTCGCGCGGTTCGTTTCATCGAACAGCCACTCACGGAGATAGCGAAACGTCTTTGCTCGCCGCGGAGTTGAAAAGGAACGGATCGATCGGACGACTACGAACACGAATCTCGGTTTTTTTTTTTTTTGTGAAACGAAGGAACGCAAGCTCCTCGTGTTTCGCGAATTTTCTTGCAGTTTTCTATTCTTGTCAATAGTCTGTCACGAATCGTTCGCTGCGCAAAAGACGCGCTCTTTCGTGAATGCTGGAAACCAGGGGAAACGGAACGATTTCAGAGCACGATCGCGACGATTTGCAAGCGGTACGATTTGCAGGCAGATTGATTCGAGCACAATACTGCGAAAGTGGTCGTCTACGTCGAGACGTCTGCGCGTGATTGACAGCCGACAGCGCCACTCGAAACAGTCAAAACATTTCGGGGTGGCTCGTCGAGTCTGGCCTTGACGCATCGTAGCGACGCCAATCATTGTCCCCGCGCGATCCATCATTAGAACCAAACGATCGTCGTCCGAAAACATCGAGCCAGGGTTTATCGGTGGCTCGATGCAGTTTTACAATGGGACGTGTCGAATGTTATACCCGTCACGTTCGACTGGTCCTTTCGTCGCTATCCATGCTCCCCCTTTTTCCTCCTCGTCCTCTCTCTCTCTCTCTCTTTCTCTCTCTCGTCTCTTCTTCTCCGTTTCATTTTTCATCGGTAACAATGAACGTTTCAACGTAAAATCGAGAGTATCAGACGCGTCGATGACGTGCCGGGTGCGTAGACACAATTTCCGATCACAGACCCATTGGAAATTACGCGGAAAAATAGATTCTCGGACGGCAGGAAGCTTTCGAAAGATGTCGAACAGACGAAATTGGACGATGAACGAATTATGGACATTTAAACCGCCTGTCTGTCATTACTGTATGCGAACTGTTTCTAAATATTGATCAAGATCGTACAAGTCCCGAAATTCCAGCAATGTTCGATAGTTATGATTGTCAACGGCGGATTTTTTACTGCATTTTTTTTTTTAATGAAAATACACGACATTTAAATAGAAAGTTTCATCTATTGCACTACGTATTATAATAAATTTGGATAGTTCATAGAGTTTTGTGCGTCGTGTGCATTGTTTTGCAACTTCCAGTTTCTCATAAACGCATAGATTTCATTCTCTGTAACTTCTACTTCTGCCAAAGGTCAATTAGAAACTGATTTTACTGCGAAAAGAAAAATGCGAAAGCAAAAGAAAGACAAAACATTGTCCATAAACTCAAAAGAAAAGTATCTTTAAGACTATCTTTCCTAAGTTTATTTGATAAAAAGAATTACAAAGGCAGTCTTGTATTTTTTTTTTCTGTCGAATCTCTAAATAAGAAGTAACATATCTTTACGAGAAATCGATAACTGCTATGTAAGTTTCAACGTGAAGTGAATCAATTTTTTGTACGAAGAAGGTAAAATGAAGAAATAAGAAATATCGCAAATTTGCTTTATTAAGAAAAATTGAGTATATACTGTTTGAAAATATCTTAGCACACGAGTGAAGAGATTTTAAACATTATAATAAATTCTATTCGATGGTAATTTGGTAATCCTAGTTATGACAAACGGAGCAAAGTGAAGAAAATTACGAAAAAAAGGTTCTCCCCCCGTTACTCTTCGTGTAGTTTGCTAGCAACGTTCATTCGCTAGGGGGATGTTTATTCACTGGATACGTTTTATTACCTGCGGAGGTAATTTCGCCACTTAAATTATTGTGTAAGTCTACCGGGCTCGATGTAATACATCACGGTGTAATTTATTGGCACGGGAATCGACGAATAATTCATCCGCTGAACCAGCCTCTATGAAACCCTCTGGTACCAACCATGACTCGCGTTGCCGCGTTGTAGCGTGATCGTAGATCGTTGATTATCAGCCGGATATCACGAACGACGCATTGTTCTTTCTTTGTTTCAGTCGCCGACTCAACAGGAGGTACTTTCGGCACTGAAGAAACGTCTGGAACAGACGAGCGTCCCGCTCTTCCCACGGCATCGCCTCCGCATGCTCTCGAAACTTGCCGAAGGGGCCTTTGGAACGGTAACAACATTGTTATTACGCAGCAAGTACATATCTATTTGAAATTAGATACGCGAACTGGACGCCACGATCGATGACGATTCGTCACGTCCGCTTTGGTAACAAATTACTCTCCCCTTTCCCCCTCACCGTTTTCCTTTCCCGCGTTACAGTTTGTTTTATTATCCTGATCGAGTACTTATCCGGTCTCTTCGTTTCGACTTCGATATCTCACGCGCGATAAATCTTTGCGAGACCGGACA
Source organism: Tetragonula carbonaria (assembly GCA_032399595.1). NCBI lineage: Eukaryota > Metazoa > Arthropoda > Insecta > Hymenoptera > Apidae > Tetragonula > Tetragonula carbonaria. Next base: position 20,694,298 of record JAUCRC010000001.1, on the reverse strand, counting down.
TTTCTCGTTAATTATATGAAAAATATATACCAAAACGGGTCTAAAGACTGGTTCAAGACCAGTTGTATTAATGTAGAATCTTAATGGTAATATCAATGTAGGATTGCAGACATTTCTGCCAAAATGTTTAAATTTACTACGCAATATGTTTTAAATTTATTGTTAGGAGTAACGATACTAAGTATTCTATCGACAAATCATAATAATTAGCCTAGCCTAGTTTGATTTTAATCTGACGTCTGAAGAGCTTGACAGACATGTTCCGAAAGCATGTGCTCCGACTTCGCAAGAATGTTTCGCGGAGATTTTACAACATTGTCGGGATCAATATCCCATTCGAAAGTTTAAACAAATTAATCGAAAGACTGCCTAGAAATGCAAAAGTTGCTACTGAAAAACAAAGAATGATTTTATCGATGTTACAAATGCTCTTTTATTTCTTTCTTTTAAATTGTTGCATTTATCTTGTATCTATAGACATATCTATAGATACTTGGATATTCTTAAATTCTATAGACATTTGGATATTCTTAAGTTTCTTAAATAAAATTATTTCCAAAGAGTGGAAGCTCGTTCTCTAACATGCACAGTGGTCTCAAACTTTTGACCGGCAGTGTATGTCGAATATCGTTTTTTACGTTGTAAATAAAATAAAATAATCTTTTATATATTTTCTGCAAATGTAGATGTAACGTATTATAGTAAAATATATGCAAACAAATAACGTTTGCTTTTTTTGATTGAAATCCATTCATTGCATCGAAATCGTACTGTATTTCCCTCTGTTTTTTTTTTTTTTTTTTTTGCAGCAAGAGATGTATCAGCGGAAAATAAATTTACCTCTTATTGCCATATTTTATTCGCAAACAATATATTTTATTGCAGCTTTTTGAATGGCTCGTTCTCTCCAAATTATTAGTTTCTCTCTTTCTCTCTCTCTCTCTCTCTCTCTACGCGACAAGAATTTTTTTATTTATTTCTTTGCAGACACTTCCTTTTCTCGCCTTGCCTTTTTCTTCTCGCTGCAAAATTGAATCCAAGGGATTCGTCCGCGTTCGTTCGATTGAAAATCTCCTTTACAAAGTTCTCTTATCTATTCTTCTGAACTTAGTTACAGAATGCAATTAAAGATGCAATTAAAGAGGAAATCCGGCTGAGAGGAAATCGATTTCGAAAAGCGAGACTGGCACAGATGCTGTTTAGAGACAGACAGCAAACAACCGCTCGAAAATTTGAAAATTCCGGGCCGCCGTCGTCGTGATCGGTCCTCGTCGCTCTTGCTCTACGCGACGCGGAATCGCGAAATTAGCAATCTCGCGTTTCCCAGCCCCCGTGGGCGCATCCGTATCATCGGCGTGCTGGTAGTATTGTAACGTCAAACCTAGCCTCTCTACGCGATTCCCGCAACATTATCATAATACATTGGCTGTTTATAAAGTGTCGCTTTACCCCACTAATGCGGAGCAACGGAAACACCTACTGAAATAGCATCGAGCTCGTAGCGCAGGGTTAAATTACAAACGGCCGATATTGCGAACGAACCGGATGTAGCAGCGGTGGCGGCGGCAGCGGCGTCGCTCGCGCGATCAATCGACAACGACAAACGACAGTGGCATCGCATCGCGGCCCGTCGATTCCGCATTGATTCGGGAATATACGTATATATATGTATGTATATATACATATACACGACACAGAGCCAGCGTTCCTTGCACGGTGGTGGTCAAACGACAACCCAGAGGGCCCAATAGTCGGGAGAGACACCAAGAGCACAGCCAGCGAGAGAGAAATCAATCCGTTTGTTGACCGTACGCGGACAATTTGCCACTGGCTACGCGCAACAATACGTCGATTAACGAAGTGTCCACCCTGTTATTCTTCCCGTTACAATGGCGCCTCGTCTAGCTCGTCGAGGATAATCAGTTTAGAATGCGTTAGAGCGGCTAATAATTCCCTTTTGTTTCCTCTGTCCGGCTGCTGGCACACCGTTAATGACCGGTCCAAGAGACTGCAGCTTCTCCCCGCCGAGTACGAGTTTCGGCCGCGTCAGCCGGCCGTTGCATCTCCGTGTGCACGCCGATCGGCTTTGAACTTGGAAATCTCGACCGCGGATCGAGCACCGAATTAATCATTGCAGTACGCGCGGAGCTCTCGCGGCGTGTCGGTTGCCATCAGAAAATTAGTCATTTCCTCCCAGCTTGGATTTCCGGCGAATATCATCGTCTCGTACACGTACGTCGGTCAATTGCTCGACCAATTTGTTGCTGTCGACCAAAGTATAAGGATATATTTGAAATTACACCGATTTTTTTTTTTTTTTTTGGTCGGCAGTGACTTCTTGTTTCAAATACGTACGGGTGTTGCTACTTAATCGTCTGACGTGCTTCGTTGAAAAATGAAAGTGCAACATTTGCGTCAATTAGATAATTGCACGGATGCACGTTAGTAGCAACAAATAGCAACTGTACAAACGATCTCGTGATAGCGATCGTTGCGTGATTTGGCGAATTAAAGAGATTGCTGCAGATTAGGATACACGCCACTGTCCATAAGTGCATTTCGATTCAAAGATTCGTATTTTTGTATACGCTTAATTCATGCTGTTTATTTATGATTGCCTGATGTAAAATTAACATTAATCCCTTGTCCTCGGCAAACTTTTTTTGTATCACTTCGTAAATAAAATGATACAGCGTTAGAAATAATCATTCAAATGGTATTCAACACGAAATTTTGTCGATTATATCTTTCTAACATGTGATATCGTTTAAATCTAAAGCAATTGTGAACGTGCATTTCGGGTTTGCTAGAACAAGTATAATATACAATTTTTTAAACTTTCGTAAGAAGTAATAAGTCTAGTTCATGTGAATAATTATCAATTGACTGTCTTCAGAAATTTCTTCTTCTGAAATATTTTTGTTTCTCTTATGTCGTTATTATAGCTTTCACTCTAGTCATCTCTTCAGATATTATACATCGCAACACCAAATGTACATGTGCATTATAATTATCAGCAAATTATAAAAAGAAAAAGAGAACAGAGAAGAGACAAATACAGAGTGCAAAGGGTTAAATTAAAGAATCTCGTCTGAAGTATATGTATTTTATATATATATTCGCGATTCGTCGGACATTTATAGAGTGTAGTTCTATTTTTCAATAATTTCAATAAATCAGCAAAATTTAATTTGTAATTAATGAAAATTAACTCTTGGAACCTACTCTAAGTTTCATAGTATTTAACACTAATAAATATTAAATTGATTTACGAATTCGTTTACACACAAAAGTATTGTTACTTTAAGTATCATTCATTGCTTTCGTACGAAATTTATTTAATCCTAAATTACTAACCCAGAGATCTGATCTTCCTTCAGATAAACTACTAAATACGATTTTTTTTCAGAATATTTTATTTATCTATAAAATCCTAAGAATGACAATATATTTAAGAAGAAGGTATGTTTAAGAAAGGTTACTTTAAGAAGACTATTTTAAAATGAAACTAAATCTCGATTTGGCCAGCAACATTGCTATTTACAATGTGAGGCAAGAGATCGTCGTCTGACAGAAGACGCTTTAGTCAGATGTTTCGATAATTTTTGTACCATTTCGGACGAAATTTATACCAGAGTAGAACGAATTCATTACTCAATCCTTATCGCCGCAATCCGTTCAATTACTATCTCTAACAACACGACGCACACAACACTATCGCTATTGAAAATACAAAGCTGTACTCGCTACGACGTCACCGCTGCGAAACTGGAACGATATCGTATCGCTCGCGTGTATCGTGCTTTATCTGACTTCCGGTATCCGACTAGCCGCGTATCGACGGCCATCTTGCACAAACGCCGCGTGCAATATAACTGTTGCCGGCGAAAAGTTTCGCGATAAATTCGCCGCGCGACGAATAATCTAATTCAGGGATCATCCATTCTCGTTAGACGAATTTATAGCTCTAACGAGCGACTCGCGATACCGCTCGCGACTTTTATTCCGCAATAAAAAACGGTTTGGCTCCGGGCGAATTTTTCTTCATAGCCAGCCAACCTCCACCAAAAACGATTCCCGTGTAAAACGTAAACAAATTATGCCCATAAAGGTATACGTGGCGGAAGCAGAAGGGATCCCGGAGTACGGGACCACAACCACCGTTGGCAAGCGTCTCGTGGCCGTCAAATTTTTACTGCCGGAAGCCAGCGAGAAAGAAAAGTGAGTATGGAAGCGTAGCGCGCAATTTGCATTCTGCTTCGCCATTACAACGGGCTCGATCGTGCCATTGCCTCGCGTCTTCTTGCTCCTCTTTCCTATCCACGTCACCGCGATAAACATTTTACAGCCACGGAGCAAGGTTACGCGAGATACGTGATTTTCGTCTGTTCGACGAACAAAACGGTGAACTTCTCAACAATGAAGTTCCGGATGATTTCGAGGACCAGAGAGACGAAGGTTTGGCTCGATCCTCTCGTTGATCATTTCACAGTTAATTAATACTTCGTAACTGTTACAGTTTCGTAAAACGAAATCCCGGGTTCGTTTTATTCGTTTTGTTCGTTTTATTTCCACGATGCTTGGTACATGTTTCGTAGGAAAGTAAAGATATTTTCTTTCTTGGAAGTGCTCATAGTGTGTGGAGAAATTTTTTTTCGTCGCCAAAAATCTACAATGGATTTGATGATTGAAACCTCCCTTTTTACAACGGCCTCTTAGCACTTGATTCTTTTTCGACATTTTATTGAACTTTGAACTGTATATAACTGTATATATATTTAATTTACTAGATTTTGATAATGTAAAATTGTTTATACGTGTAATTTAACCTCCATCCGTTCTTCGCTTTTTCAACTTAATTTGTTCCTTGGTATGAAGATGACGCAGTGATAGGAAAAATAAATAGTTAAATTTGCAAATTATTTTATTAACACTAGAGCAACCAAATCGATGGGTATGACAGATTTCAAATGTTGTAAAAATATTCTTATCAAAATTAATATTGATTTCTGTTTAATTTTATTTTTAATGCATTTTTAATTATTATCATTCAAATTATAATGATTTATACATAGAATATTTGTTGTTCTAGTGTTTGTTCTAGTAAATAGACTAAATTTCTATTCAATATTATATGATAATATTGCACATTTTGTGAGAAAAACAAATTGACGCAAAAGATATAAAAAGAGGATCTTGTCAGAAATTGTTGCAAATTCTCATAATAAATTGTTATAACATTACCGATGTGTTTGAAGAAGTAGAAAAGTGTGAAGTAGGAAAATAGGGAAAGAAAACAAGGAAAAAGGAGGGAAAAAAGAAGAGAAACGAAGCAGAAAAGAGAAGAGGAAGGAAGGAAGACGATATCGATTGCAAGATTTCAGTAGAAATAACTGCTTACTCGCTAGCACTCATTCGATAAATTTTCCAACTCGAGCCTCTCGAAAACGAAGCGATTACGATCTCAGGGACAATGGTCATCGTACAAAAAAGAAAAGAAGAAAGAAACACTCTCAAATACTTCTCACGCAGAAAATATAATGACCTATCGAGAAAAAAAACCTACCGAAAAAGTCCCTTTCAAACGGGCTGCCATTAAAATGAAAATCAGACCTTACAAGGAAACGACGCCCCCGTGATATCGAAGGTATCCGCAACGGAGACACACAATGGCTGGCGAGCATAACGCAACGGAATCGGATCTATTTCGCTAGCTGACCGTGCACAGAAGTAACGTAGGTCGTGATGCAAACCGATTCTGAATGCACCGAGCGATCGCCGTCCCAGGAATAGCTGTCATGTGCATAAAATTCATAGCGTTCCCGCTTCTTCACCCGAATGTGTGTCCCGGTTTCTTTTCCACCGAAACTCGGGGCCGCACCGGTTCTCCCTGCCGTTCCCCTCTGCCGCCGGCCTCTAGCGATTCGGTCGCGTCGTCGTGGCCGTATCGTTTCACAGAGGAAACCCCACGGCGTTGAAACGTCCAGATATACCGGCGAAGACGATCGTTCTCGCGGCTATCAAGCTAGACATCAGAAAAAGGCCAGTTCGATTCCTCGAATGGAATAGATTTGCATACAATGACCGGAGAAGATAGGGTATCGAGAGTTCGCCGCGCTTCGTGGCGACGCGAAAGAGAGGGATCAGGGGGGTGGCGAGAGGTGGTGGTTGGCCAGGAAGGCACAGGAAGAAAGAACGAATCCGCAAGAGACAGATGACGAAGCTTTCTTCCCGAAACGAAAATCGGCAACGTCTATCGAACATCCGCGCGTAGCTTTCGCGATCGAGAGGAACTCGCGAGCAAAGGACAAGCAAAGTTTCGTCGTCGCGTCAGAATGAGTTATCTGATGCTTGTTGCCGAAGGGAGAAAGAATGGAAGGAGCGATCTCGGCACGGTGATTTTTGAGTCTGCGACGTCTCAAGCTCGCAACTAATTTCGACGATGTCATCGCACGGGCAACGATGAGAGGAGCGCGAAAGACGCTAGTCTAAAATTACTACATAGCGCGCGTAGCGTTTGTCACAACGAAAAGCGAACGAGGTTTCTACTTCTCTTTGAGCCTTCAACAGGGAGATTCGGGGAAAAAGCAGTCGATTAGCGTGTGACTCGTTTCAACGCCTTGAGCACTTGCGTGGTTTCAGTGCCTTTCCTCTTACAAAGATGTTTTACGTGCAAAGCTTCTTCGCTGTTTCTCATTGTTCTTGATGCATAAGTACAATCTTTTGACAAAACACTGTCGTCTTTTTTAATCTTTAATCAATCATAGATATCGTTATCTAAGATTTCTAGCTAATATTTTATTAATTTTCAATTAATATCGAATTTGTAGTCACTCGTGAGTCACAATAACATAATAACGGTACGTGTAGAGTAATATGATATATGCAAGATATATGTTATATATACAATTTAATAATAGATTGGAGATATACATTTCGATCAATACAATAAAATATGAAGCCGACAATATGAAACAAAATGAGAAAAGAACGTATTTAATCGAAACTATCCGAACTATCGCTCATCAACGATAACCGCGCTCAACAGAAAATCCATCCAGCCATAGATTTCGAAACTCTTCTCGTAACATCAACAGCGTGTTCGTAACCGTGTTCACGATTTATCGCATAAACCGACCGTTTCTACTAATGTACTCTTGTCGTTCCGCTTTATCGTGATTTGTGTAAATACTGGTGTTCCGAGGGCCAATACGCGCACCGTCGTAAATAAAAAAAAAAAAGAAACCGAAACGATCCGATCCGTGGTTCCTCCGTTGTTTCCACGGTTCCTCGGGCCGTCTGCTCACGCAACAAGTCTCCTACCGCGAGGATGACTTATCGCGCCAACTTATCGTGACTGGAACTCGCTTCATTTCCTTCTTCGTGCCTCCACATGGCGCTCTCGCCATGCGATCTTACGAAGACCGAGGACAAAGAAACCTTGTTTCCCTTTCAATTTGCAAATGTTCGATCATTCATTACCGCTGGGAACGTCTTTTTTGTACCCCGTGTGATTCTCAGCGATTACTCAGCGAAAGGCAAATTGCGGATTTTTATGCGTTTCTAAATTTTTACGAACTAAAGCTAAAAAAAGAAATGGAATTTGTTTTATATATTATAACAGATACTCTAAATATTCTATATATTTTGCATATTATATCTTCCAATCTATCGATCGCTGATCAGAATAAAAGTGAAATTTCTGCTTAGACAACGTTGTTTCTAATTTCACTTCATAGAAACATGAAATTGCATAAATATCTGCAATCTAGCGTTCAGCGACGTTACGGTAACAACGTGTAAAATTTTCAATTTCAATAACCAACGACGCGTCATGTGACGTCATGTGATTTTCAGCGCGTGGAGATCGATGACGTTATTGCAGCGTCACGGGATTTTCAACTTTAATAACCGACGACGCGGCAGTGACGTCACGTATTTAATTTTAAGTATTTAGCGTCGCGTAATTTTCAGCGATAAAGCTATTGTAACGTCGCGCGTTTCTCGGCCATAAGTTTTTAACAGAATTTGCCAAACCCCTAACGACAGCGACTCCCCGTTATAATTTACAACGATCGGCGATCCATCGGATCGTTTTAATTGAATGTTTCACTCTCGAATGCCGAAAATGATGCTACAAAAGAGGCAACAAATAAGGAATATTTCACGCGTCATAATGAACATCAGGACTGTCGACTTTGCCCGAAATAACGCTAAATAACGAAGCGACTAACACTCAGTCGGACTGTGTTCTCGTTAAGGAAAAAAAAAAAACTAAAAAAAAAAAAACAGCGCATTGAATTCTTCGATGCCCAGATACGCGATATGATTTAATCGTGTTCAGGTTTCCCCATCCTGAGCACCCTTTTACCATCGTTTCGTATTTCGTTCATTATTGAACAGAGTTTTTCTCCCTCCGCTAACAATCGCGGCCATTTTTCCAGGGTATATGTATAACTTCGTTCCTCCGGCTATCGGAACAATGCTTCCAATTTTCACGAACAAACACGGAGTCGTTCGAACATTTCGATTTCATGAAATTCAATTTTTCTTTTGCTTTGTTTTTTTTTTCTTTTTTTTTCGGCAAATGATATTTTTCCACGTAGCTTAGGTTTACTTTACGTTAAGCTCGATTACACGGTTATAGCCAATACCCGCTTCGTTTGTACCCGGTGTTTCTCGTTACTCGAAAACATTTTCATCTCTCTCGTTCGATCCCCTGCGTCGTTCTACCTCTCCATGAATATTCACTCGGAAAATGAATCGCGCCTCTTAGGCTTATCGCGGCGAAACTGATAAAGCAACGGCTCATTCCCCTGGACGCTCGATCGCGCGGTCATTAGACAAGAAGGATCGAAACGTGTTGCAATTAACGCGAAACCTACGGACGTCGAGACGAGCGAACGTATTATTTCGCGTACAATTTAGCCGTATCAAGTATACCGGGTAGGTTGTAGAGTATCGTACGGGTGAACTTTGTGGCACGAGATTGCGTTGCAAGCTTTGGAGAAAAATCGCACTTAAAAATCGATTCGATTTGAGTGTATGTATTAATGATTGACATTACAGATTTCACCAACAGACAATTACTGTGGCTATTTTTTTTTTCTTTTTTTTTACACTGTACAATGTCAGAGCTTGTTATATTACAATGTCAGGTTTGTGTCTCGTTTGGTATCAAATTGATAAAAAATTAAAGCCTACAAAGGAAAGGCAAACATAAAAATTTACATATTTACAAAATCATTCAACAGCAGAACAGAGTAGAATAAATTTCTATTGAATTTCGTGCAGCTGACTCTCGTAAGCGTAAATATTCAATTTTACATCGGGATCTTACATCATCATTCCGTAAGAAAAGCGTGTCAAACTGACGTACGAGGGACGGATGAGTGTTAATTGTTGCAGGTGGAGGTCGACCAATTTTCAAATGAATTTCTCTCGGAAACGAACGAAAGCTCCATTGCCGCTCTTGATTGTCATCCTGAGCATATAGAATTCTCCCTGACCCCCTTTTCGCATCGTGACTTACGATCCACCTGGTATCCCTGTCGCCCACGCGGCAGGTTGCAAGCTGCCAGAACGACGCTACGCACCAGAATTCGCAGTTTATGGGGAATCGATACGGATGACGTAGTTTTGTTAACGGTCGCATTAAGCTATCACGCGAGAGTGCCATTACCAAGTCGATCGTAAGTAAGGCCGAAGTAACGACGCTGCGTGGAAACTGCGTCTTGTACGCCTCGCTTCTGAGGGAAAACGGAGTTTCCCTCAACTACGATTACGGCCACCGTACTCTCACCTACCGGTTTTACTTCCGCGCCTGCATGCAAACGAAAAGCCCCGAAACTTCCTTTGAAAATCTTACGGTTATTTCTCTCGAGCAATGGACACTGCCGCCGAGAAATGAGCTCCCATTCGCCTTTACAATCTTCCAGTTCCCTCGCGTCGATGTAAAATTAGACATCCGCGCACGATTTCCTTACGTTCGTTCTTATCTCTCTCTCTCTCTCTCTCTTTTTTTTTATCCGTGCGTAGTTTCCGTTTATGTACATGGCAAACTCGGTGGAATCTCGTAGGAATTTGCAAGGATATTTTCGTAGGAAGATGTAACAAGATTAGTAACAAGACACAAAGACACACACACACACATAGACGTAGGAAAGAAAATCGGATCTTTCCGAGGAAAATTCGAGTTTGTTGGTTTCTTTCGTTCGAACGATCGGACCTAATATTCCAAGACGAATATTCGACGATGACAAGAGAACTTAGTAAATGTTGTGGGGGTCTGTTAAGGTTGGATTTCCAACGAGACGTCAGGATCCTAGCTGCCCTGGAGGATCGCAATATCGCCAGAGTCCTGGGTGCTTGTTGCCGCGAGGAGCCATATTGCGTAGTAATGGAGTACCTGGAGCACGGAGACCTCTGCCAATTCCTCAAGACGCATATCACTGCCGAAGATGCCCACTCCATGCCGATCGGTGTTAAGACACTCAGGTAATTATCCATTTAACGGGACATTCATATTACGTACATATATTAAAGGATAAGTTTTAAATATTATGGCATAAGAATGAGTAGTCTTTAATTTAAAAATTTTGATTACGAATACCCGTTACAAGTGATTGAAATTTTTTTCGATTACGATGAAATTATGATGAAGATAATTTTATTTTACTTCGGATAACGAAAAATTTCTCGAACATTGTTAATTCCGGAGCATTTTTAACTCCGAAATGATGCAAATTACCTGTAGAAAATTTGCCGAAACTTATGATTGAAAAATTAAATATATATAATATTAGATATTATATACATTATGTATTATATATATAATATTAATTCTTTTATTTTCTTTTTTGTTTCATATATTTTCATATCGTCTTTTCGTTTAATTAAATTTGTAAGTTTTACAATTAATCTTTTCTATATTGTCAATAAATATTAATTACGATTGACGATAATCGAAACGTAACCAGAAAAACCATCTGCCGCCGATAATGGTTTTCAGTAATCAAAATAAAATAATTCGAATCATTGATGATGGTTATTGGTAACTGAAAATATCCAGATCATTTATATTGGTTATCGACAACGAAAATTAAATTTCTATTATCGATAATGGTTATTGATAAAAAAAAAAATTTAATCGTTCATAATGTTTATTCGTAATCAGAACGTATTTTAATCATTTCGCTTTTTGAAAAATTTCTTTGAAATTTGTTGATAACTGGTTTTCATTTAACTGAAAATAAATTTTTGCCCAATCGTCTCTTTTTTTTCAAAAAAACCTCTGTTCGATCAACTTTCATTGCAGATGTTTGTACATTAATGAAAAACTGAATCTAGATATAATATATAAAAGTACACAAAATGTTCAAAGTAGAATATCTTGTTATACTATTTAGAAAGTGAGATTTAATAAAAATATATTTCAATCAATAGAGATCCGTTCAAATACACATTGCAAATAAGTTTCGAAACTAACTGACAACTTTCAAACATCTAACGAGTGACTATTTCCAAAAGGAAGAGAAAATACTTTTAAATAAATTCTCAAATCTACAAGACTTTGAACATTTTGTAAGTACTTAGAGGAAGTAGTGTACTTTCGAGTGTAATCAAACTTCGAGCAAAGAGACTCGAACCTTTTACGAGTACTTTAACCAGCGATTAGTTCGTGATATCTTTGTAACAATTTTCTATTTATAACATTGATAACTCTAATAAAATCATCACCCTTTCTACCTGGAACACTGGCTGTATTAAGAAAATGTGTTCTTCAAATATTCTCGTTTTAACTATTTTGACGAAATTCTACTCACAAATGAATGCATTAAAAAAGAGAAAAAAAAGGCATTGATTTAATATCAGATTTTCAGCAGATTTTCAGCAGATCTTCAAAGAGATTCATATCTCTTTTTGAATACGGATTTTCACACAAATATCAATTCTTATTATTTCGATCGTATCGTTTAAGAATTCCAATGATTCTAACAAGTTAGCTGAAAGATGTGCAATACTAAATATCACATCAATGTCCTTTTTTTCAATACTCGAGTTTAATAATTCGTTTGAATAACATCAAATGCATTTTCTCTTCGGCAAAATTAAAGTCATCGTGCCGAAAGGTTCTCGATCCCTGGGGTCTCGATTACGTCCCTAACGTGTCACTAAAGTTCGAACCGATCTTGCACCACTTTCCACACGCAATGACTACAATAAAACGCGCGGAAACTCTAAGTAATCGAGTCACGCGAGGCGAAAACTTTCGTCTCGGGGAAATTAACCCGCGACTCGCGAGCGCGCATTTGAAATTGATCCAACCACTCCCCCCTTCCCCCCTCACCCGCGTCCCGTGGCAACGAACGCGTGAAAATTAATCAAACGCGAGAATTTCAATAATTCCCACGATGGAAACATCGGCGTTCGCCAGAGCGAGACTCGAGATTTAGTTTCGTCCGGTGTGGCGAGGCGTCGCGAAGTTAACGCCCAATAAGTTTCACCGAGGTTTCGGAGTTTGAAGCGTTTATTAATCGTGAGCGACGTAGTCTTCGACGCTACTACAGCCAGCCAACCAGCTTCCATCGTTTCCAACGTCTCTCTCTTTCTCTCTCTTCCTCTACCACCAGCCAGTTTCCCTGTCTCTCCTGTCGTCTTGGCCACCACAACTACCCCTCGCAATCTCATACCATCCCCGAAAAGCTTGCCTCCTCGCGCCTTAACTCACGCGCCTTCCCCTCGTTTCAGTTTCAACTGTCTCATCTACATGGCGGCCCAAATCGCGTCGGGCATGCGGTACCTGGAGAATCTGAACTTCGTTCACCGGGATCTGGCTACTAGGTGAGTACAACTAGGAAGTTGGAACGCGGATGTATCCTGCGCGGATCTCTCTTTCCCACGAGGATAAACGCGTCTTAGCGGCGCGCGTCTGAACTATCGTTGTTCGCCTGTGCTTCGTAGCGCCGATGTTTTGTTATTCCAGAAAGGAGGATTCTGAGAGGAATGAATGAGAGAGAGAGAAAGAGAGAGAGATACGTAAATGTTGTTTCGACTTCTCGGTCCGTGGAACGTATAAATGACGTTCTTTAATCAAGCCGTTTCTCCGTACTCTCCGCGATTTCATTTCCCTTGAATCACTCGGTTTTGTAGTGCTACGAATACCAGGAAAGCAATTTTCGAGTTTCCTGAAGAGATTACCGGTGATGCGATGTTCGCAGAGAGGAAGATGGTAGGATTTCTGTATCTTTTGATGGTGTTGTAATCCGCTGTTTTTTTTACGTCTGATATTGAATGGTGATTTCGTGATTTTTCATTGTTATCGTTGTTACAGATCAATCGCGCGAATCAAAGGAATTTCAATTTTCTTACTTGTCTCTATGAATATATACACTTGTTGGTTTAAAATTAGCAAATTATGTAGATCTACTGATATCAATAATGATTTTCTTGCCTAGAGAGTGTATCAGTGAATCTTGTATAGAAAATGAACATGTATAGTACATCCAAAAATGTGTGTGGATATTAAGCTAACAAGAAAATAACAAGTATAATGTTTCTTATAAAAATATTCAACATATTTTCTTTTTATCAACAACCAACCTTGTTGAAGGAACGAAAATCGCAAGGTTGTCGTTCATTTAAACAGAACTTTATTTAATTCCTTCTTCAGCACTTTACGCTGCTTGATTTTCAGATTAAATTTCATTATTAATTTCCATCGGGTAAAATACAAAATACGAAATAAAATTAAATAACATTAATTTTTATAATCATCTGCGATGATATAACTCAAAGGCTAAAGTGTTGTTCTATCATCCGAAAATTCCATTGACCAAACACACTTTTATCTGCCTCTCAGTTCGTATACGGGAGGCTCTGCTATATACCATAAACGTTAACACTTTACCGATCGGTAGCCTATTAATCGGCTACTATTTACCTCTATCGGTCAGTAAAGTGTTAATATCTAGCACAAAAACAACTCGTATTGAAAGAACTGACGATTGACACAACGATTAAGAGTAAATATCGCGTGAGGGATGAAGTGGTTCTTTCGCAACGTGATAAGCATCGGTCGGTAAGAGAACGAAACTCCGACATTCGGCTTAAGTTGAAATTAAATTATAGCTTTCCCAGCGTGTATTTCCATAAGGCTTGCCCTTCCCGCCGAAAACAAACGAAACCGCGTAACCACATGGGAAATCAGCGATTCGTTAGTGATACGTCGAGCGGAAAATAGCAAGAACGGTAGTATATTTTCCCGTGGAACAAACGATTAAACGTGTAGGTAGCAGTCATTATCGGCTGTGCGTCAACATGCGGAATTGTTTGCCCGGTTTATTACAACTATAAATTAGTTCGACCTGGTTCTACGTAAAATCCATCGTCGCAACTTTCCAACCAATACTAGAATTATCGCCGGCGTACGAATCTCCTAGAAACGTTCCAGAATTACGTGCATCCGATTTGACGGTGAACGTTCGATAAACTTCTATGGAGTGTACAAGCGTAAACCGACTCGATAGAAAGAATAGTTTCATAGCGTAATACGGGACATTTCCAATTTTACAAAACGCTCGGATATCAGCGCGATCAATTTTATTTCGATATGGTTTCACGCGTCATTCAATTTCACCAATATTGTTCCTCGCTCGATGTGTGTTTCCACTATATATGCATATATATATATATATATATATATATATATATATATATATTTTCTTTTTTCTATATTTGTACTTTTCAATTAATCGATCTCGAATGAATCTGTCCGAACACATTTCAAATCCAAATTATATTTTTGCGAAACGAGCTTTGATCAATAGTGAAACCGCGGGCAAGATAAAATTGCGGGCTATACAAGGGATAATTGTTTAATTCGTATTTGCAAAGTTCTCGTGCTATTGAAAATCAAGACGAAACGCGTGAATTCTGAATCGCATGACAAGTTATAATTAGTTCTCTTGTTTTGAACATTTGCTAATAATTAACAATTTGAATCATAGTCTTGAATGTTATTAGTTGGACAATTTATTCAGATGTTCATCTTATGTTTGCATTATTCATAAACAAATAAATATTATTATTATTTAATTAATTTTGATATTAATATTAAACAGATGTCGTCCCGTTATAATATATAAAAATTTATTATTTTTAAAATTACTTTTTCGTAAATTTACTACTAAGTTTTGCTTACTAAAGTTATTTCAATATATTCCAGCAAATAGTATTAACACTACGTGTAATATTTTTTTTTTTAAATATAACTCCCGTTCATAAATCACTGGACATTTAATAAAATTAAGATTACTATAATCCTAGCTTCATTATTGTTTTGAATAATTTATATCATGTCTTTTGAATCATTATCCTGCGTAAATTTTTCGTTCCATTAATCTTTTGCCACTGATCATATGGTACATTCTTGTCTTTAAAAATTCTCCAATTCTCCAATTTTTTCGAATAATTTATATCACGTTTTTTTGAATCATTATCCTGCGTAGATTTTTTGTTCCATTAATCTTTTGCCACTGATGCATTCTTGTCTTTAAAAATTCTCCAATTTTCACTAAATGACCGTAAATTACGTTTTACAGTTACAGCTACAATGGAATTGGTTTTCTTCTCGTATAAACTCATTTTCTATCCGAAGTCTTCGAATTTCGATTCGCAATAATTAACGTTCGTTTAATTTACATATGTACACGTACTATATGAACCTCGCGTTCAGGATATTGTTGCAAATTCTACGAACATAATAAAATGAAAGAACAAAACGAAACGAGAGGATCGTATCGACGTTGTAGCAATCATTTTATTCAAAATGGACAAATGCCCGGTGATTTACGAACGAGAGCATACAAGATTAATAAACGTGAAATTGTGGAACAATTCTTTTGTCCTCCTTCTCCTATACACGTAGCTGTACGTTTTGTTTCGTCGATATCGACGAGACATACTTAACACGTTGACTGCCAACTACGAATTATCTCGTAGTTTGTTTACTTGCCATATTTTTGCAGCTACGATGAAATTCGTAGTCTGTCAGTGTAAATATGAATAGATAGCCTCAGGAAAGAGAACAAAGAATCATTATTGGACAAAAAATTTATTAATAAACGAACAGATAATATAATAATACAAAGTTTATTCGAAATCAACAATCAGAAGAATATTTTTATTTGTGACAATTTTTCAAACAATCTTCCACGCAAAGGGGCTGGCTTCTCTTGACAGATTCGGATACTCTGTAAATAATGAAACTCTTGCAATCTAATTTTTTTCGAAACTGGTTGAATCTCTTCTCCAGTCAACGCGTCGACGAATGCTTCTCTAAACTTTATCAGTTTCATTTTAGAAGAAGTTGCTTTATGAAAACGTTTGTGCGCATTGTGTATATATATATATCTCTATAATATGTAATGCACGCAATTCTTGGGCCATTTAATAGTCTTTCTTTACATAAGCCAACTACGAGATAGTTCGCAAGATCTCTTTTTTCAAAAAAACACATTCTACATGCTTTTTGATGATTATGTACTATAATAAGAGACTATGTACTATAATAAGAGTTTGTAATAATGTAATATGATCAAATTGAATTGGCTTCTTAGGACCGGGATTCTGAAAATTATATCGTGACAGTCAATGTGTTAACGAGAAAGATTGGCCAAAGAGGGAAATCTGAAAGAGTAGCAAACGCTGCCGGTATTCGACGATAGCACTGGATGATCTTTGACATCGCGCACAAGGCGTATAATATCCAGGATCGGGAACCCTTGACTTTCACAGACAAAAGCGTTATAGCCGGCTATGCAACGAAACCCATCCGTGTTCCTGTTATTGAAATGCAATGGCCATCCCCCCGTTCGAATCGATGGGAAGTATAGATGCACATATGTGCGTATGTGCTCTACATACATTCACGCTGAACCGCGGTGCTCTTACAACACGTGGAACCTAGTTTCCGGTTGACCAGCGTCTCTCAAACGACCGCTCGTAAATCTTAATAGAACACCAGGATGTGTTTCCGGTTCGCTGTCTGTCGTAGTGTTATTACGATCCTGCACGTGCTACCGAATAGCCTGTAGAACAATTTAAATTCGATCTCGCCTCGTGATCTATGCGAGGTTGTTCGTCAAATCCGTCGGACGTTATCATTTTTCTCGATTAAGCGGTCAATTGAACTCCTAATGTCCTTGAACGATATCGAAGGCCACGACAAGTTTTGTGATTCTGAAATTTTTTAAAGTTTTTCTATTCCGACGAAAGTGTCGTCGCTTATATCATTTCAAAGTAACAATAATTTTTTTGGTACTCAAGGTGAATCTTTATATATATTCGAGGATAAAAATGAACATTTACGTATTGTGGAAGATAGCAGATGAATGTGTTTTCTATTACATTATCGTATTACAGTAAGTTCTCCCTTACATGAAGCTCTATAATATAACGTGTAATATATAATTTCAACATTTCAATTCGTGTGATGTATAACATAATGTACTATGACTCAAAAAAAGACTCTCGCACTCTCCTGCTACAAACTATTTTTCTCAAACTTCAGATTTTCTCTCTCTCTCTCTCTCTACCACATAAAAAGTAAAAACTACAAGTTGAACTACGAACTGAATTTGCTACAAACTAAATTTACAACTAGATTCCCCGACATTGCAGTTTACAATTTGCCTTCTCTATGCTTTTCTAATTAGAGGAATGGAGATTCATTCGCTCTGATTTCTCAAACGAACCGAGCCGGAAGATTCAGAAAATGTTTTTTCCATATCTTTCACAAAGCTTTAAACGGCTGTCCGCCGGTACAAAGCGAAGAATCCCGTTGTAAAATTGCGCGGAGTCAAAGTTATTTCGCCGTCAGCTTTATTAAATCTTCACGTGTGCGTAAAACATCCGAGAGAGAGAGAGAGAGAGAGAGACGTGCGTTTACACATACGCGTTCGCAGCTGTTTGCAAACGAACGAGAGAACCCGAAAAATAATCGAGCCGTGTTCGATCATTAAAACGTAAACACGAAATTACACGTACGCCGAGCAATGTTTAACAAGAAACGTTTCGCAGTACAGAAGTTCGCAATTCGTTCAAACAGCGGCCCGTTTGGAATATTTTTGAAACAATTAAACTCCCTCCCAGCCCTCGCTACGTTTCGCTGTTGTTCTTCTCATTTTAACCAGCCCCGACCGGGTGAATTTGTATTTCGCCCGCGATGCGAAATTCGATAAAAATAAATTAACAAGGAAACAGCGCTCGAAACCGTTAGGAGGAGGAGAAAAAAATAACGATATATATAAAAAGCGCCGGAGGAATTTTCACATTTTCGATCAAACTTACCGCCACATAGGTTGGCACCTATGTGGCTCGATTTTCGAGAATTCGAAACGACGAGACCACGGCGCGTATGTGTCCCAGAGAAATATTTAGCCGATCGTCGAACGTTGAACGACCTGTTGTCGCGCGACTTCGAGAGCCGGCCGTGAACGCGGCGAACCCATTTGCAAAGGAATCAGAATTTCACGGTGGTTTGGAATTTAATCAAAACGTAATGCCGCCGGGGTGAACGAACGGCCGACCGAATAACAGGCGTCGACGTGACGAGCCAGACGATTTTCCACGTGCGAAACATATGACTCTGTGGGGATTTGTGAACGGTTTCTCGCGTAAACGCGTAAAACCGGTAAATTCGTCGGTGACGCGTGTGCAACGCGCCTCGAGGAGAAACGTGTCCACGCGAGAGCCAGCGGGTTCTAATCCGGCGCGCTCTCGTCCCTCTTTTGTAAACCCGATTCCTTTCGTGTGTGTGTGTGTGTGTGTGTGTATGTGTCGGAACATCGTGCGCGCATCGCGTGCCACGATCAGTTAAGCTCGCATCGCGAGAAAGAAACTGTTCTCTGTGAAGTCTGAAGTAGCTTTGAAAGAGGGATTAAGAGAGCAGTCTTATTACAGGCCTCTTACGAACTCGTGGCTCGTCGTCCAAAGCTTATAATCTTCGTCCCTAAAAATTTTCTTTCGAGAATACGTCGCTTTACGCGTATTTTCTTGTGTAACGCGTAATTAGCGGCTTTTCAATTTTCTTATCTCTCTCTCTCTCTCTCTCTCTCTCTCTCTCTCTCTCTCTGTCTCGTACACCACCCTTGGCGAGAGATTTTCGTCCAAACGGAAGTACTCGAAAGTATCTAGGAACATTGGAATCTTTCTTTAATTGAAATTCTATTTTCCCATGTTATTCCAAACGAATGCAACAGCATCTCATGCTTGAAAGATTTCGATGTTTTTAAATACGTTTAAACGGGAAAAACTTTCTGCCGGAAACAACTGGGATAGTAATTGTTGTAACTCGATGGAAAAGATTCATCAAGATTTTTGTTTATGTTTCTAACTTTTATGACGGAAGAATGTTTCTACTATTATTAATCCTTTTCTCTACTTATTGAAATGACCAGGTGATATATCAAGTTGAAACCGAAACAGGCAGCACAATTTCTCTGCGTCATTCGAGTTGTCTATGAATTTCTAACGAGTACAGTTCATAAAATTTGTAGAAACTTTCAGGGAATCTTCCAAGATAAATTTCCATCCATCTTTATTCATATTGATATTATCATTGTTTTTCATAAATATCTTAACTCTTTTGTGCGCTAAGTATTGGTTATTATATAATTATTAAGTAAGCTTATTAAGTAGGGATTATTACTATTTAAGATGTGCAGCCACTGGCCATTAAATTAGGACCATTTTTAATGTTTAATACTTTTCTCCCATTTTAATTAATAAAAGTATTATTATTACAAATAATAAAAAGTATTATTTGAGAAAATAATATTGAATTTTTAAAAGAATTTAGTTCCCCCTTTTCTGCATTAATTCATTTTTATTTCTTATTTATTTATAATCTGTTTAAACTATACTTTGCAATCGTCTGTAATAATCAGCACCTGCAACCCATTTTATTCATTATAAACAAGATTTTTAATTAACCAAAGAGAATTCACCAATAGTGGATATTTTAAATTTCGCTCTATTTTACTGTGTAGTTGAAAATATGTAATTGAAAATTGTCAAAATAACTGCACGTGTACTTCACCATTGTTTCCAACATTTTAGTAACTTTCAACTAATATGATTATACATCAAAATGTTCATATATATACCTGTTGCGAATAGTTTTTAATTACAAGTACTTTTCTGCAAGTATTTTTCGAGCGTGGTAGTCAACTATAAATCACAATAAATCGAGTAACCAGTCGAAATCTGTAATATTCTTTCCTCTCTCTCTATCTATAGAAATAAGATTTTTAACAATTTAGAGGAAACACGTCAATAGTGGATATTTCAGAATATACTTGACGCATCGTACTTGAACAAAACTGTAACACTTAATAAACTTGCGATGAAATTTCTACTAACGAGGAAACGCTCGAAACGTTGAAAATCATAAATGGTCCTAATTCAATTAATGGCTTCAGGGACTGTTTATGTTATCACTCGAGATAAGATCGGCGACGAAAAATTAGATTAAACAGCCTCTTTGAAATATCGTGTCCAAATATTTGCAGAGTAGTAGCGCGCGTACTTAAACCATACACAGAGAGCATTGATTAATTTAGGGTTAGATATACAATAAAAGGAAGAATACTTTCCGAGGGGATTGGATAAATCTCGGAGATCAATCGCGGTTCAAGCGAGTATGATGAAAATCCGAGTGGCGCGAAAAAGGGAAGAGGGAATGAATCGGAAGGGACGAGTTCACGTGTGTATCGCGGCGGTCGTCGAAGCGGCTCCGCAACCCCAGCCAGCCGCCTATCCTAACATTCGCCAGCCAATTTCTCCTGGCACCTTATTTTATTCGCGGGTGCGCGCCGTATAAAGTCATTCTCAGGCGCCGGACCGGAGTGGAAAAGAGGGAAAGAATCGATCGCTGATCAAACGGTAATGCAATTCAATCGGCGCGATCGAGGAAAGAACGGGACGAGAGCGAACAGAACGGCTTCTATTTCGCTTGTACGTGTACACCCTACACCTACGTGTACATACGTGTACGCCCGTAATAGCGGTGAAAAGAAGGAACGTGCGTGTGTATGATCGGAGTATAAGAGTATATGAGTAAACGCGAGTATATGAGCGAAACACTTAAGGGTAAAGAGAAAGAAGGCGTGCGCACATGCACGCGTGCACGTACGCGAAATGGTTCTACGTGGCCGGCAGGATAAAAGTGATACCAATAGCGACGGCGGTGATTCGTGATGGTGATGGTGTTGCCAGAAACGGCGATAGTAGTCGCACACGCCGCAAGAACGTGCAGTCTCGATCGTGGAGAACGGCGAGGACTCAATGTGGGTAGTACTCCACCCCCCGACTAAGCGAGGCTCTGCCTTTGTTCCGACTTCGATTACAAATGTAGAGAATAGCTTTCTCTATCTCCCACATCTTCCTACCGCCCTTCCTACCGCCCTTTCTTCTTTTCCTTTCTATCTCCCCCCTTTCTCCCTCTCCCTCTCTCTCCCTCTTTCTTTCTCGCGCGAGCGCTCACTTACTTTTTCCAGATCGTTTACCTCTTCCGTCCCCCTCCTCCCCTCCCCTGTCCCCTGATAGCAAGAGCAACCGTCGTTACTCGGCTTTTGATCTGACGTCGAGACATCGGGAAGTCGAAGTCCGACCAATCGCACGCGAGACCGTGCCTTCGAAGTCCTTGGCACTCGGACGTCTAACGCGAGAGCATCGGCGAAAAAGACACTTGAACGCGGTGACAATCGATAATAGCCGTACGAGTGACTCTTCTCTCGAGTCGCCGAGAGGAAGTGGATACCACCTTCTGCCTCTTCAGCGAGGATTCGTTCGTCTGAACACGACGACGAAGGGAAGCCTTCTTTCGTGCATTATGCCGACCCGCTGAATATTTCAAGCTCCCTTTTGATGAATAACTTAATACCGAGTGCAGCTGAGTATCTGCCCGCGCGAAGCTACACGCACGCACGAAAAATGTCGTCGGTGAAGTCTCGACTGGAAAGAGAGAGAGAGTGTATCGAAGAGTCGCGTGGCGAACAGAGTAGCTGTATAAAATATAATTAGCGACTAGTAGTATAGCTCAACAGTACGGCCGGCGCCTGAATGTAGAACATCAGCGGTTTGAGGTCGGCTCATCTGTCGTTAGTTATCTGCCGCTTGTCGCCAAATCCAATTACAATCGAGTCAAACATACTGGTATCCGCAGATAGACGCTTCCACTTAATATAATTCACACAGAGGCTCAATAGGATCCAGCGAGTGAACATTGCTTATTGCATTAACGTTCTGACCCGGGACTTCCCGTGGATCAAGTCAGCATCATCGCCATCGTCGCCGTCGTCGTTGTCGTCGTCGTCGTCGTCGTCGTTCATGTACGTGAGAAGTGCAGTATAGCCAATAATAGTGATCGATAAAGCGCGGCTAATTACTTAGGTTCTACCTCCAAATTGAGGCTTTGTTCCACCGTTGAAATTAATTGACTCCATTCACTCGATAACGTTGGATACTCGAATGCCATTCAGTTGCTCGTTTGTCTCGGGCGAGAGAATTATAGTTCATCTTTGAAAAGCAGAAGGCAGTGAGTCTGCCGCCCGACACCGATATGGAATGCGACGTTCTATGGATATTTCGCGATGTCCTCTATGAAGACGCGAATTTACACCGTTTCACGCCGGAGAGACACGCGTAGCGCTCGACCATCGTGCAACTTCCCCCGCAGGCAGTGATTCATTTCTATTAACGGACGAACTTTGTAATCATGTCGCCTGATTCCGCGAATTTTCTTTGTTCTTAGATGCCTCCTGTCAAAGGAGTTTTGATCTCTGTAATTTATGGTTAATCGATATCCTTTAATTTACAACGTTGTAAATGCGGCTAGAGCCGCGGTTTTTCACGCGCCTTGCGAGAAATTTCGAAAAGCACAGAGAATATAATGCAACGTGCAAAGATATCGAGAGTAGAGCACCTACTTGTTTTATTATAGCATTTAATAAAAATACGTTAAAAAATTGTACAAGGATGCGCATTCTACAAAACGACGAATTAGTTACAATTACGGTAGTAATTTCCACTTGGAATATCACAGAAACCAGACAATTGGATAACGAATCGCGAGTCTATCTTGTTTACATTTCTGGACAAGCTGAAGCGTAATTAAGCATAACTCGCTTGCGGATCGAGCTAGAATTAAACCGAAGGCACACGCGGCGAAATAACGTAAACGTACTACGTATTGAAGTATACGTACGTACGTAAACCCATTCACGTACTTGTGTGTTCGGCATCGCATTCTTCTTCACGATGGCGAACCTTATCCCTCTCCCATAACGATCCCATAGCGATGATCATTCAACGATCCAGTGTCGGCCGCTGGTAAACTTTGCCACACAACGTACGTTGGTGAGTTGCGTGCGCTTGTACATAGAGGAAACGTGGCTCATCTACACGTACACGTGCAAATGCAGCCTGCAGGCAGCCATTCCTGCTTCCGGTCGGCTGCCATGCACAGAATGCGTACGCGTATGCAGATTGACGGCCGTGCTATGCACCCCACATACCGACGAGAGAGAGATCGATTTGAACCGTGTGCCTTTTTCATTCGAAATGAATCGGTCGGAAAAGTATTCGAATTCTCCGGCCGGTGAAGTCGAAACTGATTCACGTGGCTGCGGCCGGGCCTAGAATCATTCCCAAAGTGTTCCCGATACAAGTTTCCCCTTTGAGGTGCACAGAAGTGAGGGGGAGAGAGAGAAAACTGCGCCCTTTTAGAACTGCAAGCGAAAAGCGCTCGCGTTCGCCTGTGTCCGCGTGAAACGAAAATTTAACGAATAAAATCACTTGTCAAGAATCACGATCCGCCGATGAATTAGATGATCCGCCAGTAACAGCGATAATAATGGTAAAAGCGTAACGTTTCGAGGAAATATTGAGAGTTAATTAAACGGGGCGTGCATGCAGGGGAACGTTTGTAGAGCAGAACCGCCCGATTCATCGTGTTCATCGATAACGATGATTCTCGATTACAGGAATTGCTTGGTGGGCAAAGCTTATCACATTAAAATCTCGGATTTCGGCACGGACAACGAATTGTACGCGAGCGATTATTACAAAGTCGATGGCACGGTGCCGCTGCCGATACGCTGGATGGCATGGGAATCCATATTCCTGGTAAGCTTTATTCCCGGCGATGCACACATTGTCTCGTGCATGCTCCTGTGTTTTCTAATTGTCCACAAATTGTGATCGATGCACAAAGCTATTGTGGTTCGAGTCCTTTCGATGCATCTGTGTGTGTACATGTGTGTGTGTGTAACTTAACTATGCCTTTCCATCGCATCCCCATTTCGGAGTATACCTTTGGCACGTACGTAATTAGCCTTGGTCTTTTGTCAAGCATCATCGAGTCGAATATTAACACCATTATTCTATCATTTCGAGCGAATTTTTTTTTGATCTAGGCGCGACATGTTTATCAAATTTCATTGTCTATTAAAAAAAAAAATACTTGTTCTTCTCATTCTTAGAAATTCTTTCATATAGTTTATTTTAATGTGATACACTAATACGATTACTCTGAGTACCTAATTTTATCCTATCAACTCATCAATCCCAATTTGCATGAAGTGTAATTGAGAACCTTGCAGCTCTTATTTCTGTTAATTTCTCGCTTGTAACGTTTATATTTAGAAAAATTCTGCGTCGTTTAATGCGATAGGAAATGATTTATTCTTTTTTTTTCTAATTTACTCATCGTTGATAAGAGTGCTTTAACTGCAACCAAAACCAACCAGAGAAAGAGACGAATAACACGATACGATCGTTTGCAGGGCAAGTACACGACGAAGAGTGACGTATGGTCGTTCGCGGTGACCCTGTGGGAGATCCTGAACCTGGGCAGACGAGTCCCCTACGAGCACTTGTCGAACGAGGAAGTGGTGCAGAGTCTGCGACGATTGCATCGCGCGGCGGACTGCAGCGACGCCGATGGCGAGAACAACGGCTGCAACAAGGAGAGTACCGATAACCGTTCCAACTACTTACCACAACCGACCGCGTGCTCGAAGGATATTTACGATCTGATGTTGGACTGTTGGCGGCGCGAGGAGACCGAGAGGCCGACCTTCCGGGAAATCTCGATGTTCCTTCAGCGGAAGAACCTCGGCTATGCGCCCACGTCCTGATATTGAACGTCTGGCAAAGTCGAAGAGCGCACAGTTTGCGGCGGTTGCCACGCGTGCCCGACTAAACGACGCTCGAACGTAGACCACCGGCTGGTCGAGGACGCCGTCTACCCACATTGGATAACCGTGAGAACGAAGTTCTGAATTCTTCGGGCGAGGTGTAAAGTTCTCGTAAAGATGTTGTACGTCTCGTCCGATGTTACGAAGGAGGACGGTGCAGAGACATCGAAAGAAGCGGATACAACGAGTAAGGTCCAATCCTGGTTTCCGGCAACGAAATCGAACTCTTCAGGCTGCCTGAATTTATTCCACGAGACGGACGGTTCTCCCGAATCGATGCCGATTCGAGGTGACGCTTCGCGGGGATCTGAAAACTTCGGACGTGGATAGTCTGACGCGCAGCGATATAGTTTCGTACGTACGTACGTAAAAGGACTGTCCGTGTGAACGTAATTGAAAATGTAGTAGAATCGTATTCGAGGGAATAATCGTATTTGCTTAGTACGTAAGTCCGCGGGATTCGCACGTTGACGCCAACGGTCTCGATGCAAACAAGCGTGTGTTTCCGACGAGACCGTCACTTAGACGTGTAACATACGCGTATATACATACAGATGTAAAACTGTGAATTCGACAATCGAGTGAGGAGAACGCAGGGCGACCCTTTGTTTAGCGAAGTTGCTACCCTGCGTGCGAATTTCGCGCGCGAGGCGGCGAGGATCTCGAGCGATCGTCGTTGAGATCCTCGGTGTATGGTCGTCGAAAAAATTTTAGGAGCAATATCGTGTAATTGTAATTACAGCTGTGAACATTCCTGCATGGGTTTAAAGATACGTCTATATCGTCGAGATATAAATAAAAAGGATACTTGTCGTTTTTAAGGTATTAGAAGTTACCCCTTCGAACGCGTCTTTCCTTTACAATGAAACAATAAGAGAGAGAGAAAAAACGTGAAACGGGCTGGAGAACAGGAGAGGGGAGAAAGAAAAGAAATTACAATCGCATGGCAATATCGTAATTAAATATCAAACAACTCCTTCGCGAGTTGACACAAGGGAAAGAAGGTTAAGTATGAATGCGTGTGTCTGTGAACGTGTAGGTGGTTACAATTTATCATAAGTGCGCAAGTTTATCGTAATCACTCGATAGGATTTTGCTCGTTTTTTGCGAACGTGGTGAGCGCCGTGGACTGTCGAATTTCTCGTGCAATGAATAATATAGCGAGGCTCTCGTCAAATTGTACGCGAAAGAACGAAAAGAAAAAAGAAACGAAACAAACAATTCGTCGTAGTATTATTTCCTGGCTTCTGTATCGACGATTGGATTGCGTCAAAATTAAGGCAACGTTTAGAAGAAGAACCGAAATCTAATTAAGTTATTTAAGCGGAGAACTCGAATCGTAGACTTTAAAAGAGTCTAGCGAGACTTTTACCTTCAACTCACAATCAGTATATCGAGGTCGCAGTTTCTCGCGCGGGAATTCGACATCATTCGAATATCATGTAGTTCGTTTCGATTCACCGAGATATATATATATATACATATTTCGCTGTTGAAGAATGGTGGCTCGCACCATGACTATGACACATCATAATTGTAACTTTATATGATAGGCGGGATCAATACAAAGACAAAAAGAAAAACTAGTATATTGTACATATAGACGTACATCGAGAGGTAAGAGACGTTTATCATTGAAAACGGGAAGAACGCGAACGAGATTAGCAGCGAGCAAGCGATTCGGATATCGTCACTTTGGAACTGTGTTCCTTTCTGTCTCTTCTGTGAACACGATCTCGTTGAGAGAACCAACGAGACTGGTCGTTCCCGATAGGTAGCAGCAGAGTTTTTCGGCGCAAGATTTTGGAACGTTAATCATCAACATATCGGTGGCTTTGTTTCGCAAACGGAACGAGGCACGAAGAAAAAAAAAAGAAAGAAAGAAAAGAGAAGAAACGCGAAGGGACAAGAAAAAACGACGAGTTTGCAACATCTTCAAATGAAATGTTCGTTTAACGATGCTATTCTCACGACCTTCAACTAATTAATCATTCGACTCATTATGTTCCGTACGTATTTATACCAGATGAATACTATTAACAGCATTCGCAATATCTAGTACGTAGGTGATGTTACCGTTATAACATTAAAAATACTATTTATATATCTTAATGTAACGCTGCATAAGAAGTAGATATATCAGAGGCATAGCCATTCGTATATATAAATCGTACGTGCGTTGAATTTAAACGTAACAAGTTCGTAAGTTCGTTTCTCTGCCGTTGAACGAATGAAGAGGAAAGGTAAAAAGAAAAAAAAAGAAGAAAATAGAAAATGGCGAAATTGTGCGAGATAATCGTAATATAAATTCGAATCAGCATAGCTTAGTTTACGATGTTATCGATTACGGATGAATAACGAAGAAATGTTTTCCCACAATGTAGAACAATTTAACAATGTAGAATTTTATACCGAAATCAGGCACCTCGTTAAGATAGAGACATTTACAAGAATTCATAGCTGTCACAACATTAGCGTCGAAGTGAAAAAGAAAATGGAAAAAAAAGAGAAAATTGAGAAGAAACTGCCGTCACCCGCGCGTGACATTAAAAAAAAAAAAAAAAGAACGAATCGTAGTTGCGTTTAGATTCATCGATATGAAGCATACTGCTGCCTTTGGCTGTATCGTTGCCCCCTACTGCTAACGAGTAACTCACTTGTCTACTCATGTGATAATTTAGTATATCTCTACGTACCTACCTGTACCTACACCGGTTCGGAAATCTCAGTAGTGAATGGGTTTGTTTGTCTTACGTTGCCTTCGGTTTCAATTTCGTCGACTGACAGAATATATCTTTGCAATGTCAACAGACATATCTTGGAAGTTCTCTTTCAAGAGAACGCTTTATTAAAAAAAGTCTGCAAATTCACTTCTACATCTCGCAAAATTTTGTTAAAAAAAGGTCACGATCTTCTCTTTGTTCGAACATTCCTATGTTGTATCTCAGTGATTTCCAAAGTTAAAAATTAAGAGAAACAAGAATAATCCATCTGCATATAATCATTTTCATATCCTGTTTCGATTTTCAGGAATCAGCTCTTCTCCTTTTCGAAAAGATATAACGATTCTGTCAGTAGATATTCTCCATCATTAATTACATCGATCGTTTGAAAACACTCGTTTCAACGAACCTAATGTTTTATGAACCTAATGTTTTATTCGCTTCGGTTCGTGAGCTCTACGTTTGATTTCGACGATCCCAGTTAACGAGGTGAATTGGAAATCGGTCGAATTTTCTATGAAGCAAACCAGTTTCTTCTTTTCAATTTCCTTCGAACGAATGTTTTGCGATAAGTGTACGATCGACAATCACGCTTAAGCCTCCCCAAGGCTTCCGGGATCGTTCAATCTTCCATGTTGGTGCTATTGCAAATGGTATTGACAATGAGAAGAGGATTGTATAAACGGCGGAATTTCCATTTCGTTCCGGTCTTCTATTATAATCGAGTCCACAACGAGTTTCGTATTAAATTTCTGCAGTGTATTCGTTTGCATTTTTCTCAATCTGTCTGATCAAGTATATACATTTTGCATGGTACGAAATGACAAAATATTGTATACAGGGTACATTTCTATTATTAACTTATTTAACACTGCGACGACCGGTGACATTACACTAACAACATCGTGCGAGTCTCCACGTTTCGTAACCGATCGTAAACGATGCTACTGTAACGTCGTATGATTTCCAGCGTTTAATGACCATCGAAGAATGAATTATCATAAATTGTAATATACATATTCGTTTATATATACATTTGACACTTTGTACCGTCTGATTTTCTACAAATTCATAGTTATTGATTCTGTTTTACATACATAGGAAAAATCAGATTTCGTGATTCTCTGATGAATATAATTATCGAAAATAACCGATCGTTATAATGTCAATGGATTCAATGTTGAGAAAAGATATTTGTGTTTAATCTCGTGCCCGAATTGTCATAGCTTTTGTATATCAGTACTCGCGTAATATTTATTAAGGTAACAGACATATCGTAAAATTTTCGAAGATAAAATTTCGTTACAGGAAAAGTGATTGTCTTGTTAGTAAAAATATTTACGAGTCGAGAACAGAATCAAATAAATCGAATGTAGGTTTTTTTCTTTTCTTTTTTAATAATTCTCCAATAATTAGAAGTCAATTGCAAACATTATTTATCTTTGGAAATGTGCTCCATTGCTAAGGCAAGTCCCTGTTACGTTATTTGCGAAAATAAACAAAAAATACTCAGCTAACGCAGATTACTTGTTATACACTGTAAGTAGAAACTTAAACATAACTTTGACAGGGTTAATTTCCCAATCTATGTTCACTGAATATTTCTTGTTTATCTTTATCAACGGATCTGAAATCTGTAAATCCATTTTAGAAGGAATATAAAAAGGTTGATTAATTAATTACTGAATTTCATCATGTGAAACGAACTCTCCATAGATTCGACTGTCTTGAGCGAATTTCTTTTCTAATTCTGCAATAATGAAGGAGCATCATTAACTGTGGTCTTGTTGAATCAGATTCCCCGCATTATATTATACTCGATTGTTAATCTGATGTGGAATTGAGAGAAATGTAGAGGTAATCACGGAAGACTGTGCAGAGCTCACCTAGCTATACTATCTTCTACTCAGGCACAGGCAATCTCTGGCTTCTTCACCATAACATACTATCATATCAATCATTCAGTTTTCAATTCGTCTTGCATTTTTCTCTTCGTGAGACAATAATAATTTTCGACAAGTCAATAATAAAAATGAAAAATGAAGGTAACAAAGAAAACGCCACGAATAATTCTAACATTACAATATTTCATCTAGAATATAATTTTTCATCGACTTGGCTCGTTTCTTGTAGTTTTATCTTGACATAGGATAACGTAAGATAGTTCTTCTTGTTCAATCAAAAAACAAAAACACCGAAAGATTGTTACTGAACATTTGACAGAAAATGTTCTTCATCGGTTAGCATTATAAAAAGCCGTCTAGTTGATGTTTTTCCTGACTACTCTATAAGCGTCTTTGGTAAAAAAAAAACAAAAGGAAAAAATGAAACTTAATGTTGCAGAATTTGTAAATATCATACCTCGAGTGAATTTGGTTAATGTAAAACTTTCATCTGAATGATTATTATTAGTATTATTATTATTATTATTATTATTATTATTATTATTATTATTATTATTATTATTATTATTATTATTATTACTATTACTATTATTATTATTATTATTATTATTATTATTATTAACATGTTAAAAGGAAACAAGGAAAGGAGGAATAGTGGAAAGAGAAGAAGGGCGGGAAGGGGAGAGAAAACTTGCTAATAGGCCGTGAAAGGTTGCCTAGGCCTGCTCTACGCTAACTTAAACCTTAATCGTTATAGTCATAAAATTATTTTGTACTAAGAACTGTTTATAATTTTGTATCTAATCTCTGTAAATACCAAGCAGATTGTCTATGGCTAATAAAGCTTAAACAAAATTGATATAAGTAGACTATGTAAAGGGAATTATATATATATATATATAGGTATTTATAATATACATATATATATACATATACATATATATATATATGCATATATATATTTTAATTAGTGATAAGAAAGCGAGCGAGAAAATGTAATTAAATTCACTGGAAAACTGGTAATATACCAATGTACAACGATCTAGAAATTATTTGTACTATACAACTGACAATTTAAGGGACAAATCATCAAAGTATACATGTTACTCGATAGCCACGTATGTGTATAGGGTATTCCATTCCATATTTGTTCTGAAATTCCGATCGAGAATAAATATAATTATTGTTATAACATATATAGGGAATAATTATTTTACATTTCGTTGGAAATTTTCAAAAAATTACATAAACGCGACGTAAAAACGTAATGATGTAATAAATCATTCTTAAAATTAATTGCCTAAAAAAGTTATTTTAAATTATTTCATTGATATACTCACTTATATCGCGGAATTTTAGAAGGAAATGTTTTTAACTCTTGAGAAACCCTGTACAATATTAAGATATAGAATTCAACTAGTCATTTATGACATTTTATAATTTAACTAAAGTAAATCTTTTACAAAGGAATACGGCATACGAAAAACGTGTTGTTCTAAATTATGTTTCAATTTAAAAAAAAAAAAAAAGAAAAAAGAAAAAATGAAAAAGAGAAAGAAAAAACTGAAATGTTCGCGCTCTAAAAGTAAATGTTTTCACATGCATATTTAACGTAACGTCCTCTTTATTTCAATTATAATTACATGTACGTTTGTACATTGTTATAAATGAAAACCTATTTGTCCGCTACTGTATTATTTCTATTTCTATCTGTCTGCCTCTAAGTGCGAACTATCACTTAAACGTTAATCTAAGTCTTGCGTAAGATAATTCTATTCGTATATCTTATATGTATATCTCGGAAGTACACGTTGTAAGTTCAAGTAGCAGAAAATTGCGGGAAGCACAACGATAAAAACCTATTTGTATCGAACAGTCAAATGAAACAATATTACACATTTCAATGAAAAGTCGTTTAATGACTCCTTACTTCTCCTCTCCTATGTAAAGTGAATATTACATATATATATATATATATATATATATATATATATCAAATTAAATTTTATACATTATCCTTAAATATTATCGAACATAATATTATTAGTAGGCTACAGATTTAAAGTCACATTTCCGAAAGAATAATTTAGAGAAGTAAAATACAAACAGAGATTCGTTCTATTGTATTGTATCTTGAATATTTTATACATTCTCGCATATGATGTGCATCCTATGCATTCTATGCAACTAAATTTTCATTGTAGTCTAATTATTATTAAAAATTATTAGATATAATCTAATTATTGAATGAAAGTAAACGTATTAATTCTCGCCATACATACGGTGTTTGTCGAAAATTTTGACACATGTAAGCATCTGGTCGTATATAATAATAATAAATAATATTATATCGTCGATATATATTAAAACATTGTGTTCATAATGATCTCCGCGTTGCGTAGAATAATATGAAACCATCAGATCGAGATAATATGTTGATACGGTGAATGTATGAAACTTTGAAGAAGCATATTTAAATATTATACCTCGTACCGGAACTCCGTAATATTTCAGGTTCGATAAATAATATTAGATGACATCTACGTACAAAAAAAAATGGTGTTCACTGTGAAGCCCGCGATGCGTAGAATAATATAAAACCATAAAATCGGTATGATATATTGACAGACTGAATTCGGAAAATTTTGAATGATCATACGTAATCGCTGTACCGGAGGTTCGTATACTTTCATGATCGATGAACCGTCTTGGCTTAAACTTTATTAATAGTTACAAAGAAAAAAGTAATAATAATAATTTCTGGCGCCGGGATCCAAGCTCTGTAGTTACGGTTCTCCGGTACTAAACAGATTGAGGGCGACTTTTAATTTATATGCTTCTAAATAATTATTATTCGTTTCACGAGGACACGTGGGCTTTACGTCTCGTCTTATATCTTAATAATGCGAAAGAATAAAGAAAATAAAGTCTGGCCCCAGGATTCGATCCGGGAGTTGCATTCCATTTGAGCAGACGTGAAAAGTAGAAATCTCGCTTCAATAGCTTTAAGTTAAAGTATCGTTTGAGGAAAGGGAAGCAAGTAGTTCGAGTGTATCGTATGTTTATTTTATTATCATTTCGAAGAGTCTAGAAAGAAAGGAGATATCTCGTCGATTAGATTTCAATCACTGTTCAGTTTGGAAAAAAGCAGGTAAATGCTCCAGATGTACTTCAGATTTATTTTACGTTCGATTTAAAGGTAGAAGAAAAGAGGAAATGTATATAGCTGTTTCGGTACGTTCGACCTCTGTGTCAGGAATAAGAAATGAATAGTTCACGTGTACTTTACATTCACTTTACGTTCAATTTCAATAGAGAATAACGGATGAGATATCTGTTTCATTATATCGAAGTAAGAGTTCAGTTTAAGTGGTAAGAAAGAGTTAGTTTAGGTGTATAAAGATATACTGAAGTTACGGTTCACTGTAAGAAGGAAGGTATTAGTTTAGGTGCAGTTCAGTTTAAGGGAAAGGAAAGAGTTAGTTTAGATGTGGTTCAGTTTATATTAAAGAAAAAAGTTAATCGAACTAATTGTTTCTCTTTGATTATTTCAAAAAAAAATTTGTTTTTTCGTACAAGTGCAGAGCGTTTCAATATTGATATAGTGACGCCATCACTAACGCTGAGAACGAGATGCGAAATAACTTTTGCGAAGTAACTTTTGTAATCTTGATAATAATTTTTATTGAATTAGTTTCAAAATTAGTGTTACGACATTATTCCATCGCGACTTCCAATTACTTTAGCTCTTACTGTTGCGATATTGTTCCAATTAGTTCTCTTAATGTGTAGTGTGATAATGAATGATAGTGTTTCTTGAAGTAGTATCGCGTTTATAATATGTTCAAATTCTTCCACTGGATTCGTGGAAGATTGTTCCTGCTCCTGCATCACCTGGATGTAAATACAAGAGCTGTACAGAGGTGGACATTCATCAGCAACTTCCAGTATGGTTGCACCGGACACGTTGCAATTAGTGTTGCGTATTTCTAAATATGAGTGCATAGATTAATAGCATTGCGTACTTATTTTCGGGAGTTTTAAATATAATGAAGCACTTTTCGCATTTGATTTTGACAGTTTCCTATTTTATAACTAATAATAGTGAGTTAGTCTTGCGAAACAAGGTATAGTTTGTTACTTTGATTCATGTTGAATATAGAATTGACACTAATCTTTCTTTTTGTATTTGGTTATTGTATTGAATAGAAAATGTTCTTTAGTTTAAGCCCTTTTAGCTGCTGTATAGTTTTTTGCCAGTGACTCTTCTGGCTACTGTATCGCGATTCTTTTTCAGTGACCCTTATTACTCTATCAGGTCTTCCTTTTCAGGCAGCATTTCCTACAATTGCGTTTGCTATTGAAAATACTGCTAAAAAATATATGTGTTACTCTTATTAGCTATAACTTTGTACGGATTTTAGAATCCAGAATTTTATTACAAATTTAATTCGTTTACATTTATGAAAATGTAAGTGTTTCCATGTACTTAAATTAAACCGCTACATATTAAACGACATTAAAATATAAATTGAAAATTATAACTAGACAGCGAAATTTGGTGTATTTTACAGTTTAAAATATTTTATACATTTATAAAAAAGAAAAAGTTGTTTCACACTATAACGATAGGCTATCACTCTATGGGATGTCCTTACATTGAATTTCCAGAGATTAATATTCTATGATTAACCAAAACTAAACGCATGTAACTTAAAATTAAAACGTACGTATCCCACGATATCCCTATGAGATCCTACGACGTCCTTCGTCATCTCTCGGTGCACTCGCGGGGAATCTAATCGTTTAATTATCAACTAATTGGCCCTACAGTTTAGATCTTGAAATAACATAAGGAAAGAAATTTTCAAGATCTAAACTGAACTGTAGGTTGCGCAGTTCTTGGCTTGATATAGTTTTACAAACATTAAAGTTTATCGTTCATCGATTTACAATTCAGTTTGATAACGTTTTACAAACTGTAACAATAGTAACAACGAACGAAGGAAGAGAGGAGATGAGGGATTTCTAATTTCGTTCCAAGTTCAATAAACGTGCCTTTGTACAGAATGCGTTCACAATGAATTTACAAAGATTAACTAAAACTAGACGCACGCAACTTAAGAGTAAGACGCACGCATCCCACGGCGTCCCTGCGAAATCCCTCGTAGTCCAACCGTGCCCCGCTGGGGAGTCTAATAGTTTACTTATCAACTAACTGTTCCTACAGTTCAGTTTAGATACAAAGAAATTTTCACGATCTAAACTGAATTGTAGGTTGCGTAGTTCTCAGCTTGATATCATTTTACAAACTTTAACGTTTCTAAAACGATATCAATTACCAGATCTCACCACGAGGAGGTGACTACGCACGAGACCCGCCCCGGGGCTTACAATACATCACACAATACATACAGTACATACAATCATACAATACATACAACGCATACAATCATACAATCATACCATAGATACAATAATTCGCAGCCACACCACTGCATTCTGTACAGAGACAAGTTTATTGAACTAGGAACGAAATTAGGTATCCCTCATCTCCTCTCTTATTTCGTTCGTTGTTGCTATTGTCACTTTGTTCGTTGCACTGGAATCGAGTTTCCAAGTTTCGTAGTCAGTGTGTCGAATCGAGGTTCGAGCATTTAGAGGCAAGTAGTCCAAACCTATCTCACCGACACAGTGGGGTTCCGTGGTACCGCAGTCGATTTACTAAGGACGCTAGACTACAATCTCACCTCGCCCTTTCGGACGAGGCTGCAGTTCCCCGATTCGTCGACGAAATTAGGAATCCCTCATCTCCTCTCTTCTTTCGTTCGATGTTGCTATTGTTACTTCGTTCGTTGCACTAGAGTGGAGTTTCCAAGTTCCGCAGTCAGTGGGTCGAATCGAGGTTCGAGCATTTAGAGGAAAGTAGCCAGCGCTACCCCCAACGACATTTGGGGTCCCATGGAACCGCTGAATCGGATTGTCGAGGAAGCTGGACAACAAGACCCTCACCTCGCTCTTTCGGACAAGGCTGCAGTTCCCCGATTCGGCTCAGCGGCTACAAAACTTGGAGACTCGACCCTAGTGCAAAAAACAAAGTAACAATAGTAACAACGAACGAAGGAAGAGAGGAGATGAGGGATTCCTAATTTCGTTCCAAGTTTAATAAACGCGTCTCTGTAGAGAATGCGTTCACAATGAAATTACAGAGATTAACTAAAACTAAACGCACGCAACTTAAAGCTAAGACGCACGCATCCCACGATGTCCCTGCGATATCCCTCGTCGTCCTCGGTGCCCCGCTGGGGGGTCAAATAGTTTACTTATCAACTAATTGTTCCTACAGTTCAGTTTAGATCGTGATACAAAGAAATTTTCACGATCTAAACTGAATTGTAGGTTGCGTAGTTCTCAGCTTGATATCGTTTTACAAATTTTAACGTTTCTAAAACGATATCAATTACCAGATCTCACCACGAGGAGGTGACTACGCATGAGACCCGCCCCGGGGCTTACAATACACCATACAATACATCTCATCCGTACATACAATCATACAATACGTACAATAATTCACACCCATACCACCGCTTTCTCTACAAAGACACGATTATTGAACTTGGAACGAAATGAAGAATTCCTCATCTCCTCTCTTCTTTCGTTCGTTGTTGCTATTGTTACTTTGATCGTTGCACTGGAGTGGAGTTTCCAAGTTCCGCAGTCAGTGTGTCGAATCGAGGTTCGAGCATTTAGAGGCAAGTAGTCCAACGCTACCCCCAACGACACAGTGGGGTTCCCCGGAACCGCTGAATCGAATTACCAAGGACGCTACCCCCAACGACACAGTGGGGTTCCGCGGAACCGCTGAGTCGAATTACCAAGGACGCTAGACCACAAGCATCTCACCTCGCCCTTTCGGACAAGGCTGCAGTTCCCCGGTTCGACTCAGCGGCTACAAACCTTGGAGACTCGACCCTAGTGCAAAAAACAAGGTAACAATAGTAGCAACGGACGAAGGAAGAGAGGAGATGAGGCATTCCTAATTTCGTTCCAAGTTCAATAAACGTGTCCTTGTACAGAATGCGTTCACAATGAATTTACAGATTATAACTAAAACTAAACGCACGCAATTAAAGCAAAAAATAAGACGCACGCATCCCACGACGTCCCTGCGAAATCCCTCGTCGTCCAACCGTGCCCCGCTGGGGGGTCTAATAGTTTACTTATCAACTAACTGTCCCTACAGTTCAGTTTAGATCGTGATACAAAGAAATTTTCACGATTTAAACTGAATTGTAGGTTGCGTAGTTCTCAGCTTGATATCGTTTTACAAACTTTAACGTTTCTAAAACGATATCAATTACCAGATCTCACCACGGGGAGGTGACTACGCACGAGACCCGCCCCGGGGCTTACAATACACCATACAACACAACACATCCACATAAATACATACAATCATACAATCATACAACATACAATAATTCGCAGCCATACCACCGCATTCTATACAAAGACACATTTATTGAACTTGGGACGAAATTAGGAATCCCTCATCTCCTCCCTTATTTCGCTCGTTATTGCTATTGTTACTTTGTTCGTTGCACTGGAGTCGAGTTTCCAAGTTTCGCAGTCAGTGCGTCGAATCGAGGTTCGAGCATTTAGAGGCAAGTAGTCCAACGCTACCCCCAACGACACAGTGGGGTTCCGCGGAACCGCTGAGTCGGATTACCAAGGACGCTACCCCAACGACACAGTGGGGTTCCATGGAACCGCTGAGTCGAATTACCAAGGACGCTAGACCACAAGCATCTCACCTCGCCCTTTCGGACAAGGCTGCAGTTCCCCGGTTCGACTCAGCGGCTACAAACCTTGGAGACTCGACCCTAGTGCAAAAAACAAGGTAACAATAGTAGCAACGGACGAAGGAAGAGAGGAGATGAGGCATTCCTAATTTCGTTCCAAGTTCAATAAACGTGTCCTTGTACAGAATGCGTTCACAATGAATTTACAGATTATAACTAAAACTAAACGCACGCAATTTAAAACTAAGACGCACGCATCCCACGACGTCCCTGCGAAATCCCTCGTCGTCCAACCGTGCCCCGCTGGGGGGTCTAATAGTTTACTTATCAACTAACTGTCCCTACAGTTCAGTTTAGATCGTGATACAAAGAAATTTTCACGATTTAAACTGAATTGTAGGTTGCGTAGTTCTCAGCTTGATATCGTTTTACAAACTTTAACGTTTCTAAAACGATATCAATTACCAGATCTCACCACGAGGAGGTGACTACGCACGAGACCCGCCCCGGGGCTTACAATACATCATACAATACATCCCATCTATACATACAATTATACAAAACATAAAATCGCTCAAGGTTAATATATGTACCTGTCGCCAATGATCCGGATGGTGGGGGTGATGATATTTCTTCAGGCTTCCTACCTTTGGTCGATGCGCTCGCGACGGAATCTTCATCGGAAATGAGTCTTCGTATCGCCCAAGGGTAATATATGTACCGGTCGTCAGTGATCCGGAAGGGGGTGGGGGTGATGATTCTTCTTCAGGCTTCCAAGGTTTGGTCGAAGCGCACGCGACGGAATCTTCATCGGGAATGAGTCTTCTTATCGCCCAAAGACAATATATATTCCGATCGTCAGTGATCCGGAGGAATTGATAATTTTTTCAAGCTTCCAAAATTTGGCTGCACGCCACGGAAGTTTATCTGGAAATGTGTCTCCGGACCTCCCAAGGTTAATATATGTATGGTCGTGAGCGATGCTGAAGTGTTGATGATTTTTCTTCAAGCTTCCAGGGTTTGTTCGAGGCGCACGCGACGGAAATTTAATTGGTCATGAGTCTCCGTACCGCCCAAGGTTAATCTAATGTTTCGGTCGTCGGTGATCCGGTACGACTGATAATTTTTTGTAGTATTTTAAAAAACAGTTTCTCTATTATACTAATCAATAATTTAATGGTTTTTGCATTTCTGTCGCAATATTTCATGAATATGTTACCTCACGCTTTCATGTATATGTTGGAACATTAAACGTAATATTTTTTAAATCTTTTATCGGCTAAAACTCAGTGTACATTTTCGTGATATTAATTTTTAAATTATACTATAACTGCATTGATGTATATTAAATAGAATTTTATGTATATGATATATTGATGTATATTAAATAGATAGCATTGATGTATATTAAATAGAATTTTATGTATATGATATAAGTGATATGTATATTATATAACTGTCTTTTCCTTTGTTGTAAGTAAAGTAATTCAATTATTATAAATGTATTATTCAATCTTTGAAATAATTTTTGATAATTTTATCAAATTGTTATATGTAAATAGTTAAAATTGGTAAATGATACACAAAAATATAATCGAAAGGCATTAGTTTACAGTTTGAACATTTCATTTGTAACAATTAAATTATTTTATATCTACGCAATTTCTATACATTATTTAATAATTTTCACGAGTTTCACATTACAATTAAACAATTGAATTATTTATTTCATTGAATAATTTAATGTCTTATGTTTTCATTGTTCATTGTTATAAATTATCAGTTAAAAATTGAAATAACACTTTGAAACATTAGTGAAGAGAATTTATCGTTTAATTGTTGTAAGTAAACTATTAGAAGTATTAAATGTTTAAACAATTAGAATATTCAGAAATAATATTTAAAAATTCACTTCGAATGTTTAATTGATGTCCAATCGATTCGAATCGACGAAGATTCAACTTATAATGACTTTCTTCTCTACTTAACGTGCACGTGAATAGTCTTTGTCAGTACTTCCAAAAATACTTTTTCTATTACAGCAATCAATAATTCTATAGTTTTTAGGTTTCATTTGGTTAAAATTTTACAATTTTACAGTTTTATTTTTTTATAGCCCTCATTAATTTAAGGCAACAGTAGATACTGTAATTTCTATATTTTTTACAAAATGAAACTTTTGCACTGTATTTTTAACTTATAATTCTGTTGATATGTAAAACGCCAATTTATAAGTCTGTGATATGTAATATTAATTTATGTATAAAATAATTATATTATAGTCAAAAATTAAATTGGTCGTTTTTTAAGAATGCCTATAGTTATGCAAATAAGAGAGCGTTCACGTTTAAGTCAATAATTTTCGATGTAGATGTAACATTATTCCACAGATGAGGTTGAGCTCGGCCGGATACGAAAATATACGAAAAGTCCTCTAACTCGCCTATTTTGCTAGTTTAATCTTTTCGTTGTGTCGACGGACAGAACAGTAACAGAAATGCGGCAGACCATGTGAGACTTTTAGGTCTTGGTAACTATGCTTTCGTCAGGAAAACCGAAACTTGTCTTTAATTCGCTTTTTTTTTGTCATCATGCATAATAACTAAGGCAAAGTGGGTGAAAGTACGACTTCCGATATATATTCCGAAATTATACTCACCGATTTCGGTGATTTTTGAATGTATTGTGAAGACATTTTTTCCTGCAATTAAATAAATTTGACTTCGAAATTTCGAAACGGATGAATTTTGGAAGAAGTAATTTACAACACATAATGTACTTCTTTATTTGTATACGATATATTTGTAGAAATATTTTATTAATAAGTTAAAATTTTCATAAAATAGAGTTTACGGGATAAAGATAATTCATTCGGGCTGTAAATTTACACATTTGTAAATAAAAAAACGTCTTAGTTAATTATGTTGTTTATAAAAATATTATATTTCAGTCAATCTTTTCTAATACTTTTAAATAGGTGTTAATAGTCAAATATATACTAAATTCTTCATCCCAATTTCTATTAGTAGTTGTTTTAAATTCGCTGTTTATATTCCTTCATTGATTCAATTCAATCATCCATTCCATTCATTAAATAATTCTCGAAACAAACTGGCAACACTGTTCATATTTTTTTAATTTTAATTTTCCTCACTAGTGGTGCTGCGGTCGCAAAATCGGTACAATAGGATGTGACACGAAAATGGTAAGGTAATGTCGACCTTTTACCATGGCTGCAAAAATACATGATCATGCAATGTCTATTCATATACTTCGTCTGTGTTATATCCAAACTGTGACTGATTGCACAAATAGCATGAAAACTCTAATCAAGAGGAATAACTTGTCAATTTCTGAAATTATGCCGTCCATTGAAAACCGTTAGCTTTCATTTTATGTTCCATTTACTTTTCAAAGTATATTAATAAAAATTGTTAAATTTGTTCAGTAGATCGAAAATTCATTACTAGTGAAGTGCAATTTCTTGCAAATTACATTGAATATTGGAGTCATAGTTGTTTGTGAACGTAATGGATAATATCATCTTCAAAATATATACATAACAAATGTAAATTATTGGTGTAATTAATTAAAATTAATTATTTTCTTTATTACGAACATATAACGTTTAGTTCCTCTATTTCGCTACAGCGCAGCGCTAGTATTTATCACCCCGTAAACAGTAAAAATTTTCATTTGCGAAAAAAATTTAGAGAATTAAATTTTTCACTTTTGTAATTTTGTCCTGTTAATTGAATCCCCAACTTTCTTTTTATACCCCATTTGAAGCGTAAAATGTGCAAATAAAAATTTTTGAAAATAAGTAGTACATCTAATTTACTGGTAGATGGCGCCATCGTGTTCAACACTGTAGCGACATCTATTCAATCTTATGATAAGTTACCATGGAGCTACCAACAAATTATTGGTTACCAAGTTGGCAAACAAATTGCCGAAAATATATATAATAGTAGTAAATAAGAAATTAATAAACAGTCGTCAGTCGTTAGTCGTAATTCATTCATTATATTCTGTATCATGTAAACATTAAAAATAAAGTATAAAATTTCCTTTGTAGTACAGTGACTTAATCATTTATCGATCATCGTATCTACAACACGAATCAATGTAAAAGAAAATCTAATTAAGTGGTATTATGTGTCAAGTTTTGAAATTGTGTCATCCGTTTAAAACTTTTAATTTTTATTGTATGTTCCATTTATGTTTCAGTGTATAATATGTATTAATAAAAATTTTTAGAATTCATCACTGCTAAATAAGATAACTCAGGCGGAAGATGCTAGCCACTACTTATATAAATATTCTGTGTTTTTGTATTTTTTATTTTTCTTTATTATTCTTTATTATTCTTTCTTTTTTTGCCTTACTGGGCAAAATCTGTTCTTAGTAATCCTTGATCTACTATTATTCTTTAAATATTTCTACAGGAGCACTTAACCTCAATGTACTTAACCTTAAACCATGAATTTTCCCGTTCAAAATGTTTCTTTAGAAGCTTCTTACGTTCAAGCTGCTTAACAATCACAACTCCATACAAGCAGTCATATTAGACTCTATCAAAGGTACTTCAATTCAAGAATTTAATGTTGAAATTGATAATTTATCGGCCCATCAAATATCAGATTTGTATTCAGAATTTTTCAAGGTTAAATTTGTTTATACCAGAGTAGTAAGTACACGGCTGACAATCATATGGAAATGATCATTAAATCTCATTCTTTGGAAATTTAACCAATCATTTTTAAATCCAAATGTGTAATATTCTCTGTGTGTTTTATTTTGCAGTCAATCATTTTTGAAAAGCTTGCTAGATGAAATATTAGATTCATCTTTCAGATCACTTTCATTAGAGCAAGTCTAAATGATTTAGGATACGTATACCTTGAGCTTTTGTTGTCAGATGTGTACCCAATCTAAAGACTTACATAACATATTGAAATTCATCTAAATAAATTATGATAATACATCGTAATGTATATATCTATCAGCAGAAAAAGTAACCTGCTTCTTATGCAGGAAAGAAAGTCACATGGGTAAATTGTGCAAAAACTTTGATCCTCAGCTACTGCTTTTTAATTCTCATGTCACAACGAAATAGTTACTAATCCAGTTGTCCAAGCTGAGCAGACAAAATCTTTTCCTATGTTACTTTCATTTCAGATTTTTGTTTCACCGTTATCTCAGATACTGCAAGCTGAAAACATCAGAAATCGTGCTCCTGTTACCACCAAAATGCATCAAGAGACAGCTTACTGATTTCAGGTCTTCTAACTCCTTTTATTGATTTGAATGCTGTCAAAGATGATATATAGTAGTGATATATAAGATGATATAGTAGACATAAAGCAGTTTTTTCTACCAAAGAAATCATGAAACACAAAATAGCTAACAGAGCAGAGACTTTTTCAGAAGAAATCTCCTTGCTATTGCTGTCCGTCAAAAATCATATCTTGGATTCTACTCACAATCACCCAGTGAATTTTCAAAGTTGTCTATAGTTACTATTACATGTACGACAATCCCAAAATCTTAGAAGCAGTGTTAAACCACACATGGGGCATACTATAAAGATGCTTTTCTGTTCTTTACAGAACTTAAGATAAAAATCTTCATCACAAGAATTGTCAAACGCATCAACAATTCCTATCCAGAAGATGTGAGTGAGGATTTCTCTCTTCTGGAAGAAGATTCTAATTAGATTAAGTTATTCATAGCTACAACTATCACATCGTTACGAGTTTTCTTCTGAAATTGAAGAAGTCTTGGCTCTAAGCGTCTGGAAATTCAGTCCATCATAGTTAATTATGACAGCCTCATCTTTGTTGAATCATGGCTAACTT
Organism: Tetragonula carbonaria; assembly: GCA_032399595.1. Taxonomy (NCBI): domain Eukaryota; kingdom Metazoa; phylum Arthropoda; class Insecta; order Hymenoptera; family Apidae; genus Tetragonula; species Tetragonula carbonaria. The sequence continues at coordinate 20,650,743 of JAUCRC010000001.1, read as the reverse complement.
ATAATTCATATTGTTCAGGAAGGACAAAACTCGTTTAAAAGGTGGTGAAATTCTAATTCTTATCAGTCAAAACATGACTTTCAGGCAAATTACTAACATTAAATCTCCTGACATCTTAATTGAGCTATGTGAAGTTGAACATTATTTAAACTATATTAAACTATATAGTTTAAATAATATTAAACTCTTTAAATAATAATAGTTTAAATAATAGTTAATAGTTTAAATAATATATTAAACTCTTTGTTTAAATAATATAAAGCCAGGACTGAATATATATGTTTGCTATAGAATTCCATGCTTCACTCTCACATAAGATCAGTGGGACCTAATTGTTCAAAATATTAACACTAAATGTATAATTGCATTCTGGCAGGTGACTTTAACGCTTACCATTCTAATTGGAAATATTCAGATAGCAATGATAGAAGATTTCCAATGCCTTGGAAACTGCTGATTTTCTACTACACAATGATAACTCTTATACATATATTAAGGTACACAAAAATTTTAATTGCAATATTGATCTCTTATTCCCTACTTTAAATATTTGTGACAAAATTGATACTGTTGTGTATGATAACTCAAGGTTCTGATCACTTCCTTATTTGTTTTAACATTAAGATAAATAAGAACTATTACGAGAAAAGTTAGACAATATAGGCATAATATAATTTATTGGACTGAATACAGTGATGCTTCATCAGTAAAAGAATACAAATATAATAAGAATATGAAATATAAAATAAGAGTACAAAAAAAATAAGATTCGGAACAGGGTTTGATGATAATAAGGACGAAAAACTTATGTATTTGATTATTTACATCTGTTTAAAAATAAAAAAAGTTGTTTAAAATATATTTTTATTTTGTTTTATATAAAGAATTATATATTGGACGTATCAAATAAACATTTTTATAAATATTGTTACTTTTTATCCCGAGTTAGTTTCGTGTATGTTCAAGAAGCGCGCGCATTGGGATTAGACTAGTTACGATTACAGCGCCATTACGCGATGAAGTGCGCAATACACTTCCTATGATTCTCGAACGAAATCGATATTTTTCATGATCGAGTTTTAAGCGGGAAGCATGGCGGAAAGTAGCACGCCTCATGTCTAAAGAAGGAAGTGTTATCTAAAAAAATCATCCAGGAAGAGGTATTATCCAAAAGTTCTCATAGATATATTGCTAGATTTATGTATGTATTGTATATTTTTAAGCTAAACGTGTATTTTCAATTTCAACTCACGGTAAGGTTTAGCCAAATAATTGTTACACATAATTTCCAACAATTAAAGAAATAATGACATATAAACGTTTAAACAGAACATATTATGCTGAAAGTTATTTACAATTTTATGCCAAAATTTAATTTCAATTCTAACCGTTACAAATATTGTGTCCTTGTGATAGGACTATTTTTTATTATATATTATTAGATCCTGTTACTTCTGTTGTAATATTTTCTACTCATTTGTCAATTCTTTGATCTGATACTGCGTAATTCTTAACAATTCAAATGTTAAATTCAATAATAATTGATTGAGGATGTATGTATTTAATGGCTAAAACAATATATCCTCTGCGTAGTATAATAAAATTTCACATGTCGCAGTTTAAGTATTGACAATTTTTCATGAAATGTGAGAATATTTTCGTTCTTTTTTTTAAAGAATTTCTCGTGAATTTTGTGTATTTGATTTAGATCAGAGTTTTTTATTTTTTATTCAAGTTATCATTTCCTGCGAATTACAGCGCGATTACAGCGCTCCAACGGTGAAAAACGCAATATACTTCCTATGATTCTCGAACCTAATCGATATTTCTCACGATCGATTTGTAACCGGGAAACATGGCGGAAAGTAGCACGTCTCATCTGTAAAGAAGAAAATATTATCCAGAAGAATCATCCAGAAAGAAGTATCATCCAAAAGTTCTCAGGTAAAAATATAAATCAATAATTGTTAGATTTATGTTTGTGTTGTGAATTTTTAAGACAAAATCTACATTTTTACGTACATGCGTCATGATATGTTACTAATGTGCATACTTCGTATTGTAATAAGAAATATTTAGAATACAATTTCGGAATACAGTAATTGTCTTTCATTTACAGTATTTAGTATTAAGAAACACTTTATAATTTACAACTAGTACTTTTAGTTATCATATTCAAGTTTCTTTATAATCATATTCTAAAAGAGTAGCAATACTTTCTAAATGAACATATTCTTGGCCTTTTATTTTGTTTAGTTTTATTCTGTTTTATTCAATTTATTTTATTTTTCAGAGAATTTTTGTGACCGCGCGCAATGCGGTTGGTAGAGTCAGTGTTTGTTGCGAAATATTTTAATATTTTTCTGAGCAAAATGGCTCTTATTGAATTAAATAATCAATTCATTCAAATTACAATTCGCGAAGATAGAGTCAGTGAGTTCGCCGATTATTACTTAAACATGCGATAGTCTTTTATTTTTCTTTTTTGTAGTTTCTTTTGTTCAATATTCGTTTTCGCTGTTAGAGTCAGTGCTCAAGAGGATAAGGCCTCTCCAGGAGATCAAGATCGTAAGTATCTCAAATTATTTAATTTTTCAAATTTAACATTAAAGTATAATATTATAATATAACGTTTGATGTTTTGTTACAGACGCTTCACATCAGCACTAACTTGGGGAAAATCAAACGGTGGCTCTGAAGTCAAGAATGTAAGATATCTTTCATTATCTCCAACTTAAGATTTTACTTTGCTTTTAAATACAAATTCTAATGTTTAATGTTTTATTACAGATCTTCTACAGTCTCTAATTTTCCCCTAATTTTCCAAAAATCTTATGATGCTTCAAATGCTAAGACTGTAAGTACTTTGACATATTGTACTTGAATTAATTCTATTCTCTATAGTTCTTTTTCTATTAAAGTCGAATGTAAAATTATAAAATAAAAATACTTGAAATTATTAGTTCTAATTTTTATCATTATTAAAATTTAAATTTTCACAAATGATGTTGTCTTTAGAAATAAAATGTTTTGTTTTTTAAGAAGTTTCTCACGGCGTTCACTTTCACTATGGGATTCTCAGTGGTGTCTACTTGATGAAGATCTTCACGCTAACTTTTCCTGGTCCAGTGCAGTATCGATGATAACGTTCTTCACATCTATCGAGTGAGTCGCATGCATTTATGTTCCTCCAGTCACTCAATCATGTCGTAGGACAAAAGGTCCGAATCAGCACGGGTGACTGGTTGTATACGTAGAATTTTGATGAGCGTAGCGACCGCGGGTATTTTTTATATCCGTGAGTAGTAACATTTTCAGATTTTTTTATGTATTAGATCAGGATAGGGCTTCTTGCACATCGCGATTTTAACAATTAAATTTACAGTAATTACTTATAAAATCAAAATATCTCCAATATAAATATTTGCAAAGATAAAATATGTATATGAATATCTACATGAAAAGGTAAATTACAAATACTTATAAATAATTATTATTATAATGATTTTGTTTGAACTTGCCATATTAGAGTAGACGGATACCCTCCGACTTCGTTGCTATGAAAGATGCAGTTATTATTACTTATTGATATTCGTGATATATTTTGTTGTAATAATTAATAATTAATAATTTTCAATTTCATCTTCCCTTTTATAATAGTATTAAATATAATTAAATATAATTATGAACTTCAGTAGAATTTGAAATATAATAAATTGAAATTTTTTCCGCAGAAAAATGTATGAAATTTTATGTGCAAGAAGATATTTCGCGATAGGCAGATTTTTTAATCAAAGCAACAAGTTTGAATACTTCTTTCGCATTTTCAAAAATGTGCTTTGATGAAGAAGTTATTTCTATTAATATTTAATTTGGAATCAATTGTTTGATTTTGATTGTTTCAGTTAATTGTTAAATTGTTCCTATATTTTTGTTAAATTGTTCGTAATATCTTTTTTAACAATTTCAAATCTTGTTCATTTTCTCTATTCTCTTGCAATTTCAATAATTCCTGAAAGAGTAGAGTCATTACAGTTTGAAATAGAATAATGTAATAGTCCGTTAGATACAAATTACGTGAACTAATCATATTTCTAGTTCAGGATATTCAGATTTAACCCCTTCTGTGTTCATTATCAGGATCTTACTCACGTGCCCAGGTGCTATTTGGATGAGTGAAAGACATTGGGCACGATGACCGTAGTTTGTAATTTTATAAAAAATTTCTCGGCGACTGACAATGTGTTAGCGTATCGTGCACGATGTACATATCCGCATGTGTGTGTGTATGTGTGGTTAGGATGTGGAATTTCTATTGTTTCATTCATTACAAGTTGAAATATTTAAAGTATTTATGCATTAATTTAAAGTATTATGAATTTATTATCATAATGCCTAATAAATACTCTATAATTACATTATTATTGTTATTATAACTATACTAGTTATAATAATAATAATTTAACTACTATTATTATTATAACTACTATTATTATTATAACTATATACTATCAATCATAATAATGATTCCAAATCAATTTGCACGTGTACGCAATGTCACTTTTTACGCAATGGTCGCTAGCTATTGTCAGTCGATTACAGGAAAATGGAACGTTGTGTGTGTTAGACTCGGGTGTCGGAGGCGTCTCGGGACGTCCTTTCTAGTGTAGGTCTGCGCCCGAGTATGTGTGAAAACCTTGAGTGTGTTGGTGCGCCTGTTTTGCCATTTTTTAAATGTTTCCACACGGCGATTGTTCAATATCAAACATTCGTAATTGTTTTATATTAAGATAGGAATACAGAAGAAAGAAAAAAAGATAGAAAGGTAAAACCACCCGTGGTCGTCCAGAGTCTTCGCAGCTTCACGCTCGGGTTTGTTCGTGGGAGCAAAAGTAAAAACTCGTAAAATTACAGCGATCGTCAGTACGATAAGAAGCTGATTGGATGAAAATCCACAGGAGACGATCTAATCTAACTTGACGTTTCTTCTGTCGACCCCTACTGGGTTTCTACGGATATATACAATTAATAATCTTTTAATTACCGAATGGTGACTGTCACCGAGAATCCGAATAAATTGTGGTTTTACGAGATTTCGTAGATCTATTGAGAAAACATTACTAACTTTGCTTGTTTACCGCGGTGCATTAAATCTAATTAAATATACAATTACGAAATTGTTCCATCAACATCACTGTAGACACTTCACACCTCTTGCATATTAAACGATATATAATAATATATAATATAGGTACTCCATTCGCGAAAGTACTGATCTCATCCGTTAAACTTGCGCCATTATGACAGTGGAAATTTCTGATAAGAAATTAGAAAGCTTATTAAATTATAGCAGATAACAAAAACAGAATAATATCATTTCATCCATAAGGCATACAAAGATAATTACGTAGATTGTCTTACTCCATATTTTAATATTCTATCGAAGTATTAACAGAAAGCAACTGAACTGAATCCTGCGAATCGTGAAATCGTAATACTAAAGTGCATCGAGTTTAGATCGGAACGTTGTGTGCTGTAATATCTGTAGCAATGTATCCAATGTATCTAATGCATCGTTATTATACTTTCAGTCATGAAAGGTACAAAGTAATCTATTTTATGTACGCATATAATCTCGTCATTTTTATTGATAAAAATAGAAAGAATACCGAGGTTTTAAGAGATAGCCGAGCTTAAAGACTTTGGTGTCACGTTTCGTTGTATAAAAGGGAACATAAGCGTACGTATACGGGAACGGGAAAAGAGAGAATAGCCACGTACAGAAAGCATTATCTTTAACAGCGTTAAAGGCGCCTTTGGCTGTTCTTACCGTGAAAATGGCGCAACGAAACCGCGCCGTGAACATAGGAGGAACAGTATTACAGGGAAGCTTACATACTTATACTCGTGGAAAAACAGTTATATCCGGACACGTACCAACGACCCTTATTTACGTCGTCGCTTCTTTATTCCCATCGCGCACGTTCTCTTCGTTTCCTTCGTTGCGCTCTTTTCTCACCCTGTACTCGTCCTTCTGTCCCCCATCTTTTCTCTTTTCGCATTATCGAGCGAGCACAGCACCATGCTTTTATGGTCGGCGTATATCAATGACTGGCCTAAAGGAAGAGTGGCGCGCACGAGGAACGAGAGAAAGGGCCAATTCTATGACAATGGTCGGGATATAAAAACTTGCGTAAAGTTGTCCCACTTATGGGAACGTCGGAAGCCAACTGCTGCATGCGGCGTAATAATCTTTTATTTATCGACGATTTAAACCGTGATTTTTTTTCATCAAAGTTGAAGGCGTTCCGGTGTTAATGGCTTTCGGCAAACACGAGGACTATCTCGCGAGTTAACACGGTGTTCGACAAATCGAATTTTCTATTTCTGCTGAAATAGTTATACGAATGATCGGCGTTCTCGGTTCATTTTTATTTATAAAAATATTATTTAGTTATAAAAATTCTCTTCCGATACTTGTATACGATCGAACACAGATTTTACGCGTTGATGTGTGGATATAAAGAAATCAGTGTCATCTGTCACTAGAATTCATCAATTCAGTTTATTCATCAGTCACGAAGTATATAAAAAATAAGGGAAATTTTCACTTTACGAAGAAAAAAAGAATGAATGGAAGAACATGAATTTCGAAATTTAGCAATTTATTGACGATCTCATTGAATATTGAAATCGTGAGTTTTTCATAGGACTAAGTTGTGGGGTAATAGTTAAAAATGCTTCAATTATAGATTCTAGTTGGAAGAAATAGCGATATTAAAAAGATATTGAATGACTTGGAATTTATATTTCACGATTGCAATAACAATTAAAATGATTGACAAATAATTGCAAATAAAATGTTGCTCCTATGCAACATTGGTCCTTAATGATTTAATGATTCAACTAGTGTGAACTGTCTTATGCTTTGCATTACTTGATTCGATCCTGTTAGGCTGCAAACCGTTGATTATGTTTTCCGTGATATGAATGCATAATAGTTCTTATCGTGCGGTGAAATATATAACTCGGTATAATAAATTATCCTATCACATAACACGTGTTTGTCAAAATTGATCGTTTATGATAATATACGCGCATTATGTTAGCTATTAGCGTCTATGTAATATTTGCATTACACGAGTATTATGAAATCGTAAAACGAGGTGAGTTTTCAACGCGGTTCTGAAAAGTGTGTGACTGATGAAGGTCTTCGGGGTTTTTTTTTTTGTCGAATTTTCAGTTACAGGAAGGTGGATGTGAACATTGAAATGTTTCTCGAGGGTTGCGCATAGTAACAGGGAACTAAGGATAAAAGGGACATTCTTGTTATTAAAGATATAAAAGATATAGTGACAAAATATAAAAAAAAACTAAAAGTCTATTTGACAATAAAGCATTATATCGATCGATAATCGGCCAACATTTATTTTCAATCAGACCGAATAATATGGAAAGGCTTTTTTTTTCTATGTGTCATGTACAACCTATAGTACAGTTTTGAGAGATGTCATTTTTGAGATTTACATGAAGGAAATAGAGACTCCAACAAATGCTGATCGTCATTGATCTGCGTTTTCTTTAAAATATAACTACCAAGACATGGAACTGAGCTACTTACGTGTACACCAATCCATTACCTATGCATAGCAATGCACTAGTCCAATAGCAAAAGTTTTTACAAGCCAATTTATTCTGAATTTACCACCCCTAATAGCTGGGAGCCGGGGGTGGATAGTATAATTGCGAATGCCCGTATAGTCGATAAAGCAGATCCTACGATTTGCCGAACTGGATTGACATTAATTATATAACCTACGTTGAAGGCTCTTCTTTTCAGAAAGCCCGGAGCTTTAAACTCCGAATTCCTCCCGCCAACAACACTTGCTTTCTCGAGCCTTTCTTCGCGAGCAAGGTTCGCCATTAGAATTACAAATATACTGGCCACGACGGCACGCGCCTTGGGCGCTGAACTTCGTCGTGGTTTAATGCCAGACATTTCGCGAAAAATTCATCACAGGCCCTCGAGCTGCGAACGCGTCTTTACGATCGTTCTTTGAAGCAGTTTGAGTTTCGTGGTTTAGAATGACCGGTCGAAGATCGCAGACGCCAGATGGTCAAGCGATTTTTCGGAATTGTTATTAAAAGATCGTAGGTTAGTAACTGCAAAAAACTGTAAAAAATACGTTATTTTTTATTGAGTATGTTACACATTGATCCGCTAAGTATTTGCACACATATTATAGAAAACTTTTGTGTTATAAGATACCTACATATTCGGCAATTTCATTAATACTGTAATGAGATACACAGTGTAATTTATGATAAATTGGTAAAATTTGAGTTTAATCAAATTTGACAATATATATATATATATATATATATATAATAAAAGCATATTTGATAAAAAATCAATCAAATATTCATTATTATTTTGTATAATGTGTATAATAATTCGTATAATGATGATTATGATTTGTGTGATATATATATATATATATATATATGCGTAATATCTTACGATTTCTATTTATAGTTTTGCTTCCAAACACCAAAAATCAATATCAACCTTGATAATTGTTCCTCATTATAATGTTAATGAAATTTGCTTGTGTACGAATACTTTCTTTAGCCATAGTATATCGAATTGTTTTGTCACGAATTATAACACCGATTTCTCGAATTCTTATCGAGAAAGAGATTTCGGAAAGAGATAAATTTACCAAATGCAAATCGTACCTACAGTTTGAAATAATCATGATCAAACAAGTCGATCCGTTGATATGTAAAAATCACGGTGCACAAATAATTCTTCATCCGATAAGATCGATTACAATAGCGTTCTGTCCCGCATCCAGAGTTAATCGATGCGACTTCTCTGTTTCGAAATCCAGGTGCGCTTTGAATCGCTGTCGTCGAACAGGGAGCATGGAATCAGCGCAACATTTGAACTCTCACGGTTTAATAATCACATGTATCTCATCGACGAAGGTTGTTGCCACGAATCGCTTCGGAGTGATGGCAAAACTCCGCGAAAAGAAAAAAAAAATTTCTATCTTCTTTTATATGAAAAGACCTAACCTACGTTATTTGCGTTCCCACGCCCATGGCAGACGCATGCACGTATACAGATTTTTCGACGCTCTTTCACATTATCTCCGTTGTACTTATCGCGAAAGTCGAGTCCGACGATAAGTACGTCACGATTGGTTCTTCTTCGTCCGACTCCTCATTGCCAGGGGTTCTCACATTCTTACAAACGTTGCTTAGGTCTTGTGAACAGGTGAGACGACCACCAAGCCGTATCGTATTGAATCAAACGATCGTGTATGTGCGAACTGAGAAGCCGAATTTTACTATTTTTAACATTAGAAATAAAGTAACATTAGAAGAAAAGTATAAAACTCGTATCAGAGAAACTGCAGTGCAAGGAATAGGAAAAGAAATTCTTTTATTTGTATATTTTAGAAAAAAATCATTCAATCCTCTAAAATTTTTGCCATTTTGATATGATTGTGTTGATATTGATTAGAGAATGTTTTCAATATTCTTATTAAGATATCAATCGTAGATTAAAGAAATATATTTCAACGTACAGGGTTCAGTTAATACAGAAGCACTGTATTAACTTACTTTTTGTTAAAATTAATTTCTGCCATGCAAATGCAAATTTGTTGGTTAAAACTCCAACTGATAGAACTAATACGAATAATTATCATTATAATGATTACACTTTATTACACTATATTATAATGATTGACTGAAGAACAGCTAGTCAAGTAAATGAGTATTTATTTGGCACGAGTCCGTGAGAAATAACTCACATCGACTTGTGTGTACTATAATAATTATTTACATTCGCTTCTGTGATTCTTCGTATGTGTAAAAGTAATTCTTCGTATGTTTAAAAGTAATTCTTAATACCGGATTGCGTATCCTGTGCCGTTTTCACTAACCGTAGTCGGCGCATGTAATGAACGCGCGCGTTGAAAGCGAAACAAGGAGGGCGACGAAGAAAAAGCTACCATCGATGTCGCGGTTAAATGAGAAACATGCAAATGACCGGCTAGAACAAGAGCGTACTCGAGATACCGTAGCGCGATAATATTTCAATGTACGCTACCAGCATAATACTCCTGCTTGGCCGACGAAGAAGTGTAGGGTGTCGCCTCGTGTGAACCAACCTTGAAGTGGTGACTTTCGAGCTGGTTAGCCCGAACGCGATCATCGAGCAAAAGAAACAAACGAATACGACTAAGACTTAATTAGCCGGCCAGGGTCGGGTCCAGGGTGCTCCACGTCGTTACGACAAAATCATTTGTGGCTTCTCGTCGGGTTCCCTCGAGCGCGTCCGATTGGTCCCGACACGACGATTTAATTACCAGCGTCTTTTCCCCTCTGCCGTTCTGCCTTCACACCGGCACACCGCTTCGATAATTAATCGGCTGCTTAATTGATTAATCGATTAATGGTCGGCCACGATCGAACGCGACCGGTACCGGCCAGATAAATCGTGTACGCGCTTCGAGCTGTCGCGAATCTCGAACTCTGCTCCCTTTTCGTCGTTTTTTTCTCTCTTTCTTTTCCTTCTTCTCTCTGTCTTTTTTTTCTTTTTTTTTTCTTTTTTTTTTTTGCTTCTGCACAGTCACGACAAGACAAGAACACGAACGCACGCTCTGTCCTGCGTTAAGATCCAGAGCAGGAGCATTCTCGACTGGCTGGTTGTGTTTTCATTTCATTTTTGTAGCTGACCATCGATTACCAAATCTTTTTCGTTACTCTGTAACAGGTGCAATTATTTCGTGATCCACAATTTGATGAAAGTTCCGTTTTGTTTCGATAACGCGCGGCACAAAGGGGAAAGTTTTACAACAACGCCTCTGTAATTGTCAGCTCGTTGAGCATGGAGAACGTGAAGTGTATAGAAATCGTGTACGATAGATGTTGAATCTCCGTGTTCGCGGTTTCCGACGAGTTCTACCTGCGGAAGTTTGATTACACCGTGGACCCTTTCGATCCTCCAACCGGAATTAGTTTAGCACTTGATTTGCACTCGTCGAATGCGCAAAGCTTGCATTACGTTTTGCAACGAGATCTTAATATTTTCAATGGTATAGAATACTTATTTTTGATGTGACGTATTTCGAAATTAAGAGGGCATTGATTCGTCAATGATTTGACGCTTTATCCACAGGTTTTGTCTAATTTAATTTTCGATTAGGAAAATATGTAATTTTAAAACTGTAACAACATTTATCTCATACGTTTTGATTTTATCATTTGTTTTGTCGTTCCATTTCCAATCGTAGATACGTTTCTCGCGATTCGATCACTAGACGCACAATTGAACTTGTAATGGAGGCTATTCCTCTTTTTTTTCTATCGCAATCTAAACTTTTGCCAGGCAATAACTTCCAGGAATAAGTAAAAATTGGGAAACTCGTCGCGAACTGAAGCGGAACTCCCCGGTGAGATTGACGCGTGGTCCGTCGTAGTAACGAAGTAACGTAACTCGACGTGATTGTAACGAACATCCGAACTAATCTAATTTACCAGAAGCTTCTGTACACGACAGTGTATCCGTGTAGACACGTCGTGGCGGTTTTCCCTGTGTTCTACGTAGAAATTAGTTTCCAAAACAATTCCGAATTGCAAATGGACCACGATTGGGATTCCTCGTTGAAATCCTCCAACTTGTAGCACTATGGATGGCTGATAAAAAGAAGATCGCGTAATCAATATATATTGCTTCAAATATTTCACATCTTTATAATATTCCCTTCGTTTTTTCTTTATTTTGTAAATTTTCCACAGGAAAATAAGGAAAAATAATATTTTTGTCTTTGCATAAGTGTAAAATATACGATGAAATCGTAATCATTAGAGTGCAGAATATTGGAGATAGAAAAATGCACAAGATATGCGAAAATATGTAAAATATCTAAAATATGGAATATCAATTATAATTATACTACAGATTTTTATACAAATTCACTTTTTTTTTAAATTTTGGAAATAACGTAAAAAGTAGGATCTACGTAGAGATTCACAGAATTTGGTTATTTATTTGTAAATTTCAATAAATATTACATTTTAGATATTTTATATATTTCCGTGTATTATGTGCATTCTATTTATTTTTGTATTTCTATGATTTCTACAAATGCATATCAACAATTTAATTATAATATTTCAACAATTTAATTATAATATTTGACGTGTTCCATTTTTTTAATTTTATAAAAATATTTTCAAGAATAATTTTACATTTTTGTTAAAAATTCAACATCGACAACGTTGACGCGCTTGTATCATTTTACGCGCAGCTATCGCTCTTTCTATCACACGATTTTTCATCTTCAAATCCGTGTGCTCTTCGTTAGTTTTTTCAAGATTTATGTGTCCGTGTTTAGGAGGCAGCGGAGAACGTCGGTATAAATCCACGGTTTCGTCAGTCAGGGGGTCAACGGAGCCTTTGATCTAGATGAACCTCTTGCGAGATCCCGTCGTGCAACATTTCAAGTTTCTTTCTCGAATTCCTAGATCGTCGGTCATATGTACGTTCCAGATCATGTACGTGATCCGAAGTGAGCAACAGATAGAATTCGTTTCTATTAAATTTCATTTCTTTACCCTCGTCTACTGCTCTCTTGCGCCTTCCAATCAACTTCTTGGCTGATTGACAAGATGAAATTAATTAGACAACGATTAAAAACCGATATTTCCCATGTGTTCTTTTAACAACTTACAAACTGTCGATGCATCAAACATTAATTAGAATTCTGCATCAGTCTTTTTTCAATTAACGAAATGATCAAAGTTAAAAGCATGATATTTCACGTCGTGAGATGTCTGTTTTCTTCTATTACGTGGCGAGATAGGTATTTTGTTTGTTGATAGGTAGTTGCTTTTGGATGCAAAGAGATTAAGCTGTAAATTTTTACAAATGTGACGTATCAGACGATATCATTGGCTCGTTACGAAGTTTCATCAAGTCAGCTCCCGAAGGGATAATTTCCGCGATCCAGTTTGGTAGTCGAGTTCGTTGGTACTTCAGGCGTTGCATTAGACGCGGCGATAACTTGCGTCGTAATCAGCGCGCGATCCAGCTTCGTAAAAATATAATGTACCGAACCGGGAGAAAGAAAAAAACAAAGAGCGGAGGGTAAAGAACGTAATGATGACCGAGAGAGAAAAGGGATTCTCGACAGGGTTGAGGAAGAACGATAGAAAAAGGAGGAACAGAACCATCGTGCGGACTCGAGCGGAACGAGCCGCGGCGGAACGATGGATGCACGAAATTTATTACGACAGTTTAAGAATATAGCTAATTATTTACGTTTCTTCGATGCTGATGTTTATGGTTTATGTAAATTATATCCCGTAATGGAGAAAGGGGTGGTCAAAATCCCTGTACGATCATCCACTCTCGTTCATTTGCGTCAAACGTGTCGCGAGATCTTATTGTTCGAACGACATCTAGTTTCTTTTTATCTTTTTCTCTTAACATATCCACGTTGGGACGAAGACAAATCGATCAGTTCCACGTCTACGTTGAATATTCAACGTGTTGTAAAAGCCTTCCCTCTAGGAAAACAGCTCGATTATGTAGATATGTACGGATAATTGGCAAGCTTACCGTACATATTTGAAAAAAAAGTATTTCATCTTTATCGGGTATTATTAATATTTACGTGATATTATTATTATCGTATAGATAACGTTTCTTTTTATCAATACAGAAAATCTCATTCATTCTAATTCCTCGATGGACATCATGCATACTAACGTAATAATTTTTTAGAAATTATGCCTTCTTCGTATATATATATATATATACTTCTTCTGGACCACTTTTAAAATGAGTTTCCATATCAACGTTCGCAAACGTTCCACGGACTCGTTAATTCACCGCGCTATTATTTTCATCATGAACATTACGACGTTTCTTGCGCGACTGAACTCTGCTTCAACTGGTAATCTCTTCTCACGGTTGCGTACGGTGAAAGGAAGGAAGAGGAAGAGGAAAAGGAGAAAGAGAAGGAGAAGGAGAAGGATGAGGATGAGGATGAGGATGAGGACGAAGAAGAGAAGGTTGAGAAGAATCTTGGAAGGACAAATGCAATGACGAACGCGATGACGACGATGACGATGGTGGTATGTGGTATTGGTGGTTACCGACGTCGAGAGGGCCTTTAACGTCGCGTTTGCAAATTGGAACATAAAATCACGGTTGTAACTGGTGCTGTTGATTGTTCGTTACCAGTGGCCTGCCTACGCACGATGCATGTGTGCACCTGCGCTACGTGATTGTGTGCGTGTGTTTGTCCTGATGGAGGCTAACTACCGCGGAACGATGCATATAAAAGGCTGTTCTAATATTTCATCGGTCGGTATGCGGTAGAGCCATCGAACCCGCGTATCGAGATCGAATCGATTTCTCGTTCGATCGTTACACCACTCGATACGGCTACGTAACAATCTCTCTAGATCGTATTTTGGCCATTTGGGAGTGGTATATCATTCGTTATTTCGTAGATCCTCGTTGACTGTTTGTTTTCCTACTGTTCCTCCTTTTGAGCGACTTATGAGTGCTCGAAATATTTTAGTAGAATGTCTCGTCATCACTTAGAAATTCATTCTTCCGCACATATACGATATAACCTACCTGTGTCTCAATTTCTCAAGCACTAAAGAAGAATTAAATAGGAATTGTAATCTTTCCTTATACGACCAACACTTGTATCAACACTATGATGCACTTATGAAGCATCTAATTTTATTACATTCGTTGTTCAAAAAATCTTCAACTGCAATCAATTCTATCTGAAGTATCGTATCATCAGTAATCATTGTATAAAGCGACACTCTTTCACTTCAACGAGTACTTACATTACTGGTGTTTGTGAAACAACGAGTTTCTCACCACGGCGATGGCGGCAACGTGCGTGAGCGACGTTACGCGGCCTGAAAGCATAGCCGGCGTCTTTCCAGGTAATTACGCGGAATAGATTCGGTATCTCGATGTCTGGTTGCCTCCGAGAGGGGGAGAAACAACGACGGCGAGTAATCCAGTCTGGACGAGGCAGTCCGATCGGTCGTTTCTTTCCTAACAAATGTCCATTACGCTCGTCTTCTTGGACCTCGTCGAACGTTCACTGGTCATCGTTTGCCCAGTTGACATGTTCGGGGGCGGTCAGGGCCGAAAGATGGAAGGGTACTAGCTAGAAGAGAAAGGAAGACGGAAGAGCAAGAGGGAGGCAGAGACGCGCCTTTCCAAGGTACACAGGGCCCCCGCCGGGTTACTAATTGCAATCACGGTCAACAATCTGCCGAGGCAACAGTCCAACCGATGCGTCGAAGAGTACCTTACACTGGGAAGTTCTCTTCTTTGCCGACCAAACTGCATTAAGCCGGCTTCACAGTGGCTCTTCCCTGGCTAAACTTCGCAAGTCTTTCGAGACTCTTGAAGGATGAAGTCTTGGAAATACGCAACGCAACGCTTGTTTCATTCGAAGTTTAACTATATCGAGGTTTCGTTTGAGAGTGTACGTTGAGTATACGAGCAGTATACGAGCTTGAGTTTCGATATGAAGATACCCTAACAGTGCGTTACGGCCGATTGTCGCGGTCACGATCTTACATACTCGTTAACAAAAGTACAGAGAGTTTAAGTATGGCCTGGTGATTGGCAGTGACATATCGATAAGCTTGTACGTCGTTTATTCAACCGTTGGTACTAATAAAGACGATATAATAAGACAATCTTCGGAAGAATTATAATATATATACATAGATATTTCTTAACTAGCATCACGTGTACAAAAATGTAGAACTCTTTCGGTATAATGTATCACGTATGTCTAATTCTCTTGGCCGACTCGCTTTCAGTAAATAAAATTAAACGTAAAGATTTCGAGAAACAACGAAATTTCCTAATTTATCGAAGTTCTGCGGTACCGAGAATCTCTTACTCGTAAGAGAATCGATCGGACTTTGTGTGCACTTTCGGTGACGAATGTACGTAGAGAGAGGAAAGGAGCTCGGGGCAGGCAGATTGGCCGATAGTTTGCATGGGCTAATGGGAATTCACGATGGTTACTAATTGGGTAGATCGTCGCTCGTCGATATTGCTCGGCAGCGCCAGCGGAGAGCGACCAATGGAATCTCTCTATCGGCGAAACTGACATCGGCTTTTGTAAACCGCGGCTTGGAAAAACGTGCCGGGACGGCGGTCCCTTCTTTTGCAAAGTCCGGTGGAAGAACGCCTTTCGGTACCCTTTGCTATTCCGCCGATTCGCTCGGTTACAAGCGGGTTCCTCGAATTCCTTCGCCCTGCAGGATCGCTTTTGCGGTCCCCCTCTGGTTCCCCGCGAAACTCTTGATTTCCCAAATGGACAATTAATTCCGTTTCTTCGCCGATTTTGCATTTCCTTCGTCTTTCTTGATAATCCGTGGAATTTCTCGATCTCCTTCTCCGTTACTACTATTTTTCGCTTGATGTTTTTCTTTTGTATGTTACTTATAATTAGACTACGAATACGTGGACATATTCATATTTTTATGCGAATAACAGAGTAACAGATACACGGGCGGGCAAACATTTGTTTTATCATTGTTGTAACGAATATTGCGCTTTGAATATTTTATGCGGCGGTTATAAAACGTATACCGTTATATTTATGATTAATTAGTTATTTTCGTGCGACTGCAGAAATTTGATAGTGAAACGCTAAAGAAAGTGCCCCGTTTTTTTTAGAAAACGAGGACATTTCAATTAGAAGACAATTATAAATATAACACAAGGTGAAAAATAAAGATATATTCAACTATTTTTTATAAGCACTGTATATTCCTGCACGTATATCAATTACTTTCGTATTTTTAACTTTCACTTAAAAATTCATAGTCTTTTGCAAAAGTTTGCTGTTTATAATTACCGTTTGTTCTGATTGAGAAGATATTCGTAATTCGATAGGCAGAAAATACTGAGATTCCAAGTGGAATATTTCTTACGATACTTTTTATACACGATACACGATACTGATTATGAACGGTACAATTGTCATTTTATTATGTGAATGAGATAAGGGAAGGTCCGACGAATAAATTTCCGATGAAGGTTACGAGTCTTTTGTCTAGTTTCTAGATCCAGCCTTAGCTTGTAAAATATACATCGGTTGGTGGACATATTTTAGAGAACCGTCGGAATGACGCGTCCAGAAACGAAAAGAGTGGTGAGACCTTCTTCTGTACACGTGTAAGATATAAGGTTATACCCGTAAAGTCGCACCGAGCGATAACACGTCTCCGATACCAATCTAGCATGACGCATGGCATCCCCCCGAAGAATTATGTTGCTTCCAGGTATTTATTGCCAACGGTACGTCCGCGGCAAATCCAAAGAGGCGCCATTTGCCAGCAAACTGGTAATTTCACCAGGACCGAATTTTACCAAGAAACCAAGTGTTTCTAAAGTTACAATTCATACTTTGTTCACACTTGTCCACGCTAGAGTTTTAAATGTTGACTTTATGCTCCGTATATAAGTTGAATGTGGTTCACGGGGTTCAAGAAAATATGTCGAAAATCAATTGAGATAGATTCACGAACATAACACGATGGAAATAACATATAACATGAAATCATTGAAGAAATCTAAGAGAATCTATTTACGAATCTTGTGATTCGTAGTAATGACAATCACAAGAAAATTCTATCTTACTACAATTTTTTCCCCTTCTTTTCTTTCTACAAAATTATCCCTCAATTTCTATCTGAAGAGAAGAGCTAAGAATAACCTTGGACAAACTCTTCAACCGTTTACCACTTCGTTCAAAGATCTAAAATCGTATCTCTCCGCTTAAGCAATCACACGACAAAAGGAAGGATCCTAGCAGGCTCTTGCTAAGAGTCCTCTTCAACGAGCAAGAACGTCCTTGCGGCCGTTGGTGAACGGCCTCGAGAAAGCTCTGGCTGGTTTCCGGGCTGCGCGACGTGGCGATGTGTGCCAGACACTCTCGCACGCCTAGGAATTCCTGACCCTGCCCACCTTGACTGCCTACCGGCAATGTAGCTTGGTGTCGCTGCTTGGCAGCGTGAACCACGGCCCCTCGCGGGAAGATAATCGCGGGCGTGAGCGCGCGTGCAGGCTGGTCGCGCGCGCGAAACTCGCGTCTCTAGGCATGGGCATGGCCGCTTCGTTGGTATCCCTTTGTTGTACCTACTAACACGCGTCTATTTATAACTTTTGTGGCTGGCTAACAGTCGCGCGTACCGATTCCTGAGACCTCCTTCTACTTGTCAAACCTTTTTCGTCGGAAATTTGCTGGCCGAAAACATTCGCGAATAATATTCGTCGCGGCGAATAACTCGTTTTCTAATTATTCGCATAAATCAGGGCGCCTCGGGCGGGTGACAGCCGCGAATGTGTTACAAATCGCAGTGTGGTCCGATGCAAATTGCGACCGCGCACTCTCGCATCCATCCGTTCGACCGATAAATCAAGATCGATTGCAAATGCGGCGCGGCCCGTTGCTGCCACCGCTATCAAATCGATCGAGTCGCGGTCATCTGTTCGCCTGAGTTACGTCGCCGGTGTTCCAATCTGAAACGTATTCATTTCTGCCAACAAGTTATCGACACTTTTAGGGAAACTCGCCGCTAGATTCGATTGCGGTTACATAATAAGGATTAATTACACAAGCGTTTCGGTACAATGGAGTGGTGCCAGTTGATTGGCTCGTTACGGCATTTATTCGATTTTGATCAGAGGAAATTATTAAAGAAAACTTTTAAGTTACTGTAATTTCGCCGTGAATATAAAAGATTTGGAGCATTGGTCTGAGTGTTTATTTATCAAAACAATCGAGCATTAAGGACTGATTGGTTCATTACTGTGTTTAGAGTTGATTAGAGGAAGTTGTTACAGGGTTTGTTGAGCCTGTTAGGTTCCCGAGAGTGCAAGAGATTTAGGCCGCAGTTTCAGTATTCATTTTTCAAAGCTGGGCATAATTGATTCGTGTCAAACTCATGTTCTTATGTTCGCATGATACAATGAGGGCGGCGGAGGGATACAATGAATAGGGCGGAGGAGGAAAAGCTTTGCAACCCACAATTGTTGCAATTTTTTTTCTTCGTATTGCTATGGTGTGTACTATCGTAAAACGCAGTTTTAGAACGCAAACGAATTTGTTTTTGATAGCATTGTCTAAAATGCCAACTACATAAATATTCATCATAAATATTTCCTATATTATAGTTTCTGCTGAATTCACTTTCATATCACGAAAATATTTCAAACATTTTACAAGTGACTCGTATTTAATTTACTGAAAATGATCATTAATTGATTTATTAATATTATTCATACAATATAATTCATGCATCAGTATATTTCAAAGTTGCTAGAAATTTGCAATCGATTTTCACTTTTCCCGTTCCGTTGATTATCATCTCACACGAAAAACGATTTAAAAGGCAAAGGAATATTGAAAATACTCTTTTGTAGATTCTTTCTTTTGAAAGTTTTGATTATCACATACACGAGTTGTCGATTGTCAGAAAATTCTAGAAAAAACTCGATTTCAAGCAATTTACAGTATATTTCTGAGATCGATGAAAATCTAAAATTTACAGAAACATTTCGCAACGCGATATAATGTCGGTTAAATGACGTTTAAGATGTTCCATTACCATCCTGCAAGTTGATTATGCATAACAACCGTTCGTATCCTCTTTGTGAGGCTTTGGAATCTTCGTTGTTCGAATGGGCCGCGTTTGCTTCATCAGGAAGCGATTGTCGTTCTAGCGAGAACACGTGGGACGACAATCATCGTAGGAACGATCGCCGAGATAGACTTTCACTGACATTCTCCTGCCTCCCACACCGTGCGCACGTGGTGATTAGCGACGAATTACGACGCCCGTTCTCATCGACAGTATTTCTACTACGATAACGCGCGACGTGGGTTTCGCGTGTCTCTCTATCGTTCGTGTGCTTCATTCTTGTTTGAGACACAATGATCGCGCTCGACATCGCGTGCGCGTGCGCGTGCGATCCTTCGATCAGCAAGAGATCGAGAGATAGAATCGTTGATACGACGCCATTTACTGCCTGTAATTAATCCCCGGAATAGAGTGCAACGTCTCACGTTTGAATTCATCAGGAATAAATGACAATAAAATGATTGACACGATTGATGATTTCGCCTTCGTTGAATTTTTTGTTTACAAATCGTTGAAAATAATAGGCAATATATTTATATATAACGTGTAATTTCAAATTACACGGCAGTGAAGATAATTTATATATATATATATATATATATATATAGATACTGTCGTCAAAAAATTTAGCGTACGTTAAAGTTTCTAAAGAAATAACTTTCTCGAGTAATTAAATATTTTATTCACAATGTTATTCTTTTATAATATTGGAATTTCAATTAAGTATGCTTAAAAATCAAAGTTATGATTATAATATTCCTATTTATGAGATAAATAGATCAAAAAATATTTTTCATCCAAAAACAAAGGATGCTCCAAATTTTTGAGCCAGAAAAATGGACTACTAGCTACAGTAGGTTAAAATTGAACGTCGAAATGACAATAGAATTTTCACATTCTATTGTCGAAAAGATTGCAAAATATTTAAAGTCGATTTAACTTTATAAAGTGAATATACGGAAGGATGAAAAATAAAAATTGTGTACTTTGTACTAGTTAACGATGTATCAACGTGTTTCAACATAGATATCTAAACAATTCCTGAATTTTAGAAATGACAGAGAAAACGATGCAAAATGAGAGTAATCAATACCGCTCCTTGAATTCCATTGAGCTATGGTGTACTTACCTATAGAAAATCGCGCCACGTACGTGAATAGACATTTATAATAGTAACCGTGCATCGATTAGAAATCGATCAATTGGATTTAGAACCCGATGGACTTTCACCGCCATTCTTGGACTCCTACGCTTACCAAGAAATTCCCCTAAGACGAATTAATTCTTATGCCGTGACGGCCTAAAAGACCTCCATAGGTGCATTCACTTCTCAATACATCAACAAAGAGTAATGGCATCGGTGGAATGCCTAGTAAGTATTTGTCGAACGATTTCTGATCATTGATGTCGGATGTGGCAGCTATTAGATATTCGATAATTGCTTTTTCGAAGTAGCTATTGATTTTCGACATAAAATTGCAACTGAACATATTTTCATTCATAATATGAGTTGTTGATTAGTTTCATTCATAATTAGATGTTAAAGGCTAAGTACATTATCGTGCATGTGTATTTGGACATTTTTAAATTGTTGCAGATATATTTATTCCAAACGAAGCTCTTTGATCTTAATTTTAGTCAGTAATATTACCTTAGGTTACAATATATAATTGGTAGATATTAATGAAAACAATAGTTAATATGAATCCGAATTTCGATTACTTATGAGAGAAATTGTTAGTTAATTCTAGCTAGTTGTTTCAATTAAATATCTGGGAACTAATAACCGTTCCAAATTCATTTGGTATTTTGATAAATACAATAGTGAAATACAATAGTGGAGTAATTTTCAACTTATACAATGTTAATTAATACGGATAAAAAAAAGAATAATTAAAAACGGATGAAAATTAAGTCTTCGTAGACATCCGAATTAAATGACTTCAAATGTGCCTTTTCGATGCAATTAGAATACATATTTCTAGTCAGAACGTGAAACTATAGTTCAGTTATTTATCAGAGATGAACATAATTTGAACGATGTAGATATTGTTTTATTTTAAATGTAATAGAGCCAATTTACCAATTGTAGCAAGAGATAAAAAATTAACAATAAAGGAAGACTTATTTTTGAATCATAGCTTTTAAAATATCATCTCTTTCATATATCGAATTGCATAATATGTAAATATTTGTGCACTTGTGGGCTAAATATTTCTCTGTCAAATTATTTTTAAATACTCGCTAATGCACATTTGCTATTTTTGGATTTTATAGAATGAGATTTGTTTATCAGCGAGTATGCGGTTGTTCCATGATTATGGTATTGTACCAAGCGGTTGTTCCATGATAATGGTATTGTAGACAATACGCGCAAAAGAAGATTAATTTATTGCAAGTTATTATAGACTGCTACTCTGCTTCTGTCTTTTATAGGCATACCGGTTATCTTATTTACGATATTATGGTTATAATATTTCAATTGCCGCCCACTTGAACCGGACCGCCTTGCAGGTGGTCAGAAGAACAGTTGAGACCAGAGTGAACATCGTGAACAGCGTTTGCCAAGAAGCATCGCCGGTGTTCTAACTCTAAGTCCCAGCTTTATGAGGTTTCCGTGTAAGCCAGCTACGTTTCGAGAAATTTATTATCTTATCGTGCACCTGTGTGCACGCTCGTTGGATTTTGCAAAACGACGATGATCGCGGTCAGACTCTATCCGCTAACTTGTCGATTGTTGCTCTCGATATCCTTTTTTTGCGTAAAGCCTTTTTACTGTAGGTAAGAAGCTGTTTCTAGGAAGGAAGACGGTATAAAGTAGAAAATAGTAGAGTTGTTAGTTTTTTTTTCAAATTTAATATTTAAAATTAATTATCGCTTAGAAATAGTAAGGAAGATTAATCTTGCTTCCTTCTTTCGATCATTTTCAATCTTATAGGATATTTCTAAATTTGAACAAAATATGAAAATATTTTATTTTCATCTTTTATATTCTTTACAAAATTATATTATTATTTAAAATTATAATTTTATATTCTTTACAAAAGCCAGCATTTTCTATCTATGCTGAACAATAAATATCTATTTTCTGAAAGATATACAATATGTCATATTGATCTTTCATATGTTTTCTTATGTTCAACATTAATAAGTTCTCATTGAGTTTAAACGTTGGTAATAATGGTGTTCTTCGTCTGTTTTGACAGTAAAAAAATATAATTAATAAAATTAGTGAAATACACAGTTTTTCGCAATTCTTAAAAAAATGAAACTACACATAGATCCATGTATCATTGCGTACATATCGCATTATTTTCATCGAAGAAAATCAGTTGCCGTCAAAACACGAGTGACTTAAGAAGTTTAAAAATGGAAATTTTGATACGAAAATGGCATATCCCACAAGTAAATCGACTTTAGATGAAAATTCAGCACAGAGGCAAGAGCAAATTTTCTTCGTTTCTTCTTTATTTAACATCTTCGATTGAAACTACGAGAATTTATACATATCACCAACACGAAATCCTATCGTGAGAAATGTTTGTTGACAGTTGTGCTCGGAAGAAATATATGAGACTTTTGTGGGTGATGAAATATATAGTGGCGTGGCGACTATATTGTCGTGTAGAAAGCAAGCGGCACCATGTGGCATCATAAGTGGCGAGTATAAGTCGCGGTGTTTACGAAATCCCAAACGTAGGCGAGTGGCGTTTAGTGAAATTCATTACCCTGCTCATTACTATCCGCGCGCGAGTTTCTCTCTCTTCGTGGATGAACTCCTGAGTCCTTTCCTTTGCCTTGGTCGGTTACGCGACCGCGTTCAAAACGCGCTATACTTTACGAGCATGCCGGCCGTTTATTTCCTTCCTTCCTTCCTTCCTTTCTTCCTTCCTTCCCTTCAGTATGAGCATTTAGTATTCGCGGCGGCGTTAAACCGTGTAGGTACCGCGATGTCCGCGCGTACACGCGGTCGCCGCAGTTAATATAAATCTCGCGGGAACCACGCGCGCTTTGGGTTAGTTCTCATAGATTTATGCGGGCGGTACTTATGAGAAAAGGACAAGAAAGAGAGGGAGAAGGGGGACCCGTGTACTTACTTAGGTGGACCGCGAGCGTGAAGCAGAAGGAGAGAAAGAGGAAAGGCGAGCAGGATCTATTGCCGCCCGCGGATTTATATATTAATTGCCTTGTCGGTTGCTACGCCTGCTCGTCTCCGTATAAGAGAATTGTTATGGTAATGAAGGTGCCGCGCGTGGGTGTTGCGCGGACCGTCCAGCGATTAAAACAGGGACGTATTATAATTTTTGATCGTCGAATTAGAAATTTTATTTCTCGGTCACACGTTTGTGCAATTTGTATATTCAGAAAAATACACGTTTACATTTGTGTATTCAGAAAAATACACGTTTACATTCCCTCAGACCGTATTAAATTTTGATTTTTTATGATACACAAGGAAGAAGCAGCATAAGAAAAAAATGGAAATAATTATTTAATTTATCTGATAATGTGTCACATAAACGTACATTATTATTGTTATAATTATTAATATGGATTTACTTACATACAAATGACATATTGGCAAATTATTATTAAGTACATAAACGTATTTTAATGGCAGTTATTTAATTTACTAAATTGATTGCTACGATTATATTAGAAAACATGTAGTTTCGTTAAAAATATACCTAGAAGTTGATCAAATTTAAGGAGTTCAAAATTGTTATCGAGATAATGGGACAGTTATTGCACACAGTTATAGCACACATGGATTATGATGGGAAAGTTATGAGTTGCAATGAAAAGAAGAAAGAAGAACAGACATTACCTTAAGAATTAATAAACTTCGCTATTAGAATTCGCGGATTCTCAACGTTACTAAAGGAATGAGAGATATTGAAAATTTCGAGCGATTCTAATTCGTTGACCTATAAGAGAGAGAGAGAGAGAGAGAGAGAAAGAGAAGAACAGGGAGAAGCACGTTTAAGGGAGTCCTGTGGGCGACGTGTGTAATTCCAGATAATTTGAAGGGGGATCGAAGCATCGAAGTCAATCGATTGTAAAGGCTTGGTCCGCAAAAGGCGGTCGAAAAGAAACGGAGAGAAAGAGAGAGAGAGAGAGAGAGAGAGAAGGGCCAACCTGAGAAGCAAAGAAGCCCACGAAAAAAGGAGTCACGAGCGTCGGGAAGATCGATCGACGATTCCCTTCGACGGCCGCCCTTCTTGTCTCTTTTGGACGGGCACGATGCATTTGTGACCACCTCGAGCCACGCAATTAGCGAGTTACAGCTCACCAGTGATCGTTAATTAAATTGGAGCCAATAGCTGCGAGGCTGCGTCTTATTACTCGCGCCTATGATCCTGTCCCCCTCTCACTTTCACGTCTCGCGGTTCCAGAGTTCAGAGTACGCGTTTTGTCGTAAATTCTTCTCGTTAGTGGTTAACAATTCTGCAAACAAACTAGTACAGAAAACAGAACTAGAACGAAGCCGACGTTACGTTACGTTTGTAATTAAGATTAAGCAGCACATAATAAAATCGCTGAGGCGTGTTTAGAATCTCTCTCGAACGGAACGTAACGAATCGGTAGACATGCGAACTTGTAAGCTGAAATATTTGTGAATTACAGAAGCAAAAAACACGATAAGCAATGTTGTTTACTTTTTATAGGGAAATAAAAACCTTTAAAAACGATGTTTTCCTCTTTATTCGAAAGTTTTCAAAATATTGAAAAATAGTTTATATTTCCAAAAGATGTTTTCTCAACCTAACAGAATAATGTTCGTAGAATTCTCTTGAAACCAGGAATCGTGTTATTCTTCAGAGCGCAATTTCTTCAGAGCAAGTCTGCGTCAGTGGTTGCCGTCTCGGTATTCTAAGTAAAGGAGCACAGTACATTCACAGGATACAACGTTCCAATCCTGTCACCGGCGTACTCGACTCGGACTCGGCGATAGTACTTATTTAAACCGGCCACCGATTTGCACGTTGACGCAGGCCGACTTTGTAGCATCGCCGAACGACTTATAACTGGCAGATAATACGGATGAGGAATAGCAGCTAGCTAGCCTTCGAAGTCTTGGAAGATCGACTTGGAAGTCGGGGCCGGCTATCCGTGCGTTATACGAGACTCGCGATTACACACTCGAGTACCTTGCAGGTAGATAGCACGGGGATATCGTGGATGGGACCGGAGTGTGTACGTAACAGAGTGTATATGTCCGGCGCGTATACCCGGACTGATATTTATTGGGTACCGGTACACCGGGTGGTACCCTTCGCGTGCTCTGTAACGTACGGTACCGAGTTGATATCGATTCCGTGCGAGCAACGGGAGATAACGATCGTTGGAGTCTTTTCGGTTCGGCTCTGCCTCTCCGGAAACTCTGCTAGGTAGGTGATGGTTATTACTTACTGCCAGCCGTTGGTCTTGTAACCGGAGACTTATGGGACACCGAGTATTCGCTATTACCAAGGTGTATACACTTGCCATTAACGCACCGTGTTTCCCTACAAGTTTAGAAGATTTTTTTTCCCTCCCCTCTGTCGAATCTATATGCGCGTCAGATCGTGGTACACTTGTACCCATCCAACGTTATCTTACACTTGTCTCGTTTAACGCGTGTCATTCATCGTTGTCTTCTGCGATATCCGAAGACTCCGCTTGCACGAGGTCCTGTCAATATCGTAATTTTCATCGGTTCATCGGTGTACTCTGTGGTGTACACCATGGTCGGAGCAGACCGTGGGAAGGGATAGTTTAGGTAGTCGATAAGTGGCTTCTAATTTTCGTCGTTGAGAATGGTATCTGAACCGAGAATCGGATCCCCTGGTGACACGGCGGTTACCTCGTTCGAAAGATTCGTATCGGCCGCTTGCTTCTCTAAGGAGTTGAACGACTCCTCCTGGTGGTTATTAGAGAGAGGTACTGGTTAAAGAGGAACTGGAGGAATTCCATGTTCTCCCTCTTCGCCGGCTCGAGCGTGTGTCTCATACGGACCTACTGTTCTGTCGTTCCCTGGGACCGGCAACGCCCGTTTTGCATGCCGACGCGGTGGATGCTGGAACGAGCTACGTAGGGCTCGGTTCTCTTTGCCTCTCCTCTCTTTCCCTCTTTTCTCTCTTTTCTTCTCTCGTCTTTTCTCCGTTTAACTACCTACCCTCTTGCTACCTTCTTTTCTCTCTCTCTTTCTCTCTCTCTTTCTCCCCCTTTCTCTTTCTCTAAGTTACACACGAGAGTCTTCCGAAGAGATTCTTTTACCTCTGCGCGGGAAATGGCCGCGTAGCCCTACATGGCAGCAAGTCGTTAACGCGACGTCGACGGTTTTCTCCTCTTGACAGTTCCTCGGCATTGTTGGCGCCTACCTGCTTGGATTCCAACGAAGCTCTCTACCTATCACGAGTCTCACCCTCGCCTTCAGCCTTAATAAGGCTACGGGGAGACATTCGCCACTTTGCGCCTGTTCGGTGAAGATCAACGTTATGGATCTACGCGAGTCGACCGCGTAGCGAGATATCGCGCGATCGGATTGATAAATTCGCGAGGAAGTTCTGGAGTGTGAAGCACGATCATGGGAATGGGCTCAAGGACTGGTTCTGATGATTTTACAGCGATATCATTGTTCCTCAAGCTTTATCAGGAATACCTGTTTCCTTTTTATATTTATGTAAATATAATTAAATCGTTTCCCTTAAAGAGCGTTCTCTCGTTAAAAAAAACGACCGCAAGAATTTATGAAAATCCTGTGACTTTAGTGAGACGCGCCGCGCCGGCTCGCAGTTTCTCGAGAAAAGGCATCGTTCTCCGCGATCGATGTAAAAATCGTCGTCCCGAGTCGAAAAAGCAGATATCATTGATTATCCCTTAATGATCGACGGTTTCAAAGGATCGTTAGACGTTTCTTTATGACTTCCCCCCTTCGGTTCGTTTGGAGAGGAATTTGATACACGTCACACACAGGACGTCGTGTCGGTGTGACACGAATTTTCGAGGTACACCGCGACGTCGACGGGTTTTCAAATTGGTATACGGAAAGTAAATTTAGGATCTGCCTGGGTGGTTCCAATTTAGTCCAAGAAGACGACGAAGCTCTCGAAATCCGAGGCGTATGTCGTACGTTGATTTCAATTTCAATGAAAGCCATCGACATAAATTCAGCCCGGATGGAATACGCACGGCTCATCCATATTAACCTTAACGAAACGTCTCTTCCGGGTGTGGTCCCGGGAATGATGCCGTTCGACCGATTTTTTGCCCCCTTCGGATGAACCCAGTTTTCGCGAAATCCACCGTGAAACGTTGCTTCAGCTGAACTCTACCTAATATCTCTTCAAATTAACCTCCAATCTTTGTAACTGCTCTCTAAAGTGATAAACGTTTAAGATTTATAAACTCTGCAAGTCTGCGAAGAAGGAAATATAAAAATTGGCTGATAAAATGGTTCTATAATGGTTCTAAATAGAACTAAAAATATTCGACATAGATAGAGATTTAGGCCGTCTTTTCCTGCGAGTTTATATATATATATATTTGCGTCATTTCTGTTATAAACGGATAAAAGTTCAATTGATATTTAAATTTATTCGATTTTCAATTGAATTATCTAAAAAAGTGAAATTCATTAGTGAAAAATTCTCTCTTCTCAATTTAGTTAATTTTAGGTAATTTTTAACTAATGTTAGAATTGTATAACGATACAGGCAATTGGGTAATACGTGCAAAAAAAGAAGATTTAAAAAGGAAAGCAATGTTATTAGTTGAAGGTTAGAAAAGGGAGATGATACGATTAGTTCCAATCGGCGATGGAAGGTACCTTACATGTTTCGATTTCCACTTTCAACAGTAGTAGAATTCATCGAGCACTGCTCGGCGAATTAGCCAGAATCAGCATTGAATAGCATGAGCTCTCGTGTGTAGTATCTCGGTTAGGAAAATAAGGTCTCGGGGAACCTGCAGGTAGACTGCAATTATATGCATTATTTGCAGTAGTTGTTCCATTTACCGAGTTCCATTTATACGCACATAATATAATATGTTAAAAACTCTATGGCAAATGTTCAAACATGTGTAGAAATGTTTTATACCTTGATTCTTTTTGTCATGTGATTGTCTTAGTAAAGTTTGTGACTGATGGAAAATATGCATATACAGAAGATATATGTAATTTGTAATTCCCTTCAATTAATTGATATTATCAAATTCTATTTTTTAAAAGAAAACATGAAAACTTAATTCCGTTTCTACCTAGACTTTGTGAAATTTAATTCGATCTTTATAAATAGACTGCGGATTTTTAAATCTTTATGAACGTAGCTGAAAGAACCTTGAAGATGAAACTTTTATGAAAATAGCTAAATAAAAGTTTATTATAAGAAATATACATTTTATCTCAGATATTTTATGTACTTTTATGTATTACATGCATGTATTTTATATTTTTCTATTTTTGCATCTTCCAATTTCCTATAATTACACAATCCGTTGTCTAATGATAAGGATTAATACTCCTTTTGAGTACAATTGCACGGTGAATCGAATATAATTTTTAGTAACTATATATTTAAAATTCCTTGTAATTTCTATTAGAAATTTTTATTTCAATCTTTATATTTTCAGATTAGTTTCCAATTTGAATATAATCCTGTTTCTTTACGATTCTTCAGAAATTTCAAAATGTTTTTTATACAACATTCACGGGAAAGTTTTCTGCGACGTACAATGTCGAAATATTTTCACGAACGACTGATATATCTTGGCAAAGGGACGAATGCCGAAAAAAGTTGAAGTTCGTAAAACGAGCATTTCGAGCAGAACCGTAGTATTTAATTAATCGTTGATTTTCACAAGAGGTGGAGATGCAACGAGGTGACTGCTTGAATTTCGCGGTAGAACGTAGTCAACCTCTGCTGCTTTCTCGATGGAATGACGAAACGATAATCGCGTGAACAGTTCGGAGGTAGCGGTTTAATGCGTGCTCGCCGATCTTTAGAGCCTTTAATGAGGGGCTTTCGTAAATAACGAGCTCTGCCCGAGCAAACGTGTCTATTTGCACGATTCGCTGGCTACGGCAGTCTTCTTTCTTTGCCTCCTATATAATCCACAAAAGCCATAGGAAGTTATAAATTAATTTTCGAAATTGATCGCGAACATTGTTAGTTGCGTTATCGTGCCCGCGATGTGCTTTCTTCGTGTTTTTCGCCGTTAACGACAAGACCCATCCGCATCGCGATCATTGGCAAGAATTAATTTTTAACCTGCCTGTTGGAGGAATTTTATCTCCGTACAACCGGTTCTTTTTAATAAAATAATTATGGCTCGAAGATGACGATATCCCGTGCAGCGTGAAAGACTCTATTATTACAGATTTAAGGAATTTAAAGAATAATAATAATTAATCTTCATTTGTCAATTTTAGTACTTAGATATACATATTAAGTTCCCCACAAGGTTTATTTATATTTACATTTTTATTTATATTTATTTATGATATCAGTGTACTCAAAAGTGGTCAAGCATAATGTTAGGAGAAACGAACGACTGTAATTCATATCTTCATATCTTGAAATTCTTCGCGTTTCTTATGAATATTTTCTTATCAGTTCTATCGAAGTTTTCAATGGTTTCGTATTCATTATTTTATAAATTTTTTTTTTTAATACTCCAGACTCAAATTGCGTAAAGCATTTGTGACTCAAGTTAAAATCCATTGATTGATCGGCGAAATGTTTTTTTATTAAATTATACATTTAATATTAAATACAGAGATACGAGTAGATCAACGTTTCATCATTCGAATTCTTGTTTTATAAAAAGAAATACAGATATTTTATATGATAGAATTATTCTAACATTTAATTCAATAATACAGTAGAACTTCTAGCTTCTAAATATAGGTATTAATTATTCGAGAATTATATAGTCAGAACAGAAGCAACTTAAAAAAAGAAAAATGTACTATATATTAGCAGACATTCTATTCCGATGATGAATATCAAAATATTCGAAAAAATAGAGTATGGAATAAGTAGGAGCTTCCGTCATCGGAAATCAAAAGAACGAAATGATTTAATTTAGAAGTGCAAGGAGGATATTAACGAGAATAACAGAAATAATAACAAATGATAGAATATCGGAGCGAGGGATAATGGTTCACCAACATTTCGGCGCAATTTGTCACGAAGTGGTGGTTCACAAGGGCGTTCACGAAATATATGCTTGACGGAAGGAAGGGGGTGCAAAGGAGAGTGGTAACACGCGATTACTAATCGTGGTATCGCCTGTACCCCAGGGGTCGTTGGGCTGGCCGATGACCAACGACGGTATACATTATTCGTAGAGTGGCTCGAAATGCACGAAATTCCCCCTAACCCTCCCCTTTCCATCTGTGTGAGATACGACCGGACGTTTCGACTTCTTGGAACCAAAAGGTCGACGAGCCGCGCCGAACCGCGGGGATCCTCGCCCACGCACGCGGCACAAACCTGAGAAATCAAAACCGAATTCGATTCGGGTCCCACGTCCACGGAGATCGTAGTTCAAGCAGGTGAAAGCTTGGCCTTCACGGGCCGTTGTGACGAATTAATAGAGACAACGAGATTCTTCTTCCATCGTTGCTCTGAACTGTTCATTGCGCACACGTCGTCTTTCCGATGCACAATATTACACGGTGTCTGATGAAAAATCAGATTCTTAGGTTCCAATCTGTATCTTTGAGCACTTTTAACTCACACTGTTGCCACAGTCGCCGGTGTTGTCATCGCTGAAAGTTTGGTATATTCAAAGACGCTCTCGGTGTCCTGTAACGCGATAAGGAAGGAAGCGTTAATTTCGTTAATTAACGTTGTACTTGGCATCATCGATGACGATAAGCCACGAGTTTCACACGAGTACCGTTAACCTTTCTCTGCGTTCAGACACATATAATCTTGAAGAAAATAAATTACTTTGCACCGGATAAAGAATATACACACATCGATCATGTTCGTCTGCTACACTGTAGAAGAATTATCAGGAACACTTTTGATATCGTGTCTTTCAATATTTAATGAGCAGGCCAATTTTTCTTCGTTCAAGATGTTCTTTTTGCACAGATACATATTTACAAAAAAATGTATTGCATTTGCATTGCATAAGTATGCCTATATATATAAAATAGTCATCTGCTGTATCTGTTTTTATATGCAGCGTCAACTGAAACTTCGTTTCTTTAACTTGCTAATTGGAATGCAAAAATCAATTCATTACGAAAATTATTAATATTTTTCAAAAGAGCACTTATTTTGCTAGTTTCTTCTTACGTCTACATTTACATTACAATTGATCTAGAATTAATCTTTTGTCAGTTTTTCATTTCGTGCCCCATGCTGAAGATTAATCGTAAAATATCGAGTTTCATTCTTTAAACAAGAAAACATCTTCCCTGTCAGGTATTTTTTGCGTAATACTAAATTTAAAAAGAAAAGAAAAAAAAAGAAGATTGCACACTTGCTCCTTGATTGTTCTGTGCGCAACAATTTTATTCATTTAGAATGAATAACCTAAACCTAGTACAATGCAAAAGTACATACTAACAGAGGCGAATCCACCCCCGAAGGATTCATCTTTTTAATACATCACCGCAGGTAACACGTACATGTGTAATATCAGCGTAGAAGGATGCTGTCGTGGCTTGTGCCAGGAGAACACACGGTGTCACACGGTGCACGACGAGGGCACCTTGCACCGAAAGCTTGTTCCTCTTCAGATGCAGCGGTGCTGCATCCTCGGAGAACCATAAATCCTGGCCGGTGCAGGATCGCGCCGATGGAGGTTCGCCACACAGGTCGTGTCTAACCGTGGTAGAGTAATTGGCGAAATGTGGTAATCCCTAATTACAGCAGATACCGCGCCTAATACCATAACGTATTACGCTGAATCTCGCTGCAGCTGCCCGCTACGGAAATTAACGGCGACGAGCGTTATTCTTTCGCGTAATTGCTCACTGCGAAAACGGTATTTACGAGGGTTTCTCGTATTCAACTCTTTCTTTCTGTCACGTAATTTCTTGCTCATTCTTTCGAAACTTTATTGATACGCTTATTGATTTTCCAAATTATGACACAAGCGAAAAGTCACGATTACGTAGAATGGAATGTACTATTTTTGTCAAAGGATTCGTTCCATTTGTGAATCTCGTTGTTTAGCGTATAGAAATATTCGTAGGACGTACGTCATTGCAAGTTGGAATACTTTAAATTCTTGGTTTATATAGCGAAGAATCAGAATGATTTGGACTTCTGTGAATTATCAAGTTTTTTCTGTTGCCTCTTGCTCTTGCAATCTGTTTTATACCTTCAAAATTCAAAATATTATCAACGAACGAATTTCTAAATACTTTGTCCTTTCTTTCGAAAGAAAGAATTTTTCCAACCTTTCGATCATTTTACATACGTAGCCAATAATCAAAATTAAAATTTACAAAATTCTACAATATCATACAAAATCAAGTTTATACGCGTAATTCTTGATGTACGTAATCGAAGACCGCGATTTCTAATTAAACTACTAATTATTATACAATAAAATCGGAAAACAGATGAAGAAACTTATTTTTCGTCTCGTAAGCGGGATAAAATACAAGTAACGTTGTTACTGATCTGTTAACAAATCCAGTGACAAGCTACACGATAACCAACATCGCTATCGTCCATGTTTCACGAATTTTACACATCTGGTATTTGTGCGGCGGGGAGAGACACGAAGATGCATCCTAACTGGCCCATAGAGAATCCCCTAATAAAGATGTCTCTACACGGCTTTTATACGGCTCTATCTTCTACGTGGCAGCAGATTTTACGACGACGTTTACATATTATCGTCGCGCGTCGTTGCTAGCCGCTCTGCTCGCTTCTTCGCAGTTCGTACGGATTGCACCTGGTTTTAACACCTCGTAAAATTATGACCGATCGTCGCCTAATGGTGGCAGGATATCGCGAGTTACAAGATGTCCATTGTGCCTGTACGGCATCCTTTGATCCCACGAAGAAGCTGGAATTCCGCGCGATTATTCCGGGCCTACCTTTCTTCGCGATATCGCCGCGTGGGATCGTCGTTTTTCGATCGACCTGAGGATATTTAACGTCCTTCGAGGAGACATTCAGCGAGACTTTCATCTTTTACAATGTTGTAAAACACGCGTCGAATTGATACAAATTTGGCCTGTCATGCGATTCAATACAGACGACGAACTCTAGTTGGAAGTAACGTAAGAATTAATTTCCTGGCGAAAGAATTATCAGGTATAATCAACGATCAATATAGAAGGATTAGAAGATAAAGAAGATATTTTCGAGGAATGCTGAGAATAATCGAGATTGTTTTCACCTTTTACGATTCGATACAAATACAAGTCGAATTGACCCAAAGGGCTGATATGAACAATGAGTAGATTTTATTGTTAAATGAAGCTAACACGAAGATTAACTTTTCAACTGAAGAATCACTGGATGCGATCAATGATCGATTTAGAAGAATTAAACATCAAAAGGAACATCAAAGCAGAACCCTCGAACATCGCTTTCACCAGTTTAACTAATAAATTTTGACACGATCCGATACGAATGGCAATTAAATTTCAAACAGAATTCCGCGCAAATATTAATTTTTCAATGAATCATTAGTCGTGATTAATGATCGATTTAGAGGGATTAGACAGGATATATCAGAGCGTTGAAGCATTGGAAAACGTCTCGAGATTGTGAGCCTGTTAGACTTATCTATGCATCGGGATGTAATACAACATCTTAATTGGCACTGTTCGAGTAATGCGAGTTTCCACATTTTTTTTTTCTTTTTCGCGATTATCGCGAATAAACCAGTAGCCCCGGGTGTGTTGCACGTCGCTATCGTTACACCGGTATTCGTGAAAAATGGAAAAATTATTATCAGCGGCAGTTCGGAGTATGTCAAAACAAGATTGAAAGCCACCGGCGGCGCATGTAAATTCTCTCTTCTGGAAACCTACCACGCAGCTGAAAACGGGCAACTCGAGATAAGCTTACGTAGGTGAGAAAAGACTCGTCCGATAAGTGGTTGTTCTCCGAGTCCGGGGTCGAGGGAAGAGAATCATGGGACTGGAGACGCTCTCTTGCTGAGCCGGATGGCATAAATCAGTGCTACGTTAAGTGGCTCTCGTATTAATTAAGATAGTCACGTCGCGTACCACGCGACAGTTCATCCTTGAGACAAGCGCCAGAAACGTGGCAAAAGAGTATCAAACGTAAGAGGAGTAAGAGGATGAATTATAAAGGAGGTAAAAGATGAAGAAAAAGACGAAAATTCGGAAGACGACTCGGATAAGGCGAAACAGGTTCGTCCCTAGCTCGAAACTGTATGAACCAGCAAACTAACGAAAACTTTATGACAGAATCATTTGAATGGTCGATCAATGCCCGATCAATGAAATAGTTTGCAAATGTATATGGCTTAAATATTGTTTCTAAACTTGACGAATTTTAAGGCCAGTTTTGGTCTCATCTCTGCAATAAAATATAAAACTACGGAAAGGAACTACCAAGGGTCGGCAATACGTTAAACATAATAAAAATTTATGTTTGAAAATTTCTACGCTACGGACTACGGTCCTTTCTCCTTGCTGGTCCTCTAATTATAAACTCTAAAGGATAATCATTTGTGATCTTCAAGAGAAACGCCATATTAAACGTATTAAACAAATACGAGAACGGGCGAATAAAGAAGACGACGACGACGACGACGAAGAAGAAGAAGAAGAAGAAGAAGAAGAAGAAGAAGAAGAAGAAGAAGAAGAACAAGGAGAAGGAGGAGAAGGAGCACGACTCGGATAAGGCAAGGCAGGCTCACTAGCTCGAGATCCTATAAGCCGGAGGATCTAGCGAGAGCGCGAGACTACGAGGCGAGGAGAGGTAAGAAGTCTGGCATAATGGCGTAATTATCCGAGGACGAGACAAATTGCGTACACGCCTGACCACGACACGCCACGGTCCGCGTGTCCGGTCGACACCGCCACGGCTCCCATGTAACGCGTAGGAGTCGAACTTCGCTCCTAAGGTGACTCCTTAAGCTCGTGTACATCCGTGCGATTGTCTCGTTAAAGTCGCCGCGGGATGCCACGCCGACGGTGAAACGTGGCTCTTTTTCTTTCTCTCTCTTTTTCTTTCTCTCTCTCTCTTTTTCTTTCCTTCGGTCTCGCGTTCTTTCGTGGGACCCGGTGTAGGCGTTCCACTCTATCTGGATTCGAAATTAATGAGAGAATTACAAGAGAACATTTGTAACTTTCTCTTGTGTACTCTGCTCGTTCGTATGTGAACGGGAAACGCCGAGAGTGTGTTTAGGATTTCGCGAGAAATATCGTGGTGCGACAAATATCCTTTTCATGCAATTTGATGGATATTGTCGGGTGTTCAAGCGATTGTACGTATGTAATGTGTTGGTTCTGACACAATGATACACAAATAGAAACTATATAATAGAACTGTACTGTGTCACTCTAGCGAACTCTATTTAAATAAGAAACTAGAAATTCATTACTGTTACACAAAAATCTAAGAACAATACTAGCTTTTTAATTCTATTTTCAAAGTATTTTGCAAAACATGTCCAAACCATGTTTCGCTCTCCTTCCTACTCTTCCCGGGAGCAGTAGCTTTCGTAATGCTACATTAGAAGCTATATCGAAATGTGTTATCGACAGGCTGTCAACCGGTATCTTCATCGTATCTCTGCTAGTGGAAATTATAACATAGTCGCGTCCACGTCGTCGATATTTTTGAACAAACTTCGGTTGGCGCTTTGCACGCACATTTTCTGTTTGTAATAAATCACGGCCTGTTTTATAATACAGCAACCGTCGTGCACAGAAACACCCTTTGTCTCGCGGTGTAATAAGTTAGAACGATGGTGTATCGAACTCTAGCCAAGAGTCTTTCGCTTTCTTCGCTTATAATTTCGTCCTACACCGCTAACAACTAGTCGTCCCACGATCGCGCCGCGACTCGCGTCATTACCAGGGGAATACCTATCTCTTATTACCACCCTTTTCTTTATCTGGCTGCTCACGTATCAATTTACTTATCTGCGAATCACTCTATCGGCCGATCTATCCATCGGCGGCTTCTGCGACCGGCGCGGCCACTATGTAATAGGAAAAATAGCGCCGCGCTTGTAATTCAGCTGCCATGACCAAAAGTCACGCACCATTGCCGGAGAGAATTTTTTTCATTTTTCATTTCTTTCGTTCGTCGGATGTAACACAGATCGTAAGATGAAGATCCGATAGAATTGAAATTACTACTCTGTAGGAAAGTGTGGAATGTTTTACCGGCGGACGTTGTCTTTTGTTCCTTGTACGAGGGATAGTCGAAAAGTTAGTTGCACTTGCGTTAAAAGAAAACGGAACGGAATTGAATACTTGAAGTTATTTTTCCATTTATTTGAAAAAAAAAATATATATATATATATACATTATTATGCATTCGCATCGTTGCAACAGTTTTTCTATGGCATCGTTAAGAAATTGCTGTCAGACTTGCAATTATTATTCTCTCGAATTCTCGGACTTTTTCGAGTAGCATTGATGTTTTGAAAAGTATTTTCATTTATTGGAAAATATAAAAATCACGAGGCACATAGTCTGGACTAGATAGAAGTTGTTACCACTTGAATTTTCCCGCATATCCTCCTGAGAGCATGTTGTCTGACTAATCGTGTTTAATTGCTTCTTCAGGATTTTATACTATACTATCGCACGATATTCTGTGATATTTCATTTCAGTAAGATTTCAATTTGCTCTCAAAGATTGAATCATTGCGTCTCTCATTTTACTTACAATATGTAAGTGATTGACAGAGATAACATAAAGTGTTATCAGCCATTGACACTTGTAACAACCAACCTATTTGCGATACTTCCTCGCGATTATTTTTCACGTTAATGTGTATTTTTCGATAACAAGCGAAAAGTCAGTTAATTTATATCTAACAGTCTTTTTAACATCAATTGAGAGTTGCTTCGATGCGTAAAACGAGTCGAAGCTTAGACAATTCAAATGATTCTACCTATATTCAAAGCCAACTAACACGACAGTAAAAGTGTTAAAATACTTTGAAAGCAACGCATCGAGCACACAAGGTCAGCGTACAGGAACCGCGACAAAAGGAAGGATCACTCTTAACAGAGAAGATTTCTCTCTGAAAGAGAAACGACCATTGCGTGGCAACTCTAACAACGCGGAAATTACCTGAAACCTAGCCGAGAATCTTGGCGAGGGGAGAAACGTGCAGTGCAAGGGACGACGCATTATGCATAAGCATCTGTCGTTCTCTCGGCGTGGACGAGCGCGAGACTCGATGTGCAAGCGAAAGAAGGCAGCAAAGGATAGACTCGTAAATCGCAACGAGAACGACACCAGAGAGAAGAGTAGTAGACGCCGGAAAAATAGTCACGCACAATGTTCACGACACCGTGTGGCACACGCAATTTCTTGCACGCGGTTGTAGTTACACTATCATTCAAAAGTATCCGGACATTTGAATGTATTTGACAGGATGACTTTAATTACGAAATTATAGATAAGCCGTACCACGATGATTTTATACTTTGTAACGATCGTAGTTATAACGCGATTCAAGATTCTCTGAAAGCCATCATAGAATGGTAAAGCATCGTCGAACTTTCTTGTTACTTGATAAACATTTGATCTGTAGACTTTTAAATTTCTGAATGAGATCAGATCAAGGGTTTTTTTTTTAAGATGACAAGAACTGGAAAATAAGATTTTACGAAAAGAATCAAGATAGGTTAATTTTTATGTAGATAGGAAATAGTGATCGTTAAATTTTGAAGATTTATAGTAATTTTCTTCCGGGAAATTCTCATTTTATCTCACGATATAGCTCCACTGTCAGTTCCGCTGTGAAAGTGTTTTTAATTGCTGTGATTTCTAGTTGAAAAGACGTTTAATATTAAATAGTGACATATATATTCTTGCGAATTTTTAATAAGCAATACACATTTATTATACATAATTTACACAGTTTGTTAATTTCAAGAAACTGGTGATACATTCTACTTCATTCGGCGTTAATTCGAACATTATTTATGAATACAAATTGACTAAATTGTCTGGATATTTATGAACGATAGTGTACTCACTATATCTACGCGTTTAATACATCTCTTCGTCGCTCTCCCTGCGCGTGAACGTTTCCCCTTGTTTGCTACACTCTCCATGTCATCTACCACGACGTCGCGTCGCGGACAATTGCGTTTGCGGTGTGTCTGCATACGCTGGCGGTAATACAATTTGCGATGCACGCATCAGCCACCGTTTACGTTCGTCAGCTTTTCTTTTACATCTTGTCGGATGCGCCACCGTTTGCGGTTCGCTTGATGGAAAACGCACTTTTACTCTGAAGCTTACCAGAGAAACACGGTATTCAACGAACAAACCTTTTTTTTTCACGAGTTTATTATAGACAGACGAATAAAGTGTATACACATATACAGTTTAAGCTATGGTAAAAAATGTATACATATATATATATATATATATATATATATATATATATATACATATGTATTTGCTATAGTTTCTATGTTGATTTCTATTTTCTATCACGATTTATTTCATCACTCGTGTTTATAATTATCTATTTGATGCTTACGTGTCTGCTTAATTCTTTTGAATTATTACTTTTTATCGTAGGAGAAAATTTATTAGCAGTCTAGCCTTCAGGATGTTACATTGTTTGTATATTAACTTTTATATTATCGGGTCAAAGAGTATAATAATTAGAGTAGATTACCGAAATTTTGGGTATTTAATTTTACTTTTTATTTTTACGCAGAGATTAGTAATAGAATTCAGTTAAATGAAAACCGTAAACTATTACGTTCAGTATTGAATATAAAAACATAATAAATATTATAATATTTGATATTACACGTAATATTCATATTTTTAGGTATTGTTTTATTCAATTCAAAAAATTGTATAATTAATTTGCAAAGCGTTCAGTCACACTTATTTTTATTATTTATCTTCAAGAAATCGTTATCTTACGTTGGACGGATGAAGCGACGTCGTTTATTTATGCACGGGAGGCATCGATATTCAACAAACGAACCTCACGCCTAGGTTATGGAGGCAGTGCTGCCTACGATTGCATGTGTCAAGAGTTCTCACGCAATTCAAAAGCAGAGAAGGCGGAGATTTCTTCATCTCGCTGCTGTCTCTGACAGTGAGGGAATTCTTTGATAATTTAGACGTTTCTGTTGAGCATTGTCTTACGTGGTTTTAAACCACATACCGTCTTATGAATTCTAACAAAGTTGGAAATCATATTTATTATAATTATAATTATTATCATTTCAACTTTACTTCTCGGAAAAATGTAGAAAAAAATTTATTCGATTCAATAAGTTTTCGCTTGATACTACCAGATCGAAGAATGTTCTCCAAGTTAAGAAGCATAATATCTAAAAAGTTAAAGGGATGAACGATGAAACTGAGACGTTAAGGGGTTACACAGAGCCCGAAATGCGCATTAAGAAGTTCAAAACCGGGCCGATACGCTTCCGAAGAAACAATGGCGCGATAACTCATAATAGCGTCGGGTATTATGGTATTGATAGAACGGCCAGCCGTGCACCCCATGAATGCCAATGAGAACGCGAACAATGGTCCGCGCGTAGGTAATACCTCTGTGATCCGTATTCTTTCTTTCGTTGATTTAAGCCGCCTTTTATAGAGTCGTGTGCTCCCGGCTGCGAAGCAGCGTGCGTCCACTCGCGCCGGATAGCATCCCACCTGTCATCAGTATTCATTGAAATTGTTTCCATCGACTTTGCCTCTAGCATAGGATTTCGAGATGACTGACTTCCGAAAAGAAAGGGCCAAAGTTCGTTACAAACAAGGAAAATTCATTTGGTTTCGAATGCTGTCTACTGTCGGTGATTTTGTGATCTCTTGGAAATGTAGAGTTCATGAAAATATTCGAAATTTTAGATTTCATTGACATTGTAATAAGATTTTCTATCGCGATTATATTGGTCAAACGATTTGAAACGAATCTGAAAATCTGTGTAAAAATTATAAGATATTTATACTTGTCTTAAAACGACAAGAATTAAATAATACTTTCTATAATATTAATCATTGTATTATAAAATATACATTATCTATGATAAAGAATTTTGTATTTAGTAAAAAATAAATGTACAATTAAATAATCATTTTAGATGTCAGAGAATATCTCACTGAATGTGTAAGCTCGTCAATATATCTGACGAATCATACGTTACTTCGATGTTCTCATAATTTCCGTAAAATATATATATTTGTACTAAATATCTTATAATTTCTGTATTTTTCTACGGTTTTATATATTTGTTTTCAATCTTATCAATATAATCATGATTATCG
Source organism: Tetragonula carbonaria (assembly GCA_032399595.1). Taxonomy (NCBI): domain Eukaryota; kingdom Metazoa; phylum Arthropoda; class Insecta; order Hymenoptera; family Apidae; genus Tetragonula; species Tetragonula carbonaria. Next base: position 20,609,575 of record JAUCRC010000001.1, on the reverse strand, counting down.
ACTCTCGTTACATAAATAAAAATATAAAAAAATAATAAAACTTCAAAATTTTTCACGCAATACATATAATATATTCATAAAAAAAATATTTGAATCCTTAACGTAAAAGAATTTTTATGTATACACCCCCGTAAGACAACAAGGCACAAAAGCGCATGGCGTGCGGAACGTTTAAACGCTCGCTCCAAATTCCCACTGTGATCGCAGCGGCGAACAAAAAGAGAGGGCTTGTTTATATTTAGTTGATCTCTTGATCCAGGCTCTGGTAAACGTTGGACGGATGGAATCGAGTCTTCTTTTTCTATCAAAGCATTCTCTCTTCTGTTATTTTCGCCCTCGCAAACGCGACACGTCCTTTGAGATCGGTTGAACAAAGAATCAAAAGAGGAGGAAGATTAGTCGCGACAGCTAACTGGAAGAAGATAGATAGAAAAATGAATAAATCGTAACGAAAGACAGAAAGACAGAGAACGGCGGGACACCGAGAAAAAGAATCGAAAAGCGAGGAACAGCGCCTACGCCCTGCCGCACGCTCCTTCTATTATGATAGTTATTTCTTCTTCTTTGCTGTTTTCTTACTAAGCAGCTCACTCCTTCTGACAATGAGTCAGTGCACTCGCTACACGCTCGACGAGGGAAGTAAAAGAAGAAAGAGAGAGAGAAAAAGAAAGAATGGTAGAAAAAGAGTAAAAATGAGTGTAGCACGAAGTGAAGTCGGAGGATGAAGAAGAGATGGAGAAAGCAGAAGAAGAGGAAAAAGGAAGAGAAGAAATCTCGCTCGAGGAATACGGGTCAACGACAGGATGCGATACATCACTGTCGAGAATCGAGCTCGCTCGCGGGTCAAAGTTTACTGAATCGGGAGGACATTTCTTCTTCACGTTTCTGCGTGCCTTCTTCCCGGTACGTTTACTTTTCTCTCTCTCTCTCTCTCTCTCTCTCTTCCCCGGCTGCCGAGTCTCATGCATCATCCCGAATCAGCTTCGCCAGGAATACAGTCTCAATCCTTCGCAACTTAATTAACTTCTACCCCCTATCCACCACCCTGTTCCACTTTCGATCATTTCGGACCGACTTTCGAATACCGCTTTGATTCTGCAGGACCAAGGTTCGAATTTTATACGCGATCGAATGTAATATCAGTTTTAGAGATAACAACGTAACCAGATTTAATTGCATTAGATAAAATTGTTGTAATTATTCATTCGTTGAGACGGTTATTTATGCAGTAAATATCTGCCTACATTTCAGATTGATTGCAAGTTTTGCCAGTAAAATCAGAACTAGACTGCAGATTTTTTATGCAAATTTCTATCGCAATTTTTATGGAAGATCAATGGAAAATAAAATATCGTAGAATGTCGTGCATAAGAAGTAGAATTTACCTGTATATTATCTAGTAACAAGCAATAATAATTTGAATATTTTATATATTTCTTCGTATTATTACGTGCATTCCGTGAGATTTTTCGTGTTTGAAAATTTTCTATAAACAAAACTCTAACCCCGCAGTCTGATCGTATTCAATCGGTAGACTGTCAATAAAATTTCAAAATATTTTACATAACCCACAGAGTTATGGACGTAAAAGTTGAAACGCTCTCGCTAGCCGACTGTAACTTGAAACTGTAAAAATTTCGAACGTTGGTTTTTACCATTCAAAGATCCGCATTCTTCTTTTTCTTTTTCCACTTACGAATGAAAGTAAAACAGGCACGTGCTGCGAGTTTCACCTGACGAATTGGACGCGTGGTCGCGTGAAAGAACGGACGGCGTGATTCGCGTATGCGCGCACACACTCGCGATGGATTTACTTGCGCTCTCGGCAATTACCGTTAAGTAGCCGAGTCCGTGCGTCGTTTCCACGGTAATCATGGTTTCTATAATCCCGTGTATACCTTCCTCTCTGCTGGCAATTGTCCAGCTGTCAGTCGGCGCGAAACTATAAGCGTGAGCCTCTTGGGCTGCGATTTGCTTTTTATCTTGCTACCGCGCTGGCACGATTTCTCTTCCTCGTAGATCCCCGACGGTAAGATCGAATTCCAGCGATCTATCGCGATGCTGGAAGCTCAACGGACCAGTGATAAGCCAGATCTAAATCGATGAGGATAGTGTTGGCTGTGGTCGTTTTATCCGACCGGCCAGTTGTTTCCTGAATATAGTGAAATGAGTTGTTTTGTAGAAGTAAATGCAAAATAAAATTTTTCGCTTGATATATATATATATATATATCAGTGAAATACTCGCGTAGAGGGTGTGGTATTCTACGATTCATCTTTGACAAGCATCTTGGAAAAACGTTAGAAAAATTGGATACAACATAACTGGAGACGTGCCGCGTTTCCTTTTTATTTAATAAAATTTCATGTGAAAATATTTATATCAAAGAAATATTTCTAGATGTATCACGTAACGGAGAATTTTTCACGTGTAATCTTCATCTTATTAGCGTTTGTTGAAATTACATGCAGGCATGAACATTAATACTCACGTATGTAATCCAATCATTTTTAGAATTCATTGAAATACAAATTTCTTTCGAATTCTTCTTACATTTTGGAGTGAAATCTTATCGTACGTTGAACAGCGGAGTAGAACAAATTTTACATAAGAAATGTTTCTAAATGAAATTCATACATGAATGTATCATTTTGCATCACGCGTGCGAAACAAGATGAATTTTAATGCGGCAAAGAAATAGAAAGTAACGGCGGTGCATGCGAAAGTGATCTTTCCTCGCGTCGAAATTAAGTCGTCTCGATGTAGCATATAAATAATGCAAAGAGGCCGAGACAATGAATCGCGTTTTCAAACGATTTCAAGACGGACAACGACGTGGGGAACTGAAACCCCGTTGAAATCGTTTGAACCGGCGCCAAAGAGCGCACGCAAAAGAACAGGGTGGAGAAGTGAAAGAACGTCGTCAATCGTCGCTTTGCATTCTCTCGTTTAAGTGGCGCACGATCCTCCTACCCTTGAAATTATTTACTCGTTTTAAAGCTGCCTTAACGTTTTTCTCCTTCTCTTGGCATCTTTTATTGTTTGTTCCTTACATTGTTTGTTCGTTGGATTTAGTCGTTTCTTTTGCAAACAATTCAATTTTTCAGCAGCGAAAGTGTGCTAGGACAAAATTAAATTGGGATACATGCAGTTAGGATTTCATTTATCCTTAAGAAATCACGTTAAGAAGTGAACAATTCATGTATGTACTATGTTGGAGTTTGCGTTTGTCAATTATTTTTCGTTCAGCTAATAATAATTTGACACTAGAACTACCAAACCAGTTAAAACGACCAACTTTTATTTCTTATTAGATACTTTGTAGATATAAAACAGTGTACTTTTAAATGATTTTTTCCGTAAAATGTATAAACAAAAGTGCACTTTGTTGTATTGCAAAGTTTCTCTATTATTTTCTTTTTTTTTTTTTTACTTTAATATCTCTGATGGAAATTTTGTGCTTTAATCGTCGGTAGTTCGTCTGGTGTTAATAAATGAATTGCACAGAAAGTTAATGTCAAGTATTTATAAAAATTGCTTATTTTAATTTCTATCAGCATCTATACATTTATTCCAAAGACGTTTCCGTGAATGTTTCGTGCATCTGTCTTCTCTCTTCTTCTCCTTGCCAGTTATAAATAGTTGTAATATTCTTTACATACACTATATTCATTATATCCGATAACTTTTGATATATTTTCCTCCAAGTTTCATGGAAAATTTAATATTAATGTGTTAAAAAATCGCTAGGCTATTTTATTAATTCTTCGATGATGAATAGCGATATGCGTCACGCGCAGTAAGACGAAATTAATAAATATCAATTTCATTCAAATTTTCGGAGTACTATTGTAGTATCAAAATTATTACAATGTGTAGTTATATTTTTAGTTACTTTTACTTCTAATAGATGGCCTGTTTGCTGGAGATGCGAGAACGAGAAAGTATGAACTTGAGATGTGAGAAGCACAGCGTTGGCATCGAGCGCCAATTTTCTTTTCGAAAAGAGAAAAGTCGTGCGAGTGAAAAAAAAAACAGAGTCAGGGCAGAGTTGTAAAAGAGCGTTGAATGAGAGTGGGTAAAAAGAGTGGTCATTTGTGTTGTATAAAAGAATTAATTGTGTCGTTTGAGTTTACTTGAATTATTGTTGTCTTTGTTGTTTATCTTGTGTTTATTATTCGTTGTTTTGTTTCCGTTTTCTTTGTTATTTAATATAATAAACATCATTTAAATTATATCACTATCACAGTATGGAAGAAAGAAATATATTTCACGAATCCTATATCCATACCACAGAGAAACATATGTTGCGTTGTGAAGAACTGGAGATAAGATTTATACGCAAGCGAGGAAATAAAGATACACACCTAAAATGGACATGTTACGTTAACTGTCTCCCCGTTCTTCCTGCATTCCTCATACTTCCAACGAATCTGTAGATCAAGAACTCAACATTTTTCATTCTTCGTACTTGAATGAAAGGATCCACCATTGACGCAATAAGGCATAACGGATGATGTAAATTCAACAATAACTTGCCATTCGTAGACAAACGAGCTGACGTATGTAAACGTCAGGTTAATTTCTTGCGGAATCCACGATAGAATGTTGCATCGAATCGTGCTTCTAGTTCGATGAAACGTAATCTCGTGCAAACGTGGAGTATACAGTGCAAGTTTCACTCTAATTGACGAACATCAGTCACGGTGGACAAATATATTTGTAAACAGGGGTCCGCGGAGAACGCGGCTCCGTGCTGAGTCCCGGTATCGTATAATTTATTCCCCTAACGTAGCCCATTATGCAGTACAAGATGTCATCTGGCTCACAGATCTGGAAGAACGAAGTAGAGAGAGATCTGAATGTTGACTGTGCGAGAGACCAAGAAAGTCGGATGCGGGCGAGCAGAAACGGTGGCTAAGCGGCAGGGAAGAAACGAAAGACGAGAGAGAAAGAGAAAGAGAGAGAGAGAGAAAGATCTGTATCGGTAACCAGTAACACTAGTAACACAGGTAACTGTTACTGACGTGACGATTTCGACAGTGGGACCTACCGGTCGGACGGTCGTCTCACAACGTAAAGTCCCATATCGTCACCAAAGTTCTCAGTTCTGTGCTGTGTTCGACGATATGTCTACCTTCTTGTTTCATTGGACGGCGGAACACCGACGTTGAACGATTTTTCTGCTTCGTTTTTATCCGTCGAATGCCCCTGAAATGAAGATCATGAACTTTGAATTGGATCGAATGAAACTTTATGAATTATTCGATTGTTTGATTATATTGAACGAATTTATACATTTGATGGAAGACGCGCGAATTTGATAAAAGGATAGAAGGGAGAAAGATAAAAATTAGAAACTTATGAAAGGTTCGACATGTTCTGTAGCCATGATTTCGAGAAGACAATTTTTAGCAGAAAATAAGGATGAGGAAGTTTATGACAGAAAATTAAATATAATAAATATAATAAATATTGATATCATAAAAAGATGAAAAGATGGTCAAACTGAAAGTAGCAGACAGTGAAAAAATCTCGGAAATATTTTATGGAGAAGTTCTTCTGTTTCTAAGTATAAGAATAAAAAAAAAATATTCTACAGAATATACAGAAATATACAGAAATATATTAAAATGTAAAAGAAAGAATAATTTGTTAGAAGCACAAAATTATTTTCTACTTTAGGAGAAAGATAGGAAATATCGTTCCAAATGATAATAAAATAAAACGTGTTTTTTATATGTCACGATTAAGTCCTACGCTTCTTCGTTCATAAGATATTATAGTAGTTTCCGATAGTTTCAATTTGACAAACTGATGCCAAGGAACAGTGGATACCGGGAGTTGGATTCGAGCCACATCACGTTTGATAAAGGAGTAGCGATCCAAGTGGTAATAATTCGCGAAATCGATGGATCACGCTCTCGACTGACCTCCTCGCGATCTTTGAAACGAGGCAAATCGTTGTTCGCGCAATCGAGCTCTTGGAATCGGTACGAACAGACCTCTCGTGATCGGCAGCGAGAACTCTACGTGACGTTATCGTACGACAATTTCATTCGATTCATCGTGAATTGCCGTCGACGATTTTCCATTGGCACAACGATATTCTCACCGACTCGCGTCTCGATCGTTTCTTGTCCCTCGCAGAACTGGAACAATCAAGATTTTTTTTTATCGCGTACAGGTAGTCACAAAAGTACGCGATCATATTTTCAGATACGGCATTTTATCTGAAACATAACTTCGATCAATTTATTCAGAGCAGTTCTTGAGAGGAATGAAAATTCTTATTTCCAAAAGAAATTTGTTTGGGAACATTTATTATTCTGCTCGAATAACAACAGGTAACGAAAAACTAAATAAATAGATTGCTGATTTTTGTACAATATTTTCATAGATAAAACTAAAGGAATAGAATTTGTTTTACTCGCTTCTTGAAAATCAGTTTTGGACAGTTTATATATTTTTTTGCCCAAAAAATACTAAAAATAATTTGTGTTATGCAAATACTCTTTCATCCTCAAAATCTTCAGTTTGTGGAAGAGTTTAGTGATAATAATACAATCGTTATAATATTAAACTGTTTCATTGACTAGAGATTTTGACAACGAAAAAGTCTTTGCACCGGACAAGTCGTTTTTAATGGAAAATCAGTGTAACACTCATAAATGCATAAAAATTCGCAATATAACGATGATCGTTTACGATGTGATTGACCAAGTAAAAACAGTTGAAAAAAAAAGCAGTAGATTGAATAAAATTACACTCTGAAAACCAAGTACGTACAAAAGTACGTGTCTGAATATTTTCGTAACCCAAATAAGACACACGATTTTCGAGAAAGATTTAATTCCTAAGTTGATCCGAGATTCCGCCAAGTTGGTCGTTTAATGCGCAGAAAGCAGGAGAGATTACAGGGTACGAGAGATAGAGATTATCAGGTGATCGTAAATGACGTTGAGGCGCGAAGAATCGCTATTCGAATGTAATACCTCAGAGGCAATCATACGTTGCCACCGATTACCGAGAGGTCGTTCATGCCGGCGCTGTTCGCGTATGCACGCGTATCTTTCACGAGGCACGGCCAGGCCTGTCCGTGATACACATGCACCGAGTATCGATCGAAAATAAAAGGGCCGCACCACAGCGCGGCCACTACATCGGACAATCACCATAACTCTGGGTCCACTTGAAAGGCATCTCGTTATCTTTAATCTCGAAACAATACAATACGTTGGTGGCGATGCAAAAAGATGGACAGAGAGAGAGAGAGAGAGAGAGAGAGAGAGAGAGGCGGGGGTAAAAAGGACAAGAAAGAAACGACGGAGGAAGAAGGGAAGACAGAGATGCGTTCGAAGGGGAGCAAAGAGAACACGGGGGCAAAACCCCCCGAGAGAGGCAAAATCGAACGAGAGAGATAAGGACGAGGAAAGATGTATCGACGGACTTACCGCAGAAGAAAAACGTAAAAGGAAATGTCGGGGGACCGTGAGGGGGTGGGGGGAGGAGGAGGAGGAGGAGGAGTCGATGTTAGTCACTGCCGCGATCCGAAAGATCAGACCGGGAAAGGTATCTCGTCATACGGATAAAGTAAAGGCGAAGAAACGGGAAGAGAAAAGCTGCGTGGCGCGATGGCGCGCGGATTCGTCGATCGGCAAAGGAGACGAAGAAAGGGTAAACAGACGTCCGGGGATGAAGAAGAAGAAGAAGAAGAAGAAGAAGAAGAAGAAGAAGAAGAAGAGGGAGACGCGTGTTGCGTCGATCGATCGCTGCGTCGGTTCGCATCCTTGCGCATGGGTGCACCATAGATCCAATGGGTACGCGAATGGACCATCAGTCACCAGATAATCTTTGCCTCCCTGGAATATTGACAATGACAAAGGGGCCCGATACACGGCGCGAGCGGCTCGAAACGACGCTGACTGGCTACCTGTTCCCATAAGGCGCCCCGTCCACCGTCAGATCCTCGGATCCCCCGGCTCTCTCGTTTCGCTTCGCTTTGCCTCGTCAGCGAACTAGCTCTCCGTTCTCCTTTCGTCTCGCTTAATTTCCCTCCGGCACTTTTTCCGGATGTCCATCGCTTAAACGTACGCGTCTTATCAATCATTCGCCTCTGGACTTTCGTCCACGCACGCGCGCATTTCGTTTCTCGATTCGAGACTCACTCTGCCGGATGAGAATGAATGTATCGTTTGAATTTTTGAATTGGACGGAAAGAAAGTGACAAGTTGCTTGACCTTTTAGGCTGAACGTGCACGTAATTGTGAACGTAAAACGTACGATTTATACGTACAATTTGATATCTGAATGTTTTAAATAATATGATGAAAACCACGATATGTTTTTCTAATGTTTTTCTTATATATGACAATTGACCATTAAAATGTGGAGGATTTTTTTTCTTATAATATATTAATTTTCAAAGTGCAAGGATTTTAATTAGAATTAGTTGGTTGCTAATGGTAGTATTTAGATTTTTGTATTTTCACTTCTATACGTAATAAATTCTCCCCGTCACAAATGTCATAATTATGTCAAATGACCCCGTAGATTGGTTGAATTCTATGAAATCAGCTCTTTCAGCGAAATAACGCAGAAGGATAAACACGCAAAATACGAGAAATTAATCATCTAATAATAATATCGCGCTTAGAGCCACGGAGAATAGAAATGTCGAATTTAAATTTAGTACGATAATCGTACATAAAAATCGTGTTAGAGAAATATTTATAAAAAAATCTACCCGTCTTTCGGACTCTAAAGCTTCCTTCGATATGTAAGAAATACTAGTGATACCAATTCGCAATCCATCTAAGAATCCACAAATCACGATCGAAGGGATCTCGACGAATAGATTGGATCCTTTGTACGGAATCACCTTCTCGGAAGCAGAAGTAGATACGATGGATTTTCTTGGCCGAATAACTCGTAGGCTAGCGTCTATAAAATGCCGTTTTCCGGGAACATTGAACACGGAAGCACGGCCTCTCGTCAGGGACAAGTAGTGTCCAGTAGCCAGAGTCTCGAACGTCTAGCGAGCATAACAGTCGGTCTATCACGCCTACCAGATATCCACCCGTGTCTAGGCAGGCAAGCTGGTATATCTTAGCGGCGGATCGGCACGAAACACTTCTCCGCTACCAGTCGCTGGTTGGATGCACGATAACGGTCGTGCCTTACGACCGGCCAAGATTAATCGTAGCAACGATGGACAGCTCCCGTTTTAGGATACACGACCGGTCGAATGCGGGGGTGGATCGCGTCGAGGATGTAAGGATCGCGGCTGGTACTGCCTCTTCCGACGTGCAACACGCTCATGCTCGAAGCTTTGAAACGGTACTAATCCTAGTTACGTCTCGAAGATTAAACAGCTTCTTGTATTTGGCATTGAAACGTACCAACGTGGTACGAGAAACGTGCATTAAACGTGAGAAAAACTATGCTAGTTTATAAGGACTAAAATTCGAAGAAAATTGACGAAAGATGGGAATAACAATATATCGTTGGAAGAAGAGAATGTTTTGGATATTTTTCACTTAGGAAATTTAGAGATTTAGAAATCTGTGGAAACCAGGGGTTCGAATGTGTGAAAAATTGAAATTGTCTAATTGAAAATTATCTATCTAGAAATTTAGAACTAAAAATTCGGGACTAAAACTGTCAGTGAGTATGTCAAAAGTCAATATGATCAATTCATAATTTTTTTATAGAAATTTCCCGGATTTACGACGGTGTATATTTAAATATTTTACTATTCTTTGCCTTTTAATTTCCCTGACACGAGTTTTACACTTCAAGTCGGTAATTATAATGTTAAAGCATCTGAAAAGCGAAAGAAAAGAGAAAAGTGAAAGTAAGGAGCGATGATTTTCCAAATGTCAGTGTCAGTAAATTATGCGCATGAATTAACGGAATTCGCATAAACGAAATTCAAATTAGAACGACGTTCGCATCGTCGAATTACGTCAATCAAGAATTTATTGGTTCATTGATCGCCCTCGTTTTCGTCGGCATTTTGTAATATTTCAAACGTTTCAAGCATGCGATGCAAATGCGCGACAATTATGAACATTCTTAGTCAACAGGTCGCAAACTGTGTAGCAATGGTACTAAAAATTATCTTGGAAAGAAAAAAAGAAATACGTTGCGATTTGCAATTCATTATGCCGGTTGGGTTTCAACACCGATTGAAAAAAGAAAGAATTTAACAGCTATACATATTAATATCTCTGTACTTACTAAGTATAATAAAACCGGTCAGTTTTTATATTGATTTCCATTCAATTTCCAATGATGGAATATACACTCTCATTCAAAATTCGGTGCACCATGTCAATTTCGGACAAAATCGTGATTCCTCGGTTAGTGAGATTATATTATTAACACGTTGAATGCCACAGTAGTCATTTCTTAGATAATTATTTTAGAATAATGGAAACGCTTCATTATTTTAAATTGTTATTTTTTATCTTTATTTCAAATGAAATCATTTACTCAATTCTAATCCAGATAACAATCTACCAAATGACAGCCTTCTGAAAACGAGAAAAATATTACGCGAGTAAGCGCATAGAAGTCTAAAATCGATATTATCGGGACATTATATAAAGGTACAAGGTAAGATATAAGGTCGCTTGGATCATTCGTCAGGAAATCCACTCATAAGTCAGCCATTGCTTGCCGTACGTTCGCGCGAGCCAGTCAGATGTAACCCGTTGAATTTATCACCTCTTAGTGGCCGAAAGCCCGATTACTGCCATAAGTAATGTCTTCAGCAAGATGTTTCGCCGGCGGGTCTTCCGTGTGGTATGGAGTTTCATAAGGACCCTGACCAGCGGGGGCTACCAATATCTCGAGGATACCTTTCATCACGCAGGAATGTTCCCTCTGCTGTCCTTGGCCTTAAAACTTTTGCATTTTCTCTTCCTAATGGCTTTGTATATTTTACAATTTTTGTTACGGCAGAAATGTTTGTCTTGATATTTGAAGAATTTGTTTAATCGTTTTAGAACGTACTTTTACTTAAAAGTCTTAGAACACTTTTCATTTTCGATAATTAATAAATTTAATAAAAATTCAATAAATTTAATATTAAATATGATATAAACATTTAGTAAATATTAAATTTAATCATTTTTAATAATACAGTTGTTTATATATGTTATTGCTTTGTAGATTCTTCGTTGTATGAAATTAATTTATTAATTTATCGTAAGACTTTTGAGCGAGTGTATACATTTTCAAACATCAAGTGGTCAAGATAAGAAATCCTATAGTTAATCGTACGATACTACGATAGTAATTGACTTTAAAATAATACGATAGTAATTGACTATAAATAATTGTTAAGAAAATCACAGAAATTATTCTATTATGTGTTTCCGATCAATGTACATTCTTCGTACTACAAAATTATTTTTTTATTTTCATTCGTAATTAACCAAAATATTTAATTGTAACAATTTACCGTAACAATTTTCCAACACGCTTACATGCAAATTAAATTTTCTTTCGTAAGAAAATACAGTGTGTTCATGTTTGAAAAAGTCGGAGGACGAAAAAAGAAAAAGAAAATGATAATCGCAAGTGGTTCGTTTCTCTTGTTTCGAGTTGCAATACTATCCTTGCGGTTTGTGCTTGGCTCTGGGTGTTTCCTCGATCGAGGCGTATCGTAACTGAAACTGGTCCGAGAGGAGAGCAATCGGCGCTATTTGTTCCACACGAGAAGTTCTCTCGTTTCGCAATGAGCAAGTTTGAGCGTTCTTCGACACGTATGTGAGAAAACGGGCTTCTCCTTTCGACGATGCGTTTGGTGAGTCACCTATAAATGGCCGCGAGGCATAACGATTCCATAGAGGCAATTAACCTGATGATAGATATGGCGTATAGAGAACAACGACATTAAACCGCGAGCAAGAAGTGAAAATGACAGGACGAACGAGAGAGAATTTAATGGACGTGTCCATACGGGTGCACGATATAATTAAACAATTGTAAAAATGATGGCGAGAAGACAATTTTCTCCGAAGACTTCGAATAATCGTAATTTCTTTGAAGATTGTATCTCGCTAATACTGAATCCAAAGACTTTGGTTGAAATTTATTGCCAGTGACATTAATCCTCGTTCCATCGTTTTTATTAGTAACTTTAAATGTTAATTGATCGATTATTTATCATTTTGAGCTTTCGTTTTCGACAGAATATATCTCGTTCTGGACAAATAAAAAAACTGTTAATTTTTTAACGTCTCGTTATCGGCACAGTGTACATGGTGTTCTACAATGCTAACGTTCCTTCTAAGGAAGTGGCGTCTCGTGTTATTTCTAATTAATGCAAATCTCAATCATCGGAGAAGTGAAAGCTACGGTTAATGACGAAAGTAAAACTGTTCGAAGATGTTAACAGTCTTATATTGACTCTTTTAACTGACTTTTTCAATTAATAGAAAATTTTAAAGATAGCGTATTATTGATTTACAAATAGAATCAAGTAATAAATTCGTGCTTCTTTCGCAATGAGTAGTTTCTTTATATAAATATTATTTTATAATTCCATCGCGTTAATATACGGGGAACGTATTATGTGATGATTTATTAATAAACTGCGGACATTTGAACATGCAAAGTATAAAAAAATCAAATGAAATTTTAGCTAAAATATTTAAATGTATACGAAAAATATACGTATGGGATTAATAAGTATATTAATATGTTCAAAGATATTCAGCAATATTATCATCAAAATTTACTTGAATAAATCAGTGGTGGTATACAATTTGATTTGTACCAGTTTATAACTATGAATGTAGTGCAACTTTTTACGACAAAACGAATTTCATTGTACGTTTTCGTGGCAAATAACTTTGATTTCTAAATTATCACTATTCCTTTCAAAGAATAATATTACGAATAAAATGTTGATTTACGTCAGGAAGCAATTATTTCTATCGATGCCAAAATGTGTGTGCTTCTGCATAAACATCCGCAGTCTATTTATTACGCGTTCAACTTTATTCAATCAATTCAAGTCGTCCTATCTTTAAACGTTCAATACATATCTACAAACAACTCATATCGAGCAAAGAATACGTAACTCACGTTCGAACAAAAAGAACTTAACCGAGCAAGAACAACAGCAGCAGCAGCAGCAGCAGCAGATAAGAGTAACTTAAAGAAATCAAAAAAGAAGAAGAAGAAGAAGAAGAAAAAAGAACGAGGAGGAGGAAGAAGAAGAAAGATGAAAGGGATGTTGTGCATTTCGAGTTAACAACGTATAAATTATGACGCGGAGGAAGACGTACGGACGTGATGCGGAGGAACGAGGATCATGAATGAAAGGTGAAGGCTGATGAGGCGGAGGATGCACGATTCTCGATGCGGATAGTCCGGGTCAGACGCGGAGAGTAAGACTTCTTCTTTGGCCGATGAACAGCCGTAACCGAGGAGGAAGAACCCGTTCGAAGAACTTATATACCGTGTATAGCTCAGGGCAAGGCTGCTGTGGCAGCCGCGATACCGTCTCACCTGAACAGGTTGAGACTTCCAGGAGTCCGCGATGCAGAACAAACGATTCCTTTCCTCGTGCCACGGCATACGACCGATTAGACTGCTGCCGAGAAGGCCCGATAATTGCCGGCCGACTGTTTCAGCTCTCTGAAGCGTGTCGATTATTCGAATGGTCGGCCACGGGGCGTACATGAAAATTCCTACGCGCTGTTACTACTTATTTAAACAATGAATCACGACTCGTGTCGACAGGCCGGATAGCAGCCCGTACGTTGGGCAAACGTTGCCAACTCTGAATAAACAGGGAAATATGGCTCTATTGAACAGCGCTGGAGAGAAGATGTACATTTCTATTTCGTGTATTTTTCCAAGAGTAAATTGTCGATGTGCGAATGCGTTAACGTACGTGTTTCTACGTACGAACGCGATTCAGTCTTAGCTTCTATTCCTTCTTGTTTATTTTTACGCTCGCTGGAGGATGCGGAACGCGTTTAACTATCAGCATGCGAGGTGAAGGATCCTTCGATCGCCGTTTCCGTGGCGTCGTGCGAGTCTGGACGTACAATTTCTCAAGGTGTTCCATAAACGCTCGCGTTTCGAGGCGAAAATGGATGGAAAGAAAGGTGGAATAAAACGCGATGGCTTTTTGCACGTTGCAATAACCACACCGTAAAGAGATGAAGCTGGACTCTCCATCAAGAAAGAGAGAGAGAGAGAGAGAGAGGGACGAAGCGAGGGAGAAAAAGTAGAAGACAGACGAAGAAGAAGAAGAAGAAGAAGAAGAAGAAGAACTCGAGTCGAGCTCGCGTTCGAAACGATCCCGATCGTGATCGGTTGTCATCGAAAAGCAGGTTCCCCTCGGGAAAAGAAGAGTCGAACGCCGCGGGGCAGAAGCGAGGGCCGAGTTACACGTTCCGTCGGTGGGGGCCCTGGGGCCCCATTATGGGCGCTACCTCGTCGTTGGCGATATTACCGCAAATTGCCACCCTCAAAAGAGGAATGGCCCCGATGCTCCGTTGCTGCAGCCGAGAGGATTGTCAGTCGATTGCTCGGTGCATCGTCTACGTCTCGCAACGTCGGTTTTACAACTGGAGCCCGTCCCAGTTGTTCCTCTCCTCTTCAACCTCCCCTTCTCGTTCGCTCGTTCTCTTTCTTCATCTCGCTCTTCCATCGCGTCAATTTTTCTTCTTTCCTTTGCGAATCTCCGTCTCCTTCGGTCTCGTTCAATGTCAAACCGAGAGTTGAGAATCGTGTGCGTCTCTCTCTCTCTCTCTCTCTTTCTCTCTCGCTACAAGCGTGGCGTGTAATATCGTAATCGGGCAATTTTCGGGGCTTCCCATTCGAATAAATCCATGGTTAATGCACCTTCCCCGCGCTTCTCTCGCGGTCGTCTCTTCTTCTACCACCCTTCGCGTGAACCTTCTCTCTCGCTCGTCCCGTCGGGGCGCGTCTTCTTTCTTCTCCTCCACAACTGTGCCCATGGTGTTAGTAGCTTTCTCGCGCCCTCAGGCCGCTGGAAGTCGAGCGCGAACAGAGAAAGAAAAAAGCGAGCAGAGGGGGGAACGTGCTCTCGACTTCTATTCAAGCAGTGGAAGCCTCGCGTGCGGCTAAGTGAGCTCCGAGAAAAGGAGTCCCGAAAGCAGAGGCGGTAGAAGAAGAAGAAGAAGAAGAGGAAGACGAAGAAAGAGAAGACGACGACGACGAAGAAGAAGAAGAAGAAGGACGAGATGATGATGATGATGATGATCATGATGATGATGATAGTGATGGTGATGATGATGAAGAAGACGAGGACAAAGAAGAGGAGAGGAGCGGAAGGAAGGGCGGAGGAGTAGACACCATCCTCTCTCTTGCCTTTTGCCTTGGCCATCGTTCGCCTCACCCACCTGTCTGCCGGCAATCTTCTAGTAGCCTTGGGCTACCACTCGGCTGCTACCACAGGGGCTACTCTTCAGCTACCAACGTCCGGCCCTGTTTTCCCTCGACGGTGCAGTAACCCTCGTATACGTCTCTTTCAAGGATACGCAGAGACGAACGACTCGTCTGAAACAACGTGTTCGATCTGTCGAACTTTGAAAAGTTGAGAGGAGTACGATATACGCACGATTATACGGAGAAGATTTTTACGATTCTTGGGTTGATCGTTGGCAAGATGTTTCAGTTGGTTTTATTTTAGATTTTAAATAGGTTTATTTTGGGTTCGAGGGACGTTTTGATACATCGTGCAAAAGATATGGTGACTATCGAGGGTAATTATTGGCACAGTCGATAAAATACGGCGTATACAGCCGATAGTAGATGGAATCGTCGGGAAAAAAACTAAAGACTTACGACTATATGCGATTGTAAGATTTCACCTTCGACCTCGACTATTACTCGTCAATTCTGTCAGCTTAACGCGCGACTTCGAAGTTCGAAGAATCCACAAAAGGCCCGCCGAGATTTATGTCACGAAAAAGTTTGTGAAGATTTCTGAGACAGAACTTTGACGAACGTTAATATATCTACGTTATTTCTATCCTCGAGTAATCCTCCGTACCTGCGTTCGCTGTTGATACCCGAAGAATAACACGTCGATAAGTATAAACACCGATCCTTTTTCATTGAAAGCAATCCTAAAGTAGAGCTACAGACACCGCGTCGATTTGAAAGAATTTTAACGAACGCGTTTTCCAGTAATTTACCTACGACTCGCATCAATCGCGGAAAAGTCACTCGATAAACCATCATCGCTTCAACGATTCCGAATCGTCGAAGCGAGAAAAACTAGCCCACGCGACCTTCCAGTTTCAATATTCTTGTTCTCCGCTCAAATCGTTTGACCAACGTTTATCTGTCATTTTATTTATCGACTGACTTTGCCCGCTCGATACACAATGCAGAAACGATTCCACAGCCATTGTACGAATGATCTCGGTCCTAAACGACGCGGTGGGATATCAACGCTTCGCATGATAACCAGAAGGGTGAGATACGAAGGCTTTCAAGGCTTTCGTAAGAGGCGTCGTTGGTCCAATCGCGACGCGAAGGTCCACCGGTCGAGATTTACGACCGGTCGGCTATCATTTTATCAATCTGGATTAGCATTTGCCGTATTAAACCATAACTTACACCGGCTACTACAGCCCTGGTCGAGGCTATCTACGTCTATGATACAAACAGCGGTGGTTGCACCAACGTTGCTGATCTGCGACATGATAAATCAGTGGCCAGTGACTTTTCTTGTCACCCTTTGCGGTCTATTATTCACGGATGACTGATTCACGATGAATGTTCCCATCGAGACTCTCATTTACGGTTTTAGCCGCGACTCTCCGTTTGATTTATCCGAAAATCTACTCTCGATGATATGCACGGCACATAAATAAGACTTGACGTGCCATTGCTTTTCCAGTTTCTGCGAACTGGAGTAAGTTCCGATGTAGGTGTACTCTGCGATTTCATGTAAATGACGATATAATTCTCGCTCCGTTGGAGAACGTATTTATATTAACATGTACCCACATGTTGTTAGAGGATTTTTCCGGGAATAACTTGCTACATTAATTATCGACATTAGGGACATGAATCGCGTTTTTAGTCTAGATTTTTTTGTGCATTTAATACATGTCAATGTGGCGATTTGTAATATGCGCAGTATCACCTGCGCAATTAAATGTTCATAACGACGTGTAATGTCAAAGTTATAACCATATAGTGCCCATATTTGTGATACTTTATTTGCTTCTTATCTATTGTATTTCACGGTGATATTGTATCAGTATCAGTCGTTTTATCTGTCACTGGTTTTCATTGCGTACTTTAAGAAGCAAATAAAACTTTAGTTTGAGAGATATGAAATTAAGAATGAATCAAAAGTAGGTAGGAAATTTACATAATCTACAAATTTAAATTCGTAATACTAAACGTATGTTGTAATTGTACGTTTGTCTAGAAAGAAATAAAAGACTTACTACGTATTTCAATATTTATTATAAAAAACTGTTACATATATGCGTATTAACATCTGTTAAATGAAACATTAAAATTTCATTAGCACTGTCTAATGAAACATGACTGCTATAATTACATTAGTGAAACTTATTGATACAATGAATTATTCATTATTCACATATTTTTGTGATCCCTGCGATTTTTTTCATAATTATGATAGATAAGTCTCATTAGCTTGCTAATTAAACTTTAAAATATATATCTATAAATGCTTCTTACGATCGAATACTTTGAATACTTCAATTGATAATTGAGAGTGAGTTTATCATCATCAAACGAACGTCATCATCATTTTTCAATCCATTAAAAACTAAGCAATAATTCATAATATTTCAATACTCCAATTTTAATTTACAAAATCTAGGTGGAAGATTTAATGATGAGAAAATATGAAACAAATTTTTGGAACTTTTTCTGATATTCCTAATCTTAAAAAATGAAACACATGTCAACGCAACGTTGATCTTTAAACGTTGATCCGTCATATTTCTAATCGATGATCACGGTGATTTCGAGCAAATAGCGATTATCGAAAGATGAACTATACCAACGTGTTCGTCTTTACATATTTTACTTTCTTATTTTTTTCCAGATCTCATTATCTTTTATTTTTTTTCATAAATTCTGTGCAACTCCATAAATTCTTTAAACGCAGTCAGCCTCTATTAAAAAACAGCATCGAAAGCAACCGATCGTCGCAGTGCTGAGATACGCGAATACACGCACGTTCACGTATTAATTGAAGATATTTCCATCATGCAACGTACAATTGACATTCGAGGCTTGCATCAAACACGCATCGGGCGCAACATAAACACGCAGCTTCGGTGATACACGAAAACGATCGGAGAGATGGAGGTTGAGAAGGCTGCCGTTGAATGGCTGGTTCTATGGGAGTGCAATTAAGAGGCAGCAATTACACGCCACGTAACGTCGGAAGAAGATTCAGCGGGGTAGAAAGAGACGGGGAGGGAGCAGACGTGCACGTCCACGACGAAGGAGAGAAGTCGAGTGGCTGGTCCGCGATCTTCTTTCCCAGCGGGACGCTCCGCGACAGTCACATCTTCATCTCATACCGGTCGGTCTAATTGGCCGGAATGCTCGCTTGCTAATTAAGCATTCGGCTAATTATTAATTACATCGACGCGACCGTTCGAATTAATTCGCTGGTTGGCTGTGGGGAGCCAACGCCGCGGGGCACGACTCCTCGTTGCGCATAAGCATCGCGTTTAATGTCGCCAGCGGACCTCTTGCGACAGTTAGCGCCGTGTTACGAGCTGCGAGGACGATGTTCTTACTAGTCGCGCCATGTCGCGTCGTTACTCGCGCGTCCGAGTCTTTTTTACACGGTGATACGTGTGTTGCGACAGAATGCATATTCGAGTCAGCCGAGCTTCGACATCTTCAAGTTTAATCTTGAAGCTTGGAACAATCGAACTTGGATTTGTTGTATTAATATTTGGGAAACATTTGTTAAATCTCTGATAAAATGATGCGGTATCCAATATAATTCCAAATAAATGAAGTCTTCCTTAGATTCATATTGCAATACTTGTGCATCTTTTCCGTTTGAATGCATTTACAGAGTTCTCCTTTTCCTTTTTTTCTTTTTTCTTTTTTTTTTTTTTAGAACAGATGGTAATTCATTGTCTTGCTCAAATTTACTCGAACTGTTTTTCGTTCATTCGTTAATAGAACTTCTTCTTCATGTGCAATACAAATTCGTACTGCACTTGCTATTACATCTCTGAATTTAAATTTGCGTAGACCAAATTTATACATTATTGTTGAAATCTTCGACTGAACCTTCATGAATTTCAAAAGGAGGTTAAAAAACGTAGTTGAGAAACATACGTCGAGACAAGAAGATATTACCTGAGAAACAAACAATCGACACCTAGGTACGATATTAGTCACACGCAGCATCGTACGAGTCGGACTAGCATATCGCGACGGGCACGTACATATCGTTGTGTGAAACAGTTCCTTATTGGTGGATCTCGCGATCGTCTTGGTCGATTTATCTATTTCGTCGGTCGTGCGTGGCGACTGGCACCCTTTAAAAGGGAATGCAGGGCCTGCCACCACTCTCGGGGGCGCAGATGCGGTCGCAGGTGTCGCCATGGTGTCACGCCACGATTCGCCGCCCGTTTCGTGTAATTAGTTAGATCGCAGGAACGCGGCCTGCCCGGCGTTATTTACGATTATGAATCAATCGCCGCTATATATTCGATGAAACTTTAATTAACCAGCGACAACCATCCAGCCGGCTGGAGTTACTCTATGGCGTGTGCGCGTGTTTCGAGGGGAGAAAGTGGTGGCCACAGCAGCGAGTTTCAGAGGCGACGCGCGTGACGCATCGCCGCGCTGGCTCGTGATTTCTTTCGATTTATTCGCGAGCCTCCGGCTGCGACGTGTAACTTAGGAGCTGCCGGGTAGGCGAACGCGCCTGCAGCACAGCTCCGGTAATCACGAGTTCGCAAAAGGCGTGACTCATCCGCAACACCACCGGGATTAGCTCTCGTAATTAGTGGAAAGCGCGATCGTGTTTGTATTCGATGATTGGTCACGTTGGCTACGTTACTCGGCTCTGCAAGTGAATCGATGCTTTCTGCCGTGGCACTCCGCAGAGAGTTTCGTGTTTACGCAAGAGAGGGACGCATCGATCACACGTTCTTGTTAGACTTCTTCTGATAGACTGCATAACTCGCCGCCCCGGTTAATGATTCAAGTAGCTGTGTTTATTGCGCCGCGTTTGGAGTATATACGTTTCTGGAGATGTATTCCTCCTGGAGATTCGATTATTTTAAGGAAATCTTGCTTACTCCAGGTTGGTTGTACTCGAGGAATCGTAGTCACTCTTTTGACAAGCTGTAATCTGGACGTATCTATCATTCTAAAGGGATAATATTATTTCGCCATTTCTGTCAGCGTTTGACGTTGATCTTTTGTTTCAGGCACGTAACTATAAACGCGCAATAAATAGCAGTAACAAAAACGTAATTAATATCTTCAATTTAC
Source organism: Tetragonula carbonaria (assembly GCA_032399595.1). Taxonomy (NCBI): domain Eukaryota; kingdom Metazoa; phylum Arthropoda; class Insecta; order Hymenoptera; family Apidae; genus Tetragonula; species Tetragonula carbonaria. The sequence goes on along the minus strand of JAUCRC010000001.1, from coordinate 20,589,052 downwards.
TTTCCAAATGGAGGGAAAAATAATATTACGGTGCAGCAAATTGAAATGAATAATGCTGCAATGAATAAATTGTTTTCATTAAGAAAGCAATTTTTACAACAACGAAAATTTATATATTCCGGGGGGAAAAGAATAGAAACAGAGAGAGAAGAAATGACTGACAGAATTTAAATTCGAACAGTCTGACGTGTCATCATATCGAGCGTGTCACACAATATCGACACGTAAAGTACATCTATATCTCACGATATAAAGACCGTGGGAACGAAAGAGATCCCAAGTATTCCTATCATCGATGGGAAACAGGTCTAAATCGCAGGTAGTGCAAGCGAGGTTTCGCGTCTCGTGTATCTATACTTAATATATATTTAAATATGCGCCTGAATCCGATTTATCTACTTTGGTCGGTGCTCGGTCTTGCCAGCTCGCGGTGGACAAGAGCTGAGAAAAAAGCCGGTATCGCCGGGGCGTAGGTGCAGGTGCTGCTCTCAGGTACACGCGTGCTGGATCGTGAGGGCGGCCCGGCGTGCGTGCGCGTCCGCGCTGCCGCGCGAGTTCCATGCCGCCTCGCAATTTATTTCGCCGATCGCACGAACACAGTGAACCCGGCCTTAGTTATTATTTATGGTTATGGATCGGTGTGCCGTTTATAAGTTCGGTGGTACTTTGACCGACTACAAGTACCGGTTGTCTCGCAGTGAGTATATCATTAGCAGTTTTATTATTAGTAATCTCGAGCTCGAAACACCGAGCAACGACCGCGGCTACTAATAAATTCCGAGGCCTCCGCGCGCGGTACCTACGTGCGCGCGGAGGTTATTAATTCCGCTGAATCTCATTTCGTGTTTATCCGGCCCGCGCGCGGTATTGTCCACGGAGACCGTCGTGACCGCCCTCGAAATCCTCGATCATGGGTCCCGATCCCGCTCGTTTCTACGGTTTATTGAATTATACCGGGACGGCATGGCTGGTCGCGAGCTCGTGTTTCTGCCTTTTAAACGCCCACGCATTCGCGCAAGGTCGATCGCGATACGCCGATCGAATTAACCTTTGTCGATTGTTTACCACGTAGCCACGAGCGTACGTATTTATTATACGCGTGTTTGCGCAACGCGCGATCTCCCGAAAGGCCCCCGATAGCCCGGAGGAGAATTGGTTCTCCGCTCGGAAGTTCTCGAGACCGAACGATCCATTCCACCTACGCTTCACGGAGAGACGGGTCAATCGAGATAGCGTTCGGTATTAACCTCCGGCCAATTAATTACTCCCCTTCGATTCTCGATAGTTTTCGTTTTTTCCTCGCTACCCAAACTCTCGAGGATATCGTCGACGTCCGACCCGAGAGTGTACGTTCGAACGTTCACTGGCATGGTTAGCGCGCGGGTGAGTGAAGGGACTACTATGGACCGGAGCCGCGCTGGTCGAACGAAAGGAAGAAAGGTAGAGGAAAGGAAGAAGAAAGAGGAAGGAAAACATTGAAACAGAGAGAGAGAGAGAGAGAGAGAGAGGAGAGCGACCAAGAGAAGCCGGAGATGAAGCAAAAGAGAGGATGTGCGTGCATGCCGCTCACGTAGCGTGCCAGCCAGCCTGGCAGCCTCCACGGACTCTTTTCTCCTCTCGCGCAGGTATGAGTGAACCCTCTGCAGCACTCATTCGCTCTCCGTGTCTCTCTCTCTCTCTCTCTCTCTCTCTCTCTCGTTCGTTCTTCGTTCTTCGGAGCTGCAGCTCTACCGAAGGGTATCTTCCTCTTTATCAAACTGCAGCCTCTTACCTGGAGCACTCCCACCCACGGCCCCACCTGTGGTACGACGGGCACACCGCAACAGGTGAGAGACTACCGAGTATCGTGTGCTGGAACTTCTTTCGTTTTCTTTTTTTTTCTTTTTTTTTTTCTTGTCTTTGTTTCCTTCTTTTCTTAGTAAATAGCAACGGCTCCGGCGAATCTACGCGGGAGTCTGATCGCCAAGCCGGGTTTATCGAGAATTGCACTGGCTGGTTAAATCGCCGGGGATCGGTCATGGTTCTGTTCGTTCATTTTATAGCGTTCTGTACGCGGTCTGGCTGAGCGCTGATTTTCAATAACGCGCTGTCGAGTCTCGTTTGTTTTTTGATCGAGCCGTTTATGCTCGTGCGTGATACAGTGAACCTAGCGGGTGTAAATTACGTACAGTTCTTTTTTTCCCCCCCACTTTTCTTTTTGTAAATCCTCTGGCGAGATTGGTTTCGATAAACGGAGGAAAAAATTAGAAAGTATAACAAGCTTCCTGACATCGGTGTATACATAAGAGATTAGGCCAGTGTAATTAGGTTTTAACTTGTTAGTTATGTTAACCGATTCGCTGAGATACGTTTATTAGGCCGATAAGGAGGAAACTAGTTATCCACTTTCGAGACTCATAGGCGCAATTTTCGCGCTCCGTAAAATTCGCGGCAATGTGCATGCTTTGAATGTAACGCAGAATTCTTAAGTATGCGGATGCAAGAACGATAATCCTGCTCGATGTTATCTCCAAACACGTGGATATCGATGATGTTCTCACCTTCGTGTCCATTTTCCTCTTTTCTCTCAATCAGTAATCCTGAATTACAGAGGATATTATTTCTCTCTTCTCACACGGTAGAAAGTTAAATCTTGTTAACTATCAGATACCATATATTAACAGTTTCGTAATTTAATTAACTTCGAGATACGTTGAATTATAAACATGGTATACATTTAAAAGATGTTAAATACACCTTAGTAGAAGAAAGTTAAATCTTTTTCTGCTTTGCTTTAATCACATTATACATTGTGCTTGTAAATATCGTAACTTTCGCGCCGACTATTATATTAGATAATTTTTCAATGTGTAAATTATTTAAAAAAAATAGAATTAGTAGGTCTGTTTCGAAAATTTTTCAGTTAAAAATGTGCAACAAGATAATTACATTCCTAGACAACAAAAAATAACTTCATAATTATGAATTCGTAGTTGATTAATATTCGTGGTATAAAACTTTTGCATGTTTACAATATAAAACTTATATTCTATTCTAATAAACAATATTAGTCGATTGCTAAATACATTGCTAATTCATCTTCAAATATATCGAGTTATTGCCTCCTTCAATTACTTCATACGAAATTACTTTTTTTTTCAATCAACAAGTAAAAAGATCAATACAAATAAAATCCTTTCCACGTGATATATTCACATTTCACATCTAGATCGCGAATTTCTGTGCAAACAATTTACACATCATGCGAAATTCATCGAAAGTAGAACATCAGTAATAAACAGCAAATTTCTGCTTTAATCATACTCGTAAAAAATACAAAAATTGCATAAACGGATCTACGGATGAACGATATCTGAAGGAATCGCGTCTTGTTTCAAGAAATGCTTTACATTCTACATGCTAATTGATCATAAAAATCAGAAACCATAAGAACGCAATACTGTATGTAGTAATTCCGCGAGGAGGTTGATCCACCGATAAGTCGAGGGTTGAATTCGGACGCTGACGTAATTTCCGCGCGATTTCAATTTCCGAATTAGATTTCACGGCAGCGCAACAGGTGAGCGTAGATCCGTTTGTTCGCGGTCGTGGGTCCGTCGAAACGATATTCCGTCCGGATTCACCACATGTGGCGAGAACCGAAAGAGAAACAGAGAGAGAGAGAGAGAGAGAAAGAAGGGGGAAAAAGAGAGGGAAAGAGATCGTAGCGACGAGATGCTGGCCGCAACATTCTGATAATCTGCTCGTACGTGCCGCGCGTTGGAAATGAAATTGCTCCGCGGTGCGTGGGTTCGATCTGATGTACGAGCCGGCGGGCCTCCCTTATCGTCTCTTATTAGCTTGAAATTCCAGCGAGCGCCGGTATTTTATGTTTAATTGCGCGGCCTCGAGGCGTTCCTAATCTAAATTACCCCGTTCTGGTATCTCCCGCTAATTTTCTTGGTATCGCGACTTTTCATTTCCACCGTTATCGCGATCATAATGCTACTTTATGATAGCGTTGACTTTTCGCAACACGGATCAAATCCGCCGTTTTTCTAAAACTTGCTTATCCCTGCGTGAAATATTAGCCTTTTCAAAATGCAGCAGTTGTAGATTGACGTTTGAAAGTCTGCGAATAGAATGAATACGTATGTAACAATTTGACTGTGAAATCTTTACCTATAGTTCCGCGACGAAAATTGTCAACGGTGAAGTGAAAGAAATTCAAGAATTTTCAAGAATCAAGTCGTTTCTTATTATATGACGGATGAAAATTTTGCTAAAAAAAATCGAAAAAAATTCACAATAATGTGAATAATGTTCTACTAAGGATATAAGGACCAGGCAATTTTCAACATTGCAGAAGCTGAGGAATACGTAAGCACGATGTACAATATTTACAAAAAGAAGCGATATTAAGTGTCCGAGAGGATTTAGAAGATCGTGTTACGCGTGTGTGCACGAGGGTGAGTTCTATAAAAGGGAAGTCGCGCAATCATTTGTAGAAGTGTCTCGTTCTTACTTAGCCAGGCTGCTATCATATAAATTGTAATATCACTCATCTACCGATCGGATCTAAAAACTGCCCGGACAAACTGACTAATGAAGTGCCCTCGCGATGCAGAAGTACAAAACAAGAAATCCGGCCAGAGCGTTCATTGGTTCTATAAAACTGTCGGTTGGTGTTTGCAACGCGATCCACGTTTCACCATACACAGATATTTCATCGACGAGCATAACTCTTTCTCCCTCGAATTTAATTATTCGTCTGGATTCCATCGCGATGAGCCTTCTACGTTGCGTACAGTAGAAGGCAGAATGGCGATTAGCCATTTTCGATCCGATGGTTTCATTCTCGTACGATTTGCTCTTATTCGCACCAGTGAGTAATAGCGTTTCACATTCGGTATTAGTTGTAGTGATATGGAGTTGCTTTGTTTTTTTAAAGTGTTATGTGCAATAATACGTCACGTGATATTCGTGCTAATTCTACTTATTATTTACACCTCCCTGTACAAGAATTCTAAGACAAGCACTGTGTTCAAAGTTAGAGAAAGTGATATTATACTTCTGAAGTCTGAATACATCAAGACTTATATATTATCTTATCTTATATTATCTTGTTATATTAAGACATTAAATATTAAAAAATCTGAAGTCTTAATATGTTAATAATTATGTTATATGTGCAACTTAAAACTTAAAACTTGCAATAAATATAGAGTGTTAAAACTAAAAAAATGTTCTAAGACTTTTAAGTGGCAGTGTATATTGTGTCTACAACTGGATAAATATGCTGGAATTGTAGAAAATTTGGAGATTATAGATACAAGAAATTGAACCGTGTCATAAATCTTCAGTGATTTCAATAAGAAACCACGCGAAATATCGTAACAATATTACAAGCATTACGATTATAAGACTGTTACAAAATAAATTAAAGTTGATGTATTTTCCAATTTTCAAAGAGTTAATGAGTTGGAATAAAGGCACTGGGTCCAAACGTGTTCGAAACAATTTAATCGCTGCCGAATAAGAACAATTTCATCGTAGAACAGATCGTGGCTTTTGCGAAACGTTCTTGTTGCGTGAGCGAGTGCGTGCGTGCTTGCGTGCGAGCGTGCGTGAGCGAAATACCAAAAACTTTCGAGTCTTTGCTCCACCTTCCTCCACCACCACCTTCTCCTCTTTCGTTCTCTTTTCTTCTTCTTCTTCTGGTTCTTCTGTTGCTGCTGCAGATATGTTTGCTCTGCCTTGCTTCCTTGCTTGCTTCTCGTTTTTCCACTCTTCCACTCGCGGACCCTCGCTCGCCGGAAGCGAAAGAAGCTCGAGTCCCGCTGCGATTAACCTTTTCAGGGATGAAATATTTCGCTCGTCAGATCGACGGTCGGCTTCGTAAAAATACGATTGCCCGATTCGCTGAATCAGTCACCTGCTGTTATACGTAGCCCGAAGTGACGCAATCTCGATCGCGCGACGTCCTCTCACGATCCTTTCATGATCCAGAACGATCATTCTCGTTTGTTTGCCATCGATGTTCTATAGGCTGGATTTTTTCCCGCTAATGGACGAAAATAACGTGAGACTTAATATTGTAATATTTTAAATTAACATTAACTTTCGTAGACAAATATATCGCACTAGTTCAATAAAAATTAGATACTCAATGAAGTTTTTGCTATATCATACAATTTTTGAGTCAATCTTTGAATGGCTTTTAGGAAGAATGAGAATGTGTCAAAATGTAAGCGAGGCTTGTTAGCCTCTTATAATATCTGATTTTATTTCGTATTTTCCACGATAGAGTAATAAAATTTTTTATGATTAGTAATGAAAAACTAACGTAGTTCTAAATTTTCATGCTTCACAATGGTCCAGTTAAAAACTTCAACTTTAATGTTTAAAGAAGAGTCAAGAGTTGATTTTAACTTTAACTTCCTTCTAAAAAAACCTCTTCTTCTACGATCATCTTTCAATTACAGACTAAATTATCCTTTTCCAAGTCACATCCATTGGATTTACAAATTATGCCGGATAAACCAGCGTCTTTCAACAGATATAAATATCGAGATACAATTCGCAAAATGTCGCGATTTATTACGACGTTGAATTGCGACAGTCAGTGAGAGTTAGTGAAAATTCGACGATGTATTGTAGCCGAAATGTCGCGAAATGGCCGTTGGACGGGAAGAAAGTTGATTTCGCGGGAGAATTGATGGCGTTTTCATGTGAAACACGCCTGCGCAACGTTCTCCCGGTTGTACTCGGAACACGCGATGATTTCGCGAATTTCCTGGCGGGAATAGGGTCGGTTCCCTTGCCCGCTTCGTCGAACAAGCCTCAACGACAAGAAAACATCGGAATCTATACTTCGGCCGGACGTATTGGTACGTCAAGTTCAGGGTTTTTACGACGGTGGTTCGTTAGGGCGAGCCTTAACAGTAAAACTGATCCACAGAGCGACAAGTGGTATGCAATAATCGATACAGACAGTGCGGATTAATTGAGAATGAGTGGACATTAATTGAAGGGGAAGAAGAACGAGGCACGCGCAAGTTTCCTTAAGCAGCCGAGAGTGTGGATACGCCTTAAGGATCGTGCAACCGATAGTCCGGCTGCACGGGCGAGAATCGTAAGCCACGAGAAATTAATTGAGGCTAAAAACACTGGTACGATTTCATTATCTTGTAACGATCCCTTGGTAAAATTATTACGTTAACTGTCCTAGGAATATTGAGAAAAAAAAGTTTAACCTTTACCTCAGTTTATGTATAATTTACAAGCTTCGACGCTTGTAAATTTTCCTACTAGAAATAAAATTTATTGGTCCTTTAGAAGCAAGATAATTTTTTAATTAACTATTAAAGTAGTTAGTTTCTTATATTTACCTAATATTATTCTTCCATTTAGATAACGAATTAATTAATCTTCCATTAGATGATTAGAATACTAATTAATGACTGACAAATGAGCATATGATGAACAAAGATGCAACATCCAATCTTCAGTTTAAGTGATAAATCTTTGGTGGGCTGGTAAAATAATATAATTTAAAATTCTTAATAAAAAGGCTCTGCGTTTAAATTTAATACTTAATTCAAAGTACGGTATAAGATCGGATGTTGCATTTTAGACATTTAGAAAGTTGGTAACATATGTACGTCTTGTCGAAATGTAAATCACTTTTTTGATAATTTATATTATTCTGACATGACGCTTTTTTGTCTGTCCATCAGAGGAGGGAATTTTTAGAGAAATCTAGATAAAAATCGTAATTTCGATGCGCGATAACATTTGGTTTTTCGACGAGTGAAATACCATGAACTGCGCGAAGCAACAATGGAGAAGGTGAAATCCATCGGAAGCTGGTATCCCATTGACGTGTATGCAAAGCCAGCAACAGTGGCCCCGGCCGTGCATGAATGAATTCCCGGGAGCCACAGTCACCTGAGAAACTATCGTCCCTCGCGTGCAACCGAGTGCATCTCTCGGGGTCGAATGCCGGTGCATCCTCCGTACAGCATACATACTTGTAACGGCCCACGATGCGAGTCCATCGGAAGACCTTGTAACGGTCGGTCACGAATTACACGAACACGTACGAAACTCACGTGTACCGTCTGCAACCCTACCATACTCCTCCCTCCCCGTGATAAATGAACTGTTTGCGTGTCGCGAACAGCCGAAAACAAATCGACAACTTTCATTAGAAATTTATCGTGCGAAATTGAACTATTCTTGAACTAACTCTGACGTTAATATTATATTTATTGTTAATCTATTGATCGAATAGATCCAGTGATCTGTATCTGAGTATCGTGACATTTCGGTTTATATGACCTCTTAACGCACCAATTAAAAAGCTGGGATTCACCGGTGGCAACTTTTTTCGGGTGAGAGGAAATAAGCACAACATTATCTAACGAGTATACTTGGCTATATTTATATAGAAAAGCAAAACTGCAGGTCTTACGAGTTAACTCGGGCGCGCGGAAAAAAATCGTTTTCGTAAACTCGACTTAACTCGAGCGAGTGCGTTAAAAGGTTAAAGGTTGTAGACAGACTGTAGAATGACGTATAAACTGAGTTTTATTTAAATCGGAAAATATACATATTTTTTTTCTTTTCATCGAGTACTGTGTAATAAAAATCTGTGAAGTTATACAGTACTCTGGATAGTGAAAACAATTCATTAGTGACTGTTTTATCTACACGTAGATGATATTTGCAGGAAAGATCGAAATAGAAATTGCTCAACATATTTAACTTCGAAGTTGAATAATTCAATGATCTAACGAAGTTCATATTCATAGATATTAATTACGTTACAACTAATTTAATCGAATTTGAGTACATTAGTACTAGAAATAAACTTGAATTAACCGTGTTAATTTGATATTTAAATAAAAGAACGAAACCGTAAATTACATTTCTTACACACCTATTTGAGGTACGAAGAGAAAGACACGATCAACCATCAAACAAATGTTTAATTACAAATTCATTGATTTTCAACTGAATCGTCGAGTACTATTATCGATGTTAATAATGCAGGCACTCGTTCGATTTCCACAAGTCGAATCGCGACAACGGAAAGTCGTTCTGGGCCAGTTCCTGACCTTTCACGCCGATTTTTCCAAGGCGTGGCGCACGTTAGCATACGAAGAATTAACGAGTAAATACGTAGAGGCCATTACGATCCATGGATCGGCTATGGCGTATGCAAAGGAGGCGGAAGAACGACCGATGAGGAAACACCGTCGAACTGTTGTTAGTATTCAATGAGATAATGAAGAAACATCGAGGAATTCAATGACCCGATGTCGGGCGTAGGACGATAGTAACTTCGTGGCTTCTATCGGGATTAGATTAGCATACAACCGATGCGTACTCCCGGCAGATCGTTCGATTCGAATATTCCTCTGTCCTCGGTTATTGCCTTTTGATATAAATACGCTATAAGCACGCGTACGAACATGTGTCGAAATACATTTCCATTTGCTGGCTATAGCGTTCGACTATGAATGAGCTGCTTCTATATTCTTTCGAAAGATTGGATCTTTCTTTTATTGTTGCACTCACGTGCTGGTGTTTCCTACCTGGATTTGACTGTTCATTATGACCATCTTCAAACTATCTATGTATGTAGGTATATGGAATGGAATAAAATATACCTCGTCAGATATACATTTTTAGTGAACGAAATTTATGTTTCCTTATATAACAGAATAATGGAGTAGATTTGCTCGGCATATTCAATAGTATGAGTATACTTGACAATACGAAATTTATTTGAATAAAAAAATACTTCTCGATCCTTTTTACTTGTAGCTATATGTTGTACAGTTTTAGTTATCTATTTAAATCCTTTGGGGGACAAATTCTAATTTAAGTAACAAGAATTTATGTTTTGTTCGATAGGTTCAGTTGATAGAAGATAATTAATTAAAATTTCGTTGCAATAAATAAATGAATTTCTAATATTTTGTTCTCTGATTTTCATGTCCAATCACTCTATCATCTTCTTGCCACTAACTTGCCATTTTCTCCAGTTTTTTTTCAACCTTTCCGCCATGATAAGTTATCTTCTTTCGAGAAACAAAAGTATTACATACGTTTATATAATAACGTATTCTATCACAAATATGAAGTCACAACATGTTACATAGAATTCAAGAATTTAATAAAAACTCAGCAATCGGAAATGATTAAAAATTTTCGATCAGTATTATAAAGATGAAGTTTTGTACTTTAATTCTCATTTTTTTGGCATCGCTCTATCATCTCATCCTCGCAAAATCGAACCAAAGACTTCTTTCTAGCATTTTCTACACTGATATATACTATTCCGATGAATTTTACGTACTGCAATTTTTATTTTCTAGAATTTTCACCCTGTTATCTCCTGTTTGCAAAATCCGCCAAAAATTTCCTCTCTTCGGACAAGTCGATAAATCTTCGTTCCAAGCACAAAGCGAAAGCATGGCTCGTAGATATCGGTTGCATGGCAATATCTGAGCCAAAAATTTCTTGCGATGGCTCCATTGTTTTTATTGACATTCCATGGACTCGATATTCGAGGATACTTAAGGAGGACCGGGGACGGTAATTCGATAACCATAAGGTGTTTCGGGACAGCCGCATCGGTGCATTCGATATCAGCTCTGCGGAGGTGGACGATATTTTTCTCTTGCACAGCGCGATACGTCAAACCTCGTTCTCCACTGGATTCTACCGGTAATCCGGCCGGATCGGATTACTGTGTCCATAATACCAGAGTCGTGATACGCCCGCGATATTGTAGCCGTACACCATGAATCTCGGATGGGTCACAGAACCGTCTCTCTCTCTGTCTCTTTTTCTCTTGTTCGTTGGTTTCTAGATTCTTAAATTCTTAGTCGCTGGATTCTAGATTCCAGACTCTAGACTCCAGTTTCTAGAGAGAGAAAGAAAGAGATATCATCACGTAATATGTAATAAGTATGAATTACAAAAATGTTAAAAGTTTTTATTAAAAAAAAAGTACCCAAATTCTCGATCGATTCGTATGCCTGTGTATTCTTCAAATATTCTTTTCTGTCAAGTGAAATAATTTTTACTGCCTTTAATCCTTGAAAATAGTGTAATTTGAAGCCTGTGGGATCTAAATTATCTGTCACTGATAAGGATATTTGGCGTCTAGATCGACGTTGATTCTTTTTCGTCAAATGCGTAATAAGTTTGCCCGTGGCCAGTCAAGAGGGGGGGAGGCTTTCAGAGAAGAAATCGTGCCCTTCAGAAACTCAATTTTGACGTCAAACAAAGCGGAAGGCGTAGAAAAATCGCTACGGTCATGGTTGAAGCATCGTTGAATTTTCGTCTGACAGTCTATTTGTTAAAACCGTTCGATTTAAACGGCGAGCGGGCCGCGAGCACGAGGAAATATTGCTCGTTCGTATGCGCGGCACTCATGTTTTTGAGGCAATCTGTCTTACGTTCGCTTCGAGTTATTACTCGCCGGTTCTTGCCCGACCGAAACTCGAACACGGCTTCAAGCCGCTGGACTTTTCAATTGAACGTTTATTAGATCCGAAGATCGAGATTACTCGAGTCAATTTGAATCGTAACGATTTACGAGTCACTCCTGTGGAACAAACCTGCATAAATGCAAATATATATATACAGTAAGACCCCGCTTAACGCAGGAGATACCTTCCAATAAGTTCCAGCGCTAAACGAAACAACGTTAAACGAGGTCATCTTAACGCGTAAATAATGGGGATAAGTGAAACAGAACAAAGAATAAGAAAATTTATCAGTTCTTTTTTTGTTTTATTTTTAACTTCATCGTCAATCCAGATGGAAAGTCGTTTTTCCATTTCCTTAATCACATTGCTTCTGGAACGGGTAATTTTTGTTGCAGAAGTCGTCGTGGTTGTAGTTGCTGATGATTTGTCTTGTACGACTCATAAAAATTCTTAAAATGATAAGTTTCTCTTTATTTATTTATTTTTCTATATTTTTCAATTTATGGATCAATGTAATCGCAGCTCCGAACGGCTTATATAATAATTCTTCCACAGGACTATTCGAATCACTTTCTTTTATTTGATATTTCTTTTTTTTCTGTTACGTACATCTCATAGTAAAGATATGTTCCACATTCTAAAGATATTTGTACATTATCATTCATTTTAGAACAAAGACATTTGGATTAAAGATATTTCTTTATTCTATGTTCTAAATAATTCATAGTATACGTTTCTTATTGCATGAAAGATTAATAGTGTCTGATAAATAAACTGCAGAATTTAATAATTTAAAGAATTTAATAATTCAGAAACACGCAGAATGCGTGCATTAATTACCATTTTTACTGGTAACAAAGCAAATTTCTGCTCAGATCCATTTCCTCGGTTCGTGCCATTGAAATATAAAAACTGCACGTTTGCAATGGGTTTCATTATTCTCTGCAAGGTTCAGAATTAAATTTTCAGAATATTGAAATTCTTTAGCCTTGTATTATCTACTATATAATCTTTGAGAAACTAAACCAAGGCAACGATGGAAGAAACGCGACGTTGAAGGAGTTACAGGGAGAGCGAGCGTCCATCGACGCTGTCAGCGGATTTCACTTTCGGGAACCGGAAATTATCGGTGCCAGCGGCGAGATCGCGCACGGCATGGCCCACAGGGGTCTATGTTCAGGGGCGTAAAAGCATTCGAGACCTGGAGAGGAGATGCGAGCAACCGCTCATTACCGAAACCGCTTTTATTGGTTACCGCGCGTGAAGATGTACACACCGGAGAGAACAGAGAGAGAGAGAGAGAGAGAGAGAGAGAGGAGTGAGAAGGGAGGAAGGGAGAGTGAACCGAGGTGGCCGCGAAAAGGAAGGAAACGACGTAAAGAAAAACAGTGGTTCGCGCGGGGAGGTTGGGGGAGGTCAGAGGGAGGACAAGAAAGAGGCAGAGAGAGAGTGTAAGCCATCATCCACAGCAGTGGCGGGCCAAGAAGCCTGATTATACGGTGGGAGTGGCATGGAGGAGCTCCAGTTGGGCATCGGGTTCCTTCGTAATTCGTAATACGTCGAGATATTGCGCCCGCGGCAGAGAAAAATAGTCTTCGTTCGCGTTCGTAACGCTTGCGAAATGGACAGAGTGGGAAAAAAGAAAGAGAAATGAGAAAAAGAAAGAATACAGATAGAGGAGATGAAAAACGCATGATTTCATAGAGCCGTTGCATGCAACGTGGATCATCTCGATATTTTGTGATAGTGTATTTAGGAATTTAGATGCAGATGCATATTAATTCTGGGCTAATTTGGTTCCTTTTTTCTTTTTGTCAAATTACGATTCATTGGGTCAGTGACTTTCGTTATACTAATTAAACGATTAGAAGGCAACAACTAGTTCTACAGGGGTTGGTAGCTCGACGTGTTATTCTTATCGTACAATAACAGTGATCGATTTCAAGACAACTTATATATAGGAACGGGTGTAGAGATCAAAGCAATAAATCTTTAATTAATTTTCTCAATTGATATACTTTCATCTTATATGACCGCGAAAGCACACTACAAAAATTTCAAACGTCCTATCATCCGGACGGTATTCTAATGGGTGTCAAGCTTCTTTCCTCCTAACAGATCGACAGCGGTAGCTTTCCATCGAATCGCGTCATCTTTCTTAGCCGGTAGGCAGCAGCAAGTCTGACTGACGGTCTCGTCGCGAACGGAATGTTGATTCGTGGAGCTATTCGGAGAACGTTTTTTCTCCGACGGGAACCGTAAACCAACGGAAACGAAATCCCCCTGATGACCGTTAAACCAGCTCGCACATCTCTCCAGTCTTCGTAAATTACATTAAACAGCTAGAAATTTATTTGTAACTTTTTCCTTGTCTCTTTGTTCATAGTACTTGGTAGAGAGTTCAGCAGAGATTAATTTTTCAATGGTACGTATAAATCCATCATATTGTTCGAAATTGTCAAATATACTAGATGATAGAGAGGTTACTGGTAATTGGCTTTACTTTATATTGAAGGTCACACAAGTGAAAATGAAACAGGATTCAAATGATGCGTAATATGTGTAGAACAATATAATAAACAACAATTTGTTATCAGAGAAAGAAACAAGAATAAAACACGGAATACGTTCACACACAGTCACCGGCACATATGTCTATCGAACAGCGTCAGAGAAAATTATTGTCACAGACTAGGATGTAATTGATTTGGACGTCGGGTTCCCCTAACCGCGAATCGATTTATCAAGCGATGGCTTAATTTCGTCTGCCTGGAGATTTACAGGCAGCCATTGAATCGATACATCCAGCAACGGTGATTTCAGTGATATTTTATCGAAGACAGGTCCACGATTAGAAGCCAGTCAGGCAGTCTGCGTTCCAGTTTATGGTTTCTAATTCTATTGGATCGGTTTGCGATAGATCAAGACGGATGGGTCGTGACGGGGCTATGATGAATACATTGCCCATCAGTGTTCGAGAGATATACTCTGGCACATATGGAACTGCCACATATGGTATTAGGCGTTATGGGTCACCGTTCGAGATCCGTTAGCGTATCGATTTCCTAATTGAACGATTCCCTTAATTATTCGACCACCCGTTAGATCGATCCCTTTCGTTTCGACGTTACAACACTGCTACTGATCGGTAAACGGGTTCTATGATTTGATTACTCTACCGAATGTAATAAATAAATAGAAACAAGCGTCAGGAGTGTATTTCAACGACGGGCCATGTTTCATATCGCATTATATAAGTTGAAAGGAGGGGGGGGGGGAAAGTAATGGAAAGCATATGGAAGCGTAAAACATTGTGTATCGTTAGATCGATATCGAAACTCGAGAGTAATTGCCGCGGTTCTCCGATCTAATCGCGCGCGTGCGCCGCTGTCAAGAATTTAGCTAGCAGTGGTAAATTGTCACTCTGTGTCACAACTGGTCTAGTTTTTATTGCAAACTTGCCGAGAATGGAAGTATAGGCGACGTATTCGAGCGAATATCGGAATGACGGATTCCATTTTTTTTAAAGATTTCACAATATTAATGAATTGAATAATGAATAACAATAAAGTTTATACGTGTATCTTGGTATACTAGTTGCAAGGCACAAATACGTTTCAAAAATTTCGAATAAAAATTCTTTACTGTTTGAACGCAGCAAACTTCTTTTCTTAGAAATAAGAACACTACAATTATAACATATCGTTCGTGTATTATTTCTTGAATCACAAGATTTTATTCGTTCGCATCGAGGCAATAATTTCCATTTGGCAAAGTAAAACATCGAGAGAACGACGGGACATATATTATAGATATGCGTGATCGTGGAAGTAGCTGTAAAGACTTTCGACTGATGTTGAATTTTCAAAAAAAAAAAAAAAGAAAAAAAAAGAAACCCAAATTCTCACCAACACTTATCACACACCCACCATCAACAATCAGTCTGTCGTCAATCGAATATTTTTCCTTCTCGAATCACAAGAACATCTCGAACATTCTGTTCTCGCGTATGTCGAAGTAGCAGTAATGTCAATTTGCCGAATCGGGGAGAAGAAGACGGTATACGTTGGAGGAACAGGTGTCGGCGACGGTGGAAATGACCGACCGCAAGGAGTTCGAGGAACAGAGTCGTCAGAGGTGCGGCGCGTTGGCGTGGGTCAGGATGCCGTCGCGTCGATGTCGTGGAGGGAGTGTGCCGTCGCGAAGAACGCGGTGAAACGATCGATCAGAAGGGGGGCTGACACTAATTGCGGAGAACACTTGGAGGAACACGCGTGGTCCCAGGCTGGAACGGTTGGAACGAAAGCCGCGTGATTTATCGCTTATCGGAGGTGCTCGTCCCGTTGATTGGCCGACGAGCAAGAGTCTACTTCGCCGCGACACTCTTGTCTCTCGTCGATTTACGATCCGCGCGTATGCGACGAGGCATCGTGCGTCCCCGTCGTGTCAGCCGGCGAACACCGCTCGCTCCGTCAGCTGATTGGCAGTGAAATCAGACAGAAATCGGCCTCCGACGGTCTATTAGCTCGCCGGAAGAGATACGCAACGGATCTAATAGGCGCGCCAGTCGGTCCACATCCTCGTTCCCCGGTCGAGTAACGAGCCTTGCGATAAGTCATTGCCGCTGCGTAACGTTATTCCGTGTGTTTCATTAATTTCTTCGTGGAAACGAGAAAGACGGCCGCGGTTTCTTCGTAGCTGCGAATCTATTTCTCTATTTCTCGGTTCTTTGAAGCGATTCAGTAGGTTGGACGTAGTTCGAGGGGAGGTTTTTCTATTCGCGATGGTTGAAAGGGGGATACATGGCTTAATATCAAGGATTGGAAAAGGTACAGCGAACTGTGTACAATTTCATTGTTCTAGCTTTCACGATAGGTTCTAACACTCGGCATGAAATATGAAATAATATCTCGTACATTTTCTTTCGGTATCGTTCTAAGCTTTAGTATTTAATATCGAATATTCGTTGGCTTAGGATAGAGTATGTGTAAAAGTTGCCAATGACATACCAAAAAATTTATATTTTCCACTTTATTCATACATTTGCTCGCATTTCTTACATTTTCGATTTGTTTTTTCCATTTGTTCGTTTTTGTTCTGTTATTTACTTGTATCCACCGTTTTTTCCACGTCTTCTTTCTGTTCATCATTCTTTGATAGAATTCTATATTTTTCTACGCCAAAAGGATTGGAAGAACTCGTAATAGAAAAAATGTTAACGAAGAATAGGACGTAGATGGACAAACCGTGGACGTAAACAGGTAACATTAAAACGTAAATAATTGAAACATCCATAAACATAAATATACGTGACAGTCGAAAGAGAACGCGACGAGTCGAATGCCGCGAAGAGGCAGGCTACAGAAAGCGGAGGAACACTCTGCGGGAGAGACATCACGCGGGGGACAACAGGTCGGCAATTTGCGAGACACGCATTCCTAGAAGCGGAATGACCGGTCACAACAATGTCCGCCAATTTTTCTAATGCGATGTTTACGGGCATTGGCTACCTTCCGGGAAGCGGTGGCATTGTGTCGGCGATTTTTCTCCGGCTGGTTGGCCGAGCGGGAGAGGCCGCCGCGCGCAGCTGGTGGAAAGCGAGGGAGAAGACGCAGCCACGACGTTCTTCGAGGAATCGAGCATGCACACGACCGCTATAAGAATCGATCGTACGATACTGTTCTGCCATTTGTAGATACCAGACATGCACGCGCGGGATCCTTCCTCTCTCCTTCAGATCCAGAGGGGAGATTGAAACGCGACACGGTGTAACGCCATTTCGGGACATCGGCCACGGGATCGAGCAACGACAAATGGCCAAACGAACGATCCTTTCGATAACGGATACTAGGAACTCTGATATACCACTATATAATTGACCTGTTACCATTGCGATTTCGTTCGTAATGATCGATCAAATCGATTTACGGTTCTCGTGTCTTACACGTGTTCTATCTTCCTATCTCGACGCGTGTCGTTGCTTCGCTGTTATTACAAATTATCCTGATTATTCGTCGTGGATGCTAAAACACGTCGAACGGTACTTTTACGTTGTGGCAATAAAGATGGGGAGAACTATCGTTCGATGGTTAATATGCAAATGAAAACGATTGCGTAACGATTTCAACGATGCCCTGAATAAATAAAAGTTCTTGATCGCCGATAGATTTATGTATCCTCTAAGAACGTAGTACTTTTCCTTTTCTTTCTCTCTTTCTTCGTCACGCTTTCGGCACGACGAATGTAAAATAGAGAAGGACAGGAGGGACGGAAGAAAATACGCGATTACGAAAGCATCAATCTCGAAATGCGATATTTATTGCTTCAAAAGTTGTTTCAGGTATTTATACGTGTAAATATTGGGACACGGGACGAAACATTTTCATCTATTCGTTTTAGTTTCATTAAAATCGAGACATAAAATTTCGATAATCGCGCTCGAACAAATTACCTATAAATAATATCGAATAGCTATAATATCGAATCCGGGTACCAGCTTTTACGTAATTTTGACAGATTAATGTCTATGTCTGGATGGCCGAATTAATTTCACTTTGCAATTTAATCGATCTCGATTCGTTTATTTCTACTTTATTTCGCGTTCTCAGGTAGTAGATTAAAAAGGTATCACGTCTACGTAATATGTGCGTTAATGTATAATTCAAATTTTCTTCTTCATTGAGGAAATTTTAAGAAACTCATCTTTCAGATAACTGCAAAGACGAAATTCAAATTGATCAATTCTAATTTCATTATCTGGACACGTAATCGATGTTACGAAGAAACGAAATTATTCACTTTCACAAGTTTATTGCGAGGAAATGACATAAATAAGGGTAACTTTCAAGGAAATCCAATCGTTCCAACACGTCTTTCTTCACTTTATAATTTCCGAGATTAATCTCCCGTAGCTTGAAGCAAGAATAACACAAGATAAATGAGTGTTTTCTATCGATTTTTTTTTTTTATCGAGAGACGATCTCTCCGTTTCTTTCCGAAAAAAAGGCAACGGTTGTTTTTATCGGTCAATAATTGGCCGCGCTCGACGTCCAATTACGAGCGGCATTTTACGAAAAACACGCATGATAAATAATTTTCTCCGAATCTCGTCAAACGTATAATATACCCGGCCGTCGTAAAATAAATCAATTATCAAAAACGCTCGGTACGAGTCAATGTATCATCAAAATTATAATCATCAGCCTCGGTTGCATCGGCACGTTACGTTTCCAGGTAGCGGAAGAAAGAATATCGGCGGACGTGATCCCCGTACCTGATGAACGGCCGATTCCGAGCGACTGGCTGAACCGGAAGTGACTGTGGACGGACCCAATTACCACGGCTCGAGGTTCAACAGCGTACCGTTACGAGAAACGTACGTACGTACGGTTGGTTAGCCGCGGAGGAAAGAGTCGGGCCACCCCGAACCAAATTGCTCGCCGCGTGCTCGCGCAGTATTCGCAGGTTCCCGCGAGCCGGAAAGAGCCGCGTATTGGTGGCCCAGGCTGATATCAAGCGACCAACGAGAACCAACGAGAGAGAGAGAGAGAGAGAAAGAGAGAGAGTTCTCGGGATATATCGCGTTTCCGGGCTGCCCTCAGCTCGCGACCTCTTCCTCGCTGCGAATTCCTTCACGCCGCGCCGCCGCGTGCGTTCGTCTTGGAGGTCTGCTCTTCCGTTTCTTTCCCCACTGCGTGTGCCGTGTACGCGTCCTCGGTTTCTACCGAATTTTTTCCAGTCTGACAATTGTGTTTGTACGTTCCTGAGGTGAGTGTTCTTTATTGAGTTCAAATTCACGAACCTTCCACATCCAATGTAACTGGACGACGAGTTTATTCTAGTATTATCGAGTTTATGCTTGCATAACGATTTCATTTCAGCGTGTTGCTGTGATAATTGTGAACAGCAAAGGGTTAAGAGCAATGATATTTCGCTTTTCTTTTTTTTTTTCTAATTCGTTGATAACGTACGTCTGTTTCTACTCAATTCAAACTGGACAATTTTCTTTTCTAGTGGCTATGGAACGTCGTTTGTTACGAATTTATTCTCTATTTAATCTTAATTCATTAACGATCAGGAAATAATTTATCATCATAATTTTAGTCGAGAAGAAATTAGTCAATACCTTTTCAGATCAAATATCGAGATCCATTTAATTTTTACCTGGTATTCACGTGTCATTCTTCACTGAATTTTCGATAGAATTTCTTTCAACTAGATGCTTTTCATTGTTGTCAGTTCTGCAATATAGGCCCAGTGCTGGTTTCCTTTTACTCTGGGCTAGAAATTTTCATTTAATTATCACTTTTCATTGAATGACGGACCACTTTCTCTTACAATTTCAGAGGATTTAGAAAAGTTGTAAACAATTTTGAAAATATATTAGAAGATTAAATATATGAATATATTAGAGAGATGTACAAATACCAATTCTTTGAGATTTTCTTCCTCGCTATTTCATTCTACTTCTTTTTCATATTCATCTTCTGATCTAACATTTGAGTTACGAGCCCACTAGAATAATTTTACTAACGAATTCTCTACTGTCAATAATATTCTTCTTTTTTTCTTCTTCTTCTTCTTTTTCAGCGTTGTAAAAATAAAATAAACTTACAAGTCATATCAAATAGAATGACAACATACTCTGCACTGTTTCCTGTTCGAAGCATCGACCTCATTTCTGCGAAAAATATTCACACGCTCCACCGGATGCACTGATGCACGGATGCGCATCTTTGAAACAGCTCATTACATATTTCGAGCCGGTCCAACTTCCCGTTGTCAGCCTTTCCGTTACTCAACGACACATTTTCGAAATTTACACTGTTCAGAAACCATAATACACCGGAACTCACTATTTAAACGAACTTGCCGTTACCAATTCGACAGACTTCGGGGATCAATTATATCATTTTCTGTAAGTAGGTTTCAAAAACGTGATAAGATCTTCTCCATCGAATCACGAGGATCGTGCATCGAATTCGTAGCGAGATTTTATTCGCTAGCGACGAGCATCATGATTTAAGGACTATAAAGAATATCATAAATATTTCAATTTCTTTAAATTTCTATAAAATTGTAGAATCCAGGCTTAATAATGGGAGAACATTAAGTGAATCTTTAGAACTTTCCCCCAATATTAATTTATTTAATTGAATATATATTATAAATTATAAACTGTATTCCCTACGTTTACAATATTCGAAAAGTTGTCAAATGACAAGGAAATTTCATGAAAAAGTTACAGGTTAATCTCAGGTTAATCCCGAGAGTTAAATTTCATAAAATTGCACGATGAACGAATCTTTTTATGGTTTCAATTAAAAAAAAAAAAAAAACAGAATTCGATGATGTAAATTAATTGAAAAGGATTATAAATGAAACGTTACGTCAATGCAACCGTCGGTCCTTTATTAATCGATCGTAACGTGTGGATAAACGGGAATAAATTTCTTTTGAAATATTTCCCAGGAAGATGGAGAAAGCAAAGGAAATAAATAATCGACAGCAGCGGATATCAGAGAGGGTTGCTTAAATATATTTCGCACTTCGTATATCCTCGTAGCGAGTTTTCGACCTCCGACCTCGGCCAAATTATCGATCCTATAAAAACCATGCTACTCGCCATTAGCATTCGATGGTGGCTGTTTTACGAGACACGCGTTCAAGGGCCACGCTTGCCGCCGATAGATCTCTTTCTCCTCTTCTTCTCTCTTCTTCGATCATCGCCCCGAGTGATTTACCCGTAGGCGAAACGGCTGACGGCTTTACGATCGCGACAATAAATCCGCGAATTCGCTACAGTGTGTAGAAACTTCCGCTGGCAAAAGAAGGGAAAAACGTGTTGAATCGAACATCAATTTCATTCGGATTTCACATTTAATTTCTAAACACGATTTTCCAATTCCAGGCAGTTGGTATTAAATATCATTCACTTCGTGAATCGTAATTTACTGTAATGCATCGTCACGATTTTTTTTACTTTTCTAATTTATTAAACAATATTGTTGGAATTGGATACGTCGTCGGGGAGTGTCGAACGACTTGTGGTCAGATTATGAATATAATATGAGAAGAATAGGAAGAGGACTATTATTAAACTTGTAATATTAATTGATTTGTACACATCGCCATTTATTCAAGCCATTCATTTCAGTCACTTTCGTATCATTTTCTAAAGTTTGACTCTAAGTATTTTTACAATTCGTGTTTCGGTATTGTACGTAACGTAAATATTTCGTTTCCACGGTTTTGTGCACTGTAGATTGAATGCACCAGTGAATGAAATTTTCTCCATCGTCTTTATTCAAACACTATATACGTTACACGAATTTTTGCGCTTTTGAGTTTCACATAAGTGAATGTATAAAAATTCTAATCGTCGGATAATCACGGACACTTTCATTGTGACTTTCAAGTTTGACAATGATCATCGAGATCTAGAAAGAAGAACATTGGCTTCAAACTCTGGAAGGGGATTCTCTGAGAAGTGAATGATCTGAAAGATGAACGAGACGAACGATTGCGTGGAAGTGGAGTAGAAATCGCAAGGAGGCGGCGCGAAGCCAAAAGGAGCTTGCGATCGGAAAAGGACGAGGTGGAATTCTTTTTACGACGTACTGACCCGATCGACGCGATACGATCGATCGATCGATCGATCGGCCGATCATCATCGACGATCCAGACGAACCGTCGACTCGTGTCCAGAACGTAAGCCAGCTAGAGATGGGATCGAGTGCCTCACAAGTAGATTCGAACCTTTCGTCGTTGGACTCGATAATGACGTTCCAAATTCTATTCTTCCAAGTCATTCCATACTCGAATTTACGCGGAATAATTTCGAACATCTCATATTATATTTCCCAAAATGAATACAATTAAAAATTTGATTAAGAGTCAAATATTGGTGGATAGAGACTGTAGTTCGACTTTTATTTACCATTTACAATTCTCTTCGAGGTTCCCTCTGATTGCAATAAAATAGTTTTCGTTCTCCTATTTGTTGTTTGGTAAAATTGCTACAAATATGCATTGCAATTTAACTTAATAATAAGAAATAATACGTTTCTTAGTTCAGGCAATATAGGCTTCCGACCAAGCCTTTTCGACTCGACGAAGTATATTCTTGATTTTCTATACGTGGTCTTCAAATGTTGCAGTTAGAATTTTTTTTCTCATTCCTCCTCGTCTTAGAGCTTTTTCATCGATCGGTATAAAATTCTGATCACAACAGTGAGATTCACACACATCGTTAATGAGTTCTCTTATGGATCTTCCAACGATTTTCGAAATTATACATTTCGCGGGAAATCATTTAAATCTCTAAAAGTACACACAGTTTTACACCCATAGGATTCCTAACAAAAATTATAGATCAGTCGTTTTGGTGTCTGCTTTGGTAGTTAGTTCCAGTATTAAAAACGAAACTTAGAAATCTCGAATCGGATTCGTAAGTACATATTGGGCTTGATCCCGTCCCTAGTGCCGGGCAACGCGAACAGGAGAGAAACACTTTTTACGATGATGGATCGCCGGTCGAACCGGCAGGAACGTCGCGTCGGTTCGCTTGGTTCCTCGTGCACACGCCACCAACAGGCCAAGGGGGATACGCCGTGTCCCCATGGACGCACATAAATTCGTGCAAATCGCCATAAATCCCGGCAGAGGCGCGAGCGGAAAGCGACACACGAGAGGACGAAACGAGTCGCGTTGAAGCGAATGCGCGCGTGAAATGCCAAGCTGGCAAGCGAGCAGGCTCGAATTCTGGATGGTTGCGACTATATAGCAACTTTGCGAGCTATGAAATCGCGCCGCGTGATCTTCGCTCGCGTGAAATTCTTTGGAGTCATTGTCTTTTGCGAAATTTGCTGTTCGAGATGGGAGGTAGAAATAATCTTGCGGCTGTTCAACCTGTTTGGGTTACGATCGGCGTAAAATTCGTAAATATGAAGCATGGAACAGAAGGACACGTGATTTTGAACAATTTCGAATGTCTTTAATTTCTGATTTTATTGTGGCAAATTTGGATTTCGTAACTAAACAAATTGGATCTAAGTTTTATAATAGATATTATACTTTGTTACGCACGTTTCAAGTCTTTAAAATTTTAATACAATCTATAAATGTATAAAAATTCGCAGTGATATGACTGCAAATATGAACAGTGATGGAATGATGAATTCGTGTTTCATCTGTAGATGTAGAATCCAATTAAAAATTATTCGAATATCTTTACAAGGCACAGAGATAATAAATTTCACTTTTGGAAATTATTCTTAATAATTAACGTTCGATTCTTTAAAACGCTCAAGTACTTTTATGATAGAAGTTTTAATTCATAATAGAAGAGCAAACAATAATTCTAAAGGTTTATTTATATGAGCTTATTCTACGTTTTTTAATAGAAATTCTATTCTGCTCCAAAATGAAAGCGTCACTATCATTGTAGAGAAAATCCTAAAACGTTGACAATTATTAAAAAAAATAATAAAAATACCACGTGATCCACTATCATATGGGATACTCATGTCGAAGAAACCAAATCAAAATCTAAAAATAAATCGCGCACTCGCAAATGGGCAAAAACTACGATTCTCGAAAGGGGAGAAGAAACTTGCAAGTTTCCAGGTTAGTATCCTGCCCGATTTCGTCCGTGACGATGCACAACGCCCCAATTAAGTCCGGGCAATTATCAGCGGCTAATGGAAGAGAGAACGGGCCCGCGTCGGGCCGAGATTCCTTCACGGAAAGAAACACAGGAAGAACGGTTTCGGGACATCTAGCGAGACGGTGTAGCAGGTGTACGATCTCTCCGAATCCGCCGAAAGGATGGAAGAGGAGCGATAACCGGGGCAATGCTGCACGGTTTCTCTGCCCCGCTGTTCAGCTGCGTACACATTTGTTAATCTTGTTGCTGATACTCGTTACTTATTTAATGGTAATGAGGACTTCGATGCAGGACCTGTTTACTGATATCCACATCCACAGCTCTTTGTCGATAATTAATCACGTTCCAATTGAACAGATGACGATCAAGGCTCGGTCTTGATACTCTGTGAACACCTTCAGAAGTTCAAACTCATAGAAAATGGAGCACATTCATCGGAACGAACAAATCAAGTAATAAGTCGACTGACTATCTACATTTTCTAGCTAAGACATTTCTTACCACAATATATGGGTGAGGTAACGGGACAAGGTAATAAATATGTACGTACCCTGATTTTCCCCTATTACATCATAAATTAAATAAAATGAAACACAGACGATAATTAGTCCCGATACGTGAAGTTATGGTACAAACTTGCAGCGCGTTACTTTCTTTGGAGTGGGTCAGTTTTTTTTTTTCTAACATTTCATCGGAATATCATGCAAAAGCGTGCAATGTTTGTTATCGCGACAACGGCTGCCGTTGACGATAAGTTGCAACAGGTCGCAGAGTACGGTACAACAAATGTGTACGCAGCTTTCGAGTTGGCGAGAGATTGCGAGAAGCGGAGGAGGAGATCGAAGAGTAGTCAGAGGGAGGCCGAAGAAGGTGGAGTAACCGTAGGAGGAGATTGCCAACCGACCAGGACCACTATTCCAACAAGCGAGGAGACCGGCAAAAAGTTAATGAAATAATATCAATGCGGAACGCGTATCGCGGGGGTACAAGTAGTGGGCCAACGAGTATGTGATCCCCCTGTCCACCTCCGCCGCTTCTCCACACCGCACGCTGATGGTCTCCCTTCTTTTCCGCTGCTCTGTCCAGACCCTCTGGATCCGGAATACACCAGGAGAGCAGAAACCGGCACCAGGCTTCGTACGTGTCCCCCTTGGCCTTCGGCGGACTTGCCATTTTGCTGCGTCACGAATTTTTCTAATTGAGCAGGAAAGCGCTCGATGATCATTGAGATTGAAAAGGGGATTTTTCTTTTCATATTAGATTAGATTTAAATTCTCTTGTCTTTTTTATCACATGAAATGTAGAACTGTATATTTGATTTTATGCTTCCATGATGGATATCGTTAGATGATGGTTAATTGATTTTTCGTTAATTGTTTAGTAAGTTCTGTAAGAATTACAGTTTACTTTTTCAAGGTTAGATTTAAGTTGATCGAGTGTTTGAATGGTGATTGTTGGCACATAAGAAAGAAGTTTCTTATATTTGCAAAGGTTTGAATTGGAAGGTTACGTGGTTGCTAATTTGCTTCACTGCGAATTTTTTTAACTGTTACGAAAAAAAGTATAGAGATCTTGAGCAGTGGTTGTTCGTATTTCGTGTCAGCAATTGTTTGTGAGAGTTTTGGTTAATTCGTTAATTCTAATAAATATTCTTGAGGCCTTTCTTCACTTAATAATTCTTTTAATTCTACAGTACTGGCAAAATTTTTCATTATATGTTAATTCTTGCTCATTTCCTATACCATAAAGAAAGTTCTACAAAGACATTACAAGTTCATATCGATATTACAAGATCTACGTACTTTTTCTCGAAGGTATTGATAGTGCATACATATTTCTCAATAGTAACAAGTAAAACAATGCTTAAGCTCGTTTCTCCCGACTCACGTTTCCCTGAAGCATTAATCGTGCGAAGCGGTACAGAGCGTGTACTCACGCACGAGGTCAACGAAAGCCCAACGACTCTGCACGAGATAACGAAAACACCAAAAATCATTGCGTGATCAATCGGGCTGGCGAGCAATCGGATCGCGTGCAATTCGGGCGCGAGCGACCGCGTGTTGCCCTCCGCGCGTACGGTTCAGAAAATTAATTTTATCAATCCCTGCGCATCGTTCTTCCGCGGTGGATCGATTAATAATGCAACGCGGTATCGGCGCGATCTCGAGCGAAGAACGCATCCCGGATTCGGTCGTCCCGTTCTCGCTTCCTCGATCGCTCGTGCCGTGCCGCTTGCCGGCTCGCGAGCCGCCGCCGCGTCGCTCTCGGAAAAAAAGATCGCCGCTTTATTAACGAGGCGTTCCGCAATAAACCGGGATGGCGCGTATTGCTCTGCAACTCCTCGAAGGAATCGCGCAGGGGCTGCGCCCGATTATCGTGCGATCTCGCGAGCGGTTCCGCGCGTGTTCCTCCAGGAGGAGGCGTGTTCCAGCCACGGAGGGGTAGCTACGCATAATTGTTCTTTGTGCTGCTTCTTTCATTTTACTTTCATGCCGAACGCGTTAGAATTTTTAGTCAAAGCGAATGTGATTGTGGTGTTGTAGAATAGATATAATTAAATAATTAATAGCGTGATGTTGCAACGTTTACTAACGAATTATTAAGCACGATTTAAATAATCTTTCTCTTTTTTTAGAAACTCACAACAATCTTGTGTATATCAAACTTCGTAGAGTTTTGGTTACAACAGAAGTGATCGTGGTGTCTTGAAATAATAGAAATAAAATTGTATAATAAGAAATTAGATTTTATTAAAATTTACTTTAGTTATACTTTGTATTTTATTTATGTTACGAACATTGCTCTTATGCATCAATATAGCTATATAGCTTCTTCTGAAAATCTCATTGACTCGTTCCACTTACATTTCTCTGGCTCTATATTTCATTGTTGCACCTGTCTACTTCTTCATTTATATTTCAGTCATTTTATTAATCTTTAAAATCCTCTGGAAACTTCATTGACTTATTCTACTTATATTCCTACTATTCCACGTCACCCACGTTACTTTTCGATTTACACCGAGTCAATCATTTTAGCGATCTTCAAATTCGTTTGAGCAAAAAGGGGACTCTCCTCAAAGTAATAAACTTCTTTCATAATTTCCAGAAAAAAGAAAGAAATCTAGTACCAGTATCAAACCTGACAATCACCCTTCGTCATCGTTAATCCCCTAAGCAAGAACTGAGCGTAACGACGAGCAACACGACCGCGCGCCGGCCCATTGAAAACTCAGCGACTCGGGTGAAATTATTCGCGAAGCATAGCTGCGGTGCTCGGGCTGCGTTTGGCGAAACGGGGCGTCGACGGACAGGATCTACGAGGCGATCGCGTGCGCTCGTGTCTTCTTGTTTAGAACCGGCAGCAAAACGGAGAGCGTTATTTATCCAGGGAGAGGCGCGACGCTCGAAATTATTCTATTAATAAATATCCCGAGGAGAAGCGTGGCGCGCGGCTAGACGCCGAGAAAGAATATACGTTCTGGAGATGTCGAGGCGAGTCTCGGGTTGCCGCGGCCTCAGCTATGCCTGGCTCGCGGACGTCGACGCGATCCTCACAGCCAGCCAGCTTTCGTATACGCGGTACACGCGCAATTCCAATAGGGGCCTGCATTAAACATTAAGGCATACCTCCCGCAGGAGGTGCACCAGCCGATCCCGATAAAAACCAGTCCCATTTTCCACGCGTACAACCGATCTGACGCCCGACTATGGCATCGAACGACCGCGAGTCCTCCCTTCCAGCTGGCGTCCGCAGTTTCTTTCTGACCCTCTCCCGCGTCTTCCTTTTCCCTGGTCGCCCTCGTGTCTCTCGCCGACTACCTCGGCCATCGCTCGAGTCAGTGAATCGAGACTCGCCGATACATAAGCGATGGCGTTTCAGACACTTCGATTCGCTTTGACTTTGTATTACCTATACACAGCGAAGGATTCGGATCAAGCTTAACACGAACAATTCTCCGGTATTACGTTCCTTGCGTGTAAACGTAATATCACGCAACTTGATTTTATGTCGTTTCATGTTATATTTTTTTTTTTATTATATCGCGCGATAATAGAACTTCCTTCTCGAAAAAATAGAACCTCGTACAAATTTCGTTTCACTTCAGTCAACAAAGGGTGTCCTTTTTTACGCAGTTTTCTTTTAAAAATTCTTGAGGATTCGATACCTCATGTGAGATAGAATAATCAAAAGATTAAGATTCTTGTAAGATTCGGAAATTATTCAAATCTTGTTGCAACTCTGACATCCATGAATCATGGTACGAATTACGAAGTCGAAGTGATTTCAAATGATTCGGAGATCTAGATCTTATCACTGTACTTTGGTATATCGTATAATTGTATCCGATATATACCTTCTTCAGTTTTTTTCTTTCTCTCTCTCTCTTTCTTCTCCTTCTATTTTCCGTCGTTCGTTCGTTCTATCTTTTTAGTCGGCGGTTATCGATCGCGCGGCAAGATTTCGAGCGAAACGTTCTTCTTCGGGGCGTGTTGCATATCGCGCGAGCTTTCCTGGAATTCCAACCGTGGTGGATGATGGGCGAGCGTACTTGGCCGCGCGTTCCAGAAATTCGTTCACCGGCCGAGTCGTTTGTAACTTCACCGTTAAACTCGGAAGTTCGAACGTCGAAAGCCGCCGCCAGTGACCGTGACGATGATTCTGCTGATGCCCTTAACCGACCGCTTCTTATCGAGGTCCTTCATTCGACGAGCGGATTATACTCTGTTTGTAACGATGTACCTGTAAACTAGGTACAGAAGTTCTTTTACGAGAAAATAGAAACTGAAACGTTATTACTTGCTACTACATTTAATTGCTTATGATAGATAGATTTATCATCGTAGCGTGTTAATCCTTTTTTCTTTATGTCAAAGTTGAACATCTAAGTTTAACATTAAATTAAACCAAGTTTTTAATTTAGAAAAGAATGAGAGATATTTATTCTTACAAAACTTGTGAAAGATAATTTTACGATTATAGGAATGATTCAGTTGTTGGATAATCCCAGGCTATTATACAGAGGTGAATCATTCAATTGTCGTGAAATAAAATTTTGGCATAAATAAAATTTTAATAAAAAATAAAGAATTAATAACGATCAGTCCAACTCCTAATTAACTAGCGTATGTATACGATCTAAAAGAACGAAATCTGTTTGACACACAGAGATACATATTTGTAAAGTTAGAAGTTACCAGTATCCGTAAAACGCACATATCGGACAAAATCAATAAACGCTTTGTTCCAAGTATAATAGGCGAATGTAAAAATACTTGCTCTTAAGGCGCGCAGAAAAAAAAAATGAAACGACAGATTACTCACGTTCTCGTTGAATAAAACGAGTAGTAGCACGGGTGGTCAGCTACTACTCGCTACACACTCCGGGTAATTTCGATTTGACAAAACCGAACGTCGACGACGACATAGTTGCTAGACGTGTAAAAAAGGAAATCCCTCTCGTAGAGGCTCGTATCTTTATTCCACGGCGGTCCGCGTTTGTTTTCTCCGCTCGAATTCCACCGAACCGGACGCGCCGCCTCTATCAGGCATCGAGGATCTCGCGGCCAGGGAGAGAGAAATCTCGTGGACTTAGAGAGGATCGGTGGCGCATATCGAAAACTCCTCGACGAGAAGATACAAGCGCAAGGGGTGCGACGAGTGCGTGGCCTTTTACGCGTTAAACGTTCATTCCGAAGGCGATCGGCGGGCTCTCGCGACAAAGCAGCCGTTTTCCGCTTCTTCTTGCGGACGCGGGACGGTTTTGCCATGGGACGACAAAGATCATCCGTCTTCCGACAGGCGGACAGGCGCGTCCTCTCTCTCTCTCTCTTTCTCTTTCTCTTTTTCTTTTCTTTCTCTGTCTTCTAGTACCGGCGTCGGTGAACCAGCTCGCGACGCGTCCGAGACAAAAATCTTGGTCGATATATTTCTCTCGGATGCGCGGCGCGTCGACAGGATGATTGCGAACGTGAGAATCCTTATCTGTTGAGGTTGTAACAGCGGGCCGTTTTGTCGCGTTAAGCCAGAAGAATATTTATTACCGGAGTTTTTTGAGCCGTGACGATGTCGGCTCCTCGGGATTGCCGAACTTTCGGTAACGAGAGAGCCGACTCTGTAAGGTAAGGTGATCAGGACCTTTTTGCGCGATTAATTTGTCAACTTGGTTATTGATAAATTATTGGTAAAGACAGAAGTTGTAGGTTAATTTCATATAAAGATTCTACTACCTTCTACAATTTCCTAATTTCACATGGGAAATTGTAATTTGTAATTTCAAATTACAATTGGATTAATCTACTTAAGTTAGTCTAACATTAATTGAAATTAATCTGACGATTGAATTAGATCAGTCTGAATTTTAAAGAAAATAATTGGTGGAATTTTTACAGATCACGTGTTACAATTTGCTGGTATTGATAGATAAATGACATTTGAGTTGTTAACAGGGTAGTTTGACTTATTTTGTATTAGTTATTGTCTACGCTTTCAACACTTTCAATATTGAATAAATGCATGCTTTTCGAATGATATAACGTTATACTTGAGTCGTTGCTAATGTAATTTCTTCGTGTTATTTGTATTAATACACATGTCTGTGCTTGAGTGACACGAAACACTAAAGATAAGAAGGTACTATTGTTTATTGCTTTTCTTGCAAATTCTTGATATCTCGAGGCCTCAATTAATACACAACCATAAATTAACCATATTCTCGCAGCAGAAGAATCTCTAAGGAGGTCCTTAATTTCATACGTAAAGATACGTGACAAGTAAATTGATTTTCATCCCGTCGTAAAATCGCCGATCGAAATGAAAGGAAAACGAGGAAATCGCGCGAGGTATTAAACGCTTCCATAAGACGCCTCCTGCGAAAATTGTTAACATCGCGTTCATTTACGAAGTCGCAAAGAGAAAACTGAAAACTCCTACCACATTCCTATTAACGAATGATCAAGTCGTTAAGCAGCTACTAAGCAAACGAAAGCCAGTAAGAGAGCTTTGTTCCTCCTTGTTCAACGTTCGCCTTCGTCTTTGGTACCGATGCGCCGGACGCATCGACCTCGGCCATAAGGAAAAGAAACACACGAGAGGAAGGGTAGTCGACAGGACGTCCACGGTATTACGAGAGAATACACGCGTGGAATATTAAACTCACGGAATAATGCCGTTTCCGCGTGGTAACAATCGGTCGCTATCACGTTTCTGCCCTGCAATAATATAAACGTTCGTTAATCAGCTAACCGAAGACGAGTAAGTTCAATCGCTAAGACGAGTAAAACGATATAAAAGCGAGTTGGGGTTAATTCATCACTTTGCGAAATTTCTATACGGCGTTTGGAAAGTTTGGTGTTCGTTTACAACGGTAGAACTTCTTCCAGAGTTTAAATCCTAAGATCATGGAATAAATAGAATTTCAACTTCATATCTTAAAAATTAGATTTGTTACCTGGGTCGTTTTTCAAATTTCTTTCGAAACATCCTTTTCGTCGTTATTCCATTTACCTGGATTCTACATTATAATTTTGTAAAATTTAAAGAAATCGTTAATTATAAAGATTCAGGTGATAATTGCATGTGGAAAGTAGAAGCTTGAATTTCACTCAAAGTTATTGATTGGAAGAATTTTAACTTCCGTGTAACCTCGAGTCTCCTGCGAGACACAATTTTCATTTTCCACTGAAATATACTCATCATTCTCGGATCCCATTGGCAAGACAGGAAATTCGTTCGCAGCTTACATATTTCGCGACGTCGATTAGAGAAAGGAGTAGGTGAGCTCGCGGCTTTAATTTGTGATGGAACGTACACGTCGACGACGAGCATGCGGCAACATTTATCACGATTTACCGCGATAGGAATTAATAAGCAATATCGTTAGGCATTATACAGGCGAGAGCGTGCAATTATCGAGCATAAAATATGATTTTTGCGGAACGGGCGAACGCGAAATATCAACGGGCGAATGGAAGAAAAAAGCCAAGGTTGGCGTTCCGTTGCACCAATAACACGCCGCTCCACCGACTGCCATCAGCTACCGTATAATAATACGCGATTAATTATCCGCTGGAGCTGGTGGACGCGGCGCGCAGTGCTCGCCGTTGGAAATTAATGAAAGACGCGTGGGCGTGCAGCGTGGAGAGAAAAATCCACAGGAATCGCTTCGACTGATCTCGAGAGACGGACGCGAGATGAATTAATAGAGAAGCCGCGGCGTCTGATCACTCGGAGATTTGATTTAATTAGAGAAACCATGAACCGATATCCTGCTGCGTATCATCCGGAGATTTACGATCGTCTATCAGCGATCTAAATAACTATGTGAATATCTTTGGGATGAAATTTATTATTAGAAAAATGAATTTCTATCTTTCCGTAAACGTCGGTTTCCCGACGAAGATAATCGCGATTAAATATATTTCTTTTGAGAACTTGCTCCGGGATAAATAAACTTTGCCGCGGGTTTTGCAAGATGAGTCGATTTACATTCGTTGCAATTCGTTGAAGAAAATTAAAGCAAAAGGAAGATGGAGAGATCGAGAATTTATATGTTAACTTGATAACTTTTATAATCTTCTTATCGATTTTTATTACACTTACTTTTCTTCAGCTTCGTCGATAAGCCCATACAGATGAAAGGAAAAGCGGAGTTCACAATGCCGACATATGTGAAACCAACGCCTGTACACGTCGAGTGTCTTATTTCACTGAGCTGCGCGAGCCGAGATTTATCGACACAGATAAAGGGAGAATTTTAAGTGAAATCTGTCTCGTTATAAATTCCGCCTATCGAAGTCGTCCGGTTTAACGAGTCAACTGCGTATCGCGTATAAAGCATCGATCGTTTGCACATATGCGAGAAATGGTCCGATAAAGCACAGTCCGACCCAAAACGCCCCACAACGAAATAGACGTCTTTGGAATTTCCTGGTTATCCTTTCGTCCATGTATGTGTTTACGACGTTGTAAGCAGGAACTCGCATCGTGACAGGAAGAAAAGACGGGACAAATGGGTGGCGAAAGAGAAGAAAATGGCGTGGAAGATTGAAGAGGCGACCCTCGATGGCGATTCCAGAGTAGTTATTGTCATCTCGCGTTGCATAATAATACGGGGCTTTGATTAATTAACTGTTTGATAGATTGCCTCCAACTCTCGCAAAGTATGCAAAAATAATGGACCCGGTGTACTAACTAGGAAGATGAAGATGAATTATTATAACTAGAGGACGAAGGAGAGGACGGCGAGGGGAAAGGAACGATAATAATGATGATGATGACCATGTGAATGGAGAAGAGCCTCTGTCAGTAGCTAGATCGTCAACATCGTGTCTTTGATTTGCTTTTCGAATTCAATCGGTGTGTATCAATTTTAGTCCTATAGACGACGTGATATTTTTCGGCTTGTGAAAAAGACGTTAAGAACGAAGAAATATTGCTTTTAATATTACAGTAGAACTCCATTTATATTTATAAGCTTGTCGTAGAACAAATATTTTACACATATATCTGTCAGGTCATGCAATAGGAGTTTACCAATGTTTCCTCTACTAGTGATGAGCGATTTTTCACTCATGAGTAAGTATTTTGAATGTCGCTCGAAAATTGTTAGATGTTTATTGCAAACAGACACTCAGTAAAAAATTAGTATGTAGTACAGTTACAAATATTAGCATACAAAGGTTTTCAACAGTTTCTAAACGGCATTAACTTGGTATTTAGTTTACCAAATGTTAATCATATACTGAATTTGGTTCAAATTAAACGGAGTCCATATGAACAGTGTTCTATTAGATCGCATTGTATTCTAAATAAAAATACATAGAATGCATAAAATATATAAAAAGAAAGTACTCTATAAAATATCAAAACTATAGTATTTACATCAAGTACACAAAATATGTTCGCCTATTGTTCCACTTTTTTTTCTTCTATTCATAAAAATATGAAAAATATAATTATTCATTTCGCGTTTCACTTATTCGAATTGTAATATTCATAGTACGTAATACTACTATATTTCACAGTATTTGAATTGCAATATTCGAACAATGTACAGAACGCTTAATTCTGCATAGAGATGAATAGATAACCGAGGTGTCTTTGACGACCAGACAGTGCTACCTGGTTACAATGATCGTCATGAAAGCAAAGTAGGGTCAGGGAGTAGCTTCGAGCCTCTTCGAAGCGACGTGCCAACGATCTTCGATCGATCATAGATATTACTGTAGGATAGTTACCAATTAACATATGAAGACAATGGAAATCAACTTGTCGTCGTAAATTTCTGACGTTCCCTTTGCATATAACATGCGAATTGTCTCCTGTTTCTTTATGCGCGCTCGTTTATGCTGATAATTTGCTGGCAAGATTAGCTATGGATCGTATGCAGTTACATAAAATCCGATATGCCTGTCCGTAATATTGCGAGGGTA
Source organism: Tetragonula carbonaria (assembly GCA_032399595.1). Taxonomy (NCBI): domain Eukaryota; kingdom Metazoa; phylum Arthropoda; class Insecta; order Hymenoptera; family Apidae; genus Tetragonula; species Tetragonula carbonaria. The sequence continues at coordinate 20,554,463 of JAUCRC010000001.1, read as the reverse complement.
AAGCAGATTGAAAGAAATTGAGAAATTTTTTTCTCGGAATTCCGACTTGTTTTACGAACGAAAGTAAAAAGTGCCACTCCATCATAGGTGCTGAGAGATTCGTTGAACATTAAATGAAATAGTAAAAATATTTATAAGAAATCAGACGACTTCATAAAATATAATACAAAAGCGCCGAAAGATTTGCTAGAAACCTAAGAATTTGATGACTTGAAACGATTTCTCAACATGTGACACTGATTTTACATCCTAAAAATCTGATCAATAAAACGATCTCGAGCAAAGTTCCGGATATCTTTTAATCTACTACCAAACAATTTAGATAATATGTTTCAATGAACAATTCTCCTAACTATGCCGTACGTAGGCAGACCGTACGTAAGACGAGGAACAAACACGATAGTCAATTTACTTACTTTACTTTACACGTTCTGTGACTTTCCCAAAGATATACGTACTTCCAAATTTCCAGAGTCCTATAAACGTTCGTAGCAGCTGTTTAGGAAAATTCACGAAGCAGCGAATATACTATCTAGAGAAACTAGATTCTTTGAACAGTCTGAACGTTGTCTGAAAATCAGCTAAGCTGTCCGCGACGACCGAGCGACAATTACCAAACGATCCCTGGTATAAAGAGCTATATTTACATCGACGTGTTTGAAAACGTGGGTTCGAAACTGCAGGGAGTATGTTGCAGCCACCTCGCGCCGCTGCAACCTGTTCTTGGATGGCCGTGCATCGAATCGGCATCGCCGCCGCCGACAACGAAGAAGAGGAGAACAACTCTCCGCGTGGAGCGCACGCCAAAGAAGAGAAAGACGGGGAGAGGAGGGGCGGAGGGAGTCATTCGTTCAATAAAACTGGAGAAATCGCCGGCAGTAAAGCAAACGTACGAGGAGCCTGGACCCCACCCCTTGCCACATTGTCCCATGTAATTAGGTGGCCGTTCGGTGGAAGGCCGATCGCCGTAGAAACGCGGGTGCTCCAAGCGTTAATGGGAACCATCCTGGCCTATCATTACGCGTAATACGGACGTGTAATACCGGCTTGAATCCACGCACATTCGTACGAGTACCGAGCGAGTACAGTGAGAGTCAAAAGTGAGTACCTTTTGAAGGCGCTTGGCAATTTTATGGAATTTTTCTTAGGAATTTTCTACTACCATTAAGTTAAAAACAGACTCAAACAAAATCTGAAGACAGAGATGATAAGAATCAGTTGGACAGAATTAGAGACAGGAATTAATAATTAATTATCATGGAGCGTTCTACCTTAACAATCTCCAACCGTTCCCGCAGTGTGCCTCGCATATAAATTTTGCACTTGAATGCGTAAATCTGGCAACTTCTGTAATACTTGCAGCTGAATTTTATTTTATAAATATCCGAGCCTGTTCATGGCACTGTTAATGAAGATTTTCTAACAATTCTCCTACTCCAAAAATATACCACTATAACTATAATATGTTGTTTATAACCATGTTTTCTACAATGTTCATATTGCTCATTGCATTATAATATGTTCGTCACGTTTCGTGGTATTTACAAAATTTGTTGCGTCTGATTCCATATTCTTTATCTTTATACGTGCCTCCATAAATGTCATATATTATCTCTCAATACCACAATCTCAGTCTTAATAATTGTACAATATAAACATTATACGAACTCCATTTTTGTTACGTATGTACTCACTTCTGACTGTCACTTTATGCAGAAAAGTTGGCAGGCGCATGTAAAACCTGATGTTTTCTATTCGACGAACAACCGCTTCTCTTTTCTCTGTTCATTCTTTCCTCGACGCGTGTTTGAAGGCATGGCCACGAAACGGGAAGAAAAAGGCTAAAAGGGAGACTCAGAAGAGAATTAGAAGATTACTGATATACAGCGATGGAATATTTTCTATCCTCGAGGCGCAATACGGAAGAATTCAGCGTGACCGTGATCACGCCATCCCGAGAATCTTATATTGTTACCATTATCATTAGCATCGGTACGACGAGGGAGAACGTCTCTCGAGAGATCCGGCTATCAGTTATTTTGCTGGCCGGTTGACGCGGAAACGGACATTACACGGTTAGGCTGAGGAGATCCATTAGAAATCATTAAGCGCGTTAAAGGAGATTCGTCGTGGCTGAGCGAGAAAACGGAATTATCGCTGATTTTGAAGCAGGAGTAGCCTTTTTTTTTTTGTTAAGTTTTGCCGAGACCTTTTAGACGAAACACGCTTCGTCAGAAACGTCAAAATTGCAATCTTCTTAGTACCGTAAGCGGAAATTGATTATCTCTTCACACATCCGAGAGATCGCTTATTTTCGCAAAGGAGATTTAATTTTATCAGTGTTGCAAGGACAATGGTATTTTCCAAGGATTTTCCAAAATATTGGAATTTTTACCCCCTGCATAAATTCGTTTTTTAGTTTGTTCTTGGTCAATTTCTACTTTTGGTAGTATCTCGACATACACATGATGCATGATGTATCATCCTCAAATTATCAAGGCGTTGGCACGTAGGACATTCAAAAGAATCTAAATATACGAGCAACGAAGCACCGGAAAGTAAAATATAACCAATAGAGGCAATTCAATTTTAAAGAACGTAGAAATGATTTCTAAGAAGATCGTGTTTAAACAATCGTCAATTGAGGAGCAATTAAAATTATTTCCAGATTGAAAAATATAAAGCACCACGTTTTTATACATTTTTAAATCGTTATTATTGACAGATGATCAATGCCACCTCAAAGTTGACAGCAAAGTGGGCAGCAAGGCGAATGATAATTTTATGGCAGGGAACGTTGATTTATTCTATTTGGCTATCAGATGCTAAAGGAAATTTTATAATGAGAAATTTAGTCGTGCTGCGTGAATACTCATTGATTAGTTCTTGGTAACATGAGAGCGTAGAAACGTTTTATCGAGTCGATGTTTCCTCTGGGCACGCCATTACTAACGACCGGATATCAGGTTGGTATCGCATTATCGCCGTTGATACCGTTCAATGGAGACATTCCTATTAACGCTTTCTGTAGGTGGAATCGGGACGCTTTGAGCAGTTGGCGTGAAAAAAACTTGTACCGCGACGCCCAAGACAGTAGTTATCTAGAAGCGATGCCAGTATATTTCACATACGTGTTCCAACCAGATATCGAAGAACTTTACAACAGCTGTTGATGATCGAGAAGGATGAAAATACTTTTATTATAGTTATATTGGCGCGTTTATAAATCTCCGTGCATTTCGATAAATTTTCACATTCGACTGAATTCGTACAAATTGATGTTAGTTAATCCGTTATTGATGACAGCTGTTGATAATCAAGAAGCATGAAAATGTTTTTCTTATTATTCGTTTCGAAATCTCTCATTCATTTTTATAGTTTTATTGAAACTGAAATGTACTCATACAAATTGAATCTATGAGAGTCAATGATTTATCAAAATATCATAGGTATTTTCAATTTCTTCAAATTTCATAAAATTGCAAGACTCTAGGCGACGAATTAATATTGGCGAGGAAAGAAACTTTTCACTCTTCGACCCAGAAAAACCCTCCAAGAATTTATCCATCCAAAAATTTATCCACGCCTCATGAATTAATGATTTATCTTCCGCTTGGCGGGAAAGATCCGCGTTGCCAGTAGTGGCTCGAATTAATTGCCGCGTTTAAACGGATAAAAGATGGCTTGCTGTGGTGATAACCGAAAAACAGTAGAAGCAAAGCGAAGAGGCTCGTTATCATAGATGTAACGCCTGTGCCGTGAGAGGCGGCCCGCTATTATCTCGCGGTGCGTTCACCCATGCCGGTGAGGATCTCTAAAGTTTATGGTGGTTGTCAAAGCAGTTGAATGCCGGCCGGGACGCGGAGGTCCTTTCGTCGGCGAAACGACGGCCGATGATCTTTCTTTTTCCTTTATTACCCTCCGCTTCGTCGTACTGTACGCTTCTCCCCTGTACTGTTTCTCATCGCGAGCTAGCGATTCCGCTTGGTATCTCTTCGTGAACGTCCACCGTGGCCGAGTCGTGCGTGCTATTACGCGCGAATTTTACCCGCGCTAAACGTTACGTCCGATTTAAAGTCCTGTTTGCAAGATGACTGCACACCTGGCTGAATCAGCAAATTCAGATAAAATATGTACCGACGATATCATAGTACAATCACTTTTTAATAAAATCGAAATGAATTAAATGAAAAAAAAATTTAAATCTTAGATTTGTATATCCGCCGCTTTGTTGCGAAATAACTGATTGGACCAAGCGCAGAATTTTTTGGATGACTGTCTTCAAAGTTTTTCTTGTTGAATTTCGTTCGAATCTATCTGTAATTGTTCCTTGAGTAGGTCTGATTTGGATTTTGAACACTTAATATTAGTCTTCTGATCTGATTTTTTTTTCTCGATGAAATTACGGTCGGATAATTGTGGAGATCATTTTCAAATTCAACCAGAAATAAACGAATAATCTGCTTTCGATCAAACAATGCGAGATCTTTTCAACTTTGTTGCCACTGCGTTTACACGAACAATTTTGAACAATTGAAGATCCACCGATTCGATTAATAGTTAACTAGAAGTTGCCTAAATAAAACTTAAAGCAAATTGTCATCTGTTTAATATACGTATGACAGATACACTAGAGGATTAGGGAACAAGCATTCATTCTTTTACAGCCAGTGAACTTCTCTAGATCGCGTTGCGTTTCATTAGCGTCTTTTTTCCCCATCGTTCCATCTAACAACCCCGATCGAGTATCAGCTTCTCCGAAAGCAATCGACGCGAAGCAAACGATGATGAAACGTTGATACGAGGACGACGATCAAACCTAAGAACAAGCATGCTGTACACATTCATCGACGGGCGTTCAAGAAGCTCCTTCTGCTGGTAGATTTTACGAGCTTCAAAATACGTAACGAAGTTTCTCAGTAATTTAGTTGTTATCACCCGGCACGTTCTGAGATTTCAAATTTTATTAGCCGGCGAATTTAGATAACGACAAAGTCAAGAGAGCCAGTATATAGCATCGATTCTTCGATTCTAGTTGCTGGTTGTGTCTAGCTGCCATTGTTATCATCGCCTACGATACTGATACAGTAATTGTTGTATACGCACGATGAAAAAGATTATAACGGGTGTACGGCTTGGTACACTACTTTCTCGCGTTGAACGACTTTTCATACTGGTTTCGCGTTGCACAACCGCCTCTCGTCTCACAATTGGTTCTCGATTGAATCGATGGGATCGAGTACCTCGCAAGTAGATTCGAATATTCCAATTTTTATATTTATCATTCTGTTTATCTTCTATCTTTACGATCTCTCCTGACGTAACGAGATAGTGCAAGTTCTCGTCGTTCGTAGTTTTCAATTTTTCGTTTTCAGAAAATCGTTTCAAACTGCAACTTGATAACAAAGAAGATACATTCTTTAGTACATCGTTTAGGAATTCTCGAAGGTGGACAATTTTTGGCGTGAGAGATTTTCTTATTTTCTGTATATACAATTTTCAAACGTTGCGCACAGTAAAATAATTTCTTTACTGATATAAATGTTTCTGAGCAATCACCGTATACATAAAAAATGAATTACACGTGTACGATATATGTTACTTTCACGTTCGATCTTCGGACGATCTTCTAACGATTTTGCAAGATTCGACTTGCGAGATTTTCAAATTTTTACAGAACAGCGTGCTACTTGTTCGTTGAAATCTATAGATACTTTTTCAAAAGCTAATACATCGTGAGTATACTCGTCGAGATATCTTCACGTAACTTACACCATGAAACATAGATATCGATAACTGGTCTTGGATTCGTAAGTACATATTGGGCTTGATCCCATCCCTATTTCCGATCTACGACGACCGACAGACAGAGAGAGAGAGAGAGAGAGAGAGAGAGAAATTACTAATACCAGAAAATTGCGAAACGACCTCCAAAGTAAAAGAAGTTAAACACGAGACGATTTACTTTAACGTTTCTCGCCGGCCTGACTTCCACGAAATCCTCCACCTCGAGGTCCTTTTTCCTACGGCGTATCCTGTACCCGGCTGCTTTTACGAGCAAGAAGGAGCCAGGGACCGGCTGCACGCCGGTACAACAGGTACACACCGGCCTCGTGCGCCGCGACCAGATCGCGTGTGCTACGAGCACACCGACGAAAAAGGAGGAAACGAGGCGGACGTCGGTGGTAGCGGGTGATACCACCCATTTCCGGCAGCCCTCAGGCCATCAGGTATTGGACGACGACTGCAAATAGCTTACGTGCTGCTGCGTGCCACCGTTCCACCGTTTCCAACTCAATTCTTCCTCTTCTCCCCTTCGCCTCTCCTCCCTCCTCGTCTTTTACGTTTCCCTGGCTGCTTCGTTGAGCCTTCGAGGATAAGAAAATTTCTGTTTAATCGCTGGTTCACGGTGAGAAACATAGAAGAGCTTGCGCAGTTAAGTGGGTTCATAGAATTCGAAAGAAGTTTTTATTTCTAACAGGTTTTTATTTATTGGTTGTTTGGAAGGTTAGTTCAGAAGATTGTGGATGATGTCACGGCTACACTTCTTGTATGAACACACTGAAAACTTACATATGTGCATTTTATATTAAAATAATCCGTCTTTTGATCTTTCGAGCGATTACTCAATCCCTTTAATTGGTGCAACTTGCAATGCTGGCAGAAACGTCGAGAAGAGATCCCTTCTGAAAACACGGTTTCCATTCGGAATGATGTATTTGATGATACATAAACTGATTGGAAATAATTGCAAATATAAAATATTGCGTTAAAATGTTGCATTTGGTCCTTGATGAGTTAAACGAAAAAAATTCATTCCCGTAGATTCCATGGTTTCCAACTAACACGAACTTAAGATCATAACCTCATTTACGAGATAATGCCAATAGAAACATCGGGAGTGGTACGTGTATCGGCTCGTTGGATGTTCGGTTAACTAAGGTACCTGACCCGGAACATCGCGTTTAGCTGCTCGTTATTTTTGCTTGTTCGGTTCGCGTGCGGATACGCGGTGTGTTCGAGGAGGAAATCCAAGAATGCTGATCCGCTCCGGTGGACGCGCGCGAGCGATCGCCCGCATATGAGCGGCTATTGCGCGCAGAGCAATAAACTATCGTATCCCTTACTCGATCGGATATATTATCGTTCTAACGATTCGGTATGTAGAACGCCCCGGGTAACCGGACGTAAATTTCGTGGCACGAAAATTAAACGAACGAAACTGCGGGTGATTTCTTGCCGGTGATTTCTTCACAGTTCTCGAAACGAAAGCCGAAAAATGGACAAATTTACGTCGGTTAACGTTATTCGTGGTTGTATTTATTGGACAGTTTCATTGTATCGTCTGGTAATTTTTTATTTTTCAATATAGAAGTCTTGAGATTGTCAATATCGAGATAACTTTAATATCGAGGTGTCGTTAGTATTTTAGCTGTAATATTTAATCCTGAAAATTTGCTTATTGACATCTCTAGGATGATAGACCTCTTTGTCACGAATACTTTGCACTTTGTTTCAACGTCCAAAATAGAGTACTCGTTATGAATGAACTATCTAAATCTCATTTCGTTATATTTTTATTATATCTTTATTTTCTAATCATATTTTTAAAAATACGAATTTGCATAAATGTGTTTCCTCTTCTTGAAACGAGACTTTTTCTTTAATCGATCATATCATAAAAAAAATCGTCGCAATGTATAAAGTTGACGAAGAATTAATAAATCACGGCATCCAAATAAATATATCAGATTAAAAATACACAGCCTATTCCCAATAACCAACGTCTCGTACTTTAAAAGAATTACCTGTTGGCAACGTTTCCTTCGGCTTCCCTCAAGATCGATATATCGGTACGAGCGTTCGTCATACGAACGAAGAAGCGCATATTCTGAAGAGCCACGGATACAGGGATATCTCGCCTCGAGGCCGGTTACGCAAGGATAATAATTATCGTTGCGGTGTACCTGAAGAGTCGTGAGCGGCGCTGATCAAACGACTCTGCCGAACGAGTCGCCAAGAATCGTGAACAGTGGGGAGGAGAAAGAAGCCCAAGGGGCCCAACGAAGTACTGCAAGATCCAGTAGCACCTGCCGCGAAAATTGACTTGGAAAATTGACGAATCCTTGCAGAGAGAAATGATGAATCGGGACAGACTTGGATTTCTTCCTACTCTCTTTACCTCTTTTACTTCTCTTTCTCTTTTTTTTTTTTTTGCTTTATGTATTCAATTTTTTTCTTGCTCTTTCTCCAAGTTTCTTAATCTTCTTTCTGTATTCATTTTTCATTCGTTTTCATGCCTCTGTATTCTCAACACAAATCTTTCCTGGAAAATTTTCACATCACAAATTTTTATCGAAGAACAAACTAACTAATTCATCTTTTTTAAGTATACTTTGTTATAAAAGTGATATTTATACAAATATATATTTATGTTAATCTAGAGGGATCGAATATACTACAGATTTTATTTTTGACATTTTTGCACTTTACAAGTGCGTCTACAATCTACTGAGAAAGTGTTAGTACGAAACACGCTCGATTGCTCACTTCTCGATATCGTTTTCCCCCCGCTTTTTCTCTAAAATCTTTCCCAAAGCGTTAACCGTTCATGATTGAACCAGGGAAGAATGTCGAGCTCATAACTCCAAGCGAAGGAGGTGCAACAGGTAGCAAGGGTATAATCGTTCGATGCAATCAAGATCGTGAAGATTAATCTGAGAGGGGTTGTATGGCGTCAGGCCAGCAGCGTCGTGCATTCCGCAATTTTCACGCGGTGTTCGCGCCGAAATCATCGGCTCTCTGCGTAGGCAGATAATTGCTAATGGGTGGCCGAATGCATGGCTGTTCCTCTTTCACGTGGGAACGTATTCTTCTCCCGTTGAACAAAGTATCTTAAAAACTAGAGGATTACATACTTCACAGATAGATTCGAATCCATAATTATAAGTACCTACGTCCAATTTAAGCAGAATTGTTTCAAGTGTTTTATGTGTACTTCAGGAAATGAAAATAACAGTGGTGAATGGGATCAAGTTGATTAAAATTTTTTAAAACGGAGTTCTTTTTATTTTATTTTTATACGTATCAATGATTTTTAATTCGACGAAACATTCATGGAATCTTCGATTTGCTATCGGTGTAATAATTTTTTATTTGCGTCAGAGATTGTTTTACTTGACCCACGAATATCTCAGTTCGAACATGTTTCTTTCATTAATCAGTGTAACGATTACTGATCATTGCATGTGTGCGTCTACAAGAACTGAAAACAAAAATCGAAACTCGTTTTGAACGAATCTAACGTATATACAAACGATATCATTTCCCGATCGGGTCCTCTAACAATTATTCAGAGTCAAGCTACTACTTGCGAAAGTTTCAATACTTATAAACATCGAATTACTTATCAATACCTTTTCAAAACCTCGTAGATACTCGTTTCAGGGTTTGAACATTTGTTTGTATTGCAAGTGTATTCGTTGAAATATTCTCACATTAACGAAACAAAAAAACTAGATAAATTAAATTCAATGTCATATTCAACATATACGTCGAACTTAATGAGACTAGATTAAACGTTAATGAAATGTACATGTCAAATTACAATGAAATGTATGATAGTGTACGTTGAGCTTAACAAAATAAATACGTTGCAACTCATTGGAAGCATGTTATTTTCGAGTGATTATCGAGCGTTATTACATTCGAAATCCGTGAAACTCAGATATCGAACTTGATTCGTAAGTATGTATTGAACTTGTTCTCATCGTCTGGTAAAGAGACTGCGTTTGGCCTTGGTATCCGTGGCCTGTAAGTCGGATGGGAATATTTATCAGCTAGCGGCAATTGCAGCTCTCCTGCAGCTCCCGATGCCACCGCGGCCGCCAGAGATAGACGTGCGATTAGAAATGTCTTGCGTCGATGTCAGCCGGCAATTAACTCTGCTTCGCGTTCTGGTTTATGAGAAACTTGGTCTGTTCGATTGATCAACATGGCGTCTCGCGTAACCACTGAAAATTAGAAAAAGAAACGAAAGGAACGAAAACTTTCCAGAAACGAAAAGAGATATAATCTATAATCCGGTTTAATCTGTTTGCCGAGTCGGATATTTCTGTAATTGGCAAATTCATTGATAATATAGACGAGTTAATTTCGAATAGATAAAGTCCAAATTGGGAATAAAGAAAAGATAAGAGAGTCACGTTTTTTTCATAACAATACTGGCGTTGGTAAAATTCGATTTTCAAAGTTCTAATTAAATTACTAATTAAGAGACTGCTGATTTTATAATTAAAAAACCTGTCCAGATATATTCACGACATAAGAAGAAAAAAATCGATTAATCTGATTGTAAGTATTGTGCTCTTCAGAATACAAGCCTAGTATGTAAAATAATCTGCCGACAATTTTAAAAATTTGAATTTGCATAAAAAAGCTATTAATTAAAAACCGGCAACGATTGAATTAATTAAGGAACAAAATCAAACGGTACGAATTGACTTCCATTGATATTTGAAGCCCCGAAGTGTATTCTAACTTATCATCAGCTATCAGGTTATTCAACGACGGTTGAGATAAGGAACTGACAATAATTAACAAGTGGATAAAAACGTAACGAGCCTTTTTCTAACGACCGCAAGTGACGTTGAAAAAAAAAATCAGAATCTTAAATTATTTATTAAGAGGCACGAGATGCTATCGTTAAAGTAACCTCGCTGAAGAATCGCTGCGGATGACATCGTTTAGCCTTTTTATTAGTTCGAAAGGATATAAAGATTTCCGGGCCATATACACACGCGTTTGATTCCTGTCATGTGAATATATGATGAGAGGATGGACAACTATAAACACGCATAGCAATCGAAAAACAATATCACTGGATCACGATTCATTACGCCTACCAACCGGAGGCGTTGCAAGACATAATGTATCGATTCTTGCTCGAGCTTCTCAAGAAGCTGCAATGATCGATAAAAAAATATTTATTTGCCGCTATCTTTCGAACGTATGAAAGTGTTAATATCCGGATTAATAAAATACAAGATTTGTCGCAAAGAACTTCTTACAAAAAATTGTGCCGTCGAGATTGATTAATAAAATACAGAATTTGTCTCAAGGAACTTCTTACAAGAAATTTCATCATCCAGAAATATATGCGTTTTTCATTTGCTTCTGTACATAATATTTTGCTCATTTGCAGGTGGGTTCTAATATTGGGATTTTTTACTCTAATTTTTATAGACTGTGGGTCGTGAAAGTGTTCGAACTTTCGTGTTATCATATGAAACATTTTGAAATTTCATCAACACTGTAGCGAGACACGATTATCGTGACACCACATTGGTAAAATTTGATAATTTATATAAAAGTATAAGTTATACAAGATATTTATTGTAAATATATATTTAGTAAAAAAAATAGCCATTAAAACATTGGCTTATTAATATAATGAATTGCGGCACAAATTCCTTGAAATTTTTATATATACTATTTTTAGATTTATTTCAAACTTGATTAATGTAATCATGATAGTTTTAATGAAATTTCGTAACATTTTGTATGATGCACATAGTATACGCATATAAAGAATTGCGCACAAGTATTTAAAAATGCGGTTCACGTTATCCACTGTTAATGCTTTTGCTTTTAGTGTCTGACATAATGTGGAAAAGTGGACGAGATTGAAGAGAAACCGGGCAATGAAAAAGAGCAGAATACGGTACTTTTACGGTACATAGAATATATTAGTTGAACTATTTATATTTTGAACCGGACATTTTAGATTCTACGTGAAGCTATTTAGATTCAAAAAAAAAAACTTTGGATAAGTGGAAACTTGCCGATAAAAAATATATTGCATTGAGAAATTACATTGAAACTATACGAAAACAAAACGAAGACAGGTCATATTTTAAGAAACTTTATTGCTACAATTTGTCGCCAGAGTTAGAGAGAAAAAGTAAAGTTTATGCACCTTTGAAATTGATTTTTCCGCTAGCTTTCTAACCTGTTGACCGAGAAATTCAAGTTGGAGCTACCAATACCTATGTTAAATGCACGGATAAGTGATGTGTATGCCACGAGTAAGGAATAAAATTTCTCGCTTCCCTCGCGTACATGTAAATGAAAGACGTCCTCTAACGTCTTATAAATTTGCATAAACAAGCGCCAATAATTATTACAAAATGTACATCCATGTAAATAACTCAATACAAAATCAACAACTGGTGTATCTTTCACGATATACCGGTTGCTAGGTGTTAACCAACAAGTAAATACAAAGTAGCTAGTAGCTGCACTCTACGACTAGTCCAACCACGATGGAAAGGATGCGAGCAACGTGTCACCGCGTTATTAATTCGTTCGAGCGAGTAGCGTAGCGGCTGTGGATTGACGAGCGCGGAAGTAGAACGTATTTACGAGGATATAAAGAAACGCGTGAGCTGGATAAGACGATAAACGACGCCGGTATTTCGAGCCTTTTAATTTTCATCGTCCAGCCAGGACAACGACCCATTTAAGACTCGCGATCGTCCCGTCGTGTCTTGACGCATTCGTTCGTTCGTTCGTTCGTTCGTTCGTTCGTTGTCGCGTCTTCGCTGTGCCGATCGATCACGTCCAAGAGGGAACACCTGCGGTTCCGCCTGCGAAAAAAGAAATTCGTAAAAAAGAAATAGCAAATCTCACATGCCTGTGCGAATCCTCTCGTTTGACTGTGCTGGCGTCACTTGGGAGGCAAAAAGAAAGGGAAATTTGATCCGTTTTTTTGTTTTTCAATCTCTTGTGTGACGATTACTGGAAATGAGAGCTGGAAGCGAGAAGAAAACCGATCGTCATTGAATTGGTAATATTGTAATGATCATTACGTGAACAAGTTATGTTTAACTTCTGAGTGATATCATTAGGCCATTGGGGTTTAAGATATTTAATTTTGATTCGATTACCAATCTCTTTAATTAATAATCAAAGAGTGTGTAAAGTACAAAGTAAAATTGAATATTCCAAATGTAATATAAATTGTACTGCAAATATCTGTAACTTAATAGTTCTTTTTCAGGATTGAATCTGATGTTAAACAGAAAAGTAGTTAGATTAAGATGATATAACGAAGTTTGAAAACTCACGAGATATTGATGAGTGCAACTTGGCCGTCGTACCACTCTGTTTATGGTTCTTTCCGTTCGTTGAAAGTGATATAAATGACACAACAATAGTTCTTGCGAACTATTCATTTTTTTTGTTTCATCGCAAGCACTGTTGGAAATGTCACCCTCGTGTCGTAACATGCATGTAACTCGATCCGGCGAATTAAGGACAAATTAGTGAATTTTAATGTACCTTCGTCTTCCAACTTATCAAATTATCGCAAGAGCTTCTCCTTCTTGCGGTTTAATACTTTCAATTTGAATGGAACAACTATTCTTTGATAACTTGCTCTTTCCCACGAATGTTCGTAACATAAAGACGCATTAGACAATGGCTTACATAAACAATAGAAATTCCGTCATAGTTGAAGAATCAACACAATACGATTCAAACAATAGTTCCTTCGCAAAGATCGACGTATCGAGAAATCTCACAGAATTCCATCGAACTCCGAACCACGAAACGAAACGAAACGAAACGCAATGGTCAACCAACGTAAAACAAGGAGAGCCGTGAGCAGCGCGAGGCAGAGTCACGCATTTCCCTTCGCGCACCCGTGAGAGACTCTCTCATCCCTCGATAATTCGAAAAAGCCGCAGCTTCTTCGCCGCCGTTTCAGAAACACGGTGTTCAAACGATGATCACGTAGGCTCGCGGGTTACACACGCTTAACCACAACGAAACCACGACCGAGTGGAGTGGTGAAATGTTGTAATCGGCCGGTTAGCGTGGCCTGCGCGTTTCTACATTCCACGAGTTTGCAAGATTCGTCGTGAATTTCCACCTAGCCGGAACAGTTTCTACGTAGGTGGATATGTAGTCGGTTAAGAGCCAGACTCAAGTCCGAGTATCGGCTCTTAACCGAGAACACGGTTTCTCGAATCCATAAGCCTGTTTGTGTTAACGTGTTAGAACAGCTGGTGACTTAAGTATAAAAACTAAGTAACAAAGTGACGAAACGATGAAACCGAAGAAATAGAAAAAAGTTGATAATATGATAAGAGAATGCAAGTTTCTAGTTGTACACATATTCCCTTCAATTTTCCGCAAATATATATCTATACAAATCCGTATTCTGATTGTAATATATTATCCAGCTATCTATAAATATATTATCTATTTAATTACATTATATTAATACGAAGTTTTGTTTTTATAAAATCTATGAGAATGATACAGCGATCATACGCAATGCAATTATTATATCTTTTTAGAATAACAATAGAGTTCGTTACTATCGAATGTGTCTTGCTTACTTTTGCACAAACTTTTCTATACTCTCAGAAAAGAATCTACTTCCTTTAATTTCTTTCCTGGTTCTCCTCACGTGTAATTCTTGAGTCATTCTTTTTTTAACCTCATCAATCCAGTCAAGTACATTACGTGAAAGAGTTTGAAGAACATTATCTCTCGAAAGTCTTGATATTTGAAACCTGTTTCAAATTCGAACGAAGATCGATCGATGCCAATAAATAAGAGTTCAACGCTACAGACAGAATTGCGAATAATTATTGAAACCACCGTCGCCACCTAATATGTAAATTCCTTCTCTCCCGAATTGTGATTTCTGAGCGACGTCTACTTACAACGCTTACAAGAGATTGCTCCTGTAAAGAAGAGCAAGTCGAATGGAACCAGCGGGAACGCAACGAACTCGTAAGATGACTACCGAGTTACCGCGGGCCGTTCCAGGAATAATAACACAAACGGCAGAATATAGGGGTATGGACGAGTTGCTCGTCGGAACCAGGACGTAGAGCGGTCGGCCTCCCCCTATTCGTACGGGCTTACGTTTTCATCGGACGCTTGATAAACGGCGACATAAATCCAGCGGGCAACGTTCGTTAGAATGGATCTCTCCCTGAACGTGGCTTGCTCTTC
Organism: Tetragonula carbonaria; assembly: GCA_032399595.1. Lineage (NCBI taxonomy): Eukaryota > Metazoa > Arthropoda > Insecta > Hymenoptera > Apidae > Tetragonula > Tetragonula carbonaria. Next base: position 20,539,433 of record JAUCRC010000001.1, on the reverse strand, counting down.
ATCATCGTTTCTCTGGTTACAGACAAGAAGGTCGAACGAAAGAGAGAAGGCAAGAAGATGATGATGATGATGATGATGAGGAGGAGGAGGAGGAGGAGGAGGAGGAGGAGGAGGAAGAAGAAGAAGAAGGAGAAGAGGGGAGAAGTTGTTCGTGTATAAGCCGCGTGTAGAAGTGCAGATACCAGAGCGATCGCGTGGGCGTTACACGTTCTCTTGTTATGGGGAGCCATCGTATTCTCATGTAGATCGAGCTCTGTCCACACCTCGGTCTCCCGGGCATAAAGTCTCGAACGTCGATATCGTTTGTAAAATCCTCAGCTATAGAACTTCTCGGTCTGTTATTCTAATTCTGATAAATGCGATTTAAGAATGATAAATTTCTTTCGCACACAGTAACGAGGAATTTATAACGTGACGATAAATAAAATTTTGACATTTTTCCCGAAAGGAAAATAATTTTAGTTTCACATTGGAAGTATCAGAACAGTCAAAATCATCGATTCGGATCATATTTCGTAGGAATTTTCTAAATTTACGACGATGCATTTCTTGAAACACTTTTCACATATTTTCGCAGGTAGAATGCTTCTTCTATTCGTTATTTATTTCTGATTATAATTAGAAAAATCTAAGTGTGGTCGGTTAATTTTCACACTTGTTTGAAACGAACAAATTTTATTCTTTCTTTCCGATTCATTTTTGCATGTTGAATCATTCTTCAATCGATTTCCTATTCTCTATCAAAGTATTAATTTGTGTAATTTAAAACATCTGCATGACTCACACAAGGAAGTGAAACGATTCTAGGAAAGTCGTAAAGAATGAGAAAGCAGGTAGTTGAGAATTTCATACTTTTGTTCGTTAAATGGAACATAAAGACGCTATGGGGTAACCTATCCAGTGTACTTACATACGTGACTCAACCACAAAGAGAAATTGACAGCCATTCCATGGGTTTGTGATGCTACACTTCGCTGCAGTGTGATTGAAGAAATCTGCAATTAAAAAAAATTTTCTATTAAATTAATCGTTCGAAATTACGCAAAGAATTCTATATATGAAAATATATGAATTTTGTATACCATCACTTACATTCTAATATGCTTCTTTATATTCCTGATTCGTCTAGTTTTCACATTTTCATCTCATTTCATCTTAGTTCCTGTTATAGTAGTACATATATGTAATAGTTCACGAAAATATTCGAACATTTTAGTATACAGTGATCCACGAAAATATTCTGTGCGTTATTATAAACATTTTGATACTTTAATAATGACAGCTGTAACTATACTTGGTTTATGAACATTCACAGTTTGGTAATTACAGAGGAATTACAATGAAATTCCATTTATTTGAATTCCATTCATTAGAAGGAAATATTACTTAGTCTGATTGCTGATGACTGAATCTACTTACGGCGATTCACAAAAGTATTCGAACACTTATTATTAAAGAATTTTTCTGTTCTTTAATTTAATACATATAATATTATACAGTATTACAGAGCGTCTTGTAATTTTATTAACGCACTGTAATCACTTTATTAATGAAATTTGAAACCAATGCGAAAATATGTAAAAAGTTATGCGAAAATGTAAAAGTTATAAGACGTTTATTACAAATATATATAATAAAAGAATTGCATGCAGCATGAATACTCCTTTTAAACTTAGAGTAATAAATAATTCTATTAAACATCTACATATAGTTTAAAACCTTTTTGTATTTGTTTAAATTTTCAGAGTATAATAACTATGATTGTTGAATCTCATTACATGTAATGTTAACGAAATTTCAAAACGCTTTACACAACACATACAAGATGTTAAATGTTCGAACACTTTCGTAAGCAATCGTACATAACGTTGAACAATACAAATCGCCTCAAATTTGATTTCGAGGACAATTCACACCTCGAACAACTTATAAATTCTCGCGGGCAATCAAACTACATTACACTATGCGTTCGACGAATAAATCACTGCATTAAAGAAGCATTTAACCCCCGCGCATCTTTCATCTTTGCACAGCGTTTACAAATCATCGGCTAATTGTACGCGTTTTCCAGTAGCCGACAATTAATACAGAGCGTAGAGAAGTCTCTCGTAGAGACCGATCGCCGAAGGCGTGCAAACCGTGTTGCAGCGGCTTTCCGCCGATTTCCGTCGATTCATCCCGCCACAATTCTACGCTTGCACGTACACACATCATCATTACACGAGCACCGCGTAATTACAGCTTCCGCCATCTAAGCAAACTAATGACTTACCAGGAACGATATTCGATCCTCGATCGTCGTCACAAATAGCGTTCGATTGCGGAAACTGATGCGTGTGTGGTTTATAATGGTCAATGGTAGCGAGATATTTGAGAATTTTATTTCAGTCATTCGTTATCGTTACTCATCATTATTATTCGTACTATTGTTGTTCACTAAAAATTAGATGATTTTTAAAGGATTTTTCTATGAATGTAAAATTTAGGTTTGATGTTGTTTCTTTTATTAGAGAGAGAAACTATCCTTGTGAATTCTTTTCACATCTTCAGGTTTCCATAAACTTTAACATGTAAAATTTATACACACAGACATTCTGAAATGTTTTAAATTTCAATGAAGTGTGAAGAAGTTCTTATTAATATGCACCACTTGGCTAAATTTTATGTTAAAAACGTTTTCTCAAAACACTTGAAAACCATCTTTATAAGGTAAACTGAGCGTGATGATTGAACAATGAAAGTTCAACAGGGTCAATTATTTTCGTGAAAATGTGCATAAAAATCGGTCACCTGTTTATACGAATAATAATTTCTTGTCTTGTCAGCAGGAGTTCACGTTTAACACGTGAACTAGATTCAATCGACAGAATTTCATTTAACCAGCCACTCGACAAAAGTTTTTTTAAAGTTCTACCTCAATAGAAAAAAAGAAAAGAAGAAAAACAAAAAACAAAACTTGTAAGCTCGCTAAGACAGAACAACCTATTCGTCGCATCCCTTGCCCGAATGAAATCTAAGCAAGGTGGCTGGCTGATTCTAGGAACGTGGCTGGATCGTGGCGAAATTATGAAAAAAAACCGCGTACTACATCTTCATCAATTAGCGATGCGATGCGACCGGTCGAAAGCGACGTGTAGGAAGCTCGGAATCCATTGTACTAGGAATCGACGTCTCCTGGCTGAGCGATCAGTGCCCGATTCAGCTGGCGTGTATCGTGTGCCTCGCTGCTCCGAAGAACCAGGCGGAGAACTCTCCCTAGGGAAGCCGGGACGACGCGGGGAATGCGATTTGATTCCTTTAGCATCGCGATCCAGACCGGGGACTGGCGATTTCATTTCTCGAAACAGCGAGTATGACCTTGAAAGGAGAGTTTCAACATGGTCGATTCTGGAAACAGGAGGTCGGAACACTTGTACCGATAAAAAAAAACCATTCCCGCCAATTAGAACCGTGATTTGTCGATCGTGTGTCGTGTGAAAATTGCTGGACAATGTTTGCTATTTTTCAGCGAGAGTAGGTGAACACCCTTCGAGTGTTATAATATTTCTCGATCAATACACGTTAACTAAATTTTGTTCTTCAACATCGTGATTGCGGAAGCAATGTCCAAGAGCTTACACAATATTTCCATCGACATTATTTCTTCAAAATCTTGTAAAGTTTGAGAAGAGTGTATAGCAGTACGATAATGTTCTTCTGTTTACAGTAACTTTTCTATCACTGACTTTCGATTAATTGTAAAGTACTTCTTAACTGTACATTATTATATGTAATATGTAATGTAATATGTAATGTAATATTATAATATATTCTCTACATGATTTAACAAGATTAATACCTTATATCGATGGATATATGTATATAAATAATACATGTACATAAATATTCGGTTTTTACCTAATTTTATTCAAAGGAATTCCATATCAGATGGAACTGATTTTAACATTTTTACTCAACAACAAGTATTCGTATCTTATACAACAAAATAGAAAAACTGGAAAAGCTGGAAAATTTAAATATGTTTCTCATTACAATTAAGATTAATTACTGAAAAGTTCACGTCAAATGCGAGAAAAATAACAAAATTGTGTCTTTGTTGGCTGGGCTCGTGAGCTCCTTCTTTTGTGACCAAATTCATGCTTAGCCTAGACCACACGTACAGTCTCTGCCGTCAATCGAAGCAAGTTTCTCTGCGCGTTTAATTACAGCTTTCGATAATTGTAGTTTTTGCCGATGCTCGCTCAATCGAACCGTAACGTTCCACTTATGGTTAATCTCTTCCAAACGAAACTTTCCTTTCTTTCTCTCTCTTTTTTTTTAATACCAGGCTCTTTTTGTACAGCTCATTAGGGTTCGTTTGTCTATCCATATACGATTTTTTTACAATTTTACGGTCGTGTTTTTACTCAATCTGTATTTGTCGAAAGCTTAAGTACTTTCTGTCGACGATTGCACGCGAAAGAAAAGCTACATCGCCAATTCAATGGAATAATCGCGTAAAACGTTTTACTTCAATTTTCCAATCGATGTTTCTTGAGAAACAATAATCCTTAAAATAAAATATTTTATTCATAATTGCTAACTATATATACTGAAATTGAAATTAAATTTAAGGTAGAAACGTGTGATTAATATATTTTTATTATATTTGTATGAATTCTTACAAAATAATTTATTCCATCGTCAAAGCAAAAAGGTGGTATAAAGTTCTGAGTGGCGGTAAGTACTTCTTGATAAACTAGAGTGAATTACTCGAGCATTTTATTGAAAAATAAAATTAGTAAAAATTCAGTCAACCTTATTCAATCTTATTCGACGCTTTATCGATTAAGTGTTGCAGTATCCAAAAATTGTCAATACACTTACAGAAGTGTGTTTCTTCCAATCATGTGCGTTTTGTTTACAAAGTACACTTATCGAACGGACTATAGAGCTTTCTGCCACGACGTAGTAACGATTTAAAGAGACAGAGGCAAGGCAAAAGTCCCGATGTAGCCAGACTCGGCCATCAACAGCTCCTCTCTCCTTTTTCTGTGGTATCCTCCACTTTACTTTCTGGCCCTGATGAACCACGTTACTACGTGAGCCTTGTTATACACGCTTGCTGCGCGAAAGAGAGAGAGAGAGAGAAAGAGAGAGAGAGAGAGAGAGAGAGGAACAATCAAGACAGGCGGAAAAGCTCATCAACAGGCGAGCAAACACGGGGGAAGGGATGCAGAGATTAGGATTGAATCGAAGGCAGGCCTTCGTCCCGTTGGAAAAATACCAAGAGTCCAGATGATTTATGCTCGTGACGTTCGATTAACCACCAACAGGAAAAAGTTGACCTTCGTCGTTTTTTGTTCTCCGCGGAGGACGCAAGGCTTCGATGATCTATTGTTCATTAGACACTAACCGCTTGAGATTCGAATTTTTGTAATTGGCTAATTGTAGCTGATTCACAGCTGGAAGAATTGGTATTATACGATAAAGTTCGTCAACGAATTATCTGAAAAGATACTCGTGATGCCTGAGGAGTTAAGAAGTGTTCTGTGCTCATTATTATAAAAATTGCACTATACTCTTTCAAGTTGTGAGAATAAAAGAATAAATGCGCGGCTTATTTAATTGAAAAATCTTTCTATAATACTTGACGGAACGATAGGATTAAATCCAAGCCAAATCCACGCGGATTATCATGAATATTATAGCTGCAAATGAAAATGAACTGCATCGATGACTATTTGAACTAACAATTAAATCGCTAATTCACAGAACAGTTAACATGTGTTAAAATACGTCGTTCAAAACATACGTTCAGCAGTTTCTTTTGAATATTATCTTTCAATGAATGTAACATCAACGTAACATATGACGACATGATTCCATCCGCATGGTTTCTTAACTGCGTCAGATATCCGATAATTCAATATTGATATTGAAAAAAATTTCGACTCAAGATCATGACATCGTACAACATCGTAGGGAACTCAAAAGAAATCGTCATCACCGGAGTCGACAGAAAAAAAAAAAAGAAACAATCTAAGAAGAGATTCTATCGTAATTGATCGACGAGGATATCTATTTCGTTAGTGACTACCGTTCGGCTCGATTGGTTATCGAGAATCGATCAGGAAAGCTTCCGAACTGTTGGTTGCTCGCAGTCGTAGAAATCTCTTGCCTTTCTCGTTGGCTCGTAACCGTTGAGAGATATGACGTTGATTGCTCGTCGTGGAGGACCTCGGGATGAACCGCGCGAGTCGATGACCCCGAGGGTGCTCGACCCTTCTCCAGGACGAGCCGCAACAAGGGAGAAAGGACGAACGGACGAAGAGGAGAGAAGAGAGGAGAAGAGAATCACTATCGAGGAAAAGTGGATTTCCATTGGACGTCGATCGTTCGCGCTGCTGATCACGGCACGTGTTCTCTCGTAATTTGCTTGTATCACGAATGCCGGGAGATTGAATGGAAGCTGAGGGAATTATTGAAAGGAAATATTGAAAGGGAGAGGAAAATAAACGATAATCATTGCTGGAAATAATTGACACGGGTTTATCGTTATCATACTGCTTATAGAATGTATTATTAATATACCACTTTGTTTATTAGAGAATACTAATTGATTAGATCCAAGTATAATTGCACTGTGGTGAAAGTTTTTTGATTCTACGTTGAATACGTATAAAATTATTGTAGATTAATTTCTCGACTCTTGCTAACTACAATCTCATTGTTCAAATAATTGAAGCAGTAAATGAAGATTGAAATTATGAAGATTGAATTGTGAAATTATACGTGAAAACTGAAAAAAAAAATGTAAAAATAATAATTAATAATTAATCAATGTATGTAATAGTGACACTGAATGAATTTCTATTCATTGTCATATTGTTAACAGTAATTTATCACAAAATATGGTATATTTTCTTACCATTTATCCTTCAAACCACTATTTCAAATGACTATCTGCAAGAAGAAAGAAAAAAGAACAAAAACATACATACATTGTATTAAAATATAATACACAAGTTTAATTATGACGTGCAAAAATTAAGAAAGAATTTTTGATTCATTTAACCCTAATTTGTTTTACATAAAAAGAAGACGCAAAATTCAGATGTTCTTCAAGAATCATGAATTTCATGGGTTTTCCATGGTTCAAAGAAGGAAGAAAATGTACGAAGATGACGAAATCCGTCCGTCACGGTTCGTTGAACTATAAAAAACATAATTAAGCAGTTATTAATGCAGACGTAAATCACAGTGGCCGGCACAAAGCGAAATTTCATTTATCGCCGTGACTACGAGCTACAAGAATTTTAATTGCTCTTCAATTATGCCCGAAATTTCTTTTCTGCCGGTGACTCTATCCAACGACGTGTCCAATTTACATCGCGGCAATAACGCCGATAAAATCCTTTCGAGAATCGTGTTAATCCTATCTAAAAATAACCGTTTAACGATTCGATTGAATGTCGACGCGAATCTCGACATAAATTGTCGACGTTTTCCTTTAAATTCGATGAAATTTAACGTGAAATTCAGGATTATCCTATACAGTTTCATTACGGCAGACGAAATTTGTTTCATATTTGAATCAATTGTTTTGACAATACGATCTACCGAAATCGGAGAATTCGAAAACAGCTTTTAAACAGAGTTTCCATGTATTTCGAAGAAGAAACAGAATCCCTCGATCTATAACATAGACAGAATAAAACGCATTTCTCAGATTTCTTGGCCTCGTAATTTCTCGCTCAAAATAGTAATTATCAAATGCTTAGAAATTACAGAAGTTATACAGTTGTTAAAGAATTTCCCTATTCACAAGAATCTTTCGTCTGTGATAAACGATAGCGTAAAGTAAATCTTATTGAATTATTATTATTAACATTGTATATTAGTGATATATTTATTATTAGTAATAACAATAATTTAATATTAACATTAAATACAGAAGGATAAAAGTAATTAAAAGCTTTACACACAAAGGGTGACACAAAGATGAACGAGTCAATCTGGTATCTTTATTTAAGGAAAAAACAAAAGTGATAGACACAGAGTTATGGAGTGGAGAAACAGCAGCAGATCGGATGGAACAAGGAGGAGAGACGGTGAGTTCGACGAGACCTCGAGAAGGCAGTTCGTTCCTCTGGCAATACCTCTACTCTCCAAGGTGAATTTGTCGATAACGTCCCACGCCTACCAGTCCGAATAATTAATCACCTGTTCCCTATGAACTGACGTACCGTTAGAGAAGCCTGCCCTCAGGCTACGGCTGATAGTCTAACGGGTGGAAAACAATTTTGGGAGCATAATAGCCGCGCAACATTAAAGGGACGAGTTCGAAATGGTGGTTCACTCTAATTGCTGTAAATTGTGCGCCTATTTTTTTGGTATTAATTTCTTCTGCACGAAATGTCGTCGTTAATAAATATATAGAAAAAAATTTAAAGAATAAAATTTTAATTAGCTTTCAATAAATAGAATCCTTAAAAAGAAACTGTAATGCTCGTCTTGAGCAAAGTAACGAAATTATTCACGCGCGAATGTAAATGTTCCATTTATGTACATTTTCTGGTAATTATTGATCAATTCTATTCATATTAAATTTCTCAACATACCAACTCATCAAGAATTAGTCACTTAGTATTTGAATAATCAAACATCAATCCTGTAGAAACGTTGACTAGAAAGAGTGATAGATTAGTCTTCTAAACTATTCGTACGCAGCAGAAAATAATAGAAAGCTCAACGAAAAGATATTATAAAAAAAAGAAAAAGAAACGAGAAGCAATTAATAAATAGTATAAAGCAAAAAGAATTAATGAGGGTAAGCACCACAAATTGGAGAATTAAACGAGGAAAGCAATTGTCAGGATGTGAAAGTGTGTCCGACATACAATTTCGAGAATCCTCTGTTGACTACAACACGATCCAGGTGATTATAAACTGCCGTATCCTACAGATCGTAACCCCGAAGCCTGGAAAGAGAATTTCGGTAATCTGATATCGGCGAATTTCACTGGACGATTTTTATGTGGCCATTTAATGGTGTTTTAATTGCACCGTCTCACCGCCACGGCAGATTAAGCAGTAAATTCGCGTATTCATAAACCACTGTGCTTTACGAACTTATCTCACACATGCGTGCACATGTGCGAATTTCTCGCGATTTTCATTGATTTTGTACAGCTTGAGTCTCCGTACTGTTCCTCTATCGCTTCTGGTATCTTTCTTTTAGCCAACGTTACGAATCATTTGGATGCTGAGGATGTTACGACCTGAATTGTGAAATATCATTTGATCGGAGTTTACGAGGCAACAGAAAGCCTCGGTGATGGTTTTCTGATTAAAGAAGAATTTAATTTGATGGAGTTTTAAACAATTAGAACTTAATGTTACTTGAGATGATGACTGACCTAATTTTTAATACTGTCAGAAATACTTACTGTGCGTCTCTGTCATTCTTATTTGTTTATGAAAAATTATAGTATTCATAAATATACAAAATAAATGTTCAAACATTACGATATAATATTTAGTAGATGAAACAATTTCCACTTTTCAGTTCTGAATTTCCACTTTTCGATTTTAAATTGCACTTACAAAAATATTAGCTCGTGTAAATTTACCGCGATCTAGTCATGAATAATAATTTCAATACGCTGTCCTAGTGGCGGTATTTAAAATTATATAGTGTAATTTATAATTTATATTAATTAATAACGTATTAACAACATCGATTAACATTAGAACTACCGACAGTTAAGACGAAGTTATTTCTATCAAAATTATTTCGATTTCTAATAAATAAAAATAAAATAAAATTCATTGTATTATTTCTTTAGTTATCACTGTAAAAGTCATTGCATCGTTGCGGGGAAAAAATTGTAACATGAAATAGAAATTTTAAAATAAAATTGAATAAACCAATCATTTTGACTGGTGTGGTAGTTCTAGTGTTAATAAGATTTTATTGACTAAAAATTTTACATCCAGTTGTTCAGTGCTATCGATACACCTTTATCTTTCAATTTATTATCGTAACATTGAAAAAGTTAATCCAGATAAAAATTTGTACCATAAATTTGAAATATTTTTATACAATTAGGTATCTTATGTAATACTTTTAACAGTTCAAAAAGTTTTATTTCGCGTGTAACATAACATAAGCGTATAAGTTTACACATATCTCCACTGAATTATACTTATCCAAGAGCAATCTTCGACCAGTAAATAATCCCTTAAATGACTCAGCGCCTCTTGTTTAACGTCGAATACCACTCCAACGTTGAAAATATTTGAAAAACACCCTTGGTATTTATCGCACCCACGCGTATTAAAGGCTTCTCTTCTTCTCGTGTCCATTTCTTTTTTTTTTTTTTATTTTTTATTATCCGGCAAAGAGTAACAGTTTCGTCCAAGCACATTTTAGAGGCTTTCCTCAGAATGCCAGCGTCGCTGTATGATGTTCGAAAATGAAGGAGGCGTGTGAACGAGAGAACCAGCTTCGATAAAACAACAGCAGAAGCAGAAGAAGAAGAAAAAGAAGACGAAAAAGAAGAAGACCAAGAAGAAGAAGAAGAAGAAGGAGAAGAGAAGAAGAAGAGAATGATGATAAAGAAGAAAAAGATGATGAAGAACGAGAGTGAAACAGAGATGAGATAGGGGGGATAGGTGTATCTGTGTATCGGCTACCTGCAAAACCACTCTCCAACGATGAGCTATATATCGCGGATCCCTCCCCCGCGCGGTATCGCTTTAATTTTAAATTAAAATTCATGAACGGATTATTACCTTTTTGCCGGATCGAGTTACGCACTCTTTCGTCATGGTATCGCGCGAATCCTCACGTGTCTATCCATCTAACGCTTGTTTCACGCTACTATAAACATTTTTAACCAAAAATTAAGTTAAATGAGAATTAATGTAAAATTATAAAGTGAAGTCGGAAGTTGGAAAGTTAGATTATTATTCCATGGAGTGTGTTAATTGAGCTTTCAACATGGACGAAACATAATGATTTGAATTTTAATTACGCGTTTACTGTTCTTAGGAAAATTTGTCCTTTGTTGGCGCTGTTCATGCCAACAAAATTTTTGGCAACACTGTAGAATTTATAGACACTATAGAAACAAATTTTTGGATACTATAAAATTTAGAGACTTTCAGAATTACTGGGCAATAGGGATACTAATTTTTGGGGATTGTAGAATTTATAGGCATTATAAACACTGATCTTTAGGCATTATAGAATTAATAGCCAATAATATTTTGATGCTGTATAATTGTAGAATTATAGACATTATAATCGTTCGTGTCCTTACTGTCGCATCATCTGATTTTCAGCGATTAGTGACTAATACTTTAGAAATTTGCCTATACTTACACTGTTAAACTATAAAGTTTATATCAAAAAATCGGACGAAAGAAATATTTTACAAAAATAATCGTTCAAGTTCCAAATCTTTAGGATCTAATCTCCAATCTATAAAGGATCATGAATTATCCGTTTCATGTATTCTGTTAATTCTAGTATTTACCAATCTTTTCATTGAAAATGATCATCGTTCCAATCCAAATGTTTTCGCTGTAGATCTGAAACGAAACAAGAACAGTCTGACGGCTCAACACACGTCCATATGATTACCAGTTAGGAGTCCTCGATTGGACTTGGAAACTGAAGTGAGTCCAAGGTGAGACGGTCGTTCCTTTTCAGAGAGGGACCAGCTTCGTTGAATGAAGGACGACACTTTCGTGGTAACCTTGGTCCTTCAACTGAAATTATCATGATTCTTCGAATGTCAGGAACAAACGTCTAACACGGAGCCTAGCCCTTTCTACTTAACGCTTAACGAAAACCCAAAATTATTTCACGGACCTTATTGAGACTTTATTGATGGTTTTCTCGAACAACTGGCAATTACTAAGAGAAAAGTTTGAAGAGAAAGAAGGACCAATCGGTCAAAAATTCAACTGGTCAGTTCTTTCGTCATCCAGCGAGATCTGATTTCGTGCTCCATTTCTTTTACACGTGAACGAGGAGACACGCACGGTGGGCCAAGGTCGAAATTCAACGCTGTGGTGATTAAGAACATTTGTTGTAATGAAACAGATATGATACTGGTATTAAAGAAAAATATTACGTCATCTCATGAATAACGCAATCGTTGAGTGTTCTACGCTGTATAAAAAAAAAAAATAATTCCTTAACAATCGATCGATGACGATTTTTCTCATATTTTTATACTTTTCCTATTCTTTTTTTATTTTCTATTTTCCGCCGTTGATAGTAAAAATTCCATTGTCCGAAACACTTGATTTTCAAAAATATTATATTACTTATGATATGATTTAATAATGACTTATACTTAAAAATTAATCAGAGAATTACTGTATAATTATAATAAAATTATATAATATACAATAATGCGAAAAGGCCTGATGTTATTTATTGAATATTGGCATTATCTGCGATCGAAAATCTTTGTGATAGAGCAACATTTGCTCAAGTGTGATGTAAAGTTTCTTTGAGTCTAATCCTAGGTTTGTGACCAGAAACGTCACTTTAAATTAAAACCAAAAAATCAATCCAAGCGACGAAAGTTGTCGAGAGTCGCTGGATCGAAGTGAATTTTTGCGGATGCCGGCCGACAATAGTGAACGTAGGCAATAGGAATAATCCCGCGTAGGTTTGGAAAAGCTGCTTAGCTCGAATTAAGGCGGCTCCGTTGCACCCACTTTGTCCGTTATTGTGCGCCGATGAAATAGAGAAACATCGAGATCGAGAGTGCTTGATCCTCTCTCGTTATTCTCGATTTCACGATCGTCCAGGCCTATTTACAGGCGATCTCGTATTTACAAGGCGAGGCTTCTTCTGGCCAGGACTAAAGGAAGGACCTGAAGATTGCGTGTTGGCCGAATTTCATTAACGGAGCCGAAATGAATCCTCGAGATGCGGCACTAATTAATGACGCGGTACGCTTCGTTCTGGCGAACGCGAGGATCCTGACCAGACGAACGAACAAACGAACGAAAGAACGAATGATCTTCTTTGTGAATCATTGAGAACGAGAATCACGTCGTTCAGCGCGACGTTAATGATAGAATTCTCTAGAAAATTTTTACTCAGTCGATTTTGATTGGTCGAACCTTAATGGCTCAGATATCGAAGAGATAACAATTTGAAATTATTAAATAATTCATATATTTAATTATAATATGACTTGTTAATTGTTGTGTAATCTATTACAATTTATATTATATTTATTTATATGGATCAAATTTATCGTTTGACAATTGATACGAATACAAGTACAAATTTTATCAAAAGTGGGAAGCAAGTATTTGTTCGTTTGGTTTGAACGCATGCGTTTTTCGTCCATTGTCTCTCAGCACTTCCTTCGCTTCCTTTGCAAAAGAAGCAACACTCGTAACTGTGTTCGCGTACATAAGAAACGTACGAGAAAACAAAAAATTTCGATAGAATGTTTCAAATATTACAGAAAGCACTGTACTTCGATACGTTTCATTACGTATGTTTCTATATTTGTTTCAAAACTTGATCGATATATAATCGCGACAATCCTGTCACGTTAGAGTGTCAATGAAGTCTGAAAATATTTTATCCAACACCCAATATAATATACTGATGAAAAATCGCTGTGTAAATGCTTCCATAAATATTCGTATACTCGTCAGACCGTTGACACAGGTTAAGGGATAATCGAAGGAAATCCACGGCGCGGAACGTGCATCGTGTCCGCATAATACAAATGCCAGAAAGTGAAACTATCCGACGATATATATACGATAGAGGGAGAACACGTTTGATGGAAAGCCGTTCCCACGTCGCTTAGATCACGCGTGCCTAGGAAGCGCGTGGGCGCTCGCGTAACCGAGTGAAGCGAACGTTGCGCTGATCGAACAGTTTTCAAGCGTAACGAGCGGTGTCTCGAACGCGGCGTGGGTGGCTCGAAAATGTCGCGGAACGGTGGATACGAAGCTCTCGGCTCGGACGGGACGCGGTAACTCGAGCCTCGGTCAGGTGCGCCGGCTCGATTACCTTAATTCTCGAAACTCGTTCTCATCTCGATTTACCGGCCATCCGCGACGTGTCGCCCCTCCCTCAGGTTCCTTCGAGAGACGAACGGGATATCCCTTTCCTCTGGTTGCGGTGCAACGCCACGTATTTGTCCCTGCGACGCGACGTCGCCTGCTAAGTTTCCAACGATCGAGGTCGTCGATCTTCGAGTTTTTTGGATCTGTATTTTGATCTTTCAGCTTGATCTTTCGGGGTATTCGGCCGGCCTTAAGCCACGAGAGTGGTCTTGTTCGTCTTTCACCGGGTAATGGGATATTAACACCTTTTGACAGCGTAATAAAAGGAACCCGGAGCTGACTACTTGAGAAATAGTTATCCTCCGCGTAAGAAACACGCGTTTAATTTTTGTAACAGTGAATTGACATTAATAATAAAACGACGAGCTCGGAATTAAACCATTTCTGCATTTCCGACGTCAGTCGAAAGAAGTTCACATGTGAGTGAATATTAAATATATCATTTCTATATGATATTTACTGTAATTTGTTACTTACACATGATATTATTAATATATATATATATATATATATATATATATATATGGCGAATGAATATTAATATTAACTTAGTACAAGAAGTTTATCATACTAATTCCAATAATTTGCATAAATTAACGAATCTCTTTCAAGCGGGATTTAATATCGTAATTCATAATCAATATTCATAATCGTACACTTCCTATTCAAATACATTCCGAGAGTATTTTTTCAGTCCAATTCCCTAAGAGAAAATTTAATATCTCGCATCCAATGTTGCGCCTACCCAGGATAATCTTCATGCACACAGGAACGCAAGAAATGAAATTATTAATAAGGAGGGAATCTACAGGCACAAGACTCATAAACCATTCCACGCCTGAAATCACGCGGAATTTCCGAGATAGCTGGTTCCAAGATAGTCGGCTCGGTGTATCTACTTACGTACATTTCCTCCTCCTAATATTTTGATGTATTTCGTTCCGATCGAAGGCACAGGGAACGCAGAAGCTCCCGCGAATTCGCGGGTAACGAGCGCGTAAATAGAGGCGAAAAGAAAAAGAAAAGAAAAGAAAAGAAAAGAAAAGAAAAGAAAAGAAAAGAAAAGAAAAGAAAAAGAGAAAGAAACGAGGAGAAAAGGAAAAAGACAAGCCTGACTGCCCGTAATGACTCTCCTCACCGGGTACAGGTATAGTGACATTAACTGCCTGGTAGATTAACCATCGGTGAAATAAGTCTGTGGCAACCACGGGCTTGCCGGAGAATTAATCCGTACGGCGTGCGTGTAAGCATCGACGACGCTTGGTCCCCTTGGTCATCGTCTTCGTCGTCTTCGTCGTCGTCATCGGGAACGAAGGCTAGAGAGAGCTTGTTAAAACTTTAGTTAATCACGGTCTGGACATCGGTCACACGTTGTCGTGCTTAATTCGCGATGTGCCGTTCCCTTTCCTCCCCTCCTCTCCTCTCCTCTCCTCTCCTCTCCTCTCCTCTCTTTATCACACGTTCCCCGTGGCCTTTACTTTACTCTCCCCTCCTCCTTCTCTCGCTGCACCGTTCTCTCGCATGCTACATAGATGTATCTCGGTCTTCGTATCGCGGAGCTGAAAACTCAATTATAGCTTAATGAATTGGCGCGGGACGAGACACGGGGAGAGGGGAGGGCAGATGGCTCCCAGAAGAAAGGTGCAAAAGAAGAACGAAGCTGGGCGAGAGTTGCGGAGAGTGAAGGAGGCCAAGAGAAGAGACTCGGTAACGAGGCAGGCCGCGAACGCTCGAGCGGCAGTACGTTGCTCTTGACGGAGATACCAGATTCGAGATAGGAGAGAAGATCGGGGGAATCGATTTTCTCTTAGCGGCTCGAAGATCAGCCCGCCGCCGCGGTATCGATCGTTCGTCATCATCTTGCCGCCGTTCCCGCCGATATTCACTCGCGAATATCTATCCCCGCAGAGCGTTTATGTTGCACGAGTGTTCCAGGGTTTCTGGTTTCCTCGACGTTGAACTGAACTCTATTCTAACGATTGTTCACATAATAACACTTCTAAATCACTATAAGTTTAGTGTTAGTATACGTTAGGACAACTTATATAGATTCAAGTTTTGTTAGGTAGTCACCAGTAATTTCGTTAGTTCTTAATAGAAGCTGTCTGCAGGATTGCTGGAAAAAGTTAATCTCGGGATATACGTACAAGGTTTCAGATGGAATAAGAATTCTATCTTGGTAATAGAGAGTTGGGGGACAAAAAAAAAATTCAAAAGATCCAAAACATTGTGCTTCCTATGATACTTCATACTTGAACAATTACCTTTTGAAATCCTATTTTCTTGAACACGAGAAAGAAAACAAAAGCACGAATCTACATAAGAATGTATAGTCTATTGTAGTCTCGTCATTTTGTCAACTATTTCTTATTCATTTCGAAAAATTACTTCTTAGTACATGTAGATATTAATATTTCATAATATAAACGAAAGCACAGACGAGGTATATAAATAGACATTGCATCCAACGTATTTCTTCGGTCATGGTAATAAGGTCCTCAGGGCCTTACCATTTTCGTGTCACATCCTGTTTTTACCGATTTTACGAAAATTAAAATTAAAAAAATATGAACAGTGTTGCCAGATCTGTTTCGAGAATTATTTATCGAATTGAATGGTACTTCGTCAATGAAAAAATATAAACAGCGAATTTAAAACAGCGACTAATGGAAATTGGGATGAAGAATTTAAAGACACCGTCGCGAGCGCATCGAACAAACGTTGGAAGCCTGAAGAAGAATCGTCACCCCTCCACCCGGATTACTGGCGACCGGGTCATATATTACCCTTGGGCGATACGAAGTCTCATTCCCAATGAAGACTCCGTCGCGAGTGCATCGAACAAACGTTGGAAGCCTGAAGAAGAATCGTCACCCCCCTTCCCCAACCTTCCGGATCACTGGCGACCGGTAGATATATTAACCTTGGGCGATTTTATGTTTTGTATAATTGTATGTATAGATGGCATGTAAAAATTTCTTTGTATCACGATCTAAACTGAACTGTAGGAACAGTTAGTTGATAAGTAAACTATTAGACCCCCCAGCGGGGCACGGTTGGACGACGAGGGATTTCGCAGGGACGTCGTGGGATGCGTGCGTCTTACTCTTAAGTTGCGTGCGTCTAGTTTTAGTTAATCTTTGTAAATTCATTGTGAACGCATTCTGTACAAGGACACGTATATTGAACTTGGAACGAAATTAGGAATCCCTCATCTCCTCTCTTCCTTCGTCCGTTGCTACTATTGTTACCTTGTTTTTTGCACTAGGGTCGAGTCTCCAAGTTTTGTAGCCGCTGAGCCGAACCGGGGAACTGCAGCCTTGTCCGAAAGGGCGAGGTGAGATGCTTGTGGTCTAGCGTCCTTGGTAATTCGACTCAGCGGTTCCGCGGAACCCCACTGTGTCGTTGGGGTAGCGTCCTTGGTAATTCGATTCAGTGGTTCCGGGGAACCCCACTGTGTCGTTGGGGGTAGCGTTGGACTACTTGCCTCTAAATGCTCGAACCTCGATTCGACACACTGACTGCGGAACTTGGAAACTCCACTCCAGTGCAACGATCAAAGTAACAATAGCAACAACGAACGAAAGAAGAGAGGAGATGAGGGATTCTTCATTTCGTTCCAAGTTCAATAATCGTGTCTTTGTAGAGAAAGCGGTGGTATGGGTGTGAATTATTGTACGTATTGTATGATTGCATGTACGGATGAGATGTATTGTATGGTGTATTGTAAGCCCCGGGGCGGGTCTCATGCGTAGTCACCTCCTCGTGGTGAGATCTGGTAATTGATATCGTTTTAGAAACGTTAAAGTTTGTAAAACGATATCAAGCTGAGAGCTACGCAACCTACAATTTAGTTTAGATCGTGAAAATTTCTTTGTATCACGATCTAAACTGAACTGTAGGAACAGTTAGTTGATAAGTAAACTATTAGACCCCCCAGCGGGGCATGGTTGGACGACGAGGGATTTCGCAGGGACGTCGTGGGATGCGTGCGTCTTAGTTTTAAATTGCGTGCGTTTAGTTTTAGTTATAATCTGTAAATTCATTGTGAATGCATTCTGTACAAGGACACGTATATTGAACTTGGAACGAAATTAGGAATCCCTCGTCTCCTCTCTTCCTTCGTCCGTTGCTACTATTGCTACCTTGTTTTTTGCACTAGGGTCGAGTCTCCAAGTTTTGTAGCCGCTGAGCCGAACCGGGGAACTGCAGCCTTGTCCGAAAGGGCGAGGTGAGATGCTTGTGGTCTAGCGTCCTTGGTAATTCGACTCAGCGGTTCCGCGGAACCCCACTGTGTCGTTGGGGTAGCGTCCTTGGTAATTCGATTCAGTGGTTCCGGGGAACCCCACTGTGTCGTTGGGGGTAGCGTTGGACTACTTGCCTCTAAATGCTCGAACCTCGATTCGACACACTGACTGCGGAACTTGGAAACTCCACTCCAGTGCAACGATCAAAGTAACAATAGCAACAACGAACGAAAGAAGAGAGGAGATGAGGAATTCTTCATTTCGTTCCAAGTTCAATAATCGTGTCTTTGTAGAGAAAGCGGTGGTATGGGTGTGAATTATTGTATATATTGTATGATTGTATGTACGGATGGGATGTATTGCATGGTGTATTGTAAGCCCCGGGGCGGGTCTCGTGCGTAGTCACCTCCTCGTGGTGAGATCTGGTAATTGATATCGTTTTAGAAACGTTAAAGTTTGTAAAACGATATCAAGCTGAGAACTACGCAACCTATAGTTCAGTTTAGATCGTGAAAATTTCTTTGTATCACGATCTAAACTGAACTGTAGGAACAATTAGTTGATAAGTAAACTATTTGACCCCCCAGCGGGGCACCGAGGACGACGAGGGATATCGCAGGGACATCGTGGGATGCGTGCGTCTTAGCTTTAAGTTGCGTGCGTTTAGTTTTAGTTAGTTTGTGTAATTACATTGCGAACGCAATTCTCTACAGAGACGCGTTTATTAAACTTGGAACGAAATTAGGAATCCCTCATCTCCTCTCTTCCTTCGTTCGTTGTTACTATTGTTACTTTGTTTTTTGCACTAGGGTCGAGTCTCCAAGTTTTGTAGCCGCTGAGCCGAATCGGGGAACTGCAGCCTTGTCCGAAAGAGCGAGGTGAGGGTCTTGTTGTCCAGCTTCCTCGACAATCCGATTCAGCGGTTCCATGGGACCCCAAATGTCGTTGGGGGTAGCGCTGGCTACTTTCCTCTAAATGCTCGAACCTCGATTCGACCCACTGACTGCGGAACTTGGAAACTCCAGTGCAACGAACAAAGTAACAATAGCAACATCGAACGAAAGAAGAGAGGAGATGAGGGATTCCTAATTTCGTCGACGAATCGGGGAACTGCAGCCTCGTCCGAAAGGGCGAGGTGAGATTGTAGTCTAGCGTCCTTAGTAAATCGACTGCGGTACCACGGAACCCCACTGTGTCGGTGAGATAGGTTTGGACTACTTGCCTCTAAATGCTCGAACCTCGATTCGACACACTGACTACGAAACTTGGAAACTCGATTCCAGTGCAACGAACAAAGTGACAATAGCAACAACGAACGAAATAAGAGAGGAGATGAGGGATACCTAATTTCGTTCCAAGTTCAATAAACTTGTCTCTGTACAGAATGCGGTGGTGTGGCTGCGAATTATTGTATCTATGGTATGATTGTATGATTGTATGCGTTGTATGTATTGTATGAATGTATGTACTGTATGTATTGTGTGATGTATTGTAAGCCCCGGGGCGGGTCTCGTGCGTAGTCACCTCCTCGTGGTGAGATCTGGTAATTGATATCGTTTTAGAAACGTTAAAGTTTGTAAAACGATATCAAGCTGAGAACTACGCAACCTATAGTTCAGTTTAGATCGTGAAAATTTCTTTGTATCACGATCTAAACTGAACTGTAGGATCAATTAGTTGATAAGTAAACTATTAGACCCCCCAGCGGGGCACCGAGGACGACGAGGGATATCGCAGGGACATCGTGGGATGCGTGCGTCTTAGCTTTAAGTTGCGTGCGTTTAGTTTTAGTTAATCTCTGTAATTTCATTGTGAACGCATTCTCTACAGAGACGCGTTTATTAAACTTGGAACGAAATTAGGAATCCCTCATCTCCTCTCTTCCTTCGTTCGTTGTTACTATTGTTACTTTGTTTTTTGCACTAGGGTCGAGTCTCCAAGTTTCGTAGCCGCTGAACCGAATCGGGGAACTGCAGCCTTGTCCGAAAGGGCGAGGTGAGAGTCTTGTTGTCCAGCTTCCTCGACAATCCGATTCAGCGGTTCCATGGGACCCCAAATGTCGTTGGGGGTAGCGCTGGCTACTTTC
This sequence comes from Tetragonula carbonaria, assembly GCA_032399595.1. NCBI lineage: Eukaryota > Metazoa > Arthropoda > Insecta > Hymenoptera > Apidae > Tetragonula > Tetragonula carbonaria. Next base: position 20,518,997 of record JAUCRC010000001.1, on the reverse strand, counting down.
CTCTAAATGCTCGAACCTCGATTCGACCCACTGACTGCGGAACTTGGAAACTCCACTCCAGTGCAACGAACAAAGTAACAATAGCAACATCGAACGAAAGAAGAGAGGAGATGAGGGATTCCTAATTTCGTCGACGAATCGGGGAACTGCAGCCTCGTCCGAAAGGGCGAGGTGAGATTGTAGTCTAGCGTCCTTAGTAAATCGACTGCGGTACCACGGAACCCCACTGTGTCGGTGAGATAGGTTTGGACTACTTGCCTCTAAATGCTCGAACCTCTATTCGACACACTGACTACGAAACTTGGAAACTCGATTCCAGTGCAACGAACAAAGTGACAATAGCAACAACGACCGAAATAAGAGAGGAGATGAGGGATACCTAATTTCGTTCCTAGTTCAATAAACTTGTCTCTGTACAGAATGCGGTGGTGTGGCTGCGAATTATTGTATCTATGGTATGATTGTATGATTGTATGCGTTGTATGTATTGTATGAATGTATGTACTGTATGTATTGTGTGATGTATTGTAAGCCCCGGGGCGGGTCTCGTGCGTAGTCACCTCCTCGTGGTGAGATCTGGTAATTGATATCGTTTTAGAAACGTTGAAGTTTGTAAAACGATATCAAGCTGAGAACTACGCAACCTACAATTCAGTTTAAATCGTGAAAATTTCTTTGTATCACGAAACTGAACTGTAGGGACAGTTAGTTGATAAGTAAACTATTAGACCCCCCAGCGGGGCACGGTTGGACAACGAGGGATTTCGCAGGGACGTCGTGGGATGCGTGTTTCTTAGTTAGCTTTATGTTGCGTGCGTTTATAATTAATAAATTCGCATTTAATTCACTGTGACGGCATTCTATAAAATGATATGCTTATTGCTATTGTATATTTGAAATAATTTTTATTTTTTTCTTGAAGAATGTAAAATATTTTACATATTATAACTTTGGTATAATTATTTTCAATGTTAGCTTTGATTTGTGTATTGTGCTTTTGTTTGTTTTTCATTAATTTTTTTCTTAAAACTCCTTTTGCTGTTCGTTTTATAAAAAATTTTAAACAGTTTACAATCATATATCAAAAGTAGTTTCATTTTTTTTTTTCATTGAATAAATTTGTTTTTAAAGTAAGAAAGAGTGGATGGTACAGGAATGGGTTTCGGTACATAGGAAGCTCATCGTGGTGAAACCATGTGAGGCAATCTTTATTTTTGATACAATTACTAATTGCATTTATACGATGCAATTTTTAATTATATAACAAGCAATATGGACTAATCGGTTACAATCACGATTAATTTTTATGTATTTGAAGTATTTGTCGAGTTGTTAGGGAGATTGTTGATTTTTAAATTTATAGATTGAATTATTTTATGATGACGTATAGCGTGTAATGCATTTATATAAGACTTTAGACTTTGGATTTTGATCGATATTTCAAAACATATGATTTGATAAAATGCAATAGAACTATTCTGTGTCTTCTTTTCGACTGAATATCAAGTCCATCCCAAATATATTTGTCCTTAAGTATATTTCAATAAATAAAACATCCTGTTAGTATTAATTTTTCGTTTCCAACGAAAAACCAATCGATGAATTCGTATAATATGAATAGAGCCCTTTCTGACACAGACATAATAAAAAATGAAGTAATTTTAAATACCAATCTCGTGTTTTGGAATCTGGCGATACAATTTATTATTTTGCTTGTATCATTTTACTTGGTACAGTCACAGACGAGCTTTACATTTCGGTATTGAGAGTTTGACAACTCTGTAATGGGTCTTAAAGATCGTATTGCTGGTTCATTCATTCATTAGTTTCCCAACTCACTGTTGTCTAACCGTAGAGTACGCTAAAAGAAATTAGTGATTTTTTATTATACCAGTATTTCAGGTCACAGGCCACGAAAGTCCGTAAGATGCAGTATCTATTCATATACCTCGTCGGTGACGAAAGTATCAATATTTTTATCTGAACTTAGTTCAATTCCACGCACTTTGTCTCTCTCTCTTCTTGATCTTTTACGTAACGACCAAGACTTAAGAGTTTCATTCGCAGATGCGGGACAAGTAATCCGACTTTTGCTTGTTTTAGTAAATATCTCATAAATCGAGTGGACAGGCAATAAACGCTGTGACCATGGTAGCTTGATCTCCTTCGGTGGAAATGCTGGATGTCTTTGAAACGAATCGGTAAAAGCGACAGTGGTAATATATAGGCGACGTGTGGCAAACGAGTTTCTTGTTTCTGGCGAACGACTAAAATGTCTGGCTGGTACGGTAGCCGCGATGAAGTTTGACGTTTCAAGCGCGCGTCGTAAGAACAGCAATTCCAATAAATCATACTTATCTTTCCTAAGTCCCTTCTGTTTGAAAATATTATCGACTAAAAATATTTTATCCGAATGAAAATTACCGAAAGGAAATGTAAAAATATTATGTCTTTCATTTGAAACGATTGACTTACGTTGCTACACTTAGTATAGATATATTTTGCAATAATCGATAAATGTCACAGATAAATTTGCATCGCGACATCGCGAATACTTCCAAATATGTTAAATTTACTGATCGAATCCAGACAATTTATCATCATTATCGATCATATTTGAAAATATATATCGCGATAGCCTCCGTAACAAATTCGTGGTTCTTTACATTGGAGCCGCTTTGTCCTTGACATCGATGAATTTCATTCATTCGTCAATTAAACGATCCGATAATTAAACGATAACGTGAAATCGAGATTAGGAAGAACGATAGCGACGCGATATGACGCGAGCTATGTATCGAACTTAACGTGCTTCGGTGATTTCGATGAAGCAGGCGCGAAACCACTGCTCTGGTGATTTCAATGCTGGGTACGGAAGCTTCGTCTAGAGTGACGGACGATTCTTCGCAGATCCACATGTCCGTGGACAGTCAGTTGTAGGATTTCGAAAACATTTCGAATTACTTTGTATGTGTATAGAGGATGGTATGGTCATAATCTGTAAATTACTCGTGAATTACGTGTGATGTAAAGAAGGAGGTTTAGATAAAAAACGAATAGTTTCGAGGAAATCATAATCTGATACATAATAAATAGCTTTTCTGTTGATGAACATAAGAATCGCAGTCATACGTTTTCCTAAATGGAATTGTGTAATTTCTGATCTGAACAGTTCGTTGTTATTTCTTGTTAAGTTTGTACGTTTAAGTTTGTCATTTTTCTATGGTTTTATAGTTCTTATGTTGAAAAATCAATAACTCGGGAGATATTTTAACTTTGATTATTAATATTAATGTTAACAACGTTATTTATTTATCTATTTACTTATACACACACCAAAACGTAACAAATGATTGTCGAACTAATCGACTAATATTATTCGACCAGAGGCCAGTTTAAGAGAGACTATTAATTTATCATTCATTTATATACTTCAATTGAATTTAAACATTGTTATTGCAAATCAATTAAATCAATATAACTCTATACTTATAATATTTATAAATTCCAATGTACAATACTCAAATGGACTGTGTACAAATAAAGTCTAATTTAATCTGGATTAGGTCCGCCCCGGTTCGAGCTGTTTCAAACGTATCATCATATCGTTGGTCTAACCGAACTCTGTCCGTTCTCTAATCGAAAGAATAAAAAGGGACAAGAAGAGGAACGAATGAAGCAAGGGGGGAAAAAATTGAATAAAATGGGGGCAGAGAAAAAAGGCGTACAGAGAGGGGAAGTTATCTCGGTTCTCAGAAGCGGCGCGAAACAGTTCGATTCGCATGGTGGCCGAGTCCGAGGTGGATTTCGTGGATGTGGCTCGCGAAATTATCGTTCCACGAGCAACGATCGTGCAGAGAAAAGTTACAGAAGCGAGCGGATAAAAAAGAGGCGCAGTTGGTTTGCTCGCCGCCACCGCCGTTTCGCGAAGAAACCGTACTTCCTGCGCGTCTGCCCATACCTCTTCGTTCCGTAACGCCAGAGCTCGCCCTCTCTCGGCTGCGATTTATTTTTCGGCGAAGTGAAATTAAGTTTTATATCCAGCGGCTGTAACGAGGTTGCCTCTTCACTGGTGGGCGCCGCGAACCAGCAACAGGAACTACCGTGGCGATGATGACTCGCGTTACCCGTGAGATTTCCAGTTTCCCTCCATCATCCGATACCTCCGGTGGCCGAAATCGAGGATAACGACGCTTTACAGCGGAGATTTATTAGAGAACATCGTACACGAAGATCATCCAGAAAAGGAAAGAACGTAAATAGAGATTTAATTATGGTAGAGCCTTGCATACTCGAACTGATACGCAATGATTCACGTAACTTCGTTCAAATGTTTAATTCGTGTGTTTCGATTAAATGATAATTTCAGTAAAAACTACCTTTCGCAACTTTATCAGTCAAAATAATGTTACAATAATTTGATAGAAGAAGAAATAAGAATGTTAATCGAATAACAATAATTAAATATAATAGGTAATTAGATTCTTACTATGGTAGTCGTCAGTCTTTTAAATTTGTTCCATATCCTATATATTATCACGTTAAGCCATGTCTGTTAATATTTTTATCAAATATTTATAATATCGCTAATAATGCAGTTTCAAAGTGTTTGTTGATTTATAAAAATGTTTCCAACTATAAACATCTCTGTAAAATTATGAGTCTAACCTCGTGATTCGAGGGGATCAAAAAAAAAAAAAAAATTCTCCAGAAAGTGCAAATTATACTGAAATTCAGCAGTATTTAATATCACATGAATCATTTTTACGAAGAATTTCCAGAAAAAGTTTATCAATCTGAATCTGAATGAAACTGCGAGTTCTTTTATAACACGTGAAAAAGTTGTAATGTTGTAACATTAAATTTTTATAAACAAATCCTCTTATAATATAAACGCATGATTAACTTATTTTCGAAAATATTCTTCTAGAGAGAAATTATTACTTCTTGCCGATTTTTCTATACATATCGAGCACTGTGCGCCGGTACGGTTGATGCACATTCGATAAAAATGCATCTTGGTAACCTTTGCTCCGCGAGGTTAATTAATGAACGCGAATTTCGATCGTTTATTCGATCGGTTTATTCGAGAGTGAAGGTAGGACCGTTTTATCGGTGATTCTACTTAAGATATCGGTATAATTAAGGCATGCACGTGTTTATCTTCGTCTCATCGTTCTCAAATCCATAATTTACGTAATACCATGATTTTTCGCCCCGCAAACATTCATCGAGAGATATTATTCTTGGTAAGCGTAAGTTTACAGAAAAGATATGATGCAAATGACAGTAGAAAGTTGTTCTCATTGTACGTAGATTTTCCCGATGAATTTTCACGAGAGTATTACAAGTTATATTATTGCCTGAAATAATTTGAAAACAATTTGAGAAGAGTGAATCAGTCCTCGAAGACACAGGATAATTCATTCGTCACCTTTCGTTAACTTATACTTTTAATAAAAAATTTTATCGTTGAAAACATTATCCTCGATTATTATGAGAAGAAAGATCGTTGAGCGCTTTTGCGATAACTTTATTTTATTTCATACTAGTTAGAAACAATGTAGTGGCACAATATAATAGCATAATTAATAGTAGGAATGTAACGCGTTTATCTGTAAAAAAACAGCAAAAATGAAGCGAAATATGGAAAGAAAGTGAACTCCCGATCGACTTTCATTATAGCACATATATATGGGCTATTAAAATTCGATTCTACTCATGAACTTGGATCCCTCTCGTGTAATCCTCCTACGCACGTCGAGCATCGTTTTTCACGCGCAGCAAGATTAAGAACGAACGTAAGGAAGTAAAAGAATTAATTGTGTAGGTCGAACAACCATTTGCATGTTAATTGAGTTCGATAATTCGATCGTGATATACTGCAGAGGTCTCCTTGTGTATGCTAAAAATTGTAGTTCTTACAGTGAAATTTTGTTAGAAAAAAAAAGGAAAAGATAATTACTTTCTATCTAAAGATTATATTTCTATTGTTTTGGAAAAAGTTAGTTACTTTCTAACTTAAAAAAAAAAAAAACTATCTATCTCAATATTCGGAATGAGTAGAATGAGCAATTTTATATTTTTCTGGCTACGAGTAAGAAAATGAAACCTAAACTCTTATATTATTTCTTTCATTGAAAGTCAGATACAACGTTAGGCGTTGGTACTTTGAATATCTCCTACGTTGCTACATATCACATCACGTGTTCTACACATTTTTCCATTTTTAAATTCTGCGTGAAACACCGGTATCGAAAAAAACTTGTTCCCCTCGAGTGTCGTCGGGTTCCATAGGCGGACTGGTAGCGAAACGTCTGGCAAGCGGAATCGATTAACGCGGAGTTCAAGGCACTCGAAAAATTATGCACGCCCGTCCTCCTACACCTCCCGAATGGCGAAGTGGAGCATCGAGATCGCGCGGAGCCGCGCCGCGCCGCGCCGTCATATGAATATGCAACACGCATCTATAGGCCGGTCGTCGAGGGTCGTATAAAATCGCGCTTACACGTGTGGTCCGGTGACGAATGCGTGCAGGTACATCGGTAAGCACATGTGTAAACCGTGCGTGCTTTACACGTGCGTGCCGAGGGTGGGGCACGTGGGTGACTTTCCGTTCCACCCACACGTCGCGTTTCTTCCTCTCTCGATGTTTTCACGCGCTCGTGAACGTCGGAACGTTGCGCGCCGCGATAAAATTTATTTATCGTTAATTTAACGTCGCACGGGGAATCACCTTTCCCGTGAATTTGCGAAAAATATTTTACAGCGACGCACAATAGACGAGCACGTTTCTCTTCCACTATTCACAATACGATCCTCATTTTTGTGTCTGTTAAGAATATATATCGTGTCGCACGTTTGACATTTATCTACCTATTCCTACAATTCCTCCTTGGCATTTTCTACGATCATAACGAAGGTGTGCGTTTGCAATCGCTTCGGACATGCAATGGAACTTGACCCGATACTTTTAATAGCCGTGAGAAAACTAAAATACAACCAAGAAAGAACGAGATAAAACAGAATGAAACAAATAGAGAAAAGGAGAAGTCACAATATTTTATTTATGTAATCTTTTACATTAGAAAAATGAATGCTAGGTTAAAAGTTCAACGATAGCTAATACGCACATACAATGTACAATATTTGGACAGTAGTGTATGTATGCAGTCACACGCTTTGTCCAAGCGAAAAATCTTTTGACGTGCACGGTCGAGATGCTCGGAATTCCGTCTTGACCGATGCTTTAAAACGCGCACAGTGTCGCTTCTGCGAGAATTAGAGCTTCTTAATTAGTCACGGAGATCGGTGTGTGCCTCGCCGTGTCTTCACGAACGGCTCGCGGCTCAACCGTCGCGTCGTCCGCTCGATGAATATTAATTGTCGTCTCATCCGGACGACGTTATCATGCTCGGTTACCCGGGCGTGTCGTAAATAACGCGTTTGACGCGCGTGTACCGGTAATAATTTATTCGAATTGCCGCCCGGCAACGGACGAGTGCCGCAGTCACGTCCATTTTATGCTCGTTCGTGTGTCTCGTAAAGAGCACGGAAACGTTAAAGGCCTCACAAACAAGCGGACGATACGTTTTGGTCTAACGTCTTATTAATACGTTGAGTTTAATGGTTCCATAAAAAACGGTAAAAAGAGGGCAGCTCTGCATTTTATACATTTTTTTTTTCAATAAAATATGATCTAAAATAGCAAAGCAAAAAAGAAAAAGAAAAGTGGTCTTTCACTTGACGTAAAAAGGAAGTGGTCAGCTCCAAGTAATGAGTATGGTGATTGTGTAATAGATGTCACTGTTCTATGTGTTTGGAGTAATATCTGATTTCTTAATTGCTTTTCTGTTAGTTTACTAAAGTTAAAATTAAAATTAAAATGGAGATGTCTCTTTATCGCAGTAATTTCGTATGAAGCATCCTGCTTATTTGAAGCTTCGTTATATTTCAATATCCGAGCACTGTTATTTGAATTAAATATTTGTTAGTAATAGATGAATTACTTACGCATAAGATTTCTCTAGGAAACAATACTCGATCGAACATATCATATAAATATAAATTAAATACTAATACCATTATATTATAAGATGTGGGTTAATTCTATGATAGATTAGATATTTTATTGTGTTCGTATGTAACGAAGATGTTACATACGTACATAATTCTTTTGAATACTAAAGTAGCAAACAAAGATTCAATTCAAATAAATTCAAGGTACGTAGAAAAGAGCACTTCGATGGCTACGATGGCTAAACAAAATATTCAACTACATTTTAAAATATATTTCACGATTCGTCAAGAAGATGTAATATTCTTAAATCTCGAAATAAACTGACAATTTTCTTAATCTTCATTTGGACATTTATAAGTTCATATCGGAGGTATAATTCAGTTCCATTCAGTTCCATTAACCGAACAGTTCGGATATGAGAGGCACTACTGTATTGAAGAATCCTCTATACGAGAGAACATTTAGAAAATAGAGGAACAGGAGGAATACTATGGAACTAACACAGCGTGATTCAATAATAATGATTCAAAGGAGACGGTCTCGTGATACTACTCGATCTTGCAGGGACGAAGACAAGGAGGATGGAAAATTGCAGAAGAAAGGGAAAGTTTCGGAGTGATGAACGAAGGAGAGGTATACGCACATATCGGTTGACAATGGGTCCGCCGGAATAAAGAGGATAGGCAGGGTATATCTGCTGGAACAACGACAATGCCCGTGCTCTTTTATGCGCCTTGCGTTGGCGATCCTCTTGTTCGCATAAACTGCGTCGAGCCAGATAGGCCTCGATGGCCGAACTCTCGATTAAAACTATCGATCGATACCTCACACACCGTTTCTCCACTACTGCCGTATACTTGTTTTCTTGTGTTTCGCGGCCTACACGCTTTCTTAATTCCTCTGGCAATTGCCAGAGGGGGAAAAAAGATATGAAATATTTTTGTGAAATACACTTTATTCGAAGAGCACGTTTTATCATAATTTGTTGAATATCTTATCAATCATATGTCGCTCTCATCTGTTTGCTAGATTTTCTAGATACAGAACATAATTGCATAGAATTTTCACTAAAACTATTTAACAGTTGGCATTATGAACGTATGAACATTAGGTATTAATCGCTTGGTGTCCTCTTCACACAAACTCGTTGTTATTGACGAAATTTCAAATTTCGCCAGTCACTCGACATTTGTCGTTAAATATAAATATAAATAATTAATCGATTATAAAAAAATAATAATATTATGTAAATAATAAATTGTATAAATAAATGAATAATAATAAAACTATACGAGAGAATGATCGATATTGTGACAGTCATTTGATTCAAAATGAACAAATGTCCCTCGCAAGGCACATTAAATGTCACAAATTCCATGAAAATGATACGTATCTACATACTTTCGAGCAGTAGTGTAGGTAAGATGAAATTGCTCGAATAAAATGGTTACGTCCCGTTGATTATTATTAATGAGATACACGAGGTAGCGACATCGTGTGTGAAATCACCGCGTTAAAAGTCGCCTGGCGTACGTAATTAAGTTACGGCTCTCTTTGTCAACGGATGAGTCAGCTTTACTCCTGGCGAGAACGTTTCACACCCGCGTGTGCACGCGAGAGAATCGCCGAATTTACACACGGTGACATTATCGCGGCGCGTTCAGGTTTTCAGGGTTGTCGAATCGGTTCCAGTTATCTAAATTGCATCGGAATCGATGTCGATGCCCACGGTTTCCGCCGCGGCGTCATAAACCAACACCTGTTGATACCGGCGCGTGTCCAGGGTGGTCCCCGACACGTTTCTGTTTCCAGTCGAATCGCGCAACCTCTGCACCGATCCTTCGGTTTTAAATATCCCACTCTTCTGCAGAAAATGAAATCTGGCGATTCTTCGAATTTCACAGCGATCGACTTGTAATAAGAAGACTGCGGATTTTTTAAAAATTCATGCATTTACATGTAAAAATATACGCTTGTTTATTATCTTTTTTAAGTTTTTTTTTCTATTTTACAAGCTTGTGCGCTTGTACTATTTGTACATATAAAAAATAAATACAGGTGTAATATTTATATATTTATAGAATGCAAGAATGTAAAATTGTACGGGATGCACATTGTACGAATGAATACATAAAATAGGACGAGACATTTCATCCTATCCAGTATGAATTTGCGTAAAAATCTGCAAAAAAATCTTCAACCGAAATTTCATGTATCAGCTTGCTGAACTGCCATTTAAGCGTCAATGATTGCATTAACGCCAGAAGCTTAGAAACATTTTCTTAAGCCAATTATGAATTTAAAAAATTAAAAAAACCTGTCAATAATTCTACAAGGTTCGCTAGAATCTTGAAGAATCAGATTTAAAATTGACTTTTTAAAATCATTCTAACTATATGCATTACATAAAATAGCCATAGTTTGATAATTGAGATAAATTTTGTCAAAATTACGTGAGTATTTGTGAACGATACATACATATATATATATATATATATATATATATATATATATATATTACGTACGAACTTCTCATAAAGCAAGAGATACATTTCTGTCGTGGAGTATTAACCGTGGTGTTTAGAGATATCGATAGAACGTTTTTACAACGTGCGAATGGAACGTGTTGCACGTGGAGCGTAATTTATCACACCCACGGACGCGGCAGATATTTCTCTCCAACTATCAATCCGCATCTCTACCGGCAAAAAGAATATCGCCATAGCTAACTGACGTGCCGTTCGAAATGTCATTCATAAACGATACTAAACGATCGATAATACCTAGTCCACCGGTAATGACTAATTAAATCTTCGGGTTTCCTTTTTATCGTGTTTACAATCATTTGTCTTCTTGCGAATGCGATCTATCATTTACACTATACTTTGTTCGTCTCAATCAACGCGGATATTCTGCGCGATTGTTAACGTAACGATTCAGTGGTTAGAAGAAATTCATTCCAGGTATATTGCAAAGAGTTTGTAATTAAAATTCTCTGTATTGAGAGAAATTATTATTTAAGAAAGAATCTGATTAACGCTGTAACGACCTTCAAATTTGATAACTGATCACTACTACTATAGCAAAGATATCCAAATAATAATTTATCATAGTACAGTTTACTTCAGTTTCTCAAAATTTCATGAAATTATAGAATCTGAATAGAATATATGAAAAAAAATATGAAACGAATCTTTCTTATCGTAGCCCATAATATAAAAGACTAGAATCTTGTAATATATAATAACTTGATCAAAAAGAAAAGAAAAAAAATAGCAAATGAAACATTCATTAGTGTTACCGTTGGATTAAGGAAACTTACTAGCCTCTGACGAAAACTGCTACCGAGAATAACCGATTATTGTAGCATTAACCGGTAATTGTTTCGAAGAAGACGTGTCACTAACTGTTTTTAACATACGCGAACGCGAGTAAAATTGATCTCTCGGGGGCGCTCGATCGCGCTCGATCGTTTTCGCGCTTTCTGAAACCGGTCGAGGTTCTGTTCGTTTAACTTTTCGTACGTTCGCCCGTGGTACGCAGATATGCCGAAGGTACTCATTGTGAGATATTTCATCGTCTGATTAACGCCGTTGCTCTAATCACTCACACGCGCGTTTTCGAGGTTTAAGACGAGTTCATAGGCAATGTTCGCGGCTAGCTAGCTTCACGAATCCGTTAAGGCCGCCATGGCAATACTTGTCACGCCGTGATAATCTGACACTGAATAATGAACCGTGGATAATTACGCTGCGGTGAAAGGCACGCCACCGGTTCATTCGTGCCGTCTCGACTCACCGTGTTTCGACAGTTTCTCGTAGAAGACACGTTGGTGTCGCGTCACGTTGTGGATGAGCCTTCAAAGTCGAGGTCATCGCGCGACCTTCCAAGGTAGCGAAAGAAATTCATCGACACGAGTCTGGAAATAACATGGATAGCAAGATGCGTGATGAAGGTGATCTTTTACGCGAGACAGGTGATCTTACGCGAAAAGAAACGCGAGAATAGAATTTTCATTTGAAGTTCCGTTTTCCAGAGAATCGAATTTGAATATTTGAATGTTTGAATCTTTCGAGTTGGAGAGAAGTAAATAATGAATAAGAGATTATCCCACGTGCAGAACTAAGTGGAAATTATAGAATAAAAACCTTTTTTGGTTTTAATAAAATGAAGTTTGAATATATTTAGTCAAGAATTGACTTGATATAGATAATCTACCAGATAAATTTTATTCTACATTTTTTATTTATTTTGAGTGATCTTGTATAGTCTGAAATTCCAAGAACCAAATTCAAGTACATTCTGTTTGTCCACAATTTCCAAACATTTGGCTGCTACGCGAAATTTATAAAGCGAAGTATTTAGTTGAAAGTGCAACGAGACACATTTTTCATTTTACAGTATTATTTAATTATTTATGTTGTTTAATACTCTTTCGTTAATGAAATTTATTTCATTTTAATCATTCTAAAATATTCATAAATAAAATAGAAATGGTGACTATCGTAATAGTCTAAAAAATTATTCAACGAAAATTAAACGAAAAAAGATTATTGTTGTAATGTTTTTCAATTTGCTTTTTCACGTGGGTACGATCATTCTATATCCGATTGCACCACCGCTGCTGCATCCTGCACACAAAAATACGAGCACGGCTACGAACGTTTGGTTGAAAGCGATCTTCGAAGGATTCGCTTTTCTAATTTACGATACTTGAAGAAGAAATCTCGCCGCGAACACCTATGAACACCATAGAGATTTATGACGCGAGGTGATACGCGCGATGATTGTTGCGGGAAATTCAGATGTGAAAAGGGATGTTGTCTAAATCATGGATATTGAGATTAGAGATATATAGAGATTTTTGGCATTTTGGTAAACGACCAACGAGTTTTTTCCTCAAAGCGATATCGTGTATGTAATTATACCTATGAACGTTGCACACGTTCTAAGGTTTGATTGATCATTTCAATATCATGCACTTACATTCGTGCGCACTTTCACTAATATTATATATTATATGGTATTAAGTCACTTCTTGCTCAATAATTGCGACACTGGTAAAAATCACTCTGTGGTTGTTAATATATTAATGACCTGACGTTGTATTACGTCTTTTTATGACTAAGTTATAGCTTGGATAGACCAATTATCAATGACTCAGAGAAAAGGGGAATTTCTTACGGTTTTTAAATAAATAATAATAGACAACACAGAGTATGATATTTGAAAGCAAATTGTTTCTCTCTTGGCTTTAATTGCGGAAATTTCTAATGATTTTTCTAAAATTATTAGCTATGAAAGTGATAAATGTTAAAATATATATATAAGTATATATAATAATATAATTAATTGTAGAAAATGTTTCAAGTTTGAATAAAATATGGAAGAATTTGGTGTTAAATGTTTTCTCAATTTTATTGAAATATAAGCTTTTATACAAAAAAAGAAAAAAAAAATATTGAAGCTCTTGAATATGTCTAATGGATTGCAGCTGTTTGAATACTTTAGTGAATTTATATTTGTTCATATAAATATGTAATTGAAACTGCGTTGAGAAGAAATATTAAATTTAGAGAAACATTGAACTCTTAAATTAATTCGATTTTTAAATATTTTTATCACTTCAGACCCATTATGTACTAGTAGTAGACAGCTTCGCAGTAGTATTAACCTTGAAATAAAATATCCTCGCTTCTCGAAAAAAATCGCAAACCATAACGGAGTATCTTATTATAACGAACGACTTTACAACGAATGAATACTATAATAAATAATTTTTCTCGTTAGATCAAAATGTTCACAATGAATGAGAAATGGAGTTTGCAAATTTATAAATTCACATCCGCGTGTAATGTATAAAATTTAAATATGTGATGTATATAAAAATTTTAAATTAAGTTTATAATGAGAATGTACATGCACATTATTCTTAGTACGAACGAACAAGAGTTTAGAACGAATTAGTTCATTCGTTTCGTCAGTATGTCCGACGGATTTTGGCGCTCGAATAATATCTCAAGTCTGCCTTTTTGTCTGTTTGTACTTTTCTTTCCCAAAGCAAACAGCATGACGGAGCAATATTTGCATGAGGAAAAAAGGAAAGCAATAGAGACGGAAGCCGATGGAATAAAGCAGTTGATTCGATGCCGCGAAGGTCAGAGGAGTCTGGATAGAAGTTTCTCGGATAAATTCGTTTCTTCGTCGGACAACGATCGACAGAGGCACGAACGCCGATGATTTATTTGTGAATCAACACGCACGCCTAGGAGAAAGGTTCGGTCGAAACGTACCGCACGGGACAAAGATGAAGCGAGTCGACTCTACCGGCTCATTAATTTTCTCTGTTAATGACTGCAATCAGCGGGGCGAGTATGAGCGCCTCGGTGAGCGCTTAATTCCGTTCTCGATTACGAATGATCCACGGGATGCGATGTTGACGTCTGGCGACCATCGAAAGCAGGCAATCATCGAGCCAACTTCAGATCTCTATATCAACCACGTAATCAACTCTCGATAAGCCGGCTTGCCCGAAGCACAGACGAGATATATGAATAGACCTCGCGTACAATGTATTTTTTCAGCCCACGATTACCGAATCGTGGGGACCGTCTTACCATTTTCGTGTTACATCATGACACGTACTGATTCAGGCAGATTTTGCACCGCAGCACTACCAGTAAGACTTAAAATCAAAAATTATGAAAAGTATTGCCGGATCTGTTTCGAGAATTATTTATTATTGAATTGAACGTGATGATATTTCATCAGTGAAGAAATACAATGATTTAAAACAGCATTGATGGAAATTGCGATGAAAAATTCATTATATGTTTGATTGTTTACATCCATTTAAAAGTATTAGAAAAAATTGATTAAAATATATTTTTTAATAACATAATTAGATATGAACTATTATATATGATATTTGTTACTTATTTTAGTGTGTAGTTTCAGAGTCTGAATGAAAGCTTAAATAAGATAGTTATTTCTTCAGACGAATTCCGTAATCCGAGGTCATTTGTTGTTATAATTCGTTAAAAATTAATGAATTATTGTTTAAAGTTCAATAAAATAGCGTACAACTAGTTTCAAAGACTCACAATTTCAAAGGAGAGATTTCAATTTTCAAGATCATGATCTGATTATGAAAAGAAACTGTTGGAGAAACTTCTCTTCGGCGAGATGTTTGAATTTTCACAATTTTCGAGAAAAGAATTATTTTTACTTTTATACTTTGAACGAAACAAATTTAAGATTGTTAAAGTGGAGACTTTTTAAAATAAAATCAAATTAATTGTTCTACAATTTATTTTCACAAAATTATAACAGTTTAAATTATTGATTTAATCTTTTATCTAGTGTATGAATATTTTCATTCTTTTTTAAGAATTTTTCATGAATTTTGTGTATTTGATTTACAGAAGAATTATTTATTTTTTATTCCGAAAAATTTATTCGAATATTCGTTATTCGAAACGCGCGCGCATTGGGTTAAATTAGTTAAAGATTGCAGCGCCACAACACGGCGAAATACGCAACACATTTCCTACGATTCTCGAACATAATCGATATTTCTCATGATCGATTTTTAAGCGACAAATATGGCGGAAAAGCACACCACATCTGTGAAGGAGAAAGTATTATCCAGAAAAATCATCCAGAAAGAAATATCATCCAGAAGTTTTCACGTAAAAATTTAAATCAATAGCAATTAGATTGTGTTTGTGTTGTGTATTTTCAAGATAAAACATACTTTTCTGGCTCCAACTCAAGGTAAGATTTAACCAAATAATTATTACATATCATTTTCAACGATTAAAGAAATAATAGCATATAAATATTTAAAGAAAACATACTATGCTACAAGTTATTTATAATGTTCTACCAAAATTTAATTTCAATTTTAACTAATAGAAATATTATAACCTCATAATTGACTAACTCATTGTTTTATTTTTATTTATGTTATTTATATATTTGTATATATAAACACATATTTTATTATATGTTTTTACATACACACTTCTATTATATTTTTCCAACTATTTGTTGATTCTTTTACTTCATACTGCGTAATTTTTAATAATTATAATACTAAATTCAACAATAATTTATTAAGAATAAATTCGTATTTAATACGTATTTAATAGTTAAAATCATAATTTTAGTCCTCAAATAAAGTAAGACGTAGAAAGCCTTGAAGCTCGAAATTCGTAGTTTAAAACAACATAAACACAACGCTTACGTGTGTATGTAAGGCTCTTAATGTCGTGCCTGTCGGCATCGCAAATAAACTATCGACTAAACGTATCGACACTTGTCGAAGTCAACACAATGTTTATATTCGTCTTAATTATTCGTTCAAGATCACTCCATTTTCTCAATTGCTGGACGAGACATACCACGGAGAGTCATTCGGCTATCGAATTTCGTGACAACACGTATACGCCGTATTAGGTTTGTAACTTTTTCTAACCTATCGGTGGCGTCTCTTCAATGGCGTCGCCTCTTCGAAACTCTTTCACCTCCATTTATAGTACCTCATTAATAGTATTCATTTAACTAATTCGCGTGTGTTTAATGATTTATATGAGCATAACGAAATCGTGCACTGCTTTGAAACTTTTCGCGTAGATTTTTCTTCAATAGTCGATTTCAGTGGTACGGTTACCGGCAGATCATCTCGTACGTCTTTTTAATAGAATTTGAAGTTGATTATCGTTCCATTTTTACACGTTTGCCTTCATTTGCTCTAATTTTTTCTTTCTTTTTGTTGCAGGTTGTTCCTTGATTGCAGAGATACCATAGAATGCAAAAATGTACAATCATTAATGGATAGTTTGATGAACTTTCATGAAATTTGGCAATATTCTATTTTGGGTAACATTTGGTAGTTTATATATATTTGAGATACAATGCAGAATTTCGTAATTAATTGGAATACGAAGATGAAAATGGAAAAGATTAAATTAATTAACATTTTATTTAGACATATACCAGATTAACGGTATACATATGCCATCAAATGAATGTATATTTTTATATTAAATTATCAAATTCAAAATTTTTTGTACTTTATGCACTATATGTACTTTATTATACTGTATTTGCTTTTTTCAAACGTTGACGCGGAATTGAAATGATTCAAAGCAAGATTTCACACGCGTTTTTCGCGGTATTGCTGCTTAAATATATTTAGCTGTGAAATTTTGATTTCGAATATTTTTAAACATCTTCGAATATTTATAACACGTCACGTGATATATTACTGATGTGCATACCTCCTACTCTAATTACGAACATTCAGAATACAATAATTGCCTTCATTTACAATATTCAGTATTGAGAAATATTTTACAATTTACAGTTATATCTTTAATATATAGTCAAGTTTCTTTATAATCACGTTGTACAAAAATAGCAGAATTTTTTAAACCACGCGCAATGTGGTCAGTAGAGTCAGTGTCTGTTGTGAAGTATTTTCATATTTTTCCAAGCAAAATGGCTCTTGTTAAATTAAATAATTTAAATTATAATTCGCGAAGTTAGTATCAGTGAGTTCGCCGATTGTTACTTATACGTGCGCGTTGATAGTCTTTTATTTTTCTTTCGTCATATCTTTTCTTGTTCAATACTCGTTTTTGATATTAGAGTCTGTGCTCAAGAGGATAAGACCTCTTCAGGAGATCAAGATCGTAAGTAGTTTTATATATTGTATTTCAATTTACTCAGTTCTTCAAATTTAAACAACAAAGTATAATATTTGTCGTTTTATTACAGACGCTTCACATCAGCATTAATTTTTTTGCATTTTTTGGGGAAAAATCCAACGGTGGCTCTAAAGCCAAGAATGTAAGAATCTTTCATTGTCTCCAACTTAAGATTTTGCTTTGCTTTTAAATACAAATTCTAATGTTTAGTGTTTTCTTATAGATTTTCCATAGCTTCCACTTCTCCTAATCCTCCAAAAATCTTATGATGCTTTAAAAGCTAAGAATGTAAGTACTTTAACATATTGTACTTGAATTAATTCTATTCTCTATAGTTCTTTTTCTATTAAAGTCGAATGTAAAATTATAAAATAAAAATACTTGAAATTATTAGTTCCAATTTTTATCATTATTAAAATTTAAATTTTCACAAATGATGTTGTGTCTTAGAAATAAAATGTTTTATGTTTTTTAAGAAGTTTTTCACGGCGTTCACTTCCACCATGGGATTCTCAGTGGTGTCTACTTGATGAGGATCTTCACGCTAACTTTTCCTGGTCCAGTGCAGCATCGATGATAACGTTCTTCACATCTATCGAGTGAGTCGCATGCATTTATGTTCCTCCGGTCACTCAATCATGTCGTAGGACAAAAGGTCCGAATCGGCACGGGTGACTAGTTGTATACGTAGAATTTTGATGAGCATAGTGACCGCGGATATTTTTTATATCCGTGAGTAGTAACATCTTCTTCAGATTTTTTGTATTAGATCAGGATAGGGCTTCCTGCACATCGCGATTTTAACAATTAAATTTACAGTAATTACTTATAAAAGCAAAATATCTCCAATATAAATATTTGCAAAGATAAAATATGTATATGAATATCTGTATGAATAGATAAATTATAAGTAGTTATAAATAATTATTATTAAAATGATTTCGTTTGAGTATTCCATGGTAGAGAAGACGGATAGCCTCTAACTTGCTGTGAAAGATACAGTTATTATTTATTAATACATATTTTCGTATAATAATTAATAATTTTCAATATTATCTTCCTTTTTATGGTAGTATTAAATGGTTTAATTAATTCAGTTTTATAATTATGAATTGTAGCAGAATTTGAAATATAATAAATTAGAATTCTTTCCGTAGAAAAATGTATGAAATTTTATGTGCAAGAAGATACTTCGCGATAGGCAGACTTTTGAATCAAAGTAACGAGTTTGGACACTGCTTTCACATTTTCGAAAGTATGCTTTGACAAAGAAATCGCCTGAGATTATTCTATCAACATTTAATTCACTGTATAATTGTTTCATTTGCAACTGTATGTACAGTTGTACCATTATTGTGTAACACTTGCCTAACCTGGACGAATATTTCCCAAGTATTCCCAAATATGTGACAAAGTATGTTCGCGCGTTTTACTCACCGTCACTGTTCAATAATACGTAATAGAATGTTCTTACAACAATTTCTGGTTCCATCGAGTACTCTCTGGCTCCTCCGGGAGTTCCGTTCAACGGTGCTGGAGATTTTTGGGCGCACGTGCTACGTATTTTTGAGCGATAGTGAGTTTTCTGTTCGTTCCGGTCGCCTCGCGATCTTTCCTTTATATTTGCATTTGAAATGAAAGACATCGGTGTCTCGCGCAAGTAACGAAGTATAGTTTTACATGTCGAATCGAATTCGTACGCACCTCTTTTGAAAGTAATTTTCCTCAGTAGTTTCAAGTTGGGTAAGTGTGTCGCAATTGTATGTAATGTCTATAGATGTTTTTAACAAATTATTCATTGTTTTTATTCTCTTGCAATTTGAATAGTTTCTGAATGAGTCATTACAGTTTGAAATAAAATAATACAATAGTCCGTTAGATACAAATTACATAAATTAATTATTTTTTTAGTTCAGGATTTTCAGGTTTAATCCCTTCCGTGCTCATTGTCAGGATCTCACTCACGTGCCCAGGTGCTACTTGGGTGGGTGAAAGACATTGGGCACGATGACCATAGTTTGTAATTTTATAAAAAATTTCTCAGCGACTGACAATGTGTTAGCATATCGTGCACGACGTATTTTCTGCATGTGTGTGTGGTTAGGATGTGGAACTGCGTCGTTTCTATTGTTTCATTCATTATCGAAATGTTTAAGATATTTATGCAGTAATTTAAAGAAATATGAACTTATCATAACACTTAATAAATACACTATAATTACATTATTGTTATTATAACAAGTCAACCTCCATGTGTACTTTTTATAGAAATTTTATGCATTTTTTCTCAGTTATTAATATTAGCTGTAAATATAAACGTGTTTTAATCACGTTTTACGCCATGATCGCTAGCTATTGTCAGTCGATTTCAGGAAAATGGTACGTAAATTAGAGTGTGAAAGTTGTATGTTAAGCTCGGGTGTCAGAGGCGTCTCGGGACGTTCTCTCTAGTTTAGGTCTGCGCCCGAGTGGTATGCGTGAGAACCGTGGAATGAGTGTGTTGGTGTTCCTGTTTTGCCATTTTTTAAATATAGGACGACTGATTAGGATAGGTAGCATACTTTCTGGTGTGAATGTGTATAATTGTAAGTAGGTAGGGCTGGACTGGTTGGCACAGTCTCTGGTCGCGTGTCCCCTTTTCGCGTGTCCAACCTGTTTCAGGAAATCTAATTTGAAAAGTCGACAGTGAAACTGGTACAGATGGAGCATGCCATTTGTTTCCGGTTTTACTCTTCGATTTTTCGAATTTAATATCGCGGTCGCGGACGCGGATAGGTCGCGTGTAGGTTCGAAACGAACGTTTATGTAGGTATTGCTCGAGCACGCACGTGCGTACGGACAACGATCACTATGATCGGTGTTCGTCCATGTGTATTGGGGTCAGCTTTCGCGGTTTATCTTTTCATTTCACCTTTATAAGTTATTTTTTGATTTTCGATTAGAAAGACTCGAGCTAGATGTAAATTTCAGCGAGCATTACGCTCAAAGAAACAAGAGGCTAGAAGCCGAAGAGGCCCGGCTAACTGCCACGAAGAGGGTCACAACAAATGGCTCCTCATCCTCTGGATCATTTTAATGTTTTCAGAGCATGGGAGGTCATTCTTGTTACTATTTTGTCACTATGCTCTTTTAGTATTTGTAGTTGTACTTTTCTTTTTTTCTTCTTCATCATCGTTCGTCACCGCTTTGGGCAAATCGCGGTTTTTCTTGTTAGTGTTGCGAGAAATTGATTACGGTTTGAATTAGAGTTGCGAGTTATGATATCGCGATTGTCTTTTGCAGTTTTGATTGTAAAGTTTTAAATTTTATACATTCGTCTTGCTCTCTGTTTTAAATTAGATTATAGAATCATTGCTTTTGATTAATTTTAGAGTGTTAGAATATTTGAAGTAAAGTAAAAGTGAACTTTCTGTTCAGTAGCTTTTCTATTGTTGATAAATCCATTGAATTTTGAAGTTAGTGTTGCGACATTATTTTATCGCGATTTCCAATTAATTTTACTCTTAGCGTTGCGATATTGTTCCATCGCGATTTCCAATTATCTTTTTCTCTTGTTAGTGTTGCGATAATGAATGATCGCGTTTCTTAAAGTAGCGTTGCAAAATGCCCAAATTCTCCTATTGGATTTGCGGATCACCTGATGCAATTACAGGAACTGTACAGAGGTGGTCATTTATCAGCAACCTCCAGCATGATTGCACTGGACGCATCGTTATTATTGTTGCACATTTTGAACATGAATGCATAGATTAATAGCGTTGCGTACTTATTTTCGGAAATTTTAGCTATATACGACGAAGCTCTCTTCAACGAAAATTTTCTATTTTATAATTAGTAATATTAGTAATATTAGTGAGTTGGTTTTGTGAAACAAATTACGGTTTGTTGCTCGGATTCATGTCGAATGTAGATTTGACAATAGCTCTTCTGGTTATTGAGCAGGAAATATTCTTTTATAACTATTATTAGTTATTCTGTATAACTCTGATGTATAATATCATGATTTCGACTAATTACTAACTTCACATTTCAGTATTAAAAATTTGACAACACTGTAATAGATTTCAAAAATATTTCTGGTGCATTCACTACTTGATTAACTTTGATCGTTTTACTTGATATAGTTCCCCAATTCATCATTGTTTAAGCATAGAGTGCTAAAAAAACCAGTTTTTCGGATACGAAATCCCATAAAATGTAACGTTTTTGGTACCTTCGAGACAATCTCTAGTAATACTGACTATCGTTGATCGTTTGAGAAAGTAAAGTATAGTATTTAAAAGTGAAAAATTGCGATGTTTCTTTTGGGGCAAGAAAATTTTCTCTTTAATTTGGATATATTTGTTATTTGTTAACAAATTCTCCGCTTTTGACCTACGAACTTATATTTATTCGCAACTGAATGAAATGATTTTGATAAAAGCTAAATAATTAGTAACTTAGATTGAAACGTCCTAAAAAACAAATTTTTCTCTTACAATTCATTTCTGGATGCAAGAAACTATACGAAAATTGCTGTTAATAATTATTCACATTACTCTAATCAGTTTCGTCGGTTCAACAACAATCTTAAAAATCTCTTGCTTCCTGTCGTGAGATTTCCTCGTGGGTTACGTGACACAACGAGGGAACGATTACAAGAGGGTGAAATACGTGCTTGTCGTGGAGATGGGTGCCCTTTTTCCAAGAAGCACCCTCGGAGCAGTGCACCGGTCGTTTCCGAAACCGGACGCAAACAATCGCAGACATTTGCGACTCGTCTTCGATAAATTGCGCGCCGTGAAAACCAACGATGTTTTCTCTCGGGGTGGGAGAAAAGTTGCTGGGCCGAGAGGAGACGAAATTTATCTTCATCCAAAACAACGGTCACCCCTTCGGGGTGAACTTTCGTGGGAAACACGGACAGCTGAAGGTAGGAAGGCAGGAAGGAAGGAAGAAAAAAAGGAAGGAAGGTAGAAGAAAGAAAGAAGAAAGGACGAGTCCGATGCGAAAGACAAGCGCAACCCCAAAAATGTTCCCTGCACTTTTCCACCCCGTATAACCGAGATTATCCTCTCTGTGCCTTGTCCAGAATTTTAAAATACCACGTGCTTGTTCTACCTTTGGCTACGTTTTTTATCCAAGCATTTTGAACGAAGAACTTTCTGTTGTTGTTGTATATCCCGAAAATTTGCATCAACTTTTGCAGAAACTTTTAGAAAGACGTGGAATTTATTCACGTCGGGGCAACAACCTCAGCTGATTGAAATCACTCAAGCTCATCCTTTGAGCGTTTAGTCTAGAATATTGCACGATCTTATAATCATTAATAAAATAATTGGTTCACGTACTAGAGGTTAGACATCCAAGAATTAATATTTTATAGCCGAATCGAAATCGAACAACCGAGGAAGAATCAACGTCGAACATCTCAAGGAACAACCTTCCAACATCTGTTCAGAAATTCCCTTGCTCTTCTGCACATCTGCCACGGTGACGTAATCTGACGTCCACCAGGTAACGGGTACCTTTTTGGTGACGTCACAAGAAAAAGGGAGAGCAGTACCCGTCACCCAAAAACGAGCCGAGGATCGTGCGCGAGCAGATACTACCTACTATAGACGTCCGATGGACCAAAAGACGTCGGTCTTTCCGTGAAAACGATTACCAGCGATCGAACGTTCGATTTCTTGCGACGCTGATCGAACGCAGGATTTTTGCCGCTTTTAAATCGCGTGGTAAACGCCCGCTCGGGGGGCTGGCTGGTTGCACGCCGAGGGCAACGGTAAGAACACCGGCAAGTGTTTGCACGTACGAACGTTCGTACGAAGCGGAATGTCGTTCGGCGAACAGACGATACGTCGAAGAAATCGCCCAGGGAGAAGAGGAATCGAACGATCGCCGAACGTGACCGCATGTGATGACGCCTACCGTAACTCATGCTAGAAAATCGAGGACAGCAGGGGGGCAATAAGGATAACCGGGGAATTCGGTTTTTCTAGGCCGCGCGCAATCGAGACATACGGTGTCCAAACGTTTCAACGATTATCAATGATTATCCGCTTCGCTCTGCGTGCTCAATTAACACTAGAATATCGTCGGCATTATTGCGTGTAATTCGTTATTTGTGTATTGAAATGGAAGATGCGAGAATCTAGATAAATTGATTAATTCTTTTGCTAATCTTTTGTGGCACTAAGCGTGTCAGGATATTGATTTTATTCTAATAGGTCTAATTTTCGGGACAATGATTTTATTTTATTTTATTTTATTTTATTTGGATATTGCAGATTCAGAACGAATATTGTAGTTGTGCTGTAGGCGCATTGTTTTGTTATTATAATATAATAAATATTTACAGTGGTTCACGAAAGTATTCAAACACTTATCAGAGAAGAAATTTTATGCTGTTTATTGATTCAACATGCTGTGATTCAGATTGAAAGCAATCTGAAAATATATATAGAACTAACGTAAGATATTTATTACGAATATAACTTATTGCTGATGAAATTAAAAATTCAATTTTTATGCAAAATGTCCTGTATTTCGAATTAACGGACTGAATTTATATAATATACGTGTAAATATAAAATATGAATAAAACACGAAACATAGTAGGACAACAATTTGACTTTTTCTTTGTCTATTGTCTTCGACAATATGAATTTTTCTTCGTTTCCAATCATATTATTGGACGACAATTGAAACTTGTCGATATAATAAATTATAACTGTTGAAATACTTTTGCGATTTCTGTAAAATGCATATTTCAAACTTTGCCAAGTACGATCACATCACGTCGGTGTTAAAGTATTTCATACTCGTAGTACATATTCACATCTGTGAATGTTCGAATACTTTCGCAACTGTGTCTAAAAAAAATTGTAAAAATTAATCTTTGCAACGAGCAGTTCTAATATTAAACGCCACACGTGTCGCGCAAACGGCAATATATAGTATAAAACACAGCTATGAATCGCATTATCGCCGATTGCGATCAGAGGTCCCTGACGCAAAAATAGTACGACGATAATTGCGTCAAGTCTTCGCTACTTCGTCCGACCTCGGTAAAAACACTTGCCTACCTTCGAAGGTCCTTCGTGCTCGAGCTGGCCGCGCTTGAATAATGCAGGAACCGGAAAGTGAATATTGATAGCCGATGCGCCACAGCCGATAACCGTCTCGGCAAAGGACACGTCCAGCCTGAACGCGAGCGTTAGGCTGAGAAGCGATATCGATGCGCAGATAAGAGGGTGAGCCTCGTTTTCAACGCTGTCGTCGACGACAACGAGCTAAAAGAGAAGACGAGAAACGATGAAGATGGGCAGGGGAGGGAAAAGAAATCCATCGTGGGCGTTTACGAGGGATCATTTGTATTTTTCCGCGATAGCGAACCCCAGGAGCTCGTTAATGCGCGTGCACGCCGGAACATAATGCGCCATCAGACACGCTAATAGTCGCTTCGCGCCGGCGACAACTTCGCGAAATAGGCCCTGTTTGCTCACGCGTACACGCGTACACGCGGCTCGTTGCACTCGTGCTCATCGAGTGCCGGTGTGTGCGGCGAACTCTCGACTCTGCCCACGCGTTTCGCATGATTCACGCGGCGCAACGCCTCTTCGACGAGTCGACGAGCGTGGCAAAAATCCCGGATTTTTTTTCGATTTTTTTTCGATTTTTTCGCGCTCGCAAACGGAGGAGGCAGAAGCGCCGTGTAGACACGTTTTTCGGTTGGATGGCTAATTAGAATGTACCACGGGTACAATACAGACGTATTGTAGAACCTGCATGTACAAGGTGTACATGTTCATCGCGCGCTGAGTTCGATCAACGAGAAATATTGCTAAGGACGACGACATTGTGCGCGGAATAAACGATGTTCTGAAATATCGTGCATAATTGGTCCACGATTTCTCAACGATAATCTACAGAGCCAAAATAAAAAACTTGCTGGTGTTGTTCTCAATAAATATGGATTTGTTGTTCTGAATAAAGAAAGTGGAGAATCTTATGGTTAGTTGGTAACAGAATATTAGCATTGTTAGGAAGATAACAGAGAAGAAAAAAAGGATAACTAAATCCGTGAACTAACAAACGAGTTTTAAAAGGGATTTCGTTTGAAATTTAATATCATTCATAATTTGATTCAACAGCGTTCACGAATTACGCGCAACAAAGAGAACTGAGATATTGAAATCCTTTGTACTTGTCAATTTTTTCTATAATAAATGATAGTTTGATAACGAATGTTCATTTCAATTTATACTAACACGACCGCAGGTATAATATAATATCCACCGTGAATATCTCCAATACGCTCCCGTATTCTAACATAGACACCTTCGTACAGTTAATTAAAATACAACACAGACGCGAACGTATCGTAGAACGTTTATAAACTTTACACTCATTGTGCGAACATGCGAATTCGATCAGCGAGAAATATTGCTACAAACGATTACATTGTAGACAGGCTGAACTGAACATCGTGAAATATCGCGCAGAATTGGTTGGACGATTTTTCGCAGCGTCGTCGGTACTTATCGCGAATATTCCCAGCGAACCGTCGAGCGCCTACAAATCTCAATTAACTTGGTGAATAAAATCACGATCCGCGTTAATCACGGCCAGCCTCGATAAGCCTCGTGCCCGGTTTAGACGGAGCCTCGTCGGCCCGTACAACTAAACGATTCCTCTCTTTACAACGAGCCATCGCCTCCAATTAACTTATCTCCTGCGACCGAGCAGACACTGGCACCCTGCTATCTTAATCCGCGCGATCGTTTCGCGCCATTTGACGATCGGTATTATTTGACCCGCGATATTCCACCGACAACGACATCACTCGGCGAAGATACTCGAATATTGGATGGGTCGATCCGACGAAATACGCGTGTAACTCTCGTTGTAACGAGCCGAGTTAGCACGCGGTAACGACGGAATAATGGACAGAAATGGGGTACCATCTCGGGTACCTCACAAGTGAGTTCGAATTTTCTTTTTTTTTTTTTTCGCTGGTCGCTGGATTCGAATCCTTTATATGTGTTTCTAACGGCACACTTAGGTTTTGTGTTGAACTTCCAAGTTTGAGAATACATCTTTTAGTTCAGAGAATCGCTAAATATTACAAATTACGATTTTTACTTTGATGAAGTACCGTTCTACGTGATTTTCAACACATTACATTCGCGTGAGACGAAAGTCAATCGTTATCGAGCTTGACTCGAATTCATAAATATACATGTCAGACTTGATCGCATCTCTAAAGGCCCCCATAGACGTTGAAATATGCTGCGATGCATGCATCAACTCTTAGGTTTCATGAAACATCGGATGATGTTTCAGAATCAGCTTGCCTCTACTCTACCTGATTCTTCAGTTCTTCGTGTGACGCCAAAGTTGAAACAAGTGTTTTAAAATGTCGGATCGTCTTCCAGCTCCAATATTAGTGATAGTAATGTTAGGTTTATTATCACGGACTTTCTTTGTTCAACTAATGCTAGAAGTCTATTCCTGCATCAGTGATTCCTTGCTTCTCAGCGGTGCTTGCATCAGTGATGCATGCATCGCAGCATGTTTCAACGTCTATGGGAGCCTTTAGTAGAATAATAGTGTTGGTAATACGACGACGATATCATTGATTAAACATCTCCGATCGTGGACAAACAAATTTCTTTCTCACGTCCTCTCGTAAGGAGACATCGGCGTGCGTGGCAGACGCAGTATTAAATTCACCGCGTTATCAGCTACCCACATGCTCGATGATTTTTAGGAACATGCCAACCGACTGTTCTGCTTGTTAATTTCGTATCCTGCTACACGAATCGGGATCTTTTTGTCGTAACTGACGATTATTCTGGTTATCTTTCTTTCCGCGAAGTTCAAGCGTATCTCTTTTGAATTATATTGTGAATTATTCCAATTTCCTTTTGAATTATTCCAATTTCGTTTTTCTAAATTTTAAGTGCATTCATCTTGGCATTCTTTTGTTGTAGATTATTTTAATTTTTTTTTTAATACCTATGATCATTTGCATCCTTTTAAGAGTTTGATTTGCAACCGTTTTTTCAGCTTATCATTCGTTTATTTTTGTAAAATTTCAAAATTATTTCGATTATTATTGTTGTCGTGTTATTATGATGTTTATTTCTATAAAGATTAAGTAAATCTTTTTTTAATGTTATTAAATGTTATTAAATGAAATACACCAAATGCAGAATTCAACCAGAGATAGTAAAAAAAAAAAAGATAATTCTTTGAAAACAGGAAAAAAGGAAGTTTGATCTATCAAAGGACAACCTAAATATTTAAACTTCCTCAAACCTTGTAAAGTCACTTCAAATCCCACAAGTTTCAATAAAAGAAGAAACAAATATTGAACGAATAATTGGAATGATTCTCCTTATTCCAAACAGAATTTAATAATGAAGAGTAACGAGTGCAAATAGAGTATAATAAGAAAAAAGAGGAAGTAACGTAACTAACTGAATAGAGTTACAGCCCTGATGAATTGAAATAGAAGAAAATAAAAATCGTTTTGTTAACTGTGCGAGTCTCTGTCTGCAACGAATGTGAAAAAAATCCAGGTGTTACTTGGAAGAATAATCATTTAGAGGAAACGAGAGATTTCCCAGCAGTGCACTGGGTGTTGACGCGGTGGGGTAACAGCGTGCACGAAGGAACGAGGGTGTGCCAGGAAAAAAAAGTCAACCACCTCTGTGTCGAGTTCGGTTTGCGGCACGAATCTCTCGAAGCCGCTTACTTGCATTCCCACACGTGCTCGCCCTTTCGTAGAGAGAGTATGCTGGGGGGTAGCGACATACCCCACGTGGGAGTGCATGCTTGAAAAATTCCTTTACAATACTGGTTCCCCCACGGGGCCCGGGTTCAAGAAAGAAATATCATTGTCCTCCGCGTAACGCGTTCAGTTATGCATTGTTTGAGCGCGAAAACCTGAATTCCCATAAGAATCTCTAGGCATTCTAGGATTACGCCCGTACTTTTCGCATTCCCTTGGTAATACCTAAGCTAAATATCTATTGTGTATCGGGGATGCCACACCTCGAAGATTTTCCATCTTCTTCGTCGTGAATAGTGTCTTTGTCATCTTTGTCAAATGCGTTGAATTTTCAAACAATTATATATTTGCTCGCTAAGGGTCGAACAGCGATAATTCATCATAATATTCTAAGTATTTCAGTTTCTTGAAATTATAGAATCCGGGTAGAGCAACAGAATCCTTGAAATTTTCTTCAATAATTTCAATATCAAAAAAAAAAAAAAACAGAAACAATAAAAGAAAAGTTGAGCCTTAATCCACGGGTATCCACAGTTTCAACATTCATTCGGTCTTCCTCTGTCTCCGTATTTGTCATTCTCACCTATTGTCTCATTGTCTTATTTATCGCATGCTGTCCTCTTAAAGTCCCTTAAATTCTCTCTGATTCTATTAATTACTTTGTGTTTCCTTTTTCCCATTCTTGTTTCATTTATCGAATCATTCTTTAATTCTTTTAGCTTATCTTCAGTTAAATCATTTTTGGACAATTAGATAGTATCTGTATTATTGACGAAAATCATATAAGATTTGGAAACAAAAAAAAACACGTAAGGTGACAATTTTTCATGCTTGACAAGAGGTAGTACAAGTATTACAAATGACTGGAACTTGTCGAAAAATCATTTACCGGAGGATTCGATTATTTTAATTTCATAAACGTTTAACGTAAATGAAAGATGACAAGCTTTTACGGAAAGATAATGTAAAACAACTACTACAAAATAGTACCTACAAAATAAACGATGCGGATTCATTAGATGATTTATTGTTTAGTATATAGCTCATAAAACGTGCTATGTTTTGACAAGAAAAAAAAAGAAAAAAATACTGTAAAATAAAATGAACGACAGGAACGCGTTCAACAATCTACTATCTAGATACCCCAGGTATCTAGTTTCCGAGCGTTTCTACGTGTGGCACGAAGGGTGGCAAGTTTTGGCGGGAAACAGCACCCTCGTGTACCCTCGCCCTTAATAGACCCGGCACGATCCTCGGCATTGTTCGAGGAAGAACGATGACGCGGTGCAAGTGTGTAACGAAGAACGATAACGTAAATACGTCTCCGGCGGCTTTTTGGCGGGAAGGAATAAGGTGTCCGGGACTCGGGAGAGGGACACGCCTGCGCAGCTTGCGCGATTCCCACACGAGGAGGCTGCATGCTTCGAGATCCCCCTTGGTCGTTCCTCGTTAATAACTCCCTCCGCGACAATAGAAGGACCGCTTCTCGAGAGGGGGATGCTGACTGGAAGGAGATTGCCAGTTATACCACCTGGAGGCACCGTGCGCTTCAACGTGGGAGCCCCACACCTATGCCACCCGAAACAAAAACCAACGACTCCTCTCTTGCAAGCGAGAGCCTCTCT
The DNA here is from genome assembly GCA_032399595.1 of Tetragonula carbonaria. NCBI lineage: Eukaryota > Metazoa > Arthropoda > Insecta > Hymenoptera > Apidae > Tetragonula > Tetragonula carbonaria. Next base: position 20,488,859 of record JAUCRC010000001.1, on the reverse strand, counting down.
CGTTTGTCTCGGAACTTGCGTCAAACGTCAGGTTGAGGAAACGCAGATCGAGCTTCCTCGTTATTAACGCTTCGGTCAATTTTAATTGCTGCGCAGTTCTTCGGCACGAAGTTCGTCAAACTTACGTCTTGCGTAGATTTATCATAATACGAGACTTTTCACAAAGGTGGACGTGTGTAGGAGAAATAATTAAATTAAATAAATGCAAGTGCACTGAGTCTTGAGAATCTGGTAAACAGCAAACGAAGCGAAGAAAACGGTAAAACTCGAGTACAAGAAGGCAGATGAACTGGAAATCCATGGATTTCGTGTATCGTTGCGCGATAAATCCGAGGGTCACGAGATTCTGACTCATCCCGATTCTTATCGATCCTGTCGACTCTCTCGTTGCACAGCGAAAGGTATCCGAGACAGGTAACCCTCGGGTGCTCGGAGATAAGTCACTGCATGTCTAAGCACATCAGGCGATTATCAAGCTCGTCGATCGTGCTTGATTATCTGCAATTCAAAATGCCACGAAGACGACGACAACCAGCCGGGGAACCAGGCACACACTCGCCTTTATGCGGGAGTCTCGGTGATGCAGCCGGTGCGCTAGTTATCCTCCGTTGCCAATCAGACCATGTTACAACATTCTCACCAGAATCTCTTTCCGTATCCATTTCGAATCAGTAACGGATTTCGTTTTAATTCCATATCACCTCCTCGTCGTCTTTGTCGTCGTCCAGTTATAACGGGAACGCGGATTTTTATACTGTTTTTATAAGGGAACTTTAACCTTCTGCAATCAAGACGCGGCGTATAGGAGACTCGTGAACTTTCGTTCGTGATTTACATAGCTATCCGTAATAGATCGTTTCTGACAAGACTTCTTATTGACTTATTTTTTATTGCTGGACTGCGGATATTCTCGAGAAATTTAGAAATGTTAGGGAAGATATATGAAATGCCACAGTATGAAAAGAGAAAATATTTATATAAAATATTTAGAGCAGAATATTAATTGCCACGATATTTAGCAAGCGAAACGAAGGATTTTATTCAGCTTCCGTCACTTTGGTAAAATTCCATTTCTTTTTGTAAAGCTGTAATAAAATTGCATAAAGATACTTGCAATTAACAAACTACGTGGTTTTTTATACGACTCGACACTCAGTCTCTCGGCCGTTACTCTGTCGAGCAACGAGCGCAAGATCAAAGTAGGGTTGGTTCTCTCAAAACAACCCATTCTTAAATAACCTAGTAGCCTATCCGCGACGGTCTCGCCGGCATCTTTTATAACTAGGAACAATTACAATCTCCGAAGGCTGACGAGGCTTACAATTCGCATTGTCGGCGACGAACAGCGACAACATCGAAACTTAATTAAAATACGTGACTGTGAGAGGGTGCGAGTGCGGAGACTCGGAGGGCGGTCGTGGGAACGCGAGAGGGTCAATACGTTGAAGGGATTTTCGAAAAAGGATATCAAGAAACTTTTTCTTTTTTTATTCTTTTCCTGTGCGCGCGCGGGACACGTATAGCAACAGTGTGCGCGGTGAATGCCTCAGGGTCGGTAGAAACCCTTTTGCCGACGTGCGTGGCCGACCCCTTCAGCCTTCGAGACGTGGACGTTTCTCTAATTTGCATTCGCAGGGCACAAACTGCGGCCTCTCTCTCTCTCTCTTCTCGCACGTGTTTTCTTCTACGCGTCCTCCACCTTCTTCCTCCTCTCTGTGTTGGCCGACGACCAGTGTAAACGACGAGTAAACGTGACGTGACGTCACTGCCGCTGCGAGGAAACCACCCCACAGCGCGAAACAGCTGCTCGCGATTTCTCACGCGCCCAAAAGCCACCGCGAGACAATTGAACTTGATTCCGGTTCGCTCACGGGGTGGTGGCTCCTTCAAAGCGTGTGTATACACGTGAGACGAGAAGGAGGAGAGGGAGACGAACCCGATGGTCCACCCATATGGGCACCTTCCTTCTCCTCGTACGGTGGAACCGGTCCCGGAACCTTGCTTCCGGAAAAATCGATAGACAGGTGAAGCAGATGTAATCGGGAGTGTCACCCCTCGCGCGCGGCGAGAACGCGCCCGTTAATGCCTCTTCTAGATGGAAGACTTTATTGTCGCGTGATTGCGGATCTTCTCGACACGACTGGTCATCTGTTCGATTTTCCCCAAACACCACGACAGAGAGAGACGAGTTCTTCATGGATTCCATTAATCATATACGTCGTATAATTGATAATTTTTAATGTTGCTTTGAACACAACGGCTAGTAAACGGTGTCATTCCTTGATTTATACTGAGTCACTGAGAAAAATTGATGCGTGTAGCATTGTAAAATATCATACGGAATTATATAGGACAAAGTAGAATAATTATAGAATGAAGAAATAATCACATCACCCCTGTTGAGCTCTACAAATCAAAAAATATTTCCATCCTCGATGAGTAGAACTTTTACTCTACCAACAATCAGTCTGTTCCAACAAAGAAAAAAAAAAAGAAAGAAACATCATATTACACATATCGTAATTCCTTCGAAACTGCTTACTTTCTCGAAACGCTTTTCGACTTTCGACCATCGAAACTATTAAATTTCGCAATACGGATCGAATGGGAGATACGCGGCGAGATTCGGCGAAAGAGATTCAAAGGCCGTGCAGTGTTGAACTATTCCATAAATGTATCGGCGGCGATATCGGTATATTATTCGCGAGGTGAACCCTATCTCCAGCGGAAACGTTGTCGAATATTCCGTCACGATTCTTTTTTGTAGGCTGCTACACGTATAGAAACTGCGTGGCACCGTGTTCGATGCAGGATCTCTGGATCCTGATCAAGGTGGGCCGACCACGTTTGGCCGGCGTTTTATCGATACCGGACTATCTCCAGACGATTCGGCGATTCGCTCTCATATTCAGAGCAGCCAGAGGTCCTTGCATCCTGATCTCCGACCGTTTGGCTTGGCTTGGCTTGGCTTGGCTAGATAGTCCTGAGGTAATATGCATTTGCCGGCCAGCCGAATGAATTATGCAGAATCCAAACAGAGACTCGATCCGCAGTGTCTCTCTTTATGCATCGATCTCTCTTCCCCCTCCTCTCTTTTTATTCGCCTTCTTCGTCGCACGCTCCTGCTGACCTAGAACGTAGCGTCTAGGAGCCGATTCTAGGAAACACGAATCCGTTTCTCCTTGCGTCAAGAGTAGACGCGCGTTTCTTTTCCGTCTTTTTCTCGACGCGGGAACGTACGCTTGTTTACCCTCGGTCGCTCCTCTCCTGTCTCGCACTTTATAACTGTATTTTCTGGACTTTTGATTCTCGTTGTTTGATGCAGACGTTAGATTACCGAGGACGAATTATACACATGGCAGATTATACAGGCATTTGGAGCTATTCGGAACGTAGTGACTAAAAGTGCTACTAAAGTAATATTTTATTTATTCGACGTAGATTCAGACAGGAACTGGATTTAATTTATTATATTATATTTCGAAGATTCTATTACAGACATTCTATTGCCTATCATTTTTTTTTTTTTTTACAGTTTATACGTGAAATGAACGTTCGTAGTGTTCCCTGACGCATGCGAATGAAAGCTTACGTACACATTCACGTACACGTGTACTTTAGTTTCCGATGAAATCACCGACAGTTAAATAAAAGATCGCGCTCTATCATCGTTGCGAGTGCGGCTTGAACGTGATTTCTGACGAAACTCGAACCAGCAATTCTCCACTCGGTAATCAGATTCAGGATCATTGAAAGCCAAAGAGAATTCGAAATCTGGCTAAAGGATATTCAGACCGAGAAAAGATTTCTTTTTTTTTTTTTTGTTGTTGCGTATGCGACATGAAAGCGTAATTAATTATCACATTAGAGTCATGTTTTCGCGCGCTAAAAGTCGATGGACGAGATCCGGTGGAAAATGACCAACGATACACACGTGGTCCACCAAAGAGCTATTAATTTTCCGTAATCGGGCAACAAGTCGCGAATATCTGTCTCTATCTCTGATCCTTCTTTTCTCTTTCTTTTTTTTTTCTTTTTCTCGCACGAAGTCGATAACACGAGCATGTTGCTATGCGAATCTAGGTCCCATCGAAAAGTAAAAACTGCACTGGACAGGCTCGCGTATCGAAAATTCATTTATTCGGCCGTGTCGATCGACGCAGTCCGATTTCCGTAAACGATGCTAATGCCGAGACATAGCAATTCACCGTTTGCAATTGCCTCCCACTCTAACGTCTAGTTGCTAGGAATATTTGCATGCAGGGTGTGACGATAAAGTTTACTGACTAAGGTTGATAAGAATAATAATAAAATAAAAATTCTTCTCGTTGACAAGTCGTACATCTTCGCTCGAAAGTTTTGGGACAAGTATATATTTGTAGGAAAGGTGAAAAAATTAAACGATACCTTATATGATTTGTGAATTGTTAATAATCTCATTGAGAACCAAGCTTTAATTTATTAATATGTTAAATATTTATAAATATTAATACTATAAATATTTTTCGTGTATTGTTACGAATCAATTAAGTATTGTTTAAACGTGTTAGTTATTGCATTTTGTTTATATGGTCAAATGTTTTTTTTTTTCATTCGATTTTAGGAACTGACTGCACATCGTATATTTTTATGCACGCGACATTTAATTCCAACGATGTATATGTATATGTATATCGAGAAATATTTATGCATATCCTTGAGAACGCGCCATTTTATTTTTCAAAATGGATTGTCCACGTGTATTCATCAAATAGAGATGTTCCTACCTCGAAAACGGTCATCTTGAACAGAGAATCGAGTACAATTAAATTCTAACAATCTTCTAACTAAACTATATAATTAATTATTGTCGCTGGATTTCTCGGACATTCTTTACTTGATTCGTAACAATTTTATGTAGATTAGTATATATAATAATATTCATAACTCACAAGAACATCATGGTAATAATTTTTTGATCAAAAAGTGAGATATACACATTAATCTCACCTCATTCGCTAAATTTGTCCAACGTTCGCTCAAAACAGAAGAAGCAAAAGATTCTTCAAAAATTTTTAAGCAAGAGTGTACATTTTGTACATTGTACATGTACATCGCAATACCGGAAGCTTTACTGTCGCATCATGCAAATCCGCTCGAGAGTACATTCGGTTCTATCTTCTACGAGTCTATGCAGTTGCGTCTCGTCTAAAAAAATCTTATCTTGATAAAAAAAACAACAGAAAACGATTCAAGAAACCGTTTGATTTTCTAACCATTTTTCCCGCGAACGCGTTCACTCGCGTTCAACATATTGGCTGGTTTTAACCGCACTTAAGAAGCGCGATCGTGACGGAAATCGATTGGATCGATACCGGTTAGAAACACGTTGAAAAACAAAGAACCGTGATATTTGATTTACACTTGTAGTGGAAGTCTTTTCAAGCGTAATGTCTCGCGGTTGGTAATAAATTAATACGAACGAATTTTACTATTAACTCTTAGACTCTTAGACATTTTTTTTTTTATTTCAAATCTTTCCTTTTTCTTTTTCTTTTTTCATTCCGAAATCCTTTTCACCTTTTTACATCTGGCTCAAACGCAATGAAAGTGACACGAGCAAACACGATCTTTAAATTGTCATTATGAAAACGTTGAGGAGACACGAAAATGTCCTAATTTAACTGGTGAAAGAAAGGATGGGAGCTCTTACTGATTCGTACGATACTGTGCTTTATTTTACAGAATCTGTTTCACTAGATTCGTGTATCTATCAATTAAAATGCTGAAGTTGGTCTCAAATTGTCAACACGTTCCCGATTTTCTTAATAAGGAATTTTCTCCTATTTATTTACTACGATTACTCAACGCTAAGTAAATATGAATGTGGTACACGGAGATTTCTTTGACTGACTGACTGTCAGTTTTCATGTAAACGTGCAACATTTTGTAAATTTGTCTGCTAAGGGACATGCTACGAACATGATACACGCGAGTATTCACTGGTGATCGATCGATCTCGATCATCACAGCTCTTCTCGTGCGTATATACGTACAACGTGACGAGAGAAGGCGCTTAGCAACTGCAATATCGATGCATATTTAATCGCTACGCGACCGTAGCGGATTACCGCAACGCGAAAAACGGTTAATTACTGGTGCCACGGCGACACACGAACCGCAATAAATATAGCAAGTATCGGCAACTATATTGCTCGTCGTGATAATTACTTATCGAGGCAACGGTACCAGGTGCTCGTTCGCCAGCGATAAATTCCGTTTGTCACGATGTTATCCGTCGACTAAAAACCGAGATACATCTCCGCCAAGGATCTCACACTTCAAATAGACACATTCGATTAAAAATTAACGTTTCTTTCTTTTTGTCTTTTTCTTTTTCTGTTTTTTTGTTTTTTTTTCTTTGTTTTTTTGGTCGCGCCAGCTTGTTGGGATAATTTGCAGGCGCGTACGCCATTAATCATTCGGTTAATTCTCAAAGGATTTCGAAACGCAAGACTTGGAGGTTGCAGCGCGCAGCGAGAAAATCGAAAGTTACACGAGAAAATTGAAAGTGTCGCGCCGCGTCGTGGAATTTTTCTAGCAGCGATTTGCCTGTGACCCAGACGAACGATAGTCAGGTCAAGGACCTCCTTTGACTGCAAGATGGAGCAGACGTCCCGTCGAATTCATTGACAATTCGTATCGTGAATCATCGAAACATTTAACGGGAAAGATAAGAGTCGTTGGTTTTCATCTTACAATTAGTCGGTGGTAAGTCTGTGAAATTTTTAATAATTTCTGTTCCTTTAAGTATATTGTTGACATTTAAACTTATTTAAACGACTATGTCTCGAAATTTCGTCCGACAATGAGTTTATAGTTTAGAAACACATCAAATGCAAAAAGGAAAAATCGTGGAAATTTCAGCACACTAGCTCGGTATATTCGATAGTAATCTAGAAAATTGAGTAACGTATATTCTTTTTTTTTTATTTTTTCAATATGTATTAGGCAATAATTGTTAGACGTTAAAAAATATATTAACCATTCTCTTCTCACGTTAATTTAAATAATTTAAACAATTAAACTTATAGTAATAAAACTAATTTAAATGATTAAACTTAAAACTTCTTATGAAGGTTCTAGTGAATTTTAAATCTACCAGTCGAACGTTAACGTTATTTATTACCTATAATAATTCATACACTTGCCGATGTCTTTTATGAATATGTGCGTTGTACTTCCACATTTCACAATTTCATTAGCACTGTAATGTAACATTCGACCATCGTGACTGTATACTGATAAAATTCCAAATCATTTTGAAGTTACGAAATATTTAGCACAACTTGTGTATTTGGCAGAGAAATTAAATTACGAATACCTCAGACTTGATATTAACATCATTACTGTATGTGGCACAAAGAAGAAAAAAGAAAAGAATAATCAGATCAACAGTTCGAGGCTAGGGTAACAACCCATCACTGAATCAAACAAATTTCGTTCGCCACCCACGCGATCACTAGGAAAGACAATTTCGAAACGACGTACCTAACAAGAAAGTTAATCAATTTGTAGAATTGAGTGTGGGAGTGAGAATGCGGTTACGATTTCATGGTTACGCTCGAACCGCGTAGCAGTCGATCGTGGCCGTTAATGAAACGTCCAATTGTCACGATGCTGATTAATCGCCGGTCTATCGTTCGGGCGAGATCTCGCTTTAATTTAATTGCCATCATCGAGCATACTCGAGGAGGGACGCAGCTTCTCATTCTCGCCTCGTTCCTTCTTCTGGCCGAGAGTAGAGAGAGCTCCACGTTCCACTTGACGCGGTGGTTAATTAACTGAAGAGCCAGCAAATGAATGAGAAATAAACTTTCTGCCATGACGAGGGATCGTAACCGGCTCGATACTCGCCGGGTTGATTTAACACGGAGTATGATTTAATACAGACCTATAAAGCATGGTCAAACTGACTACCGTGCGTGTAATTTGTCAAAAAGTTAGGACGTTGAAACAGTTAGTCGTTAGTTTTATACCCGAGTTTTATACCCGAGTCTTGCTCGTGCGTGATAATTTAAGCACGACGCACATAGAGAAAGATAGAGACGAATCTCGTTGACGAAGAAAAGGCGAACTTTTACTTCCGAGTACGCAACTCGCGGATTATGGTGTATGGCGACGGCGCCATAGAATTCATAGAAACGGTTAGGTTTGAAAACGGGGAAAAGCAAAAGGGAAAACGGTCAACTCGACAGCTATTCGGTCCTTCCTCTCCTTTATTCAGAGTTCGCAGACGGGTGAAACGAGCTCCGACCGAGTAACACCGGCCGGCGTACAGGTTCGTTTGCTTATATATATATATATATATATATATATCGGGGCGAATTATATTAATATTCCAGGCCCGTGACGAAGCAGCATCTTGCCCGTTGGAACGATTCTATGAATTTCACGCGTGCCTGCCATCGCAACGCGCGTTCGGGTTTCCTCTTCTCTTCTGTTTGCACCGCTGCATTACCATTGCCCATTGCAACAAGAGGACTAGAAGGAGTGTCGTTGGTCGCGGCTCGACAACGCGACAGAGACGGAAGACGAATGCTCCACGCTTTCGCGAACGAGCTCCTTGGGCGGGACGCGTGTTTCTACGCGGAACCGCGAGACCCGCGCGCATCCGTGATGAATGCCCGATGTTAACCGAAACAATAATTCAGTTGAGACTACCGCTACGCTAGTCTCGCCTCGATGAAAGAGAGAGAGAGAGAGAGAGAGAGTCCGCCAATGTCGCGTTCAGCCTGGTTTGCTTACTGTTGCGACGATGTAACGCGCTCTCGAGCTAGCGATGGGACCAAGTTTGACGTTTGCTCACACGCGAGCGTGCAAGTTCATTCTCACTCGAAGTGAGAAGCGTTTCCGGACCAAACGGACCAAAGTCACTACGCAAATTCGTATATTAAAGTCTCCTATAAACTCACAAAAATCTGCAGTCTATTAATAATAGTAATTGGTAATGCCCTATCTTCTGATTAATCGTTACCCCCTCAAACTTTCATTTTTTTTAAATTATCATAAACGAAAAATATTGGGTTCAAGATGACATTTACCTCGCAATGCTAGTTACTGCTCAAAAAGAAAAAAAAAAAGAAGAAAGGAAGGAAGAAAATTCTTATCTAACTAAAACTAATTAAAAAGATCTCATCACTGGCGTTCGTATTTAATCTAATCTGAAAAAGATCATCTGCTTTACACGCTCACTTGAACTTGCCCGCTCGCAGTGAACTTGGTCCCATCGCTAATCCCGACGAGCACACAGCTAATTTACGTGCTCTCTGTCACGACTAGCCAGCCGGTGAGACGCGAAACTCGTCGAAAAATCAGCGACGAGTGCACGCGGCTGCTCAGTCGAGGATTTGGGTCAGTTGAACGATACACGAGTAGAAACGTGAGTCGTTATAACAGCACTTGCCGATCGGTGATTTCTTCCTTTTCATCGCGATACGAAGCGATAGCCGAAGCGAAGTACAGCGGCTCGAAAACTGGACCGTGTGCTTCGGGGACACGAACGAACACGGGAACACGTCGACTTCTCGATGTTCCATTCCGCGTAAGTCTCTTAACTCTCGTTCTCGTCTCGTGGCGAACAATCACGGGTGTAGGAGACGAGGGTCCCTCTCAGCAAGTATAATTATTAGTCACGCTGTGGCCACGGAACATATACCTGTGGTTGCAAATTGGCCGAGACCTACGTAGATTCCATGTTATTTTCGCTGATTACATTCATTATCGGATTTAAAGTTAGTAGACCCTTGGTTAGACGTGTTTCGAACGTGTTTCGCTGGCCCGACCCAACGTCTTTCTAACGTGGACGTTGCATTCATCTTAACAAATTACGATCATTACTCTATATTCTGTCTAGCTCGAGGATTCTTACTTAGGGTTTTGTTTAATCCGTTTGTGCAGAGTTCTGCAAGTCAAATGTCCGACGATGAGACAGTATCAAGCTTTAAGGATTGAATAATGTTTCAACTTGTTATTAGATTTCGTTTAAACGTAACTACTTATATAATTTAGTAATGTTGCTTTTAATTGAAATTCTACAGTGATCAATATGGTGCACTTATAATCCTCAAAGAATTAATAGAATTATCCACGTGTCATCAAAAATGAAATGAAACATGAATGCTTCAGATCTTGCGTAAGATAAATCGTGCGAGAGAGAAAAGAATTGATAGTAGAACTTTTGTAAAAATTTATTTGTTCGAATTTTCGTCCACAGCGAGAGATTGTCGCTGTTGAAATAGCTGCCGCTGGCTACCCCTACGATGGAGAAGCGTTGACTGGCACAAAGGAGCGAGTCAAAGTTCTTTCCTCGGCACGTATTTACGAGCGATTCGCGAGGTGTTATCACGGACAGGCGTTACGCCCACGCACGATAACGTAAGCGTCGAGTGTATCGCGGAACAAAAATATTCCACTGGCCGAAAATCGGAGCTCTTTTGTCGCCGGTTGGCAGATACCGAGACGAAGCGGGAAGAAATCGTCGGGCAACTGTGCGTCTGGGTCGCCGCGGGTCATCGCCTCGATGCAAAATATTTGCGAAAGCAACGCGAGTCTGCACGAGAGTCTCGAACAATCCGACGTGTTCTCTTTTTTTTCTTTTTCTTTTCTTTTTTTTTTTTTTTTTTTTTTTCCGCTGAAACTTTTCGTGTAGAATCGTATCGATAAGAGCCACGCGATCGATGATGAGTATTCATGGATGTCAGTTTTGGAGTAGAATAGTAAAAGTGTCGCAAGTGTTGGAAGTTTTAGAAATTTTGAAAGTATTACAAGTTTTGAGAGACAGATTATTTCGCCCGAATCTTAAAACGTTTCAAACAGCATCATTGAGACGAAATATAAAAGGAAATGCGGAAATGCATTTACCTACGTTGTTGGTCGTTATAGTTTACATGATACACGTATTATGCAATTGATTGCATAATTGTTTTCAATGCAGTGCGTGTTTTAATTGCTTTCGATTTATCAAAATAGTCAGATTTATCGAAATATCCAAGACTTTGAAGATGTTCAAGACTCAAAATTTCCAAACCTACGAGAATTTTTGAATCGAAACTCTGAAGATTTTCAAGCCTTCTAAAACTACTATCAAGACTATCAAGACTTTCAAGAATTTTAAGATTATTAAGATTTTCAAGACAACCAAGACTTCTAAGTGCTAGTCCAGAATTATCAAGACTATCCTTGAAACTTTATCGAGGCTATTAAAATTTTCAAGAATATCCAAACTCCGAAACTCTTCAAGCCTTATAAAATTATCGAGAGTATCAAGATTTTCAAGAATTTTAAGACTATCAAGTTTTTCATTAAAACATCCAAGACTTCCAAGTGCTCCAAAATTGTCCTCGAAACTTTATCAAGACTGTCAAGGTTTTCAAAAATATCCAGACTCCAAAGATCTTCAAGCCTTCTAAAACTACCAAGGCTATCAAAATTTTCAAGAATTTTAAGAGTATCAAGATTTTCAAGACTTTCGAGATTTCCAAGATTTCCAACAGTTCCAAAATTATGAAGACTATCCTCGAAACTTTATCAAGACTGTAAAGATTTTCAAGAAAGAACAATCCTATTCTAAGCGGTTTGAAGTGTTCGAAGTCAGTAACGCATCGATCACCATTGACGCTCGTGAAAATGTCACATCGATGGAAATAGAATTCTGACGATAATATAACGAGGTTTGAAAGAAGCGATCTTGAGAAATTTTAGCGAAACTTTCCACGCTCGGTGTAAGGAGGATTGATTAGATCCCAGTCAATTACCGCTGTTTCTGTCGAGCGGAATGTTTTCGCAGTGGGTGGTTGACAGAGACAAACAAGCGAATCGGTGACGAAAGCGATGCACCGTGCTGATCCGATGAATTATCGGAATAAATAACAAAATGTTTTGGATTACAAGTTGTTGCGCACTCTAGCGTGTTGCAAATCAGTGTTTCATAATGCGATTTTTCACAAGGAAATTCATGAGACTGAAAACGGACTTTAAGAGTCAACACAGCGTTGAACTGACTTGAGCTGACATTCAATTTCAGACGAATAAATGAAGTTTAGGTTTCATCCGTACTAAATTCTTAAATAGCATTAGAAATAGTATTAGAACGAGGAAATAACGGATTAGATATAGAAATTTTCAAACAACGAAACGATGCCGAGAAGACGTCCAATAGTCCGCTCAAACGAAGAGAAAAATGACACAGTGGAAATAAGAGTGTATGTATTCTTCAAAAAAACGAATTTCGAGAGAAACAACGGAAAAATTGTTTCTTCTATTCCGATATCGACCGTGTGCTAATATCGACGAGGGAATGACGCGATCAATGAACAACGTCTGAGACGCCCACACCGAAAGTTACGCAAACAACGATAATCTCTCCTTATCAGTATTTATTTATAAATCGGTCGGCCGACTCGGTTAAACCTTTCCTTTGATCGGCTTGCACCGGGTTTTCACGTCGAACAAAGAAACACGCTGCTCTTTGCACGGGAACGGAATCTTCGTATTCGACGTCCTAACTTCTATAGACAGATCTGCGAGAATTTCCCTTCCTGGTTTATATTGTATTTGTTGCTCATCAGTCACGTTTGGAATTCTTTATCATTGACATACGAAGCGAGAATAATTGAGAAGTTCAGTGCTACAAAACTATAGCTTTAAAAGCTGCTCGTCTTTGTGTAACGTCGCGACAAATTAGTTCTCTCCAAGTTGAATTCGAAGCTTCATGAACAATCATCAATATCTACTTAGATTTCGAATTGTAATATTTTCAGTGGTCAAGATCTCTAAATGGAAACAGTTCATCGAGTTTAAATCGGGTTCAAATTGAGCAAGTGCATAAGAAATATATTTACATAGTCAGGAATAAATGATGAATGGTGAATTGAAGAGTTGAATTGAAGAGTCGAATGTAGCAGTAGTAGAATACTACATTTAGATTTCAATTGGACGAAAATCTAACTAGGTATTCAAAATTCTCAAATTCGTCTCTATCTGACATTAACAAGAGACAGATCTCGCTTTCATGAAATCTATCAACTTCGAAGCGTGAGTTTCGCTGGCCAACGCGTTTCTAAAATAAGCAAAACGGATCGGCATGGATCGATATCGCGAATTCTCTCACGAACGACCGGCGGAGCCCCTACACGGGATTCGACAACTCGTCAAGTGATCATCGCGTGCCGATCGCGTGCTGCGCTTTCGTGAAACCGGGGCTGCTCGATCAACCGACCGCTCAATTACCACCTTGCAATATACATTTGATTAACATATTATATTTACTCTGGTATAATTAATCCGATCGGGGCCGACCGATCGCGGCGGTGTCACGTTAAAACGGAAGAAAAAGAATAGGGGAGACAGGTGAAAAACGAGGACGAAACTTCTGCACGAGACGCGAAACTGGAGTCGTTCAAGGAAACCGGCCGGCTACCAAGGCTACGAGGATCCTAATTATTATCGAAGGGCTGTTGCGTGGGTTTTTCACTCGCGGACGATGTATCGACGCCGGAGAAGCTCGATAAATTCGTGCTCGGCCGCTATCAAATACATTAATTAAAACATCGGTGCAGAGGCACGGCTGACAGTGCGCTCACGTCCAGCCTCGATCGTCCGAATATAAGAGTTTCTTTTTATTTTTCATCCCGTCACCCCTCGTCGTCCACTAACTTTATCCCTCCGCGTGGTGAATAATTTTTGTTTCTCCATCGAGCGAACTCTCGTTCCCCCGTTCGCTCGCATTCCACCGCGATTTCTTGCGACTCTTCTCTCGGGCTCGTTCAACGATAATCACGCGTGTCTTCCGCGTGAATTAATCACCAGTGACCGCGCTGACTCCTCGCGATCACTGTATACCGTTTATCTTTGTTTCTGTTTGTTGAGATACGTACGTACATGGCCCCGAAACGTGCAAAATCCGAATTACGACACTTGCGTGCGGATTAACTTTTTGACTGATATCGCTGATTATGAGCGAGACTGGGGACAGTCGTTTTATTTCGAAATCTTTAATTGGTGAGAAGTAAAATTAACAGTCATAAATCTTCGTAATCTACGATGAATTACTATTACGAATCAGTCATTTGCAATCCAACAATCACCTGCCGCCTCAGGTGATTAAAAACTGCTGCTTCAACGATAGTTGAAGAGCAAAACTGAGACGAAATCAAAGGCTAGAGCAAAACTGAATGGAATTAAAAATTTCACGTCTTTGCAGTCTAATATAAATTACTACAGTATCATCAATAACCCAGCGATTACTCGGTGATTAAAAACTGCTAAATCAACGTACGCGCTGAACCAAAGAAATTCTATATAGGTATACTTCTATATAAAAGTGTTACATCAAGAGTACAACTACACGCACGACGTGTAAGTAGGCATTACACGCAGAGAGATAAAACCTGAAGAGAGTTCATAGTCGAGCGAAGAGCAAAGGAACGCCAGCGAAGAACTAATTAAGATATCCCGGTGTACGCGTTGGGACACGTACCGTTGCGCCGTGTCATAAATTCCTCGATACGGACGGGACGCGGTCTTTTACATCCTCCTCCGACTCGAGTACGTGATCAAAAGTGACTACTAGCGATTCCACGAGATTAGCAACGCTCGCTCGCACGCACCGTAGTCCCGGGCCGGCGCGGCGATGCAACCAGTTGCATCTAAGTTCCAGCGTGTCGGGTCGATCGTGCAACACGTATCTACTTTGTGCATCGTGGCGTGGATGCGTTTTTCGAACAACAGGGGTGGCGGAACTGTTACCAAGCCACGCGGGAGGGGAGGGGGCGGTGGAGGGGAAAAGTACAGAAGAGGAGGGGGAGATTGGGAGAAGAAAAACAAGGGGGTTCGTCCTTGGTTTCCTCGATTCGAGTTCGAGTGCCCGAACAAGTAAGGGAGGAGTCGGTAACGTCGATGAGGAAGCGGAGGAGGAGGAGGAGAAGAAGAAAAGGGGAGGAGGGAGGAATCACGACATGGCGTGGGAATCAGAAGGGAGAGACCGCCTCGACACCCCTCTTTTCAACTCCCTTCAGGGGGCGAGTTTTGCAACCTCGAGAACGCAGTTGCTTAGCGTCGTAATCGCTGCCACTGCCGCGTAGTCACACGTCGCGTGGGCTACACATCAGTGACATGCAGCGTTTCTCGTGCCCGCGAATTCGTCCATCTCTCGTTGCTAGGAGACTGTACCCCGCCTATACGATTCGCGACACGTGGTTCATTTTGTTTGACAGGCTTGGGACAATTGATCAGTGATTTGGAATTTTACAAGAACAAGGGATGGTTGCGAGAATAACTATGAACAAAGGGTGGTTTGATTTAAAGTGTAACAAGAGGGTGGTTCACGAAGTTCGAAGAATTATTCGATGAATATACGACAGATATTGGTGAACGGAGTTTCAGCGATGGTGTTAGAATGGTGGAACTGACGTATCCCGCGGGAATCGAAGAAAAACAAGAGAAAGTGGTAAGTAGACTTCCTTTCAGCTTCGTCGCGCCCTCCTCTGTCGTTAGATTTGAACATTTTTCGAACTTTCCCTCCAAAATGTCCCACCTACGCTCGAACCCGATATGCGTCGGTCATACATGTCATTCGAGGTGATCTCTCGAGTCACACGACCGGAAGAGCAGCACGAAAAACCGAGCGGAGCGACCCGGAGGAAAAAAAAACGAGAACGACGACGGACACGGTCGTTCCAGTGGCTGGGCAGAAAAGCGCGCGCGGAGAAGAACCGCGTTCTGCCCCGCGCGAACCACTCGCGGTAGGAGAAAGAGGAACGAGGGGAAGCGATCCCCTCTTCTGATGACCCTCTCTCTCCCCTACCATCGACCCGTGTCGCGTGTCCTGCCTCCCACTCCTCCTACCACACGTACCATACACCGACGCGAATCGGCGAGACGCACACAGCCGTGCGTGCACGGGGGAACGAAGAAAGAGTCGGCCGTGTGCATCTGCGAGAGCGGTTGCAGTTGGTGCGTAGTGTTGGCGTGCCTTGGAGAGGGACAAGGACGTTGGTGGCCGGTGAGAGAGAAGGAAAAAAAAGGGGTGGTACTGTAGGTGGGTTAAGGGTGGAGGGGTGAAGAAGGAAGGTGGTGTGGAGACAGAGAGAGAGAGAGAGAGAGAAAAGAGTGAGAGCACAGAGAGTACACAGACCGGTGTGCGCGGTGAGAGGAGGGGGAGAGGAAGGAACATCGTACGTGTTTCGAGGTGCACGCACGGCACTCGTGTGTTGGCGGCCACCACACGTGTGGCGGTACAGAGAGAAAGAGTGACGAGAAAGAGAGAGAAAGAGATAGATACACACACGCACGGCCGAAGAGAGGACGAGAAGAAGAGACGAAGGAGAGAGAGGTGGCTCTCCTCGGGGGCTTTAGTTGCCGACTGTCCGCTACTACGCGCGGTGTTACGCCATCCTCATCGCGTTGCCCTTCTCCATCATCTCTTCTCACTGCCTCCTCTTGTGCCCGTCCTCTTGCTCGTTCTCCGTCTCTCTCACCTGTTGCCGCGCGCGTTTCTTTCAATCCGCGATTTTCGCCCGTGCCGCGTCGAATCGACACGAACGATACTCGCCCGATCTCTTTGCAACGCACACTTTTCGTTTCGGAGGATATCAAGCGCTTGACTGTCCCGCAGAGGCCAGGTCGAGCCTTGAACGAGCTGAGCGCCCAGTGAATGAAGTCGAGAGGGAGGAAGAAGAAGAAGAAGAATCTATCTTGTTGCGCGCGGTGGATCGAATTCGTAGAAAGGGTGATAAAGTGACGGAATGTTTATGTCGCGAAACTGTATCGGGACGAGAGGTGCTCGAATAATAGACAGCGATTCCGAAGGAACAAGAAGGATGTCGAGGATCCAAAGGTCGTGGCTATATTGACAACAGTAACGACAGACGTTCGAATCATATTCCTCGAACGCGTCGGTGTACGCGTATGTATTGTTATCTATGTAATAGAATTCCATGAATTTTGCCTGTTCCTTGGTTGGCTAACACTCGTGACATGGTGACCGATAATATTATGAGAACAGTTAAATGAGACAGTGAAGAAAAGCGTGGAAGTCGGGAAATATTACGAATAAGGTAATTGCCGAAGTAGCGTGCGGACGAGGAGGATCGATTGTAAACAAAAGGGAGCGAGCGCGATGTTCGCTAACCTGTCGATTCATAAAATCAAGAATTGAAACGATCTAAACGATCGGAGTGTGTGTCTCACGAATATTCGTGCGTATCTACGTTCGATTTATATATCTACGCGAGCACGATCGATTATGTAAAATCGCTGGGAGGATGTTCGAGATACGTAAACAAGTTCGATGAAACGAGTGAAGTGGAGTGATAGAAGTGACGTGTGCCTGGTCGAGCGCGTCTCTCGTCGCCACGATTGAACGACCGTCGACCAACAGATCCACGCTGCCGTCTGCACAAGAGGTGAGGTTATATTCCACCATTTGCATCGAAATCCCTTAACCTCGATGGTTACGCGCTTCCCTTCGTTTCCTCGCGGACTTCACAGCTTAACTTCCCCCCCGTAACGTGGAGTTTAACCTTTAAACCGTCTCGTTTACAACCTCGTTGTTCCATTATAACCCGCGGAATACCACCTCCTAATTAACCCGTTACAAAGCAAGCACCGTAAAATATTGCGTTCTCCTCCTTGGAGAGTCGTTTCGCGGTCGTGTGTAGAAACGCGCACGGGCTAGAACGAACGGTTGTCGTCGTTGAAGCTACTGAACGCAACATCGATAGTTTTATCAGAGTCGACTATCGAGAGACGTGGCGTGCTAACTGCCGCGAGACGGGGGTGGAATGCCAGACTTAACGAGTCGAGTCGTCGTTAAGACGAACGGTTGTTTTGCTTATCGGGAATTGCTAATTACCGCCACGGTCATCTCGCGGTATCTCGCTTTCCATCGCCGATATCACGTGCTCCTTTCTATCGTAGTAATTAAATCACCCTTTTGTCCCCCCACCCCATCCCCGGTTACGTTTGCTCTGACGCGAAACCGCGTTACGACAACTGGAGAACGAGCGACGTAAAGCCGTCAACGAGATAAAAGCGTTAACTTTACGACATCTTTCCGCTGAATGCTATTCGCTTGAGAAAGAATATCTATCGATTGATATCGCTTACCGCGAAACGTTTTACCAAGGGACGCGACGCATTCAACGAGGGGTTGAACAAAAGCATTTAACGAGCAAACGGGGAAAATAATTAATTATGGCGATGGCATTAGCTCGCGGTCATCGGGAAGCGTATCTAGTTAGTGTATCTAACGCATAGCTCGTAAAGTTGTATAGCAAACGTTTGTTTTTTTCATCCATCTGTTATCAACAGATTGCGGACTTTTATGGATATTCGTATTCTGTATAAATACATTCGAAGAAATTAGTTTAAATCGTGATACAACGAATATTTTATACTATTCTTACATATTGTGGAACTTAATTTAATGCCATTCCTAACTTTCTTAAAAAAGAGATGTGAGACAGAAAATAAAATTTCGTATGACCAGCGTACACATAAATAGTCATCTAGAATCCAACGATAAATACCATTTGAGGGTTAATATACCGTAATCTTGTCATATAGATCTGATTATCATCGACTAAGTTTTCAAAGAAAAATGTACTTACGAGAGACACGAGAGAGAGACAGAGAGAGAGAGAGAGAGAGAGACACTCTGAGAAAAATTATAGTTTAGTAACACTTTATGAAGTTTCGAATCGGTAACTTCCCGATGCCAGTACGCCAGTACCAACGACTATAAATCACGTGCCAGAGTATGCGAAGTAGAAAGAGGAAAAAGGTAAAAGACGAGATAGTGGCAATATAATGTAGACATGCGTGCCACGGCTAACGTATAATAACGACACTTTCATAATTCTCGCGCGCGCGCACGCGCACATACGCGATTCAAGCGTTACGTAACTAATGCGACAAATATCCATAGAACGTCGCTGAATCGGAACCAGTCGACGCGCGATTCTACGATTTTCTTCCATTGACGAATCGTCGCTATTCTACTTCACGATACTTCGAATTACATCTATGTTACTACTCATAAATATTTAGGCTATTAAATAATAAGACTGGCTTTCAGAGGTTCGAAGAAAAAACAGTTGAAGATGATCCAAGTGAGTTGAAATGTGCCTGTTCTGTATTGGAATTTTAAAGCGATTGAGAAATGTGTTTCATAAATTTCATGACGTATCGAAAGTAGGTACGTGAACGATAGATACAGATACATTCCTTCCTTTACTTTCAACTTGGAATATCATTTGGAATGAATTCGTGAGAAGCATGTGATTGACAGTAAAGAAACGTTCTTTCATTGTAAAACTCGAAAATGCAACAAAACTGCATCTGCTCAAAGTTTTAAAGTAGATTCAAAAAAAGTGATGACTTTCTTAGTAAAGAAGTATTTCGTTTGTGATGTTAGATGCTATTTCCGAATATTGAGACAGTAATTAATTTACATTTTAAATCAAAATATAAAAGAAAAAACTGGCGAGAAAAGTATGTTACATTTAAAGAAACAAACATTCAAAATCAGTCAAGTAAAAAATGAGTTCCCTATCCCCAATTTTTCATCTGCACCCAACTGTGTCCGTGTGTATTCAGCAGAAATGCAATAACATAATTGTTACTGTGGACTAACAAGCCAGTGTCCCTATACTATTAGCAAGCTATTAATGACTTTGATTAATTGGCAAGTCTACTTGGCTCTCTCTCTCTCTCTCTCTCTCTCTCTCTGGGTACACGGCTAGCTAATAAGACATCTCGTAATCACCCGCGTAGGAAGCTGCATCGGCACATTATCACCATTAATTAATTTATTTTCGAGGGAGCGGGTTGTCAATGCCGGCAGCAGTTCAACCTGGCCGGGATACGAGCGCGTAATCGGTTTGATCCTCGGAGCGCGGCAGGATATCCCGGTGCGACACAGGACAGTTAGGAAAACCTAGGTATTAAAATACATGGAGAAGCGGTCAGCATGTTACCGGTGTCGTAAAGAAATTCTGAGACTGACATCGCCACGACTAACATTGTAACCCTGGCTGGTATTCCAGTAGCATAGCAACTAGCGACCGGCACCGGTATTTATTACGAGGGCTACGTAACGCGCGCCGCGTAGACGCGCGAGCAGTCGTCTCGCGTGCCCGAAGTCGTTCGCTCGGACCCGCGTGTATTACAGTGCACGAGGGGCCGCGTCTTTGATTTTACATGCAATGTGGCTGAATTATTCCACGAGACTCTTTCCACTCTCTCTCTCTCTCCCTCTCTGTCTTTTTCTTTAAACGAGCATAATTACTTCGGAAATTACCGCTTTAAAAAATTGGCTAATAACGACCGTTCCTGTGGAACGCGCGGCTAGATACTCATTGAGCCTGTTTCCTACGCCTGCGAGTTCAAAGACGAGTTCGTACGTCGCCGCTCGGAGGAAGCAAGGTTGGAAAATTTCCTCGCACAAACAGCTCCAACTACTCTCTCTCTCTCTCTCTCTCTCTCTCGGATAACTTAGATGCGTATCGTGCTGCTTCCTGAAAATCCTCTGCTCGTTCGATGGTTCGTCTCTTTCGTTCGCTCTTGGAGGATTTTGTCTTGCGGGAATTGAACGCGCGTGGAAATTGATCGACGAATTCACGATTAAATATAGATGATTGTGTGTAGGTGGGCGGAAGATGGAACTGATCGAGTGCATAAATTGAAAATTGAATCTGATACACAGAAATGACGATGTTACTCTGTTTTTTTTTTTTTTTAACATATCATGTTTGTATCGTCTTTCTATGACGAAATAATTTGCGGTAAATGTTCTTGCAATTGTCGAATTTGACGATCTTTTACATTTTTATTCGCGTTATAACAAGTTTCTATGTTTTGCAAGCAATATATAAAGTCTAATTATTAAATTATATTATAATATAACGCGACTATAATATAAATGTATTACATACATTAATATAATATACATCGCAGAATGTATATTGCGTAGATACTTTTAAGGAATATTAATCATTCAATTCGCATTACTCATTCCTGTAGCTCACAACAGTGTATTGTTCATTTCTTGAAAATTGAATATTACTCGCGTATTTTTAGATATAGTTGTAGTGGAATTAAGAAATTAATACAGGAGTTGATCACTTCGAACCCTAAGAGGCTCGTATCTGACGTATTCATCGGTGCAACACGTTTCTTCGCGCGTTCTCTACAACTATAGCATTAGCTTGCTGGCGGATCTTCCGACTCGCGTGCGCCGCGTCAGCGCGCGAAAAACGCGCATAATGAAAAGGCACTGCGCGTTTAGATGGTCGACCAAGTCTCTCGACTTTTGTCAACGATCATTAAGCATTCCTGAATTCGACGTACGCGTAAATGCGTACGCAAGGCTTGTAAAAATTGTACTGTCGTATATTGCACCTGTATCGAACAATTCGAACCATTTTTCGAAGCTTAAAATTCAGGAAACATCTTGCTCGTCTTAGATTCCTTCAAAGTCGCACGATGAGTAGGTATCTTAAACTTTTTGAACTTTCTTCAACACTTCATGTCGGTGATACTATTCGAACAAAAGAGACTCACGCGCCATCAAAACTACTCTCAAGACTTTTGAAATATCTAGAACGAGTCAAGAACTTTCGAAACTTTCGAGCGTTTTAACACTGGAACTATCGAAATAGTTAAAATGACCAATTCAGAATTTCATAGTTATAAAACTATGGTGTATTTTAGAGATTTAAATGATAATTTGTAAAACGTACAAATAAAAGCTTGCGTATGCTGAAGCTTTTTTTTTATTTTAACATCTCTGATGGAAGCTTTTTATCTTAGTCGTCGATAGTTCTAGCGTTGAGCTTCGAGTCAGTTTGTCATCGAATCGTACGATATAGATTCGAAGTGTCTCTCATCGCTAGTCCTGACGTCCTTCTTGCCAACCAATAAGCAAATACAATTTCGCTGTCCAGAAACAATTTCACGCTGCGTCGTGAAAGAATGCCAACGCCGTAACCCCCGGGTTTCTTCCTGCACCGGTAGCGCCGTGGTTGGATGTAGCCGACCTTCTATATCCGTCGTATATCACCATGCAGCACTGTTGCGTGCACGAGCTCGTTCGTCGCCGTGGCGACACGAACGCGCGCACCGGCTCGCGCGTACCGAGTTACGTACACGCGTGCTGCGCGCAAAGAAGAACGCGTGTGCGTGTACACGCGTACCTCCAGAGGAGACAGATGCATAGCGCGCACGCATTTACATCTTGACACGCGAGACCCCTTCGGAGTCTTTTCTCTTTCCCTCCTCTGTCCCTATTTCTGTTTATAGTTGTCGCGCTTTCTGCTTCACAAGTATACACTCGTTTGGCTCTATTCTATGGTCAACCTATTGTTCCGCGTTGAAGGATCAGTTTGCGCGGCACATCGAGCTTCTTGTCTTGGCTGGCGAAGTTAATGCGAATTTGGCCACTCGGTGTTGGTTATGCATAATAAACGTCTGTAAGAACATTTAGACCAAGTGCACTATCGTTTTCAAAACAGTAGTTGGACAAATCGAACAAATTTTGATTATCTAGTTAAAAAGTCTTTTTGTGACTCTGGACTCGAGATATCCTAATCTGAGTCTAATCACGGTGAGAAGAAACGCGAGCACTTCTGTGAGGACAAAAATTGCAAATTCGATCATTCTAAGAGCAGCTGGCCTAAAATTAAACCTAAAGGAACGATCTATCTATCCTAGACGTTAAATTCACGATCGTACATGGAGAAGGAAGATGGCCGCAGCAGACAGACAAACGAAAAAGAGAGAGATTGACAGGCGGAAGGTTCTGGTTGTCCAAAAGATTACGACGCCGGTAGCACGTGCCCCATTCAAGACGCCCCGGAGGGGAACCACCCTCGTAACTTAACCTAACCTAATCCAACCTCCTCCTTGCCGTGGCTATTCAGACTGTGACGAAGCAGGCTTCTTTGTGAACCAGGTTCAATCCAAGAGCCAGGCGATTCAAACGTCTCTCCTCTCTTCCTTCTTTTCTTTTCTCTCCCCCCAATCGTGGCTTTCTCACTTTTTTTTTTATCGCGCCACACATCAGGAAGTTATAACGTCTGTCCTTCGGAGCTTTTGGCTCTCGATTCTTGAATTCAGACGGCCAATTAGGGTGAAATAACAGGATGAGAGAAAGCGAGAGTGAAAGAAACCAGCGAGACCAGCTAATTATTATTCGTGGTCTGAATGAAGATAGTCCGTTCTACGCGATCGATGATTTGACAATGAAACTGACGAAATTGCTGATTTGTACATTTCTCGTGGAAATTCGAGTGAGAATAACCTAAGAAATTATTAAATTCAAATTGAATATCGGAGTTTTCGAAAATTTTCGTAGGAATTTTGTAAATTTACCACGATCAAACACTTGGAGCATTCTTGCTTTTTGGATGGAACAAACTTCTTCGTCTTTCTAAAAGATAATGGTTCTAATAATTTCAAAAAAAAAAATAATAATTACTTTGCTTAAATCTTAATCTGCTCCAAATTTTCTAAGTAGAAGCGTACGAATAAAGCTTTATTCTATATTTCAATTTCTTTCTATATATACCGATCTCATTTTAAGTTGCTTGGTTTTATACTTCACAGATAGCCACGTTCACTGTTAAAAGTTAAAAAAAATTCGCAAATTCGCTCCTAATTGCAACAAGGCACGTAAATATCGCGTGAAAGATATCAAAGTATCCATCTCGCTCGTTCATCGCGCTCGTCTGTAATTATTTTCAATATATCAAAAGGCAACGATCTTTAATAAACGTCGAGAAGGATCGGCTACAGTTTTCGCGCCTCTGTCCATCACACAGGTCGTTTCTTCAAAGGTCCGCTTACGTATCGGGAGCCGGGATACTAAGCGGGCAATTTGTCAGTGGCAAACGGTTTCACGCTCCTTCGTGTACATAAATCACAGGAAGTTTCGGATAGTTGCGCTGTTTACACGCCCTTCAGAGTCCATGGGACTCCATTTTACGAGCGTCTCGTGAAACGAGCGCTCCCCCCGTTTGCCACTCGCTTGTTCTTTCGAGTTTTCTTCGCGAGGGGCGGAGGGCGAGCAGAACGAAGTGGTTTTGAAAAGGACACGGCCACCCGCCGCTGCTGTTTGCTCCATTTAAGAACGACGACAATGCTAACACGCCTACGGACACCAATGCCACTGACCACTCACTGACCAGTGGAAAACGATGTACACCAGGCCCGTGTCTCGTCCTTTAACAACAGGAAGAAGAAACGGATCCGAACGGTTTTTCCAAGCGGACGAAGGACTTTACGACCTTTTTGAAATCGGGTTACGGTCACTTTCGCTGCCGCTTTAAAGGCGTAGGCCGAAAACTACCGTTTAATTTATCGCGAGTTTATTTTGTCACGTTTGTTCACGTGTACTTTTCGGCGTGAAAGAGATCCGCAAAGAGAAGTATCTCGTGTGTAATTTTCTATGAAAATTGATTTACCACCGCAATTGCTCGATCACTCGTGCACGTAATGAATTTCTTCATTGCTTTCTCGTACTAGTAACTACTACCAGAAAGAAGCCTCGTTAAACGTTAGTAATCAGTCATTATTTTTTCGAAGCGTTGTGCTCGCTCGTTTTCTCGATTAACCTGTTCGCTGGACATATTGAACAATCATTACTTACAATGCTTGGCCAATTAATACATAAATTTTTACGTTACAAAGCTTCACATATGAAGATTATTTCGTTGATTTTCTGATTTTAATATTATTTAGCAGTTTAAAGGATAAGCTATCATCCAAAGTTGTGCGAAAAAAAAATTAACAACCTATTTGATATAAAATATGATAATTGAGAATTTTTTCAAGAGAATTTTCTAAACCGAATTTAATAAACAGACAATGTTTGGCAATGTGTTATCAGGATATTATCGAAAAATCTTTTCCATTTCGTTTTCTATATTTTCCCTGTGATATTCGTATGTGTTGATATGAACCACTGCGAATTATTTTCATACCATACCAATCTGATCTAAAAAGTGAGAGTATAGAATCAGATCCACATCGTACGCAGTAAATGAGCGAGGGAATCGCGCGCTGTTCGAAATGAATTTTCTTCTAAAAGTTATCTCCACGATAAACTTCCCGTGAAACTTCCGTGTCAGTCTCTCAACAGAAAGCGGAGCGCGTTGTATTATCGTTGCCGCTGCCTCTGTGTAACCCAGGGATAATAATATTTATTGGATGTTACCGGGCGCGTAACGCAACGGCAGAACAATTTACGTTCCCTTTGATGGTTCGAGGCTTCCTTTCAATGCCGTCTCGAAAGGATCGCGAAACTTCTCGACGCGGGCGAGGAAGGGGCGAGGAAGGGTTTTGTGCTGCTGTTGCGCTGAAAGGGAGACTCTCCGATTGCGAAACCATCGAAACGATGCCGCGGGCAATCGTTAATAATAAGAGTGTATTATGAGCCGCGGAATCAAAGTGTAGCGTGCAATTACGTGTCAATTCCGTCAACGTATTTCGTCACGCTGCAGGATGCCTTCGGTGACCAAAAAGGAACGCCCGTTTCTTCTCTCAGGTATATGTACGTACGTAAGTAGGTACGTACGTATATATACCTGAAGAGGCGTCGCGTGTTTGTTGCTTTCTTTTTCAACTTCGCCTCTCCTCTCTGTACTTTCCTAGTCGCTGCCCATTGGCGTCGAGAAACCGTTTTAATTGCACAAGTCACTACGTTTCGTTTCGTTGAATTTCCATCGAGAGTTGTCGATTGATGCTTGACAAGTTCAATGGCTTGACGTTTTTTTTTTTTTTTTTACGGCTGTATGACTTGTCTTCGTGTAAGAATAATTTACTGCGAAAGTGGTGAAAGTCGATATTTTGCTTGTTTCTTGCATATTCCATTTTATGCGAAACTTCACAGTGTGGCTTACTCGTTTTAAAAAAGACTCTTTCTCGTCCGTTATTATCCAGAGATTAACTTCCCTGATTTCCCTTTTGGACGAATTTACAGATAGATACACGTTTAACCGAGATCACCCAGAGCCTGACACATTGAGAACCATCGCAATTTAAAGTTATTTTACGTTTCGGAATTTTTCATTTAATCGCTAATTTCGTCACTGATCCGTTTCGCGAAGAGCGTGAAGTATGAGATAAAATTTTAGACAGCCAAAATTTTCCAATAATCCAATATAAATAATTGTAACGATGAACTTTGCTTAGCTTGAGGATGAGAAGGTGAGATTCGCAAGGCGGTTTCGTTTAAAGAGCTGGGCGATCGCCGAAGAGCACCTCGCGACAAGTAAGTAACTTAATATAACTGCCGAATCCCATTATTCTTCGGCGCGGAGAAAAAGAACAAATAGAGACAACAGAGGGTTACATCGCACCCCTACGGGGTTTCGTTATTCCCGCGCCATTGTTTCGCGGTAACGTGCAACAACGTGGACGTGAGTCTAAAAGGCACGTATAGGCACGTAACACACACGCTCGGTTAACACACGAGAGCAGCAAACCAGAGGTACTACAAGCAAGGCAAGCTGCAACAGCGAACCTCGTCATAACGGTCGTCCGAGAGGTTATGGGGAATACGGGCGACAGGACAGCCAGCAGCCCGGAGGGCCATTATTGTGTATACGGACGACGATCTTTATGTAAGATCTTACACGGGAGAGGGACCCATGGGGTCCTGCGGCGCACGCCCATACCGTCGAGGGTGGCTGTGGTTTCACTATTTTTCTTCCCTTCTTGCTTCCACCTTTCGACCAACACCGTAATCTTTCTTCCCGACTCTTCTCTCTCCCTCCGTTTTGCCGCCTCGTAAATCTCTTTAGGTGTTGAAACATTCGACGTAGGACGGGTTTTATGACACGAGATGGAGAACACGGAGTCGAAAGAAAAGAAAAAGAGAACGTACGTTGCGACCTCTTTGGAGTTCGATAGATTTTTATTTCGATCGATAACACCAAACGCGGGTCTTCCGTGTCCGATTTAGAAACAAAACGATATCACAGGCGCGCGTGCTTCCCTCGTGTATCGATTCAACGGAAAGAAGAAATTTCTTCCAATAGCCTGTTATTCCTGACACACAATCTTGAACAGTTTTTGCATACGTATCTCGATGAAACGGTCGATTCACTGAACACACGGGGAAATCGTGGCAGAGAGGGTCCCGTGAGCGAAAGCAGCAACAGGTGGCAAGGAAAAGCAGACGCGAACCGGCGCCGCGCGAGAATCAATCACGGAAACGAATCTCCTTTATTTGACCTGCTATTCATCGCGCGTCATCTATCGCGATGTCTTTCCGATCTGTCCAACCTGATTACCGTTTGATTTTCGCCGGTGTCGAAAAGGAAAATTAACCGAGAGAAACTTCACGAAAGGATCAAAGTTTGTATTTCACGCACGCTCTTGCGTATGAAATATGTGCATAAATCTTCCGATACTACCAAGTGATTTCCTTGTATAATGGATTTTTGTCATTGCACAAGTGAGTACTCACGGTCAAAATACATGCGGGAATTAATATGTCCAACATTTGTCATATCCTTAATTTTCATTTTTATTTAGTTTAATACAACAACGATTGGCTACTTTCTTAATAGACGATGTTTTTTTGAAAATTTACCAATACAGAAAATCGTATGTCATCATTGTAATACTAACTGTTTGTATACTATATCTATGTATCGAAACTTTCGACCAATTGTAGTCATTTGAAAAAAGAAGAAACGGATCTCAGAACGGTCTCGAAAACGATGAACCTCTGACACACGCGAATAGAGCGTTATTTTTCACTCTTAATCTTCACGTTTGACAATTGACACGATCGTCGGTCATTAAGAATCTTGTAGGAACACGGGCTCTCGCTCAGAAAACTTATGTCTTTTTTTTTTCAAGCGATACCGACAGCCTTCAACTCCTACCAGATATCCCCGTTCTCTATTCATCCCCGCGGCCAGCCATCGATAGCCATTAATTGGCCCCGTTGCTCGAGAAATCGAGGAAAACGTGGCAGTCAAGCACGATGCCTCTCGGTATAGTGATCGTGTATGAACAGGATCTGGTAGCGGTAGTGGCGATAGGTTGGTAGGGGCAAACCCTAATGAGGATCCCCTACCATGGTCTGCCTGACCGACCGCCGCAAAGTAAATGAGCAGGTGCCTTTGGTATGCGCCCCGCCTACGCTTTCCACTTGCTCTTGGTCCTCCTCTACGAGTCACTCGAGTGTCTTTTTTTCTTTTCTTTTCTTTTCATTTCTTTTTCTTCTTCGTTTTCTTCCCTCCTTTACTTTTTTCTCTCGACACCACCGAGAGCCAGACGTTCAGTGTGTATACGTCGCGGAAAAGTGGTTCTTGATATACTGCCGAAGTCTACAAACCCGCGGACAAATTACGATCGTGCGTATCTTTTTCTTCCCTTTTCTGCCTCTCTCTCTCTCTCTCTCGACTTTTTTTCCCTCTCGGACTCGGCGCCGATTACATTAGAGCGCATTAGGTCGGGCCGGTATCATAATTCAGGATTAATTTTTCAAAGGGGCGAGACACGGTGCGTCTTCGTTAGCGAGGTTGCAGGATTTTTTTGAGTTGCGGGAACTTGTTACGGTGTCGGTTGATCGGCAACAACTAGTTTCTCGACTAGTCGCCAACCTCGATCGTGTGTATTTCTGTGATTAACATAATACGGCGATTTCAGTAGCGACAATGTAGCGGCGGAGGTACTCGTTCGAAGAAGGTATATTATCCATTCCGTGGCGATTTCGCGCGTTCGACTATCGCCGGTCGTTAGACTTTTCAACCTTGAAAGACCTTCTCAAGGTTGAGGGAGACGCGGCGACATGTTCGGCTAAATCGGGAGGAGAGTTCTCGGAGCTAGACTCCTCTTCTAGGTTATATAGTACGTGGCTGTGAAGTGGTCTTCGAGACAGAGCAAACGGGCGCTTCTTTTTAATACATCGGCCGATACGTCGACTAGCGTGGACACGCACGAACGTGCGGACGCACCACGTGTTTGCTTAAAATCTTGACGCATGACCGGCCGATTTGTTTTTCCATTCGCAGGGCCGCCGGCTGCGCATGGAAAACGTGTTAATCGACATACGTTCTATTATAAAATCTAATGTATACTTTCAGTCAGCATGCCACTACGTACAACTTTATCCCGTGAAAATTTGACTTGCTTTTCTCATCAAACGTCGTTACACAGCGGGAAAGCGAAAAAATTCACAAAATTCGCAAATTAAAAATGAAAAATGGCAATTCTTGACCTTCGTACGGTTATCTCTTTACGAAGGTAATTTTCAACAGGGGAAACTATCTATTCTCGTTTTTCTAACGCCATCGGTTTCAGTCTAATTCTAATCTCGGAGAATATATCAATTTTAAGAATGAACTTTATTTGAGAGTCAATCTTCAAGTAGTAGATATCGAATCACAGAGTATAATAATTACCTAGGTCTGTTTTGTACTTTACACAAAATCTACATTTGATTGAGAACGACGAGTAACAAAAAAAAAAAAAAAGAAATAAATAAAAAAGAAAAATCCTAAATTCTTGTGATCTCCAATGTTGGAAGCTAGAACTGCAGATATGAAAGATTATCGATAGATCGACAGTCCGATCCTGTTAGTCTTCCAGAGGACGAGTCATCGTCCGTCCTTCGTGGACGTTACGCTATTGGTGACACATGCGTCTCGCTCGTTTCCTTTTTCTCGATCCTCTTTGTGCGTTCACTACCCCCGGCCACGGAGGAGGACAGAACCCCGTCCTGCGGACCTTCGTTCGTCGCGGTATGTAAATACGTGGAACGAGAAGGCTCCTCATCTCGGACGACCGACCGCGGCGCATCGTATCGTATTCTGCCGCCATTTGTCTTCGCGATCCGGGATTACGTTACCACGATGATACACGATGACATTTATTTTGGGATTTGTACAGGTCGCCGTGTGGACCTTCTCTCCACTGTGTGAATCCTACGCGAACGTATCTTTCGTCGGACTGCTTGCTTGATATTTGTCTTTATAATGACTGCAGAATGGTCTCAAAGTTTTCGAGTTTTTCACCGAAATAATTAGGAGATCGCGTGCGTCGAGGCGCGGTGACTCCAAAACTAGGTATTCAGAAAGGTCGTTCCTTTACGTTTTTCAATGTTATTCTCTCATCAGTTGTTGCAGTATTGTTGAAACGAACTAGGAAAGCAATACTCGACATCGTTGTCGAGGCAGTAAATGTCAAAGAAAAAGATGGCCAGTATTCGCCAAAGTGTCCATTCCTTGCTAAAATTCACAACTTGAACTGTTTCGAATTTTTACACGGGACGTAGATAAACTAAAAAGATTTATCTGATAAATAAAAGGTGGAAATTTTCAAGATTTGAACATTTTCAACTGCCACGTATAAAATACGAGTCTGTCAAGAAAGTTAAAATGTTTATTATTCGTATGTTGCAAATTGATTCGCTATAAACATTACCCATATTTTGAGAGATATGGTAAGGTGTATCTATAAATGAAAAAAAACAAGTGAACACCAGCTTCCATATTTTTCGCAAGGAAATAGACAAAATATCGTCACAAAAGTCGAAGAGTTCGAGAGCTTGAAAAGGATATGAAAACTGCGAAAGCTTCAATTTCATATTACGTCAGTCGTAGAACCGTTACGAGGCTGAAAAATCTGCAATTCCTCGTAAAGTGGCTCGTGTAAACAGAACGTTAGTTGGGAGATCGATAGATCCTCGCGATTCGTGATCGAACAATCGCGTGAAAATAGTGTAAACGCAGATGCCGTCCAAGGAGCCGCCACCCCATCCCATCGGCCAGATACGGGATAAAAAGGGAGCACGTGGCAAAGATCAAACAGCTGGATCATCTCGTGCATGCGTGCCTTTGGGTAAGGATCTTTTTCTTGCGGAAAAGGTGGGTACACGTTCGACCCAGGTGCAGCCTCGGAAACCTTGGAAGGCGTGCGTGACAATGCTCGTACGCGCATGTGGGATTCGTGACGTGACGTGAAAGTCGTCCGAAAGAGAAGAAGGGGAGAGAGAGAGAGAGAGAGAGAGAGAAGGAGAAGCAGAAAGAAGACTGCTTCCCTCGTCGACCAGTACGGTGTGAAAAAACAAGGAGAATCTTTGCGCGAAAATTTGTAAAATACTCGTGTTCGCAATTTCACATCGATATCTAAACAGTGTCGTATCTCCCGACGATGTTTCAACGCACGGAGGTGTGTGGACCTGCGCAATTTTCCCACGGAATACAGACGCGTGACGAGGAAGTCACAGCGAATATACACGCGGAGAACGGAGCCAGCTACATCACGGAGGAGTTACGTCAACCACGTCGCCGACGTTGGCAAAGGAATCGGGAAACAAACGAAGCGAATGACGCGCCTGTATGAATACCTACGTATACGAATAGTTATGCACGCGCCAAGCATCGAACCTGTAATTATCGTATACTTAGATTTTACGGATCGGTCGTTGTAGCAAGCGTGGGTAGTTTGGCAGCGGGATATACCAAAGATAGGCTGGAAAGTGTTTCCTAGAAGGCGAAACGCTTTCGGTCCCGTCTCATTAAGGTTAATGACGTGGATCGTGTGGTTGCTCCAATGCAAGAGAGAAAGAGAGAGAGAGAAACTCATCCATCTTGAATCTATCAATCCGTTCCAATTAAACGAGGCGTACGTAGTCAAGTGTTTCGATGAACTTCTTTTCTTTTTTTGCCAAATTACACGTCCAGCGACGACCAGTCACGCAAAGAGATTGCGACTTATCGAACGAGGTCCGGGTCATCGGAAATTTTATTAGTCAAGCCGAGAGATAGGTTATACATCTTTTCTCTTCTTATTATTGAATTAATAAAATGGGGATCGCTGCCATCCGGTAACAGGGACGCACGCGCGTCCGTGATAATATAGAAACGCGTTGGTTAATACGTCGCAAATGGTGTCCGCGTGTAACGCTTAAAAGGAAATAGACGAGCGTTGAATATATTCATGGCACACGAGTTCCTAAAATAAGTCGGCTCGAGTATTCTGCACTTTACGGTTCTCCGTGTGGTCTCTATCGGAGTCGTTCGGTTCTCTTCCGTTAACGAGGAAAGAAAAGAAAAGAAAAGGAAAGAAAAGAAAAGAAAAGGAAAGAAAAGAAAAGAAAAGAAAAGAAAAGAAAAGAAAAGGAGGAAAGCGAAAGAAAGAGAAGAAAGAAAAGAAGAAAGACGGTAAACACGAGCGTCTAGAAAAAATTCAAATGGTTGGAGCGACCACTTAGCGAGCGCTCTTGACGCGGAGGACACGTGTCTAAAGCGTGGCTAGAACTTTAACCACGTGTCAATATCTCAAGGGACGTTTTGTTTACGTAAGTCATAGACGAGGCGAGACACGTTAAACATTTTTATCGGAGACGTCGAAAAATGAGGAAGGAGGAAAATTGTCGGATACTTCGCTACGCCTATCATTCACGAGTCTACCATCTCGATAACGATCGCTCCCCTGGTTCTCTTCACCGAACGATATATCGTTTGTGTTCC
Source organism: Tetragonula carbonaria (assembly GCA_032399595.1). NCBI lineage: Eukaryota > Metazoa > Arthropoda > Insecta > Hymenoptera > Apidae > Tetragonula > Tetragonula carbonaria. The sequence goes on along the minus strand of JAUCRC010000001.1, from coordinate 20,456,328 downwards.
GAAGAAGTGAATTACGCTAGCTAGAGAGAGAGAGAGAGAGAGAGAGAGGGTGTCGTAAAAAAGCGGGACACCGGGTGTTGCTCGTTTCCGAAGTTGATTCAAGGTATCGGTTTTCACGCAAGAAATTGTTTTGCCGGTTCGTATTACGTACGTCCATTGAGAAAAAAAGCAGTCACGTGACCAACGCACACTTGTTGCGCACCAGTAAAGAACACGTCGATAAATAATAGACGACATTCGCTTTATTTACTCACTCGGTGTCGTAGCAGACGAAAGAAGAAGAAGGAACCCTGGAAGACATCGATCCTCGTCGATGCTTCTCGTCTTTTAGCGGATACGCAGCATCCCGGCGCAACGTGTTCCTTATCAACGAGCTTTTGCGCGCGCAAGCACGCATCGTCGGCGCGTGGGCAGGCCCCGAGCAGCGAAACCAGCAAAAGGAGACTTCCCTCTCTGTCTCGCTCGTCTCTTCCACCGGGCAAAACCGCCGCGTTTCTCTTTCTCCGTCTCGTCATCGGTTACCTTGCCGGTAAAAACAGCACGAGGTGGCCGGTCGCGCGAACGCGAGTAGGGGGAGAGGCGTGGTTCGATTCCCGTAGATCCACTCACACAAGATAGTGTTCGTGCGCCCACCTCGCGCCTACTGAGCTCGGTTAGGCCGACGTGAACACGAAGGGGGGCGAGTCTGGCCGAACACCGACGGCAGTGGGGGTTCGAGCTGTCACGGTGCCGAACAGTGAGGAAAGAAGGGGAGTTAAGGTTCGCACACACGAAAATCAGTGGGGACTCGGCCTGTGCACGTGTAGGGAGAGAGAGAGAGAGAGTGAGTGAGAGAGAGGGGCGAAGGGAGTCGAACACGGCCGAAGGTGAAACCCGCGAGCCGTCGCAGTCTCGCAGTCGGCGCGAGACCGCGCTACTGGAAGGGTCGGTGTGTTGTCGTATGTGTGAATGTACGCAAACGCCTCTATCAGATATTCTCTCTTTCCACCACACTCGCCTTTGTAATCATCTCGCTCGCACTCGAGAGTACCGATAACGACGAACGAGAAATCGTTAGACGACAGAGTATAGGAGAAGAAAAAGCGAAAAAAAAAAGAAACGCGCGAGGAAAGAAGAGAAAAGAAGTTGGCTCCGTGTCGCGAACCACCCCTTCCCGCTCGCCGAGTGACCGAACCAGAGAAACGGCTTTTTTTCTCTCCCCCTCGTCTTGTACGCAGAAGAGTTCACGATCGTGTTCGTAAACCGCGAGCAGACGAAAAGTAAAGCGATCGAATTTTCGCTTTCGATCGATTTAGAGCGTCGTTGTTCACACGACAGTTCACACGACAGTTCGGTGAGCCCGGGGGTGTGATCCTAGGAGGAGAAGTTGAACGATCGGTTGGATACTGACGGACCGAAGAAATCTGTGATCTCGATGTGCCTGGTTGTATATTATTTGCGAAACGTATCGGTTCGTAAGCGTGTTCGTGCGCGGTTCACGAACAGAACTGGAATTAAGTGCGTTCGCACGAACGTGTGTGTTCACCGAGCAAGGGAATACACTTTTGACGACGTTCGATCGAGGAACTGCTCCTCTCTCTCCTGTAAAATCCTATAGTGCCATTTTCTTCGATGAAAGTCGAGTTCAAGTAGTGAGAGACAGAAGAACGAGTGCCGCCGTGCCGCTGTATTACGGTATTACATGTAGATAGGGGAAAAAAGGCAAGAAAAAAGATAACAGAGGCACGACGTGGATAGTGTGTGATACTTCACTTACGATCGATCATCGTGGGATCATTGGTGTTGGTTGTTGTTGTTGTTGTTGTTTAATTATCGTTTATGTTTGTCAGCCGGTTTGTGTCACCGACCGTGTAAAGGAACTTGTTGCGACGGCACGAAGACGATCGCCACTGTGATAACGAACGATACTCGTTTTAGAATTAAGTTCAGTGCCTGGCTCTTTGTGATCCGTGACTTCACCACCGTTGGAAGTATACTCCGAAGGCAGACCGCACGTTTCAATGTCACATGGTGGAAGGAGTTGAATTTTGAGAGCATCGGATGCGCGACAGCCTTTAACAATCACCGGGTAAGCCATAAATGGCGAATTTCTTTTACACGGTTACGTTGACATCGCGCGCCACGCTGAGTGCGAGATACGATAGCCACTTATCTGTCGAGTTGAGTGGCTATGTGACAGAGCTTGTACGATTATCGCTCAAATCTGCACAACGTAATTACTCGTAATTAATCTGCCCGCGCTTATTTACTTTTCCGGCGTGAGACTCGCGCAACTCCGATTACTTCCGATTCACCGAAAGTAAACAATTTGTCCAGGCATATTCGACGACCACTTATTATTATTATTATTATTATTATTATTATTATTATTATTATTATTATTATTATTATTATTATTTTCTCACGAAAAAATTATTTCCGTGAGAAAAATCATCCCCGATGTTGTTTTCTGTTATCCTCCGGGCGTGTGTCGAACACCAGCGTGCCGACGATTCAAAGGGAATAAATTTCAGGTGAAAAACCGCGTGGAAACGACGCGATAACCAATAACTGATATCAAAGCCGCTTTTTTCTCACCCTTGGCGACATCATCGGACGCATTTATAATCCGTGTCGCAGCAACTCTCCTCCCATCGTCACGTGCGAGGGCGGTTTAATGCCATGCGTCGAACTCGTTGAAGCGTCGCGGCGCTAAGCGTCGGAAGTAGAGCGGATGCGCGTGTTACGGCAGACGCGCGTGAACATCTCTTTTCACGCTCGACCTTTTCCGTCCTATAACGACTCAACGAATTTATAAGCTCGTTTAATTTTATCATCGACAGATCAAAACTTTTTGCCCCTCGCAATTTCACGGCGAGCATTTATTTATGTTTTTCCCCGCTGTAGAGACTTTGCGTGATTGTGAAACCGTGGTTCTTTCGTTCGCTTGTTTAGCAACTCTGCTCTCTCTCTCTATCTCTCTCTCTCTCTCTCTCTTTGTCTCTACCGTTATCCTCTCTGTCTGTATCCGTGCATGCGTGTACGTGTCGGTGAAAAAAGTTTTTTCGTGTCGCGGATTATGCATCTTCGCGGGGCGAGTAGTATGTTGCAGCGTCACGTGCGCGAGGGTGGCTTAATATCGGAAGTGGAGCGAACACGCGCGTTAACCCAGCCACGTAGAACGATCAGCTACGACCAATCTCTTTTGCGCGTGTCCCTTCACGGCTCGTGACTCTGATGCGCGTGCTGAGCGTGACGCGCGCGTGCTAATCCTTTGTGCCGATGTTGCCAACGTGGGAGCATCACGCCGCGCCATCGTTTAGGCAAAAGTTGCCTCGCCTTCAGGAATTGCGCGTGTCGTTAAACGAACCGAGCAGAAAAATCGAGTTACATTGCTTCTTCTATTGTCAGTTTGTCGTAATTAACACCTCTTTGCATATTCTATCCCCACTCGACGTTAGATCACGATAGCTGATTCACTTTATACGAGACATATTTTTTTTTTTTTTTTTTTTGGAGTCCATGGTAAGACGTATCCGCTCGTTTCTGTTTCGCTATTGACGTTAGCAATCGAACGTCGAAGCCCGAACGTCATGCGGATGAAAATTGCTCGCGGTGATGTATCCATTGACTTGGAGCGTAATCAAAGTTTATACGACCAATGGGAACGCTAATCGTGTGAACCGTGGGTTCTATTGTCTTAATCGGAGCCGCAAGCGAACCGATAAGCGAACCAAGTCAGCGTTCCTCTCGCGGCCGCTTGAAAAAGCGAGACGGTGCAACATGGCGCACCAGGTGTCAGGTGTCACGGCTGTCCGGTTTCGTTTGCAAACATGCCGAACAACAAGAACGTTTCTTGTCGATTTTTCTGAAGTGCTCTCTTCCAGGTGGTGGTTCGTTCATTCGCGATAGGTAGAGCCGTTTGCGAGAAAATATTGCTTTTGCCCGCGTCGACTTCGTGAAACGGCGCTCTTGAACGTCGTTTTATTTTTTTTCTTTTTTTTTTTTCTCCTTTCCCCTTTACTCTCCCAATTGAGTACCAGCTAACTTGCGTCAACTCGTTGATCATTAATACCATCGAAGAGCTCGTTATTGCACCGTTTCCACCGGCGAACGTATGCGCGACAATGTTTTTTTTGCGCGAATGCTGTTACCGCAACGCGTATAGTTGATCCGCGCGACAGGCGTGCCCAACGAGATTACAGCGCGCGCGTATTCCGTCGATCTAATGGTCTGTCTAATGGTCCCCGTTCGAAGCGGGACCTCCTCGCCACTTCGCCTTTCTCTCTCTCTCTCTCTCTCTCTCTCTCTCGCTTTCTGTGTGTCTCTTGAATCGCAGCTAGAACAGAGGAGCGTGCTGTTTTCTTCTGTCGTTTCCCGACAGATTGCGCAATTTCCTCGCAGGACCGATCTTCCCGTAAGGTGTAAAAAGATCGCGGTAGCGCCGCCCATCAGTCGACTTGTCATTCGTCGATCCGTATCTATCGCGGACGATTTATCGTGCTTTATGCACGTATTCGCGGCGCAGCGGGTTCGCGCGCCGCATGCGGGCAGCTGCATCAAGACCAGCGGCCGCCTCGCGCATAATGATACATTGCGCCGGACATGAAAGTTATAAGCTTTAATTCGAGGCTCGCGCGATTCGCCGTACGGTGACCGTATATCGATCGCCAATTTGCTATGCAGATCCGCAAGGCCTTTCGGTCCGTTCCCCGACGCAGCCCCTGCAATCTTCCCCCTCCTCCTCCACCCCCCTTTTTCACCCTTTTTCATCGTGAAAGCTCGGGCCAGACCCTCTCGCTTCCACCGACACGCGGCAGCGGTCGCCGCGCAGAAATAGAATATAAGCGAGAGGATTAAAGCGCTATCTCCACGATAAGATTATACTCTGGCTCCGATCCCGAAGACGATTACACGTCTTGTCGTTCGCGTCGGCGGGTTTTCTCGTTTCTGACGAACGTTTCACCGACGCTGCAACGTTTTCTTTCGTTCGCGAGAGAAACGATACCGTCCTCGCGAGTCGTTTTCGATTCTCGCACATTCGTGCCCCGATCCGAGTTGAATTTTACCCAACCGCGTTTCCTCCGCTCGCGAGATTCTTCGTGGTATTTTCCCAGCTCGGTATGTGCCAACCAAATCAATGCGTTTTCATTGGAACGTTATTTTATTCGTAGAGATTTAATTATTCGATTTAATTAATCGAGGAACACGTATTGAGAATATAATAATTACGTGTGCATATATTCTCAGTCTCCATGTGTCTCGATGTACTTGCACAAGTACCGTCCAGGCATTTCTTCCGCGAATTACCAGGCACGTGACCTAAACTAGAAATTCAACGATCAACTCTCTACGAATTCCAAAGTCTAAATTGCACGAACCAAGAGAAGAAAACATGCATTTAGAATGACACTCGATCAAGCTCTGTATTTGCACTTGCGATCGATAAAAGCCGCGAGAATCGTGCTCACGTTGTGTGTCGATAAATCGATTCCGCGCGCTAATTGAACCGCGTCCCTCGTCTTCTTCTGAAGCAACGTCTTCTTTGGTGGCCGCAGATGCTAATCGAGAGACGGGGTGGCAAGGGGGGAGGAGGAGGGGAAGGGAAAAATATTCGGGCCCGGCGTGTATCAGAATCGCTGGCGTTTCGTTTATACCGCGCGGTCGAACATGAGCAATCTCTGGCGGCGCGGCATCGCAATTAGGAAATCCATTTGGTGTAATTGCGCGAACGAACGCGATGGCCGGTAGCTGGCTGGTCGCTGGGCTTGGCTACCGCGTTTAATCAAACGCCCGTAGTCATCCACTTGACCATTTACCCATAGAGCGATATCGAGACCTGCCTCGGCCATATCTGTTCGCTGTTTACGGTCTCCCCTCGCGGGTACACGTTTCGAGACGATATACGCCGATCGTTGTTTCCATCCGAGTGTCGATTCGACGAGATCGAGCGGTTGTCGATCGGTGGCGATCGGTGGGTTGAGTCGATGGTTGACGCGTTCCGAGCCACGAAGAAAATGACGATAACAAAGACGAGATGATCGAGATCGTCGACGATCGTAATGGCTGCCGATTAACAACTTAACGATCCCTGCTCGGCAGACTGCGGTAAATTGTTAGGTACGTTTGCGAGTATAGATAGGACGTTGAAACTGGATCGTATCTGGACTATGTACATCGCGATTGCGTCGAGATTGTTTGCGAAAATTTGATAGTGGATTTAACCGGAGAACTGAATTGATAAAACAAAAAAGTGTTGTTTTGTTGCTCCGTGTTGAAATTGTAGGAACTCTGCAATTTGAGGTTCTCCGTAAATCTGTTTATCGACGACGTTTACTTTTACCACCTGACGTTGAAATTTTGAAAGGCTGTACATTCCTGAAAGCAGATACTTTCTTTTCCGTTTTTTTTTTTTTTTCGTTCTCTTCGGCATAAAGATGATTAGTTAATTCTGTCGATATTAAACAGACACTTGACAGATTTTCGATTTTGACACTTCAAAAAGATATCTAACGCGAAATCGTTGAGTAACAATTCTTTCATAGATATATCGTCCTCACTCGAGAGATTTTTTTTTTACTTTAAACAATACGACTGGTTTTGTGCCTGTAAGAATTGCATGGGAAGTTACTCGATCATAGTTTCGTAGATAATTTCGATCTGTTGGAAATATCAGGTCGATCTTTGCGATCCGTTGCTGGTGCAATTTCGAACGTACGCCCACGGAAATCGGGCGACGACGCCGTAATGATCGGCCATTATGCTAATCGCGCGCGAGGACAAATCTCGGGCGATGATACATACACGGTGAATTGTCACCGGCGTGTACAACGACAGTTTGCGTCGCCCGAAGATAGAAAGAGAATGAAAGATATGTCGATGCAAATTGCAGTCTGATCCGCGTTCGTAGTTCGCGCTAGAACTACGTGGCTATTACGCTTCAAATGTAAACGCCACATAAAGGACAACACTCTGCATTGTTAGGCTAATGGTATAATGAACTGAAGAAACGTTCTCTGACGGAAGAAACGATCGAATGATACGTTCGAGACGCGCGAAATGAGGCGGAGCCGCGGTGAAAAACTCGCCGCGAAATTTAGGTTAGAGGTGACGCGAAGTGTCACAAACGGATTTCTTACGCGACCTCTCTGTATATGTAAATGCACACACGTTTGCATTCAGTCGTAGACATTTAAACGTTAACACAGGATAAGAATAATCAATCAATTTTCGTTCAAATTCAAACGACTGAGAAAAGAATATTTTAATAGAATAAATTAATAATAAGCTAATAATAGAATAAATTAATAAGCTAAGAATAAATTAATCAATAAAAGAAAAGATATTGCGAGTTACATTTCTGTTTTTTTTTCTTTTTTTTTTTTTTTAAATCGACACGTCAGTCGATAATTTCCTTGTTAGTTAACTTTCAAACTGAATAAGTATTTTATGGTAAGCAATAAAAAAAAAAGATACATCACTTGTCAAGTAGCTATCACTAATTGACAATATAAATTGGTGTTTACACGAATCTCAACGTTTATGGTATAGAGGAAGGATCCTAGATATAAATTTCGTAAAATTTAAAACGTCATCAGACACATGCCGCGGTGACTTCGGACGGTTCGTTCAAAGTTGTAAACGAAACAAGCAGAGGAGCCGAATCGGGGAAGGGGGAGGGAGAAACCGGTAGAAGCACGCAACGATGCCCGCGTGAATCTTTATCTACTTAATTCGTCGGTCAGACGGTAAAAGACCGGGTCGAAGCGGCGCGCGTAGGTGTAACGCTGACCATGAAGTTTCCACATCGGCTCGCAGGTGTAACGCTGGTTAACGCACAACCGATCCCTTTTGACGATATATTATCCTCCGGTTGTCCCTGGTCGATCTCCAGACGAGAATTATGTGGAAAGTGCCGGGCTTGCGTAAAAGCGTTGCCTGTTCCTCTCTCTGGAAGGTTTCTGTGCGTCCTCGGAGAGAGTCGATTCGGAGAGTCGTTCGTCTTTCGTTGGAACTGGCAAACACACCGTATAGTCGAATTATTATCCTCGTGAATCTGTCCCGAAAAACGTGGCGTAAATTCTCGTCCCTCGCGTTTCACCGTTATGCTAATGCACCACCTTTCTCCGCCGCGGTTTTGTTCCCTTCTTCCTATCGAATACGAAACTTTACTCAACGAGAGAGATAGACTTTACTCCCGAGAATATTCTTTTGCCAATTCATCGCTTCGATACAGCGAAAGCAGGCTTGTCTGCCTGTTATTCATCTTTGCATTATCTGAACTTATGAATTCGCATCTCCAGATTCGCGTACGGTTCGCGTACGCGAAAGAGGTGGAGTCTCGAGAAGATGGAAGCGGCGATAGCACGGAGGCGCAAGAGGATAGAGTTGTTAACCATACCGTGAAGCGTTGCACGGAGAAGAGAGATCGCCTGACGGTGGTGGGTGAAAGCGAGGGTTGCGCCAGAGCGAAGCTGGAGGGGTTGCCACGGCGTCCTTGACCGTGAATGCATCCCTGCGCTGCGGCCATCCAGCAGGTTGGTTGGGTCGTACGCTGGGATGCACACCAGAGGCTGTCTCTCGTCTCGTGTGCTTCGCTCCTCTGGAAATCAATAGCGTTCTCTCGTCTGTGTGCCGGTAGGGAAATTGTGCCAGCCTCTTGGACAGGAAATCCGTCGTCCGCGTTGCGATCGGTCTCGTTTCTCGTCGATTATTAAATATTTTCGTCGACAAGCCGCGGTCGTTCGGATTGTTATCGTTGCGAGTTTTGAATGCAAACCGCGCATCGGCGATGCAACGTTCGAACGAACTATGTTATTATGCAGATTTTACGACGAGTTGTTCGCGGTTAACGAGTGTCCGCTTCAACGAGACTCCGGCCAGCGTGTCGATTTAATTAATTGTTCTGTCTGATCGACTGTTTTCCTTTCCGATCGCCTGTCATTATCGGAAATTTCGCTTATTTTTATGCCAACCTGTCTGTCGTTCGAATTAAGATGTTATTTCACTGATCGCGAGCTCTGACTGTCTGTCGAAGGCGGTGTAACAAATTTTTATTGCGCCCGGGGAAACGTGATCGGTAGCTACGATTACGTTATACAGCGGTATAAATCTGAACGCGAAACCGTAAACGAACACGCGGAGATTTCATATTCGAGGGAGATTTACGATCGAGTCGACGACGTAGATTTCCGTTTTGCAACGTGCACGGATCGGGAGGTCGATAGCTCCAGCGGAGAAACATGGGTGGTTTCGTATCAACTGGAGAGAAAAAAAAAATAAAAAAAAGAGAGAGATACGGAAAAACGTATCCATCTTGTACGTGCAAGCCAACCGACATAGTCGCTCGTGTCTGTCAACGTTTTATGCCCACGATTTTGTACGACACTTGCACCAATCACAAGCTGGTATTAACAAAGTAATTAACGTCCACGCGAGCCCGTTAGCTATCAAGCGTGATTGACTTTGCTCTCACAGGATGATTAGCCACCGATACTCTCTGTTTTTTTTCTTTATCTCGCGTCGATCGACGCGAATCTTCGTTTTTGGCCTTCAAACATTTGCTACCGTTGACTTTGATTCCCTATTGTCCCGCTAGATACGTACATGCATATTGCGCGTCGCGTCCTCGTGAAATATTCCACGCGAACGAATTACCAAAGAAAATTGAGTCGGAACGTTTGGATCGAGTCAGGTTGATTATTAAAGTCGCGACAGCCTTAAGTTTGGCTACGTGTTTTGATACGCGTTTGTTCGTGATTGAGAGTGGTGACGCGAGAACGCGGTAGACGATTCAATCACGTTTTCCCGGCGGCGGCGGCGTTCCTCTCCCGGAATTCCTCGCGCTTATATAGGTCAGGAGAGGCGCGTGGCGCCTATCGATCGACCCTGGAGTTCGAGTTCAAGGCCGCGCATCTCGTTTCAGAGGCTGCGCTTGGCGCGGCTGGTGGCACACGTGCGATCCCCGTGCATCCCCTCGCTTTGCATCGCGAACGCTTTTCTTCATTGGTAGCTTCTTCGTTGGTTTGTTTGAATCGGCCATCCACCAAGTACGCAAAAGCACGTGCAAAATGTACGAACGAACGAGGAGAAGATAATAAGTGCCAGCTCGAAAATGTGTTGCCGATCGATTAGCGTGGTCGTTCGACGATCGACGATCGTCGTACGTAGCCGTCGTAATTTATAGTTAATTTCTGGCCTTGGTTCGCCTGGACGAGGAGGTACGTGTTCGTCCGGTTATTCCGGAGGCGCTTGACTCTCGATTGCGGTTACTCGCTTCCGTAACGACCGCTGAACGATCGTCGGCGCTAGGAAAACGATCATTCTCTATGGTCGAACAGGTAAGCTGCTGGGTTGGGCCGGGTCGTTAAGTAGGTGTACGTACCTGCCGCAATCGCCAAGTCGCCGAAGAGGCTGGCTACCGGAGTTAACGAGTCGCTGGCAATAGCTCCGCAAGCTCGTCTCTTTCGTCCGTCTCCCTTTGACTATCGCGAGCCATTTCGCCTCGTCGTCGACGTTCCTCCCTTTTATTGCTCCCTTTTTCGCATTTACGCGATGTCCGCGCGCTAGCAGGCATCCAGTCTCTCGCCGAGGCTCTCTCGTTCGAAGCACGAGCACGATTTGCGTGGGTAGATAGACGGATGCAACGCGGAATGGTCGACGCATCGAGATATCGATAACCAGCGCCTTTGGCCGAAAATGAAGAACGACGAACGACCGTCTTCGCATTGTTGCAACGATGTTAGCGTGCATGACGATATACAGAGAGAAGGTTGCTATCGACCGATCGGATCTTGGTACTCTTCTTGGTTCTCTCTCGAAGTGAGCTTACGCTCGACCTGTTCTCTCCGATCTGTTACGGTGGCCAGTGGTTCCCAAAAAGATGTATAACTTCGTGACGAGTTACTCGTCGAGTCGAAACGAGACGTCGCTGATACGTTTCTCTCTTTTTTTTTCTTTCTTTCTTTCTTTCTTTTCTGCATGGTTGATCAGTAGCGACAGCTGTCTCGTGAAAATCCGATAATCGCGAGAAAACGACTCTCGCGAGGAATTTCATGCCGGCGACGTTCTCCCAGAGCTGCGACTTTGTTTCTTCTTTTCTTCAAACAAATTGCACGGCGTTCGAGTTGTCGGAGTGTCTTACGTCAGATTTGTCCTCGAGATTGCTGGTTCTGCCGAACGCGAGACCGATATAATTTCACTCCTCCACGCGGCCCTTCTCCTCCCCTTGTCGTCCCTTTTTTTAATTAATCCTTATCCTCACCTGGCGGACGGAAAAAATTATGCCATTAACTGTCAAGAGTAAAATGAGCCGAGTTTCACGTGGCTCAGGTGCGCGGAGGGCGATCCAATCCACCGAGATTCATTCCGGTACACCTGTTACGAGCGACGAGCGATCTCGAACGTTTCTCTCTTTCCCCTGGAATATCTCTCTCCCCCCTCTCTCTCTCTTTCTCTCTCTTGCTCCTCATTTGTAGGTATCTCGGCCCTCCCACTTCTCCGTTATTTGTTCGTGCTTGGTACCCTAACTGCTTATGCTCGGCCTTCTCTTCTCTTCGGGGACCCGCGGTCTCTCGCGCGGTAATAAATTTTCTCCGCTGGCTACTTCTTCGCCTTGTTCCACCTTCTCCTTCTCCTCGTCCGCCGCCGCCGCCGCCGGTGCCACCATGCTGGCCCTCCATATTCTACCGACAGTTTTTCTTCGCCTTATGTTCCGTCTCCGCGACTCTCCATTGTGCTTGCACCGCCTTTAAAAGGTACTTTCATGCGCCTTCGCAGCCACCGGCCAGAGGGTATCGATCTTCGATAGTTTCTCTACGAACACGTTGATGCCGGCGTGCTCGCCACCACCGTGGTTGCGACAATCGCCGCGTCAGCTAAGGAAATATCGCGACTCGCGTACCCTATCCACTCTCTCTCTCTCTCTCTCTCTTTCTCTTTCTCTCTCTTCGGAGTTTTCATCTTATTTTTGGTAATTAACCGGCGTTCGTCTTACGATACGCGTCGAGAAGAGGAAAGTCTTTGCTGTCTGTGATTATTTTCGCGGTATACTTACTTCGATGAACTCGGAACTTCAACACTTGAACTAGAACCAAAGTAGTCAAAACGATCAATCGATAATATTTGTTAGAAATTTTATAGAGACCTAAATGATTTCTCGTAAGATATATAAGCTCGTGCAAGTTATTGCTTTTTACTGTAAAACTTTTCTATTTTTTTCCACTTTAATGTCGCTGATGGAAATCTTATGCTTCGGTCGTTGGTAGTCCTAGTGTTAAATCGAGGAAAAATAAAACTCGAAAATTGTCAGATATATCAGTGACCAAACTATTGTCTGGTCATACTGGTCGTAGAACCATTTAAATTTCTTACCTATTATAGATTAAAGTTAACAGCGAAGAGACTCATTTCGATCTGAGATACCTACAGCTTCAAATTTGAGATCGCTTGCAAAGAGTATTAAAAATCGCGAACATACTTTGAAATTTATTAGCCAGGGAACTATCATTTTTATTTTTGTTCAATTTTCTTTTTACGACTCTCGTTTATCGCGCCCGACGAAGGATATGGTTTCGACGTTATTTGTCAGTCAGCGATGAAACTCAGCGTAGCAGGTCTAAATCAACCTAGCGCGCGCGGTTACCTGCAACAAATCAGCCGGTTAATTATCGGTTCGAATCGACGGTGTCGATACAAGATCCCCGTTATCGATAACGCGCGAGATAGGGAGGCGTTAAATAGCGAGAGACCGCGAGAAAATAATCGGTACTCCGCTCTAATCAGCCTGTTCAACCGTGAACCACGATAACGGTTTATTAAAGCGGCGTGTACCTTCCTTTCCCCCCCCCCACGCCCTCCCTTGCATTGTCGATTTCCTTTTTGCCGAGATCGATCGTGTTTCACGAACTACGAGCTGGTGGCCAATCGTGGATTATCGGATCGATCGATCGGGCAGTACACGAATTTTCCGATCGACGTCATGAATGAAAACGATCGAGCTTTAGCCAGCTCGAGGGTAACCAGTTCTCCGAACGCTTAACGAGACGATGCTGTCGAACGTTGATTGAGACCACTCGCAGCCGCGTTAACAACACCGATTTCAACCGGTTATTACATAAAAGCTGCACCAATGAACTTTTGGTTCGCGCGATAAATTATGCCCGTGTTAGGAAACAGCGTTTCAATTTATTTGTGTAAACTGATAAGCGTTAATATCGCGGCTGCGGAAAGTATTTGCACACGCTCTATTGGATTCCGATTGAAAAATCTCCGATTGGTAGTTTCGAATTTTTGCCGACTTTACGAAAGTACTGTTAAATGATGAAAACTCGATATACCCGAATGATAATTGATTAGCAGACTGTATATTCTGTGGAAAATGTTTTCACACGTCGGACCATCGTAGAAAGCGCTGTACTTTAGATATTTTAGTCTTCTGAGTAATTTTGCATTCTGAAATTTTTTATAAACGCATAGGAAGCCATAGTTTATCATCAGCAGAGCGATTCTAATCACTGATCAGAGTGTAGAAACTTTCAATTCTTTGCGATTTCTTCGTAGACGAATAGCAAAAGTAGTTTAAAAATATTTAAAAAAAAATGAATAAATAGGAATGTAAATATACGATTCTTGTTGTACGAAGGAACTATCAATTTTTCATGATCGAGGAATCACTTTAAAGGTATTTAGAAAACGCAAGTATGACTCAACATTGAAACCATTTATTTTATTTGTAAATGTTTCAATTAACTTTCAACTGGCATCGTCGAACAGAGTAGAGATCATAAAAATTTGACATCTTCAATTCTTACTTACTTTCAGAAATTTTAATTTAATTTACTTTCACAGAATGTAAAATATCAAATAAAAATTAAACAACGTGAAATCATTAGAATTTGATGGAAATCATTGTACTGTGACGTATGTATCAATAATAGTAAAGAGTTAATAAAATATCATCTCCGTTTCTATGATAATTCTATTTTTCCAAATGCACATGAATATTTTCAATGATATATATAAAAAAAAAAAAAATAAATCGTCGCAAGGACTGTAAAAAAGGACCGTAAGTTGTTCAAGTCCGATTAGACTCTCGCCTAGCGTACGCGCGTACAGAGTTACACGCGTCTGATAATTGCAAAGTCGTGCCGACCAAGCGCCGCTGTAACTCGCGCAATTGGCGCTAATCATTGAGGCACGTTTCGTTGGAATTCATATATACAGCGTGCAGAATCTATAAGCGTCTACCTTGTCGTGTCGCGAAATTTTTCGAATTTGTTTTCTGTCATGGTGTCTGCAATTAGTTGGCTGTTCGAGCGTTAATTACCTCTCGATCGACGAGTCTTATCGAAAAGCGCTCGATATTTTCACGTGTATATTTTTACGTGGATATGCGTGTGTTCCACATTTTTCGTCTCACTTCGAATCGATCTTAGAAAATTCTAAACAGGTGTCGCGTTAATTGCACGTGATTTACAAGTAGACGGGATTTTTGAATCGTTCGCATGTCCGACGATTATCCAGGATACTACGTTTATACTCGATGATCTTTCGAAATTGTTTCTCGATTTTGCCGTTTCAAAAATTTCATTTACATCGGAAGTGTTCTCCAATTATTGCGATTATATTGGTCAAATTTAAAACGAATCTAAAAATAAGTAGATTAATAGATATATTAATTTTGTACTAAATGCGTGCATCTTGTAACTTCTGTATCCTACATTCAAATTTTTACCATAGAATCACAATAATCGTCTCTCATTATGGTATTAATGCAATTTCACACGGTTTTATACAACACACACGTAATGTATAAAAATTCGACTATGGCAAATATTTCCGTGTGCTGCTACACACAGCAGGGTAACAACTAGATTTTTCCAAATTTCTTTGCATTTATGAAAAATTTAAATATCAAATGCACATGGTACGAAAAATATATAAACTGAGCAAGATACAAAACAAACCTCTGCTTAGGCTCCACTTCAATTTTCTTCGCCAAAATATGAATTTGTGGCAATTAGTTACGCGATTGTACGAAAGATATTTCAGATATTTATCGAGAGACACTCGATACACATTCAGACAAATATTTACATATTCTACGTTTTTTTTTTTTTCATCTCGCGATCAAACTTCAAACGATGTTGGAAAATTCTACTTCTCCAGACAGGTGTTGCGTTAATAACAGCGGAGACCAGCGGGCGTGATCTTTCCGCCGATTTTTGAATCGCTCGCGTGACCGACAACCATCCAGCGTACCGATTTACTCGGCGATCTTTCGAAATTGTTTCTCGATACGCACGTCGTTACGTCGAAGGAGAGCATTGATTCGATACCGAAGAACGAGCGCGTTCATTACGGTTACTTATTACTTCCTTTATAGCAGGTTCACACTGTAAACCCGCGTGTAATCCAGAGTTTTCTTTTTCCTCTTTTTTTTCCCCTTTTTCATTTCTTTCTCCTCGTATTTTTCCCCGTTGCCGAGAATTTCGATGCAACCGGCGCGGCGCGGCGCGCAAAAAGCGAACTGGAGCGTTATACTTAACGCGATGCCAGAGCTAATTACATACGCTTCTTACGAGCAGGATCGATCTTTTCTTTCTTTTATTACGCCAGAGCCTTTCTTTTATTACTTTCAGTGCAAACATTTAATCGAGTAGGAAACGATTCAACGCGATACATGCATATATATATATTCTCTCTCTCTCTCTCTCTCTCTCTCTCTCTCTCGATAGGGAGAGTACGTTGAAGTTGTAACTGAATCAATAATCTGCGAATTCGAACACTTTCCACTAGATACCATCGATTTTAATTGGCTCTATCGTACGTTATCACCGCGCGTTCCTGGTTCTTTCAGTTATCCTGGTTTCATCCTGTTTATATTAATACATCTTTATCAAACGAGACTCGATCCAGATGCGATATCTTCGACATGTTGATTGTTCAGTTATTACATCGTAATAATTATTATTGTAGTTTATAACGATGGTTATTGTTGATGATATTTATTTTGTTCCAACTGTATTAAAGTATTAAATTAGGAATATAATTGAACTTATCTGTCTTATAGAAGAAAAAGGTTTCTAATTTCTAGGATAGATAGTAATTTGATTGTTGAATGACACATCTGTGGAGATCTTAATAAACACTAAGCTTCGATAATCGAGATAAACTTATAATCGTGGCTTGAAATCGGGGAGGTGCTGCAATTTTCGAAATACACACACACACACACGCACAGTAAATATAATGGGTTTTTATTATTTTTTATACAAAATAAAAATAAATCTAAATGTAAAAATATAAATATATATCAGTGAATATATTTGTATGCCGAGTAAAATTGGGGGTGCTGCAATCACACACACACACACACACACTAAATACAGTGGATTTTTATTATCTTTTGTACAAAATAAGAATTGTACAAGATCGTTGACGATCAAATTAAATATTACAAGCAAACATAAATAAATTAATAAGTATATTTACATGTCGAGAAAAATTGGGGGTGCTGCAAACTCACACACTAAATACAGTGTATTTTTATTATCTTTTGTACAAAATAAGAATTGTACAAGATCGTTGACGATCAAATTAAACATTACAAGCAAACATAAATAAATTAATAAGTATATTTACATGTCGAGAAAAATTGGGGGGTGCTGCAATTGTCGCAGTGTCGCCATTTCTCACAATAACGACGCGGTTGCAGTTGCTGTACAATTTTCGCTTTCTCCGCGGGGATGTACGTTTAGGTATATCCACTCTTCCCTTTTCTCTCGTCCTTTCACGCCCGGTACGCGCGCGCGAAATAAGAAAAATTACACTTCTTTGCCCGGGACTTTGCCCTTTGCAACGATTGGCCCGTTGCATTACGTCATCTCGGCTACCTGCAGTCTTGAAGGGAACGAGAACGAAAGAAAGAAAAAAGGAAAAAGAAAAAAAAAAGAAAGAAGATCGTGGCCGCCTCGGGTTCGATGCAAACGAGCGAAGTAGGTCGTCTTCCTAAAGTCTCGTCGTCATCGGAATCCTGGGAGACCCTTCTTCTCAAAGGGGTTCTCAATCGGATTCATCGATGTTGAAAACGTCGGTTTCTCCTTCGTGAAAAAGTTTCTACGTAGAAAATACGTCTCCACGATTATCGTATATCGCAGTCACTCCAGAGATGTCGAGCCTTCTTTATCAATGAACGCGTTAGAAGGGAAATTCTCGGCTCGCGTTTTGCTAACCTCCAGTCTCGTATTTTGTTGTTTGCGATCTTCTTGGAAACTGGTATTTATTTTTTTTCTTTTTCTTCCTTTAATCTCCGGATGCCTTTTTTCGCCACGTCCTTCTCTGATAACGACGCCTTACGCTCGGAACTAAACATAATCTGAAAGGAAGCGGCTAACCAGACACGGAAATAGGCCAACTCGTAACAGCGTGGATGTGTTTCGGTTTTTTGATTGAGGACGATTCAATCTGTTATAATATTCTTTACAATATTACAATGTTCGTTGAACTTTTGGTTGAAAACGCTGACTTACGGTGTGTGTAGAATGCTTGTCTTTAGGCATAGTCCTGAAACAAATTTAGTATTATTCAATTTAATTGATAAACAACGAGGATACGATTACTAACATTTCGAAGAAACATGTCGACATGTTGTTTCGGTTTTAAAAGCTCTACGTTCGTCACTAGCAATGAGCTAAAACTTACTTTGCATTCTCCATCGAGCGATGGAGACAACATTTGTCTCTGCTCGCGTGTTTCTTTGATATTTACCGATTCGGATCGAAAACGAGCATCAAACGGAGACATTGTTGCTGTCAACGAGAAGAGCGGTAACGTTTTTAAGACGTTGGAACTTAACAGTTGACCAGAATCATAAAATCATAGTAAATGTTCCACATCCGTGTTTGATGAAGCGAGTAAAATATTGAAGATGTCGTTTTTATCTATTAACAAGTCATGCCTCATAACTCATAAGGTATATGACTTCGAATTTCTCATTTTTTTTTGTAGACCCGATCAAATGTTTTCTTTCTTTTTCTCTTTATCGTTGCAGTCGCAAGGAGTAAGTCTTCTTTCGTTCGATCATCGTTAGTTGAAAAGAAAAAAAAACACTAACGTATGGACAATTTGTTTTGAAAGCGCGATAAAATGTTTCTATAAGCAGACGTTTGTTAGAAATGTTTCGTTGGAAAATTTCCTCGGTGTTGTTTCAGTGAGAACGCAGCTTCAATTTGAATCAAACGCCTCGAGTTATTTATCACGGTTGCGTTTGTCAAACGACCCATTTATACCAATGATCAAGCGATATTGTCCATTGGTCAGCTGATCGATCTGTTTGCTCCACTATTGGTCTGGAAAATACGAGACGCCGACTTGAGAACCATCGATGTTACCGATTCAGCTGCCTCATGGAGATCGTTGTTGGTTCGCTAATTACGCGGGAGCTAGGCGGTGGCGTTGCGCTATCATCTTCACGGGCTCTATCTTCCCCTAATCCCCTTGGCCGGTCGATTCTTTTTACCTTTCGAATTCCTAAATTCCTGGATTCTCGGTTTACGACGAAAGTCCATCTAAGAGGTCGAAGACGGCTTGTCCCATTCGTTATTGGTAGATAAGCTGTCTCCTGCTTCCACTGTTCTCCTCTCTTTCTGCACACGGATACCTAGGTCCTCTCTGTTCTCACGTTGAAATTTGAATTTTTATTTAATCGCACACACACACATAATTCGCACGTGAATTTCTATCGTTCGTATACGTGACTTTTGTTCCTATTTTGTCTTCAACTTTGATCACAGCATGGTACATTATAAATCCCATATTTCAGTTTGCGACCGAGTACGATGACACGCGTATATATAGAACGTATTCATATTAGGGTTATTTATTAGCAAGTCGTACGTGTCTACGTGAATATATTTGTTGTTCATGAAAGTAGGTGTTCGAATACTTAAGCGAACAATTTTATTTTCGATAATAGAGTTAGCCGAGTCGGTAAGTGAAGGTGACATTTCCTTTGCATTAGGTATATAACGATAGAGAATTACATAAATTTTCAGATAATGACAATCGATAAATAATGCAGTTATTACTTCAGAATTAGATGAAACAGCTTCGACACTCCATCAACTAGAAATATCCATAAATCTCCCAGTTAATTTTTCAATTTCTGTGTAAAAAGATGTACTTAATTATTTGTATTTTGCAAAGAACATTGAATATTATTTATATATTGTAAAGAAAATTTAACAAGAAGATATCAAAAAAAGGATTTGATACAAAAACACAGTATTTAATATTAACGGAAAGGGACGTTTAACAAAAAAAAAAAAAAAAGGAAAATGTGAAAAGAAAATTTGGTTAACACTGTGAGACTTGGATCTTCGTGATTATATTCGGTGTTACGTCCAACTACCTATTACTTATATCAGTGTCGCATCAGTCTTTCTTGCGAATTGGAACTACTAATCTATATCTGATGCATACCCTAAGTTTCGTCCTTCGTGCAAAACGTTTCCGGATTGTGCGGGGGAAGATTTATTCGTGCCACATTCTTCAGGGCGACGCAACGAACCCGGTGTTCGCCGGTCGGTCGGTGTACCTGTTCCTCGTTTAATGGATTCATTTTGACGGTTTTACGATTCGCTGGGAGGTCGATGTCTCCACTCGAAAATAGACGGTCATTTGGTACATATATTGTTACTCCCGATTCACCACGAGAGAGAAAGAGAGAGACAGGCAACGAGGGACGAAAACGAGCCGAAGAAAAAGAGAGAAAGCCGCTGGCGAACATATGGAATGGCAGTGAGTGATTTAGAAAGCTATGCTGTCCGCCAACGCGTGAAATCTCGCGAAATTGCGCGAACGTGCGCCCGATACTTCGAGATAAAGTTCCCGTCCTACGCGTGTCACACGTTGCGCTCGATACCGATATCTCGTCGAAACTAATCAAAATTCCTCTTTGCGAATCCCTCTGTCTCGTAACATGTGGAGAGACGTACAAGTATTCATTGACTGATGATTCAGTCAATTATCTTCTATTAGTACATCTATAGATTGTAACTTCAGTTGCAGATCGTCACGTATCGATCTCTTATCGAATTTTAATTTTATCGCGAGTGATCGTGCCAGTTCGTACTATCTGATCTGAGTGGATTACAAAGCAGACGCGGGAATTTATGTGTATTTTGTCGCGTGTAATCGATGAAAAATCATTGATGCTTTTGTATCTTATCGTAGCATGTCGTCCGATGTCGTTGCAGGCTAGTTCAAGCAGAAAAATTCTAGTAGTTGATGTAATCGATCGACCTTTAACTTGATAAAATACGTGCACTGTCCGGGCTTCGAGCAATTGAGCAGTTTGTAATTTGCAATAAGTAAATATGATATTTTAAATTGTATTAGCTTCGTTTCGTAATACTTGTTAGATAAAATTCATTTGACGCCGATCGTACGTGTACGTCAAAAAAATTTGGTATGCATCGACACGAGAGACGTTGCAGAGAAGGATATTCACACGTGATGCACAAAACAGTGAATATGTTTGCTGAAACAGGTCATACATATTTCATATATAAAATAATACCAATAATACAAAATCTTTTACTATAATAGAACTCAATTCGTAGGCACTACATTATTCGACGATACATTATTTACACGTTATTCGATCGGAAAATTCTAATAATAGGGGATTCCAGATATTCAAAGATCGCACCGGCGACAATTAAAGGCGTCGAGGCATTCCAAAGCCAGCTTCTTCGTCTGCTCCAAGCAACCACACACCGTCCTTCTAATGATCCTTCGTCCGTTTGTGCGGCCCACCTTTGGAATCCCAAACTTCGGAGAGGTCCGGCGTTTTCTCCGATTTTGAAGCCCGAAGTTCGACCAGCCGGCGCCAAAATTTACGAACTTGTCACGAATGCCGCGGACAATTCCTCGCGATGATCAGCTGTAAACAACGTTCAGAGTATCCCATGTTCCTGCCTAGAGACAGGGAACGACGAGGGTGGACGTTCCGAGCGGTCAGCCTGACCTGAACTTCCCCTACGATCGTTCTTTTTTCCCCGTTCGTGAGCGGTTGTTTTTTTTTTTGCCAATTTCTCGGCAGAGAGAACGAGCGGGCGACAAGGAATTCGAAAGAGAGTCTGGACGTTGCGTGGAGCCACCATTACGTGGCCTCGTGGAACAGTCGTAATATCGCGCGATACTACCGCGGATAACCAATAACGCAATAATGTGGCGACTTTATGCGACAATTATCGCAACGGCCGCATGGGTGCAGAAAGACGGCGAAACCGGCGAGATCCCATTAACTGGTCTACGGTGGGCGCCCCAGCGTGTGGCACCTGTCTGGAATCGGCGTATCTCCTGCGGAGACCATCCTCGCCCTCTGCGCTCTCTGCGTACTGTATTGCTTTAGAAACGCGATACGATCGTTTCTTCGTAACTTGCTGCGCGGTAAGGATCTATGACGCGTCACGTTGCTGTTGTCAAAAGTCCAGAAATAGCAGGAATTGCATATCGTGGCAGCTAGCAAATGAGAAAGAAAGCGATCTAGAGTGATCGAAGCACGGAGACTGGAGTACGAAGTTGAGACTGAAGCGTAAAATTAAAATTAACGTTAATCATCATTGGTTACAGTTATCAATTGTCTTCTCACAGTGTACGAAACAGTTTTCAGAATCCAAATTTGGTAGGTTGTCTTCTCACAGTGAGACATGACACGACATTCAAATATCTTCAATATTTTCAAGCTTTTTCAATTCAAAACAGTGGCCACTGCCGTTTCAAATAGCGACCTCGTTCGTTGCTCCAATTTTCTAGGCGGATCGGGTGAAACAAAGCGATAACAGGTAGGCGACCACGGTAATTAACCGGCGGCTTCCCGCCGTGTAACGACACGGCGAGCTTATTTCGTCGTGTGCACGGACACGAGCGGTGCCACTTTCATTCCGCGCGATACTCACCCGCGAAAAGGCGGCGAATTGGCACGTAGCAACAGGCCGGTGGCTGTTAATGAGACGGTCCGCTGTTTAATTCGTTGCGGCCGAGGAGAGCAGAACTCGCGAGTGTCCTCTTCTTTCTCTCTTCCTTCATTTCACGCCGCGAACCGAACTGCCACGTTTCGTCGCGAGCGATAATTAACGAAGTCTTCGGGATGCGCGCGAGAGACGAAAGCCGATGAATGGGCATCGTTAACACTAGAACTATCACACCAGTCAAAATCACTGGTTTTACAATTTTATTTTAAAATTTCTAGTTCATGTTACAATGTTTTTTCCCCCACAATGATGCAATGACTTTTACAGTGATAACTAAAGAAATAATATAATGAATTTTATTTTATTTTTTATTTATTAGAAATCAAAATAATTTTGGTAGAAATAACTTCGTCTTAACTATCGGTAGTTCTAGTGTTAAAGTTAGAACTACCGATGACCAAAGTGTAAGAACTGTGTCGGAGAAATCACGATGCAAGAAACAAGGAAAAAGATTTCAACGAAGAACGCAAACTCTTACTCGTATATTTTACAAAAAAAAGAAGTCAATCAAACCTGTGAAACCGCAACGTCAAACAAATCTGCGAAACCACTCTGAAGAATTATAAATTGGTAGTTTTAGTGTTAACATTGCCGGCATCTGCCGCGGTTTTTCAACGAAATTATGTATCGTGAAAGGGATGTTCCGAACTGAAGGCTGACCTTTGTCGACGATTGTTCTATTGGTTCTTTAAAATGTTACTCTTGAATATTGGAAATTTTATTCGTTTGTCGAAGGCTGACCTTTGTTGACGATTGTTCTGTTGATTCTTTAAAATGTTATTTTCGAAAAATGAAAATTTTATTTGTTTGTCGAAGGCTGACCTCTGTTGACGATTGTTCTATTGATTCTTTAAAATGTTACTCTTGAAAATTGGAATTTTCATTTGTTTGTTCAATTTAGACTATAGCTGTTGGTAGTATCTGACTGGTAGTTTTTCATTGAAATTTTATAAATTTACGACGGTGCCATTGGCCTTGGCTCATTTTCGCCAGCCTCAATAAATCATTGATGTTGCTAGGACTGACCTTCGAACAGTCTAGCAACATCCCTGGAAAAACCCAACTTTCTCCACACGTGTTCAGGGAAAGCGCCGAAAGGAGTCGAATTCCTATATAGAGTGTCTCAGTACCGATAGTACAAGCGAGGATTTTTTTCATGATTGTACGTGAAACAATAAATCGAAAATAAAGAATATATTTAGAAATACAACAGGTATTAAAAATGTATAAATAAATGCTTACGTTCTGCAGTGCATCGTCCAATTGTAAAAATATCATTAGTAATTAACATTGTAACCACCAGAGCGATCAATAATTTTCCATGGAAATTTTGCAGATGAACGAAATTCATAAATTACATTTAAAGAAATTTATTTATTTATGGAAGAAGAAACTCCAAAACGATTTTCAGTTATCTTATCTCAGTCGTTCGTAGTTCCATCGTTAACAGTGTTAACAAGAAAGAATTACGTTAATGATAGCGAAAGGAAAGCTATCAATAATATTATATCGGAATTGGAATTTTATGAAGTAGATTGGTACTTGTAAAACAACAAGTAATAAAACAATTCAATTGCGGAAATGATTAACGTGCGTCCTATCGGATGATGTTTTTCTTTCCTCAATGTAGGTATACGTATAAATTAATATTTCGAAAAGTGTAAAAATAGGAAAACCAGGTTGTGGTCGTTTGGTTATGAAATTGCGGATGTTTACCAGCGGAATCAAAGAAGTACTCATTTTTTTACACCTTTCTCTGCATGTTCTTTGTATTTCTGCATAATGTGTAATGTATTCTCTACATTTTTAATATTATATAATACCGCAAATTAATAACTATAATTATTGAGTTGTAAATTTGTTCGTATCGATATTGGTAATAGCATGTATTATTTTGTTCTTTAAAAATGAATTAAATGAATTTAAAGATTTCGTACTTTTATCAAGAAATTGTACGCAGGTATATACTTTATGTAGGTACCTATATTCTTACATTTTTTGAATTACACATATTTATCGCAGAATTTGTAAAGAATATTCCAAGGATGTGTGGTAAACATTTCAAAAATCGTAAATCTAATATTCTCTGTAGAAATAAATTATTCTTTCGATGTTTTAGATATTACGTATTTTATTTTCAATTTCACGCGACTCTTTAAACATTCATAGCGTTTCAATTGTTGTGATTGGTAATAGTGTTAGTAATAGTAATTGCGATAAGTAATATCGTAAGTAATGTTAAAAACACTTACGTGTCTTTTTATTCAGTATCGATGGATTATTCGATCGATGTAAACAACTATAATATTCGTATAATGTCAAAATTACATTCAAAGATAACACCAAGAGACGAGCAAATTTAACAATTAATAACTAGTAATTGAATCACGTCAGTCGCAAGTGGTGTCTCTGTCAAACACAAAAGAATCTTAATAAATACCGTTTTATTTTTGATAAATAATTCACATTTATGCATTAGCGCGAGCACGCCCTTTGACGCCCGAAAAAGCGAATAAAGTGACTCAAGATCTCTAGATAGACCAGTGCATAGAAATCGACGTCTCATCGCCTCCGAGGAAACTGGAGGCGATTAATAAACGAACAGCGAGTTATCCGATAATTAGTCGCGGCATTTAGCTCGTGTCGATTCCGATGGCTCGCCGAGCGTGCGTCCATCGGTCGGGAGGAAATTTTTTTTAAAAATACACGGACACGGTCTCGATGAATATCGTGGCGTAAAATAATAACGAAGTTCGCGACGAGCGAGCGCGGTTAAAAATAATGCCGTCCCGAGGAACGATCGATGGCGTGTGTTCCTCTCCGTGCAACGTGCTGCACAGGATCGTCACGGGGGAGGAGGGAAGAGAACGAAAAAAATCGGCGGCTTCGAGGAGGAAGCGGCGAGGACGAGCCCGGCACGGACGTGTAATTAAAACACGTTAATTCGAGTCAATTAAACTGGACGGTTACAAAATCTCGGCCGCCGGTGCGGGCCGCCAATATTCTTAATTACCTACGCCCACGAGCGTATTTCTTCTTCGTGCAGCTTTCTTCTTCGTGCAGCCGCGGCGACGCGATCGAGAAGTTGATCGCGATAATTAACCCGCCGTCTGGTACCGGTTGTGTCGCTGGTTGGATCGTTGGTGGCCGATATTAAGAGGACGTTCTTGGAAATTTGTTTCCAGAATCGGCTCGAGGGACCTGTCCGTCAACATGTCGCGGCGTTTCGGCTTCGTTTTTTCTTCTTTTCTTTTCGCGTAGATACTCTTTCGTTTGATAAAGGCATCTTGTAATTTTAATCTCTCCTGACGCGTAAATTTTTTCACACGGTTCATCGAGCGAAAGCGATTGAATTTTCTTTTTTTTTTTTTTATAGGAGAAAGTATCTGTCACTGACGTGTCTTTCACAAGTAGACTAAAAATTTTTTTATCGAAAACGGGCGTTTCTGAGATTAGAACTGTGATGGAGAATTGTTTTACAATAGTCTCCGACAAAAAAGGAATGGTTCTCCGTAATCTCTGCATAGAACTCTATAATTTTGTCTATGACGTCGAAGACTTTTATCGATTGCTAACATTGCTGTAGCAAATGGCGAGAGAATATCATTCTCAGCTCAAAGGAAGCTGACCGTAATCGCTCATTCTTTCTTCTTTCGAAATCAACGAAACGACAATCGTGCAGTTCAGGTTCAGCAGCAACGAGACACGCGCTCGTCCAGAGAGGAGATCGGCCTCCGTATCTCGATTTGCGGTTTTTCCGTGGACGATCGCCCGAGGAAGAGGCTTGTTGCCATTGATTTTTATCGTGGCAAAAATTTCGCGCGCCGCGGCGTACCGTGGTCGGTCGGGCCCGCGTTTTTCCCGTTAACATTGTAACGCGCTGCGTCTGTGCCGCGCGTCTCGATCGTCTGGCTGGCGCAGCCCAGAATTCCGTGCCGCCTCTCCGGAGTCGGCCAACCGATCCTTGACGGGGAATCGCGGGTATTCGATTCCCTCCGTTCTTGCACGATCTTTTTTCTTTCCTCTCGGCTCGTCTCATGCAGCCTGGCTGCGGCGCGCATCGTGCTCGGCCACGAAAGGAAACCACGCGAAACGCTTTTATTGCGGCAATCAAACCGCGTTTCTTCGCGCGGAAACTCGCCAGGACGTACGGCCGTACGAAAACCAATCGACCATTTCGTACGTACCCCTATTTGCATCGCGGCAAACACGGGTGAATACCCATCGTCTCGCATAATGAAACGTTGAACCTCTGCAGTGTGTAGTAGTTGAAAATCTAAATCAATACAATAATAATAATATATAGCAATATCAATGTAATATGTAAGTCGAGAAAACCGATTATTTGTTGTACTAACATGTAATTAGCAATATTAATAAGTTTGTGGTTAATTGTATCAATTAACGACTTAATAGTATTAACTAGTAATATTTACTAATATTTACTATATTAATATTAGTAATATTCCTAATTTCTAACAGTACGAATTACAAAGTTCATTATTTGCGAACAAACGAACACGAGCTTAGTTCAATTATCGATATAATGTTGTTTTAATTTATCGCACTAATTTATTCAATATTCTATCTGAAACGGTTTCATCTTTTCAAGACGTGGTTAAACACGCTTGAACAAATTGAACAAATAGTACGTTTGGATCAAATGCTGACCGTTCATTTCACACGTTGCGACTAAATTCGCAGATCTGCGAACAAATAGTTCGAAGCGTACGCCCTGTGACTGGCATAAATCGGTATCCGGCACACGTGACTCGATTGCACGCGCGGCTTTCTCGCGAGCCGTCGCGCGTCGTGTCATAAACATCGCTTCGGCGGACGGACGCGCGCGTACGCGGTCCGCTCGCGGAGAAACTTCCTCGTTGCTACGCGCGCCGTGATTTTCTGACATTCCTTTCTCATTCGCCTATACCAGATACGATCCGAGCGAGGCGTTTAATCGTTCCGCGTGGTGAGTCGACGGCTGAGCAACGACCGGAAAAGACGCTCGTGGGCGGAGAAGGAACTTTAATCGCGGATTTTCTTCCTAGCTGATCCCGATCGGGGTCCCGATACTCCTGTTCCTCCTTTTTTCCAAACCACTCGGTAACATCGAACGATCAGCTTCGTTTACTCTCGCGTAGCTTGCTCTCGACTCGTTGATCGTGTTCGGTCGTTGGTTCGAGATTGACGAGATTCTTTGCGAAATTCGACTTCTGTTGTTAAAATATTCTGTTTAGCGTTTTAATTGACATTAGCATCTAATTACAAAATTTATGAAATAAACATACAAGCTTCTTTCATAGGAAAAATACCTAGAATATTTACTGTGAGAAGCGAGCCTTCAATTCTTTCCGACTAGTTTTAAATTTATATAGATTCGCTTATCGAGATGTCTTTGATTGAAGAAGAATATTATTCTCTTCTCAGATCTCTTCAAACTGTAAAAAACTGATAGTTTTTTTTTGGTGCAAACATAAAATGGTCCAGTTATTACGGACAAAAAAAAAAAAAATATTAAGCCAGTTTGTTAAATCGTATACAATTATGGTAAATGAAGATTCACAAATGTTGATTCGTCGATATGAAGATAAACGCTGTATTTAAGGTCACATTGCGGATAATTATTGCATCACCTTTGTGAATAGAATGTCACCAAAGTTTCTTTATATTTTTATTTGTTATTATTTATTATTTCGTACTAATTTCTGTTGTGAACGAACTTCCCTACCTCGATCAAATTTATACTCATTTGATCGGCTAATAGGTAATATTAATAATTAATAAGTAATTGATGTAGTAGTTATTAAAAAATTGAAATATTAAATACTATCTCGCGACGTTCACCGTAATTTAAAGCGCGCGTTACATATCGCGTAACATCCCTTAAATTAGACGTGCTCCGTTTCGAGCTGTTCTTCAACAAAGTTGACATTAACACACAAACCCTGCTATCAAGCCAAACCTCCGCAAAAAAAATTGAGTAACACAATCATCTCGACTTCGTAAAGTGCGACGACTTGACTGAGGTAAACGAAGCGCGAAGTTTAACTTACACGCGTACGTTCAACAACATCCAGCAAATCAGAGCTGCTCTCCATTTCGAGCCGGTTCTCTGCTTCTTGATACGTGCAACATGTGCTGTGCGCCGCGTATCGGGGAGAGTCGATTGCACGAGAGATGCAGAGAGTCGGCTGGCTCTCCGCGTGAGAGAGTCGATTGCACGAGAGATGCAGAGCAGTATCCCACCGGTCCGATTAATCACGGGCGGTTGTCAGCCGCCTATTTCGGGTCGGTCGTGGCCCGGTATCTCCCTGTAATTCGCGGCCGGTCGCTCGCCACGAAAAACAGCGGACCACACCCCTCGGCTTCCTATATATGCGTTTCGCGTCCATACGCGGAGGCGAAGGACAGATCGGGCGCGCGTTTAGCGAGCGCGAAAAAATGGCGGATACGCGTTGGTAACGAGGTGCAGTGGCGTGGCCGTAGCGTGGCACATACAATCGTACGAAGGATTACTTAGCGCGGTAATGACGATCGGTCGGCAGATGGCGGCCAAGATAAAAACTCGCCTCACCGCGGCCCCGTACTCGCCATATAATACCTTCTTCTCCATCCGTCCATCCATCCGTCCTATTCTTCTCTTCTCTCCTCTTCCTTCTTCTTTGTCCCTCCTTTGGTTCGCCACCGTTTGTCCTTTTTAACGGAGCGTCCTCTCCGTTGCGACCGGTCCCTTCATTTATCATGTTCCAATAATTCCAGCGGTAATAAAATTGATTTGTTCGCAGGCAACGATTCTTCTTGTCTAACGGAGCGTATTGCTCGATATTCTCGGCGAATTCGGCTGTATCAATCGCGTTTCAGCAAATGCTATTCAGGATACGGCAACGTGTTGATAATTTGTGAAAGACAGTTTATCGATCGGTGTGGACTTAATAGGAGTGACACGCCATGAGGGACAGTTTAGTTCGAGACATCACTGAGAACGTAGTAACTAAAGAACGTATTGTATTTTTTTTTGTTTTTATAATATTATGCATCGTTAACGATGACGTTGTATGTAACATTTTTAGCGCCAGTGACCGATAGTGCCGTTTGACTTTTAGTTTCACATTTTGGGTTTCAATTCCAATCTTTGGACGTACCTGAAGTTAGTTAAAACTCTTCGTATGAAAACAATTTTGATTACAAAACATCTCACTAACGTTATAATGACTTGTGACGTCATGATATTATGTACTTCTCAGCATATATCTCGGCACTAACTGACGATATTGTCTCAACGTTGTGCGATGTTCAACGATTAGTGGCCATCAAAAAATGTATTACAAATTTAAATTTTAACTAAACTTTTACTTATTTTTATTTTCATGTATTTTTCACACATTTACCATTGCTCTTTTACCTTCTACAAATTCACGATCACCAGATTATTTCTTTCTGTAAATTTCTAACAAAACTTGTCGAGCTTCTGGCGAAAATTACCGCCGAAGGTAAACTCTCGAGTAATCGTAAGGAGAAATTACAACGGCAAATACTTGAACGATTCGAACGACGAAAAAAGACGACAACGAGATCTTCATTCTCAAGGGAGAGGCAGCAACTACGTTCACCGAGCAAGTGGCACATGAAATCGACGAACGATCGCTCGCTATGGTCTCTCTGCGAACCGATTTCTTATTCCGTCGAGATTTTTTATTCCGTCGTCTGGCGCCAGGAAATCGTTCCACGTTACGTGCAGCACGTAGTCTCGCATAATAGGACGACGCCTCCGAAATGTTCGCGCAACGTCGTCTCAGACTACGGTTAATCAACACTCTGTTCGACCAGATCGCTTTTTGTCACGTCTCTGACTCTCCTCACCGGTCCGCCGTTAATTTTCTTGCTTCATCGTGAGATTTCATTTTGCATCCTCACGCCCTGTGGAAGATTCACAGCGTGTATTTACGCGAGATGAGCGGAGATCGGTGACGATGCGTGTATCGTGGACAGCGTTGCTTTCGGGTAGACGGGGGCACGCTCGAGATGACGCCGTGGACGCCCACGTCGCTTGTATCGAATGTCGAGCGAGGATTATCCCGTATTGATTTACGTGTTCTCAGACGTGTTTGCGCTCGTACCTTGATTCGACACTTTAACCCATTGACTGCCAACTACGAGATATCTCGTAGTAAGCGTATGTACCAAAACTGCCGACTACGGGATATCTCGTAGTTTGCGCTACAAGTTTAGATTGATTACAATTGGTATATAAAAGAAAATGTCTTTGTTTATTACAATTTTTATTGAAAAAAAGAAAACACTACGTAATATCTTGTAAGCGGCGGGCAGCATAGAAATTTTATTCAGTGACGTCAGCTACGAGTTATCTCGCAGTGTTTTTTCTTTTTTTCAATAAAAATTACTGTAAATGCCATTCCAATACTAAATCTGTAACTTAGTATTATTATATTTTGGAAAATTTCATGTTTTCTTTAAAATAAAATTTTGCCTCCCAGGGCAAGACGCTCTAAATTTGCCTGGCAGTCAATGGGTTAAAGCGTAATATACATACGTGTACGCGCGTTTATATGTCGGGATCCGTTTCCCTGTTTAGTGACGAGTAGATAGTTTAATTTATATATATATATATTTTTTTTTTCAATATAATTGGAATAATTTATACTTTTGCGAGCAGAAAGCTCTGTATTTTGGATGTTTTACTCATTTTTTTAATGACTAGACAGGCTCCGTGCAATTGTAAAATTTTCGTCCATAAAGATCCTGTTAATTAAACAAAATACGTGAAGTATCCGAAAATATGGTACTCTCGACGATATTTCAACTCTGCCGTGCCATCGATCCTATAAAACGATTAATTCGAGACGAAGAAAGGAATGTTTTTCTTGCTCGAAGCGTCCGAACTCAAGTAACTGGGTCCGTAATGGCGGAAGGTTTTCTAGTTGAGGACGCCTGGTAATCGGCGGCAACGCGTTTCCGGTCCCCGGCGGTGGTGGTAAACATCTAGAGTCGCCTAACGCTCGGCCAGCCAGCGTGACCGTGAGCGGAAAAACCACGGAGAACCGTGGCGTGGAAAAGATCGATACGTCGACGGAGGAAGAGGGAACGTGCACACAGTCAATGGACTCGGGGCCCGATCTGATATCTAGATACGGTGATATCGCCTCTCGGAGTAACTTTGAAAATCCACGGGCTAGGCTCTGCCGATACGTCGGCCGGAGCTATATAATTTCAAAAGGCTGTTCCGTTGTCTGCCGGGTGATTTATGTAAGACGCGTCGCGTGTTGCGGCGTTCCGCGCAGAAATTGTGTTTCAGCGGACGAGCGCGGTCGATTCCGCTGCGGATAATCCTATAAACTCTAATATATTTCGCGTTTACCGGTGTCCGACACTACGTTCCGTTTTAGCGCATCGACAAATATTTATCGTGCCATTCAATCCCTTTTTCACCCGCCTCCCCCCCCCTTTTTCCCCTCTCCCTTCCCTTTCTATTCTTTCCGCGTTTCTTTCCGCGTCGCGGATAAATCATAGCGGAGCGGCGATTAGCATAAGAAAGCGGGGAAAGAAGGATTCCAGCAGCTCGGTATACCCGATCTCGTCGCGTTTCCCGAACGTTTTACTCGTTTCGTAAGAATCGCCAGCAAATGGAGACATTGTCTCTTATTGTCTTGTTTCGTGTTGCACGCCAGTCGATTTCGAATTCCCCGATTGTTGCGCGCGTTGAATCGCTTCGCGCGATTATCATTTTAAATCGAACGCGAGGCTCGCTGCTCGTAAAAGCATTGAAACGGTTTATTAAACGTACTATGTTATGCGCCCCAAGTTACTTACAGTAAAATAAACGAAAGAGATGCCGTCATTTTTTCGGTTTTAACTGCAACGTGTTGTCGCTGTTGTTGCTGTCATTTCGTGGACCATCGTCCATTGCTCTTGCCTAACTTATTGAGAACCAAAGACTTTATCATGTAATGATCATTTCAATTTCTTCCCCCCCTCCCCCACCCTCTAATTCCCCAATTATAAAATTTCTTATAGTTGTAGAATTTACTAATAGAAATTAATTGACGCAGCAGTACTTCACAGACAGTGATCTTAAATGCAGCAAATGGATTTATATAGATCTTTATATATATAATTAAATAGAAATTTATCTAATTTATAGATCAATTTGAAGATTTATATAGTTAAATAGAAATTTATTTCACCTATTAAATATCACAACAAGTGCTTCACTTTGGATATGTGATGGTGTGAATTCGTCGATTCTTTGTCTACAACTGGCGATATAGTACGTGATTTTCATCGATTTCCCGGATACCGGTTACCAGAAGCTCGATAAGTGGACGTTGTAACGTTCCACGGTAATCAACGGGAGAACAGGTTGCCTGGCTCTCGATGCTGAATCGGTGGAAAACATGGTTCGTTAAACGAATTATCACCACGGTTGGAACATTTTATGTTTTATGATATTTCATGATGCACGCGTTACACGTCTTTTATTTGCATGTTTACTAGTGCGAGTTACACGCAGAGATTAAATCAGCACCTTGGATTTACATAATATTTCAATAATGTTTCAAAACAGGAGCGTAGTCGAAGTGTCAGGAACGCGACGCGTGTAATTAAATAGTGTGATGAACACGTTAGACGGTAGAAGATTCCGGCGATTATCTGGTCACAGACAAGTTAACATTGAAATTTGTTTGCGAATTAATCTGAAATCATTTATCAGTCGTCTGACGGACAAACGACTTCTCGCCTCTCATATCTCTACCGGTAAATTCGTAACTATACTGACGGAACTGAAGACTTAGTTTCGATTAAATATATATTATATATAATTAAATATGTGTTCAATACGAAGTTCCTTCAAGTGATACCTTGAGTGGAAGAAACTATGTATCGTATCTTATTTCGTAATTATTCAAATCTCCAAGTTAACGATTTAGCTCGTTTTATCATTAGCTTATCATCATTCTGAATTTGTGAAAATTTTATTATTTGACACACACACACACACATGCATTACCTAGTAGCAAATCTGGAACACTTTTGTTAGTGAGAAAAATTACAAGTGCTTACGAGTTTATCATTAAACATCTGATTTATTTTCGATTTTTTTGGCAAAATGGGTCAAATACCGTTGTTTATTTACATCTTATTTTATAATTTGTTGAAGATTTATGTCTTACAGAAGCTTTCGCAAGTTCGTGTTTAAAACAATCGTACGAATATTATGATTACGTGTTAATGTCGTAACAATGATAATATGAATTTCCCCTTCTTCGCTATACTTGTAATTAATGACAGGACATAATTTAATGGGTGTCACTAGTATGTCAAATCGTTTTATTATATTTTAGATCGAGACAATTCACGTTACATTTGTGACTTTTTATTGTTAAGAAAAGAAAAAAAAGTAACTTCGCGTTTTCAAAAGTAACACGAATTATTATCAGTATTAACAAAAATTGTTATTGACACACACGATCCTTCGCTTATCAAAGTCAACAGTCAGATTGAGACATGAAAATTCAACAGAGTTAACCTTGCTCATTTCTGCGTCGAGGTTTCGCACGCACGCGGAACGTCGGCACGCACATGCGCGGAAAAAGTGGCGATCAAACTCGATGTGTAAACCCGATACAAGGCCGATCGACGTACAAAACTTGGTAGCAAGGAAACGTAATCCTAGTGCGAATGATCCAGTGGATTCAAACCTTGGACTCGTGATGACTGCGTTAAACGCGAGGTAACAGAATCAAGTGTACAGCCGAGACGGGGAAAATAGAAATTTCCAATTAGAGGCAGTTTCCGAATTAATTAACGCGACAGTATCATAGAGTTGACTCTTTTAATCGCCAACGATTAGGTCTCGGATCTTCTTTCCCCCTGTCTCCCCCCCTCTTTCTTGAATTTTAAAAAGAAGAGGCGCAGTATAAGTTCCCGAAATAGAAATTAAACAACCACCACTTCGAAATTATCCGTTTCTTCTAGAATCCGTGGAATTCTCAGCTGAAACGTTCCCGATACAGGTCGTACGCTTATTTTTTAAATTCCTTCTTTGCTCGCCTCTCGGAAGAAGAGGAGGAGGAGGAGGACACACCCATCTTGGTCGATCGCCTCACTCTCGACAGAATCTTTTTTTTTTCCTTTTCCTCCATTTTTCCTTGTCGCGGCGAGAAAACGCTCATTCTGTAATAAATATGGATTTAATCAGCCGCAACGTTGCTAATCAGCATGTCCGATAAACACCGTAGTCGCGGTCTCTCGAGTCTTGTATCATGGGCAGCAATTATACGCGTTTGTGGAAAATCGAGCGTTGTGAAAATATGCACAATGGAAGGTGTGAGATATCTGTATGATATTTATGAATCCATTGCTGTGTCTCAGATTTAGATTTTTCATTTCTTTTATTGAAAAAATATATCTGAGGAAAATTGTATAATGTACATATACGTGACTATGATACAGGTACGTGATAACTGTGGTATCTTTTATGTGTCAGTATGTTTCAAGCAATTCTTTAAATATTATACGCCAATTAATTTATCCTTCTTTAATCATCCTTGAATTTACAATAATTCTTCTTTTTTTAAACAAAACAGCGAACAAACTATTCCAACATTCAAATAAAAAATAGAAATATCCAAATTATATTACAAACCCTTAATCATTAAAAAGAATTGAATGCAATATAAAAGACCTGTTGAAGGATATTCCATCTATACCAAAAGACATGTATTTACAATATAATATTTAAGGTATTGTTTGAACATAAAAACATGTGTGATATCAAGGACACAGGATTGCATTGAGAACACGGATCCTTAATTCCTTTACACGTATATATATTTTAATACATGTTCAAAATTGCAATACAGTCGTAATAGCGAGATAGAGATATTCTACGTACATTAAATGTAAAATAAATTTCTATTTATCTTCCATTTCATCGGTAATGTTCATTAAAATTTATGAAAAATCCACGCAGTCTCGCGCAATGTTGCGAATATCGACGTGCCTGTTACGAATGGAATTTCTGGTAACGCAATCGCGTACACACGTGGCTATCGTATGCGTGCGTGCGTGCGTGCGTGCGTGCGTGCATCGGCACAACCGAAACGAAAGACACGCACGCGACACGCATTTCCGCAAAACATCGTTGCGGTAGCATTCTTGCGATCGGGCACGAGTTCGCACCGCGACGGAACCGTCGAATCATCGTTTTTTTCTTTCTTTTTCTCTTTTTTTCTTCTCTTTTTTCTTTCTTCATTTTTCGACGTCACCTTCGCTTGGACTACGCTTCCTGATACTGCGTTTCCTCTTTCGTGGCGTTCGACGCGTGTATTCGCTTATCGCGTGTTGCGAAAAACGACGCTACCGAGTGAAACAACGCGTGAATTACGATACCGAGGATGATACTCGCTGCGTGATTTGAGATATGAAAGAAGGATAATTAGTGTTCAAGATATCTGTAATTACCAGCAGACTCGTGAATGTGACTTAACTTTGTTAACATGTTGAATTTCATTTAATCGGAGAATCGCTCCACTTCGAAATATAATTTCGTTCGATATGTTTTCTACGAGAGAGAGAGAGAGAGAGAGAGAGAGAGAGAGAGAGAGAGAGAGAGAGAAACATATTTCCGTGGTTTCGTTACGAGAGACATTAATAACATATTTCGTTTGAACAAATAACAAATTCCTAAATCATTAAATCGTCGTTGAAATTTAGTCATAAACGTTTGAAGAATGTTTTCATTGAGGATATTGTAAGCCAATCTACAATGTAATTG
This sequence comes from Tetragonula carbonaria, assembly GCA_032399595.1. Lineage (NCBI taxonomy): Eukaryota > Metazoa > Arthropoda > Insecta > Hymenoptera > Apidae > Tetragonula > Tetragonula carbonaria. The sequence continues at coordinate 20,420,514 of JAUCRC010000001.1, read as the reverse complement.
AAGTTTTATCACGTAAAACAATCCTCTCGTTTCCGAATTCTTCCGCGCTTGGGGAGGCTCTTGAGTTTCAAAGTTGATAACTTTTAAAAACCTAGTATAAATACCAAAACTTGCCTAGTCGAAAGAAGTATAATGATAAAAATACGTACATTGAATGTGAAGTGATTGATACTTACCGAATGATAAGGAAATTAGTTTGATAAGATCTAGGATGTTTTTGAAGAAGTTCAAGCGTGAAAAAAGTTGCGCTCTTCTCCATTCGAGATTTATTAACGATCTGAAAATTTGAAACATCATAATTAATACGTAACGATATAACAATCGATTAAATATCCGCAACTGTTAGCATGTTACTGAACAAGCAGTTCAAGAGGGCAGAAACCACGCCGAGGTGGTTACAATAATCTCGAATTAATATACATAGAATTTCCTAGATCAGGGTGCAACTGAAATCTAATCGTATGTGCACCAACTTGGTAATTAATCTCGACGACACGTCCTCGCTTCGAGTTCTTTCTCGTCTCGAAGGCGAGACTCTAGAGCAGAGCTTGTGCTCTCGAAGGAGAAATTTCCAGCTACGGAGACCGCAAAACGTGGCAGCGCGAAGCAACGGTCGAAAATTAATAGTTAATTCAGCCACGAACGGACTGCCAGCTTTTAACGTTGCCCCGCAGCCGCGAAAGATAGATCTGGCGCGTGGCACGCGACGTTGATTAAGCCTCCCAAGGCCGGCTGACGAGGTGGGCCTTTTTTACTGGAAGGCTGGAACGGTGCCCCGTGCAATATTACCCTCCCTGTCTCACCCTCCCTCGTCGCTCAGCCGCCGCTCGTTCACCGTCGCGCCGTCCCGTCGGGGGTGGTTACTTTACGTGCTGGCTAATTTGCACCGGCCACTCATCATCGTCCGCCGGCTTATTACTCGGCTCCTTCTTCCATTCTCCTTCTATCTGCGTGCCTATCTTCCTCTAACCTCGCTCACCGTATTCTCATCCGATGCGTGTGCCTCCCTTTCTTCGTTTCATTCTCTTCGTTCCTCTCTTCCTCTTCTTCGTTTACTCGATTACACGAGCACCTACGCGCCGTTCTCTTCGCGTTCGTCGGGAAAAATTTTCAAAAATTATCGTCTCGTTTTTCGAAAGCTTGGGGATAATGCATACGTATCTACATTTCGGTGATTACACGTAACAGAGGTGTTTAATTTTCATTTGTCGATTATGATCTGAGAAACGTGTGAGGTGACGAGTTGCAAGACTTTTTCTATTTTCCACTGGCATGCACTGTCATGTTTAGTAAACAAGTTAATTAGATCGTGAATAGTCATTTTCAAAGTGTAATTAGCGTACGAGACGATCTCTTTAAATTTCAGGGGCTTACTGCCGGATAATTGACAGTGTATTTTGGGAGGATTTTTACTTGTTCAAATTTACTTTCGGTTCTTTTTTTCAAACATTACCGATGTGATATTACAGCGCTGCAGTGGAATTTCAAGATATTTCTGTAATATGTACTTTCGTTAAACCATTTCTTTGGTAATTAAACTGCGAACGTGCACAGGATATATATAAAATCACGTAAATGAAGAAACCATTACATCCAAATATAACGGCCGAAGCAAATGAAATAATAATAAAAAGTGAAATAGTAACGATACTTCGGATTCCAGCTAATGGAATAGCTCGTGTCTGACTCCTGGCAAATGAATCTACTTGCAGAGATTCACGAAAGTATTCAAACGCTTGCCATCGGAAAAATATTAAATATTAAATATTAAATATTATTTCACACAGATCATAACATTCATCCTCCATCACAATTTTAATGAAATTTCAAAATGTTTCAAAATTCAAAGTTCAAAAATTTAGAGAACATTATGACCATATATGAACAGCTGTAGTTTACTACGTTCTATACAAATTAGAAATTAATTATAGAGATATACTTCTCAGTATGATTCTATCACGTTTGATAACAGTTTAATAATATTATTCGTCTTTATTTCACTCCTAAAATTATTATATTCGTCTAATATTTTATTGCGAAAAAGTTCTTACAAATATTCGATTATCATTAGATACGTTCTGTACAAACCACGACCAAAGATACGCTTCTTAACACTAGAACTACCGACAGAAGACGAAGTTATTTCTACCAAAATTATTTTGATGTCTAATAAATAAAAATAAAATAAAATTCATTATATTATTTCTTTAGTTATCACTGTAAAAGTCATTGCATCATTGTGGGGAAAAAAACATTGTAACATGAAATAGAAATTTTAAAATAAAATTGTAAAACCAGTCATTTTGACTGGTGTGGTAGTTCTAGTGTTAATGTGACATTCTGCTAAAAGTTCTTACATGTGTTCAAATCGCAAATACGATAATTGTTACGCGATTACAATTGTTTCATGCAAATTACGAGCTTCTCTTTGTAGGCTCGCGAGAACCGACGTCCACCTGTGATATTACATTATTGAGTACGGTAGATGCCAATAAACCACCACGACAACTTCTGACGATTATTTTGATGTCTAATAAATAAAAATAAAATAAAATTCATTATATTATTGGTGAGAACGTTTCGAAGTCGTCGACGGAAAATTTCACCGGCCAGATATATTAGCAAGTAGCGCGTAATTAAATGAGAGGGATTAGAGGAGACTGAGAGAGGCCGTTCGAACGCGGGTAATTAAGCTTCGAGGGGGACTGGATTCGTGCCGCAGTGTACGCGTATAGCAGTCGCTCGTTCCCCTCCCTCGAGATCGAACGTGTGACGGGCATAATTTTGATTAACCGGCTCGGGTAAACGAGCGGTTTGTTCTCGCCTCTCCGCCGATAACAAATAGCCGCGTGTTTACGTAACTCGCGTCGCGACACCGATTATACGGTATTTTCCCATTTGTTAACCTCTATGCTAATCACGATCGACCACCTGTTACTCTGTCATTAAACGAAAATTTCACGCGTGACTGTGCGTGCGCACGAATAAAGAGCCACGAATCGAAGTCGCGTGCGTTCCCTTGGAATCTGTGGACTTTATTATATTAACCGTGGGATATACCTATCGATCGAAGAATTCGCATAAATTATTTGTCGATCTCTTTTTTCTCTTTCTCTCTCCTCACCCTCTTCGTTTTTCCCTTGAATCTGTTCTGTCACGCGTATTATTACAGAGCTGGAGAGAGGGAGAGATTAAGTGCAATGAATTTAACTCATTTTGATTTCACTTGTTCAATATTCAATACAGTGTCATAATCAATGTAACAATCCATTAATTATGTTTCCCGATTTCAGCCATCTCAATCTAACACGCGTATTTGATTATTCGATACACTGTTCAATGTATTAAGTGCTACTGTTTCAGTATAGTACTACTGCGATACACTATAGGAATGTAGTAAGTGTATCATTAATGTACTAATTGCGTCCTTTGATAAATGGAGCAATGAATAGTGGAACCTAATCACTCATTGAGCAAACAATTCGTATAATTGGAGCTCGTGCAATAGTTCATCAATTTCCTTTGTCTTTTTTTTTTGCGTTTCATCGACACTGATATTAGGGGATAACTAGATCGAAAACCTTTCATTTCCGTTGGAATGACCAGCAACAGTAAGTAGAGCATCGTTGAATTAAAACGAGATTGCAGCTGACGTGTTTTTGTCATCACGAATCAAAGTCGCCGGTTCGTTTTCTAATTTAAAGTTCAATTAGTATTGGAAGCGAGATCGATCCAATTCAGGAATCTTACGTTAAGCAGTAAAATTAAACTGGATGAAAACATTTCAGGATTAAGCGATTTAGCCGCAAGTTATTATAATCCACAATGTTAAATTCAAACGTGATTCCGATCGCGGGTTCAATTTGCATCTTAAAATCCACCAATTCCGTAATGTAACTCCAACTCCTCACTGCAACCACTCGAATAACGAAATCGAAACTGCGCCGCATGTTCGATCGGTCTTGTACCCTGCGTATCGATTCCCATAAAGCCGAAGAACAAAATTTCTTATAAATAGGGCAAGCGTGGTCTTCGATCGATATTGTTTGCTATAATACCAGATGCAGTAAACAGCAGCTTGAAGCACGCGCGAACGAGCGAAGGTTCCCGAGATCTCGAATTTGAAGTTTGACATTAGCGCAAGACGCGTTCGAGTAACAAAATTGAAAGTACGTGGAAACTGATTAGGCAAACTTCCGAGAACTTCTCGCGTTGCTGCACACGCGCGAGAGACCTATAAATCTGCGCCCTAATCGGTGGCCGGGTATTCAACCGCGGCTCGTAATTCATCCGTCTGGAGAGAGTAGCTGGCTCGTCTCCCGTTTCTGGACAGGCCGGCGACGCGGTTCGTTTCGCGAATCATAGCGGCGCGATTATTTTCGCGTGCGAAAACGCCTCGCCTCGGCTAGGTGGCTTCGGCTCGTTAAATGCGGGGGCTGACATCAAAGAAGGACCACGGCCGGTTAAAGTGCTAAAGGCCAGTCGGTAGAGAGAAAGAGAGAAAGAGAGAGAGATATCTGTTCATCGGTGTTCTATACTCAGCCAACTTCCATCGGGGCTACCGATACGGGGCAACTGCTTGGCCGACTGCTTTACGCGATGGCGTGCAAACTGCCTGCACACTGCACCGCACTGCGAGGGAAACAGAGGGAAACCGAGGGAGAGAGGGAGGGTAAGGGAGAGACCAGCGCGGCAAGGATTTGCATGCGGGAGATCGTCGTGCTGGTTCGCATATGAGGGGAATGTTTACGATATCCGCATAATGAGGGCGTGGGTGTTTCTATTAAGGCGCGCAGCCGGGCCCTGCATGGATAAGCGTTGCCCTATCCAACTTACAGATCTCTCTGTTGCTCTCTCTTTCTCCCTCTGCCCTTCAGTCTTCTCATCGTTGTTACCTACTACTACTACTACTACTACTACTACTACTATTACTACATTAGTACCTTCGGCTTTTGTGTTTTTCTCTTTTTCTTTTTCTTTTTTTCTTTTTCTCCCTTTTTTGGTTTGGCTTTGCCTTTTTTCAGCCGTCTTTCCGCTGTTTCTTTTTTCCGATTATAACGTAGAGCGTCGTGTCTTTAATCATTCTCGTTGTCGAAAATACTGTGAATATCGAGTCAAGGTATTTTACTTCCTTTCCTCGAGTCGGTTTCTCTGTTGTACCTATTTTTGATATTCATTTTCAATTAGTTTCACCTCGTTTTCAGTTTCCGTGCGGGTCACGTTATTTTCGATATTTATTTTCAGTTGGGTAATCTTAGTTCTAGTTTCGTGCTTACACTATCACTTTGTATTTTCATTCGTTTCGAATTAGCGAGCACTGCAAATCTTGTTTCCAGTTTCATGCTTACAACACTGGTTTCACCGTCTATTTTTATTCAACCTTTCTGTAATCGTGCCTACAGCTTCGTACTTGCAACGCCATTCTCGGCGTTCATTTTCAATTAATAAGTACTGTAATCCAGTTTCCAGTTTCGTGCTCGGTTCACCGTTTCAGGCAATCATTTTTAATTAGATGTCCACTCGAGCCGAAGCAACTTCAATTCACTACTGGTCAGACTGTTACGGACACGTCGTCGATGCGAAGTCGAAAGACACGAAGCCAAGTTGGCTTTGAAGAACGAGTCTTTAGAGAAAATGCGAGCAGAAACGCGACCGTCGCGTTCGTCAGCAGTGTCACGAGGTTGCTCCTTCGCGAGTATGGCAGCGTATCGTGCGCGACGTTTTTTTTTTTTTTTTACGGCTAATTAATCGAAAGTGAGAATTACCGCGTAACTCAAAATCAAAGTCACACGAAACATCGGTTGTACGATTTTCTCGATCTATCGAATAAAGATCCAGAGAGACGTGGATCCACACGTGGATGTATTATAATTATAACCAACCAAGTTCGATCCGAAATTTATCAGCGCTCTTCCGTCCTATACATTTCACTTTTCTACGTCGTCTCTCGTCATTCTTTCTCTGACTCACGACTGTCGTTCTCGATTCACGGGAGGGACCGTTTTTGTCGCGCGCGATCGATCGCGGATAAATTATTGGCCTTAAAGTTTCGCTGGAATTAATCCGCATACGTTGCAAAAAGAGAAAGAAACAGCCGGATAATAAATGAACGTTGTCCAACGGCATAGCAACTAAATAGTTAACCACACCGCGTCGCTCTTTCCTTCACATTTTTCTTCGTGTCGTTGTTAACAATTTTTCTACCGAGGTTTCTCTACCTCAGTACATACTTCCTGGTACACGCAAGTAGCTCTAAAGACGTTAGCAGGTGAACGAGAGGAGTTACGTGAAAGAAGATACAAGTGTCTCGAGTCGAGAGGACTCGAGATGTTGCGTGCAGATGATCCAACGACGAACTTCTCGTAGACGTGACACGAGGAGTCGCCTACGCTTTTGCCGGCCTCGAATTAACCTACAATTACGCGATAACGTTCCTGGCCAGATTCTTTCGAATGCGTGGCGTGACGTGTATAATTGTTCGTTTAGAAGCTCTCTGCGATAGATGGTCATGTATGGCATGGGATAATTGATGCGAAATATTAAGAGGAAAACCGGTCACGTTGGAATTTTGTACTCTTTTGTACGCAGGAAAGAATTTTAGAAAGTGTTTTTGTAAAAATTTTGACACTGTTAACTACGTATAGTCGCTGGTATTAAAAGATATTTATGAATTATATATTGAAAATATTTTCGACGAATTATGTAGAAAATGTAACTTTTGTCCAAAATACGAATTTCATTCATAGAATTGTGTCAATATCAGAATTAAAGAAATATAATTAATTAAATTTTTATGATATTGAATGAATCTAACAATGGAAATTAATTCGTATCTTCTTTCCAGGGGAAAACTATTAACTATTGATATACGTAATTTTTCTCACGCAATTGTGGGAATAAAGACTTGTGCAAAAGTTTCATATTTAATGCGGAAATTTACAAACTAATGGTTAAATTCTCTCTCCATCGAGATCACAGTCGATCGCGAAGATCATCCGTGCTGAACCTCGTTTCTCTCTTTCGTCGAACGTTTTTTTACGAATATTTCATGGGCTGTCCGCTCTCGGTGAACGTTGAACGTTGAACATCAGTCGTCGATACAGGTTATTTACATCGCGATCGTGCATAGACGAGTTATACAAAGCCTGTACCTCGGTTCTCGGCGATCGTACCTCGTCGTCGACGTAGCCGCAGGCTGCTTTTCTCGATCGATTCACTCGCGATGATCTCGATCGTAGCCAGCTTTCTCTTGATTTTTCTCGAATTTCCCCCTGCGGTTCTTCGGCGCGGCATTGGCTAAGGTCGTCGTTGCAACACCTGTCACCATACGGTTGTGCATCCGTATTCTGCAAGCCTGCAGTTCTGCTGCACTGCAGTGCCATGATTCTTCCAATGCGGTCCTAGGACGGCTTTGCGCTACGAGTCCACCGCATTCTAGCCAACCGCTTTCCAACCGTATCCCCATGAAAAATGGGAATTTTCGTCTCACGCGAGGCGATGCCTCGCTGAATCGAGGTTCGAATTCAGTTTCACTGAACTTTGGAGTTGTCTTGCGTTTGTATAGTTACTCGATATAGTGTAAAAAACGAATGTAAGCAATGACTCAAAAAATCGATCGCATTTTACATTCGGATTTTAAACGAAATTCATTATCAAACAACTGCACTTTGGATAAATTATTTTCGTCGAGGTGCAAGAATTTTCGAAAATTCCACGTGAAACAATTCTTTCATCGAGATTCGATTCTTTCAATATCTGAATAATATCGTCGAATTGTACATGCTTGTCAAAATTCCTATCGTACTGCTAAGGTTTCATTTCTACTTTGTATTTTATTGTTCTTTGTGAAAGAAGTTCGATTGAAATCAAATTCGACATGAAATTCGATTGAATTCAAGATCGAACAATTCGACTATAAATTGTCTCAATATTCCATAATTGTTGGAACTTACATTTTCAAATCTACTCGTGAAAATTCGAGGATCACGATATATACAGTATATATATATATATATATATATATATATATATACATATATACACACCCTTTACAAAGAGTATCTTCGCGTTTCAGCAATATGAAGAAACAGTGTTACAGCGGAATACTTATCGGAATCTCATCTTTTACAAGTAGCAAACACATTAGAGAACATCATGCGCGAGAGAGTTGAACATAATCTCGCGTAGAGTTATCTTATTCATCGCGCGAGAGCTTTTCTCGCGTCTGTGGATCCCGACGTCGGATTTTCCTGCGGCTCTCGGATAAAATACGAGGTTTTCGTGCAGGCTGGCGGAATCCAGGAATTTTGTCAGAAAAAAACGAAGGCAGAACAGCCGAGGTTATTACAGCTGGTGTTATCTGCGCCCGGAGAGGATTCTACGAGCGTGGTCGCATTATCAAACGTCATTGCACGAAGTAAACGCTTGCAAACGGCGCTGCTTGTTACGCGGTCAATGTTATTAGTTCGTGGAATGCTTGTAGGGTGACGCAAAGAATCGAGAGCAAATAGCCAGGCTGGAGCAAATGTTAAACGAACCGGCTATTTGTTTGCGATCAGCGAACCGCGATGGCCCCGCTTCTTCTCCTCGCGAGGGAGATGCTTCTCACCTCTTTTTAACGACCCCCTCTTTTTCATTGCTCTCGATTCTTGGTGAGTTCAATTGCGACGAACGTAGAACGTGCCAAATTGGGAATTCGAGAGAATCTTCGATATTTCGTTAATTCGTCTGTTTTATTGAAAACTTGTTTGTAAATAATTATGGCTAGATTGCTGGGTATTTGCTTTATACTTTTGCGAGGACAGTTTTGGAAAAGATTGAGCTTCAATATTTTCTGCATTTCTGCATATTATATGCATTTTGTGATCTTTTTGAAACTCCACTATACATTTACATAGTGGAGAATTATCCCTTTGCGAGGTCATTTCTTTGACGAGGTGTTTAAAATAAGACACACGCTGGATACGTAATTTCTAGTCAATTCTGGACTCCTCGGAGCTTCAAGAATTACAAGATTAGATTACGTACAAACATAATCGAAATCGAATTCACTTAAAGCCATAATAAGAAGCAAAAAGAATCGCGAACGCAGTACGTTTCGTATTAATTTGTAAGGAGAGCCAATTACCCGCGCAACAAGCAACAAACAAGCAAACAAAGATCGGGAGGAACAGCAAATTGAAGTCACATCGCGGAAAGACTACGCCCCTCTCCCCGTCGTACCGGAGAACATCACCTCGAGAATCCGGGGGCCGGTGCATTCCAAGGCTTCGTCGGAGCCCGAAGACCTGGAATCCACCCGCATGAAACGTTCACGCAGCCGGTACAGGTGACTCTTCGTCGGCCACTTCGAAGGACGACGACGCGGTATCGTCAGGCAGCTCTCTCAGCTGCCGCTTCTCGCCGGCTCCTTTTTAGATCGCCGAGCCGAGTGGAGGATCGCTAATGATCCGCCGTCGGTTTCACGGCTGGCCGTGCGAGAAGTCGATGGCGACGCGAAGACGCGAGCAGGGCCGGGAAGGTGTGAAGCGTAAAAACCTGACGGGAAAATCGCGCGAGAGTTTAATTGCCAAAGAAACAGAAAGAGAGAGAGAGAGAGAGAGAGAAGTGTGGATGTCAATCGTGGTTTGTAATAATCGTCGAAGGAGATTCCAATCCGAGATCGATAACGATCGCTTCGGGAGAGGCAGCGTGCCACTTTTGAAATGGCGGCGCCACATGGCTGGCGTCCTCGTACGGATGCTTCGCTGTCTAATGAGCGCCGGTTAAATAATTACGCGACGATTCCAGCTAGCCGGCATTTAAATAAGAACGCGTTTGCGTCTCTCTGGCTGGCGAGCGTATTTTTTTTCTTTTTTTTTTTTTTGCCATCGCGGCGAACGAAATGACGCGTGAGATATTAACGCGCGGATGATCGACGCACGCGTGCATCACGTAGAAATGAGAATCGGTTACTTTTGTTAATAGAAGTTTCGCATCCTTTGTAAATACTTGGGCCTTCAATATTGGGCAGACTCGGGAATCGTGTACTCGTTTCCTCAACGTTTTCACTTTTAATTATTTCTCCAACGTTGGCAATTACTCCGCGAAGTTATTTATTTTAATGATCGGTATTCTCTTCCTGTCTGTTGTTTTCTTTCTTTTTTCTAAATCCGACGAGCTCTCGTTCCGTTGGTGTTTTATCTTTTGCTCTTGGAAAGAACACAGCGAGTTAAATGAGCTATAAAAGAGAGCCGTGAAAGACAGGTAAAAAGTCGAGGTTCTTTTATAATATTTTTCAACCGCGCGCGCGCGCAAAGAACCGAGGCGTGCGAGGAAAGTGAACTCCGTTCAAAGAGGAGGAAATATCGCGAACATTGTTTTTTTTCTTTTTTAATATCGCTCTTTTCCTTTGTTGACTCTTAAACGGAGAAAGTCTTCGTTTCGAGGCGCGAGGTTCTGCTTTCGATATGTTAAATAATGCTCCGCTTTAATCGTGATTTCGTAAACAACGTTGCTCCGATCGGCAATCGAGAAAAATATTCATCGGTGGTTTAATTCTCGGTTAGACCATTGACTTTCGTCACCAAAATTGATCATTGATCATTGGCGATTTATCATTTTAATTTACATGAATTAAAATTGACCAATCTAACTGAAAATCTAACCGAGTCGGGCGTGAAACTATTGCAATATCGCTAGACCGCAGATTTTGCTGTAAATTCATATATATTGAAAATATATAATTAAGGAGGTGGAACCTCGATAAGAAATTGTTTTTAATAAATAAATAAATAATTGCTATTTTATTGATATTATGTATCATTTTCTACCGAGATTCTATCTTCTCAATTGTGTTCTATATTTTATAGTCCTTTCTGATACACTTTAGATTTGTATATATATTTCTACACGTACGATTTTCTTCATTGAATATTGAAAGAAGAAAAACTTTCAATTTTTAACCGTAAGAGACGGGGGTTGAAGAGTCCTTGATTCCTTCCACCCTTCTTGCTCGTTAATAATTCCTCTCCATCTGCGTGGAACATCTGCCCTGACTACTTTGTCTCGTCGTTAGTTTCGAGCTTCAAAGCGCTGCAACCCGTATGCAACCGGTTTTCGTACCGAATTCAACTTCGGTGCGCGAATTGTCGCGCTCGGAAAGGCGACAGGAGGAGGAAGGCGTGAACGGAGAGAAGTTGTCGCGTCATTAAAGCGAGTAGACGGGAATTGACGTCTTATTATAACGTCGGCTAGTCGTTCGGAGGATCAACAAGCAGAGGCGGAGGGCATCGCCCGTTATCATCGAGTTGTCCGAATGATTCAGCGAGTTCGCAGCAGTCCCTTTAGAACTGCATCGGCCAATCGATTACACGCCGGTCGGATCGATGGATCGCGCTAACTAGATCGAAGAAGCAGATCGGTGATATACCGGCTACCGTGATAACAGTATCGTGGAGATCATCGATGTGTCGTTGCTGTTGATGCGAATTTTACAAAAATACAAAGAATACTTTCATAGCGCAACTTTCCTTTTCAATTTTCTTTTCATACCATCGTGTGTAAAATTCGTATAATAATATGTAGAAATGTATAAAATAATATGTGCAGTATGAAATAATTTTCTGCCTAGAGTTATCTTCATAAATTACACGAATAATAAGTTCGAATAATAAATTCGAAGTCGAGTATCGCGAACAGCACTGGTAAAATAATAAAACAGTGCGACGAACGTGATATTCTTCATTTCGTTGGACTGTTTACCGAAAAGATCTAAATACCTAAGGCACAACGTAATTTAAAATCTACAAACTTCCGATTCGAAAGTGATCACTCTCGAACGAGGATTCTTCAACTACATTCTTCAACCGCGACGCGCGAAAGCGAAAGAGTTCAACGAGCCGAATCGTGATAATCGGTTGTTTCCCCTGACGAGTCAATCGCCTCTACGGCTAATAAATTAATTTCGCTCGCGGATAGCGAGATGGGATGATTAACAACGCGTGACAATGTATCGCGCGCGTAAAATCGAAGTGGAACGCACCGAGAACGACTTAACAGAGACACCACAGTGCGTTGCAATCGGTGCGTGGGTTTTCTGGATGAGCGGTGACAGGTCGTCTCTTGCGGTGGAAGTCGATTTCCGGTGCCGCAAAAGAAAAGTGAGACAGGTTTCCGTGGAGAGGAAGCTTCGTCTGCTCGTCAGCCTCTCCTTGTGGGAGAAGAATAATCCAAGATTCAACGTGCGTATCGTAACAGGGTTACGGCTCACTTAAGAGCAAAATACAAGTCAGCATTGGGGCAAGCGTGGTCTTCGATCCCGCGAGGGGCAAGGTTGACGCTCTAATTGCGTCCGTCCCGTCAACCCTTTGTCGTTGTAGAACCGAAAGTGTAGGAAGTTATGTTTGCGTATGCCATCAGGGCTAGATAGCAGACCCGTCGTTTTGATTTGCCGGACCGGGTTCACACTAACTGCTCGTCAACCTCGCTGAGGATATACCGTTCGCGAAAAGAGGGGGGAGGGGGAGGGAAGAGCCGATCGTACTCGACGATCTACGAGCCTTGTAAAACGCTTACAGCCATTCCCGAGTGACGTTAAGTATGATAGTTGGTTTTTGCATCTCCCGGCGAACGGCGACGAGTCGGACGTTATTTATTGGTCGATGGTAGTCGCCGGTTAAAAACCGGCGAAAGTACTTGTCGCGACTTAGCGACAAGGTTTTCGAGTGCCTAACGATCGAGAACGAACGAAAGGACGCGTTCGATGTAACCCTTTCGATGCCGATCAAACGTCCTGGCGTCTTGTAGGAGGTGTACAGGAAGGTAGGAAAACTGGAAGGTAGATTGAAACACTCTTTCTCTCTCTCTCTCTCTCTCTCTCTCTCTCATTCTCTCTGTGTAACTGTGTTGATCCTGTGTGTACAGTCAGTCACAAAAGCGTGCATACAATTGCTTGTTTAAGTATTTGTGCGCTTATATTTTTTATATATTTTACGAGCATTGCGTAAAAGATTTTGTCATTTTATTAAAATGTTGTTGAAATTATATTGGTCAAGCTTAAAACAAAAATATAAGAATATATTATGAAAATTACAAAATATTTGATAGTAGTAAGTATACGTTTCAGTAACGATCCATTATTCCTTAGGGGCCATTTTTAATACGTGTGATAAATATTTGGTAACTTTATATACATTATCAAATCAATTTCTGCTTTTGCAGCTGTTTGTTAATGTTTTCATGAGCTGTTACACATACATGTGTTAAATATTTAAGATAGAAAAGGAATAGCTTTGGACATATTCATTTGGACATATTCAATTAATTTATTAGCTGAAATTACACCGTTTCTAAAACATTGACAATGTTATTTACATTTGTTTAAAGGAAGAGAAAATTTAATCACATACAGTAAAGCAAATGAAAGTTATTCTGATTATAATTATAATTATAATAATGACATGTTTCCTACATGTAACTATATGATAGAGTTTGTAATTTTTTGTTCTAATTCATTTATCATTCGTATTCGTACAGAAAATATAGTCATTTTTTCAGAATCTGTATAATCTGTAATTTTGATAAATGATATTAGCAAATCTGTAATTTTGATAAATGATATTAGTAAATCTGTAAAATGTTTCGCGAAAAATTTGAAATTTTTAACGTGGGGACTTTCGTGCCTGACTGTATGCGAGAGCGAGAGAGAGAGAGAGAAAGAGAGAAAGAAAGAGAGAGAGAGAGACAGGCGATAGGTTCGTATAGCTTCTTAAATCAACCCTAGTTGGCCTGTCAACCGAGCGGCGCGCGTTCCCTTTCGTGGCGCACAAATTACCACGCGTTTAATTACCGTCTGATATACGAAGGAGGATCATTAATCACCACGCCGATAACCCGTAATTTTCCAGCAACGATAAAATCTGTCGCACGACACCGAGTCCCGCGTTTATCGCGACAAGCAACAGAACGTCGTTCGTCTCTCGCTTTTTCTTTCGTTTCTTTTCCTCGCCGAAGGAGACATTGTTGTTCCTAGCGAGACGAGATTTCAAACACTTTTGAAATCGTTTCGAATCTGGCGACGAATGCGAGTCACCTCCAACATGATTCGGAGACTAGAGCCCTTGAAAGTCATGATAGATTCGAGATAGATCTGAGTCCCGAAAGTCTTGATCATCTTGGATGTTCTGAAAGCATTTAGTATCTCACAAGCTTTTTGATTATTTTGCAAGTTCGAACTGACACGAAGTATTAAAGAAAAGTTTGGAGTTTAGAATGCATAAAAAATTTTAAACTACAAAACTGTACAGTACTGAATCCGTACTATATGAAAAAATATAGCGTAGTCCGAAATATGTGTTTTTTCTATAATATAATGTTTAATAATATAGTGTTTTTTCTATAATATCTAGTACGTAAACTAATTTTCCACGGAGGTTCAGCTTTTCTGATTCCATTTTCAAAGTATTCTTATCAAGCCTCGTAGCATAATAATTTAAAATATTCAATATGATCGAGATATCCAAGATTTTCAAAGCTTCCACGACGAGATCAGGGAAGGAAAATGACTTTCGATACGATTTCAGCTTCGATTAATCGTACTTTCGAATTTTTCGCCGTATCATGTGTACGGATTGTTATTCGAAGTCATTCTGTCGCTAGCAGTTTCCCCTTGGTGGAAAGAAGAAGAGCAGATGCCGGCGAGAGAAGATGGCAAACGCGGTGGAAACGTGCGCGCACACAACACGATCAAAAGAGCGATCCTGTTGCTTCTATATAGATTTTTCTCCCTTGCGCATGGTGCTGCACTTTCTCTCCGCGCGGCGTCCGTGGGCGTTCGCGCGGCGAAAAATAGAGCAGCAGAGAAACCCCCTTTGACGTCTCGGAGGACGAACAGCTGAAGTCGGACGATCGATAGCCTGGAAACGAGAGCGAGATTGAACGCGCGATGCAACTCGGCTCGACTGGCCGCCAGTTCCACGATTTTCAGCGCAGCTCTTTCTCTCTCCCTCTCTCGAGCTGAGATCTCCTCTACGAGCACCAGATACGCGTAATCTGTATCATTAGAGATTTTCACGTTACGGTAGAATGTCCTCCACATTGACGAGATTTCTGTTTTCATTTGTATGTAGTACGTTTATTATTAAATTGCTGACGTTCATGCGCTTGGAGGACATTTTTAAATGCAATTTGCACAATAATCGAAATTAAACAGATTGCAATGTCCGATTGAAGTAGATTGAAGCCAAACGAGAATTTGTTCACTTGGTCCAAAAAAGCATCGTGGGGACGAATTGTTGTTGCATCCACTCGAAATGTATATTTTCGACGCTTATATAAAATCTCATTTTTATTCTCTCTCTCTTTTTTTCTTACACTTACTCGCGTTAACTCGCGTAACCAACAGAATTTGGCGATGAAGTTTCTCTACTCTATGGAGGCCTATATAGATACCCTCGATCGGCTTCTCTTCGGTAGCCCGTCTGGTTTTTTGGTAGCAGTTTGCCGGAGTCCCACCGCCACCGAGCCAAGACTCGCTGCCCTAAGGCCACTCTTTCCTTCCGAAGGAAGAACTGTGGATGAAAGGAATGGCTTCGACCTACTCACGTTCCTCCTGATGAGGAAACAGAAAATCCCAAAGGCTTTGATTTTTAATTAAAATCAATTTTTTTTTAATCGACATTTGTCTTTTGCTCTGTTTTCATATTTGTCAATTTCATCTCCTCCATCTGAAGTTACTTTTACGTTTACCAAGGAAGGAACAGTATTTACAAAGGGACGAATTTCTCGACTTGTGGCGTGTCTATTGTGTGGCGTGTTTCGACGAGGGTGATTAAGAACGGCGAGGGAAAGCTACAGCTGTTTTCAGCTAATTCGACGGTGTACGACAACAGGTTGTATAGGAAGGGCTCCCCCCTCCCCCTTTTGCGGTGTGAGAAACGTGTCTCGATGCAAGCGCCGGAACGAGTTTCTTTCTTTGATTTTCGTTTTGCTTGACGAGCTGTTCTCGCGGTCGTTTTTTGCTTCGATCACTTGGCCAACTGAGCGAGCTGACGTATGAAATTCCATTTCCGAGGAATATAATCGGTTTATATAGCTTGACGAGATGACGAATTAACCCCTTTCGAACGTTACTTGTAATCCAATGCAGACATATTCAAAATTCAACGAGCAGCGTCAGTATTCAAATCTAGTCGAAACTTCAATCTCAGTTTACATCAAAGTCAAATAATCTCTGTGTCTCTTTATACAGTACTGAAACATTTAATTTGATTATTTGAGAAAAAAAAAATCATCAAGAAGTTGAAAGATTAATTTTCGTATAAATTAAAATCGTATATAAAGAGGAAACATTCACAGACTGATAACTGATAAATTTGGTTCAATGCTTACAATTGATTCGCAAGCAGTTCGTATCCATCGTCGGAGCAGCGGAGCACCCGGTATATGGACAGATCGAGCGGCAGAGAAAGATCAAGCGCTCCACCCACGCCCATGTCTCAACCTGTTCTGTTTCTCCCATGGAGCCGCGGTTACAGGTGCCTCCCCGAGGGCATTCCTGCTGGAATTCTTCACCGATGATCTTCTCCCGGTCCTCCTGCAAATTCTCCAGCCGCGGTCGCTCCGCTGTTTACCAACTTCACTCCAAATCGATCCAATGATTCCACCTCCTCTTTCACTTTTTCTTTTCTTTTTTTTTTTTCATTCACCTCCTTCTTCGCTTCTTACTAAATATCTTCTCCTATAAATTTGTTGAAATGTGTTTCTATTACAGAAACAATACTCTCTATTTTCTTCTTTTCGGAAATTTCATTGCTTTCAAATCGTCTATTTACTATTTCACTTCATTCCTACCTACATTTGCTCCGTTTCTTTCTTTTCGACTTTTCTTTGTATTTATTATGATATTTTTTATTCTCTTCTTTCTTTTAGAGATTAATTAATTATCGCAAAGATTCCTTCTTTTTTTTCTTCTTTTCTTTTCCCTTCCTTCCCCTTTTTTCTTTCCTAGATTTTCTCTTCACTCCAAATCGTACCAAAAATTTCTTCTCCTGTTCCACCTCCTTCAAAATTTTTCTTACCCCTTACTATAATCTATTTTTCCTTTCTTTAAAGATCCATCTCTCATAGACTCTTTTCTACTCGTGTTTTTGTATTTTTTCTTCTCAAAAGTTTCTTATTTCCTTTATATATAAGTACTCTGTTTATTCTCCTTTCTTTAGAGATTCACTCACAAACGCATCGAAAGCATGTTAAACGCGCCACTCCATAGGCGATCTAACGAACCGATTAAGTTTCTCCTATCTGTTAACGTAACGCGGTAATCGCGTTGCGTAATTGCGTGACGCAAAGCGACGCCCGTGGTGATTTCTTCGAACGCCGACGCGTGTCCAGTCGAATCAGCCTCAAAACGAAACCGGCCGACCATTAAGCTATCCTAAATGCACTTCGACGGTGTGGTACCGAAGAGGCAGGCCTACCCTGACTGACCGAGAGAGAAAGGAAGCAGGGAGCATGTGCGCGAAACCACGCCTTTCGAGTTTCATGAAACAAACTCTGAAACGCACGTCGCGTCGTTTCGTGCTTCGTCCGTCTCTCCCGCGAGAGAGTCCAATATAATCAATATTATAATCTTCGACGATATAATTCTCTCTGCTATATTCCGTGCGGCTGAAAATTACACCGCATATTCGCATAATTCTCAGCGAAGAAAATGTTACCAGAAAATGTAGAAGTATGTTAACAGTTCCGAGCAGGAAAATTTTTAGAACAGTTTCGACGTTGCAGATTCGACACATGGAATATATTTAATAAAATAGATTGAAACACCATGTAGCTAGTTACGAAAATATATTTTCAAAATAGCGTCGATAGCATCTTCTTTCAGCCGTACCGGTCAAAACTGACACGTATCGAAAGTTATACATTTACTGTTTCTACAGCCTTCTTTTTTTCATGCAGCGCCTTGCGACAAACAAGAATGGTTAAGCTAGGATCTCCTATGTACGAGATGCATTCAAACTGCATTTACGCAGCATTAGTACGCGACAGCGACAGTTAATATCGCGTACAGGGAAGCAGTTCGACGCGGCTGATGCGGCTACGCGAAAGGATAAAAATAAGAGGAGACAGACACGGTGGAGAAAAAAAAAAAAAAAAAATAGGAAGAAATAGAGGATTGTGAAACGAGAGAATGGAGAGAGGGGATGGCAGCCACGCTGCACGCCCACATCGCCTCGCGTCCAGGGGAGACCTGTTCTCGGCTTTTACGTTCTGACGTCTTTTCACTCCGTTTACGAGTCCCCTTTGCGTTTTACGAGCGATCATCGGGGCCCTTTCTCTCTGGCGAGATTCTACCGAGGCCGTGCTCTGCAAAGGCAAAGGAAAAACGGAGGGTCGCGAGGGAAACAAGACGATGATCGCGGTAGGAAAGAACAGAGATCGCCCGAAGATCGCCGTGAGACTCGCCTGTATCCGCTATCGATCTCTCGATGCTCGATACGCGAATATCGCGGACATGTTTCCTGCAAAGAGGAAAATCCAAGTCGATCGAAGATCTCTCTCGTGTAGGAAGCGAGATCGCGTCGATCGAGGTTACGACGACGTGCATCGATAAGGGTAGATATCTGACAGACGAACTCGAGCGGATGTGAAAGATAATACCATCTCAATTGTTAGTCTCGTCGATCGGGACTATTCGCATAATATTAATATAACGATAATTCATCCTCTTTATACGATTGGGGTCGATACGATGAATTTAGGATTTTTGTTTCACGCGATTAGAACTCTCGTTCACACGCAACGAACGCAATTGATAAGAGTTTAGACACTATCTAAAAAAGTTCTATCTCATTTGTGAGAAATCGATCGAAGCTTGTAAAACAATCCACTGTCTTTTCTCCAATTCTTCTTGTTTCGAATGAAACTTGCATCTCGTAGAACGTGACACAGATTTGATATATGATATTTATCTTTCGAGCATAAATTCACAAATAGAGCGTGATTTCTTCCGTCGTTTGTCTCTTCCACTAACGGTATGGAAAAATTTCGAGTCTTTATTTCTGCGCAATGGTGATCAGAGATATTGGATCGCGCTGATTTTTCATTCGGCGCGCCAGCTTCGTACCAGCCAGGCATTCGGCCGATTCGCCACGAAAGGATCCGCGCGGCGGCGAGAGTAACACGCGGAGTTCAAGTCGATTTGAAAGAGCCGCGCGGCAACTGCGCGCGCCGTACGCGCTGGAATGCGATAAGCTGGAATCGCTGGAAAGTCCTCGCCATGCCGGACATCTGTGTCGCCGAGCACGGCTTCCGCGAACGCGAATTTCTATTCCACCGATGCGACTAATTGCGCTGGAAAATCGTCGTGTTTCGCGCGGCGGAACGTCAAACGCGTCGAAACGCGGCGAAGGCTGCGCAGGTTGCAAAAGGGCGGCGCGTTTCATCCGACGGTCACCCGGCGCACGTTTCCCGCATAATCGCCGCGATAAATCTCGATCGAAAGTTTGAAACCAGCCAGCTCTGTCAGTGGACGATTTGAACAGCCGTCGTTTTCAGTTTGTGGAGAAAATGATAAAAAGCGAGACACGCCACGCCAAGTTGCTGATTTTCCCGTGGTTTTCTATCGGGATCTGGATATGTGTGTCTCATCGATTGGATATTGAGCGAAGAAGTTCTTTTTCTTTGTTTCTTGAGATAGGATGAAACTTTTGTGTGGTAAAGATATCGTGTTTCGTGTATTGAAAAGGGGGGAGTTCGTATGAATTTTTGAAATACTAGTTAATTCTCCTCTGTCAAACAATGTAATACTTTTGTCTAAATATCTATCTGTTAGGTATCTTACGAAAATTAAGCGAGTAAAATCCTTTTTTAATTTATCGTTTAGATACTCGCGCAACATCTGCACATTTTCTTTCGCCGTATATATTTACGCAGTTCTACATTTTTCTTCTAAATTCGGCGTCTTTAACGACTTTATTTTCTTGCCTCAACTATTTAAACTATTTACACATACGCATGGTATAATAGTAGATATATGATATAATATGGTAGAGCTTGGAATGTGGTATAAATATGGTATTTGCTGCTGGTATCATATCATGAAATCACGAATTTTTACGTGTTTGCCGTCCATATTTAACCTAACACGCTCACTCCACAGTGAGATATTGAAACGATTGAAAATTACGTGAACATTACACGTATATGTACGAACATTCCGATATTTATCTTATGCACTGCACTTACCAATTGCGGAGTATCTTTCTTTAACAGGACTCAGAAACGTATAGATAGCTCTATGAGAATGACGATTCAATGACGCGAGAAATGTTTTTGACGTTTTTGTCTCAAAGTTGTTGACTCCATAGGTAATAGTTTACGTAAAGGATTGCGCGAATGACGATTGAACGGAGGTAATTGCATATGAAAGAAAGTAACTAATTTTAACAGACAACGTAGTTTTTCCTGCGTCTCTTTATCGTCACTTTTTTACGTTGTAGGAAAAACGACCAGATTCATTTGCGTATTCTTCGTAATTTTGTAGCTAACCATTCGTATAATTGTCGATGAACGAATTGAATGGAAATCTCGTATTCATTTAGCAGATTTTAAGTTGTGATGGATACTTTTGTATCTTAAACGATATTTATTTTATTTCATTAAAGAAATTATTTCAGCGGATATATATATATATATATATATATATGTATATATATGTGTATATATATATATATATATATATATATATATATATATATATATATATATACGGTGGAATGTTTCTAATATTTAAACGCTCTATTTCTAAATTGTATTTTACATTCTTTTCCCAGTCAAAATTTTATACGACAAAACCTTATACGAAGTTTAATTCTCGATGTCAGAATCACAATGATTTCTCCGTAGCGATCAATTATTTCGCCATAGAGGAGTTAGCGTTGGATATCCGACAGACGAATGGCTTCGCCCACACCGAAAAACTGTTAGGTTTAGTTGGATTCGTCGCGTGTACACGTTGATTCATGTGCTCGTCGTGCCTGTCTCCTTTGCGTACCATTTAAATTTCAAATAGACCGCATTTCTGATATACCTGTGCACGTGCACGTGATTTTATGATAAAGTATCGAGCAAGACGAGTCGCGTGATCCACGCATGGTTTCGTGGCAAAATAAATGCACTGCACATTACAAGAGATATGGGAATCTTTTCTTGCTCGTAGTAATCGCATTGGAGCGACAGTGTCTAAATCAGGACTTTCTCCTTTATATATAATCTAGTTTATTTGATAAAACCTTTTGTCGAAAAAACAGAATAGATGTTCACGAAAATTGGAACAAATCTGACTGTTTTCATTAACAGTCCTGTTTGAAACTCTTACAAATTGTAGAATTAAAGTGCATAACTCGTAACTGTCGTTTTGTAAATTGAACAACAACGACTAAATGTTGTTAAACGTGTCGTGTCGAGGGAGTCACTTTTACTCGAATTTCAATCAGCCGGCAGATTTTCATTGATCGGAGTTAGACGATCGCGCTCGAGCGACCATCCCTCTCCCCCCTCCTCCCTTAACCCTCCGAGAAGTTGTTTTCAGTTTCAACGAAATTACGCGAAAACTCGTTGGAAGGTGAGAGATCGAACGTCATCGTGCGACGCGCACATCGCGTCAATCGAATCGTGCGAACTCGCGCTCGACTCGCGTCATCGATGCCATCTCGGTAAGGCGAATCGATCGATCGCGCGATCGTCTCGCCTTTTATTTAATGGCTACGCGACGCTCGATGACAGACAGTCAACCAGCACCGTCCCGTGGAAATAATCGTGCGAACGCGTTCATCGTGATCTGCTACGACCGTGGTAACCTCCGTGGACAGTGGACGGAACCGCGTTTTAACGTCAGTCACGAGGATCGGTGTCATTCAGTTCGTCGATCGGAAGCTCGACGATTCTCCTCCTGTTTCGTCGTTGCGCCCGTGCTTCGTTGCGTCGACTCGGTAAGCAAGGAGATGCCTATAGAACGCGAAGCGTTTCCCCTCGGACTCTCGCGGTCTAATGACGCGGATCCCTTTTGAATGTAAGAGCGTAATGGCGGACAATGCGGTGAGATAAGGTCGCGCGCGGTTAAGCGCAGCGCGTGCACGCACGCCGGTGATTCGCGTCCGCGTCCGGCACTAAAACGATGATTCATGAAATTACGCGGTATGCGTCGGAGAGCGATCTCGCGAGCAATCGGAAATGAGCGCGCGGCCGATGACTGTAATTTACCAATATCCACGAGATTACAGGGAAGGAAAATAGAAGTAAGAGCGGCGTGGTTTTTCGTTGTTTCAGGACGAGGTGGGAGGCAGTACGGTGGTAGCCGAGGGTGTAGTAGGCGGCATAAAGGGCCCAGGCGGCGGGTGCCGCGCATCCTCGATGACGATGGCCGAGAGCGCCGTGGAGGACGCTGCAGCCGCGCCCCCGGGTCCGGCCAAGCCGCCACCGCCCTCCTGTACCAACAATAACACCCTGGCGGCGACCGCGAACCGCAACCATCGGAACCTCCGCAGACGGAAACGACTGGACCAGGTGCTGGACATTCTGCAACACCGGAGCTCCCCGTCCGAGGGCGAGGTGTTGAGGTTCGAAGGGAGCGTGCCAGCGTCCGAGGAAGAAGAGGACGTGTTCGGTTCGCCCAGGTCGTCGTCGTCGAGATCGGTCGCGGATCCACCGTCCGGCATCAGTTTGCTACCCCTCAGGCTGAAAAGCGAGGGGCCCGTGACGCCGCCTGCCGAGGAGGAATCGTCCAACAGCACGAACGATCAACAGCAACAGCAGAATCATCATCCTCATCATCCGCATCACTATCACCCGCATCATCATCGTCACCGGCACAGGCATCACCACAGAAACAGCAATGCCAACAACAGTCAGTACGATGGTCAACTACACCCGCCTCACCATCAGAGATCCTCGATGGCCAAGTACGCCGGTTGTACCTGCGTCCAGTGTTCCCAGTCGACCAGCCCACCGTCGATGGTGCTACCCTCGCCAACGTCCCCGTTGACACCTCTCACGCCGTTGACGCCGTTGACGCCGCTCACTCTGCCACCGTTGACACCGGGATCCCTGTCGTCGTATAGTTTCGAGCATTACATGCAGACCAAGTACCTGCCGGACATCTTCAGAGGGCGCAGCCACTCGGACTCGGACTTGGTGCCGGGATGGGACCAGAAGCCTTCGCTCTTCACCTCGTCCGTGTTCTTCAACCATCCGTCGTTGAGGAGCGGTCTGTTGGAGAGCGACACGACCAGCCCTCAAGAGTCGCCGTTGGATCTCTCGATGAAGAGCCTGATGGCGTCGGCGGCGGCGGCCGCCGCGGCGGTTTCCGGCAGGCCACCCGCTCTCCAGCTACTGCCGCCTGGCATCGTGTCGAGGGGCTCGGTGAGCGTTCCGGTGGTGAAGGGCGACGTGGCGTCACCGACGACCAAGGAGAGCGTCGCCGTGAGATACAACCTCGAGGTGTCGCCGGTGGTGGAGGAGATGCCGCCCGGAGCGGACGTGGCGTACGTGTGCCCGGTCTGCGGTCAAATGTTCAGTCTGCACGACCGACTGGCCAAGCACATGGCCTCGAGGCATCGCAGACAGGGTCCGCAGGACGCGTCCGCCAAGGCGTATCTCTGCGACGTGTGCAAGAGGAGTTTCGCCAGGTCGGACATGCTCACCAGACACATGAGACTGCACACCGGCGTCAAACCGTACACGTGCAAGGTTTGCGGCCAGGTATTCAGCAGGTCGGACCACTTGAGCACCCACCAGCGGACGCACACCGGCGAGAAGCCGTACAAGTGTCCGCAGTGCGCGTACGCCGCCTGTCGCCGAGACATGATCACCAGGCACTTGAGGACCCACGCCAGATTTCCCGATGTTCAGACGCCTAAGAGCGAGCCTGGCCTCCTTGCCGGCGAGGACAGCCCCACGTTCGCGCAGGAGATGGCCTCCCCTTCGGCGACCATCAAGGCCGAATGACGACGGCCAGGTGGATGACCGCCGCCTGATTTCTCACCCGTGATTCCAAGCGGATTTCGAGAAGGTGAGCAACTTCAACCATCGGCTTCGACCAACGGTTTTGCCGCTGAGATTCCAACGTCTCGACAAAGCCAATGACAGGACGGACGAACGATGCCCAGGAGGACAAGGACGCAGGAGGGCAAGGTCGACTCGTCTCGCTCAAATTTCAGCCCTTCGACCATCGTCGATGACGAGGCCAGTCACTATCCAGCTACTCTAGAGTTAAGCAGAATTTTTCGTTCAGAGCTTTCCTTGTTTTCGTAAATACGTTTCGTCGTCACACATCGGAACATCTTCATCGTCGGTCTCTTGAAATTTTATCGCGATCCTCTCAACAGTATTACGTGGTATTTGTCTTCCCTCCGGTTGCTTCCCTCGCCAAACTCGCGCGACGTTCATCATTTTCCGGAGTTCTCTGTTGTTCGACCGAGACGCGCGGCCGTTCGTGGATTATTCCAAAAGTGCTTATCGTCTCGCGTGGAATTCGTTCGTTTTGTAACCATGGAAGCTACGAGCAAAAAATCGACGAATCTACTAACTAATTATTTTCGACCTGTAAATGTTCTTTTCGTGCCTCCTCGAAATCTACAAAATCGAATTATTCGACGCGCATATTTCTACTTCTATAAAATGGAACAATTCTTTTCGAAATTCCAAATTTTTACAACCATTTTCGAGAGTTTCGTCTAAATCTAATGCGAGTGTCATATTCATCTTTGAAATCTGTTCAAGCTTTGTCGAAGAACGATGGTCACACTCTTTCGATCATTTTGCGAAACGGAAAGTATTCCCGCGGGAGTTGCGCGTTTTTGCTCACGCCGGTTCGCTTTCGAACATTCGAAATTCGGAATATGCTCGATCCACGCGAATCGGAACGCGACCGGTCGTCGGGACGTTCGAGATATTCGCGATCTTCTCGCAAGGTGTTTCGTAAGTTTCGCGAGTCATTTCACTCGGTGATGAGAAGAAACTTGTGCCAAATTTTCACGGTCGGCCACCTTCGCGTGGTCTCATATCAATCGAGCTGAATGCGTTGAAGAGAAGATCGTTGCTGATGTTCGTTACTGTTTTCTTTCTAAATGTTCTAAATTTCGTTTTCAAGTTTTTCGGAATGGTGTCACTTTCCATTGCTGTCAATTAATTTTTAACGAAAGAAATAGTTAACTCTCGTACTTTCAAAATAACGAGAAAATGTAAGAACAAGTTACGATAAAATTAAAGTTGATACACAAACAGTATCGTCGTAAGCTTCATTTTCAGACGAAATGTAACAAAAGTTTGAAACAAAAACGAGAACGAGAAAATCTGAAACGAAACGGGACACAATTCCTTTGCAACTGCAGCAGAATTATCTGAATTTTAATTTGACGCGGGCATGCTTGAAAAGATATTCAACGCATCAGGAATAACGTGATACTTGCTCGTCAACAACGATCTTTCCAAATCATTCGTCGCTCGAAAACGAAATCGTCAATTCAGACTGTTGTGCCGGATGTTAAAAAAAAGAAGGAAAGAAAAGAGAGAGAGAGAGAGAAAAAAAGAGATGGTACCGCGCTTGTAATCGGTAAATGTTAGCTGTTGTAACGACTAACAGACAGGAGAGAGAAAGAGAATGCGTGCGTGCGTGTTGTTTTATTGAACATTGCGAAATTCTTGTCTACAGCGTCGTGTTATATATTTATCGAAAATTATCGTTTGTTGCTCGCGAAAAATAAAAAAAAAGTAGTAAAGAAAAAGGGAAGGGCAGTCGACGAATGTTTTTTCGAGGCTGCCTCACTCGAGAAGATTTCGATTTCTAGATATACTTGTTAAGGAAGAACGCAGACGAATTCGCGAGACGTGACGATTTTTCTTCCTCGCGTACGAAGGAGAACAAAGAAATTTAAAAAAAAAGAAAGAAGAAGGAAGAAAACGCAAAAGAAAGAGAACGAACGTAACCGTACCTGCAGAAAGAAAGAAACTTAAAGCATAATAAAAGCGTCTAGATGTAACGTTAATTAGTGGATAACGTTAATATTATTATTGCGTTTTATTATTATTATTATTATTATTATTATTATTATTATTATTATTATTATTATTATTATTATTACTATTATGAATATTAATATTATTAATGATAACATCATTCTCGTATTGTCAACTGTTGAGCGTGATAATGTTTCGTAACGCGTGCGTGAGAAAAGAGAGAAAGATATTTTTTTATCTGAGAAGAGAGAGACTTCGCGAAAGGGTCGCGCGAGAGAGAGGAGAAACGAACACCGAGCGCGGAGAGCAAGTGTAACTAAATGTTGCAACAACACGATGATTGAAATTCGCGAAGACTCGAAACCGAACCCGAGGAGTGTATACTTCTCTCGTCCACACATGGAGAGGACGCGTTGTTCTTTTCCACATTTGTCCGACTCTCTCGCGAAGCACGACGTTTCCGGTCCGGCGGTGACCGATTGATATCAATTCGTTAACTAATATATTTCGACGAAGCGTAGGCCGATTTCGATTGTTCGAGATTTCACGGTGCGGACGATCCCTCGAAAAATACTCACAAGTTCGACAGGCAGATCGCGAGACAAGCGGAAAATGTACGTACTAGGCTGTCGAGCGTTTTTTCGTCAGACACTCATCGGAAATTCATCGGAAAAGCAAAAAACTGAAGCAAAAACTTTCGAGAGAACACGACAATCCCAAACGATGAGAATCGAAGCGAAAATTGGTGAATTTCGAGACGATTGACGAGAAAAAACTGAAAAGCAATTTGATGTCTGTCGAAGAAGCGTCGATGACACGATGACGGTGTGTGTTCACGATCCATCAGAGAGACTACACGCGATCAGCTACTTCAACCTTGCTCAACTTCGACCGTTTCGCCTTTATCCTTGCCATAACTCGGCCGCTGTCCAGTGTGTGTCTCCCGTGTGGCCGCGGCAAAATGGGCAGTGACGAAATGTCGCGAGTCACGCCCTGTGTAAAACACGCACGTTGCTCATCCGTGTGAACACGCGCGAGCACACGTATGCGATATATTGCATAGACGTATATATGTACATATAAACTACACACACACGAAACACGTACGATAGATAGATAGACGCGTTGTTCGGGAAATACACGGTGGTGAAGAAATGCGCGCAATTCGAAAACGCGCACCGCAGGTACGTATATCTGTATTTTTGTATACCGAGGTTTTTTCTAATTAGTCTACCGTTTTAAACGTTCCGAGGAGGAACGGAACGTGTAATTAGCCGTTAAGAGGAAAAACTGTCGCTCTTTGCTTCCTATTTCAATTTGCCTCTTGTCGATCGAAAGGCGATTATTCGGAAAGGCGGCTTGTCAGAGTGACGAGAGAAGGATACACGGCGAAGGGGAAGAGGAGATGGAGAGACCTCGAGACGGAAGGTCTCGTACAATGGACTTCAACATTTTGCTCAGAGAGAGAGAGAGAGAGAGAGAGAGAGAGAGAGAGATCGCCGTGTAATTTAGAATTTTCAAAATACAAACTCTCGTAGTTTCGAAACAGGCGTACATGATATCGCGCGAAAGATTGAGGGATTTTCTGTTTTCTTTTTACAATATATTGTTCGTGGTTCTTTTTTCTTTTTCTTTTCTTTTTTCTTTTTTTTTTCTTTTTTTTTTTGAATTATTTCTTCTTCTTGCGATGTGAAATCGTACAGATAAATTCGGTTAAGTGTTCAGTACAAGTTGAAACAACTGAGGTTTGATTGTTGCGTGTGAATGAAATTTCGCATTACGTCGAGACTTCCGCGACTCGATATCCGACCTTCGCGCGATTCAGTCGCGTTTAAAGCACAGAGAGAATCTTTCGCTGCAACGAGCTCTTTTTTCGCTTGGTCAGACGTAGAGCGGACACAAAACGAAAAATAAAAAAAAAAAAGGGACGTATAATTGTATAATAAGAGAAAGACAAAAAGGGGGAAAATATACGCGACGTCGTGTCGTCAGGCAATTAAGCGATCGCCGTGCCAGACAACCTGTTCTTGTAATTATTAACACTCATTTAGCCATTCGTACGATTATAATTATTTCTATTTCTATTATTATTATTATTATTTCTATTATTATTATTATTATTATTACTATTATTATTATTAATTATTATTATATTATTATTAATTTTTACGTCTAGTTACGTTGTTAAGTAATTAATCATGTTTAATGCTTCTATTATTTATTTTGTTATCCTATTTGCAAGTCAAGCTTCCTATTTTTCGTCCTATTCTTACACTCTTCCTTACTTCCCTCCCCCCCTTGTTCCTCGTTTCATCATCAAAAAAAAAAAAAGAAGAAAAAAAAGAAAAAAATCCCGTCCGATTCTCGTCGTCCTCCGGAACGAGGTGAAGAAGAATGCTTCCAATTATAAACATCTTTTCGCATTTGCAAGCTCGCGCTCGTGCTTCTTCTTCGCCCTGTCTCGCGTCGCTTTCTCCTCCGTACGTTTGAAAAACGAAGAAAACGACGAGCGACGATCGAGAACGGGTCCTTCTTCCCCGCGGGAACCACGATTTCTGTGGTTCCGCGACATTCTGTTTACGTTTTTGTATAACGACGAACGAGTTAGAGATTTTCGATAAAGAAAAAAGAATTAAAAAAAAAAAAAGAAGAATGAAACAAAACGAAACAAACGCTCACGAGGGTTTCTGTAAATTATTGACGGCGACGATTGTGTATGTTAATTTATAAATTATGTTGTGTTTACGATTCGTGCCAGAATGGAAAAAAATATAATTTTTCAATGAACTTGCCCAGCGCGTTTTCATTGGAGTTTCTCGATTCCTTTTCTCTTTTCATTGTTTCGCTCCTTTCTTTCTAGTTGTTCCTCCTTGGTTCCCTTTTATTTATTTCCGTTTTAATCGTGGGTTTGTTTGTTTGCTCGGGAGATTAATCGGTGAAAACGGTGTCGTGCCTTCGTCGTTGTAGCGTCTCGAAGGAAACCGGGGATGGCGTGTCGCCGAATTATAAAATACATATCATCTTAAGGCTGAAGATACACGGTAAAAAGCGTACACGTAGTAGATCAAATATTTTTTCATATGCTCGGTGAAATTTTGCAGGAAGAAGTTCGAGCCTTCTGTAACTCGTCTACCATTTTATGCACGATCAATGTTGTGCAAAATCCTGACGATTTAACGTGAAAGATTCAAACGAATTTTGAATATATTTAAGTCAGTATCGCCGGTTTCACGACAATAATCGAGAACTTGAATAACAATTAACCCATTAAGGACCAAGAAATAGTTTGTAGTTCATTAGACTACATAGATGTTTATTTGCAAATTTGAATCCAAACAGAATTGAGGAGGCAAAATCTAAGCAGAGATTTCTTTCACTTTTCTGACTTTGAAAGTTATATGAATATAACTAAATTTAAACAAAGCTAAATTTATTTTGTTTCACCATAATTCTTTTTTTTTTCTTGTTACAGATAATAATCTGCACATTCTTGGAATGTTAAATTTTTTATAAATGTACGAAAGCATAATCGTAATATTACACAATATTTCATAAAATCGTAGATTTAGAAAAAGTGGGAGAAAAGTATCAAGCGAATTTCTCAAATACATTTTCACATGGACAGTTTTAGAAAAAGAACGCGATAATGTAAATTGACTGAGAAATTGAAAATGAAAGAAGTTGCTTCTTAATGGGTTAAACAACGAAATTGAGTTAATGCACAGCACTGTTCGTGAATGAAAAGAGCTCTTTCGTCGATGATTGAATATCCTCACGGCCTTTTTTCTTTTTCTTTTTTTGTCCTTTTTTAAAGGAAAAGGTTCGAACGAATTTTGCGACGTTTCCTTTGTACCCGTTTCTACGATCACGAGTCGATAAATCCTTGTATCTGTACATCGAACGACAAACTGTATGTTGCTGCACCTCTTATGATGAAAATATATATACACGTTAATTGTTTCTACATTGACTGTGATTTATCAATTTACTTCACCAAATTTAGTTGTCTTTCAGATATTTTTCAAATCACACTTTACTTGCAAAGCTTTCTTTTTTATTTTTTCAATAGGAGAACTATCAAGGAACAAAGTTTAAAATTTGCGACTTAACTTCATCGATGAATTATAATATCGTTGTTCTATCAAAGAGAGCTGAACACTGTTAGTAGTATATTTAAATTCCTAAACGAGTTGTAATTTTTATCGGTGACATTTTGTTATAAATTGTCAAAATAACAAACAGTGCCTCTGAAAACTACATAACGCGACTTGCACGTAAGTATAAAATTTCTGTACTATTAATATTATCACAAGTATTTAAAAAAAAATTTTCAATCGGGATAAACAAATCGTGAAAAATGAAAATTTTGTTGAAAGAGTTGGAAACAAAACGGTGAGTTGGAAAATAACAAAGACAAAAATCGCGTTTTAAGATGTCTGGAAACCTGTACCGAAATTTCGTCCATCTTTGATAATTAAATTTTTAATAATTAATAGTCAGTCTGATTTCTTAGTCAGAAAATTTTACAGAAGAGTAACAAGAAGTGATTATTTGTTATATACTTTAGATATTATATTAAATTCTGATATATTAATTTTTACCTGATATTTGAAAGAATTAATAAATATTGAAAGATTTGGCTTTAAATTGGTCAAACTCTGAGATAAATTTTCTAAGTTATCTGACCAATGTAAAAGCGTATCTATGCATTTGAACGTTAATGATCTTCTTTGATCCCCTCTGCCTTAGAAACTAATCGTCGACTTAACCTAAGATAATTGACATCATAAGTAGACTGCAGATTGTTACGCGCTTATACGAAATTTGAAGATGCAGAAATGCACAGAATACATGTAATATGAGATATTTGAAGTGCAATACTCTGTGTAACAATTGACAGAGAATACAATCTTCTGTCCAGTTTCTCCCTTCTTCATGAATTTCATTCATAAAAATATGAATTTGCACAAAAGTCCGCCGTCTAATCGTAATCGATCGCGAAGCTGTCAAATTCAGTTTCGAAAATCGAGGGGCCAAAAGCAAGCGAGGAAACGCCTCGTTTCTTTCGGTCGGTCTTTCATCGAAACAACTGCGCTGACTGCGATACATTCACCAAGGCGGACTTGCACGATGAAAATAAGACGACACGTCGGATGTTCCTCGCTCGAAAATATTATTCCGCTGCGTTTTCGATGATTAATTGTCGCAATGCACGCGATCGGCAGGTAACGCGCTCTCTGTACGCCGCGAACATCCGTGGCCGTGACTCGCGTGTACGCGCCGCGGGACCGAGCAGCGTCACGAGATCATCGAGTTGCGCACCGACCGTTTATTTTCTCCGCGCCCAACTCTCCAATGACCCGAAATCGAAGTCGAGAGAAAGAGAGAGAGGGGCAACCACGTTGGAAATTCGTTAGTTAGAGGAACACGTTCCTCTTTGTGGGAACCGGGAATGCGCGTTACTCAACGAGCGATCCATCTCGGTAATCGTCTGACGAAATACAGGCTAATGGTATCCGGTTCTTCGGTGGATACAATTCGTTTCTTTTCTACTTTTTGATTTGTGCGATGACGCGAAGAAATGGAACGTGCTTTGCGAGGAAAGTGAATAAAAGTGAATAAAGCGTATGTCTTTCGATTTGGATTGCAGAAAATTTGGGGATTTCTAATCGACGAGATCGCAAGCGTTTCGGTATTCTCATATTTTGAAATTTTGCAAATCTTGTAATTCTGCTCGCGTTTCGAACCTCGTAGACTTCGTAATATTTGTAAATGTGGTGTTCATGTGTAGAAGTTGAAAAATCTGCTAAATTTTTAATACTCGACGATATGAGATTTCAATATTTGAAGATTTCGTGAATTTCAATGTTTTTAAAAGGTGTATCCTCGTACGTTCGAATACACCTCGAGGGCAAAAAGTTTTCAAATTCCAGCAAGTTGAGAAGAGCGTGAAAGCAGGCGTAAAGACGCAACTTGCGCGAGATTACAAGCGCCGCGATTCCACTTTCGTCGGATGAAATCTCGCCGTACGTGTCCGAAATATTCGTTACCTATCGAGTTTATCTCCGGCCAATCGCGGCTCTTTCACCTTTTCGACCCGCGTGTTTAAATCTCGCCGGTAGATTGCACGTTTAATTACGGGATCGATTACGACGCCGCGAGATATCACTATCGATAGCTCGAGCCCCGAGTCGACTTCACGTTCATCAAAGCGGCGTTCTGTTCTCGTTAAATCGAGAACACGACTTCCGACTTGGAGCAGCGATTGCTCTATTTGATCGATAGCACCGTTCAGCGCAGTTGTCCGAATCTCGTTTGAAAACATCAAGCTGGATCGATGGATTGCAAATGGAGTGATTACTGCTCGAAAGTGCAGTCTCACTTATCGCAATCTGTTCGGCCACGTCAGATCGTCGATGTTTATTCTAATCTCCGTTAACGTTTTCCACGTATCCACTTGTTTCACGTTTCAATTCACGTAAAAGAAAAGCCAAGTAAAGATATATGACGAATCTGTCGTGATTAATGAAGAAATCGGTTGTTAGATATCGATATATCGATACGGTGACAGCTATCAACGATGACTGTTGAAATAAGATACATGTAGGTGTAAAATAACCTCGTCTGTACGAAATAAAATTGAGACGAGACTTTTGTCACATATTCGGCGCGCGTATCGTCAGTTCTATTTTCATCGAACAACTCGCCAAATTAGCTAAACACGAGATTGAAGAATTACAGCATCGATACAAATGTGTGAGACAACAGCGAAGATCTGATGAGCGTGTCACGTAAGACAAACGCGTAAGAAACGATTATTTAAATGACGACTGGTGTCAACGATACGCTCTAACAGCATGCTAATGTCTGACAAACAAGAAACTTACGCGTAACGTTAAATTGCAAATCCGACGAATGCGCGATCTCTTAAAATCTTCCGCAAGATGGTAGAAAATTATTGAAAATAACCAAACAAGCATTAACAGAATGATGAATTTGAAAGAGTTACAAATAAAAGGGAATATCAGAAAGAAAGAAAAAACGAATGAAGGGTGTAACCGAAGTAGATGACCAGACAGGAAACAAAAAGAGAAAAAAAAAACGAATAGAACAGCGTGACACCTTGGAAGATGGTCGAATTTTGAAAATGAACGCAGATGACGGCGCATTAAGGAGTGTACAAGGTTGTTATCGCGTGAACGCATAATAACGTTCGGCTTGATTTACGCTACGCTCGGGATTTCACCTGGATATCTCATTATACCGCGTATTATATGCACGCTTTGGCTCGATGTATACACACGCATATCGGCACGCTCGTATCCTGTTGACCGGCCGATCGATATCCCGGATAAGTGGTAATGGAATAATCGACATTTCGTGTAAGGGATATTCGGATAACCACGCATCCCTGATGCACAATATCTCCGTAACAATATTCGGTGACACAGTTTCTTCTTCTTTTTTTTCCATCTCTCAAGTATTCGCGCACTATTGGCAGGAATCACCGCACTCGACCGGTCAACCGTTTCGCGAACCGGTTACCGGAAGGGGGAGAAACTTGTAATTGGATTAACGGACCATTGTCAGCCTTATCTTAATCGTCGTTCATGGGTTCCGCGTCGTTCGACGAATGGGAATTGCTGATCGATGTTTCGCACAGTCAATGATGAATTTGTCGATACTACGGCGTGATAGCGTGAAATTTTGTTGCCCGTTCATTAGGAAACGTGGGAAAGAATTCAGTAGTTTTTAGTTTCATACGTAGACAGCCATGCAACAGTCCATTCTGCCTATGAAATGGAATATTTGCAGTCTACATTTTCAAGAATCGAAGTCGACGTTACAATTGTTTTCAACCCCTGATCTATACACCTCTTCAGAAACAGAACAACTCTATCCTCAAAGCAATTATAAATTAACATTCGGCATCTCAAGAAAAAAAAAATTATCTATCGTGAACAGAATGAAATAATCGTATCGAGAAATATTTCTCATTCGTGTTTGTATTTTTTTTATGTAAACTAATTTGTAAAGTTGATCAGTATGGTTTCTAAACGACTCGTATGTACTTACATTTACTCAAATTTCAACATTTCATGAATCTTAATTAATGTTATAAAGTTTTCTAGTTTGCGAAGAAAAAATATATATTATCGTGAGATTCTGAAAAATTACGAGATATTTTCAGTTTAAGAGTAAATAATACTTGTCTCCTGTCGACATTAACGTCTTGTTCTTCATTTTCTGACTATCTTCTAGTCAGATCCAGTAGCTTTGGTTCTCCTTTTAGATCTTTAACTTCGTATTAAGATGCAATTTAATGTGATGTTTCGATTCTCTGATATTTAAAGAATCTTATTTTTTGTAGACAGACACTATCACTGAGAATAAATGCAAATCGTTTTAGCAACTATTCACGTTCGAGAAAATGTCTACGAAGATTCAGTTACACAGATGTTTGCACGTAGCTTTCTCGCTTTCAGTATTTTGATATCGTTCTCAAATGCGAACGAAGAAGAAGAAGAGGATCCAGCTAGCTTAGAGGGAAGAACGTGACGATGCCACATTATTCGAAGGAGTGCGCGAGGCGACATCGCCTGAGAAAAGTGCTGACGAGTCGGGTCATCCACCTCCAATCTTCCCTCAGCGGAATCTTATAGATAATACACGTCTCTTCTTCGCAAAATAGAAACATATTTTTATCTTCCTAGGTTTTGCCACAATTTCGAAATTAATTAACAAAAAAAAAAAAAAAAACGGGATAAGATTCGTCCTTCCAAACCAACCAATAAACGAGACAAAACGAGACCAAACAGCCATGATTAGCCAGCGAATGTTCCAGGATTTTAGAATTTATTAAAATTCTCAGATTAACAGATCGACGTTCCGGTTCGGGAAATCGAGCGAGCGGACAAGCGCAGCGAGTTTGGCGCGATTCCCGCGAGCCGTCGCCGCTCGTTTTCTCGCTTTTTCTCGTATGCACGCCGACGCACGCGCGACGCTGTCCCCGCGGATATAACTTATTGCGGGCCGCGTCGGCCTGTTCCGGGCCCGCTGCAAAAAATCCACCGGTGCCCATTAGAAATTATAAGCGCTGCCGGTCGACGCCGCTTCGAGCGACTTTTCTTTCCCTCTTTTTTTTCTCCTCTCTCTCTCTCTCTCTCTCTTTCTCGTCTCTCCCCCGCCACCCCTGCCTTCACCCTGCCGCCGCCGTCACTGGCTCGCGTTCTTTTTCTTCCTCTTCTTCCCTCGATCAGCTCGGTGAACCGGCTGATCGTACTTGTCACTGGTCCTCGTTCCACCCACGCCACGCTCGCCTTTCTACGCTGTGGACCGGTCCAACTTTTTATCACGACCACCTTCCCCCTCCAATCTTCCCCCTTCCCCCCGGTCTCTGCCCTCTTTTGGTCTTTACTCTTTCTCTTCTCTTTTCCATCGATTCATCCTAACCGGCCGGCACGTCCTCCACGCTTGCTCTCGTTCTTCGTCTTTTGTTCCTTCACCGGTGCAATCGCCTTCTATCGAGTTAGGGAGGGCGAGGTACGCGGATACGAAATGAGTTTTCTAACTATTTGTGAACGAAAGCCTCGATGATTCTTCTCTTGACCGATCGTTTCTGTCATTCGTTGCTCGACATTACAATTACGCTCCAATCACGGTGACGAGAGATTCGATAGTTTTGATAGTTTTGACAGATTGGAAATGTTCGTGTCGATTAATTAACAGGCATGTCGACGAACGGCGTGTTTTACGTTTTTCGTCGTGTCGAATTTAACCCGTTGCGCTTACGTAACTATTTCACTTGCAATTCCTTTCGATCGATCATCCCACATTAGAGAAAGAAACTATTAGAAGCAAATTCGAAGGATTTGCTTAATATCTTTCCATCTTATCTTACATCTTGTACTTGGATTGTTGACATTGGAATTAAAGTATTTACAATATTACGATAAATTGGTCCTGGAATAGATTAAAATATCAGCATTAGTTTAGTGGGAGGTGGTTTAAGTACAACCCTGTCACAAAGAAATCTTTCTTTCTTTCTAGACAGACTAACGTTCTCGATAACAGTAACAATTTATTATCGAACCACGTTCGATAGTCCTGGCAAAACGCGTAACCAAGGATAATTCCAGCTGTCCAATACACGCGGCGTCGATTCTACGAGACCGCGAGTCCCTGGAAGGCACCAGAAACCACTGCTGCCATTGAATGCGCGAGCCCAGTGAATTGTCATTGGTGACAAACGGAGGACAGAGGAAAGGCATCCAGCACGGTTCACCATGGGAGCTCGGTATGTCGCGGTGGCCGTGAGGACGCGGCGTTACGTGGCATCCCGAGGCAATAGATCACCTGGTCAGCGTAATCGGCGAGGAACGAGCGCTCGATTGTCGACGATCCGACGGTCCGGATGGATACTAATTCCTCGGGCGCCCTTCCGACAGCCACGATTCAGCAACGATTCACGGTCGAGTTCGAGTACCTCGTTTCCTCTTCCTGTCTCGAAACGCTAATTGCCGCGACTTGACTTGCAAGCGTATTCAGAGAGATTTCCCAGTACAAGGACGATTTTGTTTCTCTGATGGGCAGACAAAAGGCCATTGTTAGACCATTATTGAAAATAATACAACGATGTAGCTTTTGAAATATAATGATGCAAGTTTTACAAACTTTTACGAACCGAAATGTGTAAAACCTGCAACATCATGGAAATTCTTTCGTACAAACTAATCATTCCGGCTTGTACTTTTATTCGCTCATCAGAAATTTATTTATGCTACGTTTTATTTGGACCCTTGGAACAATGCTGCCCTTCCATCCATCGTGATTTTGATACTTTTTTTTGAAATTTCGCACTGATAGAATAAATTCCTTTTATCATCGACAGGCACTGACGAGACTAAAATACCGAAATTTCCCTATTTTTCAGATGATTTTCCCCACTCCCCGAGATCCAGCCTACCGAGTCCAGCGATTTTTACGGTGCTCGGGACTAACTCTCTTCCGTGAATTGAATCTTCGCAAATCATAAACCTGGGAATGTCTCAATACCATTCCTCAAGCTACCCAGCGAAACTCGACGACGATCAATCCGCGATCTTTCACTTATCAACGTACCGGCGGCAAGAATTCGTTTTTCACTCGCGGCCGTTTGACGTGGGACGATGCACGCGCCCTTTCTTGCGCCTCCGTAGCCTCGTTATGTGAAGCCTCTCGTAGGAACACGTTTCGTCT
This sequence comes from Tetragonula carbonaria, assembly GCA_032399595.1. Classification (NCBI taxonomy): domain Eukaryota; kingdom Metazoa; phylum Arthropoda; class Insecta; order Hymenoptera; family Apidae; genus Tetragonula; species Tetragonula carbonaria. The sequence continues at coordinate 20,383,281 of JAUCRC010000001.1, read as the reverse complement.
TGGCTCCTCGAGCGCGTTCTTTCCGCGGCGTCGAGATTTACTGCGCTGCTGCCGGTGGAATGTCGATCGTCTGGTACTACTGATCGAACGAAAAATCGCCAAGGAAAATCCACGGCTGGGAAAGCTAACATTCATCAGCCGGAACGCGACGTGGGCGAATTTATCGGGGGCCAGCAGACTGGTTGCTCTGGTGCTCCGTTCTGCGATTCGCGCCTTTTATAGACGGATGCGAAAAGGGTTCGTGGAAACTTGGACGAGAATTTCAGCTCTTTCGGGTCGATCGGGGAAAGTTAATTTGATCATACGACTATGTATGACAGGGGTGAGGTGATTTGCTAATTATTTTCGGAGTCGGGAGAGAAGCGTTTTTAAACGAACGATGAGACTGGAAGCGAAATTAAATTGGCGTTTTATTGGCAGCGGGTTGGATCTTATTTGGCGAGCAGGGAAGATTTATGAATTATTCAAGATGCAGTTAAGAGGATCGTTTCTCGCATTTTCTTTCTATTCTTCTCCTTTCGATCCTTCTCGCACTGTGTCCTATTTATTTAGAAATTGCATTTATACAATCTTCTCGATGGAGTAATTGATCTATTTGCTATTCATATAACAGAGGTTAGCTAATTTGGCCTACCGTCCAAAGTATTATTTTCGTTCGCGTAATGAAAGTTGACACGGATCCCACCGCCGGCAGTTCCTTTAATCTTTCAGATTATAGTTTCTAAGTGAAATTTCGTTTCAATGAAAAAGGTGTTGGAAAAGACTTTCGTTTCTACTGAGCTCGTTGATTTTCACTGAGCACAACCACTTTATGAGCACAAAAAAAAAAGAAAAAAGAATTAATCATAAATATCCTCGTGTTGCTCCAATCTCCCTCTCTGAAAGATCAATTGCCGGACAATGCTTCATTAAAATCGCCGGCGTTCCTCGATCGACCAACTGAACACTGGATCGACCAAATACAAAAGTACGCGATACAAACCGCGCGTTTTCAACCGCATAAACTTCGATCGACGCGAAGGAAACCGAAAAGGAAACCGCCCGGTATCAACGCGACGTACAACCTACGCGTGGGCGTAGTCGTAGATCGTATCGCGAATCGGTGAATTTCGCGTTGCACGTAAGTACCTACTCGGAGCGCTATACCGTGCTACGCTAACATCGACGAAAAACCGGCGATCGTGTCCGCCCGACTAGGAAGCGATCGGCTGCTATCTCGGCCGACAGGCTTTTTCGCATTTCACCGCTTGTAGAACAATGATCTTATCGAGTGGAGTGGCTGGCGGTCGCGTGGCGTGCACCAAGCGTGTATACACGTATACCGGTGATCAAACTTTTCCAAAACGGGCGGCTCGGGCTTGGTTGTTTTCTATCGCGTGGGCGTCGCAGATACGATCTCGACAATGGTCACGGGCCGATGATACATTGTTACCAGGACGTGGGTCTGTTTCTATTAGCCGATTAATTTTCTACCGGCTGCGAGAGCAATGTGTCGTTCGATTGAACGTGTCGTTGAATTACGAGGACGCGGTGACGGGTCTACACTAAATTTACAGAAATTTACGTATGACGAACGTGAAATATTTACAAGTGTAAAAATATATACGAAATATAAGTATTCACTGTGGAATGCTCCGTATTATTTTTAATAGATAATTTTCTCTTTACATTTTGTGTCTTCGATCGTATTCGTAAAAATGTAAATTTGCATAAAAATCAATGAATGAATGTCTCAAAGTAGGTTACTATCACCAGTATGGAGAAAATTATTAATAGTCATTTTAATCGATTTTTATTGATCCATTAAGGAACACAATAATTTAGGGAACTTTGGAATTTTGAATTTTGGTCACCAATCTTTAGTACAAAGAATCAACATTATTATAATAAACCCAATATACTAGTTAATCTTTCTTTGAAAACAAAAATAGTGTTCGATTTGTCAACACATAATGAGGTTGATGCGCAAAATCGTAGTTACACAGAGTATATTGTAAAAAACTTATTTGTCCACATAAAAATTATTAGTTTTTTGACAATCAGAAGCAGTAATTATTGCCTCTGTTACAACTCATAAAGATAGTTCCTACTAATTCTTGCACTGTTATTTTATACGGTTGCAAAATTATAATCGAATAATTATTTCCCTGATCATTTAATCCCGTATCGTGGATTTTATCTGAAATCTGCAGGTGGTTTAACATTTAATCAACATTTAACAATCATCAATGATATTCATATAGAATATTCGATATATTTGTAACTTTTATTTTGTTCACCTTTTATACTGTTTCATTGTTCCGGTGAGAATTTCTTAGTGATGATTCGCACCTGGGTTCGGAAACAATGTGTAGGGGGACGAGGTGTTTGAAATTAAAGATAGAACCCGTTCTCTCTATCCGTGGCAATAGTGAGGTAATAATTTGCGAAAATAATAAACGCACTGGCTAATTTTATACGTCGCGACAGGTGGCGTGCGTAAATGCGTAAGTCGCCAGCCGCTTGAAATCGAGCCACTTCACTCTTTGCGAGCTGCTTTCTGCATATCATTCGTCATAGAAAGAACGAAGGAGGCTTTTTATCTTCAAGCACGACCGATAATCATCGTTGTGTTAAATAACGTCGCCGTAATATGGAAATATCGATTCGGTGACGTGACATCGTAGTGGATGTGTTTGACGTGACTGACATTCTCGGAAGTCAGACCGATCGATATAACGTATGTTTGATCATTTCATTAACAAGATGTGTGAGCCAGGAAACGAGCGAGTGACTCTCATAAAATTTACAAGGAGACACAGCACGAATAATAACAATAAATTTTATATGAAATTTTACGAAGTTGATCGGCATCGTCTTAATTTTCTACAACTTCGTACAATTTCAAAGTTGTACGTTCATAAATATCGAACGTTTCATTTCGCTTTCTTTAATCAATATACCATTGCAAAAATACCAAATGACTTATATAACTTATATAACGATCATCAGTGATCTTTAAATTGAAGTAAATAGCTATTATTTAATCTTCCAGAATTACGACCTGCCCTAAATCTTTCTTACCCGATGTGATCCCTTTCGTTACTAAAGATATTGCACAGATTTCAATATCTATAGTTACAGTCAATTTAGGGGTTAACATTACAAAAAATAGGAAATACTAATGTGCATCTTAATAAGAAGTAATCAAAGAAATGTACGCGAAAATGCGTACACGTGCACGTCTACAACTAGCTTCATACATTAAGTACTATAACTCAATTGCTTAGCACAGTGACCAACGTATAAAATACGTCCGTGCGTAACGAAACAGCTCGATTTTAGTCACTCAATTATAGCCACTCGAAAGTGCCAGCGAGCCCGCATTCTCTCCGCGCATTCGCGAAACATCGATCTCACGGACAGATTAGAGTGTCGCGTAGGTAGGTATCAATTTTTGAGGGTTGTTATCGTTGTCCGTTGGAAGGTGGGGAGCAGCAGCTTGCCCGCTGCCGATGCCCGGATAATCGGCGAGGTAGGTACTCGCGAACGACAAGCAGCCGTGTAATTTCACGACGAAATTATCCCATCGTACCGATTATTAATTTCGCCGATCGTCGATCGAGCGGACAAAGATACTTATCGAGCCGCGCGACACGATTCCCGATTCCGTCGCTATCCCACGTCCATGTTAATTGAAATTGCACGCGTCTCGACGTCTTCGTGTATCACCCGAGCACCGAGGTAATGGTGTTCTCTTAAGGTGTAAAAAGAAATGGATCGTACGACGATGGTGTACCAACACGTTGAGACCACGGGAATTTCTCGGAACACCGTCGATTGCCAAACGATCAGTCGTACGTCTAACACGTCGTTCCATGTTCGATTGAACTGTGACTGGGAGATCGGTTGAATTACGGCGCGTCACCGAGTACGACGTATCCGGCGGCGCACGTCAATTCCACGCAACCTGAAACCTCCGCCGCGGAGGCGCGTAATTATTCCTTACAGTCATTAGTCGCGAATATATCAATCGGTCGACGCACGAAAATTGCTAACTAACGTCCATCAAAGCCACGGACAAGGTGCTCTTGGTTCGATGTGTATTTATACTCCGATCGTTCTTCGTTTCTTTTTCTTTTCCTGGCCAACAAGCGAACCTAATTTGTAATAATGGAATAATTGCCGGTTTTCAAAATGCAAGAGTTGAAGTAATTTCGGAATGGCTACGAGCCATGGATCTTCAATCTCACATTTTTATGAACGATTTCATTAAAGAAACGAATATATTTCATATATTTCTGTATATTGGATATTCTTAAATTTTCCACAAATGTATGAAAATCTGTAGCGCAGTTATGACCAGAGGATAATTAGGGAAGATAGACTAGAAATAAAATTAGGAAAATCACAAAACTTAACAAAAAAATTTTCCACAACATACATATATATATATATATATATATATAATAGTTTCAGCATCATTTGTAATGCTAATGAAGAAATTTCATTTATAATAAACACGTTAGCATCACTTGGGCTGCATTTATAATTTATATCCATTGGGTCAATACGACGATATTAATTAAATATTACGATTAATTAACTTTATTAATTAAATCGACATAAACCTGCTACGGGCGAACAGTGAACTTTGAGTTGAACGAAGGAAAGGAGTTCGACTACTGGGGAACTGAAGCTGCGAAGGAGGCGGAGGGAATCGAGATTGGGTGAAAGGAGAATTAACGTGCCTCCTTTCTCGCAGCTTCCTGTGTAATAAATTTCTGAATAAAATTCAGTGGCGATTTGTATGTTAAATACAAGGTAACCTGTAGGTCAAAAGGCAGAATTGCAATTTAATCGAAGAGGTCGATAAGTAGTAGTCGATATTTTTTTGAAGCAGAAAGATCCTGTGAAAGTGGAAAGTAGATATAGGTTTGGTGTTCCACTTCGTGTTAATGATCGGTGAAATATAATCGTAACTAAAATCTAATTCTCAAATTTCAATATTGACTGTAAAATAATTAATATTTCGTATTATCTGATTGTAATGTATCCTTTATAGAAAATATAATCCATAATGTTTTGCAACAAAAAGAAATTCATTGATATTGGTTAGTTAACTAAAGGTTCGTAATTTTTCACTGAAGTACGACAGATATATTTTTTAAGACGGGAATGATATTTCGTAAAATTTCTCCTATTTCTTGCAGTTAATGTTATACTTTAATCATATGCAATTTCAGTATCAACTGTGCTAACTACATTATTCCGTTTGCCAAAATTTCATGTTAAAATTGATTATTTCGTTACAATTTCTGTTTGTAATATATATATATATATATATATATATATATATATTTCTATTATCCATATCAGTTTTTCTGTCTTACTATCTTACCTTCTCAGTTTCCTTCCGCGTAAAAAATGGACCGCGTGAAACAAACGAAACGCGTAAGTCGAAGAACGAGTATACATTACAAAATGCAAATACGAACATCCTTAACAAAATCAGCAGAGAACGATCCACGTTGCTTTCCAGTAATACCGAAATCCCGAGACGTTCGCGCTTGGTTTTGCTTTCCGTGCCAATTAGCGTGGACGACGTGGCTTTTAACGGGACCGGCGCGTCTGGAATCAATAAGCATCATCGAAAAACAGGGAGCGTAGGCGGTCGAGGTTCCCTGGCTGTCGTACATATAACCGGTACTTTAAAGACCGTGCTCTCGAGCCCTTTCAATCGGTCCTCCCGTCGGACCACACAGAGTGTCCGAATCTCGGCGGCCTTAATTAATCGGCGTTAATTCTTTCCGGCTGTAGCGGTGTGGATCGCGGCCGAATCGAACGCTCGGCTCGGCTTGGGAACTGTTCGATCGGGACGTTCGAACGGAGACAAGGATCCGACCGGCGCGAGACAAAGAAAGAGAAAGGGTTAAAAGGAAGAAGGGGCACGATCGTGGGCCAAGGGAGGATCGTAAATTTCCGTTATGGGACTCCTCGTAAAGCCGGCTCCGACCGGCGCGATTAAAAAGCCCGGTCCACAGGTCGCTACTCCCCGAGAGTGATTCTTCCTGCCTGTTTCTCTCTCCCTTTCGCCTTTTACTTTCTCTATCCTCCTCCTCTTCCTTTTTTTTTCGTTCCTTTCTTTTTGTTCCGCTGTGCTCAGCCGCGCGCGGCCGAGAGAATCGCCGGGAAAATCGTACGACGAGGAGAGGCGGCTGCCGTCCTCTCAAAGGTGTTCCTTAAAATTCGTGGGACACCTCGATCGGTAATGGAGAAGAGAAGGTGAAAAAGGGACAAGAAGGGAGAAAGAGAGAAGGGAAGAACTGCTCGTTAAGGCGGCTTCGCTCATCGGCTCGTCGCCGCAGCTCGTAATTGCCGCTGCCGCTCGCCCACGCGAAATCGTGTCAGGCGTAAATACGACTTAATGCCCTGCTCCACCTATTCCTCTTTGTCCAGAGACGCCTTTGCTTCTTTCTGCCTGTCCTCCGAAATCGATTCCTGTTTTTGAGTCCCTTCGGTGAGAACGATTCGAGGGAGTTTCTTCAAGATTAACTTTGGAACTTTTACTACTTACAGTATCTCTAAAATAGGATATGACCTTTTCTGAATGTGTTTTCTCGTCATAGTGTGATAGCTTCATAAATGGACCTGAAATGAGCACGTCGTTTCTTCTGTGACCCAATCTAAGCATGGTTTTGCTGTGATAATAAGTGGAGAACACTTTTGTGCTCCTAAAATCTGCATAGAAATCGTATCAACAACATAGAGAGACAATTCTACTAATTTCTGATTTTCTTCGTCCTTTGATTTCAAATTCTGGATAATTAACACCTGACCATTTAAGTAAGAGTTTTTTTTTTTCTAACGTTTAATTCTCTTCGTTTACAAATTTTCTCCATTAAGCAGAAAAAAACTATCGCACTGAATCTGGTTCGAAAATTGTTTAGATGATGTAATTAAATCTTTCCTTATATATATATATATATCTTACAGATGGTACAATCGTAGCTTGTAGAATCTAGCTTCATCCACCAAATTTACCCAATGATCCAATCGTAAACTAACGCGACAAAAGCCGCGCCGCTATGAACCTGGATTAGAAGGTACTCCGATTGCTGCAATTTCAATTATCCACCCTTATCAGAAATACCACAATCTTGACGAAATTCAGTTCCACTCCGCCAGATTTCCCAAACGATCTCGACACCGTTTCGTCGTTCGTGCATTTTCGAAAGACGAATCGGACCGGCAGTGGTTCCCCGTTAGATCGAATCGAATTTCAAGCTGGGAGCGACGCATAAATTACGCCACTGATATATCTCTCTAATCTTCAGGGCTAACCAAATTCCTCCGAATGCAATCGAATCTGCCCGAACGTTTACCAAAATGAACCATGGATCTGGCATGGTCCCGTATATACGTGTCGGAAGAGCAAAATCGATCGATCGTCGTGGACCGACGTCAATCAAGGAGATTCGGAACCAGGTCGTCGTTCGGGAATTAATCGGATGATCCTGGAAATATCGCATTTCGCGCGGGTGTTGCTATTCGAATCCGCGCGTTTCTCGACGTTCTGTACACGCTCAATAATAAATCAGCCCATTTAATTGTATTACCGGCAAAACGTCAGTTGTCGAGGAGAAGCGTTGTGTCTTGACAGCACGTCGGATGCACGCAAATAACCTGACAGCGATTGTTAAACCGACGCCGCGAATAGACCAAATGCTAGGGGGAATGTATAAATATTTATTTCTCCTGGAAGAGAGGGAGAGAGTCAATTTTCCTCGCGAACTTTTATCATTCTGCAGGAGGCAGATACTTTTAAAATATTTATAGTGTTTTTATTCGTAGCTCGTTTGAATTGTCTATTAAGAGGAGAGATATGAATATTGGAAAGTTTTTGTGATCTTTACGAGTCAGTGATTAAATAAACCCGAGAAAATGTAAAACTTGGGTAGGTTTGGTACAGTCAGAATATTTGCTTAGTATCGTTGGCCGTTCGAGAAAGTAAAAACTCGAAGGATTTGAAACGTACCCTCTCGAAACATTGCCTGGCAGAGAGGGCGAGAGTTGAAAAATTCGAAAGCTTAAAATACGAAACTTTGAAATTCGAAATTTTTTTAAATTTGGAATTCAAACGAGCGAGATTTTAAATTTAAATAAGTTCGGGGATGGTAGAACCTAAACCATGAGTGACGCGCGCGACGCTGAATATGTTAACGACACTTGACGGATAGATGATCGAAGCATATTTCTTCGAGTCGCGTTCCGAGGAATTCCATTGAAATCGATGCACGGCATCTCTGGTGCTTTTCCTTTATTAATGATAATAGACAGTTTATCAGCGACATCAAACTGCGAGGCATCGATCTAGACACCAGTGGTTCGTAGTCGCCGGTTCAACTAGCCTCCGGCTTTGAACACGTCCCCGGCTACGCAGGCTAATAAAATACGATCGTTTCGTCCTTTCGTTTTCCCGATTCGTAGGAACGACGTCGATAGGATCGGATCGGATCGGATCGGCGAGCCAGGCCTGGGTATAAATAATGTAGAGGCATCGGTCGTTAGTTCTAAAAGAGCTACCTGGTCGCCCGCGTTTCTTCAGCGGCCGGATGCTTTTCATTCAGGGACAGATTGTCGAGTACCGCGACGACCAACGTCAGTCAACGAACCGGTGACGGTGGTCTAGGATCGCTTGTCGTCGGAGGGACGTCGATTGCGATCGACCGGCTTCAGGAAACGCTCGATAAATAGATTTGTTGCATCGAGTTTGCGTGTTCAGGTGAAAGGAGTTACCTCGCAAATCGAGCCACTTACTAGTTTCTTCCTTTTCTTCTTGCTGTCACCACTGCACGATTGTTCCACTTTCTTTTCATTTTTCCTCCTTGTAATTCGAATCACCTCGCAGAGATGCGTTTACCATTGACTTGTTCCAACATCGTAATTGACTAGAATTGTTTAGTCAATTACTTAAATAAAATTACTTGATCAAGTAATTGCAATATTGTAATAGTAAACGTGCAGTAATATTGTCGTTACACAATTAAACTCTATGTAACTTCAATAGAAAATTACTTACACTTATTGTGTTTGAGTCTCGTATATATTTAATTATATCATATAATATTGATCGTGCGATGATAGTTGTAGTACGTAAAACGAGAGAATTGAAGGAACTTTTATCAAACACTTGCCTCGCGATGGTACTGAAATTTCATCCTTTCAATCCGGATTAACGTTGAATCGAACGTCACAGAGAACTCACCGGTGAATAATTTCTCTCGCCGATCGAAAACGAAATATTAAACGACCGAACGGTACGAGCATCTAGAATGCGTATCCATAGATCGGTTCATAAATAACGAACGGTCGCGAGACGACACGATCGTTTCAGGAAGATAATTCAACGTCGATCGCCGTGACGTCTTAGCACCCCGACAGTTTCACTGACGCGGAACACGATCCAACGTTCAGCCGCTTTAAATATTCACCGACCGGCGATATTAATCGAGAGATTCGCCTATTTTTCGCGTGGCAACGCCGCTGCTAACAGGTTGTACACCCGGTTACATACAGCCCGGTATGTACAACTTTCATCCGTGATGCTAACAGATACCTACCGCGAGAAACCAACATTTTCGATGTTTCCTCCGCGACGAGTCAATCGATCATCCATGCACGGCTAGTATGTAAATCGATCGTCGCGTACGAGATCGATCGCGCGAGAGCCAGCCAGGACGAGGATAATTCCTCCCGCGCATACGGGAAGCAAGTGTCAGCGAGAGGTGCCCACAGAGCGACGACCGCCTACGTCGAAAGACCGGATTCTTTATTTGGCAAGTCGGCGTTGCCCCATCTCGCCAGACTGCACGCTTCGATTAGGTTTACTTACGACCGATCTGCTAAGGGCACGTCGGGTTCCATGTCCGCGGGGTACCTGTCAGCGCTTCCGTTTGCTACGACCGTTGTACCGGCTCGCCCCATGGGGACTGTGTGCTGCTCGATTGCCGGCTGTGCGCTCTTTTCTAAGTTCTCGCTTACCTGGGTGGATTCTGTGGCGTCTCCAGGGGTAGGTTTCTAGGCTGAAAAGATATCCTCTGTGTAAGTATACGACGTTGATAATGGAAGTGTCTTGTTTTTGTGAAAATATACATGTAGACTGTTCTTTTTTTCTTTTCTTTAACTCTTTCAGAGAAGCAAGAGAGATCTGATTTCAATGTGCTACTATGGAGGAAAGCAGAAGATTCTACGTACTACAAGCAGAAGATGGTCACCTTTTGGTAAGAAAAATAAGTACAGAAAAAATCCGTTTACATGAACTCAATTCATTCGAATTCAATCAAATGAAATTTTTGGACTGTTAAATGAATCCAATCCGCTTCTATTATTGCATGGAGAACGACTAGCAAAGGAGAGACTTGGCGAGTTTCAATTAAATGGACTTCAATTATTTAAGTTATTTGTCTTACGACCAGTTTATATAGATGAATGGAACTCATTGTACTCAAAAATATTCAAAATTCAAAATTCACTTTGATGAAATGATCAAGTCTATCGTGACGTGCCACAACACACAAAGAAAGAAGAATGTACAGACATAGCAAAAAGTTCGTTTGCACGAACTCAATTTATTCGAATCAAATCTCAGTCGAATTCAATATACAATGTTTATACCTACATAATGGACTGATAGAAATGTATCAGATAATTATATAATCCATGAAACGGTACTAATCGTAGACTCGGAGGAGAGACCATTCACGTTGCCATCTCGTCCAGTCGAACTTGTATTTTACGCGAACTATTCCCAAAGTCTAGCCATCAAAAGGAACTCAGATTTCTCGAAAATTCATCAGACAAGATTTCTACTTCAATACCTGCCGAGCAATGTTTCAGATACCGAGAGAGAGAGAGAGAGAGAGAGAGAGAGAGATCCAAGTGCGCGAGACAGGTGACTAGGTACGGACCTGCGACAGACAGTCGGGTGCACAGAGAGCAGGCAAGTATATAGGTGTATACGCATCGGGCGGCCGCGACTGGCCGGCAAGCCGGTTGGTTATCCCATTAGGAGTGTGCGTGTGTCAAACCCTGCGACATTTATTGAGCCGCGGCGGAATGTCCCGGAGCCAGAGAGGCTCGGTGCACGGTGCGCCCGGTTGATCGCTGATTTTCTCCAGATGTGGAGCTGAACGCTCGCGTCGCTAGGCGGTCGCCTAAAATGGCCAAGCCTTGGCCAATCTATAAAACATCGCTTGCTCTATCAACGGCCCTAAACGCTTTTGCGTTGTTACGCGCCCGCTTCTTGCCATCGGACCGTCTCGCGTCTCCGCTCCGTAAACCGCCGTGCCGATCAGCCACAGTGATGACATCGGCCCGGCAAGAAATCGCCCGCAACCGGCGAAGAAAGGTCCTCCGGCTCTCTGTCTACCGGGAATACCGCCGGCAATATTCGTAATAACCCTTTAGGGAAAGCCCGTATCGCTCGTCGTCGCTGGCTTCTCGTGAGTCCGCGCGGCGTAACTCAATTCTACAACCGCGAGCTTCCACGTAAGAAACGGCCACCATCGGCAAAGAAGCGGTCGCTTCTGTTTTTCCTCGCCGCGTTTCGAGAAGGCGGCCAGCAGAACGTTTACAGTGGCCGATCGATCGGTACCATCCGTGACCGTGCTACGTGAATCTCGTTAACGTTTCGCGTTATTTCATTTCCAGATGCTTCTCGAAAGAGAGTCAACGATATTTCGGATCGATATGATATTTCATTGTTGCTGGAGAATCGATTTCTTTTATTTGTAGAGAAAGAAAATTAAAAAATGGAACAACACGAAAAAAAATCTGTATGTGGATGTATATATCGTTCGCTATTGTAGAGCCATAAAATTTCTGCAAAAGAAATTGCCAATTGGTTATTCTATTTTGTATCTGATCGTGTAGTTTTGGTGTTCGAAATGTAAAGTCGAGAAAGGCTCGTAGATTAAAAAAGCGATGGCGTAGATCATCTATACTGCGGATGGTGGGTGCGATCGGTAGAATCAAAAGTCTGTATAGGAGCTGGCGTTTCGATCGGTTAACGCAGTCGACTGACAAAAGGAAGGTGTCTATTCCTCTCGGTCCGAGTCTCGGTCCAGTAAACCGTATCCTTTCGTCGAGAGAGTTTATTTTTCCCCGAGGGAAAGCGTTACTATGTTTCTCCAGCATCACCGTTGTTCCATTCCGCCGTTTTTATTCTTCCTCATCTCTGTATTGTCGTTCACCGAACCTCGTGTGGCAGTGCTCGAATGGCAACTTAACGTGTATTCATATGCATATGTGTTTCTATTTCTATGGATACTGAAATACATGAATAATTGATGCATCTACGTTTCAATCTCTGTAATTTTTAACACGCACAGTCGCTGTCTTGATTACGTTTCACTTCCAATTGTGCCATCCGTCTCCGATCATTCTTCATTTGCATTTTGGATTTTCAGTTGATTTTTCAAGCGCGTGAAACCGATTACTGGATAAATCCACCTAAATTCAAACGATATCGAAATTAAACGAAGTGATGGTGAATTTGCTAGAAGATCCCGATAATTATGAGAAAAGAAAAGTTGTGAACGACCGCAGTGTCCAATAGTTTGCGATAAACGTGCTGCGATACGTATAGCGTCAAATTCAAGCTTAACCGTGAGACAAATTACAGAGAAAGCTGGAGTTGCAACAAATTTTAGTGATCTCCGACATCTTTTAAAGAATTGAACATCCAAAACGACGAAAATTGCAACAGAAACCTTGATTAGAGCAACAGTATGAGCTCTGCCGTTTGCAACTTGCATAGAAACATATTTATACGAATAAAAAATGGCAGAGTCACATTTGCCGATAAAAAGTAATTTAGACGTATCTGATAGCTTCCACCATGATTTACGAACAGAGCAGCAACTCTCGAGTCGTCGATAGGAAGCGGTGGCATAATGATTTGGAATGGTATTGGCGAAAAAATAAGGTGAGGTAAAAAATAAAATTTATTACAGGGAAATTAAATAGTAAAAAGTATATTGAAACGATTGACGAAGAAATAAACACTTACGTGACACGATCGCCTTGATCACATGACGAGATACAAACTAAGAAATATCTCGACTACATAAAACCATGAATTCGAAATTGTTACAGTATACATAGAGTACCCATTCGATAAAACGTAACCGCGATACCGGGCCGCGAGGAAAAGAAATGTGATTTCTGCGGTAGCAAATCCGTCGAGGAGACAGAAAGGAAAGCCTCGGTCCGTCGACTTGGATTTTTCCATTAATTACTGTCCACATCGATGAGAAGCAGACCGAGAAGAGTGCGAGCAGAAATAAAGAGCAACGTGTCGAGTCAGGGGAACGTGGAATCTCTGGAATTACTAAATCGTGCAAAACTAATAACGCAAAACTAATAATCCTGTTACACGCTCCTCCACTATCCTTTTTTCTATCAGCACTCGACTCGTTGAAAGAGAAAGAGAAGGACAGACGTTCGTCGCAGATACGTCCAGCCTGTTTGTTGGTCATGATAATTACGTCGTCGTCATCAATAGAGACTCTTATTTACAAATAAAGGAGCCAGGCTGTTAGGCGGTTTTGTCGCAGCACGTGCAGGCGCGACGTGACGACGGAAACGGGAAGCCGCTCGCCATGTTTGACTGAGCGACGATAGTCTCGGTACTGTTATGTCATTTGGAACTTTCGGATTCGCGACACGATGTCAAAGCTTTCTTGCAATAGTTAATGACAATAGACAGAAGAACGGGTGAGTTGTTCGGTAGCTTTTCGTAACGCTTTCGTTCGCGGAAATTTAGAATTACTTCTCCGGTTTATATATCTTGGCTGAACTTAATGAACATTTCGACTAAAGAGATTTTCTAGGATGTCAGAGTTCCGAGGATTTTCTTTCTGTTTCATATCTTCTTGGTCTAAAAAAAGTCGACAGTGCTATGAAATCCATGTTGAAGATCAATCATAAAATAAGTAAACAGGATCCCTCGACTTTCTAGGACCTACGAGATTCCTAGAAGGAACAAGGAACACTACCTGTGGACTACAAAGGACAATCGAAGTGCAGGCAGATTCAATTGGATTCTATCCAGAGTACAAAGCGAATCGAGAGAGTTACACGGTCGGACTGCGTGGATATATAAAGTGTAAAGCGTAGAGAATACAAGCATTTGTATATTTTCTTACATTGGATTTCTTTTTTTATTTTGTTAAGTGTTTCACGTTGAGAGGTAAGTACAATTCGCTATAATGTGTCTCAGTAATTGATTCACAACTTAATGTAATAACAGCCACGTTGAAATAGATTAAGAAATCATAGTTTAATCGAGAGTTAGGCTCAACCAACGAGTTTACTGAAGCGTGATCTGGAGTTCAGAAGTGTGAAGAATGTCCGATGATATTCTCTAGAATGACTCGACGAGTGTTTTTTAAAGAGTGATTTTATGAGAAGCGAGTGTCGAAAAATGTTTTCTGTCGTCCTTTTATAGGAAAATTGTCTATAGTCAATCGGATTCGACTTACTTCCGAATTATCTATGATGAATTAACGGTATTTACGATTGTACCTAGACGTTATTACACAGTTTGGTATTTACGATGGTACCTAGAACTATTGTACAGTTGGTTTTTACGACGGTATCGGGATGCTCGAAACAGAGTACGGTTCCGGGATTGTTGCAGCAAGAATTCAACAATACTTTCTTGAGAAGAAGTGAGAATAAACTTCGACTGGAATGACAAGATGTTTTCAAGACAGATATTACAAATGTAAAATTACCTTTTCGGTTTAGATTTTTATATTGAAATCAAATTTCTGTATGAAACACACGATGATCCTAACAATGTATTTTCGTAATATATCTAACAATTATTCGTATTACGTTCTAAATCCCAAATCAAAAGATCCCTAATTACATTTAGTTCAAAGTATCAATACACAATTTCCATACTAAAAGCCACAGAACAAGCAAACTTTCTTCAACTGGATTTCCAAAATATTTTACGCTAGAATCATCCTTCCTCAAGTTCAAAGATCGCACAAATATTCTCTTCGCTGATTCTCTGTCCTCGAGACCTCTTCTCGATGGCCTCTGTTTTATTCATCACGCAACGAGTCCTTTTTTCAGGGAACGTAGAATTCCAGAACAAGGACCGAATATATGGAACTTATAATATTCTCCGGCTAAGATCCTTCTCTACTTTTCTCGCCGTTTGTAGTTTAGAAGTGCAGTTTGCAAACGAAAGTGCTTGCTATTCGCTCGCTCAAATACTCGCGCAAGAAGAGGATTCGTTGTTAGATCGGCGTCGTAGCTTGAACATATTTCACTGGTGGATCGTCGGCGTTCGTCCCATCGAAGGGAGGATTTATTCTTCGCCGATTTACAATGCTTTATGGTGTCGGTCTCGCTGCTTCAACAAATAATTGCCAATTAAACGTCCCGCGCATCGATCGTCCCGACTGTCTGCTTGCGAAACTACGGATATCCTTCCTCTCTGCTCGACTCGAAGCTTCTTGTTCTCTGTACTTCTACCCACGTGTATACATTATACGTGTGATCTCGCGTAGGAAGCGGGGAGAAGCGCGATTTCCATCCTCTTTGATCGCACTTCATTGCGATCTTGACTGTGTTGTTACTCGAAAATAAATTGCGATTTTTTTTTAACCTTAATTTTCGTATCTTTGTCAACGTTGCGTCGACGCGACTCATTTCGTAATTTTGTCCCAAGCAATTTATATTCAACGAGCAATTAATCAAAATCATCGTGTCATTTATGACTTCGCGAAATTCAAGGAAATCAAAGTGTTTGTAATATTTTGATAAATTTGCTGTTTTATATTTACTGATTTTGTGACAATATTGATGCGAATGTTTACAACAAATAATCGAATTTTGAGTGTAAAGTAGTAAAATTACTTTGTGTCGTGTTGTGTTGTCAAGTAGAACAGTAGCTCGGGAATATAATATTAAATTATTATATTATACGTGTATCGAGTGATTCTACGAATTACATTTATTCAAAATTCGGACAATGTCGAATTCGTCGAAAAAACTTTCCAATTTCGCCTTCAAATTTCAGAAAATCATTCGCGACAGCGATCATTCTCACCAAGCGACAAGTTCTCACTTTTAGTAATATAATCACGTATCGCGGAGACATCCGCTGACGGCCAAAAGCGGACGGAGAACGATTAGGAGCAATTATGCGGGATCAAAGGGATCGCCAGCTATCGATACCGAACTCCTTTTTTCCTCCTGTGAAACCCGTCGTCCACCTGTGTGCCGTGAGTTTCCTCGAACGAGGCGGTCGCACGAGGAGGAAGACGCCGCGGACCGATTCGACCGCGGACTCCGACCACTTGGGCTCGTTCCGATTTTTTTGTCAGAGCCAGGTATGCGGGCACACCTACGTCAAATCGTAAATACATTTATTCATGTTAGGCAGCCGCGAGTATTGTATTCCGTTGTGGCGTTAGACAATGAAACGGAGGCGTTTTGACCGTTCTCGCGCCGCCGCATCGCCAGACACACACACGCGCGGCTCGCGGAGAGGAACGCTTCGCGATCGAAAATTTATTTCACCGTTGAAACGATACGATTTGAAGTTTCGAGTTCCCGAGAGGAAAGCACATCTTCAAGAAACTATTCGAACGTCGAAATGTTTGCTTAACTCTCTTCGCAGTGTTGCAAATTCGATCCACAGTCGGAAAAATTTCTCTACATATTTGCGTATACGTAGTCACTCCCCATAATTCACTATCTCTTTCCTCGGACAAACTATACGCGTCTTTCTTTGCATCCTAATCTGAAGTACAGGTTATACTTTCTCTAGAATGAACTGTATAGAAACTAGTAAAATTATGCCAAGATTTCTTCTTCCCTTGGCAGGAAAAAATATTAACATCACGTGAACTGTATCTTTGCAGGCTCCAAATTTTCTTGAATTCTTTAATTAGCAAACTTCAATTGTTTTATACATATACATATACATATATATATATATATATATATATATATAAAGTTTGTGCTATCCTAAAGCCTATTTTCCCCCAGAAATCAGAGAAGTTCCACGGGATTATGGTTCTACCTCAAAAGTGGCAAAAGATGGTAGAACAAATATTTGGTTCAATAAATTTTGTTTAAAACATGAAAATTTGTTTCATTTTTGCATTAAAATACGAAGAAACTCTTTCTTCAATCCAATAGTTTTTAGCATAAACTTTATATATATAATAATGAAAATTAGGTAATTCGAGAATTCAGAACCAGATTTGGAGCCTGCAAAATAGTTCGCGTGATGCTAATATTTGTATTATGTATATATATAGTAATAAGATTTACACGGAATATTTTACACGGAAAACGTGTACCCAAAACTTTTGATCACTTTATGTGCCCTACGTGTAACCTTTGATTTTCGTGTTTCGAGCTGGTGCTTGCAATCTTGTCTTTCTTTTTCTGCGCGAAGTAGCCGACCGGTGGAGATAAAAGTGGCGTGTTACAGGCATTGGACATCGCGCGACACTGACGCGCTCGTCGGTGGTGGCCGAACACGCGCATCCTTTCCGCCTCGCTTCTGGCGAGAAAGGTGCTCCGAAAGTTTATGGCCACGGAAAGGAAGCGAAGGAGATATATGCAGGCCACGGCCTGTATACACGCAGGGATGCCGCGTGTTGGTGTAACGCGGACGCGTGCGACGCGGGGAGGGCACTTACACGCACGTCGGCCGACCGGCGGAATAAATATAATGCCTGGCGTGGGCGGCCATTGTTCGCACGCGTAAAGTCGAAATGCGAGTGAAACCGACCGTAAATCGAAGATTTCGAAGTTAATGGTTTACCGAGGCTCTCCCCTTCTTCTCCGTGGGAACGCGTTCTGTTCGGAGCGGACGACTTTTTCGCGATCGCGATCGCGATCGCCGAGATCGAGCTTCCTCGCGTGTCTGTATTGCTCTCCTCCTCACATAGTCCTTTGTTTCAACATGTTTTGCATATGAATTTCTTGCATGTTTTTGCTTGGCAGTTTTGCTTTGCTTAGTTAAGAAGTTTGTCGAAATAGATGGGTCACATTGCTCTCGTAATATGGTGCAATATAAATTATTAATAAGTCTCACTTTCAATCGATATAGTCTAAACTTCAGATCACGAGGGTGATTCACTGACCATCCGTGTTGTTGAAATTTGTTCGAATAACAAAGTTCCAACAAAGTTCCAACAACAAGTGTTATTTTTATCAAGACAGGTTGATCCATTTTTGTACGAGCTTTTTTGCACCTTTAGAAAATTCCAAGCATACTTGCCGTAACATTTAGCAACCGAAATAATTCTCTGCTATAAGAATATGAAAAATTTCGCGGAACATCGGCAGTTTATCGACCAGGAAGAATATTTCGCATAGAAGGCGTGCTCGATTCTTCAACTCCGTCCTCTAAAAATCCTTAAAAACGCGCGAATCATCAAATCTCCAATCCTGATAGAAAAGTCGAATGTTCGTAGTCACGAAGCGATCGACTCATGAATGGCGCAAGGTGGATCGGGTAAGAGGGGAACGAGCCACGAAGAGGAACATCGATGGGCTCGTTAGACGTACGAGGGTACACGTGTTCACACACGAACGTACGTTGGCGTTCGTGTGAGCAAGCGAGCGCGGCGTGAAGCGAACCGGACGACCTCGGGGCGTGTGCTTGTAACGCACGGTACCCTGTGCTGCAGGGAGCCGCTTATTACCGATGCGGAATCAATTTCAATTTCGCGCAGCATCACCACCTGCGATGCCGTGTACGCAAACTGAACTCGCTCGCGACTCGCCTCGCCTCGCCTCACCTCGCCGAGGATTACCTGGCAACTGGCCGCGGCGTGCGTGACTGCATGCGGCCTCCACCGATCTGCGAATACTCTGGGCATCTCTCGATCTTCGCTATCGGTTAGAAGTTCGGAATGCGGTTACAAGAGTCACGCATGAATTTGGATATAATATAATGATATTTGAAAAGACATATACTCCCTCTGTCCGAAAATATGGTATGTATACATTTGAAAGAAAATCTTAGATTATCTAGAGTTTCGAAAGCAACTGGCAGTATTCGTTATATTGGTATTGTTTACATTAATAGCTAAATAACCTAATATATTTGACAGGCGTTGCTTTTGAGTTAAGTTGGAATTTGAAGACCAAAAGTTAGTTTTTTTAAGAAAAATTAAACGCTGTAATTTCAAAATGGAAAATTTTCACCCAAATAACGTGAATTTACAAAGAAGAGATGCGAAATCGAAGCAATTGACTAATGAACAACGTCATGGTATCTTGCGACACCTCATATAAATAAGGTAAAACTTCGTTGTGATGGTCGATTAGCTGAAAAGTATATGTTCAGAAGAAGCGTTCAACAAGGCTAAATCTCACTTTAATTAAATTTCGATTACACTAAAAGTATTTGTATTTAGTTATATTGTGATGATAAAATGAATTTAATATTTTTTTTATATTTAATTTTAGTTTTATTTGATTTTTTTCGCAAATGTACACCATATCTTCGGACAAAGAAAAATATTAAAATGCATACCATATTTTCGGACAGAAGGAGTATTTCTTTTTTGAACGTCGAGAAGCGTAACTCGTTCGAAGCGCGATGAACAATATTGATAAGGTATGGAATTTTCGCGATATTAAGAACGAAGGTAATCGAATTTTACATGCGAATCTTACGTAATATAAGCAAGTGGAGAGATGCGAGTAGAATACTATTGTACCTCAGAGATTTAGAGAAAGGGCATTTGAAAGATTTAGATAAAGACCTAAAGCGTTTCTATAAACGCTTTAACCGGGAATGACGGGTTAATTTGCCGTTGAAAAGTTGGAAAATGTTACGAATACCTCGACCAATTTACAGAGTAGTTGTTCAAACCATACTTTGAGATCATAACGCTTTGGTTTATTTGAAAAATCTTCAATTTTGAGTACTCATCAATGAAATTCAAATACATTGAGATTCTGTCGGTGAAATCTTACAAAGTTCAAATAATTTTGGACTTGAATTAGACATTTTCCATTATTGTGGTTCTTATATAATAACAGCTACCTAAATAAATGAATGCCCTCGTTTACGCATTAACGAACAAGAAATACCATGCACAAGGCATGCGATACAGTAACAATCATCGTGGAGAACGAAAAAGCCGCTATAGAAGCGCAGAAATCGCGATGGGGAAGTGAAATAGGGAACGAGACAGTGGCCGATACCTCTGCTCCAGGTTGATTGAGGTTCGTGGGTGGCCCTGGCGTCGATGTTGCCCGGTAATGCCCCCTAATCACGGCCAGCCGTTCGCCATTACGTTTAAATGCGATTTTCAGCGATACCTTCAGAAGCATCGTGCCTCTGGTGTAATTGTTCGTAAGCATCCATAGTTTATTTATTTCAATACGAATGGAAAAGATTTAGAAAAATCTACGTGGTATATAAAAATGAAAAGAATTATCGAAAAATGTAAATATAGAAACATATTTAATATAGAATTATATTAATCAACCATTTTTCCGGTATCCTAAGGCTAACGTCTGACAATGCTGAATTATTAATATTAATCGAATGAAATTACAGGCAATAAATTATAATAGACAGGAAGAAAACGAGAAAAAATTTCATCACGCACAAAATTTCACCGAATGAAATTCGGAGAAGTCTCCGCGGTTGTTCAGAAAATTTTTCAACAATTTTTTGATTTGTCACTAAGCGTTCGAACGCGAAACGTTAAATCGAATTTTGGTACTCGATATTCGAAACAGCCATAAGAGGGCCCATGTCCGACAAATGACTTCCGTAGTAATGAGTCGAGTCAAGATTGAACGTGTGGCTTTTTAAGCGCGGATATCGATAGACGAGCAATAATGATAATGGTAATGATTCGTCAGATAACGATCGGCGAATACAGAAACAAAACTGCACGGGATATCGATATGCATATAATAAGGGATGCGTGTTTGCTTGTTTTTCGCGGCTCGACAAGGTATTTATAACCGTTGCTATATTCATGCTTGCCAGATCGCGGCCCCTAGAAAAAACTTTATTTGCAACGTTAATGTCTTCGACGATGTATTAATAAGAAGACGTGAATCCATTTTGAGTCTTTACAACCAGCTGCTCGTGTTTTCTGCAACCGTCAATTTTATCTCTAATTCTAGCATCATGAATGCATTAACGGGCCCGCGCACGCTATTCAAGTATATTATAAATTTTTAATCGACTTGCCGAGAGTCCTATCATTTCCTTCGAAGCTATTACATTTTTGTACAATTGACTTTCAGAATTTTTTCCAAAAATAGCCGTCCAATCGTCTGTTCATTACACGGAATGGTCTTTTTCGTACAGAAATAACCTTGAGAAAGTTTGTTGAAGATTTCTTTAAAGATCAGATAATAAGAAGAAATTTGTTTCCTATTAATTTTTGTCTAATATATATAATCATATATATATATATATATATATATATACATATATTAAGGAATTTCTTTAATAATATTAATTACACATGTGCAATCAATCCAAGAGGTTCTCGTCACGTTTAAATTTATTTAGCGCCGTTTAATTTTAACAGAGAGATTAGTAAATAAATAATATTAGTATTAGTAAAAACGTAACATTTGTCATTAATAAAGAAGATAACAATTTACATTAATTTGCTAACTCTTTATTAAAATTATACAAAACTAAATAAATTTTAATGTAGTGTACGGAGACTTTTGAAGTGACTGTATTTATTAATTGTACTGATTAAATTATGTATTAAATTTTCATATGTATCTCTTTTTCGACAACAGAGCGCTGTTATACACGAGCACGGCGAACGTTTCATCAATGATGAAAGACTCGCAAAACTTGTGATACTTTCACCGTTCGTTAACGAGAAGAGCATTGACATGCATAGAATTCCTTTTGTCGAGTACGCGAGCACGTTTGCGCGTTTGTGAAATTCAACGAGGGAATGCTTTAACTTTGTTTAAACGTTCTAGGTATAAAATCCGAGGGAAACTGCACTGAACGTACGATACGGCGAACGAAACGAATTAATGGTTTTCAAGCTGATTTTTGCGTGTTTGCGCAACGGAGGCATAACGAGCAAACGCATTCGCTCCTAGTTTTGAAATAAAAAAAAAAAAGGCCGAGCCGTGTGCAGAAGTTGTACGAGGACTCGATGGCAAGTTTGATGAAAATAATGCACCGCGTTGTGGCAATTGCAACTTCAAGATTTTCCAATGTTCGACGGAAATTCCAAATTGGAGGAAATATTCTGGATAATATTCCACATTGCCAATTCGAATCGAAACTCGATTGCTGCAATGTGCCAGGTAGCTGGGCCATTACTCCGATCTCTTTTTATTACCATCGAAGGTTCAATGGCTCTATAATTCTGCCGTCGAAACAAAACTGCCGTTAGTTTTACTAACTATTTCACGCGGGCTACGGTTTTTCTGTGGCTGAATCCGGGCGCAAGCACCTCGTTCCCGAGCGCGGACAGTAGCGCTGAATTACACGTTGCTCTCGATGCTGCACGATGCCGGGAGAAACGGCGGAACATTAATAATTAGCCGTCGCTTTCCCTTGGAAAACCAGGAAAGCCTGAGGGATAGGAGCAGACAAGAGGCAGCGCGGTTCCGATTGCGCCGATAACGTTCGAATTACCATTCGTCCTTTCACGAGTCTTGCCAATCCCCGTGGCCGCGTACACTGTTTAATTTATCACATTGTATTGTGCCGCTACGGGGTAGTAATTTCGCGATATAAATCGTTTCTGCTCTCGTATAGCCAGCCAGCCGCGATTTACGCAATTTCAAACCGCGAATCCCGATGCCCGTTCTATGGAACGAGATCGTGGCGAAAATTCCAACTTGTCGTCGCGCGACGTGCAAATACTACCAACGACACATACGTACGTACGTACGTACGTATGTGTTTCACGATGCGTCGTTCGGTCGCCGACTGATTTTACGGTTCATTCAGACCTCTTAGCTCTACCAAGAGAGAAAGGTGCACGGGAGGCAGTTAAAACGCATTTAAAGAGAAAAGTCTTCATTATTCGCCGCGTAACGGACACTCCGATTCACACGGCACTGGCCGGTTTATTAATCGCCGGCGGCCTTCCTTCTCCGAATTGTCTGAACGTTTCACGCGCAAAAAACGTGAAAAGCGTTCCCTTTCTTTTTTTTTTCTTTTTTCTACAATTACGAGCGTAATAAACTTGGAGATTCGTTCTATCAACGAGATCCGATCGGACGGATTAAACGTCACGTTATGCGAAGCTTTTTTTTGATTTTAATTAATCTCTATAATCGATCGATCTGGTAAACGATTCGAAAAGACGCCAAGCCAACAGTGCTTGAGCAAAAAAAAAAAAGAAAAAAAAAGAAAAAAAGAGAAGAAAAAAGAAAAAGAAAGAAAAATGCGTGAAAAAGTTGCACGGGAAAGAAGGAAGGTTTAGGTTAATGTTCAACGAGAGAAGAAAAAGGAAGCAACGCGTCACAGCGGACGCGACTCCCTCCGGTGCGGTGGTTCAGAAGCTGCGTCAGATAGGCATCGCAGGTAGCGTGGAATCAATGCGCATGTGCGCGTGCCAGGTAGGTGGTAGCGAGCGCGCATGCGCAACAGCGTTTCATGTAAATCGACTGTGCGCAGTGGCGTTAGCGGCGGCGCGTTCGTGCTATTGCAGGCCGTACGTGTCGCGGCACGTCCTTGTAAGGCCACTTGCCTCCCGTCTAGTGGTGCGCACGCGTGCACGCCAGCGCGTTGTTGTATCAAGCGTGTCTAAGCGACGCGATGCGTGCTGCGCTCGTGTGCGTGTGCACACGTGCCGTGCAAGTGGCGCTGCCGCGTCGAGCCGTTTCGCGGGTCTCTCCGCCCGTGTAGTGGTGTAGTGCCGGCTGCTGTTCACTGCCGGTCGACTGACGCAACGCGCGCCGTGTACACACGCGTTTGCTCGTAAATCGATTCCGAGGGAACGGACGAGAACGAGTCGGAGCAAGAAACGGCCGCAGCTCGCCTTAAGCAAAAGACTTCTCCTGCACTAGCTCTCTGGCTCGTAACGACAGGCATTGTCGTAATGAACGCTGTTATCGCCCCGATCGTTATCCCTCTTCGCTGCCAGCTGGATTTCCATCGGAAATCGAGTTTGCTCGCTCGGCAGCTAAGCCACCGATGATTTCTAACGCATGACACTTTTGTCGTGTAGTTCGAACTATCTGCGGATGCAGCGTCTTTCTTTGTACATCAGAACTTTCGAATGTTTTTTTTTCAACTTGAACGATAGAAATCCAAGCAAATTGATTCTTTAATCGACAGAGAAGATCGTAGTGACGTTATTTGTATCGCGTTATTTGTATCTAAATTTCACGCGATTCTGCGAAGATCTCAAGGTTTCGTTCGCGTTGCCTTTTACATAAAAGTCCGACCGATCGATCAACTCCGATGAATTCGTTTAACGTTTGCCTTATGCTGGCTTTTGTTCGACTTTTCGGCCGGTAATTCGTTTCCTTTCCATTACGTGTAAACGAATGAACCGTGCCTCGATCACGCAATCAGACAAGAATTATGACTTCGGGAAACGATCTCAAATCATTCTTTTTGTTTTCCTTCCTGATACCACCATCGTAACGAATCGATAGCGTTTTACGTTGGAATGTATAAAACAATTCTTCAGGATCCATTTCACCTGTTTCGTCCTCGCATAGTATCTCTCTTTCCTTTGTTTCCCTCCTCGTCTCTCTCTCTCTCTCTCTCTTTCTTTCTCTCGATACGGTTAGCCACAAGTAGAGACTGTCGAAAGTGAAAGGAGTCGAAGAAATCAAGATGGATCATGCGTTCGTTATAAACGCAGGTTTCCTCGCTACGCGATCGCACGCACCTCCACCATCGTCCACCTTCTCTTCTTCCACTGGTTCAAGGACTCGTGGCGAGCGTGGCAGTCGATACCCAAGCATCGATAGCATCTCGCCGCTCGTGGATGACGTGGTGGATGAGGGGGGAAAAAAGACGAGTATCGGCCGGTTGTCCCGATCAAGTGAACCGTGTTAACGTCAGGCCTGTTAACGGGGAGTCGAATTAGTATCGACGAGGGTGAATCGATCGGTCGCTGTCGTGTCGCTCGTTTTTTCCCTCCTCCTCCTCCTCCTCTCTTCCCCCTTTTCTTCTTCTTCTTCTTCTTCTTCTTCTTCTTCTTCCTCCTCCTCCTTTTTCTTTCTTTTTTCGATCGTTGGCGAGCCGACGAGGTTCGATGTTCCCGCCGGGGGCCCGACCCCGTGACGCCCTCCGTGCACTTGTTGCGAACGGTGCCGTTAGAAAATACTGCATCCAGTTCCAAGAGAGCGGTGCCTGCGCGTTACTTTCGGTACTCGGGCCGCGTTCCATCGACGATTCCGTTATACGTTTCTCTCCGTAAACCCTAAACGACGGCTTTTATAATCCGGCATCCGTTCTCCCTTGGTCTTTCCAAAGTGTTCGCCTCGACTCGTTATTAAACGCTCTCTCTCTCTCTCTCTCTCTCTCTCTCTCTTCCACAAAGTGCTTGCGGTCCCGAGAGTTCTCCGGTTAG
Organism: Tetragonula carbonaria; assembly: GCA_032399595.1. NCBI lineage: Eukaryota > Metazoa > Arthropoda > Insecta > Hymenoptera > Apidae > Tetragonula > Tetragonula carbonaria. Next base: position 20,357,701 of record JAUCRC010000001.1, on the reverse strand, counting down.
ATTGGTTTCTCGCAGAGTATGCGAAACGATCGTTAAGAGAAAGTACGTAGGTGTATACAGTCGTCGGGAATCGTCGTGGATCTTTATAACGCGACTCGGCGGAGAGACCCGGGGGAATTCCACGTTTCACGTGGTCCTCGCCCGCCGTGGAGTGTCTTTACACATCGATGGAGAACCGAGAGGGACGAGGTGAAAGCAGGAAGCGAACTCGCGCCGGACCGTACTCGGATCCCATTCATTGATCGTGCTATTACTTGTTGCTTCATGGTTCAGGTGCTTTGAACTCGTACAACATCCCTCTTACGGTACACGAGATTCTCTCTGTTACGATTGGTAACTTTTCACCGTGAAAATTATCTTTGCCATTTCCTTGGCGTTTCGATCCTGCCGCATTTTATTACTTTTTAGGTCGTTCTCGACTGAAAATGTTGTGCCTTTCCAATTCGTTGGAGAGAATATCTCAAGTTCGAACGACGTTTCATTGCTAATTTTATGTTAAACATCTTCTTAGAATATTACGTTTTCGTTCTCTAAGATAGGAGCAGAATTGAAATATAAAAACTCGAGGATTGCAGCAGGATTAATAAAACGCTGAATTTGTTTCCTTATCTCTAATAGTGATTGATATCGTAATTAGTAGACTGCGAATATTTTATCCAAAATCTTTACGAACACGAATGAATCAATAAAAATCGCTTCACTGATTATAAATTATAATAAGTACTGTGCTTCATTTATTTTATGCATATTTTATACTTCACTTTTGCTCAAAATATTAGACCATCCTTTTGAGAATATTACATTCATTTGATCTTTAAATGTAAATTTTACTTCACCATATAAAAAGACAAAATATTTCCTCGAAAAAATATATAATTAACATGTTCTGATCATTTGAGCGGCAGTGTTTGTATTGTACGCATTCGTGCGTTTTTGCACCTTTCAGTATCTCACAAGCGTCCAAGAATCCGCAGTCTTGCTAATTTATTTCCACAATTTCCATTAACAAACGCCTTCTTAAGCGGCATTCCAGTCGCATGTGCGCGAAAGAAAAATGGCCAGAATCCTCCCTCCATCGATTGACCTGAATCATATCGACCCGGAATGTTCGATGTCATTACGCTTTTTGCCTGAATCGATCGTATCGCGAATGACGTTTGCATTTTTGTGGCTGAAAGGCGTGGGACGAACTTGCGATAGTTTGTGTCACTCAACGTTATTGCTCGTTATTACCTCCTTTGCCGTATGACGAATTTGATGACATTCAAGCGCTAATTCATTCGGTCAAGGTTCATTATACTCTCGGTTATAACAGCCGGGTCACTCATTATGCGTGCGCGGACCCGTTAGACAGCGAATGATGCTTGATGACGCATCGAGAAAACTTTCAACAGTTTCTCTTCTCAAATCGTATCAATTTTAACGCAATATCGTCCGAAACACGAGAAAGATGAACGTTTTACAAAATTACAGCCAATTTCCGACACCGGTTCAAAATACAATTTAAAGTCCAAGAATACTCGAGATGATCAAGTACATTCTATACTCTATCAAATCTCATTTGAACGAGTTTTGATTTTAATTTAACTTTAAATAATCTTGAATAGGTAATTTAAAGATGCGGAGAAAATGAAAAATAATATGCTTCGAGACATATGAAGAAGAAGAAGAGATAAGCAATTGCTACAGAGAATTTATCAATTTTAGGTAATTTAAAGATGCGGAGAAAATGAAAAATAATATGCTTCGAGACATATGAAGAAGAAGAAGAGATAAGCAATTGCTACAGAGAATTTATCAATTTTACGACATCTCGTTCTCGTTACGACATGACCAAACATTTAATAAAATCGTTTTTAACAGAAACTTCCGCATTTTCTGCTGGTTCGTCTCTAGGAACGCACGTGTTCATAGGAACACATTATGTCGTTAAAGTATCGAATAATTTTCTCTTCATTCGTCGCCATGATAAAGTTGCCGGCTTCACGTTCGTTCTCACTTCTATCACGGAGACCTTCTCGTTTTCTTCAAAGAAGCGAACTTCCTTCGTACGACACACTGATTATCGGGGTCTTTTCGAACAAATCGAAGTACAGGGCGGTATCTTAATTAACTTCGTTCGATGAACATCGGCGTTGTATTACACTTAAATATATTCAGCTTTCTTCTTCTTCTTCTTCTTCTTCTTCTTTTTCCCCTCTCCTTTCGCCGAGGAGATAAAAACGAAGATAGGCAGCTTCTTAGCGAGTATTCAGGAAAAAGAATCTTGTAAAACTGCCCACGACGCGGCACGGTGTACGGTTCTGAAAGAGGAGCCTCGGGAATCGGGAAGGAGATAATTCGATGTTTATGGTAATTCAAACTCACCACGGACAGAAGTTTTTATTTTTCTACAACGTCGTCCCGTTACGCAATCCTTGCATACTATTAAAGTACGGATTTCTTTTCCCACAGTTCTCCTGGATTATCGGTACGTGTCATCTTGAAAAATCGTCGACCTTCTGTTGGCCACCCCCTCCCCCCGCCCCCGCCCCTTCTCAGGAGTAGCTTAAAACGTCACGGAGGATGACGTCGGCGGTGAAGCGACGACCGGTCGTTTCGTAACACGACGAGAAAAACGAGCGGGCACCCATTTCCCGATTAGATTTCTGCCGCTTGCTATCGTCTCCCCCCCCCTCCTCTCCCGCTCTCTGCTCCTTCTGTTTTAATTATTCTTCACGACGCGGGTCCGGGGACCGGGAGAAGTATTGTCGAACCGTGTCTGTCGCGCGGGCAGAACATTCGTAGCAGCATCCCGGTCCAGACTTTCGCGGCGAGCCTTCTCCGTGTGCTATTGACCCTTTTTCACTACAGGTGAGCTGGGAGGGGCCTTGGACAGGTAGATACACCTAACCCGCGTACCGTAAGAATTGAGAGTCTAACGGGTGTTCGTGTGCGAACCTTATTGTACTCTTTTTTTCTGCTTCTCGATACGCGCCTTTCTTTTATATCTACTTCTTTTCCTTTCTTCTTTTTTCTTTTTTTATATTTTTCATCAGGTAATAGAAATGTTGTAATCTAATAATTAGCATCTGCAAATAAACAGGCATCTAATAACTAACTCGATGATTGTTAAATTTTAATTCCCCTTATCTTTTAGTTTGAATTGGAATTTTAATTGGAACACCCGATTTAAAAAGTGGAAATTCCAAAACGCGAAGCTGTTTGGAATTATACACGTGCATGCCGCGATATGACTGAAAAATCTTCGAACGATCATCCATCTCGTGGGGCAACCTTGTGCCAAACTTTAATTTAAACATAACTTCATCTACCGAGTACAAAATACTGCAAACATTTTGTCGCTATATGGTCTATGCAATTCAAGTTGTATCGAAAGATACAGAGACCACCGAGCCGATCGTAACTCGATCGTCACGGACAGAATGAAACGGCGGCGTTGAATTGAAAATCCGGCGTTGTAACGTGTGATCGCGAGCGCGCTCAGGCTACTCGGACTCGCGAGATTCGCCGTCGTCGTTGACGACACGTGCCCGAACACGCGTAGGCTGATATTTTTACGACCAGGCGCGGGCCCTGGAGCCCGTCGTTTAGAATCCTCGTTAAACGGCGGAGCAATTAATCTGGATGAAACTGGATGGGACAAGCACACCTGAATCAAGCGCGGCGGCAATTAGAGGCTCGCGTTATCGCTGACTGGCATCTCGCCGATGGGAAAAAGTCACCCGGTATGTGGCGCGGAACGATGCCGCGTAGATATGCGCCGGGAGTGAGCATAAGGTGCACAAACTACCCGTACATGCCCTTGCACAGTGTGTTCGAGTGTGTACGACACACGACGGCCGTGATACACGAGCGCGAGCCACGCGTGTGCGTGTCGAGCGTCGTTGTATCGTTATGGCCATTAACCACATTATGCTCGAAGGTGTTTCTTATAATGGACTCCTGTTGTTTATTAACGGGTGGCTCATCGCGGCGGTGCCTCCCTGCCCTAACCAGCATCCGGTTACAGGTCGTGTCCGAGCGACTTTGATTTCGTTCGAGCACAGTGGATGAAACTCGGCCGGAAGAGGCCTAAGACTTGTAAGAAGATCGCGGCGTCGCGGATTTGTGAATTCAACCGACCGGGACTGATGATATTCAGCCGAGGCGGTGGCTGTGGATGGAATGGAACGCCTAGACTCGCCGGGAACAAAGGAATACCTTCGGACTACAGATTGGTCTGTGGAAAATGACGAGCGGAAATTCAATTTGAAATGGACGATGGTTTATGGGCTAGGTGTCTTTTTATATCGGTGGAAGGTGCGAAATGATATTTAGAAATATATTTACGATTTATTTCGCTACTTCGTGCGGTGATAATATACTGGATTTAATAAACATAGGAGAATGGAGGTTCGTAGAACATTGAATCAGATCTGCTACTCGCAGTAAGGCAGTCTGGCGTTCGATAGAAGCTATCGAATTTAAAGATACGTGCTTAGATTAGATTTAGTTATCGTAATAAAGTTAGACTATTTAGCATCTGCTTGACCGCGTCAAGACGAAAACAAACCGATGAAGAAGACGGAAAGAAAACGTGACGAAGAAGAAACGGGAGTCGCCTGAAATATTAATCCCGACGAAACCGTCTGTCCGCTCCGATCAACAGAAAATTGCCTCAATTTAGTCGCTCGAGATAGCTATCGGTGAGCCTTTCCCCCCCCCCTGTTTCAAGGTATTCGCGTATCCTGCTGTTGATTATCCGCGACGTTGCGCAGACCGGCGGGGCTTTCGATCGCGAGGCGTGTGTTCGTTGCGGCATCGACGCACGTGCGTCCGCGCGGCGCGGCGCGGCGCCGCGGGAAAGGCGCGTGCGGATTGCGAAATAACGAATTTAACGAAGCCGGAGAGAGAGAACAGGTGTACGCGCGGCACGATATTGGAAACTGAGAGGCCGCGCGAACGCGAGTTTTAATAGTGTTTCCACTGCTCTGACCCGACCGAGGCGTAATAATCTGAGCCCGAGGGAACGTGTACGTGACCACGCGCGAAATATAATCGGTCGTTTTATAAGCACGACAACCGGTATTCAGGCGGAGATAAGTCGGAATACAAGTAGCTGGTAGCCTACGGGAAAGAAAAAAAAAATCTCTGGATGTGCAATTGATAATGACTGCGAGAGTATCATCGATTATCGCGTCGCGGCTCGACCGTCGTTATTACGCGTATCTGGTTTAGGTTTCCCCGAGTAATCTAACGGTAGCAGTTGCTTTCTGGCTCGGTGAATATTAGGTTGGCTTAATGGCGATCGCGTAACGCCATCCCTCGCGAGACACCGTTTCGCCACTCGCCAGTGCAACAAAGTTTCACTCGCTATAGTTTATCGATCGGTTCGACGTGTGGTGAGAGCACCGCGTGGTGAGAGCGCGCGCCGCGCTATCTTCGAGAGTTTCGAGATTTCGCGAAGGTAGAAAAGGGTGAGGGCTGGGTAAGTAGGCGCCAACGATAATAGATACGGCCGACACGATAATCCTGTCGCATAAATACCGTGATCAGGACGGTGTACGCACCGGTCGTTCGATTTTAGTGACCGTTCGCCGTGGCGTTTCTCTTCCCTCTCTTACCGAGGCAGGCATTACTTCGTGGTACTACTTTATCTGAGCGCCAACGAACGGCCGCCGTCCGATCGATGAGTCCCGGCGAACCGTTCACTTAGCCGCTCATTACATATTTTGTTGTGTTCTTTCGTACGGCGGACGTAATTGCCTCTGCCTATCCGGTTTGCCCGTCCCCGTATTTATACAACGGGCGTTTAGAAGGCACGCCGATGCGGAAAAGCTGGATCTCTCGCTGGCGTATCGGCAGTCTGATTGATAATCACGTCGTGTAAATATCGTGATTATCTAGCGCAATCTCCAGCGAGATTGCCGTTATCGGAGAGCAAGTTGTTCGCTCTTCTTTTTCTTTTCTTCTCTCTCGCGTTTCTGCCAGGATTCGTGGACAACTTTGACTCTTTTTACTTCTCTGCACACGTCTACGTTCGTTATGCCACGTTCCGTTTTATAGACTCCGTTGAATACTTTGTTTACGTGTTTATTCGAAATACATAAACCTGGGAAACCCCTTCGTAATCGGAAAGAAACAACACTAACAGTTCGCAGAATTGGACGTTCGTTGGAGGGAAACAAAACGTTCTTTCTACTATTCTATTAGTTAACAACGCGATTATTAAAGATCTGAAAATGTATTGACAAAAGTAGTTGCAGATGCGGATACCTGAGATGCTGATTTATAGAGCTATGCAAGTAAAACTAAATCTGACTGCTGTACGAGACTGTCAATTTAGAGAGATAGTCCCAGTATTTTATTACAGTGTAGACCTCTAGAATTGGATTTTATGGATCCAAATGTTTCCGACTACTACTACCTACCTATATGCGAGAATCAAACGTCAACGTACACCTAAACAACAAGTTTCAGTTATCATACGATCTACGAGTCGTCGTAAATTTTCATTTCGTAATTTACGCCTCGTTCGTTGTGTCGACGTACGAATCAAAGGATCAACCATCGAGCGATACGCTAAATTGAGTCTAAATAAAGTCTATTCAACGCGAGATCGTCCATGCACCATTCTTCGTTCACGCCAACGTTCTCGCAAAAAACTACAGAAACTTTGTCGGTTCGAACGAATTTCTTCCGCTCTTTCCCTCGCTGCTTCCCTTTTCTTCGCATTTATTACGCAAAAGCAGTGCCTAACGCGACACAGCTTCTTCTTGTATCTCCGGGAGCCAGCGTAGCGATTCGATCTCTCGTTCCGGTTATACGCGTGCTGGCCCTCGCTCGCTTCTTCACTTTTCATCATTTTATGGTGGCGCGCCACTGTACTCTCCGCAGGCAATCCGCGTCCGCCCACCCTTTTTGCTCGCGTTTCATTCGAACACTGTGGTTTCCTCGACGTTGTTTCGTCGATTCTAATTCCACCGCGTCGCGATTTTTCCGTCGATCGGCGACCGCGATCATCCTTGGCTTTTTCCCCGTCGTGGATTGTTCATCGCTATCGACAGGAGGATATATTTACGTAATGCGGATCTTTGACGATCTCATCTCTCCTCGGTGAAATGTCAACGATTCCTAGCCTTCCTAGTGGTATGCAAAGGTACGTAAGTACATTGTAGTTGTTTATTTCATCGGGTATCAGGTGTAACTATCGCTTTCGTTTTCACATTGGTCTTTTTTTTTGATAAATATCTTGATCATTTCGTGTCTGCTGTATGTATCCGATGCTCTGCTTTATTTTTCTAGCTCTATCGAATCAATTATTCTTCGTGCTCGCGCGTCCGCCACGAAATTAACATTCCTAAATCATAAATTCAGAATTCATGTGCCAGGATCTGTCCCAAGTAACCAATCGTGCGTTTCACCGTTACAGCGACGTTTACGACAACAAAATGGAACGTCGAACATCGGACGCGTTCTAAAACGTTCCCGTCAACGTTCGACGTTATCCACCGTTGATCAACGCTTCTCGTAAACGAGAAGCTGGCGTTCTCAGGGTGCATACGGTATATCCGAAGTCGCTATCGAAGAAACATGCAAAAGTTAGACGCGAGTCACGCTCGATGCACCTGTGTAAACCGGCCATCTCACCGGCGAGTTATTATCGCAGCGTTCGTTCGTGGCAAGTTACGTGAAATTAATCCCCGCGAAACGGACGACCGACGGGAGAAGCGGGGAAGAAGAGCATAACAACGAATTACCGATGACGAATACTGCGATCATGATTCATCGTAATTGTCCTGTTGGAAACGATTATCTGGCGGCGCGACGAACCGAGGTAATTCCGCGAACACCAGATCGAAATTAGATCAATCGAAATTCCGCCGTCTACCCAGTCGCTGCTCGTTGTTATCGCCGATCGCCAGGATCCATCGTGTTTTAATCGTTTCGCCTTTATCGCGGGAATCTTGCTCGTGTCCACCGTGGCTCGCGTTTAATTAAATTTTACGTTCGCTGCGTTAAAAGCTCGTTACGTGCGGCGTGTACGAATTTAATCGTATTACGCTTCTGGGCTGAAAGAGAGAGATAGAGAGAGAGAATGGAAGAGAGAAAGAGATAAGAGTCGATAAGAGTCACGCAGTGGAATTGTTTCTTGCATGACGATGAAGATCAAAAGAACGCAACGTTAGATGCAGACGAACGATCTTTTCCCGTTGCGATCTCACAATCAATTGTAAAATAATTTCTAAACGAAAAGACAAATTTCACCACGCCAGTATTATATAATCGGAAAAATAGACATCTATTTATATATTCAATTCAATGACATCATCTAGTAGAAAGCAATAATAGTTAACCAGTATCAATCATATAAAAATCAGATCAATACCAATTAGAAAAACAGACATCTATTTATATATTCTATTCAACAGATCACATCAACTAGTAGAAAGCAACAATAGTTCACAAAATCAGTCAGTATCAGATCAAGATCATACCAATCAAAAAGACAGACATCTATTTACGTATCTTACTCAATAGTTAACAAACTATCCTACTTAATAGTTAACAAAAATCGTTTTCTTTTTTCATGTCAAGAAACAGATTTGCTCTCCAAAGTCCAAAATGTAAATAAAGTGTAAAACAAGGCTCTAGTTGGAATAAAGACAGTTTAGAATAAAGCGCGCAGTCCCAATTCCCAGAACCGATCGAGAAACTAAAAAGGATAGCGCGTGCGACACTACGATTATTCCTCCTTCAACAATCGCGGTCCGTAAAAATCCATTCAGTTTTCGACTCTTCAGTGTTCTTCCATCGAAGATCAGCAAATATCAGTATGTTATGTGCACGAAGCGACGCAAGACGAGATCGCAGCCAAGAATCTGCTCTCGTCCGCGTCTCGGGTCTTGAATCGGTGGAAAGAGGAAAGAGTGACAGGTGCGGTTAATCGATACGGGTGAAAGGGATTGGTCGTCGCGGTGGCGCGCAAAAACTTCGCACGCGTTAATCCGTGCCGAGCCCGCGTATAATAGGCGCTGGCCGCAAGAAACAGCACCGCGGACGCTTTGCTCGTTGGCTATTAATTAGCCCGTTCGAGAAAATCGTTACGCACGTACGCGTTTTACACCGGGACGTAATTCATTGGCAGCGACCTATCGGTGAAAATGTGGCTGATTTATAAGCCACGGGGGCAAAGAACGCGATCGAGAGGAATTCCTGCGGCTGCCAGTTTCTTTCCCCTCGTGTGGTCGAAAATTCGCATGCTCGCGCGAATCGGTGGGTGGTATTGGCGCGAAATTGGTCAACGCGTTCCTCGACTTTGGTTCAGCTAGCGCTTGTATAGGAATACATGAATAAAAACGAGCGTATTATGCTAGCGGTTACATCATCGCCCGGTTACGAAAGTCCTCCAGGGAATGTCGAATCTCTCTCGCGGAGGCGCGTTTAAAGCACCTGCTGGTTCTATCTACTTGAATTTGTCATCAAGGTCTTGCTACGTCCAGTCGGTATGTTCAGAAGAGAAAGGTGATAGAAGAGAAGAGAAAGAAAGGAGGAAAAAAAGAGAAAAAAGGGGGAATACATCCCAGTACAGGATAAATTGGAGGAAGCGAGAAAGAAAGAAAGAGAGAGAGAGAGAGAGAGAAACGATGGAGAAAAGGTGACACTCGGAGGAGGATTAGTTCTTTTCAAAGTGGCCGGAGTCTCACGGTGCTTAATATCTCGCAGTGAATCATAAATAATCGAGCTGATAGCCGGTTTCGAACGCACGGACGAAATCCTTCCCGGGAGATCTCTTTCATAGTTCGTGAAACGGGTATGAGATGTAACGTGGGGCTTCATCGGCCAGATAGCAGCGGCGTTTGCAATTAAAAAACGATTTAAATGCTAATGGTCGCGCGTAATTAACACGAGTCACACGCGAGCGGCGCCCTTCTGCTTCGCTTCATCCACCTCTTCCTCCTCCCCTTCTTTCTCGGTTGCCGATTATTATTTCACCGGGCCAGGACGGGGTTAAAACGCCGCCGAGGGGATCCGACCGGGAAGGGAATATCGATTTTACGAGGTGCACGTCGAAACCGTCGATGGATTTGTAATGAATCACTCCGCGGGTACGAAATCCGCTGTCCGGATCCAGTGGATCGTTAATAAAAGTCATTGCAGTTGATGCATGTCCATCTATTGCCTTTTCGTTACTATATGTTCCTCGAATGAACCGGCGAACAATTCCGTTTTTACATTACAGAGCGGCGTTAATAATAATCGTTTAGTATTATTTTAATAAGATAATAAGACTAATGCTATTTCATAGCAAACGTAATACCGACCAGAAGTTTGAACGATTGCATTTCATATTTAGTTTAATGTTTCTGTTGCTGTATGTTAATTTCTGCGCATCTTGTTACACTATACAACACAATGATAGATTATTCATGTTCATTTCCTATACGTTAAAATATTCTAGACAATCGTCGGACATTGAAAGATCTGTGAATGTCACACGTGAAACGTCTAACAACACTTAAACGCTTAAACCGGTAGTGTACATAGTGTTCCGTGAAATCGCGTTTCACGTAAATATTATTCAAACGACTAGATTACAAGCTCATTCGTAAGCGAAATTAAATTACTCAAACTACTCAACGTCTCCTCTTTCCGAGACTACAGAATTGCCGTAGGAATTGATCACATCGAGACCTCTTGCCATCCGGCTGTATAATTGAAATGTCACCAGGAAGATAACGAGAGAAGTCACGCCATTAAGCCAGAAGTCGTGCCTCAAGCCAGCTTTTACGAATTGACAGTTCTCACCGATTAGCGGTTCCTTCTAAAACCGGCCGTCGCGGATCGCTGCCAGCACCAGCGTTTACAACACGCGCAAGTCCCGAGGGGAAAGCAATGGAAAATGGAATTCGAGGAATCATTAGGTCGGTCCGATTCGGCCGTTTAAGTGGTCCCATGGTTCCATTTGTACGTCGCATGAGCTATCGCGGGATATCGCAGCGACACGTATTTTCTCTCGGCAGCTGTGCGTGTAAAAATTGTAATAACAGTTATCGCCGTGTGTCAATCGGCGCCGATTGAGTATTCATTAATTAAATAATACGAGTCGGTGCGACCGCGATAAGTGGCCCAGTGCGGGGCCCACGCTTATCCGCCGGGGAAATATACGACCACGACTTCCTCGGCCGATCGCATCGGTCCGCAAGAAGAACAAGAAGAACAACGCGTCGCGGCCCCGGGTTGACTTCTACCTGACCGCGACCACTGCAGCACCGACTGCAACCGGGGGGCAAAAAACTTTATCGTCACGAACAATCGGTTGGATAATACTCGATAAAGGCGCGTCGAGAGACGAATCTGGTCCCACTGCTCTCGCAGAGGCGGTCCTACTATATTAAATTCAACAACGTACACCTCGATACGACTGCGGAACGTGGAACACCCCGATCAGCTATAATTGACACCCAGTTTGCCTAACTGTTTCGTGCGATTCGTCTCGATAATCTCGCATCTGCCACAGAATCGTCTAACTAGGCGACGCGTATACGATCTTAGAATATCGTTACCGAGTGAACATTATACGGCAGAGTGGTGAATTGATTTACAGCAGTTTCGATCTCTGCTGGCCGATTAATCGATCTGCCCCGTGTCTACCAGTGCTAATTACTTTTCTCTTGGAGTTTAATAAGCCGTCCCGTCAATTAGAAGACGGTCTAATCGAACGCATACAGGTGGTCGTCGCGTACAGCGCCTTGTCGGGCTTGATGGCCAATCCGTGTAGAACAACCGTGAAGGGGCCTTGCCCTTTGGCCCGGACAAGGCCCCTTTTACCCACTGTTCCTTAAATCTCTCTCTCTCTCTCTCTCTTTTGTTTTGTTCATTCTACGAGTGCCACGAGCGGTCAGGCATCGTCCGGTTCGACGAACGATTCGGTTACGTCGATGCTTGACCCCCAACCGCGGCTGTCGAAGAGCCGCGCGTCGATTAAGACGTGACCGATGAACAGCAGGCTTATCGGGACAACTCTTCCAGGCAATTCCAAGCCGTGTGCTCGCAGGGGTTGTGGGCGAGCCGTCTACGTGGGCGTACGCAGATCGTTTCCCCCCTTCTGTCTCGACCTTCTATTTCTCTTGCTTTTTTCTACGAGCTCGTTCTTCGGTTCACTCGCGTGGATACGATCTTCACGAGCGAGAGTGGTTCTTCGAACGCTCTGCTGTGCCGTCGAAAATGAATTCCATCGGCTGTGCCGCGTTCCGGGCCTATCTCAGCCAGCGATGCATGACTCTGTACTACGTGTGGTCGGACTGACGGGTTTCCTCAAAGTTTCCGACTGTATCTACCTCCACGTATCGAAAACGATCGTTCTGGCTTTCTCGGCTAATTCCCGAGCAATTAACAAATCAATTTATTCCGAGAGCCTATCTAGATTTCGTCACGGGCTGGTCATTGTATCGACCGCGTTGGCTCGGTTCGGAGTCTTGCAGCGTGATAGAAATGACCTCGAAAGGGACGTGCGTATACATTCCGTTTCAAGAGTCACTCAACAAAGGTGGTTTTTTTCTACATTTCTCTGAGAAATAAGAATATTATAACTTATAGCTTTGAATATGATTAATTGAAGATACACACCAACGAAATACTTACAAATATTTGAAAAGGTCGTCGCTCCTTTCGAAATCTTGACGTGCTCTAAATTTTGAAGCGACACGCGTATGCGCGTGCGCACGTCTACTCGCAGTTTACGATAACCTATCACGCGGAAACGCGTGAACGACGCAGCGAGCGTGAGAAAAGGTCGAATTTCTAACAGATTTTCATGGCGAGGGCGATCGTAAGGACGACAGGGAACGAGTCTTCCCAGAATCTGATACGACAATCCGGAATGGGATCATGAATCCGGTTGGTCGTTGAACTTACTCACGGCCCTTTGCACTCGCCATAACGAGGATTTTAACACCCTCGCCCTGCACGGTCGGCCTCTTTGCTCCGTGCCGAAGGGTATCATTTCCACGGGGCAGCGTATTCCGTGCATGGGCCGTGTCGTCATCAGGGCATGCTCTTAATTCTTCAGATAAGAAAAATCAGGTGTTATGGCTGGTCTCTCTGCGAGCCAGGACCAGTACGCTTCTTGAAACTCACCGGTACAAAGATCATTGCGGATAAGACTCTCGGTGTTGTTCCTTTGGGTATATACGTACCACGGAAGATCTTCAAGTTCCTCGTTCGTGATGTGATTCGTGGTTCTAGGTCATGGTGCTCTTTGTGGTACTCGATCCACAAACGTCGCGTCGCGGCGGAGCAAACCGACCTCAAGGGCCTGAACGAGCGTGGGCCTCAAACACTACCCGCTACGACATCGTACCCTACTTCTAAGAATTTCTCTTTTCTCTTTTTTTTTTTTTTAGTCAGATGTGTCGTGTCGTACGAAACGTACGAAAGTAATGTTCGTACGAAGGGAACAGTAAGAGTTCCGAAGATGGTAACCATTAATAGATAATCAACGTGTTGAGTAGTTTTAACAGGCAATCTTCTGTTACGTCTACCACTAGCCGAAAACTTATTGAAATCATTCTCAAAAACGATTCTTGCCAGATGAATTTTACTGTCAATAAATGGTAGTCCATTACCATTTCATCGTCGAAATATAGAATCTTAAATTAAATCGTCACACAGAGCGAACGATCTGAATAATTCGTTCTTCTTATGACGTTCGTAAATTCGTTCCTCTTCAGAGTCTGAAGTGCCGACCAGGAGAAAAATCACTGGTTTTTTTAGCGAATTCTACGCTTAACACGTTAAATACCAAGCCTGTTTTGTCTTTCTTTTCGTTTAGCCCGCGAAACCTGGTTTCACCGATATGCTGGTGGTCGGAGATCTATGTAAGGTTGCGATAAGACTGCATGCGATAAGACTGCATGTATATCTTCAGATATATTTTTTGTATGTATTTATCGCAATCTGTATTCTGTATTCTTCTAGTAACATTTAGGTACATTATTTTATGATTTCCAAATTATTTAAAATTTATTAATATGTACTGACGCGGTCCGAACGGAAAGCATAATGTCAATCACCGGTAACGTGTTAATGAATAGAGAACTATACTAATTGTAAGTAAAATGATACGTCTGCACAGACGAGAAAAAATTAAACCTGTTTAATTGTTACAAACAAGCTAAATAATTGTCGAATAATCTTCAGAAATATAGAAAATAATTTAATTGTCATTAATAAATTATTGAAACCATGAAATAGTGTTTGCAAATATAAAATAATCAAATTACTGATTCAATTGTTATATACATAAATAGTTAAAATATATAAAAATATCATAGAAATGCAAACGTAGTTTCACTTTACAAAAATATAGAAATTACAGTAAAAAGTCTAAAAATCATCAAATTATTAATTACTGTAGTAAGCCATATTTCGAACCATGGAATTAATTAATCTTGATCGGTACGAAGACGAAAAGTAATTATCAATTAAACTTCCGTCCCGTGCGCAGAAGAGAATAAGTTGTCCAATTGTTACAAATAAAATAATTTAATTATTATAAATGAATTATTATGAACTATGCATGAACTATGCTTGAGAATGCAGTCATTCATTCAATTGTCTAAGTAAATAGTTAAATAATAAATACAAGAATATTATCGGAGTGCATTATTTTACAGTTTGAATAATTCATTTGAAACAATTAAATTATTTTATTTCTACAATATTTCCAGACATTATTTAATAATTTTCACAACTTTTATATTACAATTAAACAATTAAATTAATTATTTCATTCAATGATTCACGTCGTTTGTCTTAAATATATTGCTCAAGTCGTTTGTTACAAATTATTGGTTAAAATTTAGTAGCGTTGGCGTGTAGAATCTGCCTAAATCGATATGGTAGAATGTGACATGAAAATGGTAGATGATCTCCAAAACATGGGACACAAAAGAGCATTGGATGTTCGGTCTACCCCAGTTAGTCAATGGTTGAACCACATGCTAGCCATAGATAAGAATTGCCACATTATCTGTGTGACACGTTGCCACGTGTAAATGCTCACACGCAACCAGTTACCTGGTTACATTTCGTTAATAAGACGTCTGCCTACGTGCATTTACGAGGCCCTTTCCTTTGTTTCTTTGCCGTCCATAAAACCGAGAGCACGAACGTCTATCTGTCGCCTTTAATTTGACCCGCGGAGAATTAAACAATTACGACATAACCGGGCGTAAGGATCTCAGAAAAGTTGGCCTCGGGGTTGATTTCTCCTGGTTTACTTCTCGAAATCGTATCGTTGTCCCGACGTGGCTCGCGTCCCAGAATTCCTCTCAAATTCACAATTTCGCTCGACTTCTCTCACCCCGGATCGAATCGGCCGTGGCCACTTATCTCTCTCGTTCGTTTAATCTGATCCGCCTTTGATCACGATTTATGATAATCGGCGCTGACTCGAAGATGAATACGTTGAGCGATCGAACGTTGTGATTAGAACGACTCGTAGTGTAATTGAGATTCTTTTCTTGCTAGTTCGAACTCGTTCGATGCGTTGTATCGCGGTAGTATGTACGATTCGCTCGCGTGCTCGCTTCTCGTAAAGAGAAACGAACTGGAATGAGGATGCTCGCGCCGCCCCGGACGTTTCCATCGCTTCGCGGCAATTACAACTCGATTACAAGGTTCGATCGTGCGATTGTCGGTGTCAACCAACAGGCCTTAATTATTTTGTCACGCGAAACCGTCAATTGCTTGGAGCTTGTCACTGATTGTTGTCCGCCATAAGTGCCGGACATGCGAGGAATCTTGTCGCGTTTATATTCTACTGCGTGTAAACTTGCTTTTTGATAGGCAGTGTATAAACACTTGAGTTAATTTCCAGTACACTTTCGCATCTCGACGCACGAGTACTTCGTAATCATGTTAAAATCAACCTCTAATTTATCCACATCCAAAGAAAGTGTAAGAATCATACAAGTGCATTGTTGAAAATTTGAAAGATTATTTGTAACATCATTCTTTCATTTCTACATACTTAGTACATTAATTAGAAATGAAAGTCATAAATATAACATTGTCACTTAGAACTTTTTAGAATATACACGAAAAGATTTACGTCGCCCGAAAAGCGAAGAGTGCTCCAAAATTTGGAGTTTATAGTCTGCAAACGTATGCACGAAAATAAATGTGATTTCTACGAACCTAAGAAAAAGCTAATAGTTACAAAAATAACCCAATGGAAATATTTCCTACGCAACGTAAAATCATTCAAATCTCTGAGTCTCAATCTGCTTGATCCTCGATCACACCGTGTCTCGATTGTTAACTACTTATTATACGACGTCGTCGCGAAGGAAAGAGACAAAACAGAAAGAAAAAAACAACTGGAGAACAGCCGTCGAAGCACGGCGACGAGGTTAGGTAGCGGGCGAAGGGCGGTGTTGTGTGAGGGCTGCGCAGGAGGAAGGGTACTCGCGCGACGCAACCGGAGATACGCGGCCTCGGCTAAAGGTGGCACGCGGTAAGCAAGTACCAGCGGTGTGCTGCGCTGTCGTCGGCGAGGATATACGAGCGATCGCGCGCTGATGAATCGCTCGAAACTTGGGGACGCCCTGGGACGGTGTGGTATCGGCGCTGGTGTAAACGGAACCGTAAATCGTCGGGACGATAAATGACAATTGCGGCTGACACGATCGGCTGCCGTCCGTAGTGTCGAGCGAGCTCGTACGAGCGGGGGGTGAGGTAGCCAGCCGAGGGGTGCTAACGCGGAGGTAGCCGGACGCGTGGGCGGACGCGAGATAACGCGTCGCATTACGTGGGACGTTAATAAATTATTATTGCGCCCCGCGAGATCCCATGCCGCGGAGTGATATCTCCATTGTCCTTCGACGAATTAATAGCCTGCGCGCGAGTAGCGTACGCGCGCGCACCACGCGCCTCGTTCGCCGCGAAGGAATCTCGCGGAGCCGCTCCTCTTTGGCTCGCTCGTGACCTAATGATCGACGAGGATGTTTCACCTCGAGTCGAGGACGTTGATCCGCGATCGCGAGATTTCGCGAAAGCGCTGCCTGATGCGTCGCTCAGTGGTGCGACGTTGCTCGATAATTCGTTCGATCTCGCCGCGCGGAGATACCGTTCGCATAAATTATCGCCGCTGACCTGACGTACGAGAACGTTTTACACGAACGTTTATGGGATATCAGGGCCGGTGCCGTTACGCAGCAGCGGTAAGCGTGAAGCCTCTCTGCCGAGGTGAAAAGAACAATGTGGCGAGATCGAGATTAACTCGGATGGCGCGGAGGATAGATGTCTTCATTGTCGCCTGCATGTGCGGCGACGCACAGCCATTATCCAACCGGGAAAACCAGCGTCGATTATCTGTTATCTAACGAGGAACGAGTTTACCCGTTTCTTGCTCTCAACGAGAATTCCGTGTCAGTTGACCGTGTCGGCTGACATTCCTACAGCGACCATCCGCTGAACAATAATTCATCGTGCAACAAGCAGGAGGGGAGCGAAGAGTCTGTTGTTCTCCTCCTCGAACGATCCATCATCGTAACAATTAGCCAGACTCGCGTTTCTTTATCGGCTCGAATGTGGAAGGTGTAGGTGGGAGACGGGCCTCGGTTCCCGAGGATGATTCAACCGCACGATTACATCGATAGCAGCGGAGAATACCTTTGTCCAGATTTGGACAAAGAGCTGTGCTTTATGACTCACTGCCTCTTCGTGCTTTTGGTCGCTTGCTCAATTATGCGAAAATAATTTTTTTTTTTTTATTGCAACAACGTCTATGTGTGCTTGCTGCGAAGAATGTTTCTTCGTTTGTTGCACGTCTTTTGAGAATCTTGTAAAAGAAAGTTCGAGTTAACTCATAGCCAAATTCGCCAGTTTAATATATCTTGCATAGTATTCTTGTTAAGTCGATAAATCAGTTTCTGTCATTTTTATATTCTTCTTCTGTATCTCCACGAGGCATAGCGTTTTAAAACTGAAAAACGTCTTCCACTAAGAGGGAGTGAAGGAGCAGTGACGTCTTTCTGGCATCGTGACAAATATCAATAACTATTGCTTTGCGATATTTTGACAAAATCTTTATATAAATATTATTTATTCGGTGTACGTGTAGTTTATGAAAAAGGGGAAATATGATGAAAGATACAAATTCCCCGGGTTCCGTACATAATCATAGGTGAATTGAACCAAACGATTGCTTAAAACTTTTGCTACTTTGAATTATCCCTGATATCTGAATAATCCGCGATTTACATTTCACAAATCAATACGATATATATAAAAACCCTAGTCTTTTCCGAACAAGTAAAATAGTAGACACGATATCGTGTCGCGACACTTTCAATGGTTCATTTAATTACTAAACCCTATTGCCCCTTATTTTTTATGAAATTATCATAACAGGTTACGATCGTTTTGAGTACCGGACACTGAGAAATATATAATTCGGATACCACAATCTGCCAACGTCTTGGCCTTACGTAACTCGAAAGAAAGTTAATTCGCCAATCGATATTGCCTCGATTTAAAATTCCAATTCGGATCAGTCTAGAAATTCGCGCAACCTTTTCTCATTGATCTGAATAGAACTGCCGTGTTAATTGATCGCAACAGATAGACAACGCAATGTGTGCTTTTTCGGCGTGTATTTGTAGGCGTACCGACAAACTCACGATCGACTCGCGTATTTCATATCGGCAGACTGATTTACGGGCTCTTAACAAGTATCCATAGATTATCTGGCACATATTTTCAAATTAGCGACATCATCGACGATCCTCGTTGTTCGATTTTCCTTATCGCGGCCAGCGTCGCGGTACCATACATTCCCCAAAGGCACTCATAATTACAAGCACTACATCAAAATCCGATTCCCGGTTCGTGTCTCGCTTCCGCGAATTTTACAGCAATAAATTCGTGGTTGAAGATCATTCTGCGGTCTCATCTCTCGGTCTCACCTGCGACCATCGCAACCTGGTAGCACCTGCCGAGCGAATCGCTTGCGATTCGTTGGTCGACGGTATCGTTACCAAAATAATGAGATTAATGCCGTATTTGTAACGAGAATTAAGAATTACTTTCTTAAGTAGTACTTAAATTACTTTTTTAAGTAGTTTAAAAGCATTTGAATCTTTCTATGAATAATTCTCACTTAACTTCTTGCCTACGTGTTTCGAGTAAATTTCATGAAAATAAATAATAAATAACAGTGAGTAATCATGATATAATATATCTCACGAATGAAATGAAAATGAACATTTCAGTTACAATTTTAAACTTACGATTAGATGCAATATTTTCTCGTTAAAAGAACGAGTTCTCTTTAATATTCAATTAAGACAATAATATTTAATAGTTTTGAATTTTTGAGAGGGTTAATTGCTCAGAGGACACATTCGCGGTAACTATAACCTATAATAGTAGATAGTAGACGCCCCCATATAACAGTCAGACATAATAGCGTTCGTGTATGAACCTGATGCGTTCAGTTGTGTGTCCTTTATAAATAGATCGCGTATGGTGTTGGACTAACAGCTCGTCCTATGTTGGTGCAATGGTGGTTTCGCCGTAGTGGCGCAGAGTCGCTATTATAAGGATCGCAAATCTGTCATCGATCGCAAACGGACGTCGAGGAAGCGGGAGACGAAACAGCGCGAGCGAAAATCCCACTTCTATCGTCGAGTAACTGGACACAGGGAAAACTTCCGGTCTATCTACTCATCGAGGAAACGCCACCTGTCGCTCGTGTGTCTCTCGTCGATCTTGTTTCACCGACGTCCGTCGTATGTTCTATCGCGGCAGATAATTGATAAGAACAATGCTCGATGACGCGTATGAATAACAGAGAAGAAAATTTCCTATGATCATGATCATACGCGTGATCTAACAGCTGAAATTGTATATTCGTTACAAAGAAGCTGGTTTGACTAACTGCGTGAGAAAATAGTTTCGTTTGAAACCTGACAGACGTATCTATCAAAATTTAGCAACTCAGACCCTCCTATCGTAGGAGATAGAACATTTAATCCGATGGTGAGTACACGTCTCCTTAATATCCGACACGAGCTTCATAATTAAGACAGTCCGCCGACGGAGATACATAATGCTAATTAAACAACAGATAATTTATCCATTACTGTCTTCGCAGACGGTAATACGGTGCCTCTAAACGACTGTCTCTCGCGTGTATTTATAGAGTGGTTTTCGTTAGCAGTGGAACCCCCATGAATCAACAACGCGAAGCGCGGCCATCTCATTGAAAGGCGCGCGAAAACGGCTGAATGGGTTTCGCAGAAGCGTATAATGGAAGCGTGGCCACCTCCACCGAGCGAGCACCGTTCGCCAATCACGTTTCTGTCACCGTCGCAATGTCGGTCTCATCGGTTGAGCCTGTCGCCGCGATATCAGGGGAAACGGCCGCCTCTGTCGCGGAACAGTGGCCGTCGTTGTTCACCTAATGGGCTGCGCATTTCTCCGTCCGCTTTCACAGCCAGCTGATTATGACATGTTAGTCGCGACTAGAGCGGCAGAGAGAGAGAGAGAGAGAGCACATACTACGTGCTCCAGCTACCGTAACGCCATTTGCCCGGCTAATGACTCGCGGACACTCGGTTACTACATAACATAGTCGGCCCTTCTTCGCGTAGCGGCTCGCAAACGACTCTATTCGACTATAGGAGAAAGTGTCATTCGCATTAAACGAATATTATTCGAACGTTTCTGTTTCACCGCGTACCGTGTACGTGTAATTTCCTCGTGTAATTAGTCACGTCACTCGATACATGATTTACAAATTACTCGTTCGCAACTGGCACGCGCGCGTGAGCGCCACGAGAAGACGTTGATCCGTCTGGTAGCGTTCAGAGGTAAATCAGAGGCTGGTTCTAGTTTCGCGATTTTTCACCGTCTCGGAACGATAGATAGATCGTATCTGTAAGAGCGGCGATTAGATGACTTTTTAAACCGGTAGCCGGCCGGATAGCTTTATCCGATCGAGGGAACGGCATTCGCGTTGAACAATCTGCGATTGAATGGGATGCGGTAGAATAATGGGTAACAAATTAGTCGGCTTGAATCATGACTACTTATCTATATATGCAGTCGGTTTTAATGGGATTAGCGATCGTTCAAGAACTGTGCGCGATACGAAAGCTTGATTAACGCGATCAGGAAAGAACCGCGCGCGATTATACTCGCATACCTCGCACGGCTCGGTTTATTGAAGACGGTTGATTAACCGCGACGCGACGTCTCGGTTCGAAATAATACGCGAGCCTCGTTGCACGGGGGACGCCCCCGTGCTCGCGCAGGAAACGATTCCGTTCCGTCGTGAACGTGGAAACGCCGTCTTACACCTAGGCGGCGTGACGTCGCCAATTATTCATCGCGTATGGTTGCGAGTAACAAATCGCCAGTCAAGTGGCAACACCGTCGGCAGCTTGCGCAAGCGGGGCGAGAAGACAAGATCAAGCGGGGAATAAAGAGAGGAACGGCGGACCAGCGGAAAGAAGACGGAGCGCTCTCGCGGTGTAAGAGAGCGAAGAGGAGAGAAAGAGGGTAAGGCGGACTCCTCCCACGTATGTCTAGATGCGCGTCGCCAGAACGTAAATTTAGCACTAACGCATTATGCACGCTCGGGCTGTGTCGCATTGGGCGTGCGATACCAGCAGCAGTGGCTTCTACGTGCACCGTCTCGAAATGGTTGTCACGTTACGCAGGCATGAGAAAAGAGATCAGGCTTATTTCGCGTCGGAGAACGCGCCACGACGTTAAAACGTTAACCATCGACGTTAATGGAACTGTAAAAGGGACGGCGGTGAATGGAACGCGTGTGATCGCCCGGTAGAAGAGTGATTAACGCCGCGAGCAGGAAATGTGACGCTGTATAAAATTCGATACGAGCTGAAGTTGAAGACGGGCTGTGTTGAAACGAAACGGGTTTACGCGCGCACCGCGGCTACCGCGAAGTAAATGAAAATAATTGAGTGGCTCATTGAAAATAATCGTAAATCAACACTAAATAACGAGCGCAAGGTCGTCGGTTCTTAGTTTTTAGCCCCAGTCAACCGGTGAGAAATCTTAATTAGTCCTTTGTGTCCATACGCTGGCTGGCTCGCAATGGATTTGATTAATGCTCGTTTTACTGTGGCTCCCTTTGTAGGAGACGCTAGCTCGCTTAAGAAAACACAATTTACACCGGTGGCCAGGCCCTCTTAGTGTACGTTTTGCGTGTCTCGCGTAGCGCGCGCAGACTTTGTGTCTGGCATTGAAATCATTATGATTTAGAGATCAGTTGGAGCACGCGAAAATTGAGTCGGCGTACATTGCGGCGAGTCATTGCGAACGTAATTATGGTATTTAGTTGCCGTGGCCTCTTGTCAGGATGATAAATTCTACGCGATCAATGGACCGGGGAACAACGTATCCCGAGATTATCGTCGTTCGCGGAACTCGACGACACGGGTCGCGCCGCCGCGGCGTTTCAATAAAACGTACCTTCGTTACTTTTAGTTATTCTTAGTCCATTACACGCTGTCAAGCGCGAAATATCAAAAGGGGCATCGATCTCGCGTGAATTTAATTTACCCATCTCCCGTCCAAGACCAAACGTATTTTCATCTGTTATTTTCCATCCGCTCGCACCGCGCGGCCAGTAGTTTGGTCCCACAATAGTAACACGAAGACAAATGTTAGCGATAAAGTCACGCGAATTGATGTGCAATGTACAGTTACTACCTTCCCGCTTTAGCGATAATTCGTACTATACTTACGTCGTGACGGTTGTTTTACGTTTCAAACACTCCGCTGCCGTGGCAATTTTCATGCTTCTTCACCGAGTTGCGGAATTCCAGTGATATCCAGTTCTCCAATGAAGATATTTTTGTCCTTTCTATTTCTATTTATCAACGGGACTTGTTTGTCCGTGATTTCCCCTCCCTGCCAACAGTAGAAAAAAATATAAATGTGGTTTCTCTTGCGAGAAAAGAAATGGGTATAATTGACGGGATATGTAATAAAACTCGCTGCGTTATACTCGCGGTAATTAAGCGGCTTAAGAATTGAAAGAATAACTTAAATGAAATTTCATATATTACGTAGCGAATCAAGAAAAAGAAACGAACGTACGATAATATCTAACTTTCGTCCCGTTGGCGGCAAATTAATTTCATTTCGACTTTGTGATCATTCTTGAATTTCTTTTTTCTTTCGAGTAGCGCAGCATGGTTGCGATCATGTTTCTCCGACAATTTTGGTGCTCGATGAAACGCAGGTGCCGCTATTTTGCTGAAGGTGTGCCATTAACTCGAGCTAATTTATGCAACAACATTTACTCCACTCCGTATGTATCTCTTCGAGCGGATCTTGATTTTGCATGCTCGAAAAGAAACATTGAAGGAGCATCGAGGAGCGTCGGCCCATTACGATATCGAGCTGCATCTCGATAAACTAGATTCGGGAAAGAATAATTATTCCTGGCACTTGGTCGGGTAATGAGTGCCAAGGTAATAAAATAGGCGCCACGAGTTCTCGTCACGTACTTAAGCGGTAATTGGTGCTTGTATCCGATAATACGGCACGCGGCTAAACATTTATTATGTAAATGTTTACAAATGCGTCCGCAAGCTTATCTGGAAGCTTAGGCAACGAGTCAAATTTTTCTGCAACGGTGTTGCATTAGTTTGAATTTAGAATTTGTTGAAAAATTTCACATAAACGCCGTGATCGGTGATACAAAACACAGATACAGTAGGTACCGGCAAAGAGATAATCGTTCGGTTGGTATTCAAAAACAAACTGTCCGACGATATACATGCATACGTAGAGCTACTGTATAAACTCTGTGAGCCACTGTTATACATATACATAGCAAGTGGAGCCTCAGTTATAGAATCGTGGCGAACTGAAGTACGATGTACGATGTTCCCTGTGAATCGTGCTCACCGATCTCGCGCCTACTTGAGATAATTGCGTCGAAGACGAGGTGATTAACTGACCAGTGCGACTGCATGGATTGTGGGTCGGCCATCTATTTCGATCTGGCCACCGTCTTCTTCCTTCGTAAAAAAGAGACATCCACGAGCAACGTCATATTGTTGAGTCTGATTTTCGATTAACACAAGGCTTGCTTTCCATGGTCGTCTCGAAGAAATGCACAATATCCATCTCTGTGATCGAGAGATAAACATGTGAGAGCAATTATGTAACGGTAGGCAGTCGTATTACTTGATACGATCAAGTGCTATACATATAGACACCTGTGTGTAACAAACATTTACGGTTCTGTAATAGAAGAAGAACACGAGAAACGAAGCAATATTTCTGACGTTTACGCCGTTGATATTATCGCGCAAAATCATCAGATTACGTAACATAGTGATGTAGTTGATTAAATTTCAGCATTATATCATTAGCAGGGACTCGTACGTGAAACTGCGACGCTAACCTCTAATTTTTAGACTCGACGTTTTGATTTCCATAATTGTTATTATATCGTTATACTCTATTATTATATTTAAATCATATGTCATATATTATATATAAAAGTTGTCAGATCGAGTATAATTACCTTTAATGATCTGAATTACTCTTCAAGAATATTTATTCCTTTAACTAGATTGTATTGTAGCGCCAGTTACACAGAATTACTTATAGGTACCTATTGTGGTAAGGTGGCGCGATTTTTAATGGCGTGCATGGTCACGTGATATGTCAATTAGCACTGCGCATGGTCACGTGACATGTCAGTTCGCACTGCGCATGGTCACGTGACCATCCTTTAGTACACGTCGCGTTCTGATGCCGAACATTCGCGTTTTAAAATAAATATGAAATTTCGTTCACTTTGTGCGGTCGTTGCTGGGATTTCGTATATTAGTTATGGTATTTTCATAGTACGTGTTCGCGTTGATAACTGCGAGATAACGATTTGTGTGATACTATCGAAGAAATTTCCAGAATTTAGTGAAAATCAATTGTACGCTGTCTTGTCATTCCACCAAAGATACACCGTAACGGTAAGATTGAATATATTTTTCATTAGTTTTTCATATATAATGATACTTTCAATATGCATACACCAGCGTTAGCACTCAAATATGATTATTATCATAGGTATGAACGATTGTTACTACAAAAATAAATACGTATAACGTCTATTATTCGTGCAAAAATACTTCAAAGTTGCAACGTTTGTTGAAAGTTTTAGCATACACTATAACATTGACTAGCAAAGACTAGCATATACTATAGCTCTCCATTTTCGTGCAGCGAAGCATGGCGCACGTCTGTTTCACACTTTATTATTTATGCACAGCTGATACAGACTGAAATAAAGTGAGTTGTCTCTAATGAACAAGGAGAGAGAAAGAAAGATATATCGCAATATTCTTCTAAATTTAATATAAAAGAAAAGTGGGAGTTTCATGTGTGTTTCATTACGCTTCCGTTTCTCGCCGTTTCTGTTTCTTTTGTATTGAATGTCGTGCATTGCGTTGCATTCATTTACGGCAAGCATGCACATTTATGACAAAAGCAAGCCGTCTCTTCCAAGGTTTAAAGATTATCCGTTATTCTTTTTCTTCTGCTTTCTATTCGACAATGACGGCAGAGTCATAGTCGCGAGTCGTTTTTCTTCGTGTTCTCGTGGTGCAGTGTGGTCGTGCCGATCAGGAAAGAGGCTGGACAACTCGGCACGGTCTATTTTGCCCGATCGTCAGGAACCGTGCTATTTTCGATTTGTTCGACGCGCTATTCTATTCCGCGAGTAGCGCGACTCGCGCAACGTTGCAGCTTCCTGCTGGCTTCTCAGCCGCGCGTTCCCATCCCATCCCATCCCATCCCTAGGGGCTCTAATGCATTCTCGGCTGAATGGAGAGCGTGGAAGCGATTTTCCTCGGCTGTTCAATAGTCTCTCGTTCGTTTTGCTCTAGACACGGTATGGCGCATCGCGGTACGCGGCCAACAGGGGGAGGACGACGGCGACGACGTAACATACGCGCGCTGCTCCCTACGCCGCCAACTCGAATAATTCACATTGTCCGTCGGGAATGGTAGGCAGTCCAGTGCTTTCTTTTGCCAATTATTTCGGGACACGCTGCTGCGAGGAAAGAAAGTCCCGCGGGGCAGAATAGATCGCGCGATTTTCTGTGGACTAATTTAGCCAGAGCCACTGTGCGTGTGCTCTCTTTTTCGCGGTTGCTTTGTCCTTATCTTTCTTTCCGTTCCTGTTTCACTCCGTCACGAAGGTAAAGGCTATCGTCTTCTCTCCGACTCCTCGACTCTGTCTTCTTTTTCGTTTTTTCTTTTTCCTTCTTTTTTTTTTTTTTTTTTCTTTTCCCCCTTTCAGCCACGCGTCGTCCTTTTCGTCCCGCTACGCACCGACTGATCGTCTTGCTCGTTTTCTTTTTTCCACGGTGGAAGCCAGCTCTCGATTATCCTCCTCATTAACGCCATGCATACTTGTATTCCTCCTTCCTCATTTGACCACACCCTTGGCAAGCGAATAATGATACGTTATGGTGAATCGTCGGTTGTCCGTCATTCGTGTGTGGTATCGTTCGAGACTTGCGGACAAAGCCGCCTTTTTGGACGATTGTTATTGGTTGTGCCAGGGACAGAGGGATCGATATGATGTATGACTGTTTGCACGTTCGTACTTTTAATTACCGCCGCTGGTCCCCGGTGTTCGCGCCAGTCTAACTTTAGAGAGTTGATTTGTTGCTGCTTTCACGCAAGCGCGTGCACGCAGGCACGCCTTGCTCGTGTCACGAACCACGGAAATTTCTATCGATGTTGATGAATCTACCGGATAACGGCAGATTAATGATCGACTCGGTTCCAGGCAACCGACGCTTGCCTTTATGACGTTTCGGTATCTTCGATTTAGTCTGATATTTGAAGCCTCGAAATAGTCATTTCCTTTATAGAATTTTTCTTCTTGTCACGAAATACTCAATATCTACCTATTTATCTAAACAGTAATCGCGAATACAGATCAGTTTCCAACTTCTATCATTTTCGATTCTTTTTATATTCGTATGAACTTTTACTAATCTAATCCAAGTTTTGCTCAAATCATTACATCAATCGCTACAATTGTCTGATCCTTCTTGCTCGACGTTTACAGTTTCATTGTTGATAGGACAATAAATAGTTCCACATTCGATAGAAATTCCTACAAGAAATTCTGGTCAAAGTACGGAGTTCTAATCCTCGATTCTTCACAGCTTTGAGCTTCACAGAGGGCTGTTGTTCTCAACTAACGCAACAGTGGCCAATCGGTTGGCTGTTCGCAATTTTCGACACTTTCGTCTAGCGAATTAATGCTCATGGTGTTTCAAAGATCGCTCACGTCATTCATAACGCGAATGTTATTAGTGCAGATCGCAGTCAGATATACCGGTCGTGTGGTTAAAATAAAGATGATGAATGCCCGGTCGTCCCTCGCCGCGACGTTGGATGTAGATTAATATCGACCCTCGCTCACTTGCTTCACTATGAGACCTTGCCTTCTTCCACCTAATATGTATCTGTATTTACCTTGTCTGTGTGTACTGAATATCCTGCAACTTATATCGGCTAGATTCCTTAGCTTTCGGCTAAGTTGCTTCTTTGTGTCTTCACGACGTCCTTGTTTGGGAAACTGGCAAGAAAGTAAATACAAGGTGTATAGATTCGATAATAAAATTGAGAGCCACACGTACGTATTGTCGCCAGTAATCGGCCGGATATCGGTCGAGAACTGGTCGAAGGATAATTTTCAGCTGCTTTCTTGTCGTCGACCGCGGTCTAACTCGTCTCATAATCATTAAGTTACAAGAACCAAGGGAATTGGAATAATTTTTTGATTGTCCGCGGCGTGCGTTTCAAGAAACCAGATCGACGCTTGTCTCCGTGAGTTCACCGATTCAGGAAATGAAAACAAACCTGTCAGCCGGTTAACGCCAGCCTCAACAAGTACCTACACTTATCCAGATAGTGGTTACGCGTACGTTGTCATCGATTAGAAAATCTACGAGAAATCCAAGTTGAGATTTTTATATAACACAAGTATTTCGAAAACGTTGTTACAAAAATGCGCACGAACATTCGGGCGTTGCCATATTCCAACGATCAGTTAGAGATAGCGATACATAGCGAATCAAACTGTAACTACGTAACTAAGTACTAGCGGGGAAATTTGCATAGTAGTGGGTAACATGTTGCAAGTCGAGCGGCAATTTTTAGTTTAAGCCGGGATCGGGGCATCTAATCGACGCGATAGCGCGAAATTAGCCTATTTCTTGAATCGCGACACGATCTTATTGCGTTTCTCTCATTAGAGAAAGGTTCGATGCATCTGACGAAAATGATGCTCACATCCGTCGATAGCTAGTTATATCGTTACATTACTAACCGATGGAACGACAGCTTGTCTAGCATAGAGCGTGACAACGTTTCAACACGCGCTTGTTAGAACATTAAAAATGACAGCTCCAAGTACCTTCCATTCTTGTTTTCAGCGGAAACTTTTTGGATTTCAGTGATTCTCATTTCTTGCCGCGCGTTCTGAAATTGAAACGTACAATCTAGCGAATAATCTAGTCCGATTGATTCTTAGATTCTGTTAAATTATTAGACCTAAACGATAGTTGATAGTTCATTAGACTCCGCGTTATAGATACTGCATGTTGCTAGGTACTATAAGGCTTTTGCTTCGTTTCGTGGTCATTTTCCGAACGTAAGTTATAAAATGTACTCGTAAATGTAGACCTCGATGAAAAGTAGAACGAGCAAGTCATTAATCGTAATTACATCGCGGATGTGATAACGTGAAATTATCCATCGCTTGTCGCAAACCACTCGGGCACATAAAAATTCGTCGCCTCGTTTCTTTCTCAAAGACCGAAAAACCCCGATGACTCGAGTTACTCGAGGAAACTATTAATTATCTTTAAACACCAACGGCTTAGTTTGGTGCGCGCATTTTTCGTCCCGCATGAAAATGATGTTTAACGAGAAAGGAGGCGTATTGCTCATTTGTCAAGGGGAAAGGGGAGAAAAAGTTACGTTGAACCAGGTTCTTCTACGATTAATAGGTTTATGGTTGTTCGTCCAATAGGCCAGAAGTCACCAAACTTTTTTCACAGTGGGCCACATAGCTGACAAAATGACGAGTGCGGGCGCATAATCACTAAACTAAGTTCAGCATTCCGTGTTAATCATGGGTGAGTGGCATACAATGCACAAAAAACAAGGACAATCAACATATTTATTTACTAAAAAAGTTATCAAAGAAAGCGACGTTAGCAAAAAGATAGTTACATCAGACCTAGTGTGCACATATCCGAATTTCACGCAAGTTCAAGTACCGTCGGTGAGCCGGATGAACTGACGCAGCGGGTCGGATCCGGCCCGCGAGTCGTAGTTTAGTGACCCCTGCAATAGGCAAACACTCGTTGTTACGTAGACAGCACTCGAAGGACGAACGATAATGTCCTGGTGACACTCGGAATGTGTTCCAGATTTTATTCGCGTTATCCATATGGGAATGAACGTACCTTCTGATCCGACAGGAAACGACATCGAGGCAACCGGTAGCTATAAGTATCGTTTGCGCTGCTTGCCGATTGTAATTCATAACGAACGATCATCAGATTAGATTTCTGAGTCGTAATAGGTGCGTATCGTGCATCGTGCATCGACGAATCAGGTCGTATCGCGTCGAAATCGACAACAAATTCGAGGTATTCATGCGAAAAGTTAAATCGTCGCTGTTGGCTAATTGTAGGTTGTACGTTGCCGTTAATTGAAGATGATCTACGTATTTACTCGATCTCATTCTACCAACCATTTTCAACGAGCTTACACACTCACTACGATAGGATGCTGAATAGATCGTCTGTGTGTGTGTGTGTTTATCGTGATATATGCAAAGATTACACTGGCATGCAAATTATTACAATATTTAAATTAGCCGAAGTGAAGAGCGCTCGATAGATTTTCGTGAAAGTCAATGGACCGGCAAACTAATCTCGATTTTGCATAAACATTTTTACGGCGGACTGTCCCTTGCGCCATTATAATTCGTTATCGCGAGTGAGAACATCCTGTTCCGATGTTATCGTAGTGATCTAACTCATTACCGGCTCGTGAATTAACGTGCTGGGCTTTTTGTTCTCGCAGATTTTTCGCGATGTTCGTCCCTCGTAAAGCAGATCGTGATCGAATCAGAGATCGGCGTAAAAATCAATCAGCCGTTTGTTGAATTAACGCGCGCGGTGCTCGGAACCATTGAAATCGTGGACCTGAAATTTTACGTTTTATTCTTTCCTTTGATTCAGTAGGATTTTTCGTAGTATTCACTGGTGAAATTAGCACTGGTGAAATTAGTTGGCAGGGAACGTATGATGCTAACGACTGAACGAGGCTCAGCGCAAAAGTACGAAATAGAAAGGTTAAAGCCGAGTGAAGGGAGAGAAAGAGGGAAAAGCGAAAGTATCTTTAAATCACTACGAGCCGGTCGTAGAATTCACCAGACTATGCAACATTGCAGAAGGACGCAGGTTTTCATTGGCGAAAATTTGCGACTTAGCGAGTCCACTGGCCCCACGGAGTTAATACGTGGGACATTCTCAGACGGCGTCGGCCGCGAATTAATATAGCCTCGACGCCTCGCTGCATCGGGGATTATAATTGCCTGAGAATAATGAGAATACCCCCTGGGAATTACGCTCGGCCAGCAAGTGCTCTAATGCAGTTCCCAATAAATTTTCACCGGGCTCCGCGGTACAAATGGCGCGTCTGTTCATTCCGAAAATTTCATTCACGGTTTTCATTCTCCTCTTCGGCTTCCGTTCCTCGTCGCCTTCATTCGAAGCGAAGATTGTTTCGTTCAGAGCGTGAACCTAGTCTGAATTTACCTCCTCCCCCCGAGCGTGATTGTTACTTTTTAATTCGCGTTTTCTGATCTTCGACGATTGAGAAAATTAACACTCTTGCTTTCATCCTCGGCTAAGCCCGATTCCAAGAAGGAACATAGTCGCTGCTGTGTACTTAGGGTTCAAACTTATGCAACCGTTCCCGTTTAACGGGCTAACCTCTCTCATCGGTGACAAGGGACGAAGGCGTTCTAGCCATCGAGGCTTGTAACGTTGGACGTTGAGCGATGCCACCGAGACGAGCGATTGTGTTCGCAGATATTTTACTAAGTCGGGAATCGGGCTAAAATTAGGCCACGCTGCGCCACAACGAAACATCGTGGTGGGGTCAGTGTCTTTGGCTCGCTAATTGTTCTCCTTGGTTCGCGACTGATCGCGTCCTGCTGTGGGAGATCGCTTTCGCGGAATATCCGAGCGTCGACAAGAAGGCGATCACATAGGTGGTGAGGATCTCCGGAGTTGAATGAATTTAATTCTGACCGAATACCACTTATCCTTCGTCGTTCTTTTTCATTGTTCGATCAAACGATATTCTTGATGTTTCTGGAACGCCTGGCCGACTTAACGGCAGATTAGCGGTTGATTGATCTGCCAGTTGCCGGGATTTGAACCCTCCGAATCGTTATCCCTCTGGTTGTTTTTTCGCCAACCGAACCAAAGATAGATTCGCATATTTATTCTAATCAGTTGGTGTACCGTTGGATCTTGCGTAGATTTTTCATATATTTCGATGATCCTGTTCTCGCTGATATCACGCGCGTAAGATACACCAGCGTGCGTAAAAAGTACAATATTTCAACTTAATATTCGTGTTTACTTAGTATCCGTGTATCGCCCGAACAAGTTTTTCGCAGGAAATGTTTCAACGTTTCACAAGTTTTATAAATGATACACTTATTTACAGTATAATTTTCAAATTTACACCAATCAGAGTTTATATCTGTTTCTACATCAGTCTCAGTCTCGATCTCAGCCTCGATATCAATCTCGAAACTAGCTCGTACATTATAATTAATTATGTCAACTTGCAAATGGCGTCGCAGATATTTACACGTCTGTGGAAATTTGCGTCAGATTAGATGCTGAAATTTTTGACATTTTATTCTGCTTTGTAGTTTACGCTCCCTCCGAAAGATAAATTAGATTAATAAAAATGTTATGACTAATACCAATTCGCAGTGGTACCAGCTAAAGAATCAGGAACCGAACGTAGATTCAGGCTCGATAGAACAATCACCAAACAAGAAACATATCATACAAGATATTACTTCTTTTTAAAAATTTGTATAATTATAAAATAATTTCTAAAGAAAAAAAAAAAGAAAACATTCCGAGCCGATAAATGTACGCGCGCAAATGTGAAGCAAGTGGAAGAAGAGACCTGCGGAATTAATCACAGGAAATAAAGTCCAACGATTACAACAAAGCATAACCATTGACCGATCAAATTCGACCGATCGTTAGCGATGCAACATGGAAAACCCGAGTCGAAGCAATAATCACCGGTTCCGAAGCGATCGCTGAGAATGATCGCGGAATCGTGTTATCGGCGCGGTGCGACGACGAGAGTCCGCCCGAAGGAAACGCGTAACGATGCTAATGGCGATGGCACGGTGGTCCAGCGAAAGCAAACGCCCGATTATATCGATCTGGAAGCGGCGTGGCGCGGCACGGCGCGGCACGGCGCGGTGGTCGTCGATGCTCGGCGACTGTTGGACGATCGACGAGAGACGGCGCGCGGCGGTGGAGGTGCAGCAGGTCGCGGCCGGTATCGGCTGCTGGAAGAAGAAGGGGCAAAACCGCGCGCTGGAAGGTGGGGAACGTGTTGCCACAACGAGGCGGACCATTAACTATTAAGCGTGCAGATATGCATATGAGACGATTGCCAGTGCGTGGGCTCGCTCCAATCGGCGGCCACGATGCTGTATATTGCCGAGATAATATCCCGATCTGATTGGACGGTTATAAACGGGATATCGCCGCGCGGCTTCAATGCCGTAACGCCGCGTGCAGCCGATAATTTTTCCGAAGGTGCCGGGCCTCGATATATACGATATGGGATTTCGTAAGAGCGACGCGCGCTCGCGCGCCGTGTTCGTTTGCGGGCAAAACGAGCAACGCCGTACGAGGAAGCGCGAATACATTGTGCCGTCCCCGAGCGTTTTTTCGCCCGCCACCTCCGTATCTCTCGCTCGGTATCTCCCGCTCCCCTCGCCGTTCGTTTTCGTTCGTTAGAGCGCGTATAGGTACAATTAATAGCGCGTACACACTGGCTGTTTGCATTGGAGATATGGTATTTATTTATTGGTGGTAAACAGGTCGTATAAGCAATTACGATAAATCGAGATCGGCGCGAGATAAGGGTGTAGGAATGATATGTAAAATTCGTCGCGATAACATCGGAACACGGCGAAACAGTAGGAGATAAGAAAGATACGCTCCGCTGGTACAAATATGTAGATGCGCGGAAGGAGGCGCACGCAGCGAGAATAGGAGAGGAGAGTTAGTCGCTCGCTAGTTAGCTGCCGGTGCCTCGTTAGGGATTCAACAAATTTCAGTAATTATTCGCTCGTACGTTGTACTAGTTAATCAATGGGCTGGCTCGGCGTAAGAAAATTGATATTGTGTCCGGCAGTTGTCGATCTTCGACGTATAACGTTCGAGCTTGTATAATACAGGATATTCTATATTCTGTACGATATGCAAGTAGGTACGTTCTTTTCAATCCAAATTGAAACGATCTTTGCGACCCGAGAGAGTAACCAAAGACGATTCCAAAAGCGACGGAAGCTTGCACGTGGAATATTTATGAGCCGGAAATCGGTGCTAGAAACGATCACCTGCGCTCGACGCGCCGTGATCTCTTGACAAGTATCGGCCGATGCTTTCTAATAAACATGCCAAAAGACCTGTTTCGGTGTTGAAAACCTTCAAAGAATCAAGACGTTTCCTCCGCTCCGAGCTTTCATCGCACCGAAGGGTTAGGCGCATCTGCTTTGTACCTGCAGAGCCGATCGATTTTCGAAACGAGCGCTCTTTCGTATTCATCGCGTTGTAGGGCGATGAAACACGCAATAGAAAAGGGGAAAGCAGCGGGAGACGACGGAAAAAGGTGGTTTTATACGGTTTGGTAGATGAACTCCGAGGTTTCTCGGAGCGTGTTCGCTTCATTCTGTATGGTAATGATATTCAAGGTGGAAATACGGGGCGCGATCGACGAAGATCTCGGCAACACGGGTTGTTTTCGACAACCGGTGAAGCAGCGAGAACGATCGACACAGGGAACAGGACTATCCATCAATCTTCGGTGGTGTTATTTTTCGTTGGTCACTGAGATACTGGTTTTACCAGTAATTAGGCTCGACTATCTTCAGGTGTCGAACACGCGGTGGCAAAACGTTCACTCGGCGCGGGACACCCAGTTAGGCGAACGCTTTCAAGTCACGAGACATCATTCCAGTACGTTGAACACCCGTTTCGATTACGTTTGCGCAACACGCTTGGCGAAGTCAACTGGCTGACTCGGTCTGTCACCCGATTCGCTCGATCAAACAGCGGCGCCGCGCCGTTCGGTAACGGAGATTAAAAATCAACGTTTTATATTTCTTCTCGACTCTCGATAGTCGCTCGTTTATAAGTTTTCTACGACAGCTTGCGGCAAACGAACGGCGAGAACTCGTTCTACTGGATGCTTTTACCATCGATCGTTATCTCATCTAAGAATCACTGCGCTATTAAACGAATTTCCATATCGCAGAGACAATGTTGTAAGAGAGGAACGACGCACGCGGACGAATGAAAATCGAAATCTCTTGCCTCTGTTCCACGTGGAACAGACGATATCTTATCCAGTCCAGAGCGGACGTATTTCGAATACGCCTAGCCTTTATTTCCTCTTCTCGTATCTCTTCTCCTTGCTCCTCTTTTCTTCTCGTTAGCGGTCGTTAGCCGCAATAAATTTGATCGGCATTGGTTTACGTCGACCGTGTCTCCTGCTAGAGGCGCTCGTTTAATTCTGTCTTCTTGGATATTTAGGACAACTGCGTTCCAATTAATAGGAGTTCCTGACGTCTCGGCGGCAAACCACGCGATTTTCAACGTACCTGAACACCCTGTACGAATGAACATTCGAAAGACACGCGCCATATTCCTCAGTAACTATGCTTCTCAGGAATCGTCCTCAGGAAACGTAAAATGCTAATCGCGACTGGCGAAATATCAGACGTACAAGATTTTATCGACGATCGTCGGATGACTGTTGCATTAATACGAGTTATTACCTCGATTGATTTTGAACCTGAAAAGTTTCTAAACTTTTAAATATACAGATTCCAAGTTCAAACACGTCGAATTTAGAGACTTCGAAGCTTCCAGGTTTAGAAAAGCTGAGAGTCAGATGTTTCGAATTTAAATGCTCCCTTTGTAAATTTCCACCATAGAAATTCCCCAAATTTAGTGACCTTAAACTTAGGTAGAAGGTTATAAATCGGAAAGTTTTCAAGCTGAAATCTTTCGAACGAACGAATTAGAAAATACCTGTTTGATTCGAAGTTCTCGATAGAAACAACCGCGTCCCTGAACAACTCCGATCGACTCGTTCTTTCGCGGGACAAACGAACGATCATCGGGACGAGTAATCCGATTCGTTGTATCATCGATCACGAGCACGCGTAACGTTTCGTTTCAACGTTGAATGCTCCCCTTGGAAGGCACCGTGACACGCGCGCGTATTCGCGTTCCCCCCTCGTCGTGTCCTTGCGAAGGTATACTTATCTTTCCGGTAAGGCCATCGAGGGTAAAGCTTAACTGAAATTCCGGCTCTCTCCCGGTCAGGCTCGTGGAATATAATATAAGGATCGCTTGAAAGGGAGGAAGACACAGGACAAGATCCTTTTATGCGTCGAATTCGAGATTGAACCGTTGGCGAATGCCTCGGGTATACACGCGGCGCGATTCAAAGCCTCTCAGCTGTTTCTCTCCTCTGTCGTTTCATCTTCTTTCTTTTTCTTTTTTTTTTTTTCGTCGTGGTTCTGTCCTGCCTTGGGCCGGCAGACTTCCGATTTTGGCACGCGTCCCTAGCCAGCGCTGAAATCCGTTGACGGAGCACCTCTTCGAACACGCGTGGAACGAGTCGATTTTTTCTTCGGGGCCCCAGGGATCGTTCAGGCGGCCGGAAAATGAAAATCAACCAGGCATGTCGAGATTCTCAGCGTGCACTCGTATGAAAGTAGTAACGGTAATAATGGAACCTGCTAATTGATTCTTTTTTTATTACGAGAGTAATAGATTAAGTTGACGATCCGTAGCAATCAATTCCATAAACTAAGAACCAGAGAAAAATACTGAACAAATTACGCCAGATGATTAAACTAAAATTGCTGATTTTCAAACTTCCGTACTCTTGCAGAGTTACTAATTTTGCATCTTGTAATTAAATTTTTTCAAAGATTCTTCTTTTATATGAGCTGGAATAAGAGTGCTTTTTTTCTCTCTTTTGAAATTTTATTATAAACGTAAACGACTCTGCGGAGTTTGTAGAGTGACTTTCTGTTTTCAGTACGGATCGTGACACTACTCTTAGAATTAAATTCTGTAATTTCTCTTGGAATGTATTGTTTATGCCATATCTCACGACGAACTTGTGAAAATAAATCGTTCGTCCGTTTACTGAGAACCATCAATAAATTCCAGAAATTTGACAAAGAACGAACTCGGTCAATTTGATTCCAACAACAAACTCACGTGGAGATGATTCATTTCCAACGATTTATTCCTCTAACGCTTGAAAATGTATCGAGAGATCGGTAGGAGCGTTTCCAATGCTCAAGGCAACCTGACAACAGGGAATCTTATGTCATAGGTCGTTGACCTCATTCTCCGGTAGCATAGAAACCTTCTCACCAAAGAAACTGAAACTTAGTACGCTACCTTATCAGGCTATTGCTCATTATCTTGTATCCTCGATACGGATCGTAACATCCAGCGGGATATATACTTTTAGATAAATTTCAAACGTGCCACTCCAACGGCTCTGCCGTTTAATTCGTTTAAAGGGCACGTTCTCCCCGCACAGACAATGTGCCCCTCTTCTTTGGCTTGGCGCGCGTTCATCTTCCTAGCAGGTACGTGAAACGTACGTTACGCAAGAGACCCAGTAACGTATAAGACGTCCGCTACCTGGAGCCCCTTCGAAGGGAAATAAAGGTAAAAAAGGAAAAAGAAAAGAAGGAGAAAAAGGTAGATTGGAGGCAGGGGGATGGCACGCGCCAACCTAAGCGGGAAGGAGGTGGTGGCCCCGATCAGCTGCAGCTGCGCTTTCGGTTTTGCTCTTGGCTGCCAAGCGGTCTTTTGCTTGGCTCCCAGCCGATCTTGACCCGATCGTATCAAACTATGCAGTCGGCCCGCTGTCATCCGAAAACGAATGACAACGTCCGAACTCTCCCCCGGAGGCCTCCGTTTCATCTCAACGTCACTTTTCTTTCGTGATTTATATATAAATACACCTAGGCATGGTAGGTATATCTGTAATATACACGCTAATATACAGGTATACTTTTCGAGAGAATTATATTCGACGATGTTCAATCAACTCAAGGGAGCGAATGAAATTTTATTTTTGCTGCTGCGTTTGTTAGCATGGAAATGATCAAAGAAATGATTAAGGAAAGGATACTTTAGGCTAGAATTAATTTCTTATTTAAGAACGTATTTTTTTTTTTAATTTTCGAATGAGTTAAATGAATGAATGTTACGTAACAAATTCCATAGTATGATTCATGGTGTGTTTGATTTATTACTGGAATCATTTGATCTAGAATTATTTGATTTCACATTTTGTAATCTATCGAATTGATGATGTCGTTTTTATAATTTTTTCGCAACTAGTTCATAATTCAATCTACAAATAAACGATAAATCGACAGTCTTTTACGAAAGAATTCAATGAAAGAATTAACAGACAAAGTACGGAACATTAGTACTATACTATTTTTCTAACTTTTATAATTCTTTTACAATGTAATTCAGTCCACATACAACGGTAAATCGACAGTCATCTTTTAAAGATTCAATGAAAGAATTAACAGACAAAGTACGAAATATTAGTACTATATTATTTTTTTAATTTTTATAATTCTTTCACAATGTAATTCAGTCCACATACAACGGTAAATCGACAGTCATCTTTTAAAGATTCAATGAAAGAATTAACAGATAAAGTGTGAAAGATTAATATCGTGCAACGATACGTCGAAACTGATATTACTGTCATCGATGAAATTAATCTTCGTCGTACACGATTCAACCAATGACAATAGCTTTCGTTGGAATCGATGTAGCGCGTTCGACCACTCTCGTAGGATTTCCGTGTTTGGACGGTCACTTTTCACTTGACAAACGACCGTGGTCGAGCGGTCGGCCCGCTATGTCGTTGTTCGTCGTCTATCGTTGTGCTAACTACGTGAAAACACGAAACGTCTGTACGCCCTCGTAAAACGTTGGAGGAAGAGCTCGGTGGCTTTAATGTTTCTACTTTGGTATTTTGTACCATCGAAGCGTGAACGACTACCAGCTGACACACATAAGACCGTCATCGTAGAGTTGGGATTTTTCTTCCTATTGTCCTCAAAGACACCTTGCGTGAACATTCGTTCGACACATGCCACTATAAGACGGATGCGACCATTTAGGCTTGTGATCCCACTGTTCCCTCGACGATCCAGCTGATTCGTTTCAACGTGATTACGAAACCATTTTCTTCCCACACTTCTCGTGTGATTTATTACGAGCGAACAAGGGAACTTGTAGTCGTGAAACATAATTCACAATCGAGGATCGTAAATTTGAACGTTCCGTCTCTTTTCTAATTTGAAGAAAGTTACACCGTCCGTTCCGATGATTCGAAATCATTACACATTTATATTTATAACATACAGAACTGCTAGATTTACTAGGAAATTTATTAGGCTGGCAAATTTACTGGAATAATAAAATTAAATAAATTTCTCTGGCGAGATACAGAAAATATCCATTGATATCTGTGACACTAATTTCAAAATGTGTAGAAAATTCAATACAGGCGGCAAAATTTTTTGACGCAGATACTTATCAGAATTTTAAAATAGTAAAGTTTAACATTAAACGTTGCGACGTTTACATCAAAGAATAAAGACATTTCAGTAGACTTTCCAATTACCCACACCGAACATGGGGTACATATCTCTATTGTCCGGTATATTGAATTCAATCGGTTCACGAGGTATCGATCCGTAGGAAGCGAATAAATATTCCTACCGATCGTTTAAGGCGAACATCGAAATTGTCGTTACACTGTCAGAATGAAATAATGCCTGTCGTCGAGTCGAGAAGAAACAACGGCGCGGTTAATATTCGAGGAATGAGGCCCGATCAATGCACCGCGCCGAGTGACTTATGGAAATTCTAGCCTTATCCCGGGCAGGTACAATGATAGGAATGCATCCGCGATTCCACGATTTACTGGCAACCTCGGCCATTGCGTTCCGCCGCCGTGACTCTTTTCAAGTTGACCGACGACGAAATACGTTGGACGTTCCCTCGAACGAACGTTAATCGACATTGTGTTTTCTCTCTCTCATTAATCCATGATTCGTGATTTCAAAACAACGCGAACGACGTTCATCCTCCTCGATGGTTCGAATGTTTGAAAGTTTCGCGCGGAAGAATAAGAATGGGCTACTTGCACACGTGGTGTCCTGATTTCGCCCACAAAAAAAAGAAGAAAAAAGAAAAATCGGAAACGAAACCTCGTCGTAAAGGACGGCTTAACGGAACAGCGATTCGGCTCGGTACGAGCCGTCCGAGACGTTAACGAGAATTGGCTAGCAGGAACAGTAAGGGCAATTACAGCGACCGAGCCGGACGACGCTTCGATGAATTCCACGCGGCAATAAAGAGCCACGTTAATACAGGTCTAACAGCTCGCTATTTTAATTAACGAGCTGGCCTCGATGGATCCACGGCTGTCCCGGCGATCCGCGGCCGATAAAATGCGATCGATCGCGCGAATAGAATATAAACGTAACTATGCCACGCGTCGTTCTCTCGGCGAAGCGGACGACGCACGTGAAATGCCAGGAACGTGGATTACACGCGGTGACCGATCGATCGTACGTTTCGCGCCAGTCCCATGAAAGTCGTCGTAGACGAGAGTTAACGATGTCCCATTCGGCAAACTACATCTTCGATAATTTCGTCTTAATTGCGGGATAGAAACGTATAAATACTAGCGAGAATCAAAGATTAACTGATATTTAATGTTTCTTCTTTTTCTTCTTGTAGTGGAAGACCATTACGAAGCGATTTCTCGAGATCCTGATGATCCGCGATGTTCGCGATCGTTCAAGAGAAGATTTCTTACTTCGTAGTAATTAATTGAACGGCAGACTTGAAATCTTTTTCCTCGTTTGTATAAAAGCAAGCTTCAACGTGATTTTTGCCTGTTCAATTCCTTCCATTCAGTTGAACATGGAAGTTGGCAGAAGGATAATTGCCTTTAATAACGCCGTGTTAATAGACACGCGTGCAAAAGGGCTGGCGTAACGATCGATCAACCTCGACGAAGAGAGTCGTGCACCGGTGAAAGTGCCTCTTGTTAATTTCGGAATAGCATGACGTCGCGGTATAAACCGAAGTCAAATCGTTTCTCGCTAGCGACTCGTATCAGTAGATGCTTCTTTCGCTGCCTCTTTTAATTGAAAACGAAGCGGTCGAACGAAGTGGCAGCTGGTTTCATAACCATAACACGGCTTGCTGCCGTTAATTAAATATTCAGTTCGCTCATGATCCTGATCTGTCATAATGTAACCACGGAATGAAAGTAATCGATAAGCGTGTGTGTACAGTACGCTTATATGTACACTGAGCTTGTGTTTCACCAGTGTTCGACCACTAATCACGCTCGGATAGTTAATCAAACAACGTTGCTTCTATTAACAACGGTGTTACTTAATAAGCGTCTATCGTGCGTAAATCACCATCCCTTCGAACCAGCACGCGCCACGATAAATATTTATCCGCGATTAAGCATTCGATAAATCAACTCGCGGGTCGAGTTTCGCTTGCGAAAACGTATCCTTTAAGTATAGTATTTTTAAATCGTTCTACAGTCAATACTACTGACTAAAAGTTTGATCGTATGTACGTGAGACGCATTATGAGAATATAAGAATATAAGTGTGAAATACATCAATATCTACACGCTTCTATAATGGTTCCCTTGGATAGAGTATTTTTATCATTATTTGGAGGAAATTAACCATTTTCAATGTCTTTGCATTCTGTTACTTACGTAAGTGCAAGATAAAAGCAAACTATCCAAATTTGTAAATCAATGCCGCAATATTTTTTTGACTTTCTCCACGACGTGTTAGTGCAAACTGGTTGCAGCAACGCGTTCCGCTCTCAATTTGCAATTTGGAATAAGAAATAATAAATGACTACACGCGCGCTTTCGCGTTTCGTACGACGTGATGGTGGTATTCTGAATATGTTACGTTATAAAGTATGATTCTTAGAGAACGTTGAAAGGTAAAAAGGTATGATCGTTTTCTGTCTCATCGATATTCTACGTTCCTTCTGGGTCGGCCCCAATCATGTTCGGTAACAATTTAACGGCAGGTGCTCCAAATTGAAAACTTCTGATTGCACCTTTGCCTACTCCGGCCCTGAAATGCATCGTCCATTAGGCCACCTACGTACGAAAGCAACACGCGAACGATAGGTGTAGCCGTGTGGTGTTAGCATCGCGTACTTAATATAGTAAATTCTTCGCCGATCGATCGATAGATTTTATTAATGAACAAAATAATAGGCGGTATCGAGAGTCATTTAATAATCTAGTGAATCTATCTGCTCGAGATCGAATCTACGTAATTTTAAATACGTAG
Source organism: Tetragonula carbonaria (assembly GCA_032399595.1). Taxonomy (NCBI): domain Eukaryota; kingdom Metazoa; phylum Arthropoda; class Insecta; order Hymenoptera; family Apidae; genus Tetragonula; species Tetragonula carbonaria. The sequence continues at coordinate 20,315,859 of JAUCRC010000001.1, read as the reverse complement.
ATTCTGGATCATAAGCTCAGAATTCATTCAATTGCTCGTACTACTATTTATAAGTATTAGGATATGTTGCTTTCTTGTCTCATCTTATTCTGGATTATCGGGGGAAAAATGATGAATCGACCTGAAGAATTTTGATCTGAAATGACTTGAAATGTATAGTAACGATTAACAGAATTGTATTGAAAGGTCATGGAAAAATGGAATTGAATACCTGAAAACACTGAAAAAAGATCATCGAATATACGAATACTTTGTAACAGAAGACTTGGAAAACCAGATGATAATTCTCAAAGTTTTCGACAGCTGCGACAGTTGAGCAGCACAGCTTGAAACTTTTCTCGCGACGTAGTTTCGCGCTCTTACTTAATTAGATTTATGCAAATGTGAACACAGCCGACGATAACAAAGCATAACGGTGGCCATCGTGATACCGCTTGTTCCTCTCTCGACCAAAGTACCAGGAGGGGAAGTTTCATCTTTTCCAATTTCTTGCGTGCGCAAGAGTACGACTGCCGGCGAATTATCGACGCCGCATGGGCCGAGTTGCCGCGTAAAGAAACGACGATTGTACTTCACGCCAGTAGCGTGTGACTACTAATTGACCAGGCCATCGAGACTTATGTTAGACGGTATATCGTGAAACGCGCGCGACGCATTTAAAAACGGCTATCTCGCGTTAGCGGGCTTTTAATGCGGCGCGTGGTACCGCGTGAGATACGAGGCTCGCACCAGGTGGCAGTGGACGGTGGTTAAAAGCGGAGTGGTGTCGGACTGCTTATGTCTTCCTTCGGTAATCTGCTGGTACCTCCTGCCGGTCGAGACCTCGTCAAGTTATGACGCGGTGCACCTGCCACGGGTAACGATCGTGGCGTCTGTTCGCGTCTAGCTAGCCGCCGGTGACCAATACGCCGCCTTCGTTGATAGATAATTTATTTATTAATGAACCACGGGTTAAATGATCCTCGATATATATATATATATATATATATATATATATATATATCGTGCCTCCTCGCGTTTCGTCTCAGTCTCCTTTCTTCTCTTTTCCCACTGATGTCGTTTTACTCTCGGGGATTAATTACTTGGATCTGGCGAGGCAACGAGGAAGACGATTGCATTTGCTCTTACGTACTTTTTGAAAGTCAAGTTAGCTCGATGTTAGTATTTTTGTCGGAAATATAGCAAGACTCTCCACATCCTTTCTAGCTTTCGCTTAACTGCCACGATTCTTGTTCTTAACAAAACTGATTTGCTTGACATCGCTCGATGTAGGAACGCAAGTGAAATTCTTCTTTTACGTGAACCGATGTCCAGAATCGACGTTTCCATCACTTTTTACCAGACAGAGAGTAAAGCACGCGAACGTCTTTTCAAAACTTGCAACGAATGCAATAACACAGTTAAGTTTCGCTTCGGTGGACACCGTATGAATTAGCTTCTCGATGGACTCGAAGCTTGATACCGTGTTCGGTGTGGCGTGGAGAACTGGGAAAATTAGTAAATTAAAACATTTCCCGAGTCGTCAATTCAAATGTCGCCCGAACTCGCGCGTCGTTAACGAATATTGATCGAAGCAAGCAAATCACCTTCTAGCTTCTCCATCCGGTTGATTTTCCGACTAACGGTAGAAATCGATTATCCAATTATCCAGAGGTTATTCGTACTTGCGCAGCGGTACGCGAATTCCTTTATGCAGAGATGGTTTTTCACCGAAGGCTGGTCAGGGACGATGGTACCGCGAACAATCTTGTCTAAGTCATCGTGCAATTTATCACCACGCCCAGCGAGATCTTAATACGAATCACTTATCGGTTGCCGCGAATACCAACGTACACCGACGGATATACACATCCATGGACTAATAACCCAGCGAAGTAATTAAGGCGAGGCAATGAGCGCCGAGGAAGGAATCTCGTTCTCTTCTCTTCGTTGCTCGATTTCTTCGTTCTTTCGACTTGTCGCTCTTCCTCTCATTCGACTCCCTTTGTACGAAGCTGATCCCTCCGCTCCTTTTCAATCTCGTTTTCTCTTTTAATTTCATAGCTCGTCGTACTGCCGAGCAGATGATATCTGCTGAATCCTCGATGCATGCTCTCGACATGGGCAGGAGCAAGGTGTATTTAAGACAAACGGCGATTTAAAAGATGGCCGGTGGTGTAGCGTACGGTAGTTAATAGGTAGCCGTTGCTACCACGTTGCAACCATCACTCCTCCGTCACGACTCGAGGAAACGGTGTGTTCCTAAATCATAGACGCGCGGCGAAAAATCCTCGTCACGGAAATTACGGCGATGTTAATTGAACGTCCGTGCCGGTGTGCCGTGTGGCGTTCATAAATCCAAACGCGATTTGATTCATTTGATCGCGTCCGCTTGTCAGTCGGCTGGGGCTCCCATTCGCTCGATGCATTGGGGGCGCGGCTCGGTTTCAGATTTCCGCGGCGCCGCGATGCCACTGTGTGTTTCGCTGTGTTTCGCTGTGTTTCGCTGTGTTTCGCTGTGTTTCGCTGCGATTCACTTCAACGTACCTACTTGCAGACACACAGATGGGATCGAGGGGAAATCTGTCGATCGCAGGAGAGAGGAAATAACCGAGGAAAAAAGCCGAGAGGAAAGAGAGGAGGCCGGGCTGGCGAAGAATGGCGCGGAGACTCGTAAATTCGTTCCGGGCGTCGGTCGCGCGAATTTCTCGCAGCGTGTAAAATCACTCGAGAATCACTTCCACGTTGTAAACACGTCGCGTAAACGGGTTCCGTGTGCCGGGCTCCTATATACCTATCGTCGCGGACAAAGAGGTTGGGAAACGGTTATTGGCAGGCAGGATATTGGCTTTGACCGCTTGTCGCGCCGCTCCACCAGCTTCGTACGAACGTGCTACACCGGGCCGGTGAAACGCTGTCTAGAGGAGGCCCGGTGACCCCGCGGCAAAAAATGTTCGTCAGCGGTACGCGTTCCGCAAGTTTTACCCCGTCCCAGTGACAAAGGAGATAATACCCCATTGAATCGGCGCTTTATCATGTCCCCTTTCACTCCTCCCCGGGAACAGAACCGGGAGAAAAAGTATCGGGCGTATTTATAAATACGTTTCGCGCTCGTTGCCGGCACGGCGCGGCGCGGCCGTGTTCCAGCGGGAGACTAATTTTACGTCGCCGCGATATTTATCGGGAACATCGATACACATCGTCCACGTACGCCCACGTACATAAAGTCGAACTGGCGGCTGTTACGCAACCGGCTGCCCCATACAACGGCAAACAAAAGGTGTATCGCGTAATTATCTTCTATTAGCCGATACACGCACGGAATGGGTTCGGTGCTTTGTATCCCAGACAGTTACGTGGCCTGGCAAACGCGTTACCCATTGTACTTTCTTCTTTATCGAAGCTCTTATTACTACGGTATCATTGTTCTCCTCGCGCTATGCAAAAGTGCCACGAATAGACACGATAATCGCCGGCGAAACAATGAGATCGAGGGAAGCACGGACACGGGTTGAAATGTCTCGATGCTTTATTATTCCCATTTGTTATTCGTTGTTCAACGATAGATCTCGTGCGATTTTTGGTTGTTTTACGCTAACTGTTACACGCGGAAGTCACGGATCGTTGGCTCGTGGTGATGGAACTCCATTTTAGTCAGCAGTCGATTAACACAGTGAATTTGTACGTTCTGCCTACAGGATAGGAATATTGAAGCTTTAGAAAATATTATGTTGCAACGAAAGTGTAACGAAAACGCATTTTTCATTGAACAATGTTGGAGATGTCGACGATATTCGTCTTATTTATATTTAGAGAAACGTCACTCAACGTCAGTGTCATAGAGTGATTTTCAGCGATTGTAAATTCCCAACAGAGCTTGCTAGTACCCGAAAGTAGCCGATCGTCGACAGTGTCGAACGAAATTTTACAGATTGAATCTAATTGTATTACTCGAGGCTCTTATCGTTTGAATGAACGATATATGAATAAAATGTAATAAAAAAAAGAAGTCGATGAATTTCTTTATTTTATAAATGCATATTGTAATTAATCTTACAAGATTATTATATTTCAATCTCTAAACTTTCTTTCGCTGTATCTAGTAGCGTGTAACGCTGCCGATATTAATATTCTCGTGTAAACTCAAGCGTGGTGCGCAGGGGCGAACGATAACGCGGTCGCCGGCGCACATGATCGCATGGTTTTAATAGGTGGCTGCGAGACGCGCGTATATAGAGGCACCCATACGGGACCACACACCGGTAGCGTTCAATTTATATTTTGGGCGGAGTTACGTTATTTATCGCTGCCGGCCTTCGTGCCTTCGACTGCCATTCCGCGGTCCGCCTTCGATGTAAATGGGACGAACAGCCCTCTCCTCGCGAGCACGAGCCCTCCTGCCTTAAAACGCATCGATGCGAGTCGATCTCTCCTCCTCGCATACCCATTCCGCTTTCTCACATCAGTCTTCCACCCGCGCGTTGACCTCTGAAACCCTCTTTGACTCGAAGCTCGCAACTCGCAACGGAGCGAGCGATTTCTAGTTGGAATGTCACGGTGAGACAAGAGAAATACAAGAAAATGTTCTTTTTGTAAAAGTTGTTTTGCTGAATTTTCTATCTATACGGTAGCGAGAACTATCGTCCTTGATGTATGTAACCACTGGCACTTATGTCAACGAAATAATAGCAAGCACGAAAAATCAAATAAAAAGTTTTCCAACAGCGAAGGGACAAAATGCTCTCGCTAATGTTTGTTTCACTGATAAGTCACAAATTAGTAATACTTATTGTCAGTACCAGTATCATTTATGATACATATTCACTTGTTAAATTTTTAGAAATGGCACTATTTCACGTTATATATATATTTCGTATTGGAGTACTTTTTTCTACATATAAGTCTGTGGCTTTGAGATTTGAATTAAGCACAAGTAAAACTAATAAATAAATGAACATCAATTTCGTTTAAATTCCGATACCCATATATGAATGGGGAACAAGGGAAAATGATAGGTAATATTCTACGAACTTTTTGCCTACACCTCGTGCTCGTTTTACTCTGTCTGCGTCATCTACATAGGTAATTTTCAATGCCTACTAGATACGATCGTTTGGCTAATGCTCGTCTTTTGTTTTCCTTCTCTCTCTATCTAACGAACTGCAGCCAATCATGGTCGACTGCCATCATCTTTCCAGCTTTCAACCAGTGCTTAAATAGATGAGCTCAGAAATAGAATGAGCAAAAAAAAAAAAGAGAAGAAGAAATCCGCTTCTGAGATGATTTAATTAAAAAACAGCCTTCCATCTACCTATTCGTTCGCAATATCGATAAACGGTCATTGTAACGAAGATCTTTATGACTTCAGATTGCCGCGTAAAACCGTGATAAACACCGTGATAAATATTAATAAGGCATTGAAAATCTGTCATACACTATTTGGGATAGCGACTTAATCATAGATCCTCGTCGCGATATACGTTATTTACAATTAAGTAATTTAACAGCGAAGTAATTTGTAGCCGATTATGAGATGTTATGTATTTTCCGGACATATCAATTTATATGACCAGCAAAAGAAAGAAAGAAAAGAAAAATCGAACGACGCCGACCATCGACTGCGATTGGTTATCGATGTGATTCGCGAACGTTATTAATATCTAATCAGGATATTTTCGTAAGAAAGTACGTACGTACAGGTTGGGGTATTAAAGAGAAACTCTCGATCGTTTTAGCCATAGTAGTCGGCTACTGTGATTTGTGATAATGATCGTGTATTTTATTTAACGGCCGTTTGTCCCCCGGGCCAGTTTGGTCGACTAGTATACCGACGATGATGTACAAAGTGGGCATTAAGCTGCTTGCAGCGCGTTAATCACACCGCAGCCGCGAATCCTCGCACTTTCGTTCGAAGCCTTCCTTTCGTTGATTGCCACACCGCGACGAAAGAGGGAAAAGCCTTTTTTGCAACGACGCTGGCGTGGGTGACTTGCACGAACCGTTGTGCGAACGGACGGGTGAAAGTGGGTCCTTTATGATCGTTCGTTATAATGTTCGATTTATCCTCGGTGTGTCGAGCGCACGCTCGCTTCAAAGTGAACGGCCCTCGCGCCGCAAAGAAAAGTTTGGTAAAAGGCGAGAGAGATGCCCGTCTCGATCGCTGGCTTCCGTGTTAGCGTCGATCCGCGTTTAACTTTCCTCGCCAACGATTTCATTACCTAACACGAGCGAAACAAACGATCCGATACGTGCAGAGTCTCGGTATACACCTGGAATGTAAATTTTCGCCAAATTCTTCCTGCAATCCTGATTCAGTGACTTGGAGCGGCCAAGCAGTTACATCTCGCAATTTGTTCCCTTTTTATTCCACGAACGTGGATACTCGATAACAAAGAGCTGGTATAATTTTATTACCTGAAAGCGTAACCGAAGGAAGTTAACCGAAGGAAGTCGGTTGTTAATCTTTCGTACCTATTAAGCGTATCTATATTACTAATTGTTACGCATTATGCGTAACAGGCGAGTATGATGCACGATCGGTGCAGGGAAGAATGAACGATCGAATCAATCTAGAACTTCGCGTAATTACTGGCGTAAAAGAATGGCCTTTCATTATCTACCCCTTTCTACGGAGATTCTATTCTGTTTCTACGATTATATATCCGGCTGTCGTATAATTAAGTCGCATAATAAGCGGGACAAACGTAGCTAGATTGCGGTACTAATGGCGCGACAAAATAATTTCATCTGCATCAGTTACGCTTTCCCTTTTTTGATCTAGACACGAAGCATCGAATGATATATGAGAGGAAAGAACAAAAGGAGAAATACAAGCGCTTGCACACATACGGCTCTCAGTTTAGTTATTAATCTGGAATGTAAGATTACCGTTTAGTTTAAAGTATCTCGATAGTATCCTTTTTCTCCGGCGTGATATTTCAACGTAGTTTCAAACATACTTACATAGTTAAACATCCGATTGAATAAAAGTACCAACGGTATAATTTTCGACGAAGTGTTAACAGATGTGGAGCATCGATAACGCGTCCTGTGAGTACAGAATCGCAATGGATGGTTGAGCACTCCGAACAGACTAATAAAGCAATAAATAAGTATCATGTGCCATAGAAATATCTATTTTTACGAAGATGAAATTACTAGTGGTGAAGAAGTCGAGGAGGGGGAGGGGCAGAGGAAGGGGAGAAAGAGAAACGGGCTAGCTAATGAAAAAGGTAAATAACGAACAAGACCTTAGTAAGTCGACTAAGCGGTGGCAAATTTTTCAATTAGAGATTATAAAGTTTTCAAGAAATGTATCACTGTGACATCGTGTGACATCGTTTCACGAACAAAAAATTTAGATGTGAAACGCGCTTGCTGTGTACACCTTGTCCCTTAAACGACAAGGGAAGTGGTACCAACGAGAGAAGAAAAGAAACTAGTTTGATACGGAAAGAGATAAAAAGGAAGGAGAAGAAGACGATGATGAGGGGCAAAACAACATAGAAAAGCAACGAGCGCTACCACTCAGCGGTCCATAAACCGTATGAAATATTAATAATGGCACCGTTCGCTGGTAAACTGGCAGCACATTCTAGAAGTTTACGAAAGAGAGACACACTGCGTGAGACGATCGGTTCGTTAACTCAAGTCGAATACTTATTGTTAGTAATTAGGATGAAATTGCTGACTGCCAATTTTTCTTCATTGTTTCATCTTTGCTAGAATTTTATTATTGTTTGAAACGTTTAACCAATGGAAAATAGATCGTCCATGGACCATCTGAATATAGCTTCAATTTATTTTTGTTCCTTCAAAAGAAAAATACGTTCTCCAAGACAAAAATTAAGAGCTACGTAGGGGAATGAAATTTAGTTCTAATTGACAAGTGACAGAACGAGATTAGTGGTTCGGAATATGAAAACAAATAATACGATTACACATAATCACTTACAATTAGAGAAATATTCATAATATTCTCCAATTGCCAATTTTTCAACAATTCTTTACGATACAAGTTCCAAAATTTTAAAAAAATGAGAATTAAACTTAATTGACTAGTTAAATTGAGTCGCTTCGACACACATCATTATTTTGATATTTTGTATCGTAAAACAATATCAATCGTTCAGACTCGGCAACTGGGGAGGTACAAAAATTTCCGTGATCTTAGACGCTAAAATGCAGTTTCTCATATTAAGAATTTTTGCTGTTTCTTTTTTTGCTAATTAGCAGCGTTTTATTTTTATAAATTTCAATTGATAACATTGAACAACAGAGATTCACCAAGGGACGAAATTTGTATCGGTTTTTGGTAAAAGAAACTTCTTCGATTAGATACGAGTTCGTGTACGAATGTCCGATCGTTCCCACAAGTTAACTCATTGTTAGTAAATCGAGTCGTCGCTCTTTTCTTTTTTTTCGCCTAAGATCGACAGATGCTCGTCGTTGATCGTACGATGCAATTGGCCGATCGCAAGACAATGCAACGCGACTGCATTCTGGGTAGAGGAACCACTTTGGAATTTCATAGTTTCATCACCGTCAGTCTGACGTATAAATTCACCGCACACCTGCTACGTATACATCTTTTGTTCGTCGGCCATTGTTTCTTAACCGTGACGGTTCGATGCGATCCAGGAAACTGCTTTTCCTTCATGAAAGTATAAAATCGTCAAACGGTGAGCCGCGCGCCAGCATTCGAACCTTGATGCATGACTATTTTTCCGTTGAAGCCCGGAGCTGGATCGACTTCAAGTCGATTCTCAATTATGGAACTCGAGTGATATATCGTGTAACTTGCTCGAAACATTTTCGAAAAACCAAGAATCGCATTGTTCTGAATTTAAAGACGATCTGGAATCGGAAAAATGAACTCGAGATAGATAAATCTTGTATCATCGGAATTAAAGTGCAAGGAACTGATACATGTATGCTAAAATACTCCATAACTCCATTTTGTACGAACTTGTTATGTAATTGGAGTTTATACAAGTAAGTGGAGTAACAGGACTTCATTGATTCTTTCCTCTAGCGATTTTTCTAGTGATTTGTGATCTAGTGATTTTTCGTTCATATAATAGAAGTTCCTGTTTCGAATGACACACTGATTAAAATATGTAATTCACATAAACAGAGTTTTGCTGCACGTTGCAGAAGCACATGAATTTCGAAAAATACACCGTTGTACATCTATGGAACCAAGATGAAAAATGACTTTACCACGTCGATCAATATTCTTTCAATGGTAAGTAACTGTAGCATTGAAAGAATATTAGGAGAAGACGAGGAAGGAAAAAGGCAGCAAAAAGGCACGATAATAATTAGCATCGACGAACGAGCTAGGTATCTCAGGTGTATAGACTATTGCCGCGGTCAGTATACTCCTTCCTACTAGAGTATATAGGTACTTTAAACAGGTATTTACGCTGGTATTGTCGTAATTATTTCGCAAGGATGACCGTGAAGACCGTTTAGTTACTGCATGACTGCTGTTTTGTCTCTTTCTACGCTGCAGCCCTCTCTCTATTCTTCTCGTTCGTTCCCTTCTGCTTCCTCATCATCATCTTCGTCTTCTCCTTTTTCTCCACCTCCTCCTCCTCCTCCCGGATTTTCTCTTTTTCTCTTTGAGAACTTGTCGCCTGCTTATGCGCGCATTCTGTGATCTCTCTCTCTCTCTCTCTCTTTCTTTTTTCTTTTTCTCTATCATAAAGGCAGGTGAATATTATGCATAATGAATCCGTCCACTGTGGCGCGCTCTTACCTGGAAACTCGAGGCGTGGTTAATCCAGAAAAGAAGGAAGCATGCTCGATCGACTGATCGCGATCGGCACCGACGTGTATCCTCGATCGGTGACGGACGTTTATCGATACGCTGTTGTCATTTGCGTCAAGTAATTCTTCTTTTCCCTTCGTTCCGATAGCTTTTAATCCCACGAATTTGTCGAACCGATGTAATTCGTGGCAAATAATCAGCGATAAACTGTATTTTACGAGTCGTTGACTAGTTTATACATATATATATTCGGCGAATCCGTGCAATACCACCACCTCTTCTCCGTGAGTGTATAAAATATGGAAATTAGTCGAGATCGATGAAGCGGAAAAAGAATATCGGCTTGATCACAGTTATGATTACCTGCCTATATTACAATGATTAAAATGAGATAAAGATCACCGACCAAATAATTTTAAATATTATAAAGTGAAAAAAAGTGTTCATCACATTTTCCACAAAGCTCAAATATTTAATATTGATGTGTATATTTAATATTTAGTGTTGAACAGATTACAAAAATTAAATACCCTGTGCGACAGGCAAATCGTTTAAATTCCGCGTGGCAATCGGCGCGTCAACCGCACAGTATCGCAAATTTCACTTTGCACGTGTGTGCGTAAGTGTTCAATATATATTTCCCGAGTTTCCTCGCGCAATAGCTTATTCACTCCAAGACGTTGCACAAATAATCATCAACACGATGTATAAATTCCCGACATACGTTCCAGCACACATGCAACTGCGAATGTTAATTTTTACCGATAATAGTTGTAACTAACAAGTTCATTTAAGTCAATGTCGCTCGTTGTTCGTAATTAGCATAACAAATCGTACAGCGGGAATATGGTTGGCAGCCATCGTCGGATCGTGCGTTAAGCCCGATCACCGAACGCGTGAAGGACGGAACGTGTAATACCGCGGTTCGTCGCTCGAATTTAACGCAGCGATTTCGCGAAGTTAACGACGTCGTTTACCGCGGCTTAACATCGTCGTCGCTCGAAGGCGTCCACGTGTTTCATTAAATCTCGAGCGGACGGAGCGTCGACTGTTTCGCGAGTGGCCGAGTCCGTATTTAGTTGGTGGCTCGATGCGACGATGGTACGCAGGAGATGTGGCCTCGGCTCTCTCTCTCTCTTTCTCGGTCCGCTTATCGTTCGATGAGATCTGTTATCAAACGGCGAAACTCCGACGGTCAACGGAAGATAAATTTTATGCGATCCGGCACGCCGATATCCGGTTCGTGGTACGCGGAAATATAAGCCGCGCGGATTAGTTTACGAAACGATCGATCGGTGAGAAGGCGTGGATCAGCCTAACGAGGGCGTTAAGGGGATGCGACTGGCCATCGGAAAGTTACGAACTGGCTGAACTATCAAAGACGGCACGCATCGCGCGATCTCGACTTTTACGCGAGACGTTTGAGCGCGCGGAATGGAGTACATTCCTCCAATTAACGTAGTTCGTTCTCCTTGTCGCGAGATATTATTTATATATACGTATATATCGAAGCTAAGATAAAATGAATGTGCAGAACAAAGTAAAAAGCTTGGTAGATGGTACACTGGGTGTCCCGTTTATTTCTTTATGAACTAACCGATTCAGACGCCTAACTTTTCCGATTCGTACGGACACGCGGAATGCGATTCAACGAGTTTTTGCGCGAAGTTTTTTCACGCGACGAGAAACTGGACGAGATTGCGAGACTTGAAGAAGGACGATTATCGGCGATATACCGTTCTTATTAACATGTTCGACGCAAAAATGGAATTATACTCGCTAAAGGCGTTACCGTTTCCCTCCTCCTTTCGCTTTACGGATCATTTTTCTTCCTCGTGGCAATCTTCCGTAGCATTCCTATGGGCAACCGTTTACAAATATGTGTCAATTGCAAGGCGTATCCATTTTATCGAGAGATCGAAAATTCGTCCGGTTATATTTTACGTGACCAGCAGATGCGTTTCTTTCTATTCTAACATCGTTTATTCTAAACAAGTTGACTCGAGGTTATTTAACTGGCATCGAGTTGTTACTTGTATCTTGTCAACCGACTTCTTCTTCTTCTTCTTCTTCTTCTTCTTCTTCTTCTTCTTCTTCTTCTTCTTCTTCTTCTTCTTCTTCTTCTTTCAGCACGTCAATACGCGATGATAAACTGGCCACGCTAAACTTGATTACGTTCAGTATCAGCTCGATAAAGCAACACTTTGTTTTCTTTTGTCCATCGATGCATTAACTATAGAGCTGGTAACTAGCGTAACGTTACATGAACTCATTCAACTGGAAACGAATAGTGAAGCAGATCTGATGAATATTCTGAAATTTTTCGAACATTTTCATATTTCTCATCGAGTTTCATCGAAATACGTTGTAGCGAACACGTTGTTCGCAGTCAACGATGTTTCGCCAGCTTCTTCAGCAAAGATTACCGCTCTGGCATAAATAACAATCAATTTCCATTTTTTTCATTGTATTTGAAAGGCTACTAATTTTCATGAAGAGAACTTCCCTCTTCCTGGCTTTAACAGACATTAACGTTCATAAATGTTCATGCTATTGATCGTCGTTTCGTCGTTCAGATTTCATCATTTATAGATATGATTATCTCACTTTTTGCGTTGTTGTCTCAGAGAAAGTCTCAGAGATGAAATTAATTGATTCCACCTTTCCAAAGACTTTTCAGCAATTTGTTGCATCTATAAATTAAATAAAAAAATTGGTACGCGACATGAACAGCCATACAAATACGAAAGATAGACATTAAATATCAAGGATAGATATTAAGTATTGAGCATGATTAAATATTTTTCTAATCTCTGTTAAATATCTTTCCATGTTTATAATCTGTTTCTAGATTTCAAGCTTTACCAATACAACCACGATAGAATCTCATATTGTTGTGCTAATAAAATTTCGAAACGAATTTCGTCCGAATTGCTCCGCGAATTATCTGTTTGCTGGTCTGCTCGTAGAGAATCAGCAAAAAGCAATGAAAGGTTGCCTCTCTTCGTTGGCGTACGTTGTAAAAAATTGATATCGTATCGGTATTTACGTAAGAATGGAGAGACCGCTACGCAGCAGAGAATCTCTTTATAGCTTGCAAGCTTCTTGCAGCCTTCTGTTTTGTGGCTGTTGAATCAATCGCCTCGGCCGTTGGATCGCGAATAATCTCGCGGCGTAAAATTATCTCGTAGTTTCGTACATCGAGGAAGAGATTCGTCGCCGTCGGTGAAAATCCTCCGCGGCGATTCGCGGCGTAACGACCGGCCGGTTTGTTCGTTCATTCGGCGGATTGCCGCAGCCGCTGTGAGTTGCAACCGCGGCCAAAGAGATTAGCCGTGGCTAATTTCGCCGGTCGAACCGCGATTTAAATTTCATTCTGCTCGAAATAATTACCAATGTTAATACCGGCGTTCTTGCCTCCGTTGCGCTAAGCCTGCACCGTGGGATTAGCAAAACGTAATGAGCTCCCGGTCTTGCCATTAACGATATGTTTGAGGGATTGATACGGTAATTTACGATACGATGTCGTTCGTTTCCACTTCGTTTCCTGGTTATTACTGTTCTGTTTTGTACGATCGCTGGTCGCCGTGATTATCCGCTGTAATGCTGATTCCCAAAGAATTTCAGAAGCGCATGGAATCAATCGCAAGACTCGCGTTGAATTGGAATCTTTCTCTGGCAACCGGTGGATAAACCGATCATTAGATACTCTGCAATAGAAAATAGAATCTACTTGATTCACTTCCTGATGAGTTTATACCGTCTCTCGTACTTTCTCTTTCTTATTCTTTCTCCGCGACGGGTCATTCTCCGCTGTACGCCCGCGAGCGTGTCGAAGATGGACTTCGTTTGCCTGACAGCTAGATTGGCTGGAGTCTACGACGAGGCACGCGAGAGACAGCAGCGCATATTTGTGTCATACGATAGGACAATGATACTGTAATCCTCTTTACATTTTTGCATTGATCTCAAAGCGACTGAATGAGCTTAAAATAGAACAGAGAATACAATAGAGACTTCGTTATGACACAGCCGGTGTTTCGATAATTGAACAATGTTAACATTAAACAGGACTTTTCTCAATTTCTGTTTTAATTTTAATCTTCTTCGTAAGAAACCATTCCTAAATCTTCTACCAATCAATGTCTTGTCAATCGTGCGCACTGCACGAGATTATTGACAATCAAAATTGATACAAAATTGTTAATCCTTCATAAAAGAGTCCATCTCTAAATATTCTAATTAATCAGTATACTCAATTAATTGTGTCTTTTTCTTGATGAAATTCAGGGAAAATACAACGAACAGCACTCGCGTCGAGAAGCTTGATTTCCATCTACGAGCGGTATGCTTACTTTGCGCAGTGCAAAGTCCCGCAAGATGTTAGAGATCCACGATGCATCTCGTCTATATTACAGCTGACCTCTCTCCCGTCTGTCACTATCTGCTTAATGCCATATAAGAGGTAGTAATCTTCGCAACACCAGCGAGTTTACTACCAGCAGTGATTGGTAACTGCCTCTCACTGCTACCAGACGAAACGTCCAAGCTTCTACGTGCAGTCTTGTAGCCTCTATCAATGTTTCTCAACCAGTAGAGAGCCTCGATGCTCTCCAAGGCGTCGCGAGACGAACGACTCGAGAAAATCAAGGTGAAGAATGAAAAATGAACCAGTTATATATCGTCAAAAGGTTCCCGTTACAAATGTCGAACGGAATTATTCGATTAACGTCGCGCTGCCGGTCACACATGTAGCGGATAAATTATATCGGCTCGGCGTGTTCGCGGCCAGTGATGAAGCGTTATTATCGAGGCAGCGATTCACTTATGAAGACGTAATCGCCTGGCGGGATTCCCCTGGCGAGCGTTTCGCGGCAAAACGATAAAGCGCTCTGGATATGTCGCTAATTATACGCGGCGCATTAAGCTAAACGGATGCTCCTCTCGGCTGGTCTCCTATTAAAACCATGCCAATTAAACGACATCTATCAACGTTGTTAAGCACCCGGGAACGACGACTGTCCCTGGAAGCTACGTAAACTTTCCAATAACCAAACAAGAGTCGTTTCGCTCTTCCTTTTGCACGTTCTCTTTGTCATAACGTTGCAATTCATCTTGTTCTTTTTTGCTACGACGATTAAACGGCAATAGCGAAGAAGTGACTGAAGTACATACAGGTTCAAGACAGGCGCCACAGATTGTTCGTTTCGTGTGTCGAAAATAACTTGTTCTTTCTTATCAAAGAAATGTCACTAGATTCCCGAAACTGTAATAAGAAGTATAGTGTGGATATTTGTGTAAATCGGAATTTCGATTCGTCGAAGAAAGATATTGCTTCTTTCTTTATCTGTGTGCAATTGTATTTCTTGAATCATCAAATTTCTCACGAGTGCATAGAAATCCACGGTCTAATTGCAAGAGTTGGATCGTGAAAAATTATGGGTTTTTACTTGCTTATGCTAGTAAAAATAAGGCCTTCAGCTGTCGAAGCAGAAATAGATAGACAGGTCGAAAAGTTGCAGTTCCTTCAAAATAACGAAAAATACAAATAAACGAACAACATTAAACAGATAGAAAAGCAGCGAGGTCTCTATCATTTCTCATTTCGTTGCGTGAAATATTAAGATTTTCATGGAAAACAACGTTGCAATAAAATCTTCATAATTAAGACTGCTATCTACATTTACGTACTTATAAATTAATAATACGATTAATTATGTGCCAAGAGTCACTGGAAACTAATACAAATTTCATTTTTCGATTGGGGTATAGCCTCGTGTTTGCACTGAAATAGTCCTACCAATGGTTGCTGTTTTCTCGGATTAAAGACTGAGAAACACCCCGACGAGCAGCGAGATCTCGAACTGGACAGGCCAGTTTCGTCCCGTGGCATTTTCCATTTCGAAAAAAAATGCCCGGCGACGAATAAGTCTTTGAGGCTTACGTGTGTCGCCGTCTCGCGTATGCGTACGCACCAAGTGTCGTACGCAGTGCGTCATCTCGATAGGATCTCGGCTTTCGTATCACGCATCACGATTCAATACGAGCTGGCTTGCCGAACATTCCGCCCACTTGCTGCCGTCCAGTAACCCTCGTAGCCAGAAACTCGTGGGATCTTCATTGAGTCTCTTTCGTCGTCGCCAGATCCATCCTAACGATTAAAAACCCCTTTAAAATGTTCCCGTCGCTGACGAGTCGAATGCCCGCCTGTAATGAGGCTTGTTACAAGAACACCGATCGATACAAGGATATATCTGTACTTCGTACTGTGTCACGATCAGTCTTCGATTACTACAATATATTCGATCGTTTCGAATCTTTAAACGGGAACGGGGCTCTGGTACTGTCGTTACGTTAACGTGCCGCTGCTTTAACGTGGCCACTAGAAAGTGAGTTCTTCACATTCCTTTAATCGCGACAAAGTTGTCACGAAGTCATTAAAGATTCTGCAACGTGAAAGGATAACTGGTGAATAATGTGAGATTTAAGAGGTTGTAAGATACTTTAGTTTCTCTGATCCCGCTCTCTGAAATGTGGAATTCCGGTGAAGATTGTTCGAGAAACAGCAACCGTATATTTTAACCGACGCGTTATATTTTCTTGCGAAATAGAGAGAACGTGTAGATGATCGTATCGGCGTCCTTAAGCTTTGGATCATTGTGCAATATGTTGAATGTTATTACCAAGGAACGCAATTTCTCAGAAATACAGAGACGAAAGTGTAAACACTACCCGTGGCATCGAGACAAACAGGATTGAATAAATCCGAATATTTATTCCCCTCAGTCGTACGGAAGCTATCGGAAGCGTAACATTCGTAAGAAATACGGTCGGTTAAGTGCGTATTAACATTTGTGAAAATGGATCGCCGGAAAGAGTTAAATCCAGTTGTAACACACACGATAAAATCAAAATTAAACGAAGTGATGACGAATTTACTAAAAGATCCCGATAATTATTGAGAAGAAAAGAAAGAAAAAGTTGTGGACAACCGCAGTGTCCAACAGTTCGCGATAAACGTGCTGCAAATTCAAGCTCGAGACAAATTGCAGAAAAAGCTGGAATTGCGACAAATTTTAGGGATCTCCGACGTCTTTTAAAGAATTGTGAACATCCGAAACGACGAAAATTGCAACAGAAACCTTGTGCTGCTTGCAACTTGCACAGAAATATATTTATACGAATAAGAAGTGGCAAAGAGTTACATTTACCGATAAAAGAAGAGTTCAATTTAAACGGACCTGATGGCCTTCGTTACTATCATCATGATTTAAGAAAAAAGCAGCAATTTCCGAGTCGTCGATCCATGGCGGATAATAGAGAGGCGGTAATATAATGATTTGGAGTGGCATTGGTTATTAAGATAAAAAGTAAAATTTGTCACAAAAGAATTAAATA
This sequence comes from Tetragonula carbonaria, assembly GCA_032399595.1. Classification (NCBI taxonomy): domain Eukaryota; kingdom Metazoa; phylum Arthropoda; class Insecta; order Hymenoptera; family Apidae; genus Tetragonula; species Tetragonula carbonaria. The sequence continues at coordinate 20,298,707 of JAUCRC010000001.1, read as the reverse complement.
GTAGAAAGTATATTGAAACGATTGACAATGAAATTAACACGTATGCGACACGAATTGCCTGGAATAAGTACATTTTTCACCCTGATAACGTGGCGAAAGCGACACGAATATTTTTGTAACTCACTGTGTGTCTGAATGACGTTACTTAAATTCGGCGAAAACAGTTTCAAGACATCTGAATGACCATTTCTTCGAAATTGCTAGTCGCTAAACTTCGATCGCGTATTACGATCAACAATTCGTTTGGAGAAAATGTACAACGCCAGCTGCGTGCGAACGATTAAATTTGTTTATGTTAACCGACGAACGATCGTCGTCATGTGGGACAAATAATCTTCTCACACTCGCTGTTTATCTTCTGTTCTATTACGCGAAGTTCGACGACGAAAAGGTGGAAAGCGACTTTAATGGCGGCTATCGGATCCGAAAGGCAATAACCTAGGCGAGATAAGGCAGCAGGCAACGAACGATGTGGGCAGATAATCATGCGAACCAGAGGTACCTTTGGATGCCACACGTCTTTCAATCGCCCTCGTACGTTCTTTCTCTTGCCGCGTGGCTACTTCGAGTGTGTTGCCGTGCGTGTGTGTGTGTGTGTGTGTGTGCCAACACACGCTCACACGTACGCGCCTCATTCAGTTAGTCCGGTCCGTATACGCGTGCGTTCGCGTGTGTATTCGAAAGAGCTCGATCCCACATCCGAAGCAGAGCCCCGATGCCGATCTTCCCAGCTGCCGTGCCGATCAAAACTTTCGATATCGATTGGATATAATGACGCGCTCGTAACTATTGGATACTGCGGCGAACCGCAGCCCTGGGTTATATACGGCTGGCAGACCTACCTAAAAGGTAAGAAAAAAAATTGGCTTCTCCACGCAGCGCGCACGCACTTGCCACCGCGACGACCGGCAGCAATCGATGCTCAGTGCTACGCCGATCGAGCGTACCGACTCGTAGCAACTTAGCTAGATCGAGTTTCAATTAACACTAGAACTACCACACCAGTCAAAATGACTGGTTTTACAATTTTATTTTAAAATTTCTATTTCATGTTACAATTTTTTCCCCGCAATGATGCAATGACTTTTACAGTAATAACTAAAGAAATAATATAATGAATTTTATTTTATTTTTATTTATTAAAATAATCAAAATAATTTTGGTAGAAATAACTTCGTCTTAACTGTCGGTAGTTCTAGTGTTAATTTTCAGGGAAAGAGCGATTATTGTTGTGCAGAACAGGGCTTCTCTTCAGTGTGAGTTTTGGTTGTAGAAATTTTAACAAAATTAACACGAGTATTTGATTTTATCCTCAATACATGTTCGTATGTATACCAAACGATTGTTGTCGAGTAAATTTTCTTTCTGATTTATTATCAGCAAATGTTTGATTTCTAGTTCATATACCCAGAGTCACGAAAATATTTGCTCGGGTAAAGGGAGTCGCCAAGTGGAAAAGTTTGACAAGTCGTGATCTGTGAGGGTGTTTTGAAATATGTTGGAAATACTTATGGAGGAAAGGGGGAGAGAGTTTGAGATTTTATATATGTAAAATATATGTAAAATTTATATATGTAAAATTATTATTTGAGGATTACTTTTTTAGTTTTGCAGAATTAAATTCTAAAGTACTCTTTTCTATATAATTATTAATATATAATTATTCTATATAATTATCAATCAAAAACATCAACTTTTTTTCTATCTTACTTAGACTTCATATTTTACATTCTGATGCGACAGAGATGCAAAATTTTATTTATATTATATAGAAGTCGTTTCTTTACTGAGTTTTAGAGTAAGGAATATTAAATACGAGCGACATAGAGAGAAAAATTCTTAATCGTTTATGAAATTATTTGTAACTTAAATAACGACATCCCTTTCATCCTCTCGATGTTTAAAGCCAGTCTTATAAATATCTCCCACATATTTTATATCCAAACAGAAAGTCGTGATTATACTCAAAATTTTATTTTATATGAATTCTATTTATTTGAAGAAAATTTTCCTAGTTTGTATATTATTATATGAACAAAGAATTATACCGGGAATAATCACTAGGTACATGAACTCTAATTTCATATTTATATGAACTATTTAATAAATTCAATTGTTCGCATTTTCCGTCATCGGATTACTTTTATTTTTATGAATCTCTTGTGACATCGAATCTTTCAGTTAGAATCAATCATATTTATGGCATAGAAGAAGTCAACAACGTAGCCAGATGACTTTTACGCAACGATTTTCATTCAACTATTTCGTTGTTTCTTCGTGCGATTTCTTCGCGACACAGGCACGAAAGAAAGTCGTCATTGCCGTTTCTTCCGCGACGCGTTCCTTTTCTCTCTCTCTCTCTCTCTCTCTCTCTCTTCGCGCTTCTCTCGAACTACTTCAATTCACTCGCGTTTTTGTTCTGCTCTTCACGGTTTGTTTAACCGGCCACGCTCGCTACCGCAAATATTCCACGTTACATTCGTAGATTAATTTTTTTCTCTCACCGCGGCACGCTCTTATCGACGAACACACTGTGAATACAGCGCGCGTTCAGGAATCCAATGACGCATTCTTACGGATTCCAGAAGATAGAAAACTTTGCGGTCGATTTGTTTGTCTTTAAACTGGAATCAGGCTGGTCTACTTGCGTTAAAATCGCTTTTAAAAGCGAAAATTCTTTTAATTCGTCTATAAAATAGTCGTCGATAATATCAAAAAATTGGCATAAAAAAGCCATTATTGTGTTAAGTGTTAAGAAGTCTAGTTTCCCTAATCGCTGAAACACTAATGTGAAACACTATTACAAACGTTGCTTTATTATCTAATCGATTTAGGTTCTAATTTTTTTTTTTTAACACCAGAACTACCAAAATGGTCAAAATGACCAATTTATAATTTTTATCAGATATTTTATATATTTATAACAGTATATTTTTAAATACTCGAGTGATTTTGAACAAAATATATTAATGGAAGCTTGTATTCTTTATTGTATTATCGACTTTTTCTTGTTCCTTGCACTTTAATTTTTTTGCAAAAGAAATATTATACTTTAGTCGTCGGTAGTTTGTGTTAATATTATTCTCAAGCCTGCTGCATTCCAATCCTTTAAACCTAATAAAAATTCTTTTAACTGCGATAAAGTGGTCAAAGTCGATAAAAAAGAGAATAAATTTGAGAATAAATTTGGATTTTGCGGATTCCAGAAGATAGAAAGCACGGCGGTCGTATTTTTTCGTATTCTTCGCGGTGAGAACAAAAACTCTTTTCATCGAGTTGATCGAGCTAACTCCATCGGGTTTCGTAGACCACGTAGCCGGGACGAAATCCGAATTTCTCGGTAGAAGTTGGCCTCCTTGCGAGGAAAGCATGCCTCGCTCGTACATCACCGAGGATTACTGATGAACTCGCTACCGGACTTCCTTATCAAAGTCTTCGGAAATAACGTTTAGAACGCTGCGCGTTTTTTTGTCTGATAATAAATTACTTGGAAACGTGATAGTAAATTACTTGGAAAATGTTGCTCTATTTCTGTGAATAATAAAATCCGGTCAAGTCTTGGGATATTTTTCACGTTTGATACTCAGCGTTTGACGTGAATTATGAATATTAAATTATGGGTATTTTTAAATAAAATCTTTAATATAGCAGGTATTTTATGCATCTGACGTTTGAAATTTCAAGTTAAATAATGCTTAATGGATACTCTATTACTTCTATCAATATTTTGCACTTCTAGAGTAAATATATTATGCATTTTGTCTTAAGACTTTTGAACTCGTAATAATATATTTATTTAGTGTCAGATTAAAAATAAAAATACTTCGATCAATGTTACTGCATATCTTTGTAAGTACCTTGCAACATTATAACCTTTAGATAAAATTATTCATTTCTCATCATTCGATGATTTGCTCTAAACTCCCATTCTCAATTCTGTGAAGCTCATCCTTCCTGTTAAAAAAGTACAAGTTTCTATAACTTTCATCTATTACAAAAACATGTCATTTTAACGTGAACAAATGGAAAAGTAGTTTAATATTACACATGAAGGTAATTTTTATAAAAATTATCGGATTACTTTGGATCGGTATATTTTCTTTTGTGGCTGTTAAAATCTATTGAAACTTATGATTCTATTATAAATAACACTACGAATCCTACAAAGTTACTTACTCAAAAGTTTGGAGCATTCCTTATGCAAACTTTCCCGTACGTTCTTTTTGAGAAATAAGAATAATGAAGAATAATAACTTCGATCCTTAAATATAAAAGTTCCAAAATATTTATTTACTTGAGCAAATTGTTATTGCCCTCAAAACCGCGGCGTTTTGCTGCAAATTTTTGGGGCAAATGGGATCCGATGCTCGAGAGGATGTTACGCGTTTCCTCAAATATGTAATTCTACCTTACCTGCGCGAAAATATACACTCGAGACTTCAAAATCGGGATGTCGAACGACGCAGCTTGTATTGTGTGAGAAAACTCATCGCCGCGGCCTGTTCGTTTAACCAAGAAAAATATGGTCTTTGACCGGGAATGATGAAGTGCGCCACGAGTAAGCATATTTAACCGGAGGACCGTGGTGGACATCTCCATTTCCTGGTTAAACGAACGACCCGTTCTCCTCTCTCGCCGTGACGTGGCAGCGTTCTAGCCACCGTTGGCCAGCCGGTCGACAAATTAATGTCAAAGGCCAGTAATTGGAGAGACGGCGAACGAAAAAGATTGCCTGTATCTCCGTACCGTGCGAGACGGAAGCTGCACGGTTTAGGATCCTCCATAATTCGACGGTAGATCTGATCTAACGTCAGGAATTGTTCGGCCCCGGTGGACAAACGGGTGAACGTATAATTTACTATCGTCGGGCATCGTTGGTCCGTTTCCTTCGTCGTATAGAGTTCGGTTCTTTCTCGGAAACGATCGTGTCTTAATCACGACGCACCTTATCCGTACGGGATCTTCCTCTCTGCCACACGGATGATGTGACTTTCACGTATTAATTAGTGGCGTACGCGCGCGACTGCTTGGCACTGGACGATGCTCGTGGCGTGGGCAGCGAGTTCGTTTACGCTGCGTCGCATTATCGCGGCCATGCTACCATCCGAACGATTCACGATTGTCCAATCGGGCAGGTGAATCTGGAATTTTCGTCGTTCTTTTACGATCTACTAGGCCTACAAATTCATTCTGACTCCTTTTTTTTTTTTTAAATGAAAATTAAGCTTTATTTTTTCCAGCTTGTGCAGGTGCACAGAAATAGCTTGTTGAGTCACTTTTCTTTCAAGGATTCCTTCAATTTCTCGTTTTTGTATTTTCTGGATGTTTCAGGACGTTTTTCGTCATTTAATTTGAAATTTTCTTCTTGGAATCTCTTAAACTATTTCTCACATATATATGCATACTGTCCTCTCGTGGAACAAATCGTTTCCATCAAGGCATTTTTTTTTATTTGCAGTTTTTTGAGGTTATGTCGCTTCTACAGTAGGTTTTTTTTTGGTTCCTTTAGGTTGTAAGATATTAAATTGGACAGGAAAAAGGTTTCGCTTGAATAAGGATTGCAGTTCAACAACCGAGAATTAATTCGTAGATTTAATAAGTGCGTTTTCGTGTGACATTTATTTCAGTGCGTTCATCGTCGTTAAATCGCTTCAATTTAGTCAACTATGGCGAGGATTGCGTTAGGATAAGATACGATCTTGAACTTCTTTTGATCATGTGCATGTGATTGTTTTGGCTGGGCAGGTGTTTTCGTAATTTTCATGGTTCTTTTATGAGATGTTTATCATACAATCAATGCGTATCTGTTCGTTGAAAACCTGGTTAGTACTACAGTGAGAAAAAATTTCTGAAGTTTAGTCTTAGAGTGCGCGATTAGTAATTAATTTTTTTTTTTAAATGAAGAAGTGACAAATCTCAATGTAAATATCTTTTGGGCGTCGAAAAGTGAGAAGTTGTTTGAATTGTGATTTGCAAATTATTCCAAGTAGACTATGAAGTTCATTTGCGTCGATTTTCCGACTTTTATGTCACTTATAGATATGAAGGATTTATTTGTCAAACGTTACTCCATAAAATATTTCGGTTTTTAAATGTTTAACAGGCTAACGAAAATAGGTATTTAATCAAAGGAAAAGATAGCTCTGACATGAAATTGCTCGATGATATATATATATATATATATATATATATATATATATACTGAATTTTAAAATTGCTTTCGCCTGTAATCTTTACGTGTAATCTTCAAGACCAGCAATACGGTGAATATCAATCTCGATCGTAGTTGATCGATCATTCAACCACTTACGATACGGAAGACAAGCTTTCGCGAAATAATGACAAATAAACGTAACACGTGTCAATGCGACGGGCTAATCTCTACATCGGATCGAGCAGAATTATCGCTCTGTGTCCGCGAAGGCACAAGATACACGAAAAAGCTGAGCCAGGTGCTGGTCGTTCTCGACGTCGTCTCGGTCCGGACAGGCCCGGATATTAAGCGGTCCGTTTAGATTAAAATCAAACCGCGATCGATTATTAATCTCGGATGAATTGCCGTTCCGACAAGCAGCATTTATTGCGGCATCATCAATAATTGTTGGCGCATTAACCGGTGTTATTGCGGCGAGCGGCAATTCATTTTCTTTCGGGTACGATGTAATTAATTACCGCGGAGCCGAAGTCCGCCGGTGTAATGCCTTTATCCGTATACACAACGATGGCCAAATATTGTTCCCAGTATACGATCCGTCGATCCGTGTGCATCGATCGATCAACCTGTGTGCGCGTCCGACGTCCGGTGCGCGTACGATTGCTCTCGTTTCGACCAGGTAGCAGCTGCCTCATCATCATCATCTCTTCGTCCCGAGGTAAGCTTCACGGAGAGAAGAAAAGAGTCGAATAGGCGGCGAGGAACGCGACAGATGACACGGAAGGAACGAAGGAGTAGGGAAAATAAACGAATCGGGGTTATCAGCGTTTCGTAATTAGCCGTCTTCCTTCCGCAAATTACGCGCATCGATAATGCGACTCGTTTAATTTCGCCGTTTGCTTCCTCGCTACCGGTGCACGTCGCGTGCGCGTGTGCACACACACACACACACACGCACGCCGAACACTGGGGAGAGAATTCCGATCGGTTGTTTCGAGAATTAAGGAAAACGACGCACCGTGCGCGTTTCGTAACGCGGCGAGATACGGACGCGGTCGGTCAATTAAAGCGGCCGAGAAAGAGTAAAGGCGAGTAAAGGACGAGTTCCGGCGGCGTGTGTGAGTCGAACGTCGCCGCAGCTGTGCGCGAAAATGCGCTGCAAGGACGAGTGGCCGGGACGAGGTGCGAGCATCGGCGAGATCACAACGATAATCGGGCCGGACGGTGTTCGGATGCGTGAATTCGATAAATATATATTTATTAGGCACGGTATATCACAGGTGTAAAAGTCAAGGCTGACGACGACGATGAATCGCGTGCGAGATGGAACGCGCGCTCGTGATACTCTGGCCACGTTTTCTTTCTCTCTCGCTCTCGCCGCGATAAAATCTCTCAATGGGAATCGTCGAAAGTAAGATGTCTCTCGCGACCGTGAGACGCGCGACAAACGACCGTCCTTTTTCTCGTCTGGCCGCGATAAGCTCGGCGGACGCGCGACGCTTCGATTTCGCGACGATACACTCGACGAGAGAGACCATATGTTGTCGGAGAGCTCGCGTGCCGCGTTTCGAGCACATGTTGCATCCCAGCGGTGCTGGCTCGCCGTCTAAACGCGTTGGTCACGCATAGATTTCTGGTCATTCACTTCGTACGCTCAATAGTTTCATTGATTTCTTTGACGCGCGTTAACCCCTCATCCCCGGAAATAATTTGCTCGTGATATGTTGTTGTCAAACTTTTTCTGTTCATTGTAAATGAAAGTTTTATTTCTTGAATGTCTTAATATTATCACCAAAACAGAATGTCCACTGGTAGTAGACAATTACTAGACAGTATAACATTCGAATATTAAGATTCGACGTGATAAACCAGAAAGAATGAGACATAGTACTGCAAAAAATCAAGGATGTATGAACATTCTCGTGGCATTCTTCCAGCGATTCGCACATACTCATTTTACACGTCTCTTTAATTCACCACTTTTTAATTGTTATCTCCTTGAAATCGCGTAAACGTTTAGGTAAGTTTAGGTTGGAGAGAGAACAATAAATTTAATTAACTTGCGGGATACTTTCACTGGGCATCGCGCGAATGTAAACTGTCTCGACGAGAGTTCATAAATATCGCGGCGATGCGATGGAAAGGAACGTAGAGGATTTACATCAACGATCAAATCCAAGGTTAGGATACTCGTGTAGGTATATAGCCCTGGGTGACGTTACTGTTTAAAGTGCCACGCAGTTGGAATTTTCGACGGGCTGCAACAAAATGGTTGGCAAGCAAAGAAGAGCAACGAAGTCGAAAAGGGCGAGTTGCATTTCGTGGCTCGCGTGCGCATGATTGCACCCTCGAGCCGGCGAGTCAGGTGGCTGTCCGTCCGGACCTTGAAGAGTCAGAATTCAAAGACCGAAGATGAAGCGTTGCGTCGAGTCTCCAACATAGTAGTAGACCGCCTCGCAGCCATGCTCTTCTGGTTTTGAGACTCGTGTTGTTCGTTCCGCAAAACTGCCCGTAGGATTCACCGATGAGATTGTTCCCCTCCTCTCCTTCTTTTTCTCTTCTCTCCATCCGTGGAGACGGAGCCGTGATTGTTCGACGATTATTCCTTGTAAAATCCTGGCAATTTCATTATAAAAAGCAACTCCGACTTTCGTCCAGCCTGCAGCATTGCCCACGGACGACGTGGCCATTGGTTTCTTCTTCGATCGACGTTGCACGCGTCACAGGCACACGCTTCAATCTGTCAGATTGTAAACAAAGCGGTATTTCTGCATAAATTGAATAACTATGTCCAATTTGGTAAGAAAGATCCATCGAGAAGTAAGAATCTTGGATATCGATGACGATTGAAACTGTTCTACAAAAAGAAAAACAAATAAATGGAATTTTATTGAAACACCAGGGAGAGAAAGTATATGTGTATTCCTTCAAAATTTTAGCGACTAAATCCAGTTAGTTTACGGAGAAATGAAAATATAGTTTGCACGGATGTGAATTAATTTACGCGAGAAGAGAATAGAAAAAAGTCGCGCGTCGTTCCCGTCGTCGATTAAACTTTGGCCGACTCGCGCCAAAGGAGGTTCGTCCTAGAAAGAACGAAGGACACCGGCTAGGTGGTTCCTCGGAGGGTCGCGCGATGATGGATGTGCGTTAGCGCGGGAGTGCGCGAAGACAAAGATCCTACGGATTCCCTCCCGGCGTGCGCAACGTGCATTAGTTCGTGTCGCTCCCGCTGTGCGCAAATTAGACCTGCGCGAGTGTAGCGGCGAGTGTACCGCTGCACCTCGTGAAAACGAACGTGGCGAGAGTAGCTGGAAAGGAAAAGAGGAGAGTGCCAGAGGAAGGAGAACCGAGAGGAGAGGAGGAGGATGAGGCTAGTAGCGAAGGCAGCGAGAGAAGAGGACGAGAGACGAGATCGACGGAAGAAAAGGCAAAGCGGGGAGAGAAAGCGGAAGGAAGAGGAGGAAGAGGAGATAGAAGGAAGACAGAAGGAAAGAGGGGGAAGAGGAACGGAGGCGAAGCCTCCGCGATGAACGACCGCAATCAACGCAACACCGCCCCGCGAAAATTGCCTGGAATACACCCGGAATATATTATCCACACGGGTGTTCCTGCAGGCGGCGTCCTCCTTTGGGTCAAGAGGTCGCCGGCTCCGGAACGGACACGGCCCGAAGGAAGAGAAGCGTGCCTTCGATCACGAAGAACAGTCGCGATTTTACGGTTGCGTTCGCGGATCGAGAGCAACACCAAAGACCATCTTGAATTATTCGTTTAAACAGCGAACCATTTTGATGGTTACTTGCCGATCGATTATTGAGAAAAATGGCTAATTAACGTGGGATTTCTTACGTGTATCAGAAATTTCTCGATTGCAGGATGATACTGACGCGAGTGCAAGCATTTGAAAAACAGAAACATGTTTTACCGTTGTAGAGGAAAATTCTCTATTCTAAATTGAGTCATAGGTTATGACTTTATTTACATATGAAATAATTTGTGTGACTTTTGTTGTAGTACGAGGTTGTAGTTTGCATATTGTTCATAACAAAGACGGTGGTCATATCTTTGTCTTCAATTTATGTGCATCTTCAACGTTATTATAACATTTTTTCGAATTCTATCGGTCAAATCATGCTTTCTTAACCACCCACAGAGTGTTTCAATTTGTTTCATTCGATTCACAATGCTGAAATCTCGAATTTTCCTGCTGGAAACTGTAAACACGTTTCTAATTTACAAGTGATTCCGCACAGGGATATTGAAATTGCCAGAATTTCGACGGTAACGGAGATATATATATATATATATACAAGACTACCCAGTGTCACGATCGTATCTCGTAAAATCGAATCGATTTAAAAGCGATCCATCTTCTACCGTGGAATTTTTGATATTGATTTCGACGATGCCTCGGGCACAGGGTCGCGTAAATCATGCGAACACGTTAAACGACTTGGCCGAACAGCGGTCTAACCTCGTAGACTCGAAACTCATAGACACGCTCCCAGTCCAGATACGTTGTACTCATTATCGTGACACATGACTGCCGCTGGTAACGCGAGAAAATAATTCTGCAAATAGCTTGCCACTCCCTCCCCCTCATTGCTGAATCCCCTACGGGCGATTTCTGTTCAGTTTCCAACGGAATCGTTTATGGCCTTGGTAATTTTCAGCCGTTCAATACGTTCTGCCTGATCCGCATGGACTAATGGCCTCTGTCGTACGACGGCCATGGGAAAACGCATACGCTCACGACTTGCCCGCTTTAAAAGGACTCCCCCTCGATTGGATAACTTTATTTAGCGTGAGTCCAGTCACGCTCTCGCGCGTCCTTTGGCCCGCCAACGTTGACCGCTTGATTACGATTAAGTGGCTATTATGCGTAATGCGTATCACGTTCGCTTTCTCTCTCTCTCTTTCTCTTCGAGGGTAAATCATTGCGGCCTACGACGAATGAATATAGCACGTGCAGGATGTTGCTCCTAATGGCGCTGCGCGTGGAAATCGCCGCGCGTATTTAGCTCGATTCGCGGTTATACTATATCATCGTGCACCTGATTGCTCTCTGTCAGATGAAACGATGTCGAGTTTTCTACGACGCATTTACGTATCGAAGATTAGTCAACTTCTTGCAACAACAACAACAAAAAAAAGTAACATCTGTGCTAAGACTTCGTCATGGAGAAATGCATCCTCTATTGAAGGATTCGAATGCGAGAAGAAGAAAACGTGTCATCGTAATAACGTCGCGAGATATTGAATATTTTACGAAACAGAATTCTTTTAGAGTCACGTATGCTTGTAAATTAAAGGATAATGCATGTAAGAATTGATGCCCCGGTACAGGATTTCTCCTGAACATTTAGAACCACCCTGCGGACGCTTGATCGTGTTCCGAGCAAATGAAAATATAGCCTCGTGATTAGAGCCTCAGTCGGCTGTTGCAATTAAACGCAGAGTGAAACTCGGGCCCGCGATGAATATTAAATGTAGCGTGCAAGATTCAAAGATAAAGATGCGTAATAATTTCCCGGAATTCCGGCCAAGGACCGGTATTTTCGAGCGACGCGGGCGAATTACGACGGCAACGAGATCGTCAGGGCTGACGCGTATCTCGCAGGGAGAGGAAACGGGGAGAAGAAAAAAGAGGAGTGAACGTCGGCGGAACTAATGGTGATTTTTGCGATGAAACTCACGAATTCACGGTCGACGGGGGGGCCGTCTGCCCTTCGCATCTGCGCCTTAACCTCGCCGATTTATTAGGGCCGGTTCGCAGCAAGCGAGGAACACGTTTCTCGCGATCGCGTTTCATCCACCCGCGTATTTCACGCGTGGAACAACAACTTTGCTTCGTGGAAAACGGTTGACGCTTTTGAACCACAGTGAACTATTGATTTTACTTCAGCCCGTTAAATCAATAAATTATTCATTTAAATACCAATAATTAATTAATCAGTAATTAAAGAGGCAGCTTTCTACTTTTCAGGTGATATTAATAAATCAACAGGAAAGCAATTAAAAATCACACTTTATAAATTTATGGTCAACTGATATTCATGTTATCAAACTTTTTAGATGTAACTTTGTTTTGTAACAAACGAAAGATCATTTTTTATGAAATATACATCGAGAGACGTGAAAAATGAAGCTGTCTCGTTCTTTCAATTTTATGCAATTGTATGACTCTGATTAATGGAAACAGTGACAAAGATAGTATTAAACGAATTCCTGGAACTTCACTTTATATAAATGCGGCATAAAAAGTAGATATTCGACGATACAAAATCGGTTCCTCGATCGAAAAAGAAATTTCAAATGAAATGTTCACGCAACACTGGTTGTGAAGTTTACACTTCATTTGTCTCAAATTGATAAATTAACGTTGATTTTCTTCTGCAGTGTTAAGAATATAACGAGACAATAGAAATCACGTAAATCTTCAAATAACGATAAACTTAAAATTGGAGAAGGTTCTAAAGTGCTAAAGTTCACTCGAAAGTTCACTGTGGATCCATATGGAGTCGTGCTGTTTTGAATGTTCTTTGAATCTTTAAAAATTTTTTGGCGAAGATCGGCGCGCAATGATTTTCTATTTTGCTACAACTCCGATACATTAGTATACCGCATTCAAGCGAACGAAAGTCTCACGAAACTCTCACCGGAATAAAAGAATTCATAAAACAGCGTACTTTTCGTCAGATGTTGGACACGATGTCCAGCAGAGTTTCTCTTTTCCATTCAACAAGTGTTATTACGCTTCGTATCTACTTTGATCCTATTCGTCATTCGTTAACGCTAGAACTAATCAATACTGACTGGTATACTAAAGTACGAAACTTTTATCAGAGATATTAAACTGCAAGAAAGACGAGGAAATTTATACTAAAGCTCTTATTTACATATCTCACGAACAATCGTTCGAATCTTCAGAAATGCAGCATTCTAAATTTACAAATTGATTATTTGATTGTTCATTGGTATTGGGGAAATGAAAACACGAGCAACCAAGAAGAAAATTTTGTTTGTGTATTTTATGAAAAATCGTTGAAATCTTTAAAAATGCGTCATTGTGTAAATCTACAAAGTTTCGATGAAAAGTTATTAACCAATCGGTTTTTGATCTGGTTGCTCTAGCGTCAATGGCGTCGGAGAGAACGATACCGTCTTAACCAATTTCACCGTGAGAAACTCTTGACAAATCCGTCGAGTACGAGACGCGTTTGTTATGCAAGACGGTTTGATTTGGGCCCGGATGCGTGGGCGTTCGTCGAAGCCATTTTTCGGGTCATCTCTTTGAAAATAGGCGCCTCTTTAGTAGTACGTACCTGATATTCCGTCACAGGTGCGAGACTTATTTCGAGAAGCCTGCGATGTTGTAGAGTGTAGTTCAAGAGTAGTTTCGAAAATGGGAACGGAAGTTGGGTGTTGTATATCTATTACGATATTTTTACCTGTCCTGTGGATGCAGGAAATGCCCTTCTGAAAGAACGTTGCGTTACAGATTTGAGATAGAATTACTTTATCGCGGATTTTCATGCATTTGTGGAAAATTGGATGTTGGAAAAATATATGGAATATATTTCATGCAACGTGTGAAAAAATATATAAAGTAGAGCACTTATTATGATATATAATAGATGAAACAAATTGTGATATAGATTCCATTTTTTTTTGATAATAGAATAAATTTTTGCACGCAGTTTTCATTTTACTTATTATAGAGTCTGTTAGCAAGAAAAAAAGCCGGTATAGGTTGTAAAAATATACGTTTCCATAAAAGAAGATCAATATTAATACTATATTTTTTATTAAAATAATAGATCGAAACCAAAAGTGATTAAAATGATATGATTAGCACAATCAGGTAAGACTTTCAGATTACAAGAAAAATACATTTTCAGATAAATATTGATATCGCATTCGTGAATTTGGGCGTGAATTCGACAACGTGTTTCAATATCGTCGTTAATAGTCAAATCGGCATTGTTCACTGTGATAGCCATTGTAATCGCGGATGATAAGCGGATTGCTGCTGAGAAAATAACGGAATTAGTCGAGTCGGGTGACTGATTGGTTGGTTTTTAATTGACGACAGGCCAGCCTGTCGAATAGCTCGTGTCAGAGAATTGACATACATCGGGGGAATTTCATGAAGCTTCGGCCCTCGGTGGCAACGTGATTAATTGATCTCGGGTCACGAGAGTTCGACACGCTGTTGAGAATCTCGCGGTCGGTTTTCGTTTTCATCGCGTATGTATACGAGCGGTCGTTTCATCGGCGCGACGCGGATCGAACGACGGGGAAAAATATCAATTTCTTCAGTCGAGCGCGACTGTGTCGATCACGTGTATATAAATGATCGGATTAATTGTAAGGTGAAGGACTCGACCAGAAAGAGAGAGAGAGGGAGAGAGAGAGAGAGAGAGACGTTCGTAACCTATGCGCTTCGATCACGGTGGACGCCATGAATCCAGACTCGTTGCGCAATGAACGTGTTTTTTTTTCTTTTTCTTTTTCTTTTTCTTTTTCTCTTCTCGTTTGGTATCGCGGAGGTAATCGGTTTGTTTTTAGTTTCTTTTTCACTCGTTTCTTTTATTTCTCTGCTCGCCTGTGTGTTGACGGTTGTTAGCGCCATGATACATCTGCGTAACGACCTGCGGAGTCGTCACGTAACGACCAGCTCTATCGACGACAAGTGTAAAGTCTCTCGTTCCTCGTATAACTTCGGTATCGTTCGCAGGCATTTTTATTATCGTGCCGCGTTTCCGTTCGATACGTTAACGCCGACTTTCTTTCAGCTTCGCTCTTTATACCTGTACGCGTGCCCGTGCGTATGTAATTTTTAAATCCAACGTAACTTATTGCAGTTAACAATATATTGCTGATGTTCTTGACGTTACTTGAAAAGATCGTGGCAACGAATACTCATCCATCGTGTGCAACGTGCCACTGATATCGATACCTTGAAATATATATTCTAGGTTTGTGTTGACACAAGCACAGAATATTTTGAGGACATGGTCTGTTTCTTAATAAGTTATCTCCAACGTGTTCGCAAGTTGCATATCTGTCTTCGAATTTCTGACCATATAAACTTTTCTCTCTCTCTCTCTTAACATTCACGATGAATAAAATACTACAGTTGCCGGAGAAGCAAGTCTTTTATAATTAACAACGTGAACTTGTTAGCGACACATACTTTCAAACTCAGAAGCTCCGTCGCTGAACGAGTAACTGAACAAAATGCTTCTGTGAGTAAATCCTTGTTGAAAATATTTTAGACTATGGACTGTCTCACGCTGTAGCGTTTCAAAAAATTTGTCTTTTAGTATTTTTCGTTTCTATCGTTCGCTGTCTTAATATCCGACTCGTTTAATGTTCCGCGTATGAGCTACGTGCTACTTTATTCCCAGGCCAATACCGCTCGTCTAATATCTGACTAACCTGTCTCGCTGAGGTCGCCAGACATATTTACGAGTATCAGATAAATTACCGAACGATCTGTTATTCCGTGCACACGTCCGTGAACAATGTCCTCCCGATTAAAATTAAAGAGTTCTCCATACACCGAACGAATATATATTCACGGGGCGAAAGCAGAGATATCCCCGACTTGTGGACGTCGTTGGAATTTCTCGAATCTGCGTAATGTGCATAGATTCGCGTGAATGCTGAACGAATCGTTACGATCTTGACCTTTCGCCGTTGACACAGAAACCTTGAATGACTTTGAAACAGGGGACAATTGAGGTAGAAGCATTTGAGTCGACAGTCTTTTATGGTCAACGCTTGATGTCCTGGCGATAGTTAAAAGAATAGCTTTGTGGTGACAATTTCTCGTGAACTTGGAAAAATTTGCAAGATGGGACGTTTGTGAGATGTTTGACGATGATTGAAAGATTATTTCTTATTTTTTCCAATCGTAGTTACAAGCCTGTAGACAAATTTATGTATTAAATACACAACAAATAAATATGAAAATTCTATAAAACGTCAAGACTAAAGATATCGTCTAGAAGCTCCAGTTCTGTTTTCAAGTTCCATCTCTTCGATCGTGTTTCACAAAAATATGAATTGCATAAACATCTGCAATCTACTGACACTGGTACGAGTATGTCGATGTATCAAATTATTGCAAAATTTATTACTCATTCGTATAATCCAAAAGTTACGCAATAACAGAGACGTCTAAAAAGAGTTAAAAAGCATTTTATAATACTCGAGCTCCTTTTTTTCCTCGCTCGATGAAACACCTCGCGTGCGCGTAAATAACGCGCGTGCAGTGTTCGGGCAAGTCGAGTGCGTTAAAAAAATTGACGGACAACCTGGTAACTCGCGACAGATCGTTTCGAGCGCAACATCGTTTCGAGAGGAGGAAGCACGTTAAGCGGTTGTTGGCGAGAGCTTCGTGTCCGGTGTCGGGCGCGGTCAAGTCGTTTATCACCTTCGCCACACGCGAAATACAAACGTGTTTTCTATTAATCCCTCGCGTCCGCGGCGCGTCGTGTACGACGATGCAACCGGGTCACGCGAGCCCGCGCGATGACGAACCGAACGGATGTTACCGCGACGCGGTGCGACCACGTCGCGAACATCGCGAACGAATCGTTCACGCGAGTGTATTCGCCTCCCGTGAAATATATCGCACCTTCGCCGAGGACCTGCCCGCTGGAAAACGAGAGCGGAGTAAGTAAAAAAAGCGGAGTGCAAAGAAGCTAGGAAACAAGGAAAGGGCAAGAGAAGAACGACAGAAAAATGGGTGCATTAAGCGTGAGAAATTTGTACGATGGGTTGAGAATCAACCGCGTAGCACGTTCTTTTCACAAGAAAAAAGTGAATTCCGCGTTAATTATATATAAACGATCGTTACACACACACACACACACACACACACACATGTGACTGTGTGTAAAACGTGAGCGTGTAATCATTCATCGTTACTGGCCGATTAATTGAGGCGTCCGAGTGTTGCTGAACGGCCTGGATCGGTCGTTAAACGAAACGGCGAGCTTCTTCTCCCTTCGTCGACGTCGCACGAACGAACGATGAACGCAATTTCATTCGATGCAATTCCACCGTTATAAGCTATACGTTTTATAACTATATCGCCGCGCTTCAAGTGAAACAGCTCGATTAATTCGCGGACATAGAGCGACGTGTATGTATATATTATCTACCAGTGAAAGGATTTTCTGCGTCATTAAAGCGAACGAGTCTTGATCGGCAATTAACACTACACGTCCTGTCGTCGTCGGAGAGAGGGGACAGAGGGGGGGGGGAGCGTAGACGGGAGTTGGAAGTACGAACGCGACTTGGTAGCAGCTGTTCCCGGCATCGGGAGCAGGTGAATCTTGCTACCGTTCACTGCCGAACACACCGATAGGGAGTGTCGGCGACGCTGACCTAATCACCATCGCGCCCCTAATGACGTCCAACCCCTTTCACCACGCGCGGTCCCTTGGAAATTCGCTTAATTGGCGGTGGCGATGGTTATTTATCGCTGGCCCATGCGCTACCTGCTCCGATGCCAGGCGAAACCGGCGATACGATTCACCGGTGTAAACGAAAGTGTCTCAAGTGTCTTTCGTCCGATACTCTCGGTTCCATTCCGGTGCGTGTACTCCCGTCTCGGGAATCTTGAGTCACTTTTCATTTTAAACGAAACGTGTACCGTATTTTAATATTTGGAACGTGTATCTTGCAGCATATTGTACTGTATTTGTAATTTTGTAGTTGGACGAAGAATCACGCTTACGTACATTGTAATATATTAAATGCATATAATATAAAATATAGAATTTTGTATTATATGCACATGATATGATACAAAACATAACGTCGTATGCTGTATTTTAATATTTTAAACGTGCATTTTATATTACAACTTATTCGTACGTCACAATTAAAATGTTGATATATTATGATATAATTCCGTTTTTCGAATTTTCGACAACAAATGAATCCTTGTTCTAAGAAGTTCGGATAGTGGTGTATTTCTCCGATTGATTTCCTCTGGTTTTTTTTAAATGCTCATCGTCGAAAGTGTCCTTCCTTCGAGCTTATCGAATTCAAGAAGAGCTGAAAGCTTCATTACGGTATCAGGAGAAAGTAAACGATTTCTATTTATCTGAACAATTAAACGTGGGATTTCCAGCGTCAGATCACTTATACTCATACAACAAAGAAGTATATATTTCTATTTTTATGCTTCGTCGCACGAAAAAATCTCTGTCACGCTAGAAAAGATTCCACTAGTAGAATCCTCGAACTATTGTCAGTTGTTTTTTTCAATACTGCCTTCTTCATTAATTGTCAGATTAAGTTACAGTGCGTAACAGTTTGAAACGATTTTACTGAAACGAACGATAGGAAACGGTAAACAACAGGTAGAATAAAAACTTGTAACCAGGGGAAATGCTCGAGAGAAATTGTAAGAGTGTCAAATAGAAGTTGCATCATGATACGATATATGCAAGCACAGCACATGCTTCGTCAAGTTAAAAAATCTCCAACGAATAACACAAGTGTCGACACGTTGATACTCATAAACTCACAAGATATTCCGCTTTAATGTGTTCTGCCTTTCGATTACCTTTCTCGCGCATCGTGGAAGATGACACGGGAGATACGCATCGCCCTAGAGATCGTGATCGCGAGCGTGATAGGTAGGAAACGCGATTGGTGTAAGTATAAATCCACGAAAGAACGAGGGATCTACACGGAGACAAGAATGCGATCCACTGGGACGAACGTGCCAGTTTATATTTCATTGTCGGCCATCGCCGGTGGTTAAAGCCAGGGAGCATATAGCGCCGGAGAGCACGTAGCTCGGAATCTGGTTATCAGCCGGTTGCCGATCGCAGCCGAGAGCCTCGCGGCTGATACGGGACTCGCCTTTTCAACGGGAAACGAAGATTCAGGGACGCGCAAGCCGCGACAGAAACGCTGGAGAAGAGGAGAGAAATCAAGCAGATCAAAGGACGCCGGCGATAATTATAGAAATATGCGCGTTGATGCGTGCCGCTTTGTCGGGTAATCCCTGAAAAAGGGTTGCGAGTCTCTCCTTCTCCCCTGCCGCCGCTCTGTGGATCTTATCTGTCCACGGTGCTCGTCTGCATCGGTAATACGGTTATTTATTCGCCACCAGGTTACATCGCGATGTAATCTATAAACGCATTGTTCCCCCTTTTGTTCTTTTGACTGGTAGCATTCGCGCACATTTCCTTCCTCGCTGTCGCGAGTCTTCGAACCGATTGCGTTCTTTCGTTCGTACGCACTGCCGCGGAAGTTGCTCTCTCGGTATCTTGATTCGTAATTGCTTCTTTCCTGCTTGATGAATTTCGTTTTTTTTACCGAGCGCGGTGTATCGATCAACAAAATTGCGAAACCAGTGGGATTTTAATTGAAGGTTAGCCTGCAGCTGGTGCGATTATTATTCGGGTAGCATCGGTATCGTTTCTTATTGCATTAGGTATGGTTAGCTGTGTCACATTGGAGTCGTTGGATTCGAAAGCCTCTTTGCGATATTTTTTTCGCGGATGTACTGCAGATCCAAATTTATCACGTTGCTTCGTAAAGTCTTGACAGTATGACTGAATCGATCACTTTCGAAGAAGCTTCACTCGGAGCTGGCAAGTTTAAAACTTTGCGAAACATAAACTTTTCAGGCAATACATTCTCGACAGTGAATACATGGCAGTGATTAACAAAAATCGCACTTCGAAATCTTTTAAATATTCAAGTCTCGTTGATTAATCGGATTAACCGTTCACCACTTCGGGTGATCTTCAGGTATCTTTCTTCTTTTTGCACTATTATGCTTTTCAAAAATGTAAACTGTAGGATTCGTCGTGAAATCATATTGCGTGTCAATAATTAAAAAAAAAAGAATCGGTTGAATTATAACATTATCCATCGGGAGAATGGAAAATTAAATAACAACTACGTGTAGCACAGCACAGCGTACCTCCCACGCTTATCCACGTCAATAAACGTCAAAGATCCTCCGCTTTATCCGATCATCAAAATTCCAGCGATCAGATCGCGAGGAATCTCGGCTGCTTGATCCTTGGTAATACACGCGGTCTGCCGGCGCAAAAGAATTTTTCGCCTCGTCGGCAAGGGACAACGCCGACGTCGTTTCGCGGCTGAAACGGTTCGGCAAAAGGATAAAAGTACTTCATTGTGTTTCGAGACACGCCATCTTCGAGTCGGCTTCTTCCTCTCGGTTGAGCGTCCGAGGCGCTGTCTGCGGCGGACAATGAGCGGCGTGCACTCGTGGGCCCACAGGTGCGTATTTGGACCGGAGGGGCGTTAAGGCAACCGTTTCCTCCTAATTGGCAACATTTTTCTTGTTTCAGCCGGGCGGGCAATTGCACCGGACAGCATTGCGAAGAATTCGTAGCCGAATTCGAGGCGTAGGGATGGGATCAAGTGGCGACTGGTGTACTTGCGAATCCGCGATTCAAGTTCGACATCACGGTTTCGTTCCGATGCGTTTCAAATACGAGATTCGAAGGTGAAAAATATTTCGACGAGAAACACTCGCTGTGAAATGTAGCGAGCTCGTCTGAGATCGTGAACGTAATATCTGAAAGACAGAAACATACTTCGTCCCGTCGATCGTCAAAAATTGTCTCTGACGCATGTATGAATGTTTTGCACCTAACTGTTCCTACAATTAATCATTGCTTGTGTTGCATTTTTTTATATCGCGTATTATTATTGTTTCGATATAGTCAATAAATAAATCTTTTTCTTAATATCGTAATATTACATTTAGACTACGGATTTTTAAGCAAAGTCGCATCTTTGAGAATATAATCAAAAACAGATAAAACCTTGATGGAAAATTGTACTGAATGTTACAAGAAACGCTGTACTTTGAATGTTTTATATGTTTTTCTGTATTACGCGCATTTTCTGCAGTATTACGCTTTAAAATTTCTCGTAAATGCATTAAAAAATCTGCATCTCCAATTATAATTTTCTGCGAAGCCTTTCACTTTCAAAAATATTCCAAACTTAACTCGCTTTCTCACAGTTGAATACGTTGCAATAAGAATCATTGCGTTATCGTGTTTGCTTTCGGAAAGAAGTAATCGGTCTCATCTTTTTCCGTCGCTATTTATAACCAGAATCTACTCGAATCTACTCGTTTTCATTTCCAGAAATATTCGAAACACTATCTCAAATTAAAGTCCATCGCAAATACGTTTGCAAAAGGTTCGAACGCCTACTTGTGAGGCGCTCAATTCCATTTCTAGTCAATTGTCGTTCCAAGTTGCACTGCTACTTGTGCCGTTGTCGCCGTTGAAGAAAAAAAAAAGAAAGGAAAAAAAAAGCAACGCGTAGATCGTTCTACGATTATTTCACGCTGCGATTGAGCAAACGGTGCGACCGTCGCATATTTCTCCGGCTGTCGAGTGGCGTGAACGAAATGCCTTAAATCTTATCCCCCCGTTGAACACCGGATCGGACAGTTCGGTTCGATATCGTGTGCCCCGGCTTCTGGATTATTAACTTATTCCGGGCTGTGTTACGTGACACCAGGCAATACCGGTTCCTAATGATAGTAATAGCACCCACAACTCTGTAACCGGCTGTTCAGCGCAGGTTGAACGCGAACATTATCACGTTTACGAGAACGTCGCGACATACCGACCCGTTTTCAATCGACGTAACGACGTAATCTCGCGAACTGGCTTGTCTCAAAGCCGAGCTATGAAACTTTACCTGTCTTTGCGGTTGATTTAGAGTATTTGCTACTATGTATGTATCACTATATATCTACTATACTGTGTGTCTACTATACTGTACATTGTCTGTCTACTTCGTCCATATCTATATCTATGTATACTTTCAGTGAAAGGTAAAGCTATTTGAACTGAGATAAATAGTTTACCTCGAATGATATTCGTTTAATTCGATTGCGGATAGACTGCAGATTTCTATGCATTTATAGGAAATTGTACACGATGCTTGTACTGTGAGAAAATGTACAGAAATATTCCGAGCGCTTTCTATAATATTTTATTTGTAACACAGTTTTCTAGCTCTGTTAGTAGGTTTCTATTTTTATCAATTAGTCGAGTCATGAACCGTATCGCGAAACGTAATAAAGTTTATCAAAGACCCCCATTAATAATTCTTTATTTGATCGTTTACAAAATTTTACAGATTTTTATGTTCTATTTTCAGACATGCTACTCGAGACGAAGAGATTCTTCTTGCAGAAGCGGTTTCTTCTTCATATTCTTCTCGCGTGTCCTTCAATTTGTAAGTGCGACGGATTTATCATTTCGATAGTAATTTCGATTTAAAAAATAATTTCACTTCAACTCCCTTCATTACCAAATAACTGATTTAGATTTATATTTTATACAAAGATCGGAGAAAAAATCTCGGATAAAAAAATTATACACATACACATTAATAGTAATTTCAAAGTTTCATCTGATCGTCAAATCTCATATTTTCCGCAAGATATCGTGTTAAATATGCACGAAATTTCGGATTCTCGGAAATCATCAGGAACTAACATTTCGATAGTATCCATGTATATTTACACATTGACCTATTCGTGGTTCACACGATCTCGAACGAAGCGAGAGTAGCGTTGGTTCTCTGGTGTCTTATCGTTCACCATGGCGAACATTCTATTGGCAAAACGATCGATTCGCTCGAAGCGCAAATTAAGATTCTCCAAATGATTGTTATTATGCCTGTCGAATACCAGGAAGCGAGTATCGCCGCGCATTCTTGCTTGCTGACCCCGAAACGTAAATTAACATTATCTGGCTGTGAAACGTCCAGATCTCCATGGTGGCGACGCGACGACCGAGGGGAGAGACCGATTAAAATTATTCCGTTCGATCGAAACGTTGATCGACAAAACTGGCAAGTTCATTAAGCAGCCTTGCTTCTTTCTTTGGCTCTTCTAAAGCCTCGAACCGGTCAGCGCGATAATTTGCAATAACACGCCGGCTGAAATGATCGGTTACATTATATTCGGATGAGTCTGGCCGGTAGAAATCGGAAACGAAAAAACGTGCTTGACAAAACGATAATCGTTACGATTGCTTCATTAATCGTGCGCCGGTCAATTTCGCGAATGATTATGTTCTCGTGAAATATGGTTCATCGTAACGAGGGGAGGAGATTAAAACGTTTTCGCGTCTTGCTTCGTTATTGCGTACGGGCAACGAAAAAGTGTGAACAATTATACGGGAGATCGTGGTACAATCAGATAAGATAATTCCATGCGAAAGGGGGAATGAAACTTTTTGATTCAAATTTCTTTATTTGAATTTTGGCCAATCCCGAACTGGAATTCCTCCTCTGATGAGCGGAATAATCTTCTATCCAAATCCGGAATTACAGTATGCATGACGAACTTTCAAACTCGAGTTTCTCGGAAACAAAGTGTTGAGTGAAAAAAAGTATTTTCTTCTCTTCGATTTATTTTGACGCCTCGTGCTTATTTACGTACGCTCCCTTCGTTTAAAAATCTAATATGAATGAACATGAGACACGCGAATATCACTGGCACTTATTTAATTAAGCATCGTCTAAGTAGATGGATGACAGGGAACACAACGAGCGACAGTAGCTTTCAGCTTTCAGCGACAGTAAGCAGCGCTTCAATGTTTTGATACTCGGCACTTGAAAGGCACTTACAAATCGTTTGCAACAACCGACAGAGGAAGATCGATCATTGTCACATTCGCGCATTTCACATCAATCTAAACACGATTTCACATATTCCGTAATTTATTCCCGAAACAATCGCTGAACGACGGCAATTTATCACCAGACTAATCCTATCGATTCGTTAAAATTTATTGTACGACTTTTCTTCTTCTTCTTTTTTGTTTTTTTTGTTTCACGAAGTTAATAAGAATTTAACGTGTCGACAGTTTTTCATCAAGTCTACATGTTTAGGGCACAAATTTTGCATGAAATTTGCACGTGCAAATTTATAGAAAAATTATTTAAAAAGCGAAAGATGAGAAATCAAGTTCGTTAAGGGATAAGTCCTGATCTACATTCTAAATTATCACGATCATTTATAAATAGATTGAGAACTTTTATGCATTTATGGGAAATTTAATGACGCTAAAATGCAGCAAACTACGCGCAATATGTGAAAGTATATAACATTTCATTAAACTAACTTTCTTCATTTACTGTCAGACTGAAGTCATCGATCTTCAATAACAATTCTGCATCGAGACTGAACTACCGATTAGAAGAGAACTTTGTTTAATTTTGTTGTTCGTGAATCGCTGAGAAAAGATATATAATAAAAAAATTATTATGACTTGAAAAGCTTTCGAAATGACAAACACCTGCGCAACTTGTTTCAAGTATTTGTATAGAAATTGCTTCACAAAATTTGAAGAGCACGACGCGTTAAAAAACAGTTGTTCAACTATCTCGTACAGCGAGAATTTTCCAACTTAAAAATGAATATCGCGAAGTTGATTTTTGGCCAGCTAGATCGGGTAAATATCGGACGACGTGCGATCGTCCCTCTCGCAGAAACGACCGCGGTGAAAGAAACTTAGGGCTGCAGGCTGTGCTCTGACGAGCGACTATCGCTCGATTCCACGCGTTAATCCCACCGGTACCGTCTGGTAATTACCGGTTAGACCATTCGTTAGAGCTGTCGCGCCTTCGGGACGATTCTTAATGGGCGGTGGAGGATCGTGATGGCTCGTCACCTCGATGGCTCAGCCTCGATCAGCCTCGAACACCGACGAATCGCAGAAATCGCAGAAAAGTCCTCCGAGCGAGGGCTCGGTGTATCTGGCTGGCTTTATTACAGGATACATCTGTTTCTGGCTCGACCTGGTAGCGTGTAATCACGCCGCGTAATTCGAAAGCACGAAAAGGGAAATTGCCGATTAGTCGCTCGCGCGTTTCTTAATCGTCACCGACATTACGCTTACCGAGCGGTTTCACGCTGTTTCGCGGAAAGGCGTACACGTATTCTTTTCTTTTTTTCTTTCTCTTTTATTTATTTATTTTTCTCCCTCTTTCCTTGGAGCTGCAGGCGTGTAAGGCAAGAGCAAACGATATTTGCTGAAACTTGGACGGTTTTGCATAATAATTAAGCAATTAATAACATTGGCCGATTGGCGAGTGACGAGCGTAGCTTGCAGATACCTGTTGTACGAGATCTTTTGTCATTTTATAATTGTACACGTTAAGCCGTATGACAATTGACTTTTTTTTCTTTCTCGTCATTTCTCACGAAATGAACTTGCAAATTTCGCTACTCATCGTACGTATTCGTTTTATTTAATATTTATTGTGGAAATTGTGGAAGAGGATTTATTAGCAGTAAGTGACATGCGAAGTTTCACTATCTTGTAAAAACGTAAAAATGCATATAGAATGCCAGAACACAGGACTAACCGCTACGCTAAAGAAATGTTTCTTTAGGCTTGGATTGCTTTAATCGTGCTTGTGAAAAATACGAAATTACGCACGAGGAACAGTAAAATTTCGCAGTACGAGAAAATAACAAAAAAAAAAAAAAACGAGATTTTTACGACGAGGTAGTAAATCCGTCCACAAAGTGAATATTAAATCGTGCTTGCGGGAGAAAAATAAGATTCCGCGGGATAATCTCGCTGGATGCTATAGTAAATCGAGGAATAATCATTCCCGTCCACGGGGAGAACGTCTCAAATTGTGTTTATTTTGAGGGGAACGTGCATCAGGAAGGAGAGAAACGTTTAACGAAATTTGCAAGTTTATATATCCGATGCGTAATTCACGAAGCGCGTGTATATATCAGGAGGATGTAATCAGTCATTTTAGTACAGTGAAAAATAGTGGACGATTTGCGAAAGAAATTACGCATCGCGTTGTGTTTTCTGGCTTGACCATTAACGAGTGCTCTCGAGCCGGCGTGTTTCTCGAAGCGATGAGCAGTTGCACGTTGCACGTTGCTTTCCCGGCCAGGACGTGTATAACAAATGACGTCCTAAATAACGCGGCCTGCCGGATTCGCGAGCGAAAATCGCGCGTCTTCATCGTGCGTTTGCTTCGATTCACAGCCGCGTGTTTCGCGTATACGTGCACGGATTACGTTTCGTAAACCGTACTAAATCACGTCGACCACCGGATGTTTGTCTCTCACTCTGCTGTGGGCCCTCTTTCGACGTTTTCACGCGAGAATTGTTCCACGAGAGCCACTGATATTCACGAAATTGACTGAATTCGAGTTTGCGAGAAGGAAGCTTGCCTGCCGGGCTTTCTCTACTCTTGTTCATCAAGTGTTCAAACGCTGTTTTCGATTCATAGGGAATTGACCTAAAAAGTATCAAGCAAACGATTAGTCGAGCAGAATTTTATATTCATATAATATATACAAGATATATAAAAATGTTTGTTAAAGTTGTTTGACAGTGTTGAGGCATTTGTTGATTTTATTGTACGAAGTGCAAATAGTCTCACGTATCAGGGAAGTGATTAGTCGAGCAGAATTTTGTATTCATGCACGTGGATGAAAATTTGTCAAAGTTACTCGTAGGAAAATTACAGCAATATAGCAATTTATAGATGCTATTGAAATATTTCGAGTGAATCAGGTCAATGTACTGATGAAAGAATTAATTTTGTTACATATCAAACTGATGAAACTATTATTATATCACAAAATAAAGCAATACATATATCTATAATAATTCTTAGAGATTGTTAGGTTTATTTAAATTTTAATAAATAATCTCTATATTTATGAACGTGTTCACTATTGCTTACAATTTATTCAAACAACTTCAAGCATTGTTCAAATAATTTTGAATTCAACACACGTGCAACATTTCTAACTGATGATAGAATAATAATAACCTATTTAGCAGAAATAGCAGAAGTGAAGCAAAGTACGAAGCATAGTACAGGATGCATCTTTCAAAAAATTATATCGAGGTGTCGTAAATTTAATGGCACTTATCCAATAACGTACGAAGTAGTACTAAAATGTAAATATTCGCGAAACACATGATTTGTAACATACGCAAATTGATCGTAATCTACCATTGCAAACGATGAAACGTAGATAGATACGATGACGATCATAGATAGATACGATGGATACGAGAAAATCTGAAATATGGTACAGAGAAGAAGGAAATCGAGATTTGATATCTCGTGTTCAATTATATGGAAGAGTTTCATGAAACTGGCTTGTAAATAACGAATCGCCGCTCGAGGATCAAAAGCGTAAAATAAAAGAGTAAATCGGTGCGATTAATCTAATAAAATCTATTGAAAAGCAGTAGTAGCGGGCGCGTTAAGTGCCGAGGATTGCGATTTACACGCGAGCGCTCATTACGCGAACGATCGACCGCTTCACGGCGACGGTTAAAATTAAAAAAAAATCCCGCGAGCGAGAAGGCGCATATTTGCTTAGGGTGAATTGATTGGCATCGATTATCACCGAGCGACAGCGATAATTTCAAATCGTGCGGTTTCCGGGAACCGGGTAACAACGTATCGGCGCAAAATTTGCATTTATCGACACACGACACGGGTCCGGGTTGTAACCTGCTATTACACAACTGTTGCAACATCGCGGCTTCATATCGGGACCCGTTAGAAGCCGCGGAGGAAAAAGTCGCGCGCTGCACTCGTTTCTAACTATAGATCGAGATTTATATTTTCGTGGTGACCTTTCGAAGGGATTCGAACGGAACGGACGAGGTCTTCAAACGCGGGACGCTGGCAAGGTGCCATTAACCGTGTATCAAATGTGCGTATGATCGACAGAATACCACTATTTTCTTGCGTCGTATCGGTTGTATCTTCTCGGAAAATCTTCGAATCCATTGATGCGTGAACAGTCATCCTTGTCCAAGATCTTCAATTACTTACCGAGGCCTCTGATTCTAGTGTGAGGTTCATGGATGGCTTCCTCTTCGTTGAACCTTTCATCGATGCAAATATATCGAAGTCGCCGATTTGATGGCACGAATATAATTTTCGAAAAAATATTTGACGCGTATTTTTTTTTTTATCGGCAACCATTTAACCGCAAAGTTGAGAGTCCGGAATATATTTTGTCAAATATCTGGGAAATTACTGAATATATAGTTTTTTTCAAATTGATGAAAATCGATGAAATCGGTATTTTATGGTGTATACTATTTTGCGAAAAAGCTATTTGTTTAAACAATATATTTAAATAATCGTATTTCTTATAATTTTTTGATGATTTCTCCAAGTAAATCTTGATATACGTTTTCTTGAATATTTGTATATGTGAAAACTATTATTTCAAACGTTCAAACACGGATTATGGATAAATCGCATTACAAAAGATATCATTATTCTCAAATCTTCCTCGCTGGTGAATACGTGTCAAATATTTCTTCGAAAACTACATTTACGCCAAATTTTATCAAAATCGGTGATCGACACTTCGATACGTGTCCCTCGTCAGATGAGAAACTTGTTTCGAACTTAAGGGATTCCCCCGGATACGCGTGAATAAATGGAATTATATTAATTCTAAATTAAAGTTAAATAATGATTTTTCGGTCGTGTCTCTCTAATAGTCACGCAGATCGGGCGTCTCGACGCGCGGAGTCTGCAGCGGTCACGGACGTGTCGCATTTGCGCCGAAGAAACGTTACTTCCGCGATAAATTATTTCGCCGTGTCGACGGCGTTATCGGTGTTTGTCGCGCGACAGGAGAAACGGTCCATGCGCGCCAACAAAGTCTTCTTGACGAGTGTACAAATCGATTGCGGCGGCCAGCGACGACGAAACACGTTCCCTCCTCCCCCTCCCCCTTGTGTGGTGTTGGAGGTCGTCAAACCTGCGGAGGTTACGTAAAACCTTGTACACTTCGCATCCTGGTACCTACGCACCGGTAATATACGACCGGCACGTCGATAGTGTACGTCGTCGTGGCAATCGATCACCGGCCCTTTAAAATGTGGAACGTTTGTCTGTCTAGCGCTTTCTGCTGACTCTGATAAGCTGCTGGTGCCGAGGTTTGCGGAGACTAACGTCCATCTTGGGCTCGAAGGAACGTTAAATCGTACGCTCGACGATAGATATATATCGGTAATTTGTAGCCACGATCACGAGGGATACCACCTTGGAGTTCTTGGGACCAATCGGTTACGGAGAGAAAGCCATTCATACAGAATTGAGATTATCTCGGTAGATTGTTCCTCTTTGATCTTTTCTGTCGTCGCACTTGTGGACTTTTGACTCGATCTCGGAGTATTTCTCTCCAGTTTTAAAAACGCCCGGCGTGTATGCAGATATATAACGGAACTAACAGAGTTAGATAAATTATAAAATACAACTCGAAAATTGGAGGCATCTTTTATTTTTCGGGCTTGAAACAAGAATGTTAGAATTTCTTTTTCAAATGTTGCATTACTTTGTAATAACTTTTTATAATTTGATTTCTTGCAACTCCGATTATTAAATCTTTAATGTTGTAAATTGCAGACTGACTACGTCAGTAATCGTAAAGAATTGTGAAAAAAAAAAATTCATCCCTTCTCGAGGAAATTATTGTTTCTTCCGGAGCCTTATCGTAAACTTTTACGACAATGTCGGAATCTTACGACTCAAAATCTACTTCACGATCGAAAGCAAGAAAACGGATAATCCCGCTTATTGCGCGATAAATGGGCGATTCGCGAGCATTGCTCGCACACCGCGTCGCGTGGTAAATGTATCACGAGCGTTATTACCAGCGGCCTGGCAGGATGAAAGCGAAGGAAAGATGTCGAGTTGTAGATAAGAGTTTAATTATCCACGCGAAGCGCAGGGTTTCGCCGCACGTAGCCTGGCCTAGGGAGGGTCGATTAGGCGCGTACACACGGCACCAGAGGTCCACCTGCATTCGTACGCTCGCGCTAGGTATCCTCCTCTCTACGCAGGCATCGTGAGCGTGATAAATCTCGCGGAGTCAGGTGGACGATGGTCATCAGCTAGTCTCCGCGTGTAAGAGCCAACCAAGCTGTGCATGGTACCACGGTTCAAGCCTGTTCTCATGAGGGCCGGATGGCCTAGCGACGACCCACGACCCTGCTGGCCACAACTTACCACATCGTACACCCGCAATGCTTCCTACGATCCCCCACGCTGCATTCCTGACCCGGAGGATCGGGTCGGAATACGCAATCTCGACGAGCAGCCACGTCGCGCCAACACCGGAACAGAATGCGGCCTGCGGTAGTGCGGCTTTGAACGCGCGGTGATTTGTGTTGTTGATCTTCGACGTCATTGACAATTGGGGAAAAATTTCGTGCCAGCGGATGGTATATTCTTGAAGTATATCGAGTGGATCCTTAATGGATCTAGCGAGAATTTAAAAGTACGGCGTGACGCACTCCCGTACATCAGGAACTTAGAGCGTGTTTGGAAAGAAATTTTTGCCTTTTAGTTGTAGAGTGGAATGAAAATTTTTCAGATGACAATCGCAATATTTAGTTAATAAATTTCAATGTGGGATTAATTCCACGAATTTCTCAGTAAATTGATACGCAACGATATCGAACTGTGATATCGAGTGTAGAGACGAGAGACGTTTGAGAGTTTCGGATTTTTAACCTAAAGCTAATCTAATTGGATTTTATTAACGGGCTCCGTCGCGAAGAATGTAGAATGCAAAATATAAATTAAATATTCAGAATTAATATTGATGTAAAATCCAATTAAATAAAAAATCCGAAAATTCAAATTTCTAAGCTCGTGACGTCCAACGATAGCAGATAACGATTAAATTAGATCCGAGTTACGTTTGTTCAATCCTCATTCGTATTCCATCGTTCGTACGATAAATATATTGGTCTTAATTCGCTCGAATCGAATTTACGATCGTATCTTCGATTAGGGGGAGAGGGTATGAAATACTCTGAACAAAGGGCTTCCTTCGGTGCGATATCTCGCAGAGATCTTGTCGCGATTTACGATCGCCACGATCGCGAGGATCTGGAGTTGGTGAATCGCGAGACATCGAGAGGCGAGCTGGAACCCGTGGCGCGATAGCATCTCGACAAGCGGTCGCACAATGCCAAACATATTAATTAATATGCATCGCGTATCTCGAGGGCAACTTCACGGTGGTATCTCATAACCACCATAGGGAAAATGTGACTTCGTCGCAAATTGTTCTCTCCTAACGGTATCGTGGAAATCTCTCCAAGAGTTAAACGACGTGTAATACGCGCACGCACGAAAAGAAATATATCGTATCGCTCTCAGTCAAAAAGATAAAATACGTCGAAATGCTGTGCGATAAGAACCGACTAGGTGCCTAGATAAACATTTCTTGATTTAATATAAGCAACCTGATGGACGACAGCATATCTCATTTACTCTACTCATTTCTCTAAAGAGGACAGATCTCGAAAGGTGCATCTCTTCCAGCGCGAGAATCACTCAGCGAAATCCACGTATTAAGGAAATCATCTTTCACACTAATTTTCAAGACGCGAGAGGTGCGTTTCAACCGCGGGCGCTACGTTCGCAAACAGGTGATTATAATTGCACGCAGGAATATTATCCGGCTGTTGTGCTAAGTAACTCTTAGGTCAGTGGGAACAAACCAGCAACCCGTTCAGGGTGCGAACGCTTACGCGCCTCCTCGTTACACTCCTCCTTTTTACAGTTTCTTCGAGATCGCAGAAGTCGTCGTACGATTTGCGACTTTTCAATCAATTTGTTTTCTAGGTTCTAATAGTTATAAAAAAAGGGAATTTCACGGGTTTGCTTAGTCATCTTGTCTTTCATAGATTTCATCATTTTATGAAAGAAGAAAAGACACAAGATCAGTCGCCGCGCGATACCTCGTTTAGGCTGTCAATAGATTAGCGATTAGCATCAACGCGGCCCTCTATATTCACGTTTAATATTGTTTAACGCGCGATAGGGAGACAAGTTCGAGGCACCGTGAGATATTTTACGATCGACCATTATTCGAAAGGGTGTTTTCTCTCTTTGTCTCTCTCTCTCTCCTTTGTTTTGCTTTTTCGTCTTCGTAACAAACGAAGCCACGAGCTCGCGGAAGGAGTGTTTCGTTCGTCGGACGTTAAATTAAAGAGTCTTCACCCGGCTTCTTCGGTTGCCGTGAGCGAACGTAATGGGCCGGCGGATCGTTTTCTTGCGTGTAATATCGCGTCATTAGTCGTCAAGCGAGAAGAAACGAATCAGCGCACGCTTATCGTTCTCCCGTTATCCTTCTGTCTTCTTTGCCATCGTCGACAAGGTACGTAGCTCGCGTGATACCGCTTTCCCGTCTTTTGCGAAAGAGCTTTAACGCAGATGAGAGGAGAGAAACAGAGAGAAACAGAGAGAGAGAGAGAGAGAGAGAGAGACGCGCATGATCGTTTCCGGCATAGCTGGCGAATCGCAAAAATCCACCGTGACCGTGAACTTTCTTGCACGCGCCAGGCCTCTCTATGATTGTTTCCGCGAAAACTATGGCGCAGATCATGGGGAGAGAGTCGCGACGTTGGACATGTACCGTGCGAGGATCATTTAGATGTCGTTAGTGGCGCCAATGTTCGAGAAGTATTCTCCTACGTTGACACGAAGTGTAATTTTTCGTTGAAGTTTTGCAGATTTGTTGTTATTTGTTTATCTGTTTCTTTTTGTTTATTTATATACGGGAGAACACTTTCTACAAGTATCCTAGAAAAAGAAACAACGCTATCGGCGTAGTTCGATTGGAGCAAGAAGAAAGAGAAATATTATCATATGTTACTTAATTAGTCAACAATCTCGTTATTAGAGATCTAAGTTATACAGTCCCCTATTCTTCGTATTTTTTTCGTATAAATATGAACTTTGGTACCAATACCAAAAGATGTAAAATATTAAGCTAGAATAAGATCTTTTGAGAATTCTATTCTTATTTTCAACTTTAGCACCTTAAAATAGCCTCAGAAACATAGATACAGTCAAACAAAAAATTTGTAATCTGGATATTTACATTACATTTTTTAAATCTTCGATTCTGGCATTAGGAACAATAGTATCTAAAATAGTAAGAATAACCGTTTTCTTTCTGCTTTTCGAATACAAAGAATCGTAATATTTCTTCTACGAGTGAGACGTTTAAATTTATCATTTTATAGATTCGACAGCTGCGCTTATAGGCGATTTTCACACTCTGTTAAATTCAATTTTCTTTTTTCACGCGAGACGATACGTATCACGCCGCATACGTTTCCCTGGCCAATAAACCGCCGCGCCGACTGGTTTATTGTGATTGCCACGTGTTTTCGAAAGTTTTCATCCAACATTTGCATAATTGTGTCGTGTACTCAACGTCGTCGAGTATCTACGTAACCTAAACTTACGATCAAATTAAATTGCTGTAAACACGTCGACAAAACGCACGATTGTTCGAGATTAATTTCCAGTTTCTAAACATTCACGAATTGCATCTAAATTTTATTTTATTGTATTAGATTACAACAATATCGGATTATTTAATGGATAATTTATCTTCAGAAGAGTCATAGTTTTGATCAGAAAAAAAAGAATTATTGCGTATATTTAATGAAATTCTCCAATTTAGACTACAGACATCTTCAATTAGACCATATCTACATCTCATTTTAAAAACCACACTGAACAACATACGGAGTGCAATCTCATGTTAAGAAATGACACATAAAAGACTACAGTCCAATTTAAGATCCAGTTGAAGTCAGAGAACTTTTCTAAATATTCTACATATATTTACACGTTACATTCTCATTTTAATAACTTCCAATTTTCCGTGAGTGTGCAAAAGTTCAAGTCTGCTTGTCACCTATCGTGTTTGCCTGTAATTCGCGTGTCGTGCAGTTGAGTCGATCTTACGTGAAACGCAACGACAAGCTGCCCCAAACGCGAAACTCGATCGCGGATCGGTGAAAAATTTTGCCAGCAGTTATCTTCCAGCTTTCCGGAAAGTCGACGTGACAATCCGTCGAGTCGTGATAATTCCCCTAGCTCGATCGTCCTCCGTGCCGTTCCTTTCTCGGAATCGCCGTCCACCGCAGGTGGGTCGTTCATATTTATAGTCGGTGCCTAACGTACAAACATTATGTTAATATTTGTTCAATATTTGTACGGCCTACGTGGGCGTTCGGCGTCGCCTACGCGGGTGTGCGCACACACCTTAAAGCCGTGCGTTCGTCGAAAAGAGCGACGTAACCCATTATGTGTCGCGGCTCGCCGAACCTCGACGCTTAAGATGTCCACCTCCGTAGCTTTCGTTCAGCCGTGGCAATGGAAAAATATTATTCCGATGTCTCGTGACGTGTGTGTAACACTGCCACTCGCTGCTCCTTCGCATCGCGGAATTCCCAACGCGCATTAAACTCAAAAAAAGTTTTTGCAAAACTTGTCCCGTCAAGGAGGAAATTGTTGCAATTTTGGAGAGATAGAGAGAGAGAGAGGGAGAGAGAGAGAGATATCAAAGTTCTGAAGAACAGAAAAGGAAAATATGAAAGAAATGAAACGATAGAAAATAAAAAGGGTGCTTTCGAGTGCTATCCTCTTAATTCTTGAATACTAGAGATACTTACTGAATTTTACTTAGATCGCTAATTGTTGCACTATCATATATGAATATATGTCGACTAAAAATCAAATTCATTAGTAATAATAATAGATTCCAAGCATAATGGAAAGTAAAAACAAATAACGCAGAAAATATAGATGCAATGAAAATCGGGAGACACTTAAGGATTAAAGTAGAATTTTTACATCTTATTTTCTCACTACATGATTATAGAATCTATGAATACAAAATATAAAATAATGTTAAATATAATATAAATAAAATAATTATAGGTTAAATATAATATGATATAAAATAATTACAAATGTTAAAATCTACCTAGAATGTAAAAATCAGTCTGACATCGAAATCACGGCGATTCGTCTTAGAATTTTTCGTGTTGCAATAACGTTGCTCTAAACGTAGCGTTGATCTCTAAACAACACCGATAGACACATGTACACCGATAATATTTATTGCCGTCAGTTTTATCGTTCTGATTCGACTTCACCTTACATTCGTCGAAGTCGTTCGAAGAGTATGTGTCATCGAGTTTTCAATTGCACGTACGAACGTGTGGGTGTTTGGTGATCTAAATGTCTCGAGCGGGTCACGACATGGGCGATTTTCTTGATCCACTATGAATCAGCCTTGTTTCGAAACCACGCTGCTACACTTCACGCGGCTCCTATAGACCTATCAGTCTTTCGATTATCTGCCTAATAATTCGTATTGTCGCCTTCATATATACCACGTGTTTGTCGACTTTTGTGTACCAGTTAGTTTTCGACCATTTCCAAAAGAGTTTTCTATTTCCATTCTGCTTGAAAGCACTTCGTTGTTACAAGCATTTCATTTTTTAGAAAGTCGTAACCGCCTTCGTTATTGGAAACTTTTCATTTTGCCAGGTAAGATGTGAACACATGTATTAGGTACGTGTACTTAAAAATCAAAGAATCATCATAATCGTAAAAATCAAGTTAATCTATGTCATTTGTAGACGTAGATAAAATGAATCTTTCTAATTATTTGTGACATATATACGGTTAATAATGTAGCTAATATCAATTGGGATAAATAGAAAAAACAACAATTAAAGATTAATTTTACAGAGTCATCTTCAAATGCACCTACGTGCTTGGAATCATTTCAAAACATTTTGTGTCAGCTATTTATTATTTAGAAGTTGAACGATACAGGTAGTTATTATCCTTGTTTTAGGTTAAAACGTAGAATATTTCATCTAAATTATAATGAGATATAGAAATTTCGTTCGAAATGAAACAGAAATATCAATCTCTCGACGAAACTGCACTCAGTGTCCAATTATTTATGCACGATAGCGTGTATAAGTACAGCTATAAATTACACGAATTTCCGGGTTAAATTTCCATCGATCACTCTCCACTCGTGTATTTGACATTTCTTGTACAAATTTAACGTTGCTTTACAACGTTTGAAACTACGCTGGATCCGAATGATTCGACTTTAATTAACGTCAATTAAGGGGCGTAAATAATTCCTGATATCCTAGCCGCGCAGCGTGCAATTACCATTTTGACAGGTGTACGAATCATCTTGTATCGATCATCCGACACAGAAAGTCATTCGTTACAATTTGTTACACGTTCTCATTACAATGTCCATGCATTCACAATACAACTACAATACAATCCCGAGACTTACGATGAACACTGTGAACTGTCCACTTCTACAAACATCAACGATCATTCAAGTGACCATTCTCGTTATCTCGAAAGAAATATCTGCAGAAAAATCTGCATTGCAGCTTTCTCTCTCTTTTTCGTTATTCCTCAAACACATTTTTTTTCCTTTTTTCTTTTTTTTTTTGATTCATTAGCAGAAGTGAAGATGCAGGAGATGAAGAATATTTCAAATAGTGCGTGGCTTCGCATTCTTGACACCATCCGCCTGACTTCAGGCCCTAATAAATACTATTCAGCCTATTGTTACGTGACCCATGATTTGTGGCAATTAACGCACGATTTTCTTGCTCGTCGAGAGAAAGAGAGAAAGAGTCGAGAGAAAGAGAGAATGAGTGTTTCTGTTCGTTTTGATCGTCCTATTCGTTTGGCTTTCAATAGCCGCCGATTGATCGTGCTAATTTATACCGCGCCACGATCGGCTAATTGTTTTTCGGCCTTTCGCCGTGCACTTCGTCCACGTAAGATCGTACGTCTTGTTGCGTGCAAACGACTCGCCGCTCGCGATCGTTCATAGATCTTCGCGGCTTGCTGCCGATCGAGTACTGTCTCGACACTCGTCGATTCACTGTCGGCATTCCGAAACTTTTCGTTCCGGGATTAGGATTAAATAATAGGTAACGCGGTGACATAATACTTCGAGAGTTAGTAATAATTGGTTCGATTATTCAATTATTCTGTGAAATAATGTACGTATGTAGGTATGTAATTATAGCGAAGTCAAAAATGTCACGCTAATGTCTATAGTTTCTCATTAAAAAATTATTTTATATCTTTCTTTTATAATAGAGTAATAATGAAAGCTTCCGACTGCTTCATTTCGAAATTTTTCACTTCGAGACGAGATTAAATAGCAGATTTGTTTCTTAAGATAATAGTTCTTGAGATGATAGTTCTTGAGATAATAGTTCGAAAGTTAATAATTAATACATTGAACTATTCACGTGAAGATTTTTGAGAATTTTAAAGAAAGTAACGTTCATTTACATTTTCTTATTCAAACATTATTTCACATCCTTAGTAATAAATTGCTTCAATCAATTATAGTTTATACACAAGACTAATCCTTCTATTTTTTAATTTTAATTATTTATCAATTTGTTTCACGTGAGGCAATAAATACTTTCCGCATACTTGCACTTCATGGAACTTCCCTTTTTTTTTTTATTTCTATTGAAAGAATAAAAATTATGCATCGAACGGATAAATATATATGTATGTTGTGGTTATATGATACGTTCTAATTTTTGTAAATTGGACGAGCAAAGAGGCGTTCCAGATTTTTCATTAACGCTCGGTGAATGAGAACGAGGATTAGAGTGTATGCTGCCAGCGTGTGATTAGTTTGAGAAAATTGCTTTACGCTTGTGAACGTTCTTCAGGACCTTAATAGGGAAGTGTAATTATAATATTCTATATAATTATAATATTCGTATAAAGACACACGTGACTCGATGATCATAATCTGTGCTCTGATACGAGATAATAATTATCGAGCAAACTGTATTAGTTGTAACGTCATCGATGTTATTATAATTGACAGAGTTGATTATAAATTTTTGCTTAAAAATGCTGCGAGATACACTTGGTAAGAACACCAGGTAGACTGACTTAAACATATTTATTATTCTCGTTGAATATTGCAAGATAATTATCGTACCAAATAAATGAGGTGTAATCAATGAATTACAAATAAAATAGTATGGAAATTTATAATTGGCCAGTTTAAAATTCAAATAGAGAGTGAAGTTATTTGAGATTAGGATTATCGAGGTTAGGAATTAAAAAGAACGAATGACTCGTATCATTATTATTATTACTCATAATATCCGCCGGATGGATGTTAGATTTTAACCAGCGTTTAGCATTATTTTCACAAATTGTATTTCAGCGAGGCATCGGATTGTATATGAAATAGCTGATTTTCGCAATCACGTTGCAGTGTCATTCGAAATATTAAGATTAAAATGACAATTATCATTAATTTATGATAATGACAATAATAATATTCGACTATCGACTTTTGTGCAAAATATATTTGAAAATATAAGCTAAGTTGAAGCATTGTTCTACTTACTAAATTTCATAAAAAATTAATAAATCTCGTTATTTTATACGTTTCTTCATATTTTGCACTTCAAAGTTTTCACAAGTTTTGTAACACGTTGCAACTTTCGCCTCTCTTCTCTGACCTCCGTTTCTGTCTCGCATAAATCTCGCGATTAAAGATACACCGTTTGTTTCGTATCGCGCGATGTAGAAGCGTAAATTCACGTGGAAAAGTTGCCGAATCCCGCGGATCGCATGACGATCAATGATTATTCAAATCCGGGCGTCCCGTCAGCATCGGTGCACGGCGATATCCGTTTCCCTCGTTTTCGACTGCGAGGGACCAAGATGGGCCCGTTGCCCCGCGGCGAGTTTCGTACACGGTAAAATATGCTCGATCGGCATCCAATCCAATTAATCACCGTTAATTACGGGCACGGGGGCAGTGGCGTGGCGAACGAGGACGATTAATGAGTAATTGATTTCGATCACGCTACTCGCCGACCGAGAAAGAACGCTCGCCGGACGAACCAAAAAGCCGGACCCCGATCGTAAATTTTCGTTTTCCGCTCCCGGGTGACACGTAACTCTCCCCTTGTGATAACCCTTATGATAACGTCTCCGAAACTGTCTCGATTCCCAGCTACCAGCATCCAGCTACCAGTCTCGATAATTTCGTCGACGCTCTGTCAACCGGTCTCTAATTAGATCATCGAAGGTTACGCTGTTGAATTGAAGATCTCGATGAAAAACAAAAATCGGATATATTTCGGAAGTTACAGTAAAGCGAAATTGAGAGAACAATCGCGGTGATATCTTGTATCTGGCAAGACGTTAATATGACGAGCAAATACCTCTTACATTTTTTGAGAAATGTACCTAGCAAATTGTTTCCATTAGATTTGAACTTGCTCGGTTTTTATCGGAATGTTAGAAATTTATGAAAAATTTGCAGGGCTAGGTCTTTGTTAAAAAATAAAAGTACAGAAATGAGAAATTTGACTCGTAATCTTTGCTATTGACGACTTCTTTTTCGATAATTGATCGTTTAATAATTCTTGATTCCCCAAGTATAAGTGATTCTCAGTTTGTTCATTAGTGAGAAACACATTTCAAGAAGTAATAAAAAGCAGCAGGTTTTAAGAGAATAAATTTAGCGAAATTTGATAAAGCAGGTACATTCTAAAACAAAAGACCAAAATTCTCATTTCGATCAGTTCGACAACATACCTACGTAAAAATATATGGAACTTCAACGAGTCACAATCTCATCCGAAAAGTGTTCGGATATCAGACGATATTCACTCGCATTGATTCCGGCTCGTTTGTCGAGCAAAACGCTGGAAACCACAGCAGGGGAATTAATCGTTAGTAGAACGATAGATTCGATTCGATAAATGCTGAGAGGCTGGAAACGCTACGAACGATAATAGTCGCAATTACACGTATTCTCCAATATACAATATCGGCAGAAAACACTGGATACGTGTGCGTACAAGCACGTTCGGACGTTTCGCGACTCGTAAAGACAAACTTATAAACTATTACAGCTTTATCGCCGCATTCGTCAAGGAAACAAAGGATTTGTTCTCCGAGCCGGTTTTATTCACCCGCTCCCCTCTACCGTTGTCCTCAAATCCCGTTTCGCGATAATGATCGCTAGGCATTATTGCCCATTAACGATCGTTGTCATTGCGCGCGGCATCATTCAGCTACCAGGTGGACTAATCTCCGGTCAACCAACTCCACGAAGGTTCGCGCTTGTTCTACCTGGCTCGATTAACGGCCACCTTGCTCACCTGACTCGCCATAATTCAAATTCGAAAGAGGTCGAAGGCCCGCGCGCGTATATGCGTATATCTTGTGTTGCGTGCCGGTGCCGAAAGTATTAATTTCTCGGTTTTCTTTCTCTTCTTCCCTCTTTTCCTTTTTCCTTTTTCTTTTTTCTTTTCTCTTTTTCACTCGATCGCCGGTGTTCGTTCGTCGCTATTCAGCGAAGCGTCGAAAATCCACGTCGAAATCGTTTCCAATTAGATTTTACGCTGTTCTAGTTCCCACATTCCATTTGTACGTTGCGTCGTGGTTCGCGTTGTGATTTTTTTTTACGATGATCAAGGGTAATTGCGAGTTGGGTATCCGATTCTCGGTTTCGAGGTGATTAAATCTTTCTTAACACCTGGAAGCTCGAGTCGCTCCTAACGTAAAATTCTCACTGTCACGTCGCACTTGACAAAAATGAAAGAAAGATTTGCGAAATACTAAATCTTCGTCATTAGACTATCGAATCATCTACGTAATCTGTAATTTTTTTTGAGCACAATGAGAAATGAAACGTAAGCATCCATGTATGCATTGATATCTTTCGATATCTTTTACATATTTTGGCATACGTTTAGTATTCTCTACATTTTTTGCCATAAATCTCCATCCGATCTACTCGTCGTCTGTTAAAGCCCTCAAGACTTCAAGATTAAAGATTAATTGAGGCTTTCAACGATTTAGAAACACCGAGTCACATTTGTATCCGCGGTTCACCGAAACAACGCGTTACTTCTCGCGGGCGAATTTCCACACTTTGAGAACGAACGTTGGATATCCGCGATTGGTACCTTCAATTAATCGAGATCGTTATCTCCTGCATCGATCGTTCTCGGACTTGCTTCGCGAGTGAATTCCCCGCCAGCGAACCAGACCGATTTCACAAAGGGATCGCAGACAGCGACGTCCGACTCGGGCGAGCACAGTACGGTGGACAGGCGGTTAATTAATTAACGCGGAGATTCACGGGCCATGAGACGTTGAATCGAAACCGGGATCCGTCGATCAACGATCGATTCATCGATCGATAAGGGAACGTCGCAGACGGCGCGGAAACCGCTGAGTTGTGATTGCATTGTTTGCAGCTGAATAGAGCCGTCTGTACGCTGTGCGGATCCATTGTGGCTGCTCTCGGAGAAACCTGCTGGTTCCTTCTTCTCCCTTCTCGTTTTCCTCTCCACCCCTTCTGCCTCCTCGTCGCGTTCCACTTCACGTTGCGTCTTCGCGTTCTCCGTCGGTTTGTACTTTATAATAAATACAGAACCGGTAACCAACGACGATTCCGCGTGGCTGGTTACCGGTTTCCCGCGCACCGGAAGACGAGTCTATACGTCTTTCTTTCTCTCCCCCCGTTGCACCGCGCTGATCGCGTTCGCCGATTAACCCTCGGAAGTCGAATGATTGCAGTCGATGCCCGAGTCTATTTCATCCATAGTAATATCCAGTAATTATCTTGCGACAGTTACAATGTTTATTTCTTACTTTAGTGTATTCTTATCATGTTTTTGAGTATTTTTGATCTATGCATTTTTTTTTTCAGTAACACAAACAGGGAGCTTAATCGCGAGTAACTTGAATGAATTTATATAGAAATTTATATAGAATTTAATAGATTTCAGATGAATATTTTCAGCCGTTTGTTTCTCGTTAAATAAATATTGATATTCTACATATCCTGCACTTGTTTCGTGATAAAAATATGAAGTTCAATATTTTCATAGAATTAATGAAAACTGTATGACATTTATTATTGGTAATGGTTCGATTCTTTGCGATTCTTATTGTTAGAAGCATCGCGTTTCATCGTAAACGCACAACTTGGAGCGTGCAACGATTAAAAATCAGGTTGAGTTACGACGCGTACACGATCTTCTGCGATCGGTATGACGCTCCCGGCCTTTTAGTTTGCGCTTATCGTCCCGCGATATGATATACGATCATACGCGGAGCATTCAGCACCGAACGAGCAAGGCAGAAGAAAAAGCGAGTCAACAGCATTCCTATGGACGTTAAACGAAGCACAGTTTAATACATCATAAACAAACCGGCCTTGTATTGCTTTTGCCTATATCATCGGCCTGCTATGAATCTAATTAAGCGTCTAATTAAGCGTCTATGTTCACGCGACTCGTTATCCCGAGGACGTTGAGCGCTACGCTCCATCGATCAAACTTATTGTATCTTTCAGCGCGTGTATGCAATACTTCCGTTCAGTTGCTAGTCCTCAGCTTGATTATTAACTTCGCCAGGTTGTTTCTTTTCGTCTCTCCTTCTTTGAATGTTTATCTTCGCTTTGAAATACTTTTTTATCTCTTTATCTTCGTATGTATATATATATATATATATACATACATATGATCTAGAGATCAAAGATTCTTGCGAGAAGATAGCAAGATCAAATTTAGTGTTAATAATTAATTAACTGTAGAGTTACGCGATTCAATGTAGAAAGGGCACAGAAATAAGATAACGACACGGGGACGAAAACGTTCATCCGTAGAGAGAACAAGAATACTTCCCTATTATTATAAATAATTTACAAGGAAATTATTACAAATTAACTTCATACCTATCTGTTACGCGCGTCTATCTAGAGACAAACTAACTGTACCAAATTACTGTCCCTTTCGGAACAGAAAAAAATGCATTTGAGGCATGTTTTAAATCAGAAAGGTAATTCGGAAGTAATTGCATTCATAGATTAAAATGAGACACCTTGTATATAATGAGTAGCCGTTAGTCGTTTGCGTTAGTCGGTCAAAGCTTCTTCAATCCGCCATTGTATAAGAAAGACAGGAAAAGCAAAACCAAAGGAAATATTGCTACCAGCAGCGCAGAGCTCTTGTAACTCTTATCGAAAGCAACGGTATTTACGTCGGGAAGGCGCGTGGATGACGCGCGAGGCCACAAATTACGACATGCCCACCCATTTCCATGATGCAGGAAAACCGATCGCGAGCGGAGAAAACCGCGACAAACGTGACAAGCGAGAGATATTTGTCTTTCTGCTGGCTGCAGCTGGCACCACCCCCGGATGTCGTGCGTGCGTGTGCGCGCTCGCCGGAAACCCTATCGATAATTATTTATCTGCAGGCCAATTAACGGTGCCCGAGATAAAATTACGCGGCGATCGGCAGAGAGCGACAATCGACCGGAAGGCGAGACGCTACACCTGCGACGCGCCACGAACCTACACCGATGGCGTTTGC
The DNA here is from genome assembly GCA_032399595.1 of Tetragonula carbonaria. Classification (NCBI taxonomy): domain Eukaryota; kingdom Metazoa; phylum Arthropoda; class Insecta; order Hymenoptera; family Apidae; genus Tetragonula; species Tetragonula carbonaria. The sequence goes on along the minus strand of JAUCRC010000001.1, from coordinate 20,255,216 downwards.
TTCTTCCTTTTTTTTTTTCTTTTTTCTTTTCTTTTCTCTTTTTTTTTCTTTTCGGTTCTAGGTGTAGGCGTGCTGGTGCCGCCGCGCACCGGTCTTCCCTCCGCGTCTTTTCTTTCACATTTGCATCGTCATTTACCGACCGGAGTCAGATGTCAATCGCGATAATATCGGCCGATTTTTCAGCGGCCTCGCGCCACGAATTTTAATTACACGCGCGAGAAATTGCTTGATCGCGATTAATTACCGGTTTTCGCGCTTGGTTCCGGTTTCCATCGTGGATTCGTGGCGATTCTGGCTCGGCGAAGTCCATTGAACGGCGCATGTGTGCGACGAGAAATCGCACGATTTTCTATCGATGCAAGTAGAGATGAACTGACGCGCGCGTATGTATGAAATGATTGCGTGTCAATTCATTGCGAAGTTTATCGGTAGTTTATCGTCAATCACAAGTAAGTGAAATGAACAAAAATTGCAACTTTGCCGTTGCGTTGGATTTTGTATTTATATAGGTGAATCTGTTCGTTTTAACTGACACGCTGAATTTTTCAAATTACCAAAAAATGTAACAATTAAGTTAAAGTAATTTATCATCGTGCCAAATCTCCCGGATGTGGTCACACTGGGTCTTCTCCATTACGGTGAAAAAAAAGCAGCTTCTATCGAGAAAAAGGTTCCCTTCTGCCGTCGAGGCGCGATCTCAACAGATAGTTAATGAGACTTCGAAGCTTTATCGCGATCAATCCGCTGCACATCGTTTCCGCAGTTTTTCCGTGTCGAGCTCTGCATAGAGCGCGTGACATCGACAGCGGCAGCAATAAGGATCTCGATGATCAGTCGAAGAGAAACGGAACCTTGGTTGTTCACGCGTTCTTCGTGGACATCTGTTTGCATTTCGATGGAAGAGACACGAGCGCGTCCAAGCGACACCACCTTCAGCGATCGGTGAACCATTTTTACGAACGTATCGTTCGATCGTATCTTAACGATTTACTAATTCACCATAACTCCTGCGGCCGATGTTATCTATCGTTGCGCTCGAGTCGTTAGTAGGAAACTATGATCCGACAAATCGATCACGAAGAAGCGACCGAAGCCATCGATAGTCCTGGTCGAAGTTAATGGCTCGTCGATTGCTGCTGCGATCTAACAGCACCGGAACTAAAATCAAGAAGGTGTGACGCGCTTTTTTTTCTGAATATTATCCGTTCAAACAGGATCCGGTGATAATTATTCATCTTTGCCCTCGCTTCGTTTGCTCGCATTGAAGATTAATTTAGCTCGATCGAGGAAAGCCTGTGTAAATTAACGAAACGAAGGATTATTGAATTTGCAGATTTTTCTCTGTATAGTATTTACACCATAGTCTGGTTCGTATTTCACTCAAAGTTGCAAGCTTAACCCAAAGCAAGTTTTTCAGACCGACTAGAGCCCTAGTATACATATCTTTCATTTATTAATAGATAGCAGAGGTTAAATTTTAAATGTTCGTGAACGCAATTGAAAAGATGGAATTTGAATATTGTTGTAGGAAATGTCACAACATTATTTAATCTTACATTGGATATTTTATATATTTTTGTGCGCTTTGTGCATTCTGTAGATTTTTAAAGAATAGTCAAACCATATGGAATTGAGTTGTTGCAAGGGATTAGAACATCTGAAGTAAAAAATTCTTTTAGAGATGTATTATCTTGATCATTTATGGATCATTTAACACTAATTTTTTTCAAACTGCTGTCATTTCTGTAATAACTCTTGAAAGTCTGTTACATTTTTGATAATATCATTATCATATAATATTATTACAATGTCATTATTATTATCATATATTTCATCAAGTGTAAAATATTTTTACTTCCTGAAGATTTTTATCGTCCTCCCTTCCATCAACGCAACAGAAGACTCTGGAAGATCTAATCAAACTTTGATCGATCGCCCACGTTTCCAGTGTTCCAGCGTTTCCAGCGCGGAATTAACGATTTCCGGAAATCGTAAGAAACGATGAAATTACGCTCGAGATTCTGCCCGCGCGTCAGACACGATTTCATCCACGCCTCGGTCCGAAGAATTTCTACACCGAGTAGAACAACAGTCCACGGTTGCGGTGGAGTTCCATCCGCGTGGTGTAACGCGCTTGCGAAGATTTAGCGCGTGTTTCAGTCGGTTTTTCGCCGACGTTTCGCCGGGCCGCACGTTCATTACGCCGTGCGTCGGTCTCTCCGCGACGAGAGACAGAGAGAGAGAGAGAGAGAGAGAATGTGTGTGCAACCAAGCAGTACAACCGCTTAACTGTTTTGTCCCGGGCTGATGGATAGCGCGTTCGCACGTTATTACCGGACACTTGGCCAGTTTTACGAGTCCAGATTGGTACACGGTTCTCCAGCGCCGGGCAGAGGCTACCGCGTTAATAGTGTGTTTACCGATAATGGTCTCCGAGGCTAGTCACCAGGGAAATGTCGGCCGTGTAACAGCTCGACGTTATGATTATTTCCCACGTGCACTTTATCTTACCGCGGGCATTATAAAGAGATGAGCAAAGCTCGCGGGCCGAGTGTCGGGATTTGTAATGAGCCTTGGCTATTCATTTACGCGGACGCATCCGCGCGGCAACGCTCGCCACCGACTCGAGTAAATCGAGTGCGAGTCTTCCTTCGCTTCGGAAGTTATATCCCACTGTGGAATTGAACGAGCTCTCATCCACTCACTCTGCTCATTCCTCTTCCACGTAACTTGAACGATCGCGCTTTTTCTAACTGAATTACGGATGTTTCTACATTTTTGAGAGATTCAAGGAAACAGTGAATTTATAAAGTTCTGCGGATTTTTTTCCCGTAGGCAATTACTAAATGAAAAGTGCCAATGTTCTTGTAACATTCAACTTTATTTATTTGAATTCTTTCATTTTTTATTTTTTTATTTTTAATAGAAATGTTACAAAATTGTGTCTGATTTTGCGTTGCTAATGTATTAATTCAACTGCGAAGCGCAGAGAAATAAAATACGATAATCGTAACAATCGTCACGATACACACCGCACCACAGTTCGTTGCATGATTTTTTAATAATGAAAATAATTCTTTTGCTCTCGCACTTGCTGACAAAAGTGATTTACGATCAATTAGCGTTGTGGATCCTTTTAAGCGTCGTACATAGTCAAAAGGTTGAAAATGATAGAAATAGGTAGGGTAAACGAGAGTTTTAGAAAATCCGTTACGAAATAAAACGAGAACGACGGTGGTCGGTAATCGCGATCGCATCTGCGCAACAATTAAGCGCGGTCACCTTTCGTGGTGGCGTTTTCGTTGTTGCGAGATTCTTCGCTGTTGCGAGAAAGCGAGGTATCGGACGCTGTAATCGGACGCTGAGATCGCCACCTGCTGATTTCGTATCAACGACCTAGCCTAATTCGAGCAGCCGGTAGTTCACTGCCGGTTTATCGAGCGCGTAGATCGCTCGAGTTGAAGTTTCTCGCATGTGGTCCTGGTCTATTAGCCGCGAAGGTGGCAGCTAATTAAACTCCTCCGGCTAGGTTGGATTAGGTGGGTTCGCACGAACCATGAACCAACGACGATGTCTCTTCGAACGTGTTCTCGAGATGACACGCCTCTGTCTCTCATTTAACTGTAAATTCTTTTGTGAACAAATTGTGGGTGTTTCACAGATTTCGCGCGTCAGGTGTTCAAAGGTTTGCGACATTAGGTTCGCGATGCGTAAGTAATTTTAACTATTTTTGATAATAAACCGATAAATCGCTTATGTTCTAGCATTCCTCGAGTTTTACTAATTTTCCTACTGAGTCAATAGTTATTCGTGCATTATAATCCCTATTCACGGATTTTCACAGCTCGAGACACCTTCCAAAGTTGCCACTTTTCTTTCAAAGTTCTCACTCTGCCAAATTAGGATTTAAAGATAAATCCTCGATGAAGATAAAGCAACTAAGAGCGATTGGCAAGAGAAAGTTTGTAATTGGAAACCATGTAGGTACATAATTTCGAGCGAACTTGAAAAATAACATTCTTCATCTGCTCTATAAAATATTATATATATATATATATATATATATATATATACACGTACATGAATATAATATATACGTTTCAAAGCTTTATATCGAATATAAAAAATTTACAATAACTAATGCTAACGTAAGGAAATTAACGTGAAAAATCGCGAGGCAAGGGATTAAGAAAAATTGTATTGAAACACGCTCATCTCGCTTCGACTCTAATTTAATTGCTATTAACTTTACCGTAAGTGGAAAAATATTGCCGCCATTGGAGACAATCTTACCAAAATCCACTAGTTTCGAATGTGCGACATTTTTCTTTTTTCTTTATTGTACATGTGCGCGCGTTTACGCGTAAATCAACCTGCAAATTTCTATCCTTAATATGTGCAATAGGTTCGATGATTCATTCTTGAGTATAAAATTCAATGTCCATGTCGAGAAACAATGTCGCAAGAACTCGAATTCGCTTAGCAACTTGAATTTTATTTACCTACAAACATCGCGGTGATTGTCGCAATAGCGCTCGGTAAATTAACCAAACGGTTTCTCGCTCGGCGGCAATTTACTCCAATACGCGTGTACTCGCGTGCAGCGTGGCAGCCTGATGTCTAACCTAACCCCTCGGTGCCCGCCGCCCGTTTACGTACAACACATAAATCTACCTTAATGATATCGCGGTTAATGCCAGGGTGACGCTATCTCGCAGCGTTGGTACACGTAAGAACAAGGCTGACACCTCGATCCGCCGTTTTGTACGCTGTGCTTGTGAGAGATCGTAACCGCGCCACGAGAGAGATCGTATCGTCGTGATTTTCTGCGGCCTAACCCTGTTTCGCTTTAACCCGGAGTCGTCGGAGTCATTTGGAAGAACTCGCGTCATCGCCGTGACCCGACTAACTTCGCCACGGCAGCCCTCGTTTCCGCCGTTCGTTTTGCACGAAATTTCCAACCTTGGCAACCTTCTCGACAGCTCGTATTTCTCCCAGTGTTTCAGCTCGTTTCAGATTAGGCTCAGACGGCCGAAAATGACTTCAGCCGCGATGATTTCGTCGTCAGATAGCGGGCCGAGGTTTCGCTGGCCATTCGCGTCGCCCGCGCTTTCTTCAACTTTTTCGCCGTTTACATACTCCTGGCCAGCTATCCCGCGCTGTCGCTTCACACTCCAGGCTGCACAGATGATATCTCGACGTTCGCCACTTTGTGTACGAGTCTTCGACGCTTTCGTACGAATCCTCCTCGTGATTCTTCTTCTTCTTTTATTTTATTTTATGTTTTTTTTTTCTTCATTCGATCTGCGTCTCCGATCTGAATTTCCGACGGCAATTTATCCATCTGTCGACGTTACCGAATACCGGTAATTAACCGGTAATTTACATCGATTGTACCTCGCGCGAGAGAGAGAGTTTTTATTCTCGTCACGAGAGCGGGACGAAATTGCGAATTGCGCCGCAAAAGGAAAGTACGTGTCAATAATTTTCAAACGAATGAATTGCGAAAGTACAAATTGCCACGTTCGTCGACAGTCTCGTCGTTCGCGGCCATTCGACCGATCAATTAACGAATTAATCTCACCAGGCAGTGTACAGAGGAGAGATGGGGAATTCGATAGGAACGTTAAAAAGCTTTCAGCGAAGCGCACGCGAAAAGCACGACGCGTTGCGTCGCAGGTCGGTGGCAGGTGTGTAAAGGTGCAAGGGAGTATTCGGGGGGAAAAAAGAGAAGCGAGACCGGCGGCCGGGCACGCTGCTTCCCGGAGCCGCTGTTCCCGCGAACTAATTGTGAGATCGGCGGCGTGGAAGGGATATCCTGGGATACGCGGCGACACGAAACGATAACGGGGCTTTCAGCGTGGAACTCGTAAATTTTGTCAGCGGCGGGTTGTACCGCCGGATTTTTTAGACCACGTCCCTTCTGCAGATTATCCTCCCTCTCGCCACCCCATTCAATTTGTTCGGCTCGTCTTATCGGCGCTGAGGCGAGAAGTCGCGCTCGTTAAATAGCAAATAAGGTGTAACGCTGGAACGAAGGGAGGAAAGGTTCTCTCCCTCTCTTCGTCTTATCTTATCACGGAGCAGTGCTCGACCCCTGGCTTGCGCGTCGAGGAGCCACGGTACAGGTTACGGTCGTGCTAAAACCAGAGAGAAGTTCGTTCCGCTCAGGGTGGCATCGGTCAGATAGATCTGCCAGAAGGTTACACAGGTGAAAAACCCGTGACAAACGATTTCGCGCCGGCACAATGTTCCACCGAGTGCGCGATAAATGTGTGTCGTGTTATGATATTTGTGGCGTCGTCGCTGAGGGAATAATTTCATCTTTGAAAATTCACGTACAATGTTGTAACATCGTCGATATCGGAGGTTTGAAACGAGGTTTAGGGGGACGTTGAGTCTTTTGTACAATTAGAAAATGATTTCTTAATGTTACTTGATTTGATTTGCAAGCACGTCTGTCTTGCTTTTTAAAAGTTATCGTTTATACTGTAATTTTCCGTTCGTTAGTATCATATAATAAAGAATTCCGTCCCAATATAATATTTTCTCTAATAATATATTTTTTTCAATTAAGCGTTCGATTATTGTTCAATAAAAAGTAACGGGGGATGGTTATATTAACGACACTACAATCTGTAATATTAGATAACAAAATAAATTACAAAATACTATTGAAACAATGTTCACGTAGGTTTAAATTTCGCTTCTAATAGCATTTGCTGATGTTCCAGCGCAATTTGTTCTACCTAAAAATACAACACAGTCATCTTCAATAGATACATTTCCTCGTAATTCACAAAATACGAACTCCACTCTTCATTATCATTATTGAAATTCTACTGCGATTTCGTTTCGCTATCAAGTAATTTGGAATAGAGAAACTTTGTTCAAATCATTGTGTCAAGTTCCTCGAATGTCTCAAGAATTTCGAAAATCTGCCACCTGTTGAATAAAATTACAGAGGATTTCAGTGGTCTCGAGATCGTAATCTCGGGATGCCAATGTGTCGACCTCCCATAGATTCGAATCCATTCATTAAGCGAACAGAATAGACCGGTACGATCTCCTGTTGCTTTTGTAGTTCTTACTTTAGAAATAATAAGCTACGATACGACGGGCATACAGAGGGGAGCGGTCGTAATGCGCGGGCGCTTACTCGTTATCGTGCACAATGGATCACACGCTGTGAGCCGAAACTACCGACTGTCAGAGCCGAATTAAAGCAACTACGGCCTTCTACGGACACGAAACGAGAGAATGGAACGCGAGGAAATAAGTTGCAAGTAAAATAAGTATCTCAACTACTGCCTGTTGTTATTAACCATTGTTTCTCTACCTGGACGTAGATATTCGTCTCGCGAAACTCGCCTCTTGTTTCTCAATCTGAAGTCGTGAAAGTTGAAATTTGTTTTCTCGGTGGAATATTTTATATCAGCAGAGAGTCATTAAGATTTAATTGAAGCTCTCAGAAATGAAATTGATCGATTTCCACTTTTCACTAATTTTTCCACACTTCTTTTCGCAAGTTTGTTTGTTCTAAGAAGATGGTCAGGTGATGAATAAAGGGTTAAATTCTTAAAGATAAATTTAGCTCCTTCGTTTATAAATTATACAAAGTATTATATACTTTATATATTTTTTTCTCATTGTGTGCATTGTATGCAATTTTGTCGTTTAAAGAGTCGAACGCATGAAAATCTGTAGCCCTGTATTATACTTGTTCAATTACCAAGAGATTTCCAAGAGAAGAGTACACTCGAAGCACAATTTCACGTAAGCGAAATAACACACGACAACGCCGCGAAAAAGTAGGTTTCGCGCCGTGCCACTGAACAAATCGATAAAGATCGAGATGACATCGCCCGATATACGAATCCTTTTCATCGAGCTACAGATGACGGACCTCCAAAGGAGTTTCGGGAAAGCGAAGCGTGTTTTCTCCATGATGCGACGCCACACGTGGAAGAAAAACTCTCTCGTACATCTCTCGTGCAACATCGACGCACACCGTTAGAATCGCATTAATATCGCCCGATGAATTGGCCGGTAGTGTCACGTCGATTTCAGAGAGAGTCCTGCCGGAGAATAGGGAGCAGTTAAATCGCGGCATTGTGATCGCGGCGTACGCGGGTCCCTGCGGGACGTCCGAGCGGTACCTGGAATCGGCAGACTCTCTCTCAGTGGGCACCGGTAAATACTACTAATCACTTCTCGATCCTTTCTAACCCGCCTTGACCCCACCGCTGCAAGAGTTATGGCCGCTGGTTTTATTCAGGCTAGCTCGGCCAAGGCCCCGACCTCCGTTCTCGCCTGGTTGCTCGCCTAGGCACCACGTGAAAAGTTTCACGAACTTGAAGAGTCGACGAGGAAGCACGTCCCCTGTCGACGATTCGCTTGTCTCTGTTTGCGAATTTTCCGAATCGAAATTCAAAGCGATTTGTATCTTTGTATCTTTGAGGGAGACTCCTATATTTTGGGAGGATCGCGTTCTCGTTTAAAATTTATTTATTGAAAACTCAAACTTCAAGTTCGCGATCCATACTTACTTCCGGTTCCGTAATTATCCGATAAGCGTTCGAAGCTTTGGTAATTAAAATTTTTCAACAAATTTCGGACGAGGATCCAGAACAGTTTTCTGACATATTCAGTAGTAAATGAAGATTATAAGAAACCAGTGTCCAATTTACGAATTGGATGCATTTATCTGAACATGGATAGATATTTATCATTCGCCGATAAGCCGAGTAGAAATAAAAGCAGACGTATCAATACACAATAAGTGTATACCCATTTATTCGTGCGAAATATGTTACATGACGAAAAAAATTGACCAGTCGAAATTACACTTACCACTTGATTAAATGATAGACACGAGCGATAAATCGAGCAATACGATCGTCGGATCACACGATTTAGACGAAGGTGAGAAATGACAGGTGATACTCGGATCGGAGCCGACAACGCGCCAAGAGATTGTCACCGTTAACGACGCCGGACTGACTTCTTCCTCGAACGATTAATCTTGATCGCGGATCGATCGTCGATCGTCGATCCCGTCGTCTCGATCGCTATTCGCCGATGATCGACTATGGCTCAGGCTGCGATCGCGGCTCCTGCTCCGTCTGCTTTGATTTTCCACGTTGCTCTCCTTCTCGCACATGCACATGTTCTCCATCGGGTCTTGTTGCTCCATCGGCGTACCTTTCAGAACGTTCATGTTTCTCGATCTCGTGGTACACCGACATCTGGTGCAGGCGATTCGTTTAGTCTTCACGCTACCGCGTCCTCTTCCACGCCTCGAACGACGACGACGACTGGGTCGACCTCTCCTCCTGGCTCTCCTGGCTCTCCTCCTGCCCCTGCCCCTGCCCCTGCCCCTACTGCGTCTACGTCGCGGTCGTCCACGTCTGCGGCCGCGTCGTCTTCGTCTTCCGTCTTGTTCGATCGGCACCAGGTTCGACGCGAGGTGCGGCTCCGCGTCCGTGTTCAGGAAATAATGGCCGTGGCTCTTCTTCAGGATACCGTAGTCCAGGCCGCGTTTCAACGCCGCTTGCATCTGCGAGAACGATTCGGATTAGCGAGCTATTTACAGGAAGTCGATGGAATATTTCTTCTAGTGTCCACCGCCATGTTAAAGTTTACACGGTGTTCCCTGCTCGCCATTCGTTTACTTTTTTCTTTTTTTTCGCCCAAGGGAATTGATCGCGTAAAAGTATACGAGAGAAGATAGAAAATTTTGACGTCGAACAAGCTGGTTCATTTCGCATTTTTCACGCTCGAGCTTGAGACATTGCACAAATCAAAAACGCAAAAAAAAAAACATTGTATCGAGAAATTCGCGTTTGTCGGGTATTTTGCCAAAACGGAGATTTTATCCCGCGATATTTCACCGAAATTTCATTTCGACCGATTCGCCGCTCCGTTGTCATTCAAAACTACAGCCATGATTTTCATTTGATGATCAGGCTGCGAATGTTTGAAATACAAAGTTCAAAGATATAAAAATGTATAAAATGCACCGGAAATGTAAGAATATACAAAACGCCCGTTGTAATAGGTACACTGACGTCTGAAATAAATTTCCATCTGCTTTTTAAATCCCACTCCTTCGGTGTCGGACTAATAAAAATGCGAATTTGCATAAACATGGCAGCCAACGTGCTAACAAACTGCACATAATACGTTTCAGGAAATTTGTATCTTCTTGAAAAATACCTGTCTTTGCACGGTCGTCTCGGGCACGTTGCACTGCGACATGATGTAATTCATAATCTCCTTCGACGTGGAGCCATGCGCTTCTCGCAGATTTCTGATGGCGTTGACCACCCTGGCCGACATCTTCGGCGCCTGCTTCCCCATTTTTCAGTCACTTCTTCCTGTTTCGACGCGTCGATCCGGTTCTCTCTGCAGGAATCACCAGCTCGAAATCTCGACAATGTTCATTTGACGTTCACGTGAAATTTGGATAATTTACGCCGTAACGTAACGCCCTTGGAATTATTACGAGAGAATTTGAAGAAATTGTGCCAAAATCATCCTGTGATCCTGAATCGACTTGCGTTTCGAAGACGATCCAAGAGCTAATTGACAGCCTCTGTTTACCCCGGTTTCCACGTTGCGATTTTGTCGGTCAACGCCACGTTTCTCGCTCGAAAAAATCATCGCTGCTGTTACGGTTCGTTCAGATCGAATGCGGATGCTCGATCGTTCCTCAGTTCGACAAAACACATCCTTCTTCAACGTAAACCGCAGTTACGTTCGTGGCGAGTGCGAATGTTAGCGTAATTTGAAGTTTCAACTGTCAAATTGGCTGTAATAATTTCAATAATCGACAGTGAATTACTTTAATTAATTAATCAATTAAGCACTCAGATTACAAGAAAGAATGAAACTTCCAATAATAATAATAAAAATATTAAATACGTAAACCATTAATGTAATCTATTAACTATGCTAAATTATCGAACTATCAAAACTACTGAAACAGATTCCATCCGTATTTCCACTGGAAAATTCAAATTTTCATTCTTGGATCCAAATTTTAATTAATTTCATTAATATTTGCATCAAGTAAAAGTTTCAAAATTAAGTAACATAAAAGCTTAAATCGTTGTGGCTCCCTAGAGTTAAATTTGCTCCAGCAAGCACTCCGACGAGCAACATAATCGAACGTTCGTTTGAACTTGAACGTCAACCAACTGGAGGACGAACGAGAAGGTGCAACGAAAAATTGTCGCATTTACGTTCCGCTTGGAGAACAAACGTCAATCGATGAAGTTGTTATTGTCACAAAAAACACGCGGCATTAATACGATATTTATGTGAAAAGGAAAACTCATTCCGTGGTTGCAGCCGGACAAGTACGAGGATTATCTTGTCGTGGACGTCGAGTTTATCTGCGTTAGAGCACGATCGGAAAAGTGGAACTGCTAAATACGTAGATAGAAGGATTTTTGAAGTGCTGTTACGTCGAATTACACGGCTGAAATGCTAAGGAAGGTGAAGTGGAATCGTAAAGATCGAAAGGCCATTAATGTGCTATCGCTGATTTGGTGACGTTTCAGTAAATAGTCCAGGATCTAGCTGTCACCCCTCTCCTCCCCCTCTTTTGATATCTCCAGACATTCTAGAAACGTTTTAACGCAGACGTTTTCTCGCGAAACAGATTCTATGACGATCGTCTCCGCCGAGGAACATGGTCTCGACTAATTAATTGAAACGTTTATTCACTGGTCGGTGTGACCAGTGCCGATAATAATTTCAAATAATCGATGCTTCCCTGCTCGGTCGGAGCCGATTGCACGGAAATTCCATCCGAGAGGATTGGAATTTCCGTTTTAGATAAATTCATCTCTTAATAACGCCCCTTGGCTAATAAACGTGGCCGTTCGTTTTCGCTCGATCGTTGGTCCGCATTTTCCAACCATTGGGTCTCGCCGTTTCCCCCGCCCCCCGTTATTGGGTATTAAGTCCATGAACGACGCGAAACGAAGGCAAAGCCCAAGCGCTGAGGAGTTGACGCCGACCGATATATCGGCGTATCAATATATCAGCTTCGTTTATTGCAAACAACAACGCAGTAATTCGTTGGCAGCGGACGTTCCAACGGAATACTGATGACTGTTCAAGCCGCCGCTTGCGACCGTCGAGCGTAATTACCCGAGCCATGGCCAATTTTCATTAATCGATCGATTTTCGAATTTCTCACCCAGTGGGACGAGTTCCGCCGCGCGTTCCCCTTTCGACGCGCGTTCGTCTTCTCAGCTCGATTAAACAGCAACGAGCTGCTCTCTGTTCCCGGCGCGAGCGGAACGATCGTTAAGATCCCGGCCTCTCGGTACACTTGTTAAATTCGGTGATCCGGATGGTAACGAAGGTAGTTTGCAGCCGGCTCGGTGCCACAGTGGCGAATTTACCGATTAATTTTTTCCGGCGTGCTCATTAGCCGCCCTTAATGGTGTCGGCGGCGTTAAAAAAGCCGCGATTCCGAGGCCGAGTCGTTTGGAACGTCGCCGTGGTACCCACGTCTTGCCACCTCCTGCCCGGTAATTGGATAGCCGGGAGACGTCGCGGTTTACAAGAATAACGCGGCAATTTAGCCGACCATTTAGCCATCTACCTGACCAGAACCGATTCGCCCGATTCGTTAATCAGTACCAGGTGTGTCGTCGTCGTCGTCGTCGTTGTCGCGGCACACCTGCATGTAGATGCTCGCGTCTATACGCCAATGATTATTTATCAACGTCGCGCTTAGGCAAGAGAAACGCGCCGCTGCCACGGGTGTCGCGCGTTTACGCAGCTTTATCGTCGTCAGGGACGCATGCCGCGGTAATCGTCCCCTGTTTCTCTCGATTCGCGGCGACCCGTTCGTTCGTCGCGCTGATTCCATCCTCCCTTCCTTCTCCCTTTAGTTTCTTATCTTCGTTTTCTTGTTCACTCTTCTCGGCTATACGCGGTATCCTCGCAATAAGGGGTGATTTCAATTGTAAGTCATTGTCTCTGGAATTAACCTGTTGCCTTGCAATATAATTCCGAGATTGTTGACTGAAACATCAATTTCGATTGACTTTACATAATATAATATGCAATGATAGAAAATAATACATGATATATAATCATAATATATTTAATTATAATGTATATAATGAAAAATATAGAATAATTTATGTTGCTTTAACATGAATGTGTTAAAGCAGTTATGTTATACGACGAAAAGATGCTGAATTTTATTACAACATCTCGGAGACGTCTTTTCACTACAATTAAAGTACATTCGACAAGTTTTCAAATTCGAGTTTCTTAAAGTAAATAATCGAAACCTCAGACAAGCCTTTCCGGCTTACTTTTTCACGCAAAACCACGCAAAGTCTTAACCGATTGTGTTACGGTTGCGAAGGCAATTTGTATATACGGGAATATTTACGAGCGGAAGGGGAATTTATATCGCGACGATGCATCATCGAAGCGGCGAGTTAGATCCCTTCCTCGACGAACAGAAACGCCGGCATTTATTGATATCTCCGTTCAGCGAGTTTATTTGTTCTGTTCTTTGGTGCCGATAGGACGAGCACAGCCGCATTCCGTGACCGATAAAACCGCCATCACGGCGCATTATTCCAAGCAGCGTTGCGAGATATTGCTTCATCGAGGCGTCGTGTAGCGGAGCGTCCGTGCAAAAACTGGATCCTCCTCGCGTGGGGAATTTTGTTGTACAGTATTGGTCGCGGATCTGCCAGCGGGTTTTCTCTTATTTCCTCCCTCGAAGAGCGCGAACAATGGAGTCAGTGGTGACGCCGATGTAACAAATACGTCACGAGGTGACATACACCCACAACTTTTTTGAACAGTATTTCAAATAGAAGTGGAATACTTCAGTTATAAAAAGAGAATATCTATTAAGGTATTGATAAGAACAATAGATAATATTATAATCATACGTTTGGAAATTGCCTGTTCCATGAAAGCTGGGGCCAAGTGTGAGATTTTCTATAACTTAGGCGATAATAAAGGCCTATATACCTGATACGTGGAGAGCGAATTGTATCGGGCTCGGTCGCGTATCGACGATACTCAAGCCGAGAGTTTGCTTAGCCTCTGTTAAAAGCGTGTACAGGGGAGACACGCGAGGAGACAGCGCGCCGACTCAATCGACCAATCAACGACATGGTACCTGCGCCGCGCGATGATTGCAATTGGCTGATTAACGGCCTTCTCGGGCGCCGAACGCTTGGCCAACAATCGCCCGGCAACTCGCGACAGAAAACTGTCCGTTTTGCATACTCGATTGCGTCGATGGCGAGCTTGTGTCGCCTTGCCTGTCCATTATCGTCCGCGTTTTTGCGCGCTCGTTCGCCATTTTGGTTACATTATCGTTCGGGATCGTTAGGCAGGCCGCGCGCGCTACCCGCGGCTTATAAATATTCGTGGCGCAATTAATAATTAATATTCCGCGAATTGGCCGATATAAATCGCCGCGTTTTGTATTCATTAGAATGGCGGCGCCAGAGGAAATTATTCGCGCAACCAGGCGAACCGGCAAGGCCGGGCCCGGCTGCTGGCTCTGGTTTTTTCTTCTTCTGATCTCGATCGTCGTCAACCGATCGTTTTCACCTCGTGGAATTCCACGCGGCAGCGCACGCCGACGACGTTTTTCCGAGCGCCGCGCGTTTTATCGATCGGAGAGGATCCACTTGCAGATACGCGGAGAGTCTAACTCTCTCTCGTTACAATGCGAAACACCGCGATTATCGATTCTTCTCTAACGGTCCTGCCGCGATCGTCATCAAACTCGTTTTCTATATATGGAATTCGCATCGCGCAGTCGTAAAATCCGTCGAAGTTGCGAGGAGTTTATAACACCGAGCCGCGGTGAGGATTCCTTTTATTAACCGTTTCTTCTATATGACCCTTGACCTGGCCTTCACTAACCTAGCCTCTAATAATCCTGATAGCTTCCTGGTAAATCACCCAACTACACTTGGCTTTTTTTTTTATTTTTTATTGCCTCTTTCGTTCTTTCTTTAGTCTCACGTTTCCTGCTAAAACTGCCAACTAGTCTCACGTTTCTTCAATTCCACGTTGTGGGCGAAATATAATTGATCAAGGGATTGCACGAAGTAATATATTTCTTTGTTCGTAGATAGTTTTGTAGGACGATGAATGAAAATCCATTTTCTTGAGCAATATATAAGCTTACAACTGATGGAGAATTGTTCGCGAACGTGTTTCTACAAACAGTTCGCATACGTTGTCCATGGACGAGTGTGTGCCAAAAAATCTCTGACGTTCGCAGGGATCGGCCACATTTTCATAAAAACGGGTGTTTTAATCTTTTGTTTTAATCTTTCTGAATGAAAAATTACACTACGCTACTTGACGTATTATCTGTTTAAAACGAAATTCATCAATGTAAATTCTACTTACAACTTCTACTTAAAAAAAAAAAACAGAAAAAATTGCAGATTTTCAGCCAACTTGTAATCTGGAATTTCTGGTTCTTAGGTAGTAATGTAAATAATGAGCCGTAATCGATAGATAGATTTCAAACATTTGATATGAATATATCAATCTACAATCTTATAAAATAATAGCCTACATTTTATATCTATAATTCATAGCTCCAAGTCTCCGACAGTGCCAATTGGACGTTCGTTGAAAATGTTTCACGAACATGCCGCTCTAAAAATATCGTATCAAACGTATAAAATTTCCTATCGAAAGCGATTTGCTTGAAATCTTGCGAAAGAGAACTCGATCGAGAATCGGCTTGGTTGCGTTGAATCCTCCTTTGATCACGGCAATCTCCTCGAGATTGTTCCCCTGGAATGGTACACACCTGGAGCGAGTTGCACGCGAGCAAATGGACAAACCTTCGCGCGATGCTCCCTCTCCCTCGTCTCTCTTCGTCTTTCTTTCGTTGTCCGCGTGCAGACGAAAGGGATTTTCGGTGCGCGCGAGGTTCGCGGCAAAAGGGGTGAATTAATGCCGATGAGAGCGGGCGCAGTTAATAAACCGGACTTATTAAACGATTACATTAACGCAAGCAGTTATCGCCGGAGATTAATGCACTCGGGCCTGGAACGTCTCACTCGTTCGCGAGCCGCGAGTGTATATATACACGCACGAAGAAAGAGGCCGACAAGAAATATGACGTACACGGTGTGGGCATCGTATCGCGGTAGCCTCGAGATAATTACGGCCACGACCGACGATAATTTTTGCGTATCGAAGGGCTAAGGTCTGACGCGAAAGTGGACCGATAAAGGATCGCGTTAAATGTTCCTCATCCCTGATCTCTGTCCCCTCCCCTCTCTCTCTCTTTCTTTCTCCCATTTTTTTTATTGGCGTTCACAGTGTCCTTAATTGGAACGAAATCCATTAGAAAAATGGAGTGTACGGTAATTAGTATCGAAGAACAATCTTGTCTATTCTGTACTGAAGAAATCACTAATTTGTGGATCGACGTAAGTTTTCGAATTCCAGAGTTCCGTCTTTGTTTCCCGTCTCTTATGTTTCTTAAGTTTCGAGATTTTTGACGTTGGTTTCATTGGATTCCAAACATTTGTGGAAGCTTTGTGATTAACTAAAACTAGACCCACGCAACTTAATATTAAAACGCACGGCGTCCCACGTTGCTCCTGCGAGGAGGAGCTCTAATTATTAAAAAATTATCTGATATTTAAAAAGTGTTTAAAATGTTAAATTTTAGTATACACGTTTGATAAATTTTCAATTTCAACTTTTTCGAGAATCTGTTTTGCATGTATCATTTAGTTGGTTGTAGGTTGCCCTATATATTCTACGGTTCCATCTCCAGAGATTTCAAATGTTTCCAATCTAATCATAGTCGTTACGACGAGTTAAACACGACACGGATAAAATATTTACAAAAACTCTCTGCTTAATCGTTGTTATATGAATAATTTCGTGAGCAACTGTGTAGTTTGCTGGTGTGATTCACATCTGCGAGAAGGAGGGAAATTCGTGTCGGAAGGGAGGCAAACGGACCAGTGTCGGGAATTTAATAAGACGGAAAGACAGGGGAAAAGGAAAACGCGAATCTTCGCGGAGGGAAATGTCGGTAAGAGGTAGCTGTCGGTCAGCGTACGCGCGAGCAGGTGGACGAGAGGAAGCGAGAACACGAAAACTGCTCGGCCCACCCGCACCAAACTCGTCCCGATGTCACATGTTTATAAATAGTGCATCAACGTAATGCTCGGCGGCTGTAACCACGCCGAAAGATTTACGCGCATCGTGTGCTCGCCCTCCCGCGAACGCGCGCTGAACGCGGAAAGGAATTCCGCGATATAATAACGAGGGTGTCCCATCTCGTACCTAGTTAGGCGTTACCGATGACCGTCCGAGATTTCGAGGCTGTTTCGTTTTCTTTGATCTACGCGTCTCGTCGCGTCGCTACGTTCCTCGAATTCAGGTTATGATACTCATCGTCGAAACGATGATCAGCGCGGTGGTTCGTACGCTTCTACGGAATGTTGCATTTTCTGTGAGACCGACGGGTTAGGATATTTTCTGTCAATAAAATTAGCATAGAATTAATAATTTCTAGAATTTCTCGAGGTTGTCATTCTCGTTGTCTCTAACGGAAATTTCAGGAAAATTACGTTGTTTCCTTAGGAATTGTATTTTCTTTTTTTTTTTTTACTGGAAATATGTACGACTGCAGAATGAAGATTTCTTTTAAAGAAATTATATTTTTTGTTCCAAATCAAATGACGGGTTTTGTATTTCTTACATCACTGATGTGCATGTACGTATTTTGATACATCGCTAATATAACATCGAGTCGAGAGTGTGTAATATTCAATATGACAAAATAAAAGTTCTCTTCTTCAATCTTTTTTTTAGTTACGTGAATAGTAATACTTATCTGATCCTTGCTTGGCAGGATTAAGAAAACGTCACCGTTTCATCTCCACCCGACGTTTCTGATATTGAAACGCCGGCTCTCCACATCCGCGATTCTTCGCGACGTAATTTAGGACACGCATCACGCGGGCGGACAAGCGAAATGCGTCTCGGAAACCGCGGCTCACGTTCTACGCGCGCACGCGACAATGAATAATCTTGTCGCGTGTCATAATTACGCGTCCGCCGTCCACCGAAAAACAATCCATTTTTCACGCTAATCCGCCGTCATAATTTTCCAGGAAGCGGTGTTTGATACGATTTCGCCGCGAACAGAAGCGGAGAGAACGGAAACGCGAGGCGGGGAACGACGCGATGGCGCGTGAAACCGAACTGCTCCGTAACAAATGACGGTCGAAATTTTCGAAGTTTCTGGCGTGGGGGCCGCTTTGTCAACGTAGCGACATATTTCACGAACTCCGAGACTTCTGCTGAACGCGTGCTTAGCTATTTCTGCGATTCTCCGCGAGCACAGAGGCGTGCTCTTCCGCGCCCACACTCTCTGACGCGACTCGACGTTCATGACGACGTTCTGCGACGAGCCAACGAAGCGATCGACGATTTCTCTCTGGTGGAATTGTTATCGCCGTCGTGTACCGCGTTCTGCGCTTTCTCGTCTTCGTCATCGAATTAATCGTCGGTTTTCAATCTTGCTTGGTAATCGAATGAACGGAGGCGGCCCGGCGAAATTAATCAACGTAATTAAACATCATGTAGTCGTCCGGCGAGAATGCAGATTGAGGCGTTGAAGAGCGGATGAAGAGATAGAAAAATGTTTGAATAGATTCTTGGTAGATCTGCGATGGTGTTTGTTGGATGTTGGTTGAAAAGTATTGGATGCACAGAATGTGAAAAAATATATGTGTTTAACAATCCTTCGCGGACTCAGTATTTTCTCGATCGTGATTCTTGGATATATACCGTCTGAAAAGAGATTTTACGTTGAGGATTTAAATATTAAGAATGAAGAGAAGAATGTGTGTGTGTATTCATTTGTGAAAATTTTATTGGTAATAAAATTGAAATGTACAGTAGGAACTTCGTATCCACGAATTCATTACGTGCAGTTTACAATTTTATTCATGAAACATTACAGGATCGAAATATATTCACGGATTCAATATTTACCGCTTATTCTCACGAATTTATTACATGCAGGTAATGTGTAAATAGTTGCGAATTTCAAAATGAGTTTTCCAAAATATTTTCAATTTATGAAATTAATCAGTGAAACTTGTGCAGTATTAATATTCTCAATTATATCCATGATTTCAATATTCGTGGATAGTTTATCAACCCCTTAAGGACTTGTTAAATTATTTTGCTACATATAAGTGTGTACAAATTTGTACGAAATGTGACATTTAGAAAAACGAACTTGTACTTTTGTATGCACAGAGTAAAAAATTATAGACGTGGAATCAAACGGTGTAATATTATTCTAGTACTATTATTGTCAATATCACTGAGGTGGTTCTCAAGGGGTTGTTAAATAGATTCAAATAGCCATCTCTAGAAACTTTCATTTCAAAGTTTGCGCGATTGCGTTCAATTTTTAATAGATTTCGAGAAGACGTTCAATCCCTTTAACAACGTTATTTCTATGCTTCTGTTTCAGGGTAGCAAGATACATACATAGAGCGGAGGGACGCTTGAACTTGATGTAAGGCAGACGCAACAATCGGCCAGCTAGACGAAACAATCGAGAACGCCTCTCTCAGTGAGAAATCTCTCGGCGAGGAAAACGAACAACATGACGTCCACAGGGGTTCCGGTGAGATTATGTACTGCGTACATTTGTTAGCTTAATGGAATCCAACATGTGTATTACAATACGTGCGAAAATAATGGAGTTGGCTCGTTGAAACGCGACCGGTATAAAGCGGCGGGCACAAACGTCGTCGCGAACGTTTCTACCGTCAAATTACACGCGCCTTCTCACGAACTCTTGGAGTATCCGTATTCTCTCGTAGTCCGTTTCTCTGGTCTCGATAAATTCGACGACGCTTCCGGGTGCTTCCTACGAAAGAATCCGGTGACCAGTTTAGAAACAACCGTCGTGGACGGAGACGAGTGCCAGATGTTAAACGGCAAACATCGCTTTTTTTTGATGTGCGTAATTGTTACGTGATGAGGTTGACGATTGCTCGGTGATCATAAAGGTAGTTTATTTTTCAGATGTACGGGTGAAGGAATTTCATTGCAGATAAAAACAAAAATTGAAGGGGAAATAAACGATAATTTTCGCGACGAAACAGTTCTTGTTAGAAACAAAACTATTTGATTTTTTTTTTTTTTACAAAGAATTTTACTCGAAAGTCAATTCCACTTTCTTGAAAATTTCTGAATTTTAGAATCAGTGAGCATATAGTTGTAATTATTGTTTCGTTTATTAGAAATATTCGTGGGTATAAGTTTCTGTCTATAAATATTTTAATAAATAATAATATTTTATGTTAATATTTATTTAGCCCCTGGTTAATTCTCTTCGTTCATTTACATTCTTTAAAAAAAAAATTTATTCTCAGTTGAAAGTATTGATCGTATAAAAACGAAAAAATTATGTGAATGATAAAGTAATGAAAAAGAGGCATGCATGGATTGATCATGATTCATCACGTAGTTAACCCATCGTTAAATCGTACGAGAATAGAACTAATCAGAACACGTATAATTCTTTAAAAACTGAAAAAAAATAACTTATATAACAAAAATATTAATATACATTGATATAACATTCATGTAAAATAAATAAAATTTCTAACAAGTGTCCTGAGACTTTTGAGCTTTAATTATTCACTTCGACAATAAAGAGAAAGTATCCATATTTCATTCAAAAAAGCTACAAATGATAATTATTATTTAATTATCTACAAAAGTAGATTCAAACACCCTTAAAGTCCAAAGTTCTTAACAAAATATGAACGTACAATCAGAAATCAATTTGCGCCGCGATCTTCGTACAAAAAAAAAGTTTCTATTAAGAAGCAGAAGAAGAATTATTCGTATAATTTGTTGATCATTCAATGTCACGGACGATCGATTAAGGAGAACACGTCGCCGTGATTCGACGTAGAGGATCCTCAGTTGGTCCGCCTCATTCGCGGTCGTCGACGCGCTCTAAAGCGAACAACGCGACGATCTTCTTCGCGTGGCCAATAAATCAGCCGATTCCAAGGCTCATGCACGAGAGTTTATAAATGTATCTCCCACGCCCTCCACTGTCTGCGCTGGATTTCTCTCTTTGCTTCTTCGTTCGTCACCACGCGCAGCTTCTCTTCGTAATACGCACGAACGTTCCCTTGGGGTGAATTAATTTGCCCCCTTCTCACCGATGGAACGCAGTCGGTGTGTCTCGGTTTAGAAGAATGCTTGAAGAAATGTTTTTCCCCCTCGAGAGAGTTCAAACGAGCGTTAATACATCGAGGGTGTGTTAGCAATGGAGGGGAGGGGTGGAGATTTATTGCAATCCAGAGTCCCTCGTAGTTGAATAACTACGTTGTTTATATGTAAAGCGACATCTTGAAAATATTTTATTTTCTGAAAAGAGTACTGGCACAGAATTTTTTTTATCTACGAATTCAAAATCTTGCGCATTCTGGGGATATTTTCTTGATTTTCTTCTTTTAAGTACAAGAAACTTGCAAGTACATAAAATATCTCATAATTTTGTCTACTAATGTATGGTTGAAATGTATATGTGCCTTTCATTCGCGAATAGGAGTTAATAAGAGGCTCGATTGATTAGAATATGTATGACGATTGAAACGATCGATTAGAATACGTATAACACGAAAATGTTTGCTCTTTTCACCCGTGCACGAAACGTGAATATTCTTTCGTTCGTTCCGTTTATCTCTAGACGGTTCGACTTTTGTTTTTCGACGAATACGTCTTGTTTCCTAGAATCTTATAATTGCATCCTACTTTTCTTCCTGGAGCGTACAATTTCATCGAAAACGCAGAGAAACCAGCTTCAAAGCGACAAAAAGCCCGCGTGAAAGTAAAATTATGTAAAATTGTCAGATTGATCGGTCGAGAAAACTGGAAATACATAATCGTTGTAATCTATCGCGACGTCCAACTTCAACGCGGCAAATTAAAATGCTGAGACGAACGCGAAGGGGGAAGAGGGGGCGACGCAGCGGCGCGAGAGCCCGCTAATAAAATTATAATTGACGTATTAAAAGATATATAATTAACGGCGCGGCGATGTAATTAGACGTGCGTCGAGGGTTGACAACCGGCTCTCCACTTCATGAACGTTCGGTCAACACTCACGATACTCGATTATGATCGAACGAGCCTCTTTGCGAGAATGATCGTTCCCCTCTCCCTTGCGATTAACTCGTTTCTATTTGATAATTTCGTTGGAATAGCTGAAATATTATTCATAACTATGGAATTTGAATGTGTAGTGCATTTCGTGTGAAATGAAAGCGAAACTTTTCCTAAGAGACTTTTCTTTTTGATATTTGGAGAACCTTCTGCTCGGAGTAGCTTGTATCCTCAATTATTCTAAATTTTGATCGTGGTCCAACGTATGTAGATGTTGAAATTATATTCATATTTTTAGTTAGAAATTATATTATATTTATAATTATATTAGTATTTATAGCATACTTATGTTTATGGTGTAGATGTTGAAATTATACTCGTATTTATAGTCTCCTCTCATAAACAGTTAGTTTGAGAGCCATCGAGAGTAAACCTCTGAAAAGTGAAACTGATCAATCCCACAAATTGAAAAATGCCAGTGACGGTGTTGCAAGTACAATTTTTCAAATGTTTTAGAATTCATTTCGAAGACTTGGTTCTGAAGAATTGAGTATTAACCCTTTGCACATTTCTTTTCAACAATACGATAATTGCACATCGAGTTCAGAACGTTGAACTTTTTTTTTCTAATGAATTTATTAATTTACATTTTACATATCACAGTATGGTAAAAAGACGATTGATAAATACGTTTGATAATTAAAATCGTTCAAAATCATTCTCAGAAAGTGCATTAAGTAAGTCTGCGAAATTTGCATTCAAATATTGCAAACTCTGCTTAAGAAGTTGCAATAATATTTATGGCAGCATTCGACGATCCGACGTTCAATGGAAACGTAAAACATCAACGATACAATTTTCCAATTGTTACCAATGAATAGAAAGGGATTAATCACGCACTTGTACAACAATGTCGCTGAGCAAAGTAGAGTCGATCGTTGATTCTTCGAGTGGCTCGAGTTGTCGCGGAACAATGGAGATACGTGATATAGTCACAGGGACCATTTGTTGTCCGGTGTAATTTCCCGAACGTGTAACCATTTCGACGTCTGGTTGCTGTGGCCGCAGAAATTTCTTCTGCCACTGTGTAGCCTTAATTGCTGCCACGAGCAGCAACCGTACCGGTCGACGACTGGAGATAGTTGCGGATCGCGCAACAAGGGCCGACGCTGTTGGCAACGCTCGCGTGAAAATAGATGCTCAATGCCTCATAGTCGCGAGACGTCGCGCGACACGCTCGCCTCCAGGCTTCCTCCTCCTCCTCCTCCTCCCGCTCGACTCGACGCCGGGTCACCACGCTTCACTGTTATGAGCAGCTATAATAACAGTCGCGGCTAGCCGCAACGAGCAACTCCTCATTAATGGAACACCCGCGAGACTATGAATCGCCATGGTGCGGCCTCACTGAACGAGCTGCCCGGTCTGCTGGCGGTCTCTTGAACGCGGATGAATGTACGCGGGGTGGACTCGTCGCGCTCCTATTGCAACTCCGATGACAATAATAGACAGGACCGGTGGTCTACGACCGCGTCCAAGCCGCAACGACCGACTGGATCGGTTTCTCGAAAATCGGATCTAATTAGTCTGCCAAATGGAAGAGTCTCCAAGTTATTCTGCAATTTCTTTTTTTTTTTCTTTTCTCGTTTTCCCACGAGCATTTTTGTTCGCCTTTTGATCGTTCTTGATTTTCGAGGCTGCGATCGGACGGTCTGAGAGATTTTCGTAGATTTGGGAAATTTAGAATTCAGTAATTTTATTTAAAAATTTCCACGTCGGGCACGTGTGACACTTTAAAATTCAAATTCCCATCATTTAATTTCTTTTTGCAATTTAAAGACATTATAAGTTCCATCGTTATAGTACGTCGAAAGATCTCTTTTATTCGGGATTTAATATTCAATGAATTTTATAGATTTAGTATCAACAAAAAGTTCGCACTAATTATTATATTATATTTGAAAAATATATGAGTGCATTGACTTAATGTTTTAATCGGGATTCTTACATTGCATCCTTTATTTTTTAGATTGCATCCTTTATTTTTTACATTGCATCCTTTCCTTCTATTTACTATCATTTACGTGAATAAGTATTTCAATTGTTCAAAATTACAATTAACGATGTACAAGTCTATTTCTCTTGTTTTTATCTTTTACTCATATTTAGTACAATTTATATATATATAAAACTTTAATAATTTCTACGAAAAAATATTTCATTTTTTACCTTAGATTCAGATTTATTATGAATCTAGATACTACATTGTACTTAGAATATCGAACATTATAATTTAGGATTGAAAGAGTCATCTCTTAATTGTTTGGGGTAATAGATTGACGCAAATCATGGTGTCGAAACGGCACAACGTTCGACGTCTTTAAAGGAAGCTTATTTAAATGTATATACAGCACGTTGCAAAAAGCGTCCGCGAAATTTATGGTTCTGTTAACGGTCGTAAACGTCAGAAGGCAGTTCAACGGGATACATTCTGGACGGCCGTAAAAAGTATCACCAATTTAGATACAATCTTCTCCTTTTCGGAGTAAAGCTGTATTCGAACGTACCAATTTTCCTAAAAAATTGCTTCTTTTTTGAATCAATAATCGTCCAAACCTTAAATTAAAAATTAAACTGAATATTATTAGATATACATACCATACATCGTAACGAAAAAAATTGCTTGTGTGAGTTTCATTATAAGTAAGATTATGTACTATGAAAGATCATATTGAATCATGAGAGTGATTGTTAGTTTCCCTATATTAAATATTATATTATACGTTTAATAGATTTATTATTTACTCCCATTAAATTTCCTATTCTGATTTCTCAAAATTCCGATAATTGTAATTTCCATTATTTTAACCCAACCTAACACGTAATACCTTATAAGTCTCATCTTATAATAATCTCATAAATTCTACATTTTATTTGTAAATTATTTTCCTGTAATTATATTTTATATCAAATCTATAATATATAATTACAATCTTTCATGGTACATAATCTTGCTCAACCGCTCTTTAAACCTTTAAATCTTTAGCGTTCGGTGTCGCAGTTCTTCATTCTTGGCATATGTAAGAGCCAAAAAGTATCAAGATCGGTAGAGAAAGAGGAAAATTGAAATTGGCGCCTCGTTAGTCGTCCATTCCTCTTGCAAATTCGCGGTCCTGCGAGATGATTTACGTGGGCTTTCTCCCTTCACAAGGTCAACACAAGGAACGATCATCCACCGGTCCATTAGTTATTTTGTTCTCTTCCTTCCTTCCTTCCTTCCTTTCTTCGTCGATTCGTTTTCGTCGTCGGCGTATCGATATGTATGAAATTTTTGACGCGAAATACACGGTTGAGCCAAGAGCCAGGGAGAGCCCGGCGCAGAACGAATGGTATCGTTCCGTTCGTTCGCAGCGTTCGTTTGATTTATGATCGTCTTACTCGCGCACTCGTAAACGTTATATTGGTTTTCACGGTAGCGACATTCGCCGCGGCAACACGGAGAACCAATTAACTTCGCATCAGCCCCGATAAAAAGCGACATGGCCCAGCCACGGGGGAAAAAGGCCGACGCTGTTTACCGAAAGATATACAGGGTGTCATGTATACAATTGAAGATGGGAAGATAAGTCGAGAAGAAGGAAGGAATATTTTTGTTCGAGGCGTTAGAAATGTTCAAGCGTACTTGAATTTTGACTGAGTTCTGAATAATGAATAATCGACAGCAGATCTTATTCTGTCTGCGAGGAGAAGCTAAAAATATAGAACAAAGTTTCTTCATTTTGAGATACTTCATTTCGGAGATAGCTAAAATAGGTAAAATGAACTTCAATATATTATTGAAGTAGATAAATGAGTCTCAGGATTATG
This sequence comes from Tetragonula carbonaria, assembly GCA_032399595.1. Classification (NCBI taxonomy): domain Eukaryota; kingdom Metazoa; phylum Arthropoda; class Insecta; order Hymenoptera; family Apidae; genus Tetragonula; species Tetragonula carbonaria. The sequence goes on along the minus strand of JAUCRC010000001.1, from coordinate 20,229,146 downwards.
TTAATAAAATAGGTAAATAAAATAGTTAAATGAAGTTGAAAACATAGAGGTAGAAGTCTCTTCATAGGACACTTTGTCTCGGAGAGGATCCAAAGTATACGTGTATCAAGTCAATGACCTAAAACTTTATTCTACATTTTTCTCAGTTGCAGTTAGTTTCAAGATTCTTAAGATTACACGTTTCTTTTCAGTCTGAAATCGCAAATCGAATTCCCAAATTTTTACAAGAATTTCAGTTTTTCCAAGGACAAAGTATACTTGGAGGAAATAATTTCATTCTTTCTTTGTTCATGCTCTGGCATCTTCATCGCGCCACCCTGTATATCAAACGCGTCTCAGGGGAGTCTGGTGGAAAATTATTGAGACATCCAATTCGGCGAGCGTAAGCGAGTTTGTGACGTGCGGCTCTTGTCGAACTTTTAATTTGATTGGTTGAACGTTGACACGCCAATCGAAACGAACATGGTAGCGAGCAGGGAACGAATTCTGCTTCGTCTTGTCATCTTATTTCCAACTCTCGTCTGTCTCTTGTTCCCCCTTCTTTCTCTTTCGGTTTCTCTCTTCGTCTTTCTGATTGCTTGTTGATACAAAAGGGATCCTCGCGGATCCCGTTTCGAAAAAGCGGGCTCGATCGACGAACGAGATCATCGAAAGTTATTTCACTCGACTCTTTCTGCCAACACTTGCCGCGATTCGAGCGAGGGCGTGCTGACGTGGGACGCCATGACGCCTGAGTACGTTCCAAAAATACGACTGCACTTTGGCACGGCACACCGCGCGCGGTGAGTTTAGCGGTTGTTTACATCGATGAAGAAGCTGTTGCGAGTGCCATTCCGGGCCATTAGTGGCGTCCTACGACGCACCCTTCTCGAGGAGTTGGAACAGGCCAATCAATCTTTCTCTGATCTTCCAGATACTGAACGATCGCATTCTTCGCATTCCTTTCTAACTTCTATTCCATTTTTATCTCATTTTTCTTTTTTTTTTTTTTTTTTTTGGAGTTCGCAGTCTACCAACGGTCGAAAGCCCTTTCATTTTCCTTATCGGTGAAATTTTCTTGAAGAACGAAATATTTCTTTATTGTCCTTTTAACCCTTTCTTTACATTTATTTGACTTCTTGGAAGTTGTATTCTGCAGGCGATCGTTTCGAAGGACGTTCGAAATTTTTTTCATCGAATCACACTTTCTCTGCACTTCTTTCCTAACTTTCGTTCCGTTTTCTGAATTTTTTGGAGCTTCAGAAATAGTAAAATATTTTTTAAAATTCATATCCTCTAGCCCTTGATTCTTTCACTTGGTTTTCCGGTGTTGAATTGTATAAATAGCTTGAAAGAGCGACAATGCTTTCAGAAATATATTTTCATTGTTTCCTAAGTTTATGAATCAAAGAGAGATTTATATTCTAGTTTATAGAACAAAAAATAGTAGAACAGCGAAACTGACTATAATACATCTTTTATAAGATACAATATTTTAACATTAGAACTATCAAAGTAGTAAGAAACGACCAATTTGTAACTTCATAGATCCACAGTGTTACATGTTTAGAGATTTGATTAATTTTTTGTAAAATATACGAATGAAAGTTTGTGTTTTTTATTACGAATTCTTTCCTACTCCTGCCACTGTATGTATAGTCGTCGGTCTAATGTTAATTTGAAACTGAAAAGTTGATGTAATAAAACAATATAAAATAAAACAACTTAAGTCAAATCAACAAACAAAGGCTACACTAGCAATAACCACATGTCACCTGTGTATTATTTAAGTAGTTTAATTAACATCCAACGTAATAAAGAAAATTGAATTGAAATCGGCAAATATTTCCTTGGAAGTTTATCGAGTCCTCTGACAACGGAAGATTGTATAATTGGGAGAACAAGATGATTCGATCATCAAATATAGCAACGCGAAAACGCATCTCACACACTTGAAGGAGAGTGCCAGCTAATCGACGAGTTTGTCGGAGTTGTCTCTTAGGGAACCGTGAAATTATAGTTAGCTGTTTCCATTCATTAGCAGCGTACACGCGAAGAACCCTAGAAACGCGCGGGGTGTAATAACAATAACATATATTAAATCAACCGTGCATAGATTCATGTTTGTTTGCAGACTTATACGCATTACGGAGTGACGTTTAGTGGGTGTTTTCGGTTTCCGTTCGTCACGAAACGAGGTGTTAATTCGCCCACGCGAAAACCACGAGCCGCCGACAGTTCTGAATTATTATCAACTCGCCTTGTCGTCGCTGCTAATAATTCTACGGCGAACAAGCCGCTATTCCGATGATTGCTTTCTTTTCACTCCTTTTCCTCCTTCCCTTCCAGTATTGCAGTCTCGCGTATTTCTCTCGAGTCTCTTCGCGTGACAGTATAATGATAGCAAGATCGTAACTTAATTCATCTCATGAGCGAAACGAATTAACAAATTTTTGAGGGAAAAAAATTTTTTTAAAGGAAATTATTTTTAAATTTTTTTAAACAAATTTTTGAGGGATTTAATTTTTTTTTAAGCTTATGTGTTTATATTAGACAATTTCTAACTGGACAATCGAGCGTTAGAATTTAGAATCGAGTTTAGAATACTAACTTAATACTTACATTTCCTTGATAATTAATTGAAAAAATATCAAATAAATTATTCGTGAAAAGCATTAGGTACAATTAACAATTATTAGCTGTAATAAACAGAGACCAGAAATAATAGTTGACGCAAACATCTTTATGAAAAAGATCATTAACTTTTAAGTTTATCACTTACGTTGAGAATATCAGTCCCAAAATGTAAAGAAAATTAAAAAAAAGAAACTACATGATTAAAAAATGAAACGGTTACGAATAACAATTATAAATGGCCGAAAATGTTTCTCGTTGACGATCATCATTATTGATCGAGAGAATTCTATTTCGATCGCTTATAATAGTTATTAGTGACATTTATTTCAGCTGTTTATAACAGTGTATAATGTAAAGTATTGTCTTAAATTCGATCGAAACAATTCTTCGTAACCGCAGTAAAACATCTTAAGAACCGTAGAGTCACTTTCTGATATAAATCTCGCGAAAATTGACGAAGAAAGAGTATTTCTTTACCAGTATCTCTGAAAGAGAGTTCAAGTAATCATCTGTTACGAGCAATTGAAATAAATTTGGCAACGAAAAAATTTTTTTTAAGACTTACAATCGTTATTTACAATATAAATTTTAATAAAAAAAAAATAGTTGTTATCCTATGACTTTTTTTATTCTGATTATAATAGTTATGGTCCCTGGTAATAAGCAGTAATTTTATTCGTGGATGGTTAAATCGTTCAAAATCTGTCGTGTAAACACAATGTCAACCAAGATCGATCGTCCGACCGAACGCATCTCGTTTCCTCTATTTTTGGTTGAACGACCTGATCGCAGCTGCTCGTGGATTGCCATAATTACCGACTCGCTACGTCGTCAACGAAAGCAGAAAACCGTGAAATCTGTCTATCGATTAAACGTTCGAGCGCAATAACGCGTATCGTTGGAACGATTAGAACACGCGGCGCATTCGAGTCGTCAATGCCGCAGAAATCCACTTGGTGCCATTATAATCCCATTACTCGCGTTGATTCCTCGCCACAGCTTAATTACACCGCGTGCGTAATGCCCAATCGAGAATCGAGTCGAACGAGTGCCTCCAATAGACACTTTCTAGCGATCCTATCTAGGAAGTCCTTCACGTAATCGTTCTTCAGTTCAATCGATTAAGGAAGAACAAAAGGTGCCATTTTCGTGTTAGCTCGGTTTTACGGCGTTTTGGAGCCACGGACTGACTAATTTGTGCTCGAATGTAATAATCGAGTTGAAAACGGCGTTTGCCGTTGAAAACGAGTGTTTCTAGTTTTTTGCGCCGGTTGGCAAATCTCCTTTTAAGTATTACCTATAATTCATTTATCAGATGACCGGTTGGAGGAACGTCGAGTATACGAGATTGTTTTATTTAGAGACTACTTTTTGGTTGTCGTGTCTCTCTGGCCAGCTTCGACAAAGTTATTATTACGGTCTCTAATCGATACCGTTTATAAGAATTTATCGTCAGACGAATAATTTATATAATTAGAATCCACTGATCCTTCCTTAGTATCGGTGATCTTTTATTTGTACGTAATATCTATGTTTAAACAAGCGGAGTATTTAGCAAAGCAGAAATTCATTTAACTTAGCGCCGGGTATCGCTTGAAGCTGGAAATAATGAAATTCAAATGAAAGTAGAGTATTCGCGTGATTGCTGAATTTTCGATCGAAAGACGTTTGTTTGTTAGTTTAAAATAAATATTCTTTGTTTGAAAAAGGTTTCAATAAAAGTACACGTAGTTAATAGAATGACAATTTAAAATGTAGAACAAATAAACTGGTTCTCAATGTGAAAAGCGTTGTTGTAAAATGTGATTGGATAAATTCTGTCATCAGAACATTACAGACTGTAATTTAATTGATACAGCAGAGACTTGCTAGAGAAAATTGCAGTAAAAATGCAAATCAAAAAGATTCTGTCGTTAGATCCTAACGAAATAACAGAATGTAATGTATGTATGTAATTGAAAAAACGTGTTATATACATTATCGATTCTTTCGTTTCGGAACATGATTTGACAGATTGTTCATATCAAGCCAGTTGTTCATATCGAGTTTATCGCGATTCGTTCAGTTGTATCGATTCAATCTGTAGCACGATCCATCATACGTTGTGCCAAACAATGTCGCTATCATCATTGTGATTGGATAAACGGAGTGACAGGCCCGAATACAATTCGAATTATGTCGACATGTTAACCATTTTATAGATACAGTGGCTCACAAAAGTATTTAGTTTACATAATCAATTATCTATTATATTAATAGGTTTCAATATTTACAATTAGAGAGATCATTTTTACATTAATTATACATTGAATATATGGTTACTCCTGATTTGTGTTAATTCTTTTATTAATATCATTAACACAGTATTAATGAAAAGTCAAAATATTTTACAACACTTATAACAGATAAAAAAAATTTCTCCATGCATTCGAATATTTTTGTAAGCAACTATTTTCTGTGCATACCAATCTTACTCTTACTCTAACTTAACTCTTAATTGCTGCTGTGAATGCTTAGATCTATTACTATTGTAATTTCTCAAATGATACGCGATGCTACCTGTATCTGTAATCTTCGTATTAGATTGGGCCTTGTAATTATGACCCGACCGCGTATTCATACGTTTAAGAGAAATTTAAAGGTACAAAAACAGGTAATTTGTACGTGATGTAGAAGATGTACAAATTTTTTTCTAAAGCTGAAGTATTTGGAAGGTGAAACGAATTTCTTGCTATTTGTAACATATGAATTTGCATGAATATCTGTTGCAGTTTAATTATGACTTATGTGTAGGTTCAAATTATTCACCGAAGTAATTATCTCGGAAAATTCGCGAGAATTTGAAAGATAGAATTACCTTATTTAGATTTATATTATTTCTTAAAATAAATCATTTAAACCTACTAATTGATTCTCAGTGCAACTGCAAACTTTCCTTAAGTACCTAAGTAATTGCAAAATAACATCTTAAGAAAATTCTACTTCTCGAACACGCAGTTTATAATATATTCTGAGCATCAATCCTATGAACATGATTTACCCTCTACAATCAGAATTTCGTTTATTTATAAGGAAAGTAGATTATTAGTTGATTGGTAGCTATTTACTCCAATTTAAAATCTAGGAAATAATAATAGTATACAAGTAAAATTTTGTACATACTAAAAAGAAAATATAAAATAAAATCAATGTAACTTTATACCTATGTAATTTTCAAGTTGAATGACGTTACAGAATGTTAACGATTCAAGATGCTTTATTCGTACACTCTATTCGTCTACTTTGTTTTATACATTTTATACAATCCGTTTTATACGTTTTATACAATATTTATGCATTCTATACCTAAATATTTGCACTCTTCAATTTCCGAACAGTTCATATAAATCTATACAGTCGGATCGTGAAAATGATCGAGTTTCAATTTACAACAAATGCAGATTGTACAAAATTTACGATGTCCAAAGATTCCTAAGAAAATATCCCTACTTAGGTTCCATTTTATATACACATAAAATTCCATATAGACTCACACGGTAATAACGCTAATCTGAAATTTCGAATGTGCACGAAAGGTGTATACAAGCGTTCGGATACTTTCGTGATTTCACACGTCGAATATAAATATCTCCAATAAAAGTTCCATGGAAGTTACACTCTGCGATCTCGCGAGCACCGTGTACAATAACTCGCGGATCAATTTCTTTTTTTCTTCGAGCGTCGACGACGCGCATTTTACGCTGAGCGAGTCTCGCGCAGTTGAACGCATCTGCCATGTGGGTGTTACCACTAAATCTCGTGGCGCGCGATATGTCGCATGCCTGTGTCACACGTTGCTCGTTCACAATGGGAGTGACAGCACGCCGCCGCGCCGCGCCGGCAGGCGTGGGTACGCTTGCGTGTTACAAGAGCGTGCAAAGACGAGCTTAACGCGGGCAACGACAGGCACACACCCTAAAATCGAGAAACGCGTCGCTCGCGTCGACAGGGTATCGCGCGTTGACAATCTACGAAACCAGAGAATACCTCCTTGATGATGTGGAAAAGAATCTCAGACAAATGTTCGCCGACGTCTCTCCCTCTCTCTCTCTCTCTCTCTCTCTCTCTCTCTTTTTGCGGCAGCCAACGTTTGGTCTTACGAGACTCTTTATTCGCTCTTCGACGTTGCCATGTTAATATCGTCACGTACTAATAACTCCGAACTTCTTGCGCTTGACAGGTATTACTTTTATACGTTTAACATTGTTACGTTAAGCTGGCGCGTGTGAAACGTTGTCTCTTCGAACGGAGACAACTTTAACAGCACGTGTGTATCTCGTTCCTTTAATGTAGTTTTTTCAAACAGAATTTCGATCGTGTACAGCGTCTTCGGAATATGCATGGTAATTATTTAATCGAAGCAATCATTTTTATTCGACCCGCACGCTTTTCCTATCAACGAATTTCACATTTATAAGAATCGTCAATTTCTTGAAACGATGCTGATGTGTTTTTTTTCATTCGTATCTTTTGGTTAATTTACAGATTAAAAAGTTGTGTAGAAAATTATCTCCGATCTTTCTCAATTTGTATTGTCAGTAATTTTCTTACATGAAGCTGCTCTTCGTGTAAGAAGATTAAACGAACATTCTGATTACACATGATGGCCAATAATGAGATTCTGATATCTTTATTACAAATTTTACAGTAAATTTCCTGTTTCTTAATGTAGTTAATTGACGGTGAGATAAAATTTAATATCTGGTTATTGGCTCGACGGATTAAAACTTCGAACGAGCGATGCTTCACGTGTACTAACCTAATATAATATTATATAACTAGACTGTGAATTTATGCATTTGGAAAATTTCAAGTATTTTATTTAGGTGCAATTTGAAGTAAAATACTGAGCTGCAGGCAAGAAGTTCTGAGAAAGTAGAAAACTGTTGTAAAAATTATTTGCTTTAATTTTCATCTATATCGAGGTATGATGTAAATGAATCTTGATATACCTATGCATTCCTCCAAAGGCGTTTTCATGAAAATCTTTCTTGGTATGCAATGTAAAGGGACATTCTCGTTCGCGTTTACTCTTCCTTTTGTGATCTTTCTATCTAATTATAAACAGTTGCTTTTTTCGTAGTATGAATTTCTGATTTGCCTCTTACGAATAATGTTGAAAGATCGGCAGATAATTTATTCTCCAACAATAATTAGTAGTATGCGTCTAATAAAAACGTTAATACTTTGCTTTGAAACTTAATGTAAGAAAGATGAATATAAATTTCCCCTAAATTTCTGTAACAACACGAATATAAGCGAAGAAAAATTCACTTGAAAATTCCATGAAGAAATTTCTATTGAAAAATTACGTAAAAATGTAAGTTAAAAGAAAATATGTTTGTTCTTTTTTAAAAAAGGAAGAAATTTGTAGTCTAGTCTGTCGCAGAAAAGAATACTGCTCTCTCCTTTAGAGGAATTTTTTCCATAAAGCTACGTAAGCTAATTAATGACAACGTGCAGTACGTAAATTGAGGTCGACAGCTTTCCAAAAAAAAAAAAAAAAAAGGATTTATCACCGTCGTACTTCCTATACAGAACAACGGCAAAGTATAGTGCACCGGGAGATCTGCAGCCGCGAAATCTGTCACGTGTGATTCGTTTTTAACGCGAATATTATCGTATCTGTAAAACGTGGACGTCGTTCGTTGCCTGAGAACGGACGAGGGTTTCAACGAGCATTAAAAGTACGGAAACTTCTTTTACTCGAGTGCTCCGGCCCCGGTTCCCGTTCCCCGGCCACGTTTCTTCGAAATTCTCCGTCCTCGATGGAGAGATCTCGAGAGAACAGCCTCCTCTTCTTCCTCCTTCTCTCTCAGCCCCTTTCCTCGCTCAGCGAAAGTCAGACTAAACACTTTATCCCAGGGTCGAGCGCAAAAAGCAGCCGGTGTCACCCGCGACATTTTCGCGATGCGTGCGAACAATATCAGCGCGGAAAAGAGAGAGCGGGGGAGAGGGTGCAGAACGAAAGACGAAAGAGGGAAGGAAGGAGGGACGAACGAAAACGGAGAAGCAAGCTCCAAAGAACGAAAGGACGTCTGACGTCTGGGTCCTCTCTCTCTCTCTCTCTTTCTTTCTCTCTGTGGCAAAACTCTGTTCGCAAGACAACAGATGTTGCCAAGTTTTTCTTTTTTTCTTTTTTTTTTTTCGACGGTCTGCGCATGCCACGCGAAAAAATTCTTCCTCTCACGACGCTGTCAAAATCGAACGAGGAGGTCTTATTTATCGGTGCCCCGTGGTCGTTCCCGGTTTCCCTCGCAGCTCCATCTCTTCATTTTTCTTCCTTTTCCTTCTTTCTCTCTCTCTCTCTCTCTCTCTCTCTCTTTCTTTCATTTCTCTTCTTTCTCTCGTCTCTTTCGTCGGATCTCTTTTTCGGAGCGCCCGCCACCCAGACCAGAAACGGGATATCGATATTATCCACTCGTTTGCGTGTTATAAAATTCCCCCTTAATGAACTCGTCCCGCGGACTTATTTTTAGTGCGTGCCAGGCCATCGGGCCACGCTCGTTACGTGTCCATCGTTCCCATCGGGAGAGAAACGGACGGATCCTCCTCGGGCCGCGTTCCTTTCACTTCACGTCCCGACGCGTTTGTCGGATACGCAAGATGACGACTTTGTACCTCGTGCGAGCGTGATCGCGCATCGAGTGACGTATTGTTGGCGGCCGTACAAACGGCACCGCGATATTCAATCTAACGCTACTTTGTCAGCGGGGATATCTCGCGCGGGATGAACTGACTTGTCTTACCCCTCGCTCGCGGCGACAGCTACTTTGGCAATGATTAAACTTGAAAATTCGCGTGTCAAAGTGCGCGGACACGGGATAGATATAGCGAGGCAGTAAAACTGGATCGAGCGTTTCATTTTATTCGTTTTGAGAATTCAGCCGCTAGGTGAACAACATTGTTTGATATATTTTTGGGGCAGCTAAGGCGCATCGGTCATTGCGGTCAACTTGCTCTTTTCGAAATGGATGTATCATTTGCATATGTTGCATAGAAAAAAGAAATGTAGAGATATATACGCGTAAAACATGTGTGTATATGTATATGTTAATAACTAACATATTATATATTACAGGAGAATATATTCAATTATGGTCAGCTGTTATATACACCTAGTGTAATTTTATTTTCTTACTCGAATTCTAAATGAAAGCACAAGATTCTTTGTATTAATCATTATATTCTTATCATTATATTAATATCTTCAAGCTTTAAATATAGAAAGACTGTATATAAAACAGTTCTCAATTTTTATTCATTTATATTCACCCCCTTTTGCTATTTAATTAGATTTAGAATATGTTATTATTAATATATGAAACAAGAGATAAGCGATGAGAAAATATGTGACAAAGTATCTATAGTATTTAGAATACTAAAAGAATCTCATAGTGAGTAAAAGTATCTTATGATAAGCATAGTAGAATCATATTACAATAAGTAAAAGAATCTTTTCTTAGGTTAGATTTTAGTTGTAGTTCGTAGAAGTTCAAAGATCCGCAGACTACGAACTTTTTAGTTCGATAAAATAAATACATTTTGAATAAATTCAACAATAAGCAAGAAAAGACCAATCTGCCGAACAAATTCGTAGCGAAGAAATTGCAAAATTTCCAGTATTACGTCGGTTACGTAAAAATTTAAATTTCGATAGAAATTTTGAAAACGTTCGACGATGTTTCTCGATGTTTCTTTCGAGATTTTTTTTCGTGACACGATATTGGGAAAAGATGTCGTCGTTTTTTCGGATATTCGCGTGAGACGCAACGACGCCAGAAGGCGAGCGTAAGCGTGAGCGCTGGATGCGGATGACGCCGTGGCTCGCACACGACGAAGACGACAACGACTTTTCATCCGCGACGACGGGGCTGACGTGGGGTATGCGATGGCGAACAACTCTTCGCGGTTATGTAACCACGCATGAAACTAATATATCAGAGTTGTCGGGCTTTGTGGCAAACTTAGACCGCGCGTCTCGAGCCAAGCCTCGTCTCTCCCCGATCCTGCGACCGACTCGTGCGAAAGAATGCTAAAAGTAACAGATTCGCTCGCTACCAGTCGAATCCCCGCACGAATCCCCGGTGTTTCGTTGTTCTACGTGCTTTCCGTTTCGTACAAGTCCGACATGTTGTTTTCGATCGTGCAGTTCCAAAGGGATTAGCTCCGGGAATTTCGATATTTTAAATCAAGCTTGGCTGTTACTCAAATCACATAATGTGGAGCGTCCCATATCCGAACTAACGGAGAGAACGAATGTGTTCCGTTGAAAGTCATGTTTTTCATATTAAATTGCATGTATCACTTACTTCGATACTTTGACTCTTCTATACCTCGACTTTATATGTATTATCACGGCAAAGTTAAGGCTTATGTCATTTCAATTTGTCGAGAAATTGTGTAACAACGAGATAACATTTTATTTTATCTTTCTATTTTGCATTTAATTTCTCAAAAATCTTTACTTGTTTTACACATCAATAATTTCGGGCGATAATCACTCGTATTAGATTGTTTGTCGTTTTATCTGAACAATCGAGTACTGCCTCGAATAAGAAATTATTTAGAGATGATTTATTTGAATCTCATCGAATGAAGATCAATTTTTCTATGTTATTTTAAAAATAACAATAATAAATTAATTGAAGCGGGTAGCTTAAATTATTATTTCAAATAGAATGTTCTCTAAATGTACGACATAATGGTAGAACTAGCAATGAGGTTTAATATCTACGCGATACTATCAATACCGATATTGAGCCTACTTGACTCAATGGAAAGAAAATACTTTTGTCAGATCGATGTGCGAAACAGTCGCGTAAATTGCAAGAGATTTTCAGATTGGAAAAAGGAAGAAACAAAGGGCAAAGAACACCAAGTCTTGGGAAGCTTGCGTAGTAGCACGATCTCTCCGAGTTATAGTTTCTATGTAAATTAGCAGTCGTGGAAGGGGAAGAAAAGGAGACGCGTCTTGGCCTGCAGCAATCTTTTACGCCGTGAAACGATCATCAACGTATGGTCGCTCGTAAAATTGTCAATGATGATGATTACGGTCCAATTACCAGTTCACGTATCGACGTCTTGTAAAGAAATAAAAAGCAGAGAGAAAGAGAGGAAGAGAAAGAGAGACACGATGAAAAAAAGAATACCGAAATATCGAAGAGTGAAAGAAAAAGGGAGAAGAGAATAACGGGAGAAGAAAAATAACTTTTCTTCTGTTCCTCCGAGCCCGAGCAGCTAAACGATAATCGTTAGCAATTTAATGATAAAAATTTCCAAATAACCTTCCCGTTAGAAATTAAGTACTCTTTGTAACACGATCTTACACTGTGCTAGATATACATATAACATGCAATGAAAATGTTCGACATAAATTATCGTACGTATTATACGTATGCGACGTATCACAATTACCAGCGTATTAAAGTTCACCTCCGAACTAATGTTGCGTTCATTGCATTGTGCAAGCGTGATGTTATACCTGGATTTTATATGCACAACTTCCTGTTACGTATTTATTACTCGGGACATTTTTATTTCATTTTACTATATTATTATTATTATTATTATTATTATCATCTTTGCTTTATCTCACTTTCATTTCATTTTCATTTCTCTGTCAATTCGCAAAGGACGAAACTAAATGCGTTCGAGGCATCAATTTCGCAGTCACTTGTCCGGGAAAACGATCGAAGCAACGAGAAATCAAACGAATGACAGCTTATGTTATTATTCGAGGATCGCACGCCGTTTTTTCTATCGATTCGCGAAAAACAGGCGACGAGTCTGAAAACGAGGGATGACTCGATCGCACGCAACGACCGCGTGACCGGTGCCAGTGCTCGGTTCTCGAAACGAGTTCATTATCCCCGTGAAAAAGCGCGATCCATCATCGTGCTCGTCAGATTAGATCAAACGGAGAAACAACGCGCGCCACGTGTAACCGCGTGTAACAACTGGACAGGAGGCGCGTTCTCCTCTTGGCCAAGCCCCGTTGTTCCGCTAGAAACAACATGACAGTTTGGCATGATTAGTACACGTGTACTATTGTTCATTCGTCCACGGGGCCACCCACCACAGAGCCCCGTACAAAAGGAACGCGGCCAGTGGTCCACCGCAGAGACAGATGTAGATCACTCATCCAGATATACCGGAGCTGAGAAATAAAACACTGAGAACCCATCCTCTTCTCATCGCCGACGTGTTTCTTCTACCGATCTGTCCGACCGTCTATTCGCTTCGCTTCTATTTACGAACGAGAGTCGTATGGGCATTATCAGGCCAACCGATTTTCCGCTCGGTGTGTGTCTCTTCCGTTTCTACTTTGTAGATTAGATTGGTATCACGGTTACGAAACTTCAATATCTCTCTCTCTCTCTCTCTCTCTCTCTCTCGCGCGCGAGCGGCGAACAATGGAGAGAGTGTATTGGCGCGCGTTGATGGGAGCTGATGGCCTTTGCCGATTCGTAGACTGCGATCAGGTGGTTTTATTGGCTCAAGGTGTCGGGAACAAGTGGAACTCGTTTGGATGACAAAAATGTAGATCGAGGAATATTTGTTACACAGATGTACGATATCAGAAGATGTTTGTATATATAGATGTAAATAAATTATAATCCAACGGTAGATTAGAGAATGTTTTAATAATCAATTAAATTAAATTTCAGATTAAATCCAAAGTATAGATAAGTATAGATAAAGTTGAGATACATTAAAAAGTGATCTTTCCTAAAAGAAAGAAAAAAAAACAGAATATGGAATGATTCCTCGAAGTCTTTGAATCTTGACGTCATACGATTTTCGGTGCTAGTAACAGTCTATAATTAATAACTACAATTGTAATTATTGTAATAACCTTGTGTTATAATTGTACCGAAGAATCTACTACAATGACACAGTGTAGTCTGGTAAAATGATTAAACCGTGTTATCGCAACGGAGACAAGTAGCCAACGTTTCGAGAGCGACAAAGAAGGAGGAGCAGGCGGCCTTATTAATAATCGTAGAATGTCACCGAGGCTCGGGCAGAGTTTCCATCTTCGCGTTACTAGAAAAAGATCACGCCGAATCGCGGGTACTGTAGAAAAGGAAGGGGGAAACGTGGAGAAAGAGAGGAAAGAGGAGGCAGAAACCTGTCGTACTGTCCGTCAAGACGTTACGTCCGAGGAGGGGGGAGGGGTGGCGAAGGCGTAATAATAATAGCGACGATAATACATCGGCCTCGACGCGGTGAATCTCGCGCCACAGTCTCGAGCAAACGGAATCCTGGCTTGTCTCCCTTTATTTCATATCTGCCTGGCTTTCTCTCTGATCTACTCCATCTTCCTGCTCTCCTCCGGTGCGTGCGTGTATCACGACTAAGGTGGGTGGCCGCGGATTCAACGAACAATAGTACACGTGTAACCGTCATGCTAGACTGTCGCGGTTATTTCTGAACGAAACAACGGGACGCGACGAGACGTCCCTTCGTAGTCGACGTTTTCCCACCTTGCGACCCGATCTGCGTAACGAGTGCATCCACCTGATGAATTTTTCACCGAGTTAGAATCTCCCGTGACTCGACATTCTTTCTTTTATGTTTTGCGTGAATTTTCTTTTTTTTTTTTTTTTGAACAACTCTTTTGTGAGTTACCTCAATTTTTAAAACATCTCAATTTTGTTATTTAGATACTTTGTTAGCGATTAATAGATCTGTGCATTTTTATAAAATTGAAAGAAAGGGGGGGGGGAATAAGAAGTTTGTTTCACCAACTGTTAGGGATACTACAACAATTACTGTACTTTGAACATTTTGCATGTCTAAAAAGAAACAAATCAGTCTACCAACGAAGAATTTAACTTTTTTTAACTGATCTGTTAATACCTCGACGAGTTATATCCCGAGCGAACACTTAAAAGTCCAGCTTCCAATCTGCAGTCACATAATACGAACATAACTTATTCCTCGCGTATAAAAGAACAATACGTTGCAGAGAAGAACGTGCGCCGTTCCTCTTTTTCCTCGCCTCCATTCTATAATTTTCTTTCACTTTTCGTCGTCGTTCCGCGAACGCCCTTTCTTTCCGTCTGGCTTCCATTTTTCTCCAACGAACAGGCTTGCCCGTTTTGCCAGGCTTGTCCTTCTCGGGCGAGGAATCGTCAGCGCTCGGTTTAGTTGCATTCCTCTGGCAAGGGACCTTCCATAGCGTAATTCCGGTGCCCCGTAACGCCTGCTACGAGCTAAGACGGCGTCGATGACGGCGTTATTGCCACCCTGCGTACCGCCGCTTAACGCGATCGTTGACTGAGGCCAGCCGTTATCTGAGAATAAGCGGAGAGGCCGCGGTAAAATTGGTTGGAAAATTATGTGTACGCACGTACTAGCCGAGGCATTCGTTTTTTCATGCTCTGTTCCGTGGAACGTCGTTGCGGCGCCGGTACGGGGACCACGAATCGGTTTCGAGATCGGGTGCAACTTTCTGACAGAAACTCTTATTAACCGCAGGAAGGCTGAGAGAGCGACCATTCAAATGCATACACGCCTATAAACAATCTGTATTTAAATAATATCCTCTGACTGAAAGTACGGCGATCAACTATGCGTAAACTCCGCATGCTCTCCTTCCCGGTTTTTACATATGTATATTGGCTCGCGTATATTGAGTCGTCCTCTCTTAACATCGCTTTGGAATTTCTTTGGATTTATCCTTGCGATTTGCTGGCCTTGATAATTGAACAAATAAATTCTGCGACAATAGCGATCTATAATCAGTTGTCGAAGCGTTACTGCTTCAGTAATTAATGAACAAACATGTTCACGAACATTCGAACAATCAAGCAAGCGTTGTTCGGTTCCAACGAATAAAACTCTGCTATATCAAAAACATTTCTTCACGTCGGTGTATTAAAACTGTACAGCTCGTTCAAATACTCTTCAAACATCATTTAAAACTTTTTCAAAACAGCTTTCAACAAGTTCATATTGTTGTTTGTTAATCCTTCAGATTATGAAAAAACTTCACGTTCAAACATGAATCAAAATTTCGTCGAGACAAGCGGAACTCTGCCCAAACAGAACGAAAGATCCATCCGATTGTTTTAAAACCATCCCGATCGACCCAATTCCTCCCGGCCTTGCACAACACGAAACGCATCATAGTCGTATATAAACGAGACTCATTTGTCGTTGCGTCGCGTAATCGTTTCGTCCACCGGAGAACCGAGAGTACGCGTCCCGTACTCGACACGTCGACGAAAATAAGTGGAAGTGCTCGAAATAAGAGCAACGACGCTCGTCAGTGCGGCGGAACGTCCACGGAAACCTAGGAAACGTGGACGCAAGGTCCCGGAACGCGTTCGTTTCCCCAGGCGTTCGCAAGCTTACGTAAGCCGCAAGACGGCACAATATTTCTGCTCGCGTTTTAGTCATTGGATAGACAACCACCCACGCGAGTTGGCTGATGTTCGCCATTTGTCTTCCTTCCGCTCTTTCCCCGACGCTCTCACACGCACTCTCTCTCTCTCTCTTTCTCTCTCGATCCTGCAGCTCTTCCCTCTGTGCATTCGATCGCTCGGAACGGACGCCGCGCCGTGACGGACGTGCTTCGCGATTTTCTTGTCGTGCTGCAGACGCCGCGACCGCATCGTGCGAAAATGTTACAATCGTTCCAGCTGTCCCCCTCTCGGCTCCCACCGCTGATAATTCCTCGCTACTATTTCAAGCCAGGACGTCCTGCGCTTCGACTCGCCTTGGCCTTTGTCCAGGGCGTTCGTCCACGAATTATTTGGTTATTAAGCGATTACTTACTTACTGAATGGCCAAGTGGAATCTTTGTTTTCTAATCAAACTAATCACGATCACTCTCGAAGCGTGGAGAACGTCGATTGATTTTCATTTCTTTCTATATATATTAGCTAGAAGTTGTTTCCGAGTTTCATGGGATAAAGTGAAGCATTAAATCTTTTTAAATTCACTTTGCCAGCCGGGATTAGTTCTTTTTGGTAAAAATTACTTCAAAGTCAAGTGAACTCTTTATTGGACAAGCAAGCGAAACTCTCGCGACTGAACTTTGAAATGAATGATGCTTTTAAAAGTATCAAGTATTTTTTACAATATTTAAAGAAATATAATAGGAAGAAATATATGATAGGTATCTTTCAAAATATTAAAATATATAATAGGAGTATAGATACCGATTTTACTTTCTGATTTTTTTCTTGTTTTAATAGAATTCGCTAAATATTCGCTACAGATATTCCATGTTCATAAATTAAATATCGAATACGATGACGTTGCAAGCATTTTTAAATATATTTTATTATCTAGTGTCCGCTTATTCGTCTCTCTGCAAATTGATTAACGCGAGTCGTTTACATTTCTTGAAAACTTGCATATCAATGCAGAGTATCCAATTACAAACGAAGGTTCGGCAAACTAGCTTGACCTCCGGGTATCGCGCGCTTAAAATGATCGAAACGAGGGAGTTAGAATTGCGTAATTGAAATTGTCTCCGCGAGTGGGACAACCACGTCCGAAAATAGGCGACAGGGGGAGTCCTATGCAACCTACACCTTCTAATCGCCATCAAATCTCGTCGATCGTATCTCTCCAGGAAGCCACGGACAAGCGAAGCGACTCGGTTCCCGCGAAACTTAAACAATTTCGCTGGGATCATGATTTTTCTGTTCCCTCTTCTAAACGAGATAACGCGTTTGAATAACGGTTCTGTGCCTCTCCCGCGAAGAATCTCGCTGCATGGACGAAAATAATCATTGTAGTTAGTCAGGTAACCACGGAAATTACGTAGGTGAGGGACCGGAATACTTGATGGGACACTCGTTACCGTCCGTTCGACTACACAGTTTTTTTTTTTCGTCTTTCTAGCGTCGTCGCCAGCAATCTTACCGGGGTCACGGAGTTTCTTTCGTTTCCTCTTTCAGAGTGGAGGCAAGAGTTTGTCGCAGCGAAAGCTGAAACGTCGCGCTGTGGGGTATTTGCCAGGGATTGCGATTAAAATATAGTTATATCTTGTACGAAGAGATTTAGGATTCGAGTTGCTAATACATCGCACGTCTTTATATACAATAATACACATTTTTCAATGTAATCGTTAGCGAATTATTATATCAAGAAATTAATACAATATCTGTGTTCTTAATACACGATTGAGTGATACACATGTATTATATATGTCTTTTAATATAGTTTAATTTAAGGAATCTTTGAATGTTAGAGGCGCACGATTTTTACCGCGATAGAGATTTTTCAATTTGAGGTTAGGGTTCGCGAGTTCACCTCGTGATCTCATCGATAAATATTATAACCGAAACAAATAATTAAAATAAAATGATCCACACTGATCATCGGGCAATGAGAAAATTTTCCCGATCACTTGCAAAAGAAAATTATTCTACAATTTAATCGAAAAAACGATTCTCGCTTTATGAATTTTTTCATCTTTTACAACCAAGTCGTTGTTCCGCCAAGCTTTTGCCGCGTACGGGAAGTAAATCAAAATCCATCGGTGCATCCACGCCGATGAATCGGAGAATCCCGCGTCGCGAGAGAAGAAACGAAGGAACGAAGAAACACACGAGGACGCGACGCGGGCCGCGCGCGTTGCAAAGCCAGACGTCGCCGGCAATAACTTGTTGCACCCAACCACTTGTTGCACGCCTCTCAAAATTCTTCACGCCTCGCCGAGCAATTTTACCGTAAATTGCCTGTTCGGGAGAAGAAAAATCTCTCTCTCTCTCTCTCTCTCTCTCGTGGCGTATCTCATTGGCGCGAGGCTAGCAACGGATGTAAGAACTGGTCGCGAGAGAACGTTGCTTATGAGATTGCGACCAGGAAGGACTAAAAAGGAACGCCGATAGACGGACGTCGCGGCAACAAATTGAGAGATTTTACTACGACGCCGGGTTCACGCGACCGCCACGTTATTATCCGTTCACCACCGCCAACGCTGTTTCATTCAATGTCGCTGATTCCTCCGCGTCGCGTTTCTCTCTCTCTTTTTCTCTTCGTTTGGAAGATTGGCTTCGTTGGTATATTAATTACGTATCATTTATTGGAAGAGGAACTCGTCTTCTTATTTATTGCTAGATTTGCTCGTAAAGTATTTAGTTTAAGAAGATATCGGAAGGGAATTTGGATTTTTTTGAAAGAAGTTTTGGTCGTCATTGGAAGGTACAGGTTGTGCAATTTCGACGTGAGTCGACTGGCGTTTAATTTAATTCTTAGCCCAAGGAATGAGATTTTTTTTTGTTTTTTTTAGAAAATTAAGAAGATTGCGTAAACTTCGGCGCAAAGATAGATGATCTAATTTAGAAAAATGTTTAGGGACCACGATGTTTTTTAAAAGTTCACCTGGCTAGAAACTGTGTACATCTTTCTCGTGTAGCTGTGATAAATGATACCCATAATTCTAGAATTCCAAGTCAATTCATGCGATATACGTTAAGAGTGAATCAAAACCCAGTCAGAGAGACAAACGTTCTAGAAATTAAATGAAAGGGAACAGTAGTCTGACCGCGCATCTGTTTAATTGAATAGTAATTAACTACCGAGCTTAACCCGGAACGCATCGGAGTAACGAGGAAAATAAACTTGATTAGGATAACCGCGAGAAGCAAGAACGCAACGGCACGGTGCATCGAAACGAGCGTTAAATTCTGGTGCTTCGCTTCGTTATTTCCGAGTAATGGGAGAGAAAGAAACGACGTTTCCATTAAAATCCAGCGGCTAGGTGATCTACGAGCTGAGAATATTAATTTCAGTTGCTCTCGCGAGACCGCGTTGATAAATTAACTCTGCAAATGACCATGAATATACCGGAGTTATTCCAGCGAGAGCGGAGGTGAAAAAGAAGTGAAACGATTAGATTGTCATAAGGAAGTGCGAATTCTCGTTTCTTTGGATTGCACGCGCAAACGCGATGCGACTCGTCTTCTTCTTTTTTTTTTTTTCTTGTTTCACTTAAATCAGTACCTTATGGTGGATTGAAATTTTTTCTGGTTATTTGCTGAAATTGTAGATCGAGACAAAGTCGTTTGAATTTATTTTTTGAATAATACTACCATCTAAAAAAAAAAAATTAAATAAATATTATCATCTAAGAAAAAAAAGAGATTAAATAAATTGTCGCTCAAAGTATTTTAATTATTATTACAAACTAATCGAAGCAAATGATATCTTTTAAGTAACAATAATGTTTAATTAATTATACATTAATGATATTTATTGATATTACTATTATTATTTATAAATATTAATTGAATATAAACTTCAAGGATATCAATATTAATTTACAAAATAATCGCCATCAGAGTAGGTATAAATCGCACAATTGAGATGTTGCGAAATTATTGCAGCAAGAAAAAATTTTATATCCGTCGTAACAACATACATTTATCCGTATTTAATAATATACATTATGCAGCAGAATAGCATTTACATGTGAAAACTAGCGCGTAATAAATCGATAGAATGTAGCAATAAATATATAATTAATAATATGCGTAGATATCGGTGCTTGGCTTGCAACCAGTTTTACGAATAGGATAAGGTTTTCGCAAGAATACGCGGGTTTCATTCGAACGAATATTGAACCGTATTTGATCACCATTATGTAACTATTTTACACGATATAACTCTACTGGACTTAAGAAATATAAATTATTTCGTTTACTTTAATCTTACAGTTAAAAGATTTTTACAAATAAAACTATCTGCTACGTTGTCTAGAAAAGCAATTATATTTTTACATGAATATATATATATATATATATATATATATTTATATATATATATTTATATATATATATAATATATATATTAATACATATTAGTTTCAATGAGTTATAATATGCATACATAAATCTCTAACAATAAGTATCAACATTCGATTTCTTGATAACGCAATAGAACGAGGTATCATTCGCGTATTAAGATTTATTTAATCATATTCTTTCAACGAACTAACGTTACATTTTATTTCATTTCATCGCGACCGGAACCTTTTATCGTTTTCTTTCAACGAACTAACATTCCTTCAAGACCTTTACGATCAAAATAATTTTCTACGAATAGAATTTCAATTCTAACGTATAAATTTTAATTCGCTTTGAGACCAATTTGACCGAATAGATCTTCCAACCTTCACGTTTTTCCACGCGGAACGGCAGCTTTTGAAAGACGAGGATTTGTATACGGATTGATTGGACGTTGAACGAAGACGAATACATCAAAGGAAATATTATTAGGACGTGACACCGAGTCGCAAAAATAGCAACACCCCCGCAAATTTGTTTTAAGTTTCACTTGGTCTGTGGACAGCGGTTTGACACGTATATTAGGACCACGTTATAGCAAGATCCTAAATTAAAGTACCGTGTAGCAGTGACACACATGTACATTGACACAGGAAACGAACAGTAGCTGAATTCCAACGATCATAATCTTTGAACTCGTGTCTTTTTAAATTTTCGTTAATTTATTCGTTTTAAATAAACATCCGCAACATATCGTGCGAATAGTTGGATTATTGTTTTGAAACTTGTTCAACTCCATGATCAGTTCTTACTATTTAACACTACTCTTATAATATTATTTAAATTTCTTAAAAGCTAAATCAATTTTCATCGTCGACTTTCTTTTTTCATTTTAATTTTATTAATTCAAATGTTAATTCAATGATTTAATGCTCAATTATTAAGAAGCATATGATTTATTTTTTGTAAGTTCACGTCATGGTACAAATTTAAAAAAAGCGTAATATAATAGCACACTTCTATTTTAACGTCATCGATTTATGACTTCTGAACTGCTCAATTATTAATCCTAAAATAATTAATGGGCTCTTCCCATCAATTAAAAAAAAATAAGGAAAATACATCATTTATCACATTTCGAAGAATTTTATAAACCTAGTCGAAAAGTATAATAAAGTTAGTCTTTTTAAATATTTATTTCGTTATAATTTATTTCAATTACTTCTCGCGAGTCTCCGGTCAACAATCTGAAGTAATATTTATACGTTTCATTGTTAATTGCATTCGAATATATTCAGCCGCGAAATGCGATGCGATGCCTTCGCAAGGTGTATCGCTCACTGGATACCACCGATAGTGATCTCTGATTCGCGTTCATGCTCGGATGACATTTATCGGGCGACGCAGGAGGATCGATCGATCGTCCTCATCGAATCGACTCGCGTTGATTCAACGCGATATCTCACTCACGATCCCTTTCTCCACGCTGCTCGCCACCCGCCTAGCTAACGAACTCGCCGCGACACGAGACACCTCGCTCTCAGGCACAATTTCTCGGTACAGGAATCATTTTCACGGTATACGAACGAATAATTCTCATCATTAATATAGATTCTTGTGCACTTATGGGAAATTCGAAGTGATAAAAGTACGCAAAGTTCAAGTAATGAAATATCCAAACTACCTGGAGTTTTTATTATATTTAACAAATGAAACAAATTTCTATTTTAGTTTCATTTCCTCAGTTTCGTTCAAAAAAAAAAAAAAAAATATATATATATATATAAAAATGTATTATATAATTTTCACGATTGTAATTAATAGTATTTTATAGTCATATAATACCTTCGCGACTGTAATTTAAAAAATGGAACTTTATCTGCATTCTACGCACCTCTGTAACTTCAAATTTCTCGTCTGTGCACGAATATCACTCTCAAAGGAATAAGCTATTTATTTTCGTTGATGTCAGTTATTGCGAGAAAATAAAAAGATTCCAAGGAAATTCTCGTCCAAAAATTGTTACATTTAACACATTCGTTTCTCTTTGCTTTTTAATTTATGGCAATTTGTTAATTAGCGTCAACGTGTTAATATCAGCGTGCCCGTTACGCAAGCGTGCAATAGCTGGAGCATGTTTGTACGCGCGAGTGCCACTAATGAACGCGAACAACTCGACGATATATCACTCCGATTATTACGATTTTTCGACAAGATTTCCCGACAACCCATAATGTGACAACGTTTCACGCAGACTAAGGTTTCCACGATGCAGCACGTTTCGTAATTATCGCCGTGTGCCAGAAAAACAGTAATTAAGTCGGTCGACGCGTGGGTACGAATCAATTTAATTGATTAAATTCCCTATTAATTTGTCGTATTTTTTTTTCTAGTTCAATTTCATTAATTCTTAATCGCGTACAGTCAATTTGTGTTTGCTGTCAATTGTACGATGTCACACGCGAGTACGATTACTCTTGATATTCGATCGAAATATCACTGTCGAGGAAGCGATATTGACGAGACAGTTAAAATGCAATAATGTGTCTTTCTTGCGACTCTTTCTTGAGACTTTTGAACAGACAATTTGTCAGTCAATGTCACACAAAAATTTATCGAAGTAGAACGTGTATTTTAAAAGTTCTTTTGTGGCGAATGTTCAAATACTTTCGCAGCCCGCTAAGTAGATCCGGTCGTCAAGAATCAGACGCTAACAATTAAGTAAAATTTCGCTCCAGTACATGGAATTCCGATAAATAGAAGTTCATTGTCATTTCATTCTGATCAGGATGAATTACATTCAAAATAATGGAAATTTTTGGAAATGAATTTCTAGGAAAGTAGAGTCAGTCTTTGTGAGTCAGACAACCAACTACAATCTCTTCCCGATAAATAGAATTCAAATACAAGAGATTATTGTATATCATTATGATATTCGCAGCCTACTAATTACCTAATTATTAATTAAATACTTAATCTGATCCATATACACACGATTCAGGCTGTATCAAACGTCAAATAAAGATCTTCCCATTATCTTTGCCAACCGTGTATATCCACAAAAATTAAATACTAAACAAAGCACAAAGTACGATCTACTCTGTTTGTTAACGATCCTAAGCAAACGTCGCGATTCGTTCATTTTTTTCAAATGCGACGCGCGCGAGTTGCGCGTGCACGCCGTGCGCGTCTTTCATAGGGATCGCACCTGTCCGAGACTCGTCCGAGCCTTAAACCTGTTGGCGAGATTCATACCGACTCCGGATTGATATATCTTCGCCGCTCGCGAATACTTTTCCTCGTCGGTCGACCCATCGGCGCACTTTTTTTTTCTCCTTTGTCCGCCGGTCGGATGCGCGAGTGCCGCGTCATGAGTCACGATCGAACGCGACGGCGAACGTGGGAAGGCGAAAGGGGAGAAACGGAAGTGACGATGGTGATTCTATGGCAGCGTCTCTCAAGAGGGAACAGTGGTTTTCTCAAGGGAGATTTCTTTTTGTTTGTCAGCTTGCCGAGGTTTGTTTGATTGCTTCGACCGACTGTTTCGAGGATCGTGGTTTATCTTCCGTGATCGGCGATGCTTGCACTGACGCGGTATTGTGAAGCAATATCGTAGGAAAAATTGGTTTTCGATCGTAAATTGAAGAGCATAACTGCATCACTATGTGACGAAAAATTGATCGATACTTTAAACTGTTATAATTTCGTACACGAAAATCATATAACAATCCTCCTTTGCTTTCACAGTCATTTATCTCAGTTTGACAGTGTTTAATTCTTTTCAATAGACGTACGGAACGGGTGGAAAGTTAAGTATACATTTATTCTCGAAATTAACACTCGCAATTGGATTTCTATTTTTTTCGAACAATTTTTCGTAACATTTATCAATCGCAAGAGATGATATATAAATGTCTAGAATAATTTGGGCCACATCAAGCTCGTTCGTCACAAAAAAATACAGAATACGAATTAAAATGGAGCAGTCCAGTGCAACTCGCCTGCCTAAAGAAAAAAGAAAACTGGAAAATTAAAAATAAAACGGTGTTTCTTTTCATTTTGTCATACACACATATAATGGTTATATAATTGTTTCTCTTTCTTTAACGATGTATTCAACGATCTGCAGTTGGAGATTGAAATTCAGTTGCTCGACACGTATAATATACCGATACTACACGATATTAACTACGTTGCGAGAACCGTTTTCCTTCAGTCGTGAGATTTCGTTCTCAGCCGTCGTATATCACGAGGTTTTAATTACACGAGTCGGTTCGACAGAGCCGACGTCAGCCGACGACGAAGTAAAAGCCTTTTCGTCAGCGCGAAGACGCCAATTAGCACGTGTTAAACGTCTCGAGAAGGTAGGAAACTTTATGTCGGCTGAAGTGCGATCTCTTTCACGTCAATCGTCACGCATCCATGGCAGCAATCGAAACGCAACAAATTGCAAACCAACGCGCGATTATCTGTCCGCTAATTGAGAGGAAGGGAGGAGGGGGGTAAATACGTTGCGTAAAATTGCGTAAATCAAGGCGTACGTAATTTTTCAATCTTCGTTTGAAGATGGAATTTCTCTTTCTGATTTTGGAAAGAAGTGAAAACTTTGTTTTATCGAACCATCGAGGACCAACGCGATATTTAATTTGCAATTCTTTTCAATCAGTTTTCTGTATACTTATTTATGTACAGAATATTTATATTTTTTTTATTTATATTTCTTTTCTTATGAATTTTATGGTAAATTATTGCTTGGTTCTCAATGGATCGATATGGGTTTATTATCATATGAATGAAATTCATTTTCGAAGGCTATGTTAACATAACTAGAGAGAGAGAGAGAGAGAGAGAGAGAGACTCACGGAAACTATGATATATGGTATTACACGTTACATAATTATTAGGTCATTAATCGAGCAAGAATTCATCACGGTGTTAGAAATACTTTGATATTTCATAAAATTATAGAATTTCACTACAGTTACAAACAAAAGTCTACAAATTATAGCTTGAAACTAGTTAGGTCTTTAACGTCATTAACACGTTGACTGCAACGCGAAACATTCACGTTTTGTCTACGGGGCAAAATATTTAATTTCTATAAGATATTGTATTACAACAAAGTAGAACGAAAGTCCATTTTTCGTTTTATAATATTTTATTTATATAATATAATATTTATATTATTTAAAATTCATTGTCGATGATATTTATAATCATTCTGAATTATTCATAGAAGTAGAAACGACGATCACCAGTGATCATCGTAGCAGTCGCGTTAATTAATAAATTATTGTGCAAAATGTGTCAGAGATACAAGAAATTCTAACGACAGAGAAGAAATTTGAATTTCTCGTTGTTCCGTTGTTACACTGTCGAAGATGTTGCCATCATTTTTCTGATGGGGGGGGAGAGAAAATGGCGTACAGTGATCCGCGCGAGGCGAAACGAAACGTTAGAAAACGGGGCCAGAAACTTGCACGTCGTCTTTCTCGCACCGCGATGACGTACGATAAAAAAATCTCATTTTCGTTGCACCTTGCGTGCGGTGGGCCACGCCTGCTAAATTATGTTTTTCCCAAATTGCCTCCAGTCACGCCCACTCGTACGTTCTCGACATCGAGAAGGGTTGACGGTCATTAAAGCGTGCACGATCTACCGTGCGGCCGAAGCAACGATCGCGTCCGTTCGACTTTCAATCCCTCGAGAAAAAAAAAAAAAAAAGAGAAAAGAAAAGAAAAAGAAAGAAAAAGGAAAGAAAAGAGACCCAGTCGTTTGTACAATCGTCTGGCAAATTGTATCGTCAAGGGTTCAGCTGTTTCTTGACTTCACTGCACCCGAAGCTAAAATTAAAAAGAACAGTCTGCGTTACGTTCACAATTACGTTCCTTCGTTAGCGGTGTACGATCGAGCCTGTGGAAACGATGAGTATTCGTTTGATACTCGTCGTCGCTGAGACAGGCTTACAAAAGAAGTGGAGTAGCGTGTCAATTGCTTTTAATTGTTCGCGAACCGTTAAGGCGTTACATATCGGAGGAGAAATGCTCTTCCCGCGAAGACAAACATCGCGTGGACGAACGTTGCGCGACAGTTAGGCAAGCCGATCGCGTGTGTTTCGAAACGGGAGATACTGCGTTGGAAAGTTCCGATCGAATTAAGTATTATCGAAGCAAAGTGAGGGTATAATGAAAGCACGATGGTAGCGTGAGACTGTTATTACAGTAATGCAGCCATGGAGACATATTATAATACGGTGCAGTGAAAACACATGGAAGTAACAGGTCAAAGAATAAAAAATTGTAAAATCGATGGAAAATGCGACGATCGTTTAGAAAACAATGCCCGTTTTACAAAGATAATATAAAGTTCCCAAAATTTCCTCTTTTCGTAACTTGAGTAACTAGATTTTTTTTAATATCATTGTTTTTAATATCCGTTTGAATGTTTTGCCTCAACGTAAGACAAATTTTTATATACCTTTATCATACTCGTCATCATTTCTGCATGGTATCTTTGAATCATCATCTCCCGCTTATTTGGAAGCTCGTTTCAAAAAACGGATTGTAATCGCTCGAAGTCAATTATTTAGTGAATTATTTTTTTAATTATTCTTTCTGAATATTTTGTGATAGATTTCGTGAATGTACGAAATTGTACATAACGGCAATAAATTAAATTGAACAGGAAATTAGAAATTGGTTTACGTAAACGTATGAACGATGCTGGTTAATCTTCTAGAAAACGTTCCCTTTTTTACGATTTCTATTTCTATCTACGAATCAGTATTATCTATTTATTAAACGACCGTCACAGCAATTGCAACGTTGCGTTCTCAAAAATCAAGGGCAACGGTACATTCTGGAGGACTAATCGTGCACGAGGCACCGAAGGACTCGGACAACTTAGCAAAACGTAGTTGTTGGGAATAATAGCCGAATTAGCAAAGCCATGCCAACGTCTATTCTTAACGTCCATTAAACTCGCGGCTCGAAAATCCGTCTGTAAATCTGTTGTCGCGGCTAAAAGCTCGCTCGTCGTGCGTCGCGAAGTGAATTACAACGAGAATATGGAATCTGTCGCGTATCAATGGTGAAATATTCATTCAGTAGCGGTCCCACGTTTTAGCCGTGGCCAATCAGGATGGCCAGCCTCGAACAATCAGCTCTCGGGGCATGTTTCGCAATCTGGTTTCGCAATCAACCAGACGCAAGACGCTCTGAAAATCTACTCCGAGTCAGCGAAAAGTGGCGGTTAGACTACTCGTTTCGTGCGTTTTAACGAGGTAATCAGCCTGAATTGGCAACCTGGTTTCACGGCGGATGTTGAGAAGTCGCGAGATGGACGTGCCAGGCGGGTTGAAACGCGCGAGCTCGTGACAGGTGCGTGCCGAGGTGTGTTCATTGTTCGCTTTACGTTAATAACGTGGTTATTAATCGTAATTACCGAACGACTTGTGAAGGTTAAGACAGACGTATAAGAAGATACAATGGTTTTTATGTAGTTTGTTATGTGTTGGTAGAATAGTAACTTTGTATAATTAACTCCTTGCCGAGCAATTTTCTTTTCGATCTTCTTCTTAGGTAAGCGTAGATTAACTTTCATTGTTACAAACATTGTAACATATACAATTTCTATCTTAAGCGTTGGTAGATTACATTGGTACATATGTGACAGAGTTTATTATTAATTATTGCATTGTTAAAGTATTAGAACGGTATATATATATTTATTTATTTATTAATCTTTAATTTAAAGAATCAAAATTATAATTCGTGCCAGCAGCGTGACTCGACAGGGGTTAAGGAGTAGTTTGAAGGTTAATTCACAAACTCACATTGAAACGTCGTTAACGTAAGGTAACCAGGTAAATGGATCCTTTTGATCCATTATTTCTTCAACGCAGAAATAATCTGCGGAATTTCCAATGGATTTTTTTCATTGTCATTCGCTTTTCTCTATCAGTTAATTACACGCCTCGAATGACAACCACCAGTTTCGCTGGTCGCGTAAAGGGAAAGCAGCGTGCGCCATACGGATGCTTAGGTACGGATTTATGAGCGGTCGTGACCGAGGAACGTTGAAGATGTTCACGTGCGAGCGTCTGTTCAGGGAGAAGAGTTCATCACGGGTTAATCCTGAAATACGGTGATCGAACATTGAACGTCGCGGAGAAAATGCTAAGCCGTGTTAAACGATCGATCGTGGCTAACTGCCGGTGCATACGTTGGACGAGCATACTCTGCACGGGAATTGTGTCGTGAAAATACAGCTAATTTATCGTGGCATTTTGGGAGAAGAACACGCGTGCGTAGAGTTACTCGGAAGTATCTGGACACTTGATTATTCTTGACAGAATGTAATTCAATTATAAAATTACGGACGAAAGAAGTTCCGATTATTTCGTTACCGTACGGAACGTGGCCCGTATGAAATTAATTTCCAAGTTGTTGCACGTTTTAAGATATATCGTGCGCGATTGCATTTCTAAATATGCTGTTCACAAAAATATTCAAATTATAAGAATATTTTACGAATATATTATGACATGATGTATTACAGGTTACGCAGAAATCAGTATATATACAGCATAAGTAACTACTTTAGTAGAAAGATTGAAAATTTATAAGCCTCAAATGACATGAAATTGTTTGATCGTGTAAAATGAGAACGAATGGCCTCCTCGGTTGATTCTATGTATAGCGATATCTTAAACTGACAGCTACAATGTCGAATCATGCTTATAACTTTCACACAATTGCCACATGTTTATCTTCAGTGAATATAAAACGAAGTGTCTCTCCCAATTACTCGGGATGTCTTTTTTAGTGAAGAGGTTGCCTCTGCAATAGAGGAACGATGAAATGAAAGGAGGGAGAGCCAGTTTTTTGTGCATCGAATTCTTCAGTTGCTTTGAATCGACATAGTTGACAGGTTTTTAAATTATCGTAACGTCAGGATTGTAAGGCATGCGAAAAATGAAAGTAATAAGAAGAGAAGGTTTGTGATTCGATAATACCAATATCTAAAAAGCGTGTGAATCTCTCTGAAAATCTGTCATGTTAATTTTCTTTCTTGACGTTTGGTTAAATTTGCGAGTAGAAACTTTTGTCAAAACACAGTACGAATATTTCTTTCCAAGAGCACATTCTCTTAATGAAAGATGGATATTGCAGTTTGATCAATGTTCTATATTTGTAGTTTCCGAATTCCAAGTCTGTTACACTATTAATTTGACATAGCGAAGTGGTTATTTGTGAATTCCGCGTTGCCGATTCCATTGCGTACTGGTTCAATCTCGGGATGCAAATGGTCTGCGGTAAGTACAGGTCCGATCACGAGGCGCGCGATAGATTGCCCTCCCCGTTCCGAGCTCTCCGGATGAATGGAAATCGCGTGAATGACCGAGGGAACGCCCTGGGTGATTGGGGTGAAGCCAGAACGAGCCGATGTGTGCGTGATCGAGGATGATCGGGCCGACTCGGGTTCGAGAATCGTTGTTGGATCCTCCAGTTTGCTCGCGTCGCCGCTCCGGGAAATCGTCGCCGAAATAATGCCTCCTGGAGGTATGCGTACGGCAGGAACACGTGTACCGGCCACGTCGTGGTGGATACCGAGGGAAAACCGAGAGGAAGACCGACGAATCTCCCGACGAACGAGGCAAGAAAAAAGAAAAAAGAAAAAGAAAAAGAAAGAAAGAAAGAAAGAAAGAAAGAAAGAAGAAGGAACGGCCGAAAGTGGAAAGTGGCAGGCCACCGTTATTGGTCAGCCGAAAACGCGCCGCCTCGAGGCGCAATATGCAAACGACGCTTTAAAACGGGATATTTGCGCTTCGCGCGGCTCTGATCGCACACGCGCGGATAGCGCACGCACACGAACGCGCGCGCGTGACTCTGGCTGTTGCGGCGTGCACCGCCGCTTCGTTGTTTCTTCGATGCTCAGACCCACGCATCTGGACCTGCGTCGGCGTCGATGGAAAAAATCACCGAGCACATGCGACCTGTAATCAGTCCGGGAGGAAACAAAAGGAGCAAACAAGACGGACGCGCAACCGGCTGATTAGGATTTACATTTAATCGAGATCGCGGCGATCGTCCATCGGCGTGCTACCGGCCCGTAAAATTGATAAAGATTAGGTGGAGTGAGTAGCAGTGCAGTGGCCGCTATCCTGTCGGAGATGCAACTGTTTCACTTTGATAAAACTCTTTTTATTCACGTGACGAAAAGTTAGTTACGGGAAGGAGAAACGTTTCTTGAATTGACCTGTTTGAGTGTCAACCACTTAGGGATACAGAGTCTTGTTCTAGCTATTCATAAAACAGGAAATCGTTCAGGAAAAAATCGTTTCGTTCTTTCCAACGGTGAATCGACCTGCTCGAAGTTTCTGGATCACCAATTGATACTATTGATGAGATAATATTGCCGGAATGTATCTGGGGGGAAAAATAGCGAACCATCTGCGTAATCTTACTCGAACGAGAGAGTCTTTGTGAAAACCGCGTCTCGTTACCGATTCCGGAGGAGTTCCGTTACAACCGACGTGCACCAGACTCTCGAGGCGGAGTACGACCCTTGGGGGAGGACCACGGCGTTGGTGAAGAAAAGAAATAAGAGTAGCGAGATGCTGAGGTGCTTGGACAGGTTGCGAAGAGGTGGTTGCTCCACATATAAAAGAGCCGTAGCCCGAGGCGCGATTTTGCTACCGACGTTCCTTCGTAGTGTAACGCGTACAACACTCGGAGAAGAGAGGAGTGGTAGAAACAGCAGCAGCAGAAGAAGAAGAAGAAGAAGGAGAAAGAGAAGAAGAAGACGAAGAAGAAGAAGAAAGAGACGAAGAGGAAAGAAACGAGAGAGAAAAAGCGAAAAAGGGGGGAACGTCCATCTCATCCATCCTCCTACCGTCCCCTCATTCTTGCTTCTCCTAATGATAGCGTGCACGTTGTACCCCCTTCGATGCACCGGCAACAACAACAACTACGAGGGCCGACAACAACGCGACCGGTCGCTGCTCGACGAATATATACACCGAGAAACGACGGTGAAGGCGAACCTAACTACCAGAGCACGCCTCCGCCTCCGTGCACTAAAACATTACCACGCCGCCAGCGTCGGCTGCCGTTCCTGCTACCTTGTAGGGTATCATCCGAGGCACGTATAGGGCCCTAAGTGCTATTCCAGGACCCCGAACCAGAGCCACCCTTTCCTCGTTTCTCTCTTTCCAGCTGAACACTCTGTTTCTTTCTGTCGTGCCCGAGAGGGAGAGACGGATAATCGAGCGAGTCCCGTGATTACCCATTGAGGGTGGAATTCATTATAGCGAAATCCAGGCTTGATACGCTGGCTTCCTCCTCCCTTCCATCCCCCCCCCCTTGCTACTCATTCCTCGTCCCTGCTCTTCCCAATTTCATCTCTGTCTTCGTCCTTCGTTCTTCTTATCGTTCCACACGACGTGTCCGTTTCTGTGCTTTCTGTGCTTTCTATTCTCATTTTTCTTTTTTCAATTTTTATGTTTCTTTTCGTTTGGGTTTTCTCTTTGCGATTGATTCTGTTTCCTCGTCACGCTTTCTGTGACCTTTAACTGGAGGGAATTAATTTCGCTTGTGAGACGTTTCTTAAACAAATTTCTAACGAAGGTAAATTAGTGAGAATTGTCAAAAATTGTCCATGTTGCAGACTTATGTAATAACTGGAAGTTCAGAAACTCCACCAGTTTCAGCTGTGATTCTTACGTTCGCTTAATTTCATTTCGACAAATATCGAGAATTAATTGGCAATTCTATATTTAAAGCAACATAGGAAACTTGCTGCCTTAGCTGTCGCTAAAATTCAAAATGCCGCGTGCGAGCTGGTTCATTCAGATCCATCGTGCGTAAAAACGCAGCGGCAAATTGCTGCAAGTTCGCTACAAATCAGCCGCCGGCAATTCCGGCTCAATTCCGGCCGTCTCAAAATTCAATTTATCGAAACGGAAACGACGAACGTGCCGTCTTCTGGCCGTTTCGTTCCTTTCCTGTGGTTTTTGCCCGTCGCCGTTCTCCCGGTCGACGTTTTTGCAGCGTCGGGCCCAGGCTGTTCGTTTCCACTCGACGTCGCGGCGTACGTGACAACGATAATCAGCGAGCTTAAGTGGGGTTTAATTTCCTTTGGTGCGGGCGGTGGAGAAAGGCACCGGTGAACCAAACGAGAGAGGAGTGGAGACGGGTGGGGAAGGGTGAGGACGAGAGAAGGGAAATGCGTGTATACACCTGCCAAGAAACACGCGGACTTTGTACATGGCACACAGGTGGACTTCGCGGTCGCGAGAAAAGGAAAGGAATTTCCGAGGGACAGATAGAAAGAGGAAGGGGTACGGGCGAACGAAGAGAAAGGAGGAGGAGGATTGTCGGACGTGAGCTGCGCCTCGGACAGGGACACAAGAACGTCCTGAGCACGCCCGCGCCACCTGTAATTGGGTCCAATCATCGTGGTTCTCATGCCGACCGATCGTTTCCATCGCTAACTGTTAACTGTTGTTGGCTGCTCGACTTCGCACGACAGTGTCAAGTCGGAATAAAATTAATACGCGTTTTGTCAGATTGTCATTTATCGTGGAAAAAGCTTTGAGAAGTTTATCGGGAAAAATGTTTTTATGGTGTCTAGTGGTTTATGCATTTCTAAATTTTTGCGAATATAATTAAATGAAACGTAATCTAAGTGTAATGTTTTTTTTTCTCATGTTACACGCGTTGTGTGCATCTTTGTATCTCCAAATTTACCACAAATGTATAAAAATCTGCAGTCTATTGATTTGTTTCGCAGGGAGGGTCTTCTGGTATTTAAAATGTACTGTAAGATCATCGCAGCTGTTTTTTCCACTTCCTGACATTTTCTGTGATAAATGACAATTTGGCGAGGCGAATGATGTTCATTTTATTGCAATTGGAATTCTCATCGAACTTTTTATTCTTGCTATCGGTTTCATGGATCGATCCAGCGAGATTCATTGTCACAGGAATAAAATGACATGATTTATTTTGCTTTCGTATTTGGTTTTTAGGAATATTTCGAACTGAAAGTAGAGATTCGATTTCGATTGATTGAAAGTTATCATAAGGTTTTGACAATTTGCTTGATCTAGAAATCGTTCGACACTATTGTGTCAATACGAAATGAGAGTTGCTGGTTAACTGCGCGTACAGAAGCCACGTCGCATCTCCGGAGGCAGCTGCCTTGACTTCTTTGCCTTACCTACACGGATTGTATCTATCCTACTGAATATAGCGATGGATTAGAACGATCCTCGAACTCACGCTAATTGCAAAGTGCAACGTACACGACTAATGTATTTTGAACTAATGTCTTCTAATGTCTCTTTCGAGTTAATTGTCTATTTAAATGTGAATGCTAATTGTAAAGAGTTCATACAGTTCTTCTCATGAAAATGAATTGCGAATAAGTTATTTGGCCATCTTCTTTGGATTACAGTACTACAATATTCCCAGTTTTAATAGAGACCTCGTCGATAAGTGAAAAGCGATAAAAGACACAAAGCTTACGACCTGAAAACTCTCGACGGAACAATCTCGCGTTCCGAATCAAATTATCGTTGCTGATCGTCGCTCTAAAAACTGGAGCCTGAAGTCGTCCGCGTGTTGCTTCCGCGCTTCTATAAATCGTCGATTCGAAGCACAAGCAATCGTCGTAGACGTGGTGCATAACAGCCAGCGAACGTCCACCGGGGGGTTGAGGAGGGGAGAGGGTGAAAAAAAAGAAGTTCAATCGGAAAAATCCACATACCGGCGGTCCTTCTCTCGCTCGGTAAAGATTATCTCAATTATGAACGCGTAAAAGAAGCAAACTCATGCCGGCATGCTCGGTCATCATCGTCGTGAGAGCGCAATCGCAATGGTCTCCCTATATCCCGTGCGTGCGCGGGTATAAACCGCTTCTCCACCTTTTCCTTCCTCCTCCTCCTCCTCCTCCTCTTCCTCCACCTTCCCTTTTTTCTTCCCGTTGGTACGCGCGAACACGGACATATACGCCTCCACCTGCCACTCGACGATGAACCGCCTATAAAACCCAGACGAAGGGAACAACTTTTAGCTCGTACCACCGTAGACAACGTCCACGCTCCTTCTTTCCCGCGAGAGGGAAGCTTCCACTTCATGATGGGCTATCAAGCGTTTCGAATCGCATTCGAACGTACCTACACGCAGCGAAGAATTCGAATCATCCCGAGTCGAATTTGACATCAGAAAAGTTCTGAAAGTTCTTGGAAATCTCGTCTCGGAGTCGTTGAATCATCGATCTAAAAAAATATTCGATCCAAATGCTATTTGATCGTAGTAAACGCTTATAAAACAGATACGTATGGCTTGGTTTCTATGAGGTCCTTCTCTTACAAAAAAGGATGATAAATTTCGCACGCCAACGATTTATTCCCCCCCTTATCAGCCACGAGTGATCACTTCTTACCTATTATCGATTCATCTTACGTATCCGACATTTAACCACGAAGTCATTAAATCATTATGCGGATTTCGCTTGAAATCGACTTCAGTTTCTGAGAATCTCCTGTCTTCATCACACAGGCGCTCGTAAACATTTCGTAATATATCTCTTGTTGGATGAAATTTTTTAAACATATGAACTGCAGTGAGCGAAAGAAGGAGAAGTTGTTCCCTTCGCCATTAATCACCGATTTTTTTTCCGTGAATTTGAAACGACGAGAGAATTTCTTGGAAAATCGTACAAACCTGGAGAAAGAAGGTCTCTCTGATTCTGATTCTGATCTATTGATATTTTGTTCGTTTTCATTGCATTTCCATTCTTTGCATTTATTATTGTAAACGTTCCCTCTGTTGGATGAAATTTTTCAATCAAAACTCAGAGTGGGGTGGGAGTAGAGACGTGGTCAGTCGAACGTCGATTTCGACATTCTTTTAAGTAGGCTTGAAAGTGTTCGAAATTTTGGAAACTTTTGAAACAATCGAAGACCTTGATTACTTTGATATAACATGAAAGCTCAGCGCATAGTCAATGTAGGTGTTACAAGCAGTGAAATATTCGAATTTTGTCGAGCAAAAGTAGGCATTAGTAAATCATCGATCTACCACGACACGAAATAATGAAAAAATGCCGCGAAAATGTAAACTCTGCCCGATCGAAAATCGAGAGAGAGAAAAAAAGGAGAAAGACATAGTCGAATCGGGTTGGTCGAGGTGGCGAGCACAAGGGATACGATTATTTTTGCCGCGTGAGGCGCGCGCGAATGCTTTCGATTCTCGACGGGCCCTTTTGGTCCCCGCGCTACCGGCTTGATATCAGCTGGCGTAATCGCTTGGCATTCTCCGCGTACGCCGCGAAAGAAACGAGCGAACGGGCCGCAACTTATGGCGGCGCCGTGCAATGACATCAGTAAGCTGGAACGGGTCCGTACGTCATCGTTGCGTACGCGAGATTCCATAGATGAACGCTCGATACGCGCTTATTAATGCAACGCCGAGGATCGCCCAACTGCGCTCGATGGTGGGCGAAAGAGAAAAAGAAAATGAAAGAAAATAACGAAAGGAAAGAAAGAAAAGGGCGAAGAGAAGAGTAAAAAAAAAAAGAAAGCTGAAGAAGAAGAAGAAGAAGAAAAGAAAGGAACGAACGCAACGGTTCGTTGGACAACTTCTTCGAGCGGTGAGGCGCCGATAAAATTTCACCTCGCGGTGCAATCGCTGGCAAGGATCGCCGGTTGTCGCTGTTACTTCTTATTCCGGCGCGGGGGCGAGCTTATCTGCGCGAACGACACCCTTCCTCCTTGTCTACCTGCCTCGTTCGCCTCCTCGCGCTTTTTATTCCCTTCCGGCTCCCGGCATATCTCCGTTTCGCGATCTTGTCATGTTCGGCAGAAGCTCGCCTGTTCCTCGAAAACGATTAGCGAGACTTTTTGCGAGTCTGGCCGCACGATGAAAGTGTTCACTTTGCTTCTCGATTAGTTGTATTAAAAAATTGTTACGATGTCAGGTTTTGTAGAGATAGTTTACTTTGTTAGCAATTGATTTGCGTGAAAGGTAATAGGGATCGTGCATTCTGATGGCATAAACATTCTGATCTCTTTATGATAATTTTTCATAAAATCTGTCTCTTTGAAAATTGTCTCTTTATAATACTATTTCTTATGTAGGTATCTTTATGTAAATATTTGCCTTGTTGACAATAAAATTGTGAACACGGTATATCGATCTATTCGTATACCGTCATGTTGCACAAATGTTCTGGTTAAGTAGATCTGTGAGTAGCGTTAGTACTATAAGTAACACTTGTTAATATACAGTGAGTCACAGAAATATTCCTTATTCCTTTAATTGTCAATTTTGTCGTTTTATGATACAAATTCGAAAATTTTCATCAATAATGTACGTTGAAATAATTGACTCTACTAATTGAAAATTCCAAATTGGCAATTGGAGAATCTGGAGTTCCGATGTTAGAAAATAGATTCTAAAAATAGCTACAAATTAATGAAGAATAATTACAAATGAAACATATGCGTAGACAGGAGAAATCGACACAAGTTAATACAGATGGCTATCCTTTGACTCTTCGTTGAATCACTTTCAAGACAAGATACATATCACAGATTTTTACATATCACAGGAAATCATTACATAACGATTTAACGAGGCTAGATAAGTATTTCAACACAGAAATATTCAAGCAAACATTTATTAAGCGATTAATTCAAACAAAAATTACAAAAGAAAAACATACCATAACCTTCTCCGATAAATCCCCTACCCTTAATGGGTCAATTCACCAGCTCAGTCGCCATTTTCTCAACGTTATCCCCATGGAAACCTGCGCGTCCGTTCTGTTGCTTTTTTCAAACCGTATCTGAACTCGTCGTTTGGAACTCGAGTGTTTGACGAACGGTCGGCAAGGTCCGGCGTGCATTCCCCGATAGTTTTGCAAGCCGTGTTAAAAATACCGGTGTGACCGTGGAGCAAGGAAGGGTCAAAGGCACGCGGTGGTCATAAAGCGTGCGCGGTGCCGCCACCCGCGTGCAACGTATAATAATAATTAAAGCCGCTTAATTACCGGCACGTTGGCGGGAAGGATTCGGACGGGCGATAATTCAGCGGCGGCCGAAGAATCCCGGAGGGTTTCGCGCAAGCGCGTGCACCGCGAATACAGGGTGGACGGGCGAACGTTGTTGTCGGTGTCGCACGGGGCAAGGATAGTCCGCAGAAGCACGAAGCAGTTAATATTGTCCCCCGAGGGTATATTTTACCGGAGATACGATCTTCGGGATGCCTCGCTAAAAGCTACACGTGTTTATCAGCGTAAGTCTCTTCTTTCTACCCTCGTTCGAACCTCGGACCCGCTCCTTCCTCCGTTGGTCCAGGCCGCCTGTTTTGGGGTAACGTCCAACGTTCGATTCACGGTTTTATCGAATCTGCATCTGCCGAAGTGTTCATTCCCGAGGCTGCGACACCAAGTTTCCGTCGATATAGATACATTGCTGTTTCGATGCACCTGTTGTTTTCGGCTGAAGCGGGATAATTGACCTAGGTTGTCAGAATTTTAGATTCTCACCCCCCTTTCGAGGGGACAGGATGTAAAAATTGAAAAAACGCGAGTGCAATTTTTTTTAAAATTCGTTTTTAATCCTATGACAAATATTTGTAGTATACAAATCGTTACGTGCTTTTTGTTTTTTTTTATTGGAACCATTCTAAAAACTCTATCTCGATTCTACAACATTCTACGAGGATATATATTGGTATTTTCTTTCGTTTCAACGTAATAATTATTTACGCTTCCAACTTTCTGTTGCATATGGTATTTCATTAAAAAGAAAGAAGTGTAATCTTTCACTTGATATTGAAAAAAAAAAGATTTAGCTTCAAGTAGGAAATATAATAAATTCGTTAACTCAAAAGTGGAACTACTTCTCTCTCCTCTCTCTCTCTCTCTCAGCAATTCTTCGAAATGGTTCGCGAAGAAATTTTCAAAAGTAGATCTACACTCCACTTGAGAAACTCTGTAATAGATCATCGACAGCCACTGTTAGGGGACATCTGAGAAGCGGCTCGATCGTGATCGATGCAACGGCGCCCCGTTTACAGCTGGAATGGGTTTGCCGGATGATAAAGCTCCTCGGTGGTTTTAGATGTCGTACGAACCGGGCGATAACGAGCCGTTTCGATTACTAGCGGTGCCCTCCGGTGCCACGGCACTGCGCGCGCGCGCGAGATAAATGCGCCAGATAGGAAAGTACAAATGATCGAGGGCCGCGATCGAACGAACCGGTACCCGAGTGTGCCGTGAAACGGCTCGCGCGTCGTTTAACCGTATGACGGATTTCTCTGAAAGCGGTAATCGGCTAGTTAGAAGTGGGTACACGATACGCAAGGTGTTGGCCGCTTCGAGATCGCACGATCTCTATTTATCGGGATTTCTCCTCTTTTGCTGCCGATGGTGATTAGCTCGTTTCGTGATAGTACGTTCTCGCGAGAGATTTTTCTCTTCGTGAGAGCTTCAACTGGATAATCCAGCAGGAATTCCAAGCCGAGAACCCGATAATCAGCGCAGACATTGTCGAATGTCTCTCGACTTTTCTTCCACTTGATTTACCGGTCAGCCGCGTTGAATGTGGAAATTACACGAAACGACAAGGTATTAGGCGCCAAGGTATACCGTTTAGTTACGCGAGCCTTCCACAGCGCTAGCAAGATATTTCGGATCGATAACAGATTTCCAATGAAAAGTTTCGAAGCTGTTGGAAGCTGTTTCGCCGATACCATCGAATATCTGGAACGAATCCCTCCTAGATAACGTCAGGCAAGTCCTATATTACAAGCTACCGCGTAAGGTTCTTATTTCCAGCAGACTGAAAAACGCTAACGTGTCATTACGGATTATACTGTTTAACTTTATTAACGAATTTTTTTCTTTGCACTGACAGCGCACGTGCGCGCGAGTTCGGAGAGAACCGGCGGGAAAACGAAAGGATCGTTCGATTAAGGAATCAAACGGCCGAGAAACGGGAATTATAACCGAGGGGATTGACTGGCGAAGGTGGGCCCGAGTAAACGAACGTAAAATTACTCGCGAATAACTATGATTAAGCAATATAATTCATTATTTCGATCCGACGTTACGCCGAAATAATATTTTTGTTCAAATAATGCCGGAGTTTGGTAAAACATAAATTACGCGACGATCGTAAGCGCGTACGCGCCGTCGCGGTAATGATACCTCCAGCGAAACGATCGTCGTCTATCATTGATATCGGCGGCCGCGCGCTGTCACCACCGGTTCGGTAAAAATCGAACGATACGGTAGCCAAATTTTATATACATTATCGTGACTCGACACGACACGATCGCTATGCTCCGTCCTGTTCCTACCAACTAATTGTTTATAATCTGCTTGCCTAATTTCAGCTGCGTGATTGCACGTTCCAGTGCCGCGTTGCGCACGGTGGCCGAAAGTTATCATCGTGTACTTTTTAATACGCTGACGAAATTATCCGTGAAACCTGAAATTTCCGAGAGCTCGCCGCACTTCTGCTCGCCTTCGTGCGCCTCCGTCTCGCGATCCTCGCGTTATTCCTTCCTTTGGGAACACCAGTTTGCGACTCTCTTTGATGATACGGTACGACTACTATTTGGTAGCCGTTGTGAATATAAACACGGCGGAAATTCGTATTTCGTTCACCTTGCTCGATTTTGAGGGATTTCGTTTGGCGTGGAAGAAATTTCTTCGGAAGGATTTCGATTGATATTCTAGAGACTTTATAGGTAAAGTCATACTATAAGTAAAGCTTACAATCGAATTTCACACGTCATACATTAACATAATTTCACCATGTGAATAAAATTCGTCAATATAGTCACTAAATCAAAACGATGGATTTATTTCTTTTTTACTACAAATTTTATAGTAAAATCCCGTTAGAATTATAACAAATTTTTAGATGGTAGTTACATTAGAAAATATTTGTTTATAAAGAATATGTAATGTTAAAATACAAATATGTAGTCTATTGCCATTTATATTTTCTTTTTCAAGTATGATACTTCTTGAAATGAATGCGAAAAAGAAAGGAGAAGACGCTTAATTGAGAAGAAGACATGAAATTTATTCCATCTATTGTATTTTTCCATCCTAATCCATCATTTCCTAATTATGAATTTTTCCATCTATTAGTTCATTTACCCATCATCTACTTATTTATTTTTTTTTTTTTGTACTTTCTTTTTGTACACATAACTGTGCTTTATTATTATTCTTTTTTAACTAGAATCTGTTAATATTGTACAGATAATTCTGTTCGCTACATTTTTGTCTCGTAGTACTTGAAATCTATATTTTCGCCATAGTCTTTGGTAACGATTGATGAAAGTCTTTTGAATTTACTACGCAAGAAAACCGTATCGATGAAACATAACGTTCAGCTCGATCAATTTCGCGGTGAAGTCATTTAATAGCTCGATCGAACGTTCTTCTTCGATCGTTAAGAAACCTACCTCGATCGTTTCATGAATGAATTATTGTCATAAGCAACAGCTGTTAACGACGCTTGGCACGCTGGATAAAAAGGCAACAATCAGTCACGCGTAGAAGAGAAAGATCGTGATTTAACGACCCCCTTTATTAAGCACTCCTAGTGGGCTGTAAAATATGAACAATAAAACGGAGAAATGGTAATCGTTAAAATCAAAAACCACGATTGCATAAGTGATAGACAGAAAAAGATCGCGAGATAGCATATAACTGATAGTGCAGTAGAATCTGTATATTCGAATAATTCATTATTCGAACAGAATGAGAGAGGTTGTGTTTAATTCCGTGATAAATCAACGTTTCATTTATGAATGACGAAGATATCGTAGACAAAATTTTTCCATATACTGAATGAGGATGTATATTTCCTTGTACCGAAACGTTTAAAGCGTTTAGAAAAGGATTTTGATCGTTTGAAGATCTGCAGAATTAATCATGCTGTTGAAGTTAAATGATTCAATGAATATCTAGGATAAAACGAATTATTAATTCAGAGTCACTTTTAATTTAGCTTAATTTAGCTTAATCAACGTTCCAATTAAATTCAAGAGTTATATAATATGTAAGTCACAAAATTAATTTCAGAAGATTGATTTTACGGTTTTCAATTACAATTATTATTAAATAAATAACATCAAAAATTGTTTGGCAATTTTCTAAATCTCTCCATTTGGACACGTGTCCTTCAACAAATTCGAGCATACTTTTGCCTGCCAATCAGAAGTTATATTAGATACTACGCTATGATATTTACGTATATGGAACAAGGAAATCGCCACGAGGCGAGGTGGCGAAATAAAACCGAAAATGTCGAGTGGTCGACAGGTAAAACCATGGAGGATCGTTCGTTGGCGCGCGTGGTTCGCCGTATCATTTGCATATTCAACGCTCGCCGTGTTACAACAATAAAATACCGGTAAACACGTGTTTCGTGGTACATTACGGTCTGACTTTCGACAGCCGAGTCGCACTTTCGGCCTGTTCTTCGCCGTTCCTGCCTTTTCGTGAACACGCTACCGCGACCGTAATCGCAAATTATCCTTGCATCCTGCGATCGCCTTTCAAACCTTTCTTCCTTTTCTCGTTTCTTCTGCTTCGCTAAATTAT
Organism: Tetragonula carbonaria; assembly: GCA_032399595.1. Taxonomy (NCBI): domain Eukaryota; kingdom Metazoa; phylum Arthropoda; class Insecta; order Hymenoptera; family Apidae; genus Tetragonula; species Tetragonula carbonaria. Next base: position 20,187,096 of record JAUCRC010000001.1, on the reverse strand, counting down.
TAGTGAGTGACACTTGAAAATATGCTTAAGATACTTTGATGTTATTCAAAAGAATGTTTACGGAGGTTTATGCAGGTGTTTAAAATAATTTTCTAAAAAGCAGTATGAAAGGACGAAGATGTTTATTTGCAATCATGAAAGCAGAGGCCTTTTCTTTCGACTAAACCATTTTCTCCAGGTATAATAGCAATTATATTCAATATATCTTTCTCTTTACATGTACCTATAACAAAAGAAAATTTAAAATTATCTATATGATACATATATATTAAAATATATATATGATATATTGTATATATATGACATATATATATTAAAAAATTAACTTTCTTTCCATCTCCACGCCGTATATATATAATATACAGTCCATACCACTAATCTAATTTTACAAATGAACGCATGTACAATTTAATCGAGATAATGTGATTTTTAATACAACAATACACAACATACATTTAATCTAATTACTATACTATAATAACGAACTAATTAAATTTCTGATTTAATTATTGTATATTAATGAATAGATATAATGACGACAATCTTACTAGCCAAATCACCACGTACCCTAAATAACTAAACGAAATAATACACCGAATGTCGTAGAAGGCAACTGTTGAAACCCTTTCTCCCGGACGCGTTTCAAAACCACCATAAACCAATTTACAAAGGCAACTATCTAAACCTAAGTTGCCAGTAGTCTGGCTATGATATACTCGAAACCTGCTTCCTAGAAACTGTTCGCTAAATCAATATTACACCCTCGTAAGTCCCGCGCAACGACGTGATCCCGGATAAACGTCCAATTATCAAAATCGTGCCACCGAAGGGGATAAATATGTCGGCGAAACGAAGGGGGAAGGGTCGCCACTCCGACGAGGATACGGCGTGGCAGCTCGACGCATATAGGTGTTCGAGTGTGCCGCGTGGGCGAGCAGACAATCGCTCGGTCCGCGTTCCTTTTTTGCGCCTAGATAGCTCGCGGCAAAAATCTGAATAGCTCGACTCGATCGCGAACTCGCGGCGAACTCCGGCCGGTTCTCCGTTGTTCGGCGAGCGTGCGCGAGAGGGTAGGAAACGGGCTCGGCTTCGCCCGCGTGCAACGCGAACACGTAGCCTTAATCCACCACGCTGATTCACGCGTTGTTTTACGCACTCTCCAACCGCGTGCTAAGCGAATACCGATGCGAGCGGGTTAATACCGCGACCTTTTTGTCGCTGACAGTTTGTACAAGGTGTAAACCGCTTGTCGTCCCCGGCGGGCTTGTTCTACGTCGTCGTCGAAAAGCCGCGAGTTATAGGAATACGTGCTATAGAAGGAAATATACGTTGTGACATTTCGTTGATAGAATAATATCGATTTCAGTCTATTTTGGTAATTTTAATAGCGAAAAAAATTTGTCAACGAATATCTTTCTATACATATTTGAATGTTCGTACAATTCTATACAATTCAATGAACTGTATTTATATTAAGAGATTAAAAAGTATATCGCCGCTGGTAAATCCAACAGAAGAGTTGCTTAAACTTGCTTCTCATTGAAAGATGTTTCCTTCCGAATTATCCAATATCCTAATTAACCACTTAACACGATTGCAACACTATTTCAATTATCCAGAAAACAAGCAGTCGCCACTCGCGCGTGCCTGCAGCTAGGCGCGGCACGTTTCGTAACAAACTCCTTCACACGCACGCCTTACGAATATAATTCGCGCATACTGTCGCGAGAATATCTCGCGTCACGCGTGCAACGTAACACTCGTGCGTCAACGGGACGCGTCACGGCGCCGACAGCGTGGAAACGCGGCACCGATCGTCGACATTTTGAAACCGGTCTCAACTCTCGGGTTGCCTACACTCGACTCTGGCCGCGAGTTCGATCGATCGACGTCGAATTTGTCGTCGAACGCGGCGATTTCCACGCGATCGCGGCACGTGTAACTCTGGAGATAGGTATCGACATTGCGATAATGCTATTCCTTTCTCGGCTCGAGAAGATATCGCGGCGATAACGAGAAGCCTCGCATTCACCGGAGACGAGAGTGGGAGTTACTGAGCGGATCGGCAATCTCGTGGTTTTTGCTCTTTAGGGAAGCCGAACGATTCAGGGGCTGCTTTTAAAGTACACACACACAGTGCGCGCGGTGTTATTACGGTGGCGCTGCGATGATAATAATTACAGGGCATAAAGTACGCAAGTTTCCGTGATGTTTCGCGATATTCCAGATAATACTAACACACGACAGCCAATGGGAGGCAGTTTCATTCGGTGACGATCGTTTCCTTGGCCATGCTCTAGAACATGCTCTAGAACATGGAATGGTGAAATTTCTCAGTATCGAGGTCAATAGCTAACAACTTACTATTGTTGCGCTCCCGATGCGAAATATAATACTGTATTCGTTTCAAAAGTCGAAATATTGAACGATACTTTACACAACAACAAACTGTAAAATATTTCGCTAAATCTATCATGTAGAATACGCGCGCAATTTAAAAATTTGATTATCTATGATAAATACCAAATATCCGGACATGCAGATTGTTTAATTTATCTTCGAATAAGTATTCGTACACATGGCTAGTTTATATCACGGATACTAAATAATCTGCAATTAGATTGTAGTACGATGGAGCATCCATTGTTTAAACATTCTCGATCGTGCGAATGTTCTATTACGTGTACAATATATTTCATCAGTATGTGCAATATATTTCACAATTCTTTGTCTCCGTTCCTCTTCTTTCATTTAATTCTCCTTCTAATATTTTTCTTTCTCCTCCTTTCATTCTTTCCTTCTTTTTCCTCTGTTCGTTTCCCTTGTTCATCTTGCACGCGAGGCCGAATCAGTTCGATGCATTTATCACCTTGACATGGGCGCCGTCGTCTTAATTCCCATCAAGCTTCTCGATTCTGATACTAATCTGGCAGTCGGCCGATTGCCGTACGATCACCACGATTCGCGTGTCTTTCTCTACGTCTTCTTCCTCTCTCATTTTCTCTCTCTCTCCTCTGCTTTTACCGATCTACACCTTCTTCCTCCATTCGGCCATTGCCAGCGGAATATTCAAACATCTTAATCCGACGTATAAATGAACGGGCAGGGTAGTTTGCAACCACGGATTTCACAAGATCGTTCCCTCTTGCAAGTTCGATCCAAGTATCCATGGATCCGTGTCTGCAAATCCTCGTAGTCGATGTTCCCGCGCGCTGGACCACCCCTCACGTGTCCACCGTGGATCGATTCGTTCGTCACGTGCGACTTATTCCACCGACGAAATCTCGTTTCATCGTTAAACGAGGACCGATCGAACCGATTTCATCGGCTTAGGAGCATTTCGTTCGACTTTGTACGCCTTCTGAGAACTCTGTCTCAGCATGTGGGGCGACAACTTCTCCCGATCTTGAACGGACGTGTGTGTGTGTGTGTGTGTGTGTGTGAAGTCGTCGCTTAGGTTAGGTTTAGGTTACGACTCGAGCGTAATTTCGATGCTTCGCGGCTGATTGGTCACGCATAACCGCGAGGTGACGTTTTATTTTGTGATACGTTATGAATTTAATTATAGGAGGATATACAATAGGATTGCGGAAAATATTTGCGAAAGTATTGTTGCATGGAATATTATATTATTGAAATAGCCGATTTCATGAGCGTTTGTCTTTGGAAATTACGAGAGATTAAAGAAACTAAAATGCATCGAATCTGTGATCTGTGACTGATTTGCGTAGTATTGTTGCATCCGAATCAGTGGATTTCACAAGCGTGTAAAATCATCGAATCTGTTCTATTTCGAGGCTTTTTTTGAGTGCTTTTCCAGCGTGAGATTTAGTTTCTTTTTCATTATATAGTTAACTGTATTTCTTAAACTTTTGATTATTATTGTTGTAATATAAGTAATCGTATCGTGTAGAATGTTATTTGAGAGAATAACAGTTGGATGGATGAATATTATGTTATTTGAAATAGTCGATTTTATGGGCGTTTATTTTTGGAAATTACGAGAGATTAGAGAAATCAAAATGCATCGAGTCTGTGATTGATTAATGTTATCTTCGAGAAAGTTACAATCATTGACAATCTTGAGTAAAGACAAATTAATATAGACTATGAGTAGCAATCTCGAACATACAACATGATATTAATATGTTATTAATATGATATATTAAATATGATATGGTTAATTGTGCTGGATATGGACAATTGAGTAATCGGTTGTTCAAATGTCACTGTGATATTTTGACATAACGCACGTAATATTGTATGTCAAAAGAATCCCTCTGAACTGTAGCTAACAGTTTCTAATTAATGTTAATTACAATCGTCCATTTACTGCTTGTTAAATAGAATTATACTTTGTAATATTTCTCGTAACACGTAATCACTAGCAACGATATAATTACAGGACATAAGCGAACGTAAGAAAAAATTGTTGCGATTACGCGAACGATTAACTCTCGAATGTAGAAGCGCCATGTGTCGCCGGACTTCTTCGACTTCCCACATCTCGCGCGTTTGCGTATGTATTTTGGAACGTTATCGCGGATGATACGCGTGGGAAGGTAAAGGTTGAAGATAAGCCACGAAACTTTGCACGACTGAATCGAACCCCAGTAGGTGCTGCTATACAGGGGCTATTGTGCCCGGCTGGATAATCGACGGTTGAATGAAAGAGTCGATAGACGGGTAATCCACGTGCAAGCAGAAAGGTGCAAACAAGAGGGATTTTTTTCGCCTGGTTCTTTCGGTTTTTCTTCCTGCTTTCTTCCGTGATTACTTCTGGCTGGACGTGCGAATACACTCGATACGAGTTCGCTATTGTGTCCTACTGTGCAAATATGTGTTATTTATTTAGTGATAAATTAGCCGAATACTTAGCATCGATACGAGATTATTGGGCGAGTCAGTGAAATTCTTGGTTTCGCAATTTTCGCGGAAATATCACGCAATTTCTTTTATTGTGAAAATTTGTTAGCGAATCTATATATAACTTTGATCGAATGGAATTTCTATAAATTTATAAGTAAATTTACGTTTCAGTGTAATAGAAGACTCTGTATTGATAGAACTGAGGATATGAAGCGATAAGTAAGTTAGGAAATAAAAAATAAATAAAGAATCACAAAAGATAAATTATAATACATTTCTTGCATTATGAATCTATTATTTGTCTGTTACTTCGTTATTTTATCATTAAATTTGAAGTTGAGGATCGTTGAGTTTTAAATTTGATAAAAATTTAATATTGGAAGAAAATCAAATCGTTTCGGAATAAATTAGAATACGTTGCGAATCTGTTATTTCAGGATATCAGAGTATGGTATATTGTTAGAACCGAGAGAATTGTTAATATTTCAATCCGGCTCTACATTTCAATTGCCGTCCCGAATACTCTGAAATAGATTAGTGAGCTCCATGGGATCAATAATCTACAATCTATTTTTGGGGAGAATTCTCGTCGACCCAGTATATATCTGCGAACGTACCGTGTTCGATGGGTAAAACGAAACGATCTCCTCCGGCATTTTCACCGCAACACACTCGCAAGATTGATCGACAGATACCTACCGGGTTCTAGCTTCGAGGATTCGTCTCTCGTTCGTCTTCGTCCGCGTGGATGTTCATTCGATTACTCGTCTTATGCGAGCGCAACGTCCATCGAGCACGAGGCCGAGGACCGTGATAACGAGCGGAATAATGGACGCGAAGTCTGTTTAAGGCAGAGGCAGCTGGAGAAAGCGAGAAATTCCCAAATCGAGAAATGCCAGCGGTGACCGTCTTCACGCGAGTATCTCGATGACCTTTCGGGGGAAAAGTTCAGGCAGAGAAGAATACGCCGATTGTACCTCGGCCAGCGATAACTACCGCGCAGGTAAAAATCAGCGCCGGTTGCGAATCTTCGAAAAGAAGAAGCATCGTTTTGAAAAGTATCGAAGCGGAGAGGATAGAGTTTTGGTTAGATAAGAAGATTTGCAGTGACGATAATATTCCTGTTCGAGGTCTCGAGAGTATAATCCTTGTTCTTTCTTACTGATTCTGACATATTCTTTCTGACATATTGTTTTTTGAAGTTACGTCTTACGATTGTTCTTTTTTTTTTTTTATTGGCTCAGACAGGTGAATATTTTGCAAAGTCTCTCTCGTGTGCAGTTTATTGCTCTTTTGTTTCTTAAATGCTTATTAGTAGACTGTGAATGTTTATGTTTTATATATATATATTTTTTTTTTGTTGGAAAAAAAGTAATATTCTTCTGCACACAATTCCAAAATGTTGGAATATTGTTTTAAAATTTGAAAATCGCGCAGAGAATGGAGAATGTGGTTCTCCATTAAACATTTAGGGGCCCGAAAACGAAGAAAGTAAGTCTCTTTTTTTTCATCTTTTTTGTGTCCTTTTAGCGAGAGAGAAAAGAGGATCACTCAGTGTAAAAATCTGTAGAATCTCGCATCGAAATACTTACAAGTATGTTTCATATTTCTTCCAGAATTCAAAAACAATTTGTATATTGTAGTGATATAATTTAAATGATGTTTATCATATTAAATAACAAAGAAAACAAATAATAAATACAAGATAGACAACAATAATTCGAATAAACACAAACGACACAATTAATTCTTTTATACAAATGATCACTCGTTTGACCACTCTCATTCAACGTTCTTTTACGACTCTCTCCTGACTCTCTTTTTTCACTCGATTTCAAAAAAAAAGCGCTCGATACCAACGCTGCTTCTCACATCACATTCATGCTTTCTCGTTCACGCATCTCTAGCAAACAGGCCATCTATTAGAAGTAAAAGCAACTAAAAATATAACTGTACATTATAATAATTTCGATACTACAGTATTCATTATATATATATCGACTAAAACATTTGTTACTTTCGAGCAATATTCAAAGTTGATCCCACCCCTTATCCACGACGAGAGGAAGGAGAACGACGCTGTAGAAAACTGAACACCGAGTGTCAATCACTCGAGCGCCTCGGGATCGGGCCGTTTCCTCGGGAGGAATGAAACAAAACGGCGCGTTTCGGATCCGCTTTACGAGCGCAATTTCGCCAAGTGGAATTACGGCCCCGGCGAAACGAGCCACCATTGCACTTCCGTTACATTTTTCTCGGCTCTCTTACACGAGAGCGGCGCGAGAGGTGACTAAAGCTTTTCACCTCCGCCTTAAAACGGGATAATTAACCGTCTCCGGCTCCGGGTTAACGGTAAAAGCGGTAATATTTCAGCCGAGTTGGGGGCCCACGGCATCGCGTCGGTACGCCACGGTACCGTGCGCGTCGTTTTCTCCGCTCCGAACCGCTCGTCTTTCCGCGCGCCGAGCATTACGCACCTTGTAATTTCGTCCAATTAAAAAAAACGCCCGATAGACGCCGCCCGTAAACGCCATCCTCGGGAACACGCTAGAGCAAGCGGACAAGCGTTAACTATTAGCGCCGATAATTACCGGCGGAGCGGCGGAAAAAATTGATCGCGCCGCGAGTACAGATGGGAACGGTCTCACGCCGCGATATACCTGTAATCACGCACAGTTTAACCTTAATGTTCCGCGCTGGCGTGATCGAAGATGGACCGTGATGCGAATTAAGCGTACGAGGTCACGAACTATGTGCCTTCCGGCGTGCAGCTAGGCGACGAACATTTGAATTACGGTTCAGAAGCTTTCCGATGCCGCGAAAATTCGTATCGCTTCGAGTTGCGATTCGACAGCTAAAAGCTTTCGTCTTTTTATTGATCTTGAGTCTTGAGGGAAATTTTTCATTTGTATCTTGAAAATACAGTGAAACGTATCTTCTGAGCGTAAAGTACGATTTTCACGTGTTCACTGTCTGGTCTCACATACTCTCACTCTCCTTATAACTGTTATTATTTTGGACATGACGTAGACAGAGTGGATGTAATAGTGTATGCAATAGCGTTTATAATTATAGCGAAATAATAATGAAATTCTATTTATTGGAGTTCCATCTGTTGCGGCGAAATTGAAGCGTGTCTGGTTCTCGACGACTGAATCTACTCACAGTGGCTCACGAAAGTATTCGAACCCCACAACTTGCATTAAATATCTGTAATGTAACTTGCAGTTTTTAAACAGTATTGAGCATGATATATTGAAATGAAACTTCAACACGCGCAATATATTAATAAAGCTTCCTATAAATATTTGAATACTTCCGCGAGTATATACAATACATGAACGTAAACTACTGACAATATTTGACTTGACTATATCGCTACAAATATTGTGCGTGTTTTTTATATTACGTATCTTTAATTTTTCTTTCAAATTGAATTGTTTGCAAGTAACCAATTAAATTCCGCTAAAATTTCTATAAATGAAAACGAAGTTTCTCTCGAAAGTTTGTCTCTCGATAAATTTATTTAACAAAGATATAAATGATTATTACGAGGTAAATGTGTCTGACACATTCTACTGAAAAGTAATTGCTTATTTCAAGTAATTGCTTACCAGTGATATTAGACCGAGGAAAGATTCGTCATAAAGAATAACCGTAATAATTCTTCTTGATTCTTTGCTATTACACAGAATTTATAATCTATCCGATGTGCTCAATACGGAATTCTGTAACAAGATATTACACCGTTAACGTAAACCAGGTAGCTTACGACTTACTACGAGTTACTAACCATTAATATTCTTGAAAAATACGTACACCTATTCATTTTGTACTATCAGCTAGGATATAACGCGAAATGATTGTGTTCAGTTAAAATCAAACGAGAATGAAAATATGAATTACCACAAAGATAATCCTCTCCGATCTAACTAGCCTAATATTAAACAAAGACCGATAAAGCAGCGATTGGGAAACAAATATGCCTATATTATTGCTATATAGAGTGTCTCACGTGAATTACGTTACTGTTACTCAGGTTGAAATTAATTTTTACATAAATATGTATAAAAGTCATATGAAAGCAAAATTTTTTTTTTCAGCACGCCATGTATTGTAACGAAATGTTGACCCATGTATATCGAAAAATTATTAATTTAGAAAATGCTCTAATTTACTAAGTCAAAGAATTAAGGAATATCATAATTATATTATAAACAATGTTATAATACTGCAATATTATAATATTGCAAAATTTCGCAGAATCTGCATGATATGAAAAATAATGTATAAGATAGCCAAAACATAATAGTCTCTATAATTTCTACTATTTTTTGCATTATATTTTCAAAGATTTAAAAATACATAAAAAGAAATACATAAAATTTATTATTACTATTTTATATTATTACACAAAGATGTTGCATAAAGAAAAATTGGCTTTCACATGACTTTTAATCGTCCACCTACATAAAACTAATAACACTGGAATATGCCCCCCTCGAAGCCATTCAACTTTTTAACTAACACATGACGATAACACCGGCATGAATCACTTTCAGGAATGAGACGCCCTATATAAACCGCTAGAACGTATAGACATTACAGAATGATTTATCGAGTATCGCAATCGATCGGGCTATTGCACATGAATCGGTCCACGAGAAATTGCCAATTCTTTAAAGGTACACCGCGACAGACCGGTCGACGTATCGGAACGTATGCGTTTACGTGCATACATACATCTATATACTGTATGTACCGTTAATAAAATTCAGTAGTCAAAGCAGCTGGTCAATTACGTCAGCCCCGGGACATAATTCTGACAGTACGATCAATTCTGGTGAGCGATTGGTGCTCCCGATGACTACGGAACTGCGGCGAAAATTATCATGCTCTCGTCTATAGACTGGCGGCGGTGCACCTGCGGTTCATTACGCGGCACGAAACGCGAGCGCGATAAGAATATCCAATTTATACGATCGTTTCATAATTCCTGCATCGATGCATCGGCAACCGGAGAATTTAATTTCCACTTAACCTGGCTAGCCCGAGCGAAACGGGGAAACGCGTTGCATCCAACGTTCGATCGGGAAATGGCCTTAGCCTCGGAGAGCACTCGCACATTTCACGGATAGAATGAATAGCGATCGAGCGTTCGATCATAACGCTTCGATGATCATTGGTCACGATTCAAATACCAGTTGCAGGGATAGCAACTTCCTTGCGGATAGTTGCAGAGCACGGGGAAGCTGTTGAGGCGTGGGCTCAATCAAATTAGATCGGACAGCCTTGGGTCAAACGACGAGCGATCGGCCGACACGCGTTTTCGGTCAATGGTGGAAGCTCAGATTCACGGCATGGAATTTTAATGAACTCGCGACAGACGTTTGGTGTGAACATTTTCATTATACCTGTTTTGAAATTAATTTTTAGGCAAATAAGTGTAACGGAACAACATCGTTTGTGATATAACGATCGAAACTGAGGATATTTATGCAAAGTTTTGTTTCGATGGATCAATTTGAAAAGAGAAAGCTAAGTGAAAAATTGCATTTCTGTGTGTACCGTGAAATTCCTCAGAGATACTATTATTAATTAATAATATTATATTGTCACGTCAATTACAATTATCTGCAAGCAATTGATTAAGTAGTACAAGCGTGTAGTTGGGTACACATCAAATCTCACTTAGAATAGAGAAATTGTTTAAACTCGTGCCATTTTATATTAAACGACAGAAACTCGAAAAGATACTTCAAGTCAAGTTAAATAACAGATTCAGTCTTGATGACAATGATGAACTAATTTGAACTGAGCTTTATTTCACCATAATTTCATCATTAAATCATAATCTTTATTTACTTTTAAAATTAATTTATTTACTTGAACATTCATTTGTGTCACATTAACTAATTGCAGTCATCTATTTACGTACAGTATATATTCTACTGTACACAGATCTTGCTCGCGTTAATCAAATTTTAGATTCACACACAAGCGTGATAACTCAGAATCCAGCTAACTCGAATCGATCTAAATGAAACATTATTTCATTATAGTTCTGACTGTCGCTAAATCATAGCCTCCGCAGCTCCGAGCGAGTCGCAAATCATTTTTCGCAAGCACGAAGGAAGAAATCGAGAACTCTCCAAGATGTTGGAGCGCGTTGGTATAGCAGTAAGCGCACGTAGTGCTCATTAATAACGCGATTATTAGGCGCGGCGCCAGCCCCGTTACGCTATTCGGATCCTAACCTAATTGGCATGGACAATCGGCCACGCCATGAGCCGTTTCGTGCACCGATGAATTTATCTTCTTCCCCGCGGGCCGCGATGCCAGCCATAATTCTCCTGACGTCGCTCTCCTTCGACGAATAAATTTTTCCCCCGTCTGGATAGGCGTCGCTATGTTACGCCCACGCTCGACAAAAGCTATGAATCGCACCGGTGCTATTTTCTAAACGATCCCAATTAGAACACCTTCGGGGGAGAAATTTCTCCGTAGCGTCGATTCTTTTCTGATTCGGAGAATTTGGTTGAAACACCGGAAGATAAAGATTGGAGGAAACTGGAGAATTCGTAAATCGAAAGGTTTCTTATTCATAGAGTCGATGTATCTGTCTTAATTAGAATGTTTCTAAGAAACGTTTCTCTAAATCGTAGAGATTTTCTATTCAGAGAATTTTGTTGACACTTGGAGAAATGAGGATCAGAGAAGATTGGCGAATTTTCACAAGTTGAGAGCTTTCGTCAGCAGGTAATACTCGCGGATTCAATATTTATTACAAGGAGTGTAATAGTGTAAATAGTCGTGAATTGCAAGGAGTTAATCACTATGATTTCTCAGCGATACTCGACATGTCCTCATTCTTCTTATTATATTTTTGTAATTTAATAAATATTACCTAATAATTACTTTGGAGTCGAATTTGGAACTAATTCTCGTATTATAATTATTAAACGGAAGATTTTTTATCAAAAATTGATATACCTATATTATATGTTACAGAGAACACTATACTTTGGTTGTTTCATACATCCTTTATATCGCAATTTTTACAGTTTAAAAATTGTTTATACATAAAAATCCGGAATCTAGTAATTATTTTTATTTCGATAAAAATTCAGAGCAATGGCCAGCAACATTAACGAAGTAAGCACACTCGTGATTCGATCAAATGTGAAAGAAATCAACGACAAACCAACGAAGTGTCATACACTTCATACGGACTTGCAACAATGCTCTTCTTCTCTCGAAATCGAATCTTTCACGAAAATCTTCCGCCTACACCTGTACGAGTAGCTTCCACGGTGATTTCGATGAAAATTTATACCTATACATCGGAACAGTCGGCCCGTCTCTCGTTGATCATCGTGCCGGTCCTTTTGCGGCTCGTTTCTCATTGTATCGGGCCAAAAGTTGCTCGGTTGCAAAAAATCGTCACCTGGTCAGAATGAAGCGCAGCTTCTCTCCTTCTTTTTTTTTCTCCCTTTCCCTCTTTCTTTCGTTGGTGCGCGATCTCGCATGCGGGGCGGCGTGCCCGGAATGTCGGAAAAGGGATCCATGGATCATTGTTTTTGCGGCGGGACGAGAGACGGGACAGAAACGGAGGGCATAAATCCCTCGAGAGACTTTCATTGAACGTAATTGGATCGTGGCCAATCGGCGTGGTCGGTATACACGATGAAAGTTTCCTCCTCCTCCTCCCCCACCCCTCGAAAATTGAATGTCGGCCAGAAATCGCGACGATCGGACAGTCCTGCGTGGGTGGACAATAATAAAAAATCAGATATATTTGCAGTTGCTCGCAAAAGTATTCGAATACTCATAAATACCTTTTACAAATACATTGTGCATGCTGTATGAAACATTTTGAAATTTCATTGACAATGCAGTGAGAAATGATTACCGTAATTATATTTTGGTTTGAAAGAAATTTTTAAATATACAGAAATTAGAGGATATCTATTTATTGAAACAACCAGAATTAATTATTATATTATATTATTATAAGTAGTATTATAATAATAATATCACTGTGACTTGTAATAAAAACAATATTATACAACACGAATTGTCATATTAATAATATAAGTATTATTATAAATCTCAACATTATTATATTATTAACATGATCATTCGTGCTGTATAGTATTATGTTTGCAATTAGCATCTTTTAACTCTTATATTCATTTAATCGTTTACTCAGAAGACCAATATCATTACTCAGAAAATGTCAATGATATTCGTAGTGATATTGGTAAATAAATGACTACGAATGTAAGCATGGCCATTAGGTATAAAAATGGTGATGCATACGATGCGTCACAGAATTTGATTCTCAAATATATATCGCACATTTTTAATAAAAATCATATTGAAATATAATTATCTTACTCATAAACTCAAATTTAATGCGTCAGATTCGAAAACTTTTTACACGACACACTTTTTGTGAGAAGTTGCAATCTCACGAAATGTTATAAGAATATCGCAATTTCTGCGATATTCTTCGTGTTACATCGATATCGTGTTTTCGCTGCACCGTGTTTTAGGTGATTCGTCGTGTACGAGTTCGCGGTATCGATTATCGTCGGTGGAAGAAATCGCGCGTGTGTGTCGCCAGTGGCTTCCGGAAACGCGGATGGAAAGGCTACTAAGAGGTTCGGGGAGCGAGTTCTATTCTCGCGATTGGATCTCTCGGTAACGAGCTTCCGGTCGATCGCCTGCTCGTTTCACGGCCTTGTAATTACAAACCAGTGCGGTTTCTCGAACGGCCAAGCCCCGGTATCGAGAGTCAGTTATCACCGAATTGTCTTGTTAGAACCGTATACATTTCCGGTGATAACGATTGCGATGAAAATGCTGCGATTTAATTGCCCCTCGCACCGTGCCAGTGCCACGAGCAGATGATCACTTGGAAAAACGCGTGTCGCCGTGGCTTCTCTCATTTCCGGGAGAAAATGAGAGAATCGTTCGTAACGATTCATCGTTTACGCAACACATCGTTTCGGGACGATAAGAAAAAGTTTGGTAATGCATATAATCTTAATTGTTTCATATCTCTTCTACACTTTGGCGAATTAATAGTTGTATACTAAAAGAGGGTAAATACTACTTAATGGTATTTATTTATATCTACACATAACATAACATAATTTCGAAGGTAACAATATTATTTCTTTTATTAATGAACTGGAAGTCTTTTTTGCCTTATGACAAATAAAATTCTAGATTCGGCCGGAAAATTTCTACAGAAAATACCTAGAAGAATTGCATGAAATTCTTTCATAGAATACTTTGTAGAAATGTCCATTTACAAAATTTATGCGCAAGCACACGCGCATTTTACACTTACACAACGCACCAAATGTGTGTCGGACAGTTGTATCTCTTTCTTTATAAATATTGCTAATAATCTTTTTCTCTTCTTCCAAACCCGGCACGATTTCCCGCGCGACACAGACGTGTACAAACACATTGAGATTCCCGTTGCTCGGAGGTCGGCCGTTTGCAGTCACGTATTTCTCGTCTAATAATCGGCTGATCGCGACGCGACGCGCGCGCGCAAACACGCCCTGCACTACCGCGAATGCAGTCGCGATTTGCATACAATCACGCGCTTCGCGCGTTTCCGAGACTTCTTTTCTTCTGCACGCGCGTGCACGTATCCCCGGTTTTCGCGTTCGCGATCGGCCACCTTGCATCCCACGAAACCATACGAACCACATACGAACGCGTCAGCAAGCGGCTGCCAGTCATTTATTTTTATCGACCTGTTGAAAACTACCGATGATTGCTCGCCTGCCCTCGTGCTCGCGTTATGATGCAGCTATTGTTATTTATCGCCGCGGTTATACGATATTGACTGGCCCGTTTTCACACTAATTTCATCGTGTGTTAAATCAATCATATCTTGCGACACGGTTCACTTTTTTGTTTCGTCTTTTTCACACTCAATGGCATTGTTACGTTAAGCTTTATATGGTGGTAACACGATATACGAGGCGCGATGAAAAAGCCGGTAGAGAATTTTTGTGGTGTAATGTACCACATTTTAATTTTTATCTATATCGATGTAAAAGATCATTCTCGGTGTAGTCGTCAGGCGAGCACCTGCATAATTATTCCAGAAGCGTTTACATCAACATTTCCTTTCTTGTGCATCGTTACCTATTTTTTAATCAATTATGAGTAATAGACTATTTCCGTGAAATTTCTTTCACGCACGCTCGTTGTGTTGATAATCTTGATTTATTTTCTCCGAGTTTCCGAGAGAAATTCGATATTAATTCGTGAAACATTTTATAGACATTCTTCTGTTTACTAGTAGTACGGCTGTAATAAAACAGTCTTCTCTTTACAACGAGACCTTAGAACTTGCTATATGATTTCTTTTTCCAACATTTTTTTATTGAATTTTGAACATTAGAATTGAATGAGAGAAATTCAAAAAAAATCCCAACATTTGATCCTAATGTTCGACAAAATAGTAAAAAGAAAAATCATACAGCAAATTTCAAGAGATTATTGCAAAGAAAAGGTTTTAATCTTCAAAATGATGGTAGATCTAGTTAGGAGGAAATTATTTTATTGTGTTTAGAGATGTTTGAACGTTTGCAATTATCGAGGAAAAGGTGTCTTTACTTTTCCACTCGTGATGCAAAATCATTTTTGAAATAGGCGAATCGCGATTATCGAAATAGAGATCTAAAGTTTTAAAACGAGACCAATTCGACTGTTTTATGAAGTTAGCAGCAGTTCAAATTATCATTGTTGATTTAAGTTATATTGCTCGCTGTAAATTGTGTTATCTTACAATTACAACGTAAATTTGCTTCATGGACGAATTCATCGTTACCGCGATTATGACAAGCTGGTTCAATACGAAACTTTTTCAGAGGTAGTACGATTCCTTTAGGAAAAGGGTAGAAAAGACTCGTAATGCTGGATGTTCGTGGACTATTACGCGAGCAAACTATTATGCTGCAATAAATCTGCCCACCGATATTGATTGCTTCCACGCGCTTATTAAATCAATTAAACCGATTTATTAATTTTGACGTAAAAATTATGTTGCTTCTGTTGTCCTGATATTTTTTTTGCTGCTCCTGCAGCACGAGCTGATTGATTTATCGATCGTAATCAATTTCGCGCCGAAAGTCTCGCATGAATAAGTAATTCTTCGTCTTGCGTGGTCTCTCGACTCACCTACTCGTCCTTGAATTCTTTTCGAACGCATTTTCTGTATCTTGACAGCCGTTTGATAAATTCAGCCGCCTGTCGTTGTACCCTCAAACAACGTTGATTTGCACACGTGTGTTAGTAATTTCAAATTAAGAGATAATAACAAATTTAAATAGATCGTAAATACTATTGAGTTTATTTATAAATTTTATTTCAATCGGGAGTGAAAACCTAACTGAAATCACTTTAAAATCTTAACTATTGAACGGTAGTCGGTTGTGAACAATTATGAATTAATACGGAAGCATATGATAGTATTCGTACGGAACATTAAATTAATTGAAAAAAACTTGTCATATTTTAAAGTGGTCCATCTGTGTTAAGCCTGTATAATTTCACATGATCTACGAGCGGTCATTTTACACACGACATTTCACGAAAATAATCTTGTTCACGTTGAAATTTATTTATTAATAACGAAATGGTAAAAATATGTTACATAATATAAAGTCATATCCACGATGAATATATGTGTTTAATTCTAGCAAATACATCGAAAATGAAACAAACTCTACTTCTTTTTAAATTCATTTATTTTCTACTCGATCTGGATGTTGGTTTCCTTCTGATCTTTTTTCTTATATAATTTCTCTGAACGTTTTCTCGTCTAGAAAACATATAAAACGCATAGGTAATAATTTTCCAACATTTCCTGTAGATCGTATCGCATGCGGATTTCAAGAGTGACGCAACTCCTTGTATAAAAACGACTTTCTTAAATCCAAAAGAATTCAGAATTCCTGAGACACTTTCATTTACACTTTTATAGATACAATAATAAAAAATAGAGTTTTCATCGAATTGAAAGGTTATAACCAGGATTTTATTCCGAATATTTCATATATTTTTAATATATAATTTAATAAACGGCATTAAATCTTCATATTCGTCACATCGATTCGGCAGATCGTTCGCGATTCTAGAACGCAATTCATGAACGATCGATCGAGGCTATCTGGCCGCAGCAGTAGTTCACATCAGTCATTCGAATGTCGTTCTTTCGTGCGTTTCGCGAATTTCGCAAAACCTTGTGATTTCTGTAAAAACTATAATATAACATAATATAAGTAAAACAAATGCTTCATCGTTCGTTGGACATTTCGATGATTTTATCGATTTTCATCCCACTAGGCTATTTGTATTATACATCGGCATGGATCTTGATCTCGCGTATCGATCATTTATCGACGCAAGGACAACGAGGACGATTTAACGCGATGGCGTAGCCGCGGTTTTCGTCGTCATCCTCGCTGCTGGAAGTACGATTTTGTGTCGATGTCTATCTGAATGGCACCCGACTGTCTTCGAGTGCTCCAATTTGTTTCCTGACACACACGAGTGCCATCATCTCGTTCGACCTCCCGTCGTCGTTCGACTACTTAAGCCGCAATCGGAACTCTTAAATCGCAACCCTTTATCGACGCCAATCCGTCTGACCCTCGATATGACTCCCTTCCGGAGTACAATTTGGTGACTCGACTTTTCAATGACAGAGACTTGAGATACGAGTAACCTACTTTTCAATAATGGCATAGCCGAGGAGAATGATTTCGAAGATTTCGCTTCAGAGGCGGACTAGGAAAACGTAGATTCGAAGTTTAGTAAAAATAAAGAGTCATGCCAATTGGAAGTGAAACTTTATTATTTTTGACATTTTTACTGATTATGATTTATTCCTGACATTTCTTGTTTTTAATATGAATTGTGCGTAACGTATATGTGAATTATATGCATAGATAATCAAAGAACGTGATAGCTTTGTAGCATTTAATACGTGGTTTCTGAAGTTTGTGCTATTTTTAAATGAGATTTAACATATATTTTTTTATCCATACATGTAGCAACAAATATATCGCTTTACTAAGTTAATTAATTTCATTTTTATGAAGTTCTGTTTACTTTCCAAAAATCGCGAACTATCAGTATCTTCTTAATTTATCAAAGACCACAGCATTTAATTTGTTACTTTCAAGCAATTTATATCATCGTAGTCTATTTTTTTAATATTTGGACTGCGAGAAGAAATGTGATGTATGATATAGTAGTTTTGAAAAGTAATGTTCATAATACTACGATAAATTGTTGCTCGGCTTCTTCGTAGTTTAATAATGAATCTACTAATGAGAGATGGATCCAAATAGACAGAAACATAGTAAATAAAGGAAATATTTGAACAGAGACTGAAGTAGCAATATTTGAATAAAATAATGTCAGCCAATCGCATCGGCCGACATTCACCTGACACGACGAAGGCGGGTGGATTCGAAAATAGCGGCCGCTGTGAACGTACCTTCAACCGTCGGTGCCTGCCAACTCCGCGGGATGCCATGCCTCGAGTCAAGCATTCCTGACACTCTGAAGTGGCTGTCGGAACCAGAAATGGAAAGAAAGAGAAGGAGCAACAGAAGGAGACCGATTGTCGAATCGCCAAGCCGAGAACATATCTAGAGTTCCGCGAGACAACAAGAGCAATATTATTTCCCCACTTGTTCTCGCGAGCCGCAAGCGAAATTCGAGCGGGGAAAAATCGTGGGGAAAACGTCGTCTCGTTTTCTCTCCTTCTTCTCCGTTGCTGCTGGCTGCTTACGCAGCGACCAACGAAAAGAGAAGAGAAATTACGAAACACAGCGTAATTGAAAGATATGAACTGGCGCGCGTGGTTACACAGCGTACCACTTTATGAATCGTTGCTTCACCCTGACGCAGATTGAGCGAGACCAAAAGCGAGAGCGATGATGGAGCGGCGCGCGAAGAGGACGAATCTCATGGGAATGCAATGCGGAAATTTCAAGCTGGACCTCTTTCCCCTTCTCCTCTTTTCCTTCGTCCTTTTTCGTCATCCTCTGTCTCTTCCGTCGCGTAGATTGCAGCATATCGCGATGCTTCGATGTGCAACGAAATAGCGTCAAGATCTAGCGAGACATTTTGGAGAACGTCTAAACGCAATGTGGAAGACTGTTTTTCCTATATAGTGTTTGCGTAGTGTTCGATTGGAATATGTAACGTGGACAGTGTAAAATATTCTTCGTTGTTTTTGCTGACGGATGAGGAAGTGTTCATTTGAGAAGTATTTGCTTGTAAAAAGTTGTATTTATACGTGAATTATAATATAGACATATGAGTTTCTCAGAAGACATGCTGATCAACTCTATTTCTTATCACTACTTTTTTATTTCATTACATAAGTACATGATTCCGATATTCATTTCTTTAAAAAAACAAGTTAATTACTAGATACTATAAGAAGATAACATACATAAATTTGTGGGAAATAAATGTATAAAATAATATCTACATTTTTTTTTTGTCGGAACATCATCATGATTTTCTGTTAAACAGAGTTTTTCAATTATGAAAATAGATAAGCACCTGCTAGGAGTGTGTTCAATTGATTGGATAATTGCATTAACACGATAATCACTTTGAAGAAAAGTTCAGACGAATTCTTGATTCTTTTGTATTGAAAGATTCTCAGAAAGCCTAAGCAACGAAGAATATGAAATAAGAAATGCCTTCGAGATAGAGCTTGGAGTCCCAGTATAATAGCAAACCACTCTGAAGATTTCTTTCTCTCTTATCAAATCGTTCGATCTTCTCGGTTGAAAACCTTGAAAACGAATATATATATATATATATATATATATATAATTACTATGTACTATTAAACATTACAATACTTCATTGAATCCCCATTTGTTAATAGCATAAAAACGAAGAAAAAAAAAAGGAAAGAAGGAAAAGCATAGATCACGTTGCACGCAGAGGGCAAAAATAATAGCCAGACGACAGACGGAGTCTTGTTGCGCGATATTTTAAGTGATATCGAGTTATTAATATCGAGCGTTAGGCGTCCCGCGACTAAATATACATTTTTGGCGTGGGCCCAAGTGATCGCTGGCTGGTTTTATCGCGGAGGAGGAGTGAGGAGAGAGAGGATGGGAGGGGTGGGGAGGGGGATAATGTTTTACCCGATAATTAGAAACCGTAGATCTCGGTAGGCGGGGCTGGACCGTTCGATAACTTTTAATTGGGACCGAACCGGTGTACATAATACGTCTCCTTGCCGTGGTCGCGTACTTTCAGCATTCCTCACGGAACGGTCGCGAGACCCAGCCTCAGAGATATCTTAACAAATCGGTCCGAGTTCCCCTCGTTCGACTCTTTTTTTCCCCCATTCTTCTCTCTCTCTCTCTCTCTCTCTCTTGTGTGCTGTTTCTCTTTCAATCCTCGTTCGCCAGGCTTCGTTCCCGTTCTCCGAGCTGGACCCGCGGTGATCTCTTCGATTTCTACGGGAACTCATTAGTGCTGCCAGGCTGCCCTCATCCAGACGGAAGATCCTCGATCATTAAGACAATGTTTATTAGCGAGCTTTGCATAAAGATATTTATTGCCCGGCGTCTTACGGCGTTCGTCGGTGTTCGTTTCTAGACGCGACGTCTTATTCCTTGAGAACCGTGCGAATTCGATGGTTCTACGCTTGTCTAATGGCCCCTACAGGCTGAACGAACGAATATCCCGTTTGTCCACTGTGTTTTCGATCAAATTCACCGCATCAACATTATTCGTATCGTTTACTTTTACATTATTCTTTATTTACACTTGCACTCCGCGCAGCGTGAATAATAGCGCGAAGAACAAGTATTATACAAAGATGATGTTATTAAATATTGGGATAATGAATAGTCGATTTTTTAAATAATTTTCTGACTTACGTATTAGGATAATATTTGGATATATCAAATATCTTGCGATTTTTAAATATATCTATTACATACTGACATAACACACGACTGCATTTATTAAAATAGCATTATTGCACTGGCATTCGTGCACACGTTCATTGTTACGCAGATGTTACGTACAAATGTGTACGAAGTAGAAAACAAATGAGCATCTCATGATCTAAATGCACCATGAGGTTCCGTGCGATCCCGTAACGATGATATTACGTAGATTTATATTTAAATAGTAAATGATAGACTTGTATTAAGTTTAAAATAGAACAAGAAATAATTTTTTTTTTTTTTGGTAAAAACGGTATAGATTCTATGAAATTGCAGTCAGAAATTTTAGTTGCTAGGGTTCTTACGAAAATTGTATAAATAGATAAAATTAATTAATCCAAAAGAATTCTCTGCTGTTTATTCTTCTACTAAATCTATAAAGATGGTAAACGTTGAAGCTGAAGATCGAATACAGTCATTATTGGAAATTCTTGAAACTTGCATTATAAAAGGTTGCTAATATTCTTGGTTCATGTATATAATAAGAAATTTAAAATATTTAAAAAATGCAAGAATGAAAATATATGAAATAATATGAACGGTAGATTAATGAAAATTGGCAGGAGACTCATAAATGATCCATGCTATTTAAAAGCTGATGGAAAGCGTGTTATATACGTCTAACGAATATGATAGCGAATATGGATACAATTATGAGAAATTGAAAGCTACAAAAATATTTTATAAGAAATGAAATACTACACGTATAGAGTGCAAATGTACAAAAATATGTAGATATCGAAAGTTAATTACTCGTTATAATACTTAGCGAGTGAAATAAGCCTCTAATTAAGTTTCATTTCTTCATCTACATTCGTAAAGATCAAAATGTACATATACGTTTTCAATAAAATGTTCACATCTACACATGTGCCATATATATGTACACCATAGTTAACTCCGATTTGCAACTGACATCCGCTACTCTAGAATTAGTAGAAACTACTACGTTCTGTTTTATTATATATAATTGGAAATATCTCGACAAGATCAAAAACTAAATAAGCGTATAAATTAGGGTTACCAATAACATTTACTTTGCCGGTATCGAAAGAGGCCGTACTGAAATGACTGAAATTGCATCGTTCATGTGATACACATGTTTATGGAGTATTTCGATATTTCTAAACATTTTCTACAAACGTGTTGTAACAATATTTTAAAATATTGCTAGTATGAGCAATGATTATATTAATCTATAATTTTAAACTAATAATTTTATTGTATCTTGTATTATATATTTATAAACATAAACTGCAACTATTAAACTAAAATCGAAAGTCTGTTTAAGAGTTAAACAAATTACAAGGCATTTACTGTAAATATAAATATATGTCATACATACAAATCACAAAAACATTATGATAATTAATTATATTCATTATATATTGATATAGATGATCTACCTATCCTTAGGAGAATCATATTTAACATACGTTTAAGATGTTCAATCATAACATATATTAATATGTTGCTGAATTTATTAAATTTTATTGATTACATAATACAGTTATGTGCAGATACATTTTAAATATGCATACAAACAATAAGAGTATTTACAAACTGAAAAAGCAGACAAGATTGCTTCTTATGCAGTATTATTTCGCGTTTGATATTGTTACTCACGGAATATATCCTTTCGCGATGAAGATGGATTAAACAATCATTTCGTGCGTATAATTTCTATCAACACTTCTACGTTATCGAAATTATCAAAATTTCTATATATATATATATATATATAATATATGCAATGTATTGCACGTATAATTAAAAATTTTTCACGGTAAGTGAAAGCAGCCACACGCTTGGAAAAACTGCCGAGTGGAAAAAAGCCGAACATGATCTCTCGAAGAGAGATCAACGAAAAAACGCGTTTAAAAAAAAACCGTTTAAAAAAAAAAGAAAGAAAGGAAAAGAATTCCGTGGATCGTGTGCGAATCGCGCACAGTTCCCGTTTTTTTCGCCGTGCGTCATCCGTTCTCCTTTCTTCTTTATCTCGGTCCCTTCAAACTCGACTTACCGGACCCACGATCTGGACGACTCATTAGTGCTGTCAAGCTGTTGAGCCCGCAGCAGAAATCAAAGCTAACTAGGATGCTCGATCACTCAGACATGTATTAAGAGCATTTGCATAAAGAACGCTTTTATCGGTATTAGAAATTCCATTCGAACAGACAAGGGGTGGCTACTGTTCCTTCTTCCTTCTCTCTCTCTCTCTCTCTCTCTCTCTCTATATATATATATATATATATATATATATATCCCTCGTTTGTGTCTTCGTGAGCCACCGAGTCTTTTGTCCTTGCTTTGTAAGTATATATCTACTTACGTTTGGCGCGCGTCTAATTTTCAACGGACATGTTGCCGATTAATGGGGACTCAATTAACTCAGTTTGTTCATCAACGTCTGAACCACGATTACACCGAGAGAAAGGAGAGGAAAAAAAGAAGGAGACGAGGAGACGACGCTACCAGCCAGACCCTTTCAAGTAGACGAAGGTTAATGGTCTAGCGAAAGATGCGCGGAGAAGAGGTTCCTGTGACAGGTACGATAGAGAGCCAAAGAAACAGAGAGAGAGAGAGAGAGAGAGAGAGAGAGAGAGAGATAGTAACTGAAGAAGCATCCGTTAACGCCCGGTATTCACATGTAAATCGACGAACTAACGAGAACGAGAAATACAGGGTGTCATGTAACTAGTGGCACGACAGAAGAGGAGATAATTGTACGTAGAAAAATAAGTCGAAAAGAGAGAAAGGAAATCGTGTTTGAGAATTAACTGTGTGTATTTAAAATTTGGTTAATCCTGGATATAGGAATGACTAATCGACAGGTGGTTATTCCACTTTACGAAAACGAAACTAAAAACGTAGAATAATATTTTTTCACCAGACGCTTTGTTTCTCGAAAAATTAAATTTTCCATTAAACACTTTCGAAGACTATGTTGTTGAAACAATTTTATTCTACGTTTTTTCTTCGTATGTTCTTTCATCTGTTAGACAGCGGACGATCATTCTGAATAAAATAATTTGAATGATTACTGAGACTTTTCATGCGATTTTCTTACAGGGTTTTATGTTTAATATTATTTTTAGTTTTCCAGCGGGCCAATTTACTAATTCTTTTTCAATTTGGAATTAACCAGATACAAAAATAAGTGTAGTTGACAAATCAAATTTAATTTTTTTCGACTTATCGTAGCCTCGAATGACAATTTCGTTAATAACAATTACACTACAAGTTACGTGACACCCTTTATATTAAAGTGAATGGAAAAAACGAGGAAGGAGAAACAGTCTGATGGCTTCATCAGAAAGAGAGAGAGAGAGATGCGAAAGAAAATAATGTTAAGTGTTAGTTATGACGGACGCATAGATGCACCCTGATTGAAACGACGATTCGAATCGAGAGTTGTCTTTCGATGGATCGACCAATCCTCTTCGTGATAGTGTTTCCATTCGGTAGCGTCGATCGTCGATACGCGGATGAATTTTTCTCAGGCTTTTGCCGCTACATCTTGAGAATAGTGACAGCCATCGAGTGCACGCTTTAACATCGAGTCGAACGATGGATCTGATGCTGCGAGTGATCGAGATCGCAGGATGCCACGACGCAAAAAGGCTAGAATTGGCAGCAGTTTGATATCGATCAGTTACGATTTAAAATGCATTTTTAAGGTCAGACGGCGAATCAAGTTTGTAGAACGCCGTCTTTTGTTAGATGAAAGACGAAATGACTTGGGGTTAGTCAAGGTGTCGGATTTAAATTTTAACTCTACGTAGAGATTGATTCTTTTCTCGTAGAATTTATCTTGATTTTGAATCGATAGCAAGTAATTATTTATATTTTAAAGAATTAAGATTGTTGACGAATGCGAGGGAATGATAGCATAAATAAAAAATATTAAATATTGTTTTTGGCAACCGGAGTATTCTACACTTGTCGTTAAATCATCAATAGAAAAGACATAATGGTAAATATTGAAATTATTAAAGTATAGAAAGCATCACTTTAGATGAAATTTAAAATTACCAAATTCTTCAATAGCAGCTCAAATTATATGACAGATTTTATTATAAATAAAGATATGTCTAATTAAAATTATCAAACGCTTCGGCGGCAATTTAATTTAATTTTATTAGAAATCAAACTCCGATTAAGGTCATCGAACGCACATATTCACATTCATACCTTTCCATAGAAAGTTCCATTTTCATCCTCATGATGAAAGGATGAGTCTATCCCACTTTCCTTCCTCATTCTTCCATCTCCGTCTCTCCCTTCCTTTGATCGCATCACGACCACATCCTCAAAACCAGGAACCTTTTCACCTCTTTCAATACATCAATCCATAAAGTACCTGAAAACTCCCATGACCCCGCTACAAAGTATCAATATCGTTTTCTGAAACGTCGACATTCAATTACGCAAGATTCTCGAACATCGATCTCGATCGCGAGGCACGCGTTGTCGACCTCTTTGCGAGGCTTCTCTCACAAGGTTTGCATTCGCGTAACGCGATAACACGCAATCACGATCGCTGCGTGACGAAATGAAAAAGAAAAGGAAAGGGGAAAAAGAACTGAAACAGGGAAGAAAATGGGAGGAATCGAGGCGATGAGGCGAGGAAACGAAACGTCGACGATAATTGCCAGGGCGAGGTTACGTGGGCGTAGAGGATCACGCGGACGAGAGAAGGTGCATCGGTAAACGCGAAGGTGTAGGAACGCGCTCTTCCTCGTTACGTGCATTACAGGAACGTGCACCGCTTTCGTGCGCGCGTTCGGATAAGTGGTGTGTGATTTGGTGATGATCGATGGGGTCATAGGTCAAAGTGATCAGCGGCGCTCCGGGCGCCTTGGCTCACCTGACTGCGGCTCACCTGATCCCGAGACTCGAATACCGGGGGCCCGCTGACCGTATAATACGCCCTCGTACTCTCCTCGTAAGTCTGTTGGTATTATCCACGGGCTGTTCATTCCGAAAACTTGCCGCTTCGTTTCAAGGAGGTCTCCCAATTTAAAATAAAAGTGATTTTAAACACTTTCTTGGGAAGAAAAATTGTCAAAATTTTTATTCGTGTGGAAGCCAATTATCAAAAATGCGTCGCGAAATGTCTCGAGAAATATTAATTTTCAATTACCACATAATCACTGTGAATGATTAAAATTTTGTTTGGCTTAAATTTTTGTCTATCCATACGGCGCGAGACATACAGTAATTAATAATGCAGATAATGGTACAGAAATTGCACTGTCTTTTCTTGACCAAATATGACCGAAACAGTTTAAGAACCCTTCTATAATAGCCTAACAATTTCTTATCCGATAAATTAATTAAAAATCGACAGTTCTCCCCTTGACGTTATTGAATTAACCCATTTCCAGTTCAGTCAAACTCTAAATTTCCGCAAACAATTAATGGCAGAATTACGAGGCGAGGATCCACGTACAGTGGGTGTGTGCCCACTAATTCACTGTGAATCATCGTCGAGTTCTTCCGGATGTTCGCGTAGCCACTGCAGTTTCCGAGAAGTTGCTCCTCTGTCTACGACAAATTGCTGTATCCACCCGCTTGCCTCTCTTCAAATCACTCTCTCTCTCTCTTTCTCTTTCTCCCTCTCTGCCTACACTCTGACGTAGCACAGTGAATATAAACCAGGGCCATTAGTCAAGCTTTTGACTAATTCGGGCAATTAAGATTGGAAGTGCAAACGAACCTAAACGACGGCAGAGGAGGATCCGAACGAGAGCCGTGCGTTTTCACCGACTACTTCGATAATTAGCTATAATTCGAGCGATATGATTGAGGAAATTGTTGGTATCAATCTTGCCGACTGGTTGTTCGATGACGCTTAATGACGCTTAATGGCATGGAAGATTAACGGGAGATACGGCCTCGTGGAATTGGATTAAATAATTTCGAGTAATTTTTGGAAAGTAGGAAAACGAGTTTTTCCCATCTCTAGACGAGTCTTTGAATGTGTGAAGTTGATTAATCAAGAGAGCCTGACCTAAATGGGGTATAAATAAATTCAACCCGCGGAGTTAAGGATTGAAATCAATTTATAGTAATTAATAAATGAAACGAAACTACAGAAGGGATCGATTCTATTACTGTGTGGAATTAATAAATGAAACTGATGCGAATAATTCAGCTCCAATGAACCACATTTCGAACCGTAACCTTATGAAATATAGATTTCTCGAATTATTTCCAGAGTTCTCAAATATTTCGCGAGAAAAGACCTTTAACGCTCGTACCTGTCTTTCATACAATATTCTATATAAAATTGAAATTGGGGTCTCTCCTTTGTCTAAATCTATTTTCTTCTAGAGAATGTCGAGCTGCAACGATCGATGCATTTCCAGCAGAAAGTATCGCAAGTTCACCCACAAAAGAAATTAATAGCATCAGAACGAACACACCTCGAAACCATTCATTTTTCATCGTAACATTTCTTCGCTGCGAATAATGACAATGACGTTCATACAAGTATAAAACTTTCAGTTTCAAATTTTCTTTCGTCCGCCACTGTGCACACGTAGGATGATAATTCTTCTCTGACTTCTCTGATAAATCTTCGGTTACTCCACGTCAGAGTTCGATAGTCGAAGCTGGATTCCGCGGAGTCTAGCGTTCGAGTATCCGCGTAATCCATCACGCGGAAAGATTTTCCTTTACGTGGGCGAGCGAGTACACGTCGATTCCGGTAGATCGACAGTGAACGATCTGCAGACAGCGTAGCGCGCAGGACATGCGTTTTGCAGATGAGACGCACTCAGCCATAACTAATTAACTCATTTGCGTATAACTATTACGTCTTGTCTTCTCGAACGTCGAAATCACGATAAAGCGTTGAATTTACGTCTCGCGGTAATTGCTGGCGTCCGCTGAGGCAACGAGTCCGGCTACTCTGGTCCACGGTTTTCTTTACGATGAAAACAATGGTGGCAATCTAGAATCGTTGAGTTATCCCCATTATCGCCAGGCACCTTTCGTCTCGAAGACTTTCCATTGTACGAACCAATAAAACATACGCCCACGTTCGACTAGCTTTTTTTCCCTTTGTTATTTATCGAATCGGAGCGTGTCACGGTACGCTTGATTCCCCTTTAATGGTAGATCGTTGTAAGCTGTCGGTTCATGTTTTCTGACTTTCGATCCACGCGTTTGCCGATATTGCAAAACACTTTAGTTCAGATAGCTTCCTATATATATATATATATATTTTTTTTTTGTGAGATAATTTATTAAATAGGTCTCTGATCGATCGTTAATCTCGATCGATACGGAAAAAAGAGCTCAGTAAAAATCGAACTTTCGTCGCGTACGCATCGATAAAAATTTTAAAAATGAATTTTTAAACTAATATTTCTAATTGTTTAAACGTTATCTAGTATTTCAAAAGTGTTATAGAAACGAGTTAAAAGTGTTAAAATGTAAATAATTGAAATTGTTAAATGATATGCAAGAATATCGTAGAAATGCATTATTTCATAGTTCGAATCATTTAAAACTATTAAATTATTTCATTTCTATAACATTTCTAAACGTTATTTAATAATTATATTAATTATTTCATTCAATGATTCACGTCGTTTGCCTTAAATACATTGCTCAAGTGGATCGTTATGAATTATCATTTGAAAAATTATTAGCGCTGCGGCGCAGAATTTGCCGAAATTGATTAGGGTAGAGCGCGTGATACGAAAATGATGCGAGAGTCAAGTGAGCCCCAAAAATATGAGGCACGAAAAAGCATTGGATGTCCGATCTATCCTAGTTAGTCAATATGGTTCGATAATATGTTCAGGCTGGACCAGCAACGAGGATCGCTGCTGGTAATCCGGGCTAATCAATTTCAGCCTAATTGGGGATTACAGCGGATCCTCGACTCCCTTTTCCCGCGGTTTCCCCTCGTCCAGCTTCTTTCCCCTCCTTTTATCCTCGGTTCGGCGTGCACGGCCGCGGCGCTAATAGATTAATTTATTACGCCAAAGCCTTCAAAGACACCGCCCGACGTCGCTGCCCGACGACATATTAGTATCGTGTCACGGCGATCGTTAAATAGACTGGAAGGAGGGGTGAAATCGTCCGACGGTGGAATGTTAATTCCATCAAGATTCGCGCGAGCGATCGCGTTGCCTGTCGGAATGCAACGCGGCAGCGTGGGTGAAACTTACTACCCTTTTTATTCTTTTTTCACCGCTTTCTTGCCCCTAAGCGCGAAACATTCCGATGAATCCGGCCCAGAATGAATTTTTTTACCTCGCGAAAAGAATTCTTCTGCACGTGTGTGCACGTAGTTGTATCGCTACAGTGGCATGCGTTCTAAGTGTATATACGTGAGAACGGTGTTTTATTTTAGGAGATGAAACAGTGAAAGATGACTTGCACGCAGACTTTGGATTTTTTACTTGTGAGAAGCCTGGACACTGAGAACACATGCGCACAATGCACGTAATATGTAAAAATAAATATTAAATGAAAATACAATTATTCAATTAATAAAATTGTTTTATTCAGTATATGTATACGAATAACGAAGCGAAAGACTCAAAATCTGAAATTATATACGATCAACCGGTTTCTTAAAAACGAAATGGTACCTTCTTTCGCCAGTAACAATGTACCCACGAAGAAGAAGCGGAAACTCGAGGAAGCAACGAAGAATGAGTCTGAAACTCTAGGAATCAATCAATGATTGTCTTTCCGTAGAATTCGTAGGCGTATACTTTATTCTTTCATTCTCTCATTCTCTCACTTCAACCTTCGTCTCAATCTCTATTTACCATCCTCGTTTCTCCACACAATATCAACGTTGTTCTGGATTCCTTCGGTTTACATGGAATCTGCCTCATCCTATATAGGGTTTTTGCGCGTTCAAGGTTCAGTCAGAATCTGGCAATCGTCGACTAATCGCTTCATTTCGCGCGACAACAGGGATAATGGGTGTTCACGACGATAACGACATCCAGATCCCTTTCTTGGTATTCTTCGGTTTTTCGAAGACTGGAATCTCGCTCGTTGCGTTGGCCACCTGGTTGATTGGACGCCAGAAGAACGGTGACGAAATGCTTGTATCGATACATTTTATTCGAGTAATACTCTTTCCTTGACTGTGTTATTAACATTGTTGTTTTCTTGTAAGGGGATATATTTGCGGCTACTCGCGAATGTGTTCGAACACTTGCCATAAATTCGCTAAAGTGTACCACTGAATTATTTAAATCCATTATTTTATAGAATTTATCTTTATAATACTACATAAGTATTAGTTTTTTATTCAATTTGTGAATATGTTCTTTTATTTTCATTTTCGCTATTAATATTTCCATTTCATATTTCTATGTTTCATTTATCTTCTCTAATGTCTTACATGCTGTATCCTGTATGACATGTTCCATTTCTCGTATCACTAATTAAATTATTCTATTAATTATTAAATTATATTGTTTTTATTTTTTATATCCCACACGTCTCGTCCTGAAATAAGATTCGTAAATAAAAATAGCTCATAAATTTCTCACAAGAAATCGTCATGCGTGAGTCACGAATTTCGCTTCAATTATAGCATCCCCATCTATGAGAATTATTAATGTTTCGATGAATATTAATAACAATGATCTGGTCTAAAATTTATATCGTATTTATTCATTGCTTTAAATATCTTATACAAAATTTTATAAAAATTACTTTTATATAAATATAAAGAATTGCTTGTTTGTGCATTTCGCGATACAATTCGACAAGAAACGCGTCCGTTTTGAACGAAAAAAGAAAAACGGAAAATCTTGAAACACTGACCGGTTTCTCAAGCAAATATAAAAAACGACTAGCCTGGAAAGTCGGACGGTAAAAATCGTCGCTCGGCCGTGAAGAGCGAAAAAGAGAAAATATATACGAAAGATGCAAAGAAGGCCGCGTCTTTATTTCTTCCAACGAGTGTCTTTTACTTTTCCCGCAGCCTTAGATGGACTCGACCTTCCGCACCTTTCATCGTCCGGTTATAAAGCACAAACGGAGCTCCAGTTCCTGCAAAGATAAGAGAGAAGATGTTTACAGCGAGTAACAAGCACGCCAACGAGCATCGCCAATAGCGAGCATAATCCACTGCCAGGTCGTTTTTCTTACAAAGTTTCGCAACGTATTCTAAAGTATTATATGTTTGCAGCAAATATCTTGTTACATCCATGTGCACTCTTGGATTGATTTCAAATTTTATCAATATAATCCTGAGAGTCTCACTAGAGTATAAACGATTTATATAACACAGATGTATATTTTTCTTGTAAATATTTGAATAATTTCGTGAACCACCGTGAATGACTTGTAAAGATTGAACGAAGTATATATTGCTAGTGTTAAAATGAACACTTCGATAGAAAAGCAAATAATTCCCACCTGAAGAACAACATGCGAAACATCAGTACCATCAAAACTAACAACACCACATCGGTGCACAAAGGGCACTAAATATTTGAAAATGGGTCGACACATTTTTTTCCAAATCTCTACCTCGAAAGCTCGATTTACGCGAATGTATCTCACCCACGCGACGCGAGTCGCGCGCGAAATCCACATGCCCATTAAATCTCAACACCATAAATTCAACGCTCGCGGCGTCATTAGCACGGAATAACGAGGCCGATGTTATCGTTGCTCCAGCTGGTGTCCCCGACGCGAGGTTCAGATCCACCATCCGAAATAACGACACCCGTCGCCGCTGGAATCACGGGATGCGTCACATTCCCAGAGATCCGAAAATAAGTAGTTTCGCCCTTCCTATGCGCGGCCCATTTGCACGGAGATTCCAAGAGCCAAGTCTGTTGTGAATTCCACCATTCTTCAAATCAGCTATCCCTCTGACCGTCTCACGATCGTCTGTTAGTGGAAGGTCCGCGAAGGTGCGAGCAACATTTAAGGAAACTGAGAGAGGGTTTGCCCCAGTGAAACTCGTGTTTACGAATGTTTGACCCGTTTAAAGTGTTTCGTTGCCTCGAGACGTTCAAGATGTAAAATGAGGTGAGGAAAAAGGGAGCTACCATGTACGTGAGGCTGCAAAAGATGATTAAGAAACTTTTCTTTAGTTTTCTAAACTTTATTTTTGCTATTTTATTATTAATAAACAATGGAAGGATTTTCCAATTTTGTTTGTTATTTCATTATTAGTGACGAAAACTATTAATAGAAGAATTCTTTACTTTCACTCGCTATTCTATTATTAGTGCGTGTTCACACGCACAAAATCACGAAAATATTTTTTCCTTTGTCATTTCATTTACCTGACAAGTATCAGATTCGATTTCAAAATTACAATCGATTCGGTATTAATAATTATATATTATAATATTTATATTATAATATATATTATATATTATAATTATATTATATTTCAATATATTAATTTTTCTAATAACGTTGTAATATAAAAACACTTTCTTCGTTTTTACAAGAAAGAACATTCAACTGCATCGCTCCAATGCAGCTCCGATGCAACACTGCGCTTCCTACTCGCGAACTTATCGTCAACGAGACGCGGAAAGCGTACCAAGGCCTACTGTTTGTTAAGCTTTGCTCGTGACCACGCATCTATAAATTCTCGCCGTGTTATCCTTCGTCGCGATCGCTGCCGAGGAAAGAGGAAAAGGAAGTGAAAAGACGAAGAAGAAGAAGAAGAAGAAGAAGAAGAAAAAGAAGAAAAAGAAAGAGCGGGTGCACGTGCTGCAGGCTTAAATCATAAACGAGAAAGAAGGGGTGCAGCTGCGAGACAAATGCCCTAAAAACGAACGTTGCAAAACTCGACTTTCTCCCGACGTACGTCATATTGTTGCATAATCTTATTGGCGCGTTCTTCGTCTACCAAGTGTCTGGAATGTTAAACGTGACTTGCAAAACAGAGAGCGTAACGCCATAAATCGTCCTTTATTTATGTATGACGTTCTCCTTGGTTACTCTACTTTTTCCAATAAGCTGTGGTGGCAGATCAAAGAAAATTTGTCTTCAAAAATTTATCGTTTCAAACATTTTATTATTGCGTATTTCTAACTTTTGCATCTATACTAATTTATACTAGCATCGATGAAAATTAAATTTGACACTATCTATAACTAAATCGTACGATATTTTTCGCGGCTACTCTACTTTTTTAGTCAGCTGCGATAGAGGAACGAAAAAGAAATTCGTCTCCTTTAGTTAGAGCGTGCTGTCTGTCATTCCAATATCGAAGAAAACGGAAAATTTATCATTTTTGTAGTTTTTTCATTTTTCCCGTCGTTCAATGTAAATTTGTGCAAATCGATTTCCAGCTTATAAATATGTATAAATCTGTATAAGTGGGAAACTGACGATTAGGAGCAACATTCCTACAGACGTATACAGTCAACAAGTATTAGAACAGCAATTAATATTCATACAGTAATTACATTCTTGTTATTGCTTTCGTTTCGCTATTTATCTTACGCTTATTATTACATTTATATCATGTGTTGTAAGATCAAGAAAATTTTTTTTCTTCATTCTTAAATAAAACTCAAACGCAGGTGCTTTAATATACATGGCCATGTCTACAATGACGATGTAGAGAATGAAATTCTTGCAAACGCTCTTATCTGCAATATTATTATATAGTAATAAATTTGAATATTGAATTTGATTAAATTACATCTTGTCAAAAATGAGCAAACATTCGCACAGCAGTGTATCTCGGTTGGAATCAAATTGGCAAACGTACGAGCGGTAACGCGAGTGCCTCGCGTCTTAATCATTCTTTAATTATGACTAACAGCAACGGTAGCCGTGTAACCGCCGAAGGCAGTAGCCGATATCATGACCATTCAATCACGGACTCATGCGTTCCGTTTTTACCACGATATCGGTCTCGGGAAACGAATCGCATTCATGAAATACGATTGGGAATGTTTACGCTAGCGTAAATTAGAAGAAAAGCGGAATTACGCCGCTAATTTATCCGCCTGTTGCGGACGAAATAAATTATTTAGCAATTATGTATCGAACCGCTCATGCACTCATCGATATTTATGGTGAAAGCTTGTTCTCACCACACCAGATTGAATTCGACGTATTTACTCAAAATTAGTATTACGGTTTAAATAGGTTTAATATGAATCTTTTTAATTTAATCTTCTTAAAGTTGATGATATTTTATTTTACTTTGTGTATAAATGAAATACTTTTATTTTGAATAATATATTCATTACTTTAAATAGAATGTTTTTAACTAAATAGAATGTTTTAAATAGAATGTTGGGTATCAGAGATTACAACGATGCAGGATTAATTTACTTTAGTTTTAAAATTCTTCGTTTCATTTCATTTTGTTACCAAGCTCTTACGAGGAATGTAAAATACGATATTAAATACTCCAAGTTTTAATTTAATAATGTAAATGATATCGTTGACCATTTGAGGGTCAATTGTCCGATGCATGAAACTAGATATTTTAAATATAATTTCTAAATTCAAAAGTCCATAGATAAATATATAGAGTGCAATATCAAAAATTTTTGCAGAAAGAATTTCACACTGACTGATAATTTTTGCCAACCAGCGTGTGTTTGAAATTTGAAATATTTCTTAACCATCTCAATTGAAAAACGATTTAGAATCCTACCGTTTTTTGCTTTTTTATGGATTCATAGTTACCGACTACTGGTAATTATAAAATCAGATTTTAGAACTTGTCGAATGTTGAAAAATCATTCCCCGAATTAATCAGTCGTTAGATTTCGTCCATCGCCTGAGAGTCAATGGTACTTACCTCTGGGACCACCACCAGAGGCGTTTGGTTCCGCGTCAAAAAACATCAATCGTCAATGTACTTGAGGCGGCAATTATCGTGGAATTTTAGGTGGTTGTGAAAACTCGGCTGGAAACGGTATCTAATTTTTTTGCAGTATTATTACGGCAATCGGCGGCAGTCATTATCGATGCTTTGTATTTCGAAACCCTCCCCCTTAGGCCTCGCGGGCCTAAGTGGAGCTGTAGTGCACACACCGGCACCGAAATCGTCCTGCAATTACTCGCTCATAAACGAGCGACACTAAAGGAAGTTACGCGCTAATAAAAGCAGCGTCAATGGCACACGCACGGCCGCCAGCAAAAAGGGTAAATGGTCGACGTAAATGCCAGAGACACGAGCGCAATGTGTTCGGCTGTATGTACAGGCCGTGTCATTTTCAACGGGCTACTGAAAAGACACTTGGATCGATATATCAGAGATTTATGAGGGCTTTAGAAAGTCCTCGTACACCCGATTGAAAACATCGTCGTTACTTTAAATTTTGATAATTTCGGGGTAGAAAGTCGTACAATCAATCTTAAGAGATCGTTGGGGGAAGACTTTGATCTTTAAGACTACGGAAAACAATTCTCCAGTGTATAAAATATTATTACAACTTCAAAAAGTACATGATTGTACTTTCAATTACCTCCAGTATATATATATATATATATATATGGGTTGAATTACCCACCCATTACAAACTCTTTAATACAATTCGAGTCAGCATTTGAAACTACAGTAGCAATGAAATATTTGTCATAATCGACGAGATCAGACGGATGAAAAAGTCGTTGTCATCGAGTCATTGAATTCCAAGTGTCATTCCAAGGATCGTTCTATACACACGTATATAGACGGGCAATTGAATCTTATCCAAAGATGCCGAAGACTGCCAATGGCGACGAAGACGATAGCTCTGTCTCGTGGCCATGAATGCTTCTCAGCCGGACTACGCGAATAATACCCACATTAATAATTTATAACTCGGCCGCTAACAGATTTTTTCATCTGTCGTTCATATATTTCGTTCCTTTCGAGCGCGACAAAAGGCTCCCGTCATCGAATATCTTCGCTTTGCGATCAAATGGTCGCTGCTAATCGACAACTAAATTAAAATCACGCGCTCTCGTTGAAATCGTCCTTTTCTCCCATTTACTTTTAATTTTCTTTAATCGTATCTAATTTTCATAATTTTCATAACTTTTTATAATTTTCACAATTTACGTAAATTTGTTCGAGTTTATATCGTTGACTTGTGGTTAGAGAAGTGACATATTAAAAAATCGTTTAGATGAAATTGATTCTAAAAGTGAATTGGTTCTTGTGTTAAGAATTTGCGTGCATAAATGCAATATCTCTTCAGAGATAAATGCAAATGCAATTCATCAGTATCTGTGGCTGATAATTCTTCTATATACAGATATAATTCGCACTTTAATCAAAAATTTCGGGACGAATCGCTCGAATCGCGACGCAGGGTTCCGCATTCCTTATGTATCGAACGGTTCTTCATTCGTGCTTGTTGCTTTGGTAACTGGTAACCGAAAAGCACCTTCGTGGTACGATTTCTGGAACACCACAGAATGTCTGCAGGGTGCAGATTCGCGCGATTATGTATCGGTGATCAGTCACTCGAAGGGGTCTTCTTGGTTCGTTTTCGAGTCGCGGAATCACGGCGATATCGTGTACAGAAGAAACGAGAACAAGCGTATATCGCCTACTTTTTTGTGGTTTATTTCGTCAGATAAATCAGAAGTCAGGGCTACGCGATACTGATGGTAATAAATTTATTTTACGTTCGGCCCCGGTGATTCGTCGTCTTCTTTTTTCTTCCCCCCCCCCTTCTCCCTTCCCCTGATATACTTTTAAATGTTTTTTCGGAGAAAGGATCGATATAATGATGAAGATTTCTCCCGGACGATTTCGTAGTAACATCTTGTTTTTATCGGTAACATTTACATTTGTGATTAAGGTGACTGATACCGGGGAGAGGATTTAATGCTCCTCCCGATCCATCACTGTATTATATAAAACACGCGTGGGAAATGACTGCTGAGTATCTGACGTATGATCGTATTATTCGTTTGTCAATCTAATTAATTTAATTCCATTATTTTTTTAGCTTTAATAAAAAGTCGAGAGACGATGATTAATCAGTTCACTCAACTTCATGTGATTGTACGAATCATTTTTATTGTTATAGAAGTCAATTAGAGAGTTCAGACAGTAGAATTTTTAGGTAGATTTCCCTGTATTAAATTTCACATACATATTATGAAAGAATATTGATTTGATAATTAACTTTGATAATTTTGATTGGAGAAAGTTATCAAGTATAGGTAACGAAAATTATTTCTGACATTCGTCAACGAGTAACTGATGTATAGTCAACGAGATTAACAACAATCTATGAGAAAGAACTAATTCCCTTGAAATGGAATAATTTCTCAAATTAAAATCCATGTCATTTGTTCAAAAAATAATCCACGTGGCCATATAATAATTTTTCATAGAAAGAAAGAAATAATTATATTAAAATCTAATACGTAACTAGGACAAAATTCTTGCTCTGTACCTCCAAAGCAATCCATATGGTTAACAGGATTGTATTATTAGATTTTTAAATTTCGCGTAGGTAAAAATCTGTACGTAAAAATCTGCAATCTAGTCATAAATATAAATGATAATCGTTAAACAACACCATCGTGAAGCGTTGAAGAGAACGTGACAACGAAACATCTTGTTCGGTGTGAACACAGCTTCAAGATGGCAAGCAACGCGCTGGCAGGTCAACAAAGGCATATCTCGCATTCGCTGGGCATAAGGAGTATTAACTCCAAGAATAGTGTGCGTGGGCAGCTCTCCCACGTACGCATCACACGCGCGTCATACGAGGCAAAGCTCGTCGTGATCCAAGCTTGACAGGTAAAAGAAATCTGTCCATCCTCGGGCGTGTAAGCTCGCCAGTTTCCTAAATTTCATAACAAACTCTCACCTTGGAATATTTTTATTCAAATTTGCGCGCGTCTTTATAGCATCGCCACGAAAATCGACGAGCGATCAAATAATTCTTATTTCTAGATGTCTCTTAAATAAACATTCTCAGTGTCCAGTAGAAGATTATTTATTAAAAAGAATTATTTATTCGAAGTTCAATCAGTCATCTGGAATTTCGTTCACTTGCAAATTTGATGGAATGTAATAACGAGACAAGTATTTTCGAGATGAAAATGTGATTTTTTTCAAATTACACGATTATTATAGAGAGTTAGTTGAATTTTTAATTTAATTAATATTTGTATTTATCTGAATGATTTTATCATGAAATTACTATCTTCTTCGTGAGTGTCTCTACTTGTATATTTTTCGTAATATTTTTATGGAAACATACAGGTTCTTTTGTGTTTCCATATATCCATTCAATACCTTCGGCGTTCAATATCTTTAAATCTCTTTATAAAATTATGAAATAAGTCATCGTGAAAACTAAGCTGTAATTACAACAAACTACATGATAATAAAATTATAATCGACCAAATTATAATGAACTAATCATAAAATGAGTAATCGTAAAATCTAGCCGAAAGTATCGTTGCCAACATTCGAGCAAGCAAGTTCAATGTAGGTCAACCGCGGTTTAGCTTCATTTAACTTTCCGCTCATCGGTCAACTATTAAACTGAAGTCACCCACAGTTTCCTCAAATCAAACTCTTTGTCTCGTACCACTCATCTACGATAACAAACAACTCGTTGGTTTTCATTAATTGTTGCAAATACAGTAGCGAGCGCACTAAATGGCAGTCGATTCACCCACGCTGTCTCGTGCATCTAGTTTACGCTGTCGACCATAAATTTCAACAGGAATATACACGTTAATTTCCCGCTATTGCCGTGCGTTATAATGACGCAAGAAATCCACGATGTTATGATCGATTGTGTAACGTGTCAAGTCGCGGTGGCTGGAAGCGTTGGTGGATCGATGCTTGATTTACAACCGGTCGGATGTCTCGCGTGATCCACGAGAGAAAATTGGCCACGCAACGCGTAATTGCTTGTCGACGTGGTACAAAGCGACTGACTTTGTTCATTTCGATGTGGGTGTCGTATAGTCTTTTTTTATTGTCCTCTGAGTTAGATTGGTTCCGCTAGTATAAAGCCACGGTGTGAATATTCCTGGGATACCTAGTGACGTTATGATAATAAAATTCCAAGTTTACTTGTTCGAGATAACGTAACAATTGGTTGTAAAATTTTTCCGCGTAAAAATCATGGGAGCGATTTCGCAAGCACGTAACACTGTATTTCGTCTACGTTTCGTCTTATTAGCCAAAGAGATAAAATTAGCATTTGTTTGTTTGTGAAGATTTGTAATTTATGAGATGAAATAAAAAGTGTAATTAAAAATACTCCGTACAATATATACTACATCTATACACAATAACTAACAAAAGTATTCGAACACTTATCAGAAGAATTTTTGTTCACGTCATGTGTGCTATATAGTAAAATATTTCAAAATTCTATTAATTATTAATTAAATAACTCAACTACATCGTGAATGAAATTCCAAAATATTTTATACTACAGCGTACATTATGTATAGTTATAAAAAATTCCCAGAAGTCTTCGAACACTTTCATCGACTACTGTATACAACATCATTCTACAGATTTTTATTGATTTCGACCACCTTTCTAAACAGAAATCTTATAAAACTGCTTTATATCAAAAATGTTAACAACTTCCTCGACAGAAGTATTAATGTATTATTTATTAAATAACTCAATATCTAAATTCTGGCAATCTTAGAATCCAACTTCCCTGTATCAAACGCGTTTTTCGTTACACGAAACGCGAGTAGTTTAAATAATCTTCCCCCGTATCCAGCGCGAGAGAATCCTCATATTTGGAGGAGAAAGGTGACAGAGCAGAGGGCGATGGAGATTTCCAGCGAATCTCTGGCAGTTCATCGCGGTGTGCAGTGGTCGGCCTCGATTAGAGTCGCGGAATAAATTTCTGGGGAGTGTGGGAGCGAGGCGGTCGAGGTCCGCGTCTCCAATTGACCCCACTTTGCTGCTCAAACTCAGCCGGCTCCGCGGGCAGATTTGTCACTCGGGACGCCGGCCGTGCCTAGATTTTTGCAGATTACGCGTGTTTCCGTACACGAGACGCCGTGGATCAGGTGAACCACCTGGTGCACATATAGCCACCAGTGAACTGACGTCCCCTGCGTAACTTGCCTCGATTGCTCTCCGCGTGTTTGCTTGCTCCTCGAAGTCTCTCGTTGGCCCGTTTCCCACTTTCCTGGTTATTTCGTGTCATAAAATATATAGCTTAATGAGAATTATAAAATTCCACGCTGGAGGTGTCATCAAGTTAGCAAGCTGCGCTGGATCAATCGCGAACGATCGACGATCTTGACAATAACGCGTAAGATCGTAATGCATTAGAAAAGTTGAAAGTCAAAGGCTGAAGTACGTTCAATTTATTTCGAATGGTAAATTGAAACACGATCAAGTTGAATTGCAAATAAATATTGGTAACAAGTAAATACTTTAATAAATTCTTTTAATTTACGAAAATATACGTTCGTGATACGAGTGCATGTTTTAATCGACAAACTTACACAGACGATAGAAGTAAATTGTTAATGAAAACAAAATTGCTGAATATTCTTTTCACCTGTTCAAATTCTCAATATTTATATGAAATTTATGTTCGATAATTCATTCGAAGATCTGTGTGAAATAAATCTGTGTCGAACGCATTATAGGTTGTAACATGATTGATATTCTTTTATATGTTAATATTAATATAAATTTCACATGCTTCTCTTCAGTCGATGCAAACGTGCAGTCTAATAATTATAAATTTTTTTAATTTTCACGAATTTAATAACCTTCTTAACGATGAAATTGCAAGAAATTTTGTTGCGTCATTTCGCGAAGAAATCTTCGCGCGAGGTTACCGAATGAAAAAAGATTTCGGTAATTACACACGCGAGGCATTCGTTTTCCCCTGTTTGGTGGAACGGGAGAGGGTGAAACGCCGTGGCAGCGTGATTTACGGGCCACCATCCTCGATCTCTCGAGTCGCGGTTACGGACGAGCATTATTCCGCACCGCCGTATGAATCAAGATCGGTATCGTCATTCAGGCTCTTACAAGATAACAAGCGCGACTCTTGTTACGAACAAACACAGCGTGTCGAGAGGCGTAGTGGGTGGTGGTTTCGTGTGGACGAGTCTTTAACCGTTAATTGAGACGAGAGCCGCGCGTTGGTGGTCTAAATTCTTCGCTATTCCGGGAACGTTATTTTCAGTTGTATCTACGACAATTCGCCAAATCTGAGGAAACGGGGGGGAGGGAATAGATGATGACGTCTATGGAACGTATAAACTCTCTTCTTTTATTCGGAAGATACACTGCTCCGGTAAATGATTATTGTGAACCTTAGTTGCCGTTGCGCTAGGAAACAAACCCAACGAAGTTTCGATTTTTACTCAAGAAAGGATATTGTTATTTGTAAGCTACTTTTATTGTAGTTGAGAGATAAAACGATAACAGCATTGTCAGTCACTTACGAAATTTAAGCAATATATGTGATCAGTCTACTATCCCAATGAACAATTACAGCCGATCTCAGTAGGATAAAATTTTTTCGTAAAAATATCTTATTTTTTTTTTAAATTCTTTCAACTTCTGAGCCTCAATGAGTTTCCACATAAACTTCTAAATCGCTGTCATCGAAACATCGAAAATTCAAAATCGCTCCGATTTGAAATTCTTAACTTCACTAAAATACAATGTTGTTGTACGAAATCCACTTGTCGGTTTCTTCATTTATTTCTTCATCATCCACATCATCAAAATTTTCTGATTAATTGTCGTATCTAACCCTCGTATCTAGCTTTAATAGTTTTCGTTTACGAGTTTAATCGCAGTCATTAATTCTGCTTAGAAGCAGAGAATTAATAATCGTATTCTAATGGTAAATCCGTAAAGCAAAAATACAGCGTGAAAACATCGTCGCAATGTGTAATTCACGGTTCACGGAGGTCCGTGTAATTACGACTCTTGATCGTGCGAGTAGCGCGTATTTTCTCGAGAATTTGCGCGTGCATGGTTGTAATTTCTCGATAAGCGACCATGCGGGATAAGTAACGTCTATCGATCTCTTCTCGATTCGTTTTCCAGCTCGTCTGGTCGCAGCTGCGCGTGGGAGGATAGGGTTGTAATGACCGTCGTCGGATAATAACGAACCGATATGCGATCGATCGACCGGCGAATTAACCACGGTTGCTTAGTATTTCACGGTTTACGGGTTACCAGTACAAGGATTATTGTTACTATTATCGTCGGACCACCTGCGTGGTTGCGAGAAGCTGCCTTCGTGATAACGCTGCTCGCAATAAGGAAGGCATTTTATTTTCGTTCGTTCGCGTTTCATCACCTGTCCAGAAGATAAGTGAATGCACCATATTACTCTGTATATAAATAAAAAAAGGCACGAGCAGAAGAAACTTAAGGATGAAGTTTAAATTACTATGTAATTAATTACTAATGCACTGCAGATAGGAATTTCAATGTGTAATAATACGTGTAGAAATATGATATGATGCTTCAGCATCAGAGTAAATTTACAGATTAATATTTGGCTTTCTTTTAGAAATCAAGTAACGCGAGTATAAATATGAATTAGGTGGTATAAAATATCATGTATTTTTTACTACAACATAAGATTGAATATTAAAATTATTGTATTATATTGCCACGTTTCAATGCACTATTATGGTCTCTGGAACAAACATCAAATTCGCCTATGTCTTTCTTGCCCATTTTTGCGTTGTTTATCATTTATGTCTGAACGACTGAATGTTATTTAGAAAAGAGACAGTCTCTCTCGTTTAT
Organism: Tetragonula carbonaria; assembly: GCA_032399595.1. Taxonomy (NCBI): domain Eukaryota; kingdom Metazoa; phylum Arthropoda; class Insecta; order Hymenoptera; family Apidae; genus Tetragonula; species Tetragonula carbonaria. Next base: position 20,144,472 of record JAUCRC010000001.1, on the reverse strand, counting down.
GTGAGAAATTTATTAAACAACAAGTTAAAACAAACAAATTAAAACAAACAAAATAACAAACAAATTAAACAAATTAAAATATAGATCGATAATATTCCATTAATGAAACTAAACGAAATTCGATTAATATTATTTTCGAAAGTGTCATAAACATTGACTGCCGTGTCATCTGCAACAACTTAACAGAAATCTTTCAAATGTTAAGAAACATGCTCTTTCACCTTTGAAAAATGTTTCTCCCAAATCGCAGTTTTCCTTTCATTAAGCCTACCAGTTAAGATAAATGCGTTCTCTTCTTGCTACGTAAACATTTGGATTAAACTCGGTTCAATTAATTGTCACGCGCGATTTGAGGGACCGTCGTGACGATAATACAGAGCCAAATTTTTCATGGTGGGCCATGCTTGATGTCATGCCGGTCCAATATCGTTTAGATTAGGTCGAAATTGTCGGAACGAGGCGAGCTCGAACGATTCACGTACGCCCACACGTGAAACGCCGTCGCATGTTAAGTGATTCCAATGAAAAAACGCCAGCCAGTCGCGGTCCAAGCCGGTTGCATTATAATTACTACAAATTGAATCGTTTAGCCGCTTTTAAGGTCGTGAGATAGTGTCCGGGAATGCGACGCTTGAATAAATCAATTCACGGGTTCCACGACTGCTGCTCGCTTCTCGCTTTGCGAGCTGAATGTAAGAACGACCAGCGTATGTAGTTTGTCATTCGATAGGAAGGGCATAAAGCTTTCTGTGCAAAAGACTAGATCATTTGAAACGAAGAAATTTAGATAGAAAGGAAATATTTGCTTCCTTTATATTATTTCAGCATGATGTCTAGCTTTGCTTGTTTAAAACAAGAAAATTCGTCGAATCTCACTATATTATCGATGTGAATTTTAGAAAGAAAATTATTTCATCTGTCTTTCTATATTGAGGAAGTATTAATTCAGTAAATGTATCTACTTACCGTAAATGGTATAATTTGGTGTATACTTAACATATGTATGTAAGGTGTGTAAATTCTTTCACGAATAAAGTTTGAACTTTTACAGATTTAGTATTTTCAATTCTGACTTAATGTACAATCTCTAGGAAAAGAATACATTTAGTGGGCGTAGTGAATGTTTATATATATTCTGTACTAAATTATATATTTCTGCGAAATGGAATTAAAGTTGTAGGACAAAACACAGTAACAAATTCTTCCGAACATCCTGACCAAGAATCTTATCTCAAGATACCAAAAGTATGCACAAATTGTACACAGAATAACAATTAATCCAAATAAGAAACTAGCAGCTTCGTTACATACAATCAATAATTCCTAATACTTTACAATCTTCCAAATGACAGAATTGAAGATTATTGAAACCAATCATCGTTAAACGAGAAACATCTTTCTACCTTTCTATGTATACAAGATGATTCGCATATCATGGCCACTGAAAATGATTCTAAATCACGTAGAAAAAGAATAAAATTCTCTCGTTTGAGACTTCGCTTTTAACAGAATAGAGTTTGAACACGCCTAGTTAGGAATTGGCTCGGTAAATGTGCATTCGATAGATCTTCAAATGTAATTTTCTGGGAAAATTATACCCCTACGCTTTTGATTTACTTTCACAATTAAAGTTAACATCCTGGTCATTTATTTATTTATTCCCGACAAAACTAGAAACCTGATTTTCTCGAAAACCAAACGAACAAATTTTATTCTTTCTTTTCGGTTTTCTACCGACATTATCCCCCGGTCGGTTGTCCACGGTATTGACACCCTGTACACTATCGAGAAATAAACCGCGACTCCCGTTAAACTCACGTTTCGAGCAGATACGCTTATCGCGCGCGCTGCGATCGAAATTTTATTACACATAGGAAAATAGAAGATTTCTACCTTTGCGACCTGCCATTCGATTGTTTTCCCTTCATTTCGTTACGCCGCTTTATTTCGACGATTCTCTTTATCCTTTCGTTTGCCATAACACGCCCTGCTGGCTTTCTAGTTTACAATCGACGAAAGCAGCGTCGTATGGATGCGTCGTTTAATCGAAGCCGCGTCCACTCTGTTTGTGCTTTCTCTCTCTTTTCTCTTCGTTTCGTTCGGATATTTCGCGGCCAGGGTCATCGTCTATAAAGGACGCGGGTCCACGAGGTCGATAATTTACGGCCGCTACCCTGGAAAACGAGCGGTCCGGCGATTATCGGTCTAATTGTAATTAACGTCCCCCAGCACCGAGGCCAGCGTACCCCGATCGTTTATCGTACCGCGCATATTTATGAGTGTTCGCGAATCACTTGTCGCTCGGCCCGATACATCTTCCACCAGATACATCTGTTTACGCTCTTTCTCGCGGGAAGCCTTTAGACTGGGGAGCGAGATGAGATTTCAGATCAGAGAATCGTTTCGTGTATGTATATTCATTTGATATACACAGCGGAAAATTCGAATACAAGCTTTGGATACGAGAGTTTTTACAATTTTTAGAATTTTTGAAACGTCTCGATGCGTGTCGAGTCTTGGAAAATCTTAGAAGTTCTGAAAGCTCCAATCATCTTGAATGTCTTGAAACGTCGTGAGTAGAATTTATGAAATACTAAATATGAGTTAGAAGATTAATATATATATATATAAAATATTTAAAAAAATATTCCTTATACGTAACGGAATTATTGCTACACTGTTTATGACATTGACAAATTTTTTTATAGTTCTATTAACACAATCTCAGCTACGTGTTTTAATGTAGCATTTTAGTGGCAACCTGTTTCTCCATTGTGTCTATTATAAAAAATTTCATCTTTATGTATTTTCCTGGAGACTGTATTTTTCTGTGGTTAAAAAAAAGAAAAAAAAAAGAAAAAACTGGAGCAGAGAAATATTCAACGCGCGGTTTATTATCGACGAACGAAAGAAAAACTGCTAAAAGTAGTCCGGCGGAGTGTGGGCGGTTTCGAGAGGATGGGACCGGGATTGGCGATCGAAAGTGATCGAAAGTGATCGCCTTCGGAGATACTCTGTCCAGGGTGAAGCAGGAGAAGTGTAATTATGGCCGTATTAAGGCTCTTCCGAAACGCTTGGCCAACGTACTGGGTGTTTCAAATAACAGCTTGGTTTGTATGTATCTTAGTTTTAATTGTTATACTTGACGAGATATATAAATAGGACTTTCGTGGCCCGTGACCTAAAATACTAAAAAATCACTGGTTTTTTTAGCGCACTCTACGTTTTAACAACGGTGAGTTGGCGAATGTGAATGAACCTAATTTCTGAAACCCATTACAGTATTGTCAAACTTTCAATAACGAAATGTGAAGCTAGTAACCACACATGAAGAAAAGTGAAAGAAAACATTCTACTCTACATCAGAAAAACCTCTATCCATGTTTTACAAATTTATCGCAACATGTTTCAATATATAATAAGTTAAAATTTTAAAATTATTAATACATGGTTTCATGTATAAATTTTTAACTAACAAAATCTTCAAATTTTATATATTTTATTAATAATAATAATTTTACTATTAAAACAATAAAATTAATATATTTCTATTAACGCATTTCTATAAACGCAGATCCGGCGTCTGTTATGATTATTCTACAAACAATACTGTGTTGAAACGTCGAACGTAGCTGTCGATTTAATATCGAGAATTTTAAGAGAAAGATCTGATACAATAATTTATTTATTAATTCATTTTCTTATTTTCCTTTATTTGAGATGACGTGAGAAGTATTTCGTGAAGCTTTTATTGAACGCGACTTAATCAGGAAATATACGTGAAAATATACAAGTGTCAGCCTTCATGACAGTGAATTAAGCCGTGAGATTAAGCTGCGGAAAACGGCAAACAATTTACCGATGCAAATTCGCGAACCTCGAACCTGTAACGCGTATCTGTTCTAAATATCGCGTATTACGAACTGTCCAGCGAAATCGTTTGATTATACACGACGTTTCCTTTGCGCCGGTGTCACGAGCTGTTGCTTCAATTAACATTCCATTCGATGCGTAATCGTAGATATCATCGATGCGTTCGCGCGCTTCGTGATTGCTTAAGGGCGTGCGTTCCGAGTTGAAACAGTTGTGATTTAATCACATTCAAATTGATTTTCCAGATTCACGCTTCGGTAAGTAATCTATCGTGCAACACACAGAATGACAAAAGTTGCATCAACAAAAATAGCTGTCGTTAGATTGGACGTTTGTAGTGGAATATTCGAAGCAACGTTTCAATCATCATTTGAATTCAAAATCGAAAAAGAAAAGAGCACAATCGTGTATGCTACATGTTGGCAAAGTGCAGTGCATGTATAGTACAATCTTTCTTCTTTTTTTTATTTCTTTTTATTTTAGTCCAGTATATATGATCCCATCGCTAGTAATCACTTCCCTCGCGGTCATTCTCGCCGCGTTCCTGATGAATATTCATGTCGGTAATGACGCGAATAATTGCGCGATCCTTTGAGGAATCTTAAAGGACTTAGGGGAGTCTTCAGGCCCTTGGGCAACAACACGTAACACGGTGGTTCGTTCGGTTTCGAGGCCGAAAAGCGAAGCTGGATCGCAAATTATGTCGTGCTGCGACGTTGAGTAAAATACAACGAGACGATGATTAATTGACGAACGAGAATCAAACGAGTGAAACGTCCCGTTCGTCTCTCTATCGTACCAATATTGACATTTATATAGACATTTATCAGAAGAGAAAAAAGAAAAACAAAAAATTGAAATGTACTAATTGGAACGTCTCAATTTGGGTAAAAAAAACTGAAGGACCGAATTGTGTAAATTAAAATGACAATAGCTAGAAACACATCTTACGATTATTTCTGTTATTTATTTATGGCAAACAAATTTGCGAAGCTAAGAAGACGTTGAGACTAATTAATTAGATTGCGGATATTTATAAAATATTCTGTGAATTTTTAAACTTTCATAAATATCCGCGATGCAACAATCGGAATTCAAATTCAAACTTCCGAATTTAAATTCCAGTATTTCCAATCTGGTTAACATTCTTTTTTTTTAAATTAAAATTCCAACAACATCTTGCAGCAAGTTCCACATATTTCAACGTGTAAATCTCAATGAAAAGAGCAATCGCAAATAACAGAGACGAAGTTGAAGACGTGCTGAGCGACAGTTTTCTCGCTCAGTCGAAATATTTCGCAAGGATATTCGCAATAAATAAAGAGGGAAGAGAGAATCTAACTTAAGACGTCTCACGTTTCGCAAAGAAGCATACGACGTGTCCAGCGAGGGAAAACGTTTTGCTAAAACGCTGAGCAAAGAGACGAGGAGAGATCGGCTAGAGCGAAACGTTTGCAGCACCCACGCGACCACCGGTCTAGATGAACTGTTTGTTGTTGCGTTTCAGTGAATTATGACGGGACCGTAGACCCGCGCTACGATGCCGCCGTATATTAACGGTTGAAAGCCAGCAAATGAGATCCGGGAAACATTACAATTACCATCGCAAACAATATCCCGCCGTATGCACTGGACCTGAGGAAACGGTTATTTACAACCCATTATATTCACGAAACAGCGCAGAGTGATGGGAATGCGCGTGCCCGTTTCGAAGATTGCCAGGGGAGGATCTTTAACACCACTACGGCCAGAATGAGCAATTCAACGATTTTTACCGAAACTTTAGTAGCTTCGTAAAGCGGGATTTTTGAAGGCAACAATGAAGATTGAATAAAGATTTTAAGTATGTTGTAATTGAAGGACCAGCACGGTCAGAACGAGCAATTCCGAATTTTTATGGGAATTTTGTAGCTTTGTAAAGCTGCGCAGAAATTGAATTTCTATCGGAGATTTTACAGATTTCCAATGATTACAGGACTATTGCTTTGATGATAGATTGTTGCCGTGCTGAAGATGAACAATTCAAAATTTTTATAGAAATTTTAAAACTTCGTGAAGACATCTTTGTGTATCTTTGAAAAGATTGAATAAAAGTTGTGGATATTTAACGTAGTAAAAATAGTGTAGCTTCGTAGAGATGCATAAAGAGACATTTTGGAGATTCTCAATATAATGTGTGATAATTAAAGGCTTATGTTTTTCTCTTATATACATGTTAGGTACCTTTCCATAGAGCCTTCATCTTGATTTCTTTAGATACAAATTCTATATTTCAATTTTTAATTCTGATTAAAATATTAATATGCCATATCTGACGTTAAACAGAGAAAATTTCCATTTCTCTTCACAAACAGGAAAGAAAAATTTCCCTTTACGAGCGTGTCACTATGTTATTTATCTCACATCATCCAATGCTTTGAGAAAGCCCGCAGAAACTCGTGAATTTAATCGACACAGATTGCTCATAATTCCGCGTCAATATTCGTAAATAATAGCGAACATTTCAATATACAATCAATACTCCGCACAATACCAATCAGATTGCATTCAGAAATTCGTTCCACCGTTTTATCTCTCCCGCAACATTCTTTCTTAAAAATTCTTTCTTAAAATATGTTTGTCTCTTTGAATTCGAAATACCAAGCGCGACGATCGAAATCTTCGAAGTTTTAAACAGAGAAGGAATTTTCGCAAAAATTAATGAATTATTTATTGAACGTTTAATTTTCGGATCATTTCTTTTCTGTTTTAAATTTAATTCTACACATCAACACTTCAACTTTGTAGTAACAGTTCAGTTTTAATAATTATTTTATATTCGATCATTCAAGACTCTGAAGAATTTTAAGCAGATAGAAGAATTTTAAACTTCAGAGTGAAATGTAGAAGTTAAGAAATTGTTTCATTTTACCATAAAAAAAAGTTATTAATTGAAAATTTTAATAGTTTCAATCTCTATTTCTGAGCGAAGAAAGAAACAGTGATCATTTAGATTGGCGTCTAGGCCGGACCTGGCGCAAGGGAAAATCAACGTCCGGCATTAGGCGCATTCAAAGCATTCCCTAATGTTTCACGCGAGGATTTATAACATATTTAGCGAGCGGTACCGCGATACATCGTCAGATAACGCCGGCGTCCGTAAGCATATGCGGCACACATACGCCCGTTGTTCGGAGATTTATGTGCGGCGTATGGAACGCGCCGTTGTCGCCATTGTGCCCAGCATTAGGTAACCTAACTGGCACTCCATCATCGCCGATATAATAAACCGCGAAGGAGGAAGAAAAAAAAAAAGAGATGCTACTCATGCGGAGATGTTTCTCCGTAAATCTTGTTCGTGGATAGTTGAAGTTTTACGAAACGGGTGGGTGTGGAAACGAAGGTGGCGAATTTTGAAAAAAATCTGGTTGTGAGATTAGGGTTGCGCAACATCTGCTTATATAGAATTGTAGGGCTTGAACGAAGTTTAATTACTAGCTTCAATAATTATTATTAAAACATTTTATATATATATATATATATATATATGTGTGTGTGTATATTATGTATACAAAAATCGACATATATGAAACGTTAAATGAAAGTTTGTGTTTTTTTTAAAGTCACTTGCCGAACCATCTCTTAATGAGAGATACGCCTATTTAAATTAAAATTACGTAGTATAACGACCGGTTAGTTTTGGAAGCAATTTTTTTCTCTCCTTCCAGAAACAAATTCTACTGAGAATTAATTTCATTATTTAATTGTACTAAAAATTTGAGATCACTAACAAGCACTGAATATCACATAACGCTACAGTCACGTCGTCAAACGCTGGAGACAATATGACGTCACAGTAACGTCGTTCTGTTTCTTTTCCGATACAGTGAAATTCCTGTTCCCAGATTCCTGCATCCTAAACATGCACTTACTATCAAGATCTAGACCGAGATCGAAAATACGAGTCCTTGCTCGCATAAACTCTAGATTAACGCGTGCCAAAAAGAAACATTGTTTGTTGCTCGATCGAGCAACGCAAACGCTATGTATGTTGTATTCGAACACAGTAGCCGATAATACGATCAAACGGTAGCGGCTGGATATGTGTTACGATCGAGCTAGTGCTCACGAAAAACGCTTGCTGTCGTGATGGTGAAAAGAACGGCACGGGCGCGGTCCAACGACGACGACGACGACGACAGCGACGACGACGACAGAGTCCACCACGGAGAACACGAGAATGCGGCAGGAATCTAAATAAGACACAATCGTGGCGAACAATCGCATACCGGTGGCGCATTGGAACTTTCTAATAAGCGCTTCTCGGCGCCATGCCGCGCTGGTCGGCCTTGCTAGGACTACGACATAGTCGAATCGAAACGGGACTGTGCTCGCGTTCAACAACCTGTTGCTCGTGACTTACTTGTCCCTCCGCCTCTACATAGTCGCTGGAGGAAATATCAACCCTCTATAATGTGGTCTAACTGTAGTGTAAACAACATTTCAGAAAACGTTGACCCATTTGCATCACGACTTAGATTTCATGACTCAAATTCCATACATCCGTGTGTATTACAATGTATTAAATCAAATATTTTCTATTTTCTATTAATGTTAGTACTAATTGGAATATCAAAATACGAGGACTTGATCTACATAACCTCGATGCAGTTCTACAGATTTGATTTATGATATTTATACTTTTATTATCGATACTTTTATCAAATTACAATTTTATAGATAGCTTGTTCAGACTATAGCTTTTATGCGCAAATATATTTAATTAAGTTTTGTAACATTTATTATTTAGATGTATCGTACTGTAAATTTGATCTGGGTACATAATCTTGATTCAATTTTGTTAATTAATTACAATTTTATGGATGGTTTGTTTAGATTATAGATTTTCCACGTTTTTATTTCTACAATATGATGAAACTGTATTTCACTCTGATTTGTTTTATTAACCCTATGCGATATCACGTCAGACGTGCCTTGAGAGCTCTGGAGAGAAATAGCATTGTCAATCTTCGTATAAAGGTTTGAAAAGGCAAACCGAAGTAGCGATAGAGATTGATAGGATGAACGTTCACGAAGTAGCGTGATTCATGGTCTTTCAATGAAATCTCAAGTGTAGTATGATAACGAGAGAAGCAACAGGAAGGGTTATACAGAAAAGGAAATGGAGGGAACTTGTTTGAAGTGATTGAAGCGTCTGAAGTATTCGAACTCCTGCTCTTACTTGTTGAATGTCCTCACATGTGGGGAACAATTCCATTCAATTTTAGAATTTTCAATTTTAGAAAGTTAAACGTCAAATCTGTTATTAAGATATTTTCTTTGCACGAGTTTTAATTTTCTAACGCATTATTTTTCTCATTTCTGCTAAAAATTAATTCTGCAGTACTACTTTAATTCGATATATTCGTAAAATTGACTTTAATGACTTTACGACCTGTTTATAACTTTTTATTTCGTGTTTTTGCGTTCTTTAGCTGATCAGAAAGTTTTCTAAGATACGAGATGAATGGAGATTTACTTTCTATCAATGTACCTATTATTATACTTCGTAGATGAAACAAATTTCTATTTAGATTCCATTTTTATTTTTTTGTTATAAACATATATATATATAAATATATATATTTTGTTATAAATATATATATATATATATATATATATATATATCTTATAAAAATATATATTGAAATCCGGAGCATGAAAATTCATAGTTTAGTCTGTGATAAACTTTATGACACTTATATAGAATTGGATGTGCTCTAAAAACAATTAGGTGTGCTCTATAGTGTACCACTCAATTGAGTCACAAGGAATCGTGTATCAGACGCGATTATTAATTTCCAGCCGAGTCACTTAACAGATGTTAAGTGAATTTTGATAGATCGTAATTCTCGCGCTTGATGTTTAATTAATAATTCAAAAAAATCTCAATGTATCCAACGTTGTACGAAAATTTCGGCGCCGGGATAGCCTCATTCGCACTTTATAATCGCGTGGCGAATGCAAATGTGAAACAGCTGGAAGATGACTGGTGATCCGGGATCGGGTTCCACTGGTTTCGAGGCTCGCTTAATTGAATTTAAGAGGTCTGGCCGTGACTGTGCAAACAGTGGAGCTGTTGGATGTCTTACCGAACGAAATTTCACTTGCTCGATTAGACATTATCTTCAGTGAATTTATTTTAAAGGCAAACTTCGTTAATTTCTACGCGACCTTCGCTTTCCTACGTAGGAACACCTTGCATCACTTTCACCGTTTTCTCGGCCCTCGTTCGTTGCTTGTACTAATTTAACGCAACACGACAAATATGAAAGAACGGTCATTTTTAGTATTTCTAGTTTAGTTGTAATTTTTAATCAATAAACTGGTTGAACGAATTAATTGCAAAATTATTCGTTTATTACTTTAAACTTTATCATTCTGTGGAGATAAGAATTTAATAAGATAAGAATTCGTAATTGAGCATTTCGGAGTTAATCATAAACTTGAATTAAGAAATATCGTTGAAGAAAGAACCGCTTGGTAAGCGACTTGAGAAACGCTGCGTCAAGTTAACGATATAAGGCGTGGCTGCCGTTTTCCAGCGAGATCACGCGAAAGGAGAAAGATTTCCGCGATAATTTGATATTTCAGCCAAGAAACATAAACGCGAGTCGCTGGCACAGCTTGACATTTTCTCGTCCACGCGACATGTCGGCCTTTTTCACGCGACCAGCTCGAACATTAGCCGAACACACGTAAGCCCCACTTGCTCTTCCCTTTTCCGACGCAACCAGTTCTCCGATGTTCGATAACACGAGTCATCATCGTTTTCATAAGTCATCCACCTTTCTTTTTTCATCCTCCCTCCCTCCCTCCCTCTCTCTTTCTCTCTTTCTCTCTGCCTTCGAGATCGATAGACCTTAACGCGGTTAAATTGTTTTTCGAACTGAAAACAAAGGAGAAAATAAAAAGAGAGAGAGAGAGAAGGAGAGACCTGCAGTTCAAAGCTTTTTAAACACCTCGCACGAGCGCTGTTTTCGATTTTAATTATCGACAACAAGTTGAAGGGATAAAAGGCAGAGAGACCCTTAACGTTGTTTATGGAGAACCGATTAATTGCAGTGAACGACCACACAGGCGGTCGAGCAAAAATAATCCTGCAATTATGCTAAACCATTGTACGGTATCGACCCGAGACTACCCATCATCGTACTTTGCCCTTCTCGTACAGCGATTCTGGATTTTCTGCGATCTCACGTTGCGAAACTTCACTCCGTCATTGCCCATCGTGCGTTCCTTTCTTTCCGCCCTTTGTTTTTTCCCCCACGTCAGCGAATTTTTACTCGCGTTGCCAGATGTCTTTGGAAAAGTGATTTTGTCGATTAAGAAAGCATTTTGATACATGACATGATGTTACACTACGTTATATGCAAAATATTAAATATTATAACGAGACTTGTTCTGTCAACTTTCGACACATGATATTTTGTACGAAAATAAAGATAGCAGCCAATTAGCTCATATTATTCGCTGTATAATTCACAATTTTATCACGTAGTTATGCAATAAGTAATTGCACATCAAATGATAACGATTGCCCAGGTTCCACCGCGTAGACACCCCATCGTGACTACGTCTTAATCACTCTTCTTTTACGCATAAAACGTAAGTTGTATTTAAAAAAAACTTGATTGAATATTGAATCGTGAAATGCATTTCAAAGACTAGACTTGTATGTTTGTATATACGTTTTAAGATATAGATATTTTACTTAGCAATCTGTAAAATGAATTGCTCATGAAATGAAGTAAAATCAGATTCTCTTCATATACGAGTTATCATAATTATACCTTGAAAGAAGAAGACTTTAATCTAATAATGAACACGTTCAACTACTTACTTACGAAACAAATTATTAGCTATCGGTTGATCTTCTAATTTAAAAGAAGGAAAAAAATAACTAAACGTATCGCCAATGCTACAAAGAATGCTTCGTAGTAATCATAAATACTTAAAAAAATTTAACAAAGAACAAAAGAATTTAAATAAAGAATTAAATATCTCTGATTTTATGATTAGTTTTATGTTGAATCTTATTTCAAAAAATTCGAAACATTATTTATATATTGCGTAATCCAAAAAAGTAATAATATCTCATCGTCGTCAAATCAGCTAGAATTCAACGAACGTTCGACGTTACTATAAGTCCAAACGCTCTTAAACGAAAGATTCCGGCGATCCGATTTCTCGTGACTCTTTTTCTTTTTTCTTCTTTTTTTTTTTTGTGGCAAAATAAAACACACTTTCATCTGGGCTCCTTTGCCCAATTACGCGGCGCAGCGTCCCGATTTTACGTTTATATCAGTAGTTGGTAAGTATCTTTCGTGGCGGACGAAGCGCGCACGCCATAAAATGGCGCGTTGCGTCGTTTCCTCGACACTCGTATTCATTCACCATGGAATTTATAGGTTCTTTTTAGACCAGGCGATAATACAAGACCAGGGCTTATGCATTCCGGTCGTCGATAGAATTTTTATTGGGTAGAAAACGTTCCGTTTCCACTCGTGCACAGCTGCGACACGTCCTTCCAGAGTCTCGCATTGGAAAAAAAAAGGTACGTGACGTCACACGATGAAGAGGAAGAGGCGAGACGTTTTCAGTTCTTGGCTCGTTAAAGCGTCCCGGACACCTGTCATTAACCTTTTCCCGTTGTTCGGAATTTATCGCATTCGAGTGAATGTCGATTCGTTCGATCGTAAATTAATAATCTTCAGCCGGAATGAATAATTCAAGCGGGACTAGTTTCTTTCTCTTTATGCTCTTTAATGTTAATGTTTAACATTAAAGTATCGTGGGCTTTCTGTTCTACAGGTTTACGAAGCTAATTTGTTCTACTTGTGCATTGGTGTATTGTTGTATCAGCCGTGATTTTCAAATCGCAGATATTTTTCTCGATCGACAGCGTTACGACTGGCAAACAGTTTCTAATCGATTACACTAACTGAATAGATAATCGAGGGGAAAATTCCGAATAGAATTAACTACACTTCGCGACGTCTTTTTACGTGGAATTGAATTAAGTAGCCTTTGTGAAGTCTTTTAGAAAACGAAGTGCTGGATTATGATAAGCACACTGGCAAAGTGTTCGAGCACCGAACTTATGGTAACTCTCCAGACATCTTGTACATCACAAATACCACAAAAATGCTAAATGTTCAAGTCAAGACCAAAGACACAGCTCGACTCACTCTAGCGATAAGAAGTTCAGTTTTGTGCCTGAATTTTTACCGGATAGTAGCTGAAACTACTCACTACCAAAGGAGAAAATAGAGCCTCGACTTAATTGACAGTAGCTGCACTCGAGCGGTCGGCTACCTAGCGTCCTTATTATCGTTAATTTTAATTAGAGGTTACTGCCGGGTCCGCAGCGAAAGATACGCAGCGATCACGGACAGCAGCGGGATACCGGGAAAGAAGAACAGGAGGTTCCCAAGCCGCGCGAGCAGACGCGAAAAAGGACACGCCGGCTGATCCTGATTATAAACGACTGGCCCCGCGTTGGACGACGATGTCCCGCCGCGAGAGAACGTCCTCGAGGGCCGCGACGACCGGTCGAGATTCCGAACAAGACGATCGTCCACGCAGATGGGGCCGAACCGACCCCCTGCGTGAATCTTCGACCGCGAGATATCTGATCCCCGCGGCCGAGGGACAGCTCCCGGTTTCGTGCGAGTCGGCGCGATGTGAATCCCCGCGGCGAATCTAATTTCTCTAATTTCGACTCGCGGAGGTTTTCGCGTCGATGTTTCCCGCCAGCCGTGATCGACAGATGTTTCGATCTCGTCTTTGGTTTAAATCGATTCGTCGGCGATGTTTATTGTCACGAAAGTACGTGACACAATTTGATGAAGTATGTTCCATCTAGTTTTGTCAGCAAAAAAACGACGTTGATTAGACGCGGATTCTTGTATGTTCAAAGTAGAATACATAGCATTATATTGTATCATGTAAATTTCAGAATACAGAATACTATATAAATTTTAAAAGAAATTCATATCTTTATAAATTTGTAGATCCAGTCATACGCAGATACGTTTGAAATAAAAGGTCACTTCTAAAAGTCCTAGGTGGCGTGTTGATTTTTACAAATTTCCAAATGTCAAAGCAATCGATGCAATTGTACTTACTTCTACGTTCGTTACACATATACTGTTCATTATATAGTATCTTGAAGATGATTACATCAGACATAAGTTTGTGCTAAGGTATAAGTCCTAGCGCGAATGTGTCCTAATTACACTCAGTTTTCGAAATAAATTTGCTCGTTTTTACAAGAAATTAAACGCAAAAATTTGCCACACGTTGAAAAATGAACTCGTCAAATTCAGGATCGTCAAGCTACTCGACTTTCTTCGCACGATCCACTTAACTTTCGAATTCCTTCGCCTCCCTCGCAGACGCTGGGGACGGCATTCGCTGCAGGGGATTCGTCGCGTCGGACAATTAAATCGTTTTAATCGTCCCACGTAATTGGACGGAATTAGTGATGCCGTCCATCCGAGAACGGACTCAAACACCCTGATTATCGTTGGTCGCCCGGGCCAAATAACAGAGAGATAAAGCAAAGGTTCTCTTGTCCGGGTACGGACAAATGGAAAGGAGCGAAAGAAATAGGAGTGTGGCGGCTCCATGAAAAAGAAAAGAAAAGAAAAGAAAAGAAACAAAGAAAAAGAAAAGGACTGTGGAACAGAGGGGAGCACTTAACGGAATACGTCCCGGTGATTATTGGCTGTGATAATGATCGAGTCGCTGCGCGTTGTCTATGGCGTGATTGCAGGTCGCAGTTCTGATCCTTAGGCCATCTGCGAGGGTGGTTATTAAGAGCGACCGGTTCGAACGGGGAACACCAATGACCGTGTTGCTTAGAGATGCGACCGTGGTATCCCTGGCACGTATTACCATTCACGTTCGTCACGGTTTGATATTGTCGAATTACTGGCGTATTCGTCACGGTTCGGTATTGTCAAGACCAAACTTTCTTCACGATGTCGGGAGAAAGATGTCTTCTTCTTGGTTCTAACGATAGTTTGTTCTTTTACACACCAATTTTACGTAATTTATTATCTAGGTAACATGTCCGTTAAATTTGTTCAAATAAATTATACATTTCACGGTGCTGCTGTACGAAACGTGATATCGGGAAATATTTCTCTTCGAGTGACTCGAGTGACAGAACAGCTTAATCGGACGATTAAATCTGATTTAATGTAAATCAGAGATTGACTATTGTAAAATGACGATAGATTACAAAGCAATAATGAACTACTACCTAGACAGCTTCATTTCTTCTCGTGATTAAAACAACTTGATTGAGAATGACCACGGAACTTGTTAGTAGAACACGATTTGTTCCAAGACTACAAAACTATGACAAACTATTTCGTACACCTAGACACCTCCTTCCCCTGTTTGCAAGGAAACCGACGTATCTCCAACGCAAGTATAAACTTCATTAATAACGTCGCGCATCGCGCGGACGAGGGCAGCTAACAACTCGCTAATCCCCGACAGGAATCCGCTCGGAGTCAGTGTTTACACGCTGATGATTTCCGAGGGCTGGAATACATTCCGCTGACGGGGATATTTAGCCCGACGGGGGTATTTACCCTCGAGAGACAGCGTAATGGGGCGGCAATTAGACGGCGAACGATTAAAACTGACCCTTAATTGGCCACGATAGAACGTGCGCCGAACTCGCGCGCCTCTTCATCCCTCCTGAACGATTGCGACGATTCTAACTCTTCTTCGTTTCTACTCTCGTCGTTGGTCGATCCTTCTCCGTTGAACGTTCAGTCGAGACGAATCCGTTGCTTGGTCTCCTCCGCCTGCCAGCCCGCGGCGATAAATCATGCGGGCTCATGCAAGTAGTAACTAGTAACCGATTCGCGTTTGTACGACTCCTGTGAGATATTAGCTATTACGGAGAGTTATGGCGCGGTGCCACCCTCACCCTGTGGCTACGTGGCCCCGGGAATCACTGTGATCGACCTTGATTAATTGCGACGCGAAGATTGCCGCTCGTAGTCGCGCTGAGCTTCGTATTCCAGTGACGAATGCTTTTAATTTGAAGCAATGATAATTATAATATCTCCTTCTTTTCCTTTTTTTTTCTAACGATCGAGAAGAACAAAGAACGGGATATATTTTGAGTTGTTAAATATCTACAAAATACAAATATTGTTTGATAGTAGACTAGGATGTTTTATATACTTGTGAGAAATTGATACATGCAAGAATGCATAGAATGCATGTAAAATTGCACGAAATGTAAAAATATATTCATCGAATTTAGCCTATTCGATTTTATTCGAAGTTAAATTAAACATCGTAAAACTAAGTATTCTATTACGAATTTATTATGATGATTAATAAATGAAACAAATCTCTGTATAGACCCTTTAATTCTTTTCGTAAAATAATGAATTTGCATAAATGTCGGCTGTCCATTTATCAGAATCGCTTGCATCAATCACAGGAGTTCAATAATGAATAAAATAATCCGTGTATAATAAAATTAAACGACTTGCAAGACAAATATCTTTGCGTTTGAAATAACCCTATCTTCGTTCGTGAGAGGTGTTGGAATATAGAAAATTTATAGTCACGATTTCTGTACATATAGATAATTACTATGCGAGTGCATTTTGTTGTGAAGATTTCCTCTTTCCCATTATAAATGTGCATAGTGATTCATATTATCCTTAATGTGTTAAATATACACATATTAATGTATAGGATGCTTAGGCAATTGTTTCGCGTCACAGCTTGTTTCTACGTGTAATTGGAAAATAATGAGTAGAGTTTAAAGATGAATGGTAAATAAGCACGTAGAATCATATATCTTTTGTAAACGCAGTGATATACATACATGTGTAGTTAATAATTGTATCATTATCATAACCCTGCAGCCGAAAGGAAATCTAAGTATTTTTCTGTACACAAGATCACGAGGAGAAACTTCTATCTTATGTAGGTTAATCACAAGGAAACTAGTATATTCACCTGTCAAAATTAATAGAATAAATGGACAATGATAAAAATTCTAATCGTTGCTGATTTCAACAAAAAGGTCATACGTCTCAAAATCAATTTTGCAAGTGTATTAATGCAACACACTGAAACAAATAATTCCAACATTTTATATTTTACAATTTTTATCTTTTTAACCGCTGATGATTAATCAAATTCTCTGATTAATCTGTAGCTTTATTAGGTGTCAATAAGTCATAAATTATTCTACGATATATTTTGCTTACGTTAATTAAAACTATCGCCACTGTACGTTAGTTTCCACGATTGAAGGATTAAATAAAAACGAACATCGAATATTTCAACTTTGCCAAAGAAGGCACTTTCACAAGGCTGAAGCTTCATTAAAATCTATCAAAAGATAGTTTTTATCCATGTTTTTCCATAAATTCGCGAAATAATTAATTCTCACACGATGACAATATTACGGGGCTGTTATTTTCTAGCCAGTTCCAGCAACCCTTTTTCTTTTTTTTTTGTTTGCTAATCTACCGTTTCATTTCGTGACGGTGACGCTACACGAACAGAAGTAAATTAACACCGTGATGGCCATCCGTCGTAAATTCATGCAAATACTTTTGCAAAAATACCTATAATAATCTCGACCCGTAATCAGCCGTTGTTTCCTTTTTCTCTCTCTCTCGATCATTAAATTCCGTGTTGGTTTCGTCTTTTCGTCTGCTCGGCCATCTGTTTATCGTTGCTCGTCACGCGACGATCTTGCTCCGCGCTCTTAATCACCGTGTTTAAAGACAAAGAAATCCGCTTTTTCGCGGAAACGGCGGCGCGTGGTGATTCGAATAGGTGCGACGAACGAGCCATCACGCCATGAAATTATACGTGTTTCGCCGTATTATATGTCCCGGTAATTACATTCTTTCGACGGTGATTTCGCGTTTTTTGTCAGTTGCCGGTTAATAGCGAGCTTAAAAGCGAGTTTAGAATTTCTAATGCGCCAGACGAGTTTGTGTAAGTGCCAATCTTGAGAGAGGCCGCAATAACCCTGACTCTTTTATAAACTAAATTTAATTACACGATCTCCATGTCTCATTATAGTGTTCGATGTTCTAATCGCGTTTAATGGATCTTCATTTATTTCTCTATCATCTGAAGAAACGTCCCTCGCTTTAAAGTCTCAGATCAAATAGTCTTAGTAGTAAGTCTTGCAAAACTACTGGAGGCACTCACTATCTGATAAAAGAATGTTTGACATTTGATATTTTATACAAGAGCGAAAGTATAAAATAATAATATTGAATTAATAATAAAGAGCGTTTTAAAATTTTGGAGCGAGAGTGTAGTTTTTTAAGACAATTCGATAGTATTTTTTCTGCTTTAACTTAATCAATTGATTAATATCTATAGCTTTTTTTTTTGAAGAACAAATTAACACTTGGAGTGTGTATCACAAATCCATTATATTTATACGACCGATAAATCTTGTCCAACGCAATCATTTTCACTAATTCAATCGTTTCCTCCAATATATAAATTCATTGTTCTGACAAATTTTTAAATCATTTTTGAATTAAATTATGATTTGAACTAGCGTAGAATGTTCATGTAACCGAACAACTTCGCCAGTTATTCTTAGCGCGGTATTAATTATTCAGCTCGAAAGGCTCGAGAAAAGAGAAAAACAAAATAATATTACGTTCATATGTCGCAAGAAGAGAGAGAGAGAGAGAGAGAGAGAGAGAGAGAGAAAGAAAGAAAAAAATACGTCGAAAAACGTGTGCGAAAGACGTCGAAAGAAGCGACAGAAGAGGCGAACGAGCGAAAAAGCGCATGGCTGTTGCGGTCGTTGAAATCCCCTGCGGTCGCTGAACGTTCGTTCGTCTACTAACACAATTGGCCGCGCGGCGTTTTCTTCCATCGCATTTCATTCTCCGGCAGGTGATCGTGTCTCTGGCGTGGCGCCCCCGGCTTCGACCCCCGGTGATTACGAATTTCTGGTTTCGTCGTTTAACCACTGCTGGTGCTGGGACAGGGAAGCAAAGGAGGACGAGGACGAGGACGAGGACGACGACGAAATCATCTTAAGCGGCAAATTACACGTATGCTAAGTGGCCACGATTCAAATTATTATTATCGTCATCATCCCCCGGCCCTAGCGGACTCGCCCTTCCGAGAATGATTACACGCGCTCATCTTTCTCTCTGTTTTTTCGAGGTCCTCTTCTCGTTTCGCCCCGTCCCTTTTCTCATTTGAATGCGATCTTCACTGACAGCGGTGCGCATGCATTTAACGGCGGGCTCGCTCTCCGCTGAAAGAGACAAACGAAGATTGAAATGATACGGAGTATCCGAGGATTAATTCGGGTTGTTATTAATTCTGATTCGCAGAGAGATGACTGACAAAATAACAAGTGCGTTGGAATTCCGTTTGTGCGAACGCCATTTATTTCAATTAAATTTTAATCGGTGTCCAATTAAGTGAGCTGTTGTTTGAATTCATTTGTTTAAACGGAGAATTGTTAGTGAAGAGAGTCGGTAGACTTCTGTCGTACGAATTGTTTCTTTCGCCACAATTTTTGTCACATTTACGTTTAACAGTATTCTTCTGTTCATTGGAACAATGAACGAATAATAATCGTCAGATTGATTCTAAATGTGAGAAAAGAATTTTTTGAACATATTCAAGCTAAGGATGACAGTTGTGAAAAGAATCTTAATTTTTTTTAAGCCAATTGTGTAATCGCTAAATGCAAATACACGCTTCTAAGATATATTTAAAAGATTGAATCTGAATTCTCGTTAATAAGAACAATGAATGATGTAATTGGAACAAGTGTTTAGTACAAAAAAAAAAATATATATATATATATATATATACATCAGTAAATAAGTATCAATTTTAAACTTTTTTCATTTCATTCTAATAATCAGAGAATTCCCAATTATCCCTAAATATCAGTAAAGCTTTCGAAAAACAGATTCCAACAGCTAATTGAAAGAAACGTCGAAACGGAGAACCACTGCGGGAATGATAGAGTATACAAAGCAATCCCCGCGTTCGAGCCGAATTGGAGGCGATTCCGGTAATACGTTATTAATTTGAATGCCTCACGTCCGATGAATTATTTAACGGCGCGATTAGCCTAATGCGCGACGTATCCTCTTCTATCACTACACTGAAGCGACGTTCCGCGCCATGATCGACAGGCAGTAACATCGACTTTGTTTACGCTTTTCGATCCTTCAAATTTCCTTCCCACCCTTCAATTCTTTTAATTGCGAGAGATTGTATTAGCTGAACGATACTTCCCGGAACCGTGACCGCTTGATTATTGTTATTACGCATCGGAAATTGAACGCGTTTCGCCTCGAAAATTCTACCACCCGACCCGAGGAATAGTTCGCGGCACGTGCCAATTACTTCATCCATTATTGTTCACTCTTCAAGTCTCTCGATCTTCGTCGATTTTTATTATCATTTAGTCGAATAATTTACGCGTCGAGATTATTTAAATTATCGAAGAGAGACGAATTAGATGACGTTTATATCGTGAATTATAGATTCCTTTACACGAATTTCCTTCTTCTTCAGGTTTCGAACTTCACGTGTCGATTAATCCCTCTATTATTCGCTTCTAAAACCTCTCAAGTTTCGTTCTATTGATTCTTGTCATTCTCTGAATTGAATAATTGAATAATTCAAGCGTCAAGGATATTTAAATTCGTACCTTCGGAGTAAAACGAATTGCAGAGTTTCTTACATAGGCACGCGAGTATGTATCTCGCGAACTATTCTTTCATCAAAGAATAACAAGAAGGTTAATATCAAATCTGGTGAACAGCGGGATAAAAGAACAATTCTTTCGATTTTGCTGTAGCAATTGCGACTTATTTTGCATTAATTATGTATTACACGAATAAGATTAAAAGATGAGAAAGATGTTGGATCAAATCAAATACGTCGAAGTAAAGGATGGTCAATTGATTCTTCCCAAAGAAATGACATCTTCTTCGTTTTCGCATGAATATTATCCAGCAACGCTCGTATATTCCCGTTTCGGAACATTTTTCAGTGAAAAATTCTTTTAAACTTTGACACTTTGGTATTTTCTACAATGGCACCCTTCGATTGTCCATCATCTCGGACAGTTTTCAGTACCTGGGGGGGAGTTCATCTAGAGATCATCTCAACGGTCGACACTCGGCACGAATCCTCGAATTACCGGCAGATGCCGGAGGTTCTGTGTCGTTCTTGAGCGTCTAGAACGTAACATTGCAGGATCGTCGCAGCTCGGGGGGCATTCCTGAACTGTCTGTGCGGTGAACGCGCCACGGTTCCAGCCAAAGGATGGAATTCCGATCGTAGGTGGTGTGCTTCCGAACGAGAAAGAAAACCGTCTCTGTCCTCGGGGACCGACCGGCCGCGTTTATCCATTGGCGCCCCGGCAATTAGGGTGCCTGGCCCGCGGTGAGGATTTCGAGGATATCTGTGAACCGCGGACCGACACAGGCGAGTTCGTCGAATCGACGGATGCCGCCGCTTAAGAATCTCGTGGGTGGGTCCCAGCCTCGGGACCAGCTTGTCCTCCGGCATTTTCGAAGACCTCGCCCTGATTCGTGAGTATTAGGACACCAGCTGGTCTCGTATCGACTATCGTCGTAATTGACATTGCCCCAAATTAGTGGGCGAACGGACGACTGATGTAGACTCTGTGATCGCGTTAGGCTTGAAATGTGCAATGAGTGGACTGCGAGTATTTCTATACGTTTGTGGGAAATTTGAGGATGCAGAAATACGCAGGACGCATGTAATGTGCGCAGAAATATACCAAATATATTTGAATATAGATACCAGATGGTCATGATTAATATAAATTATTGTGCGATCGAATCGGTTTGAAATGTGTTACAAGTAGACTTGCGAATGTTCGTGCATTTCACAGGAAATTAGAAGATGCAAACACACATATACGTATACATCGAGGCAATTGTTCGAGTTTCTTCTCTTCGTTAGAGTATGAACTAGAGATTCACTTCTTCGTCCTCGAAATTCCAGCAAGAGCTACAAGAAGATAATTCTTTAAAAAATCTCAATAATTTTCAGATTTACCTCATCTTTTAATACTATCGTTTTGATATAACTACCAGGGACGTTTCCATTGTTATCGTGGTCCATTTTTATTAAACTTTTAACGCAATCTATTCACTGAAGCGTTTACCTCCCATAATGCTGGCTCCTTTTAATTTCTCGATGGGATACGAATTTCATTCTCGCGAAATTGCCGGTTCCACAACTCGACGACGTAATGAGGGTTAAATGAAAGGATGAAATGAACTAGAGCACCGGTTCAGGGAATCTTACGGTGTAGCAATGGCGGTTTGACCGCGTAAACAATGCGGGTGGAAGATTACATGATTGCCCAGTGATTATTGGAGATTTTCGGAAAATCGACGATCTAAATGCCTGGGGATCCTCTCGTCACTCGAGCAAGGTAATAGGTTTTATCGCTCTGATTACATCTATTATTGAAAAAACCCGGAAAGCTGATCAACGTTTCTTTGATCGTGCCGATCAGAGAATTTATTTAGCGAAGCTCTTTTGCTTTTAACTATCGATGACGTGTCTCAAACAGATTTCGAGATTCTCAATTTTTTCCCCTATGTAACAGAAGATAGTAATTTGTGAGATTTTCTATAGTAGTTGGAAGCACTAGTCGTAGCAAAGTGAAAAGGACGTACCACGTACTGGAGAAACGCTCATCGTTTTAATAACGTAAATTTTATTGTTTAAATTAGACGTGACAGTATTATGTCGTATCTACAGGAAAGTACAAAGTTATAAGTTATGCTATATGTATACCATTATGTATATATATATTATATATATATATATATATATTTATATTTATATTATGATACGGTAAATTATCGTACGAGATAGCGAAAAGATTTGTTTTCCTCATTTTACTTCAGCGTTTTGTAACAGTGTTTTTTTTTTTTTTTTCGATGGGATGAAGATATTTCTCGAGGATCGTTGAATGATTTTTAATATCTCGTAATAGGTGGGTAGACAGACAGAAAGAGTGGAGGATAATGGAAATGGGGGAGAAGTCGAGGGATGGAGGAGGACACGAACAAATATAAAAATAAGTGCGAATCGCCGAAAGCAGTCACGACAGAAGGCACGACAAATTGCTATACGGAAGCAGATGCTCGCACGCGTTCTCGCGGACGCTTCGTTTCTTTCCCTTTTCTTCCCTTCTAACCAAGCTCTTCATCGATTAATCGCAAAGAACGCATCCTGCGCGTCACGAATGAAACGAAATGATCGATCGTGAGGCAGCGTCTCGTGCAGGGAAACGGAATATCACTTCCGTCACGAAACACGATGACTTTCTTCTTCTTTCTTCGATTACAGTCGAATCTCTCGTACGTAAGACCTTACTTTTCGAATATCTTCATGCTTTGTCACCAAGATGGAACGTCTGCTAGGAGCAGATGATCTAGCTAGCCGTTCTGTGTCGAATATTACGATATTCATTCAAAAAATAGAGGTTCGCGTAAAGGATGATATTCTAGTTACCAGCAGACATTCCGTTTTGATAGTAATATTAATATATTTATTCGGAATACAGAGGTTTACGTAAGGAAGGCACCACTGTATTCACTTCTCAGATTGCTTAAAGATAGCGTTCCCGTAACTTTGCTACTTCTCACAGCATTAGTTCCACTAAACCGTCTTTTTTCTCTTTTGCATTCAGGCATGTGCACGTAAAAAATTTTCCGGTGCGATTTATAATTGTTAGATGCGCGGATGATTTACGGGCATAAAGAGACAAACGATGCTTGTTAACCCCTAAGTGGTATCATTTCAGCTTTGGCAATTACAATTTAAGCTTCACTTACTTATTAAGTTACTTGATTCTGGAATTTTCAATTAAATTTGATTTCATTATTACATTCTCTATCGTGAATTATTCAATTCTGCAATTTTTAATTTCATTTCATGTTATTATTGACTTCCGTCATCACGAAGAACGTCGAATCCCAAAGTAGATCACTTAATTTTGAAATTTTCGATTTGAATCGATTTCGTCGCTAATCTCTATCAAAGGGAATGAGAAATAAAATGAAATACGCACAATTCCAACAATCTAATATAATGATAGTACTTAAGGGTTAATCTCCGTCTTGAAACGAAAACGAAAGGAGAGAGACACGATTATGCTTGGCGCTTGATCAGGCGAATAAGTCGAAGAAACGTGCGCGTTATATACAAGAAAAAAATGCGATTCGTTTCGTCGCCGGTGTCACGAGCAGCGGCGAGGCTTCCTCCCTCTTTTTCCCCAAAATTTTCTAGGGCTAATCAGACAGCTTTGGCGATTGCGACAAGCGATAACGTAAACCGTAAAGCTTCCTCGTCCGCGACGCTTATCGTGCTACGTTTATCGCGTCGTAACGGAACTAATCAGTTCCATCGTTCCGAGTTTTCCCGACACCCTCGGAAGAGAATTCTGTTTTCCTCGTCGTATCGTCTTGGTAAAAAATAGCGATTAATAATGAGCGTACGTATATGTTCCTCTTAATATGAAATAGATATCTAATATATTATAATATGCGTAACATGCAAATATTTGGCGTGACTTCGGGGGATCGATAAGACAGGGACGACGATTTATTTATTTTTTTTTTTATGAACAAAAACGCTTTGCGAACGATTTAAATAAAAATAGAAAAGAGAACATGGACCAACAAAAAGAAAAAAAAATTACGTAAATTTTACAAATATTATTTGCAGGGATATTGCTGCTAAAAAATTTGAAACGCGTTAAAACTTCAAAGAAAAATAAATAAATATTTTGTTCGTGATATTGTGTTTTTCGTACTACAAAGATTTCAAATAATTATATTCAACAATGTGCTCTTCTTTCTCGAGAGAGAGAGAGAGAGAGAGAGAAATATAACGAAGAGGCTTGTCTCGTCCGAAAAGTAATAAGAGAGAGCGTTCAAAATCTAAAACTTACGAAGGGCGGATTACGCGTGTATCGGGAGCACACGAGATTTCCGTCTCCATCGCTCTTCAATTTCATCACTAAACGTATGTACAAACCGGGATAAAACACACTACCGCGAAGAAACTCTATGAAAAAAGACAGAGAGACAAACGTTATATACGATGAGTCTATCAAGAAACACGCTCACGACGACAGTGTGTCGTCGCATCGTTTGTAAAATCTCTCGTTATAAAATTGTTGCCTTCAAAAGAAGAAAAAAGAAAAGAGAAACTTTGTGAACGATGTGTACGTTTCACCGTCGTGACTCGACTCGTATTAAGTATCTCCATTGACGATAGTTCTTCTTGTCGATTCTTCCGCAGTCTTATGATTCCTAACGGACGATTCGCCGTCGCCGATAAACGATTAGAACGATCTGGATACACTCGGTACGTCGTCTCTACGCGAAAATCCACTTTCACTCATTCTCGTTCGAGGCTCTCGAAGCGTGTAACCTTTACTTAGTAACGCGCGTTAACAATATTTTTCAGCGTGATTGTAATTGTTTCTCACACGTGTCATCGCGCGTTGTGTCTGAATCACGCTCGACCGAGCCTCACTGCAGTGCCTCAGGAAGTTTTAATTGGTCGTGGTTGAATTATACTCGAACGCGTGATGAACCTTTTCTTCCTGTTCCAACACCGCTCTGCGTCGATACATGTTCACGATCGCTCGTCCTCGCGTTTCCGGCGACGATCTTTCCGCTCAGATTTCTTTTGTGGATTAATAAAAGAGAAAATTTACGTTTCGCTGTTGAAAAAAAAAGAAAAAATTAAATTTAGCGTCGCTTGGATTGCTCTTTCGATTTCGTCTTTGTTATACATAGAAAAAGAAAGAAAATGATCAATTCGTGGTGTTGATTTAAATAAGCGGGAAAGAACGATCGTGATTGAGTATAAGCCTGATCGTTTCTGAAAGTAAGTGTAACGAATGCGTGTTATCGACGTTTTTAGACAGGCGGCAGAGCCCACAGAGTCGCTGTCTTGTCAGCGGAAGTACTGAGGAACGAGAATTCCGTCGGATGCCATCGACCGGAAATAACCTTGTCTTGGTGTTGCGCTACCACCACGCTGGGCAAGGGCATCGTTAAATCACCTGCAAATAAGAAAAAAAGATATTACTAGTACAAGCAATTCAATGTGCATCACTTTATTGTTAGACTAAATTGTACAGAATGTCTCAGTCTAAATTCAACTTCTTCTTTATTTTTAATAATACTAGAAAATATTCGCAAGTTGTGATGGAAAGCAGCATGATATTTCATGATATTCTACTTTTGAAACGATATCTCAGACATTTCCTCAGTCATCATCATAAAAAATAAAGAAAATATGTTTTATTATTTAGGGATTATAACTATGGTGACAATTCGTAATTATTTATGTAACTTTAGGGAGCAGAATAAAACGTATAAATAAATTTATTGCATTAAAGCTGGTAGCAGCAAAATACATCACAGAACATCACGTTACAGTACTATTAAAGAACTAATTAAATTTCTACCAATTAAATAATAATGATAATAATTCTAGAGGAGAAGTTATCGACTAAATGTCAATTCCAGAAAATAAATTAAATCTCTGCCAATTAAATGATAATTCCAGAGAAGAGGTCTCATTTCTATACCAATTTAGTCACGCACGATCCTACTAAAATAGCATAAATTTACCTATCCATTAAGGGTAGCATAAATTTACCTTGCAGATCAGTCAGAACGAGTTTGTTATCATAACCACCAGTGAGCAAGTAGTACGCAGAAGGTGAGAAGCGTATACTTCGGATGTCAGCAGCGTGGGGTTTAAAGCATTGCACGGTTCTGCCGCCCCGGATGTCGAAGAGGACGCAGCTGCTGTCCTCGTGACCGGATACCAGAAGACGTCCGGATGGATCGACGCAAAGCGCAGCTACCGGGCTGCCGACCTGCAACGGGATCAAATGCTAATCAGACACGCGATACTGATTCCGTTCCGATCTTACTTTAGGGTACGTCCGATAAAAATTCGATCCTGAGATGAAGGCTCAGAGAGAGAGAGACAGAGAGTGTGTGTGTAAACTAGAGAAAGAGAGAAATGCGATTTGTGATGGTGGGGAGAGATGATCGAGTGCGATTCAAAAAACGTGGGTCGAAATTTTTATCGGACGTCGGGCGGAAAAACGTAACTCAAACAACAGAAAAGTCGATGTCGTCGGTGCATGCTGGTTGCGTTATGAATTATAGAAATCCTTTCCGTATTGATTTACCAGTGATCAATATTAAATATTTTTTGGTTGACAATGTCGGATAAATTTGGAGATTGGAAATATATGACATCAATTGTGTCATATTCGTGGGAAAAAAATCGTATTCCCAGGGAAAGAATTTCCCCAATCAGGACCGATGACAGGAAGAAAGCACTAATTAAGAAACAGATTGACGAATCTGACGGTCGAGTCGAAAAATATTAAACCGTGGATAGACGGAATAAATTTAGCTTTTTTTTTTCATTTTATTGGTGCTCTTGAAATATTCTAAAGTGATCTTTCTTCGCGCGACGAGTGTGAGTACTCGTTAAACATATTAAACAAGTTACAATCTGCGAAACTAAAGCAGATGTTCATATATCATACTTTCATATAAATATTATATATTTAAAAATTATATCACTTTGTACTATACATCGTCAACAGGTTGTCTCGCAGAAAATCAGAAATTTTCTTAAAATCTACTGATATCACTCGACAACCAGATTCTTCGCTAAGCATTCTATAAAAGAACATGACCACCGTCGAAGAGGAACTGAACTAACCCTGCTGCCAGGTACCGTGGCTGGTGTGACCATGTTCACGCAACCTCTCGTTCGAAGATCCCAAAATCTGACAGTCTTATCCTGTGATCCACTGACGAACATTGCACCACCCCAATTGTAGAGGGTGAGCACATGGCCACTGTGGCCGCTCAGAGCTTGGAAAGGTGTGCCGGTCGCACAGTCCGTTACGTAGATCTTGCAATCGCCGGCACCTCCGCTGATCAACAGACTCGACTTGTTCGAGGTGTCCTCGAGGAAGCACAGATCGCGAACAGTACCGTCGTGCATCGTTAGCTCGACTTCTTGTCCTGAAAGAGACACGATATTATTGCGATTTGTTAATCAGATTCCTCAATCGGGAAATCTATCTTTCGTTGATTTCAATTTCAAATTGAATTTAATACATCAGGTGTAATACAAATGAATGAAGACGATTTGTATATTTTAAAAGATGTGATATGCATTGTACTTTTCACAGATTATACTAAATTATTCCGCAAGTATGGGAAATTCGTAAATAAGGAAATTTTTATATCCTCGAAATTGAAAATACGCGTAACAAATTAATTCATCCTCTCTCGTCGAGACAGATCGCATCGAAGTTTCGAAGAGAAAGTTTCTCGAGGTAATTGTTTTTTTTCTTTATTACGCAACAGTTATCACACTTTACGAGAGAGCAACAAGTAGGAAGTTGAAATTAAATGACAGACACATTAAGAGCAGTTCCTCAGAGGAATTAATGTAACAACTGTGAAAGTTCCGACAAATGTCTAAAAAAAATAAGATTAAGTAATTTTAGCAAAAAATTGAGAAATTTACCTTCGAGATTTGATGTATCGGCATTGAAACGCATCAGTTTGACAGTCTTGTCGTTGCTTCCGGTCGCCATTAGCTGTCCATCCGGTGTCCAAGCCAGGCAATATATCGAACCCTTGTGATGTTTCGTTCTCTTGAAGAGAACGGTGGGCTGATACGTCTGATGATCTTCTCTGAAGAAACAAATTCATTCGAACATCAGTAATCGCTACTCATCATTTTTCATCGAACAACTGGAATACGTTTGTTCCGTTTCATCGCGCAAGTATCGCTAAAACAACCCAGAGCGAATCATTCTAGCTTACAAATCGTTTCACTCTTGTCTACTTGTTTTTCATCCAACTTTCCATCTCGACGTCATAAATATCAACGTGAGTCTCTTTGATTTTATTAAACGATGTACACTTCGACAAATGCTTGATATATAAAATTGTGTTTCACTATAAATTCTCTATTATTAGGTTGTAAATTAAATTTCAGCATTCTGATGCATTAAGCACTAAGCAACGATTTATCATTAATATTCAAATATATTTATATTATATTATATTATAATAAGTATATTGTAAATAAATATATTTAAATTTTAATTTAAAAGAATATATTGGTGAAACAGATCTACCAATCGTATGAAAAATAGCTCAAAACATGATCAACAACGGACCAACGATATTAATTGTCTCAAATTTGGACCTTGTATTCGCAAATGCTATAAACGTTGAGAGAGACTTTTCTCAACGAACACGGCCATCTCACACGTGCAACAGCCTGGCGATCAAAATAATCATCGACATCGTTCTATCCAGCAACGGAACAAGATTCTCATGCGTCACTTTCCTTCAACCTCGTTTTACTCGTCGTTCCCAGCCCCGGCTGCGATTGCGCATCGTTCTTAATTAAAACGGAGCAACGCTTAACGCCGTGGATTCGCGTCTCGGTCGTGGAAACGAGGGAGTGGATCGTCGATGCGATTTTAAAACAGGAGCGACGCCGCTTTCACATTGGCCGCCTTTTTACATCGATTTTAATTAGCAGGCGAGTTTTCTTTTTCTTTTTTCTTTTTTCTTTTTTCTTTTTTCCCCAGTACGTTCGTCGATGGAACCTCGATCCTCGGCGCATCTCCTTCTCCCCATTTTCGTCCCTCTGTTTCACTTTCCTCGCGTGAAAAACGAGGATCGCGTGCTCGAAATTACCGACGGGCCGGCAATCACACCGCGGACGAATCGAACCGAAGATTCTCGATTGCTCCGTTACGATCGTACACGCGTCACTTTCTCCGCGAGGATTCTGCGCAACGTCGATAACACGCGGCTCGATCGAGGCGTTCGCGGTGAATTCGAAGAAGCAGAACTCGTGGAAATTGCGGGCTTCCTTTCAGTGAAATTGGAACGACGTTATAGTATAAAATATAATGTACGATAGCTGTCCGTTTTTTCTCGGGACATTTTTTAGCCTCCATGTTTGGACGAGGAAAACGTGTGGCGAGCTACTTCTTAGCCGGCAAAAAGAAGCGAGAAATGAAAAGTGAAATTTCACGGTTTCGTGAATGAAAGCTTGGTGATGTCTCAATTGGAATTGGCGAAAGAATTATGAGCCTAGGTAGGCAGGGGAGAGTAATTGCTTTAATTGCACAAAAATCCGCAGTCCACCAGTGTCAGAAAGAATTGTCACGGATAATTCTGTTACGGAACAGAACCGCGACCAACGAAGAAGCACGCTCTCGCTTATCAATCAACCGCTGTCAAGAGTCCGAGATGTTCATTACGTTCCAGATAGCCAATTTACACGTAGAGATAGAGTGAAACGGTTGTTCGTAGTCAGAAACACGGATATCTTGATCAGATGGATCGAAAATGACGGATACGTCGAAGATTCTGTATACGTTGGTCCTTCGTACTAGTTTATATCTCGTCCATTAGACAATCGGTCCTTTTCTCTGTCAACTCGAGTTTCGCGTTGATTGCTTCTTCTCGTCGATTTCGTACGAATTCTAAAAACGTGGAAGAAAGTAGCTGAGTAATCGAGGAATTTGTGTTTCGAGGAAAGTTCCGGGGTAGATCGAAAGGCTTTGGAGAAACGATTTCGAGGAAGAGAAGTTGGAGAAAGGTTCTGTTGTTTTCTGCCGTGTTCGAGGAAATGGCGTGTTTATGCATAACGATATACTTTTCGATTGGATTGCCGAACTAATGATAATAAGGAAGAGGTTCGCAATCGAATTTACGAGTAATTGAAGATCAAGACGGATATAACTGATATTTTATAATGTAGCATGTTATGAGAGTGTGATCTTGAAATTGCATATGAATAGAATTAAGATTACAAATAATTATACAGAGGAGGATTAATCCTGCAAGCAATTTTTAGGTAAAATTGCGAATTATAGGAGATTAGAGAGGGAGAAAGTAATCTTTAAGTTCTTTAAATGTAAACAGAGTTCAAATTATGAATTACAGAAAATTATATATTACAGGGGAGAATGATTCCACGTTGGAATTATTAAATTGGATATAAATAGAATTAAAATTATGAAAATTTTACACTGAATTTTTGTTACAATTCATTACAGGAAATCGGTATATGTTATTCAACATATTTTTCTTTTAATGTATTTTAAATATTGAAAAAATATTTATAAATTAACTTCACAGGTGAGTAATTTTGTAAAATTACAATTTCTATTCAAGGATTAGAAAATTAACAAAAATAACATTAATATACTTTCTTTTAATAATATTTAATATACTTTCATCAGATATTTACCACAATGTTTGAAATGTAAAATTCTTTTCTCAGAAATTCGTTTAAACTGTTTTTCTTACAACTTTCAAGAGTAATATACTTGAACTATTAAACTAATCTAATTTTTTGTAACTTAAGCAATAGATTATTCGTTTTACAAGGCAGAAATAACATACTTATTTATTATATTAAAAGTTGTTTACCTTGGCGAGGTCTTTGCATGTTATTGAAAGAATAAAACGAAACTGAAACGAGGTGAAGATCTGAGAAACCTGAAAATCCAGAACAGTGAAATTTTCGCTCGTACTCGAATGGAAAATTATGAAATAATTAAAAACATTACCAAGAAAATTTTACCTTTAGTCTAATTTACCAAGCAATTAGTTCTATTCTATAAAAAACATTGAACGGCCGTTGCCAACAATATTAATTTTCATTAGCAGATCGTTATGTTTATCGAATACACTTTCTAACCTAGAAACCTCCTCGAAGGTAACTGCAAAATCTTTCAGAAACACGATTTTCCTATCGGCTAAATATACCTACTTTTACTTTTCGCTGGAGTAAATTTATTAACAGGGTGTAGATATTTATGCAAAGTTAATAATTTTGTGAAGATAATTTAAAAAATAGTAATTCGATAGAGACTTGTTTTATCTATTGGTACTATACTGTGTTTTAGAATACCTACTGGAAATTATAACAATTTAAGATTGGATTTTTTAAATTTTGAAATTTCTCGTTAATTCTATTTTATTATCATTATCCTTGTCAGGAAAAAAGCCAAATACAAAAAATAATAAATTGATATTCAATGTTACATAAAAGTGATATATTCCTCATATAATTTAGATAAAAAACGTTTGGTGCATTGTCATACGGTTATTTTATGTGTTATGAACGATGAACTGAAATCATAGTCAGTGAACCGTGTCATCAACTAGAATGATAAAATACATAGTTCTGCTCTGAAATTTAGATTGAAATTTATTTAAAGGTGGACAGTAGGAGAGAGAAGGCAGACTGAATCGCGAAATAGCAAACAATAAAAGAATCGCATGAAGGATCGAGGGATGCTCCGTTTGGTATGAAGGCCTTCGTCGTTCGTTAAGTCAGCAGGCTTGCGTTAAATTAGCCCGCTCAACGACGACTCGTGTAGAATCGTATAAATATAGCGCTTTAGAGGATTATGATGATGCCGCGTCAATTTCTTCTCCTCCGGAGAAAATTAGCGAATTTAGCGCATCGTTTAAAAATAATCCTAAGAGACATTCTAAGAAATACCAAAAAATATTAACTCACGAAGAACTAAATATATAATAGTTTAGTTATAATGCAATATTACACAAATTTAATCTAACATCATTACTATAAAATATAATAAAATAATATTATCTTTTATAATAATAATATTTTTAATAATTCCTTTTTTAATTTCAGAAAATTACTTGCAAAAACTTAGATGGACGACAATGGTGACGAAAAATATTAAGCGAATTTTTGGAATATTTCTTTTCACATTAGAAATTCTAATTTAGAATAAATAATATTTTTCTGATCTTAATAACAGTAAATAAATCTTCAATTTAACTAAAAAAAATAAAAATAAAATAAAAATGTAAATTATTTTCCTAAAACTGAAAACGACCATAAAATACAGACAATGCTTCGTATTGTTTGTATTGTTTTTAAGCAATAAATAATTGGCTCGTTGAGAGCCATAGTTGTCGAATGTAAATTCGATTGAATACAAATCGCTCAACTATCGATGCGTGTTACGTTTAATTATCAATCGTTTCAGTCTTGTTAATACAACGATAATTTTATTAATAAATAATCCGCAATTTACGATGATTCTAGATATTCTAGCAACATAAATCACTCGTACCATTCACCGTTTCTTTTCTTCTTCACGCGAGCAAATGTAAATTTCGAAAGATTTCTCTTTGCGACATCCCATTTCGAAATACGACGTGCAGAGTCCAGTTTGATAAATCGTTAAGATAAAAGTATAAAAGTCTACTAATTGTTGATTTCAACGCGTTTATGTTTTTTTCGAGACCACTTTCCCGATTTTATATTACGCATGCATTAGAAAGAAGTATTTCATATAAAATAGAGACTGAACGCAAGAAAGTGCGATAATGGTAGGTACAAAGTAGCAAATAAATGGTGGTAGGAAAGGCAATTGTTCTTCATAGATGATCGAGATGAAGACATATATTTCAAAAAAAAGATTAATCATTCGCAAATAAGAAAGAAATTGATAAGAAAATCACATAAGAATATATTCTAAAAAATATTACACATGTATTTCTTGGACTATTACGATTTGAAATGATTCAGTCCTGTGTTGGGAAAATATTAAAATTATCAGACAGGCATTTTAAAAATATAGAATGAAAATAATATTTTTCAAATAATTTTTCGTTCTTCCCGAAGAACTTGCTCAAATTGCATTACTTTTAAAATACACGTGCAACACGGATTAATCTCAAAAAAAAAAAAGAAAAAAAAAAAGAAAAGAAATACACTAACTATTCTACAAAATTTCAAACGGACAAGAAAATAAAGGAAGAAAGAGACATAAAAGATAAATAAATCAAGATTATTTCATTATATCAATTCATAAAATACAAACAAAAAAAAACCAAAATGGAGAAGCATGAAATTTACAAGCGTCTGAGAGACGAAACAGAGAGAAAAATCATTATCTCACCTGACATCGTGAAGCTTTGGATAAGAGCATATTCTCAGCGTCTTCGAGTTCGATCCCACGGCGTACAACTTTCCATGGGGGTGGAATTCCGCGCAACGAACCGCTTGCACGTCCTCGAGAGCCGTCACAGGCACGAATCTCGGTCTTCCGCCATTGCTGCTCCCGTTGCTGGCATCGAGTTCTTGCCTCGGTTCTTGCTGAAACACAAAAATTCAGAGCCAGTTATGAATTACGTCTCCGGTATGACGTTTGCTCGCAATTAACGGCACCTCGTGACGCAATAAAGAAAAGTATCGATAAAATCTACGATAGGGCTCGAGCCGTGGTAAACGTCAATGAAAGAGAATTCGTGTCGGAATTTTTAACGAGTTAATTGTAATTGCCCGTTGAAGTATCGCTACGGTACGATAAGGAAATTTATCATTACATTCGAGCGTTTGCAACGACTGATAGTCGTTGTGCATTGACTTTGTGGAACTGAAATTGCGAAACTTGTGAAAACGAAATTGCAGAATATACTTCAACATCAGTTCAAACAATGTTACATGCTATTTATAAATATCCTTTCACCATTTTTATACTAATTTTAATAATGTTATCTTATATACAATATATATTTGTAAATAAATTTATAAGTAAATCTACTATAAATAAATTTATAAGTAATCTTGAATAAGTTGCTCATGAAATCTATATATGTATTTTTAGCGCATATTTACATATTTTGAGAACATAAGTTTCATGTTCTTCGTAAATATTAACAGTTTAGTAATTACAGAGAAAATTATAATGAAATTTCGTTCTGTTTATTGAAAAGAAATTGTTAGCGTCTGACTTTTGATGGCTGGATCTACTTTCAGTGGCTCATGAAAGTATTCGAACATTTATTAGAGAAGAACCTTTCGATATACATACAATGTGCGTTAGATTAAAATCTTTCGTTTTCATTTCATTAACATTCTAACATCGACAAGTTAAAAGATATTCATTGAAGACACGTACCCAACAAAAACTGGTAAAATGGATTTAAACATTTCTGTAATCTCTGCGATAGTTTATAAATGTAAGTACATCTAAAAAAAAAAGTTTCTACAAGTGTTCGAACATTCTGATGACCATCTACTAGGTAATAAATATCGAATATTAAACTATCACACGGAGGCAAAAATTTCAACCGGTCGCATTAATACGTCGAATTTCACCGATATCACGGATTTATCACTTGGACTCGGCACATTTCTGTCGTGGATTATGTATCTCGGCAGTTTTCATCCGTGACAAACCTAATCCGATATACTTGAATATCTGCTTACTTTAATTCTGCTTATCCACTGAAAAAAATGTAAGAGCTAGATATTCTATGTGACACGTCAGTATGTCAAATAGTCTACGACGACGATTAGTGCAACGTTCGTCACCGCGCAGGTTTGTTAAATTTCCACTTGGAAAACGGGCTGTAAAACGCGTTAAAACTTCGAAACGAGATCAACTTTGGCTCCTTTCATGAACGTAGCTCAATAAAAGTCGCAGTTTAAAGGCACTTTTTCTGGGTGGAACCAGTTCGTTGGCGTCAGAACAAGCACCGTGCAAGCAGGCAACGTAACGAGCGACGAAAACTCCCGGGGAATTAGAAAGTCAGACCTTGAAAGGATTTCTAACGCCTCTCTTTTCTACACAATCGTCGTGTTTACTTGTATGCTAATCCCTGCCGAGGTTTCCTGCTGCAGGCGTTTTAGTTAAATATCCATTCATGGTGCACTCTGCACCGTGCAATCTTCCTTTCTTCCTCACCGTGGCGAGTTGTTTTATTATTATTGCCGTTAGTATTATTATATCATCTGTGACGAATTTTCGATTGATCATAACCTATTTTATTATTATCACTAGTTAGTATCATTATATTATCTGTGATGAATTTTCACCTGATCACAGGGTACATTTTATTATTATTGCTATCAGTATCATTATATTATCTGTGACGAATTTTCGTTCAATCACATTTCGTTTAATCATTAATTTACGTTTCACTATTATTGGTGTAACAATACGTATTTGATGGACAAGTGATTTTCTAATTTATTCGTACGAAACGTGTTAATAATTATTAGATTAGGGAATATTTATAGAATGCGTAATTATAGCATAATTACAGCGTAAAAATATATAAAATATATGATAAAAAGTAAAGCGCTCGTTATATCGTTTAACAGGTGAAACGAATCGCTATTTAGGTTAGGGCTATTTTTCTAGTCAGATTTAATAAAGAACTTATAATATTTGGTACGTGAAACGAGTTTCCATTTGGAGTCTAATTTTTTTTTTTTTTTTTTTAGGTCATGTTTAAATTGAAGATTTTCATGCACGTTTTAAAAACACTAGTAAAATAATGAAATGCACATAGAAATTCACCAAATTTATCAAATTTCTGTTTGTTAATTTAAATTTGCCAAATATCATAATAGGTATTCTAATTTAAATATTTTACACTGTTTATAATACAATAATCGTCTTAAACATCAACAGTCCAGTGACATAAAAAATATGTACAATATAGACAATAAAATATTCACTATAATACTTATATTATAGATAAAGAATTTCTATTTATCTTATTTAAGTTCCATTTTTTTTTACTAAAAAAAAGATCATAAAGTATGAATTTTCGCAAACATCGACAGTCTAGCAATTATCAATTTCCTCGTTCGAACAGTGACGTTATGCAGACAATGATTCAGCCTCGAGAAATCAAGGAAAGAAAATGGACAAAGGAAACATTCTAAGCGGAACAAGGATTTTTCAAATATCGCGTAACCCCTTTCTACATAGTTATTTCCATGCAGCTCGTTAAATCCTCATGTTCTTAATTGATCTTTACTTTGATTCACAACGTCATGGAACGATAATCAGTGTGCTCTGACGTGGTAAGATTGCGAAAGAAATTCGTTCGAAGAACGTTCGGGAACAGAGAAAAATTCCGCGATAAATTTCAAATTTTCCTCAAGTTTTCCCCTGCCAAGTAAACGAAACTGATCATATGGTATGGTTTTGCGACCACTTCTTGCACAACGATTCGCGCGCGTTGCCACCACGCTTTTACTTTCGACTGCCAACAGTTCTTCGTGATTATCGAGATAAAGGCAATTAGCAAAGCAAATGAGGAGTTCTATTTTACGTTGTTACATGGTCTGATTTTTCGTCAACGTTTTGCTTGTGCAAAAAGAAATTACGATTGAGAATTTCTTATTTGGATTTCGAAGATAGTAACCACAATCCTTGCTACGATATAACAATACTATAATAATTAATAAATTAACAAATAAAATACAGATAAATAGAAAGAAATGTATCTTCCTAAGTTTAAGTGACATTACAGATGTTCGACAAAATTTCAACACATGTATTAAGTCCCAAGTTACATTATATATGACTGTTTGATTACTAAAATAATAGCACAAAATATTAGTAGTTACAATTTTATTTTATGTTGTATATCTCTGTGACTTAGATCAAAAATTAATTTAACACAGTCTTAAATTGCTGGGGATTAATATGTAAATTTCTTTTTTAAATCCTTTTAGAGATATCAGCTACAACTACATTAATAAGTGTTACTGTTTTATTTTCTAAACTGTTTACTGAAGCTTACTGTAAAAGCAAACAACTACAAAGGAAAAGAAAATTTTCAAATGGGCGAGGTTTAGTGAACCGATCGAGACGGCACTATGATTGACGCAACGACAATTATTTTCTCGAGCACCGCGCTCATAGACTTTACACGCGGTTAATAATTTTATTGCACAACAAGGCAGACGTTCGATTTCCCGCGACAGTGGTAATTTAAATGTCTTGTTCGGCTGACATTGCAAACGATTTCGAATGATTTCTATTTGCGTTAAACTTCTAGAAATCGGGTCTTTTCATTGTACGAAAGAACAGAGACTATGTCCAAAGATATCTTACAATTCTTCGTTCCTTTTAAGATTGTTCTAAATTAGCTTTTTAGGAGCGTTGTAGTACTTCGTCGTACGTAATATCGTTTTTTCTTTTTTATCACTCAGAAAATCGAGGCAAAAAACCAAAAAGAAAAAAAGAAAAAAATTCGAAAGATCTAGGACGAGACAGGTGCGGAACGCACAGGATCGTGAATCAGAAACGCTCGCTGCTTAGTCACGAACAACACTTTATAATTAGTTTCTCCATCGTTGTTCGCCACACTGTGTCATTCATGCTAATAGAAATCGACTGAATCATAAGCAGAAACGAACGATTAATTTCTCCTTTCTTACGCGATAAATTACGCGATAAGATGCGTTTTAAGTTGATATTAGTTATACATGTTCGACGAGTATATTCGTTATGTGACAAGGGACATTATCTTTATTAACATTTTCATGAGAACTAAAAAATATCGAAGGGATCCACTTGATCGACTACAGTAGATAAAATTTAGTTGCCCGATATCGTTTAGAATATTTATGTAGTTACTCGGTGATTGCGTAACTGTTCGACGATATTTCTTTGATAATTTTTGTAGTTCTCGGAACAAAAACAGAAATGTATTAAATTTCTAATTTGTCACTTTTCATCGTGTAAATGCTTAATCTTTCTTTTTTAATTAAACTACGAATGTTTGAATTTTATTAACAAACAAGAAACAATAGAATTACTGACTCTCCAAAGAAACTGCCGTATGGTCATAATTCGATTCAATTGATGTGTATACACACCAACTGCTAATTTTACCCACATAATTAATACGATAGATCAAAGTAACTAGGTAGTCTTCTCTAATGATAAATGAAATACGAAGATAATACATACACTATAAACTCGTTCGTTCAAATTTTTACGAACCATCAACTATCAATAAACTCTTATGCCAGATAATTTCTCTGGTACTTTGTGAAGTACTTTATCTACTTTATCTGCTTTTCTCGCTTATTCTTTGAGCATTTAAATTCTTCAAACGTTGCAGAGAATTCGGAGAAAAATCGCGTTGAAACGAAGAAGGAACGATCTACGATGGAGAACAAGGTCGTGAAAAAGATCGATCGTCGATTCACTTCGAGGCGATTTCGTGAAAAATTTCATCGATCAAATCGGCTTTCTTCCGGAGAACGTTTAACGAACCGGAAACGGCACGTCGGTAAACCATCCGGCAACGAACGATAAATTTCAACGAATCTGGCGTGGAAGGCCTAGTTTCACCGGGCGGATCACTAAAACCCGTGAATTATTGGCGTTTCTTCCTCTTTTCTCTTTTTTTCTTTTTTTCTCTTTTTTATTTAATTGCACGAACAGAAGATCCGGTGATTTTTTCAAGAAACGAGCGAAACGACACTGTCAGTTGCAAACTGGCATGGTTTCTGACTTTTCGAATTAATTTGACTACTGAGACCGAAATTAAAATTGAAATGGGACGCAAAAGAAGTGAATTATTTGCTTTTCGTAAGAAATAAAAATTTACTTTTCAAGAAAACGAAAATAAGAACAAATTAATAATACTATACTTTAATAATGGAGTTACATTGTTGAAATTAAATTCTATTTGATTCCGCAGTTGCTGAAAATATGTACAAGCATGTATGCTTGTTTTCGTTACACTATTTTAATAATAATATGACAATACTACAATATTATTATAATCATATTTCATATTAGCATTAATATTAAATATATAGTAAATCTTATTAATGGATATTATACAGGAAACTCTTACGTACATGGAAGCGTTGAATAAATATCAAATTCAGTTGTCCTTATTTTATATGTTAGTAATAAAGAGTTATGTCCAGACGTGATTGGATAATATTAGATGTATTAAAAAATATAAAAGTATAAAAAGTAGGAAAGGACAGAGATAAAAAGAGAATGAAAATCGTCTCTTAAACTTAAAAATTAATTTTCGAATAATAACCAAATTAAATAATTAAAAAAATGAAACCAACTAGAAATCAAAAGATAAAAATCTAGAGAAATTAGTAGGAAATTTTACAAATAAATTCTAGAAACAGACGAATATTGAATAACGTTCGTGTTTTACCAGTGGAATTTCGCATAGATTGCAATCTGTTTTATGATATAAATCCCGAATAATTCAAACGTCAAATTTCCATTTTAACCACCAATCTTCCATTGCATTATCGTCTATCTGCAATTAGCCGTCCGTTCGATTTTCAACCGATGATTCAATCCGAATTACATTGTAATGTAAGTCAAAATTGCATCCGTCTCATGAATAATTTACATCCGATTATCGAGTAACGAACCGAGTGATTGAACATTGGTCCTGCTTTCTATTACAGCTATTCCATCGCGTCCATTTGAGTTTCTGCCACTTTCGATAATAAAGCGATCACTGCTAATTTCTTTTTTACAGATTGTTTTTTTACAGATTTCGATCAATATACAGTAGCTCACGGAAGTATTTGAACGCTTGTACATTATACAAAACACCTCGATAATATAATCATAATTCTGTGATAATAATGAGGCTATTACGATTGGTAAAAATTTGAAATCAATCTAAAAATATATACGAAAGTTGCAAGATATTTATTTAGTAAAGAATTAAAATACAACATGAATAGCTATTTTGAGAATGTAATAAATATGAAACATAATCATACTCTGAATATTGAGGTTTATTGATACAATGGACAATTGAATATTTATCCCATAGTTTTCTCAGCTCTACAAGAAAGGTATACTTGCATTAAATATACATATATATATTTTTAAATTTGTTTCAAATCTGACCAAGGCAATCTTAATATCCGGATTTTACTACCATTTTATACACATATAATACACGTAATATAAAAACGTTTCTATAAGTGTTTGAATACTTTCGTGATTGATATCATTTTACAATAGAGCTCAATCGTGAGCTCGATTAAATAACATTTTGAAATTTTTATCGTAAAGCGATAGAAATCTTTCAC
This sequence comes from Tetragonula carbonaria, assembly GCA_032399595.1. Taxonomy (NCBI): domain Eukaryota; kingdom Metazoa; phylum Arthropoda; class Insecta; order Hymenoptera; family Apidae; genus Tetragonula; species Tetragonula carbonaria. Next base: position 20,103,513 of record JAUCRC010000001.1, on the reverse strand, counting down.
AAATTGTTGAAAATTGCAAGGGAATGAGAAATAGACTAAATATATCACAACATCCAGAGTGTCTGGATCTTAATTTCCTAACAAAGGATCCGTAACTGACAGTGTTCAATTACATTACGAAATAATAACATTCGTGTCAAAGGATGCTGCGTGCTAGGAGAAATATGTTAAAGTAAAGGAAATCGCGAAGGCCTTCGATCAACGAGGACTATCCAACGAACCGTGTCTCGAAGAAAACCAATTGCCAAGAACTTTGACGCAATCTCAGAAATTGCAGTGCAGCGAAAAAACTAGAATCTCCGCGGAAATATTCAAAACATTTCGCTCATTCTGTCTCGATAAATTCGTATTTATTACCGCGTAAATCTTCGATGTTGTTCCCAAGTGAAATCGCCCGATAGAAATGACCGAATTAGATGGAAACGACTATTTACAGAAACAGAATGGAACTGTTACGAAATAACTGAAACTTTTTTGACCTGTTTGATCATTTTTCTTCTTCCAAGTTATGAAATACAGTGTCTTCATTTTTTATGCAAATAAAAAGCTTTCAATCTTGTCGAAAGGAACTTTTTCCAAGTTAAATCCATACTGCTCTTGACGAACAGATTTCTAGTAATTTATTTCTGTATAGTTGCAACATTAAAATATTGAGCGTGACAATTGACGCCAACGTTAAAGTAGGATTAAACCCCTAGTAGATTAATATTCGATTTAAGATCATCAAGAAGCAATTTTCAAGTACTAAATATTCGTTTCTACATTAACTTGCGTCGCAAGACTATCATAAACTATCATTTTGTAGAAAGTCTGCTTGCCATAAGTTTTGTTCTTTGAAAACGAAATAAATGTTCCTCTTTGACTACGATTCTTTTCCCTACTTTCGAGAAAATAAATTTCTACAAAAAACAAAGCACACTGTGCTTCACAACAGTTTTCTTGAAAAAGATAAATAAAGAAAAGATAAAGACAATTATCTCGTAATTAATTGAAAATCTTCGGTTTCCTTCGATTTTCGTTCGATAAATAATTCGATAAATAATCGTCGTTTATAAACAGTTTGTCGAGTAGTGACTTTTCACTCTTGACGAGGGACCGGTCAAGCCGGAAACCACGTCCTTTCTCTGTTCGCGGATTATCTCGAGTCGAGGATAATCGTCCGATCCGGTGTTTAAAATACGAAGGATGCGTCGCGAATTCCGGTGAAACCAGTCGCAGCATCGCGGATCTGGGTTGCGACACACTTTTTCAGCGCGACGCTGCTACAGGAAATCGAAGAAGACACGCGTGTGCGGACGGGGCTTCAACGTCGTGGATCATTGCAGGATTCCATTTGCAGGAGAGAACTTTCGAAACTCGTGCACAGGAATTTCACCGTTTCGAAATTGTTTGAGAATCCGCGATGTTTTTGCAAGAGAGAAGCAGAACAAAATTGCAGGTTCCATAAATGGAAGTTTAAAAAGGTGTGCTTGTTTGCCAACCATTCGTGAAGCTCAATACTTGGAATTTCAGAAGAACGATTATTCGAAAATTATTTCAAATGTTTTTTTAATATTTAGTAAATGAAATTTATTATCTTTAGTAAATGCAACCCTACGTCGTTATGTAGTTGCGTTTATTCGTTGATAATTAAAGTTTTACGAATATTAATCTTCATTGAAATACTTTTGTGTGTGACATAATAATTGTTGCTTCTCAAAAAAAAAAAAAAAAAAAGAAATGTCCATCTTGATTGAAATTTTTCTTTAAAAAAAAAAAAAAACGCTGTTTATATACATTCTATATATACATTCTATATTTCTATATATATTTTCAAATTACATTAATACTTCTTCCATGTGACAAGTATTCGAATATTTTTTCCAAGCCAGTGTATCTATCGTAGAAACATACATCATTGCCAATCGCGAAGAGAATAAGTGCTAGATCAACGTCACAGTTCGTAAATCCATTATTTCGAACAATCGATCACCGTAGATTGGAAACTATACTATGATTAAAATGTAGCGCAAGGAGATTGAGAACTGGTTGCACGCGAATGGAAAAAATAAAAAAAATATGAAACACGTTCGAATCGATGCAAAACTGACAACTGGCACGTCGAAGGAACGACGTTATTGAGGGATTTTATGAGAGGTTACTTGCACCCAACGTGTTCTTATCAAACCGGTGATCTAACCGGTGCCGGTATAAAAGAGCGCGAGCACTTTTATTGGCCAAGCTTGGCCAAGTATTCGGAGACAAGCTTTTTCGAAACCAGAGACCTTTAAACCTGGATCGAATCACGTAATAGTTCAAATGATAATTTCCCTCGGGCGTGAGATGTAACTCGCGCGTGTGGCTGATTAGCTACGGCTCAACATTCTCTTCTTCCTATCCGCGAATAAAATCTCGAAAGTCCGGGAGAACTGAATTGCGATGGAGAACGTTCATCGTCTAACGCATCGTCTTGACTCTGCGCAAAAAAGCCGCTAAACTGCATGTGGATAATCGTTAATCCTCTTACAAAAAAAGAGAAAAGTTTCGTTGGACAAAATTTAAAAGAAAAGAAACAAAAAATTTATGAAATATTATGTAGAGAGAAGGAACATGTAATCGTGAAAAATTGAAAGAAGTTAATGAAATGGTGGAAACTAGAAAACTGTGGTTTTTGCGCGAACCGTAAAATATTGATGATTAAACCATGAAGATTAGAGTCACGGCTAAATGACGACAATTTTGTAGGCAATAATTGAAAAGTGATTAGTTTTTTCGTAGTTCTCAGAAAAAGCTACCGTTAATTAACAAACGAGCTTATACCATGTATAACCAGCTAAAAATGTCTTTCTATGTTTTGGCTATATCATACAACGAGCAGGAATGTTCATTTGATTGTTTTAGATTTAGCAGTTTTATACGATATAAATGAATATTTACGTTTCTAATATATGAATTAATGCAACATGATTAATTAATTATAAGAATTAATACAATATAATATATGAATTACATAAATATAATATAATAATTTAATATCATTATAGATGACTATTCTTATTGTTGGATGTTTTGACTGGTATTTTTTTATATAACATCATCTACTAATCGAACTAATATTTTCTAATAATTCAATGCGAACGATATTTCTTTCATGCTTTTCTAATAAGACACTTCCTTCATTTCGTTACAAGAATGCAAAAAAAAAAAGAAAGAAAAAAATAATTAGACCAAGTTACAATCGAGTACAGCGTTAATTGTGCAGCTTGTCGATCCGAGCAATAATAACATTCGGACGATATTTCTACTTCCGTTAATCGCATGGGTCATAAAACAAACGATCACTGAAAAATCGGATTCTAACGGTTCAGAGAGCTCTGACGCGATGGTGATGGCTCTCGTTCTTGTTCGAGCCTCTGCATTACGCAATTAGCGGCTTCACTTTCACCAGAAAAATGCTTTTTCGAAAGTGGCCGGTGTTTTAATTGTCGCCAGCAGGCGAAAGGGAGATCCCTGTTTCTTCTAAAAGCAATAAAGTTTCAGTGAACGTTTCGTGTCTGATCGAGCGTTGAAATCATCAAAGCGGGACGCGAAGATGTCTGACTGCGAAGGAAACGATCTACTGAATGTGGCACAAGTTTTATTTACTCCGGATAGCTGTATTGGGAACTTTCAATGTTACAATTTCGTTTCCTCATCATCGATCGGATGATTGTTTAGAATTTGTTATTGAAGATTTTCGATGATTATATTTGCCAAAAATAATTGAACGAATCGAAAACAGATCGAATAATCAAAGGAATATATATTTATACACGTTTAGAAAAATTTGCATTCGTCATAAAAAGTATGTCATTTAACCCTTTCGTAGTATAATAAAACGATAAAGCACTTGGAACAAACAATTTAGAAAATATTTATTTTCTTGTACTCATTTTCTATTTTTTTGGTATCAAATAAGAAATATGTATATGTTCTCAGTTATTTGCAGAAAATAAATATTTATAATTTAGATAACAGCTAACTGTGAAAGGGTTGACTAATCCATCAAATTCGACAAGTTCTAGCAAATATAAAAGATTTATTAAAGAAAATATTCCCACTTTTTGTTCCTTTCGTCTTCTTCCAAGTACATTCCCAAACTGATCAAACTGAAACTTCAGAAAATCCACAAAAGATTACTTCTCGTAGTTAGATCGTAATATCGACAAAGCTTTCTAAACAAATATTGACTATTCCCAACCATACGGCTCATTTAAAGACACAATTGCCAATTTATGACCATTCGATCATCGAAGTGGTTGTCAATGTTAAGATTGATCTGAACGTTGTCTGTAGCGTAGAAATCGTGAAATCGTAATAGACGAATTTCACCATCGAATGTCAGAAGCGATTGACGTGCATTGTTCTCCTCATAGAATTTATTTCTTCCTTTTCTTTTTCTTCTTTTTCGTATTTATTTCTCACGTTTTAACGAAGAAGTAACGGTGGATTAACTCGAGGCTACCAATCGGGAACACTTTCTATCCGTGGTCAAGAAAAATTACGGTTCATTAACGACGGTTCGTTATTTTTTAAAAAGCATCGATCGACATGAAGGTGAAACGTATAATTCAGAGAGCTTATGAGAGAGGAAAAGGAACAAGAACGCGCGAAGACGTTTTTCCACGGGATATTACGGGTTATTTCTGCGACAGATTCCAACCAACCGTGTCGTATTTATAGAATTTTTCTTAACGAGTCGGAAAATCGAGGCTATCTAGAAAATAAAAGACTGATGCATTCAGGTAAATCTTTCATTTCAGCCGTATTTATCTTAACAGTTCCTATTTATTAGGGAAGTAAAAATAATTTAGATTCTACATTATTTATTTCTGGAATTCTTAATTTCGAATTGAACTTTATTGCTAATCTCTGTCAAAGAAAATGTAAGATGTAACGTGAATCAAATATTCAAGATTTTGATAATGTAACATAAATTATTACTGGCACGTATACATTCTGAACGATACAGTTTCTATCGAAAACTGTAACTATAGCGGTGAAGGAAATTAGGAAACAGTACACAGTATTCTAGAAAATATAACTATAATTGACGAGAGTATTATATTAAAATAACTTGTTACTACCAAGATACTAAAAGATATCTATTACAAAAATCTGAAATTTTTTTACCCAAAAATACCAATTTCAAATTACCTTTTACCTTCACTACTATAGTCATCATTATATGTCAATTTCTTTACACCGATCATTATATCACTGCAATTACGTTGCAATTTATTTAACTGTGTATAATAATGAAGTTAATGGAGACTTGCGTTGCAGACAAAATCGTACAATCGCGATCACAGATACGAGTGATTTTCTCGACAGAAGTTTAATCGTACAGAACCCAGATGCTTATCAAAAAGCGAGAGGAAAATCGCCTTATCCTCTTTCTGATACGATCATTTCCGGATCACAGCAGGTGCCGCGATTTCGAGATCTATCGTCGCGAAAGTATTTGTCTCGCAACGATTTTCTACTTGTGCAATCTATACGCGTCAAGTCGTGCAAGTCGACGTGAACGTGTATTGAGGCAAGGTGACTGAATGAACTTCCGGAAACGGGCGAAATTGCTCGCAATAAGCTCGCAAAACACTCTCCACGAAACTGTTCTCGTTCATTTGCATACAAGACGGGACAAGTGTAACAAATTTGCGGAATAAATCGGAAATTTCCAGTAAAAGTGGTTTCATGCTTATTTGCATGAGCAGCCAACTCGCCGTGTTAATACATTCAGCGAGACGGTTGAAAAGTGGATTCAAGCTGAATTAGCATTTCGTGTGGTAATCTTTGCGAAATATATCTTTCTTCTTAATTTTTCATTCAAATTTCGCCGAATTATGGAAACTAGATTCGGAACACGGAAACGTAGCAACGAACTGATATTTTACCAATGCAGACCGACAGGAAGCTTCGTGCATATTTAATTAGCAAGAGAATTATCCTACGGGTCTGAGTTCGAAGAAAATCCTAAATCATTCGTCAAAAATTATAATCCAGACGAGACTTTCAACTCGAGAAGTCCTCCTGTTATAAAATTAATTACTGCTTGATTTTAACCTCCTCATCAGTCGACAGCTATTGGGTGAAGTCGGCAATCATTGTTGAAATAATCTTCAAGCTGCATCGTTGAATTATACTAATGTATAAGTAATTTCTGTTAAATATTCATATGCTACCGATTTAAAAATTAAAAACTACATTATCTGGATTATTGAAGACCATAGGCCTTTAGGACATTGAAGTACTTTTTTTCATTTGATTCACAAAGAATCTAAGATACAAAATTATTTGTGAACGATTAATAAATGTTAGATTACGAGAATTTCAATCTTGTTTTGTACTCTTCTGTGTTATAAATTCCAAATACTGTAAGTAATTTGCAATCTTAATTATTTTATGTGATAATAATAATTTATATATATATTTTATATATATATATATATATATCATAGAACAAAAACTATCAAGTTCAATACTACGTGGAGTTCCGGCACCGAATAGGTTAAACTTATGTTAGTTCCAAACCAAACACGTAACGCGTGTTTCCATCATTTATCCCCTTGAAAACTCAACGAACCATGTAACTGCCGCGTCTTCTCCCCGGTTTCTCGTTTCTCCTCTCGTCCGGCTTTCTGCAACTTCTCCCAACCCTCTCGAACGTGTTCAACCGGTGTTGCTCGGCCGTCTCAGAATCCAGAAGATTCTCCATAGACCGTCTGACTTGCCTGCACGCGCCACCACTCTTTGGGCTCTTCCTCTGAAGATGATTCCCATTTTCGTCGTGATAGTCCTCCCATTCGCTCATCTCGCTCCTGACATCTTCCAAGGACCTCGTCCTGCCTATCGAGCACGTGCAAGGAGGCACGCTGCTTCTGCACAGTCCCCCGGAGCTCTTGGTCCTGCCTCTCGGCTCCATCATCATCATTCTCGGCGAAACAGCCACCGGTGGCACTTGGAGAGGCGACATCGCTTGCGGTGGCGGTATCGCGTTTCGATACAAAGGCGCCAAATAATAATAGTCGCGTCCCTTGTTCGAACTCGACGAGCTGATTCTGGTTGGAACGTAATTGTAGTCGGCTATATGAGGCGCCATCCATTGAGCCATGGCGTCCATAGGCATCGGACGATAACAGAACGACGGCCCCCTGGTCGCTGGATGGCTGCGATACATCGGTGGCCATGGACGAGACTGTTTCAGATCGAAACGAGGATCCATCCGCGGATCCAGCACTCGGATGTCGCCCATATTGCACGTTCACGATCTCTTGACCGAGTTCCTCAGTCAGACAGCTGCGTATCGAGGTTGAAAGTGGTGTCAATGAACGACGCTGGTGTAGATGTTCATCTCGAACTATACGAGATCCGATACTCTTCGGTGATCATCATAGCGGTTCGGTTACCGTTCGGTTACAGTTTTGTTTATTATACTTGGACTATTTATTGTTGCCCTCGAATCATTCACTGTGCTTTCCAACGATGATCAAGCAGTTACTAAATACGTCCTCGGGGAACGTAGCTTGAGAAAAAGCTCGAAAGAGAGCAAAGGTTCGAATGTTCGTCGAGCTCCGAGCTCGACGCGCGGCTGGTGAGGAAAAGTCGGAAGAAAGCGAGGAAAATCGACAACCGATGGCCTGGCCTTCTTCGAACGGTGGGAAGACAAAGGAAGATCCGAGCGGTGTTCGCACGAGAATGGGATTTTCACCACTTTCCACGAAGCACGCTGGCAAGTCTCTCGCGAGTTACCGTCTCGTCACTTTCCTCGCGATTCCCTTTTCCCAACCGGCACTTCTCGACTTCATCCACGAAATATTTGATATATCTTCGTAACGAGCGCGTTACACTCGCAACGTCAATGCGCGAACGACGAACCAGGTACCGTTAACTCTCTCACCTTTCACCCGTTTTTCGCTGAGATCGCGGTCGAAACCCCCGACACAGGCGTACTTCCGCCGACTATCACGGCGAACGATCAACAGAGGGAGAGTTCGTGGTTCGTGGATCGTGGATCGCGGATCGGAGAGGACTGTGCTCAGCTGAGTACAGCGAACGAGTGCGTGGCCAACGCGTTCGCGTCGAGTGACTTCGCCTCTCGTTGAGAAACGACCCACTTCTCCTCTCTCGCCGGAATGAAACTTCATCTCCCTACCACCTTTACAACTGGCGCGCCTCCGCAACTCATCTCTGGCTACTTATTCTTGAACGAGTTCATGCGCGCCGGTTCCGTTCGCGGATGAAGAAGGGTTCGGGTGGTATAGTCGCAACAGGTAGTCCACGGATCAGATGAGATTGATTATCGAGTCGGGGAAGAAGAAGCGTTTGAACAAAATGAGGAAATTCTGATATTTTAAGGGTTCGAAACCCTCGTTGATGTTCTCGAGTCCACGTGATTCGAAATGAATATTATATTTCGATAGAGTCACACGTTTCAAATATTAGATATTTAGATACCTAACATATTGCATACATTAGCATTTATTATTATTGTTATCATTATTATTATTATTATGTACGTTAATATCTACTATCTTCTGAATATTTTACGATTTTTATGAATAAATGATTTCATAAAAGGAGGTTATTCGAAGAGACACAAACGTGAGGAAGAAATGAGAAATGAAAAAAAGCAGTGAGCTAACACACGTTATAATGTATGAATATAAAATAAAAGTATGTTTCGAATGATATCCTCCAAAGGGAATGGTATCTTTGATTTGAACGTTGAGTCAACTGAATATTTCTCTCGATGTGAAAAATTGAAAGACTTCTGACGTCGATACAAAATTGAGGCGTGATTCATACAGGCATTGATCCTTTCACATTTCCTTCGAACTCAAGAAATTTTTTTAATTAAAAAATAACTAAGAGAATGTAGTGTGTGAATTTGTAACTAGAAAACTACGAAAGGAGAGTGGAACAATTTAATTTAAAATCTAAACTTGAATTTTATACGAGTTAGTATCAAATGTATCATCATATCTAAATTTCGTACGTAACGTTTAAACAACAATCACTAATAATATATTATTATAAATTATTAGTATATATGTTATACTACTTAGTATTAATACATAATTATACAATATTAAGTTAATAATTCACGCACTTCTAGACGTCATTAATTCAGAAATTAACCTAACAGCGAAACCTAGAAACTTCTCAATTATCATCGTGCACACAGGAAGCTCACTTGGCCGAATAATTTCGATAGAATCGACCGACCGGAAAATTCGGACATTGCCGGAGGATATTCGCTAGAGAGCTTTCGATCGAATCAAATACGAAAATTAAAAGGATATCACGTTCCTTTTCTACGGTAGCTTTCACTGAATCACCTTGAGCCATCTATACGAGAACCAAGCCCATCCTCTCGAGTTCATTTTGCTCTGCATGGAAATCGCGTCATTATACGCAGGAAGTGAGAAACAAGTGTAAAGAGCCGATTTAGTCGCTACCACGAGCCGCGTTAACAGATTTCGATCGCGTATAACTTTCCACGAAGCACGAAACGTGGAAACTTAACTTTGAATTCCCTTTATCCCTGGAGATCAATTTTTCATCGGCTTTGGAATATCGGTGGAATATTTTGCTTCCAAGTAAGTAATTCGTGAAACTTAAATAATCAGTTATTTTAATTTATAATCCACAAATTATAATTACGTTTCTATGATTCTTTCGTATAACTTTGTATTTAGAAGAAACGCCTAGAAAATCGTTGGTGACATATATTTAACGTTTGGAGAAGATTAACGTTCTATATTCTATATTCTGGAACATCCTTCAAATAAATTGATAGAAAGAAACGGCCGCCTCTAGCCGCCTTCTTCTATTAAAAAAAATTTCAATTTTCAACTTGACAATTATAATATTAAAATTTTTAAATCAAGAAATCATATTGTAAATGTAAACATAATTACTTCAACTAAACGTACGTTTCGAGGAAAAGTTATATTTTACACGACCAAGCTAAGAATTGTACACCAACATACAAGAGTTTTATGTTTTTAACGTGGACCAACATTGAAGCAATTGCAGGTTATTTATTGGGTCACTCGCATTAAGGATGTTCAAAATCTCTTCGTCTCTCGTAATTTGATTCTTTTTTTTTCCAACTGATTATTTCTTTTTTAAAACGTTGGCTGCCTAAAGGCCGGCGCACGATCATGTCGACTCAATTTTCCATCTCAGCTTTCTCCGATACGCTCCGTTAATAATTCGCGGCGATGCGGCAATCCTCTCTATTTTTTTTTCCTTTTTTTTTTCTTTCTCCCTCCTCGTGTCTCTCGTCTCGCCCCCTCTTTCTATCGCGTGTCCGAGGCCCACGCAAGATTTCCTTTCGCTCGACAACGGAGCTTGCACGACAACGATTCGTGGAACTGCTTATCAACCACCGCTTATCAGATAGTGGACAGCTCTAGATCGTGAAATCGGCGGGACACCGCGTAATTATTATAACTCGAACGAATCGCGTAGAAAATTACCTATCGATCGGTGCCAGTCAATTCGATCAACTGAAGAAAGAGAACGTTGTCACGAGTTTAATTCGTTTCTCTCAATTTGTTATATTAAAAAAAAGAAAAATTAATATGGATGCTTGATAATTAACAGCTACGTTAAATTTCATTTAATTTAGTGAATCCGACACCTCCTTATGATGCTTCGATTACAAGTGACATCGTTTTCATCGAAATTCACTCGTTTATTCCTCGGTAACGAGCTACTCGTACAACAATTTACGTCACGATGCTTGAAATTCTAAACAGATACGTAAAGTCGCATGCATTTCGTGCGTGATTTTTACTAAATTCAACAGACTTCAATTAAGATGATTAAAGGATACGCATGGTGAACACTCTAAGTGTCGAAAGTCGAATTTTTTAGGGAGACTTCGCTCGACAACGTGAGATCGCTTATTAACAAGATCGTTGACAGTTTTGTCAAGAAGTCGTCAGTGGAATAAGCGACACCGCGTAATTATCGTAACTCGATTGAAATCTCGTAAATCGATATCAGCGAACTCGAACGAAAAATTGAAGAGTAGATACTTGTAAAAATATACTGCGAGTGTCAAATATCAAATTTATAGAAGTGAATAAGAACATTAATTAAATCTATCTAGCAGTGTATGGCTTCATCCCTAAGACTTCGATTCGTCTGACCGCAATAGCTCGTTTGACAGTTACATTATCTCCATCGTTTCACGATAATCGAAAGAAATCGAGTCACTTTCACGAGTCGAACAATTTCGATGTGGTTTTCCGCTCTGACGCGTAATCGATCGATCGTCTCGATCAAGGGAATCCGAAACGAGCAACAAGTGACGTGGAGACGAATCGATTTCGTAGATTCAGATGATCGACATGGAACTTTTCCTTCGTCGATGTCAAAATCGACGAGAAAAATAGGTCGTTGAGCGTTGCAAATCGCGTTGTTAAAACAGACGTCAAAGTAGACGCAAAATCGTTGCGTTTTAGAGAAAGTTGCCCGCGCGACACGAAAAGCAAATTGCCGTGATCCGGCCGCTTTTATGCCGATCGTATCTGATCGGCGCCGCGCCAAAACGACAAATCGTTCTCGATGCTCGTCTTATCTGTTCGAGTAAGAATCCGCTGTTCGTTTTCTCGATACCGAACATCCGACTATTTTGATGAACGTTTCCTTACAGAACCTGTTCGACGTTTTAAAGTTTGTCATCCAAACGTAGATCGGTTTTGGATGACGTACAGTCAAATCGGAAAGTCACGAAACATCACGTTACTGAAGATGTTTCACCAGTTGTTAATAGTTCAATCTTCCAATCACGAATAATGAAGGAAATTAGAAACAAAATTTATGTCACGCGTAGTAAAATAAACGAAGGAAAAAGAAAATGTCGGCCACATTTTGACACAAATTTCACAGAATTTTCGTCCTATCTAAATAGAGTATATCATCAATTTCATATAAGTTATTTTCACAAATATATCGTAGAATCTGCGAGCCTATGCGATACAATTGAAAACTTTACAAAATACAAAGTTACTGGGCTTTTGAAAGACCATAATTTATGTTAATTTATGTCATTAGATATTAGTTGCATTTTTTTATTTTTCGATTACAATTGAATTATCAATTTTTTATAACATAAATATATAATTTATAAACTTTATTTCTAGAAAAAAAAACTTCATTTCATATATAGGAATATATAATGACATTACAAAAATATTTATTTCTCTTGATGCTCGTCTTACTTTCCGAGATGACTTGCGATGTACGCATTTACTCTTTCTCTTTTCTTTTTCTGATCTTACTATTGCTCTCATTTTCAAGCATCGAACTTCATCCTGGAAATTGTGTCGGCGTTTTAAATATTTCGACCGTTTAAAGTGAAAGTAGAGGAAAGATTTAAATTTAGAATAAGAACGGAAATCGTCGAATAATTCAATTTCAACAATGAAATTATCACGGAAGCGCAGTGGTTATCGTAATCGGAACGTTGATGAATAACGAGAATATTATGTTACCAACAATGAGTATGGAGCACATCTAGTTCGACGTTTCGCTAATTTCCAGCGCATGGTTCGTAAAGCACGCAATAAAACTAAATATATACCTCTTAAACGTTAGAAATAAAACGAATTCGACTGTTTCCAAACAATTCGCATTAGCTTTCTAACGTTAATCACAGTTGGAATAAACTCAATAACCTTCGAATATAATAGACCGTTTTATTTCATTTCCGGTTATTTGGCTCGTCTATTCTTCTTCTTTATCCTGTTCGATTTTTATACAACTTTACTTTATTCCTGCGTTCTCTAAAGTGCGAGAAGCGTGAACAAGAAAGTTAGAAAATTATGTAAAAAGATTCGAAATAAAAATCGTATCCACCTGACAGGTATTGTATTTTCTAAAAAACGAAAATATATCTCTCGACACTGAAAACTCAAATTATCCCGTTGCACGTTCTTCAAATTCAAAATATAAATATCACAGTAACATGAGTTTTCGTGTCATAAGTAATAAATAAATAAAAAGGTGACAACATTATAGAGTAAACGAAACATTTCTGCAGTCTGAACGTCTTTCCTTGCATGTGGCGACACAACATATCCAGTAGTACAAATATGTATCATAGGAAACGGTACTTTAAACATGTTCGATATCCTTTCTCTTTCACACACGCCGAAACTTTCATCGCACGGTGTGATTTATTATCGCTTTGTGTCCTAATCCACTTTTTCTCACGTCGCCCTCCATAAACGTAAATTCCACCCGTTCAAATACCTGTTAAAATTGAAAAATCTCGCGTCCACAGTCTGTCCTGTGTCCCAATCCACCGTTTCATATCGGCTTAATAAATGTAAATACCATCCGCTCAAATACTGTCTCTTGTGATCGAAAAATCTCACATCTTTCGAGTCGAAAAAGAAAGCGCACACGTAATATCAGTGGAACCACGTATCGATCTCGTAACACGTATCGATCCCTCCTTGCGAGTCCATATTACTTACTATATTATTCGCTGGTATCAGGTGCTGTAATTGGGTCGCGTGCCACAATGAAAATCAAACGCGGATATTATACCGATCTTGCCAATTACCTTGCAGAGTCGTCGAAGGTCGAAACCAACGCTCGATCGATCGGCTCGAAAACCAAAGCAACGCGATTTTTCCGTATTTCAATGTACAGTCAGTCACGAAAGTCTACGTACATAGAATAAATTTTAAACGTGTTAAAATACTCAGGATTGAATCAAGAATTCAAAAACGAAGATTCCAAACACTTTTCGAACACCACTTTGAGATAAGGTTCCAAAATTACGCAGATTCTGAAGAAACTTACGACTGTCTGTATTTATTTGTTGGACAACATCAACGAATTGGAACGAACAATCATGAAGTTAACTATAGAATTACCACCGATTAATAAAACTGTGCTATTACTATCATTATAACAATAATCATTATAATAATCATTATAATAATAATCTTTATTAAGCTTTATTCGTAATTCGTATAGAAATTTTGCCGAGATTGTACCTTCGATTAATTGCTTTTCAATAAACGTAAGGAATATTGTCGATATTTTAGAAATGAATTAATTATACAATTGAGATCGACAGTTCCCTTCTTTCATTTCAGATACGCGGAGCAGAGCACATGACAAATGTGTGTAGACTTTTGCGACGCGAAAGTTCTTCTGCAGCGTTCGAATATTTTCATGAGCTAGTGTAAGTAGATTCAGTCACCGCGAATCAGACACTAAAGAGTAAAATCATGTTCCAGCAAGTGGAAGTCGGATAAATAGAACACTGTGGCATCCATTCTACTGCCATCCCAAAAAATAATCAAACTCTTCTCTTTCTATTTTCAAACATCTAAAATTTACACCGATACGAAACAACAGGTATAACACTTCTGTGATTGACTGTAAACGTGCATTCAGCGTGTCTCAAGGGAAGAGATATCGATCGTTTCGCTCGAGGAACAGGCAAGTAACAGTTTCAATTAAGCGGTTCGACTATCCGTTACAATATTAGAATTACGCGGGATTCGTGTCGTAATTTAGCAGCTCACGAGGGTAGCAAACCCAAAGTGCAACCTGTTCGAACAGAGCAAGAAGCCTGTGTTCGACGCGAATGACGCAACGCTTTCATACTGTTTCCTCTCGAATTTTTCTTCCTCCTCGTTTCGTTCGGCGCTCACTAAGGATCAGGTATTACCGGATCACGCGTATGATCGCGCGAAAAATGTTAATAACAAGCCAGACAGAGCCGAGCGTATGCGATAACAGTTAAGTATCACGGGATCTCGTGTGTTTTAGTTCACGTATGGCGCTACCATAATTACGTTTTCCGTCCGGTCGTGCTACATGGACCATGACTCGCCACCGCCAAAAAACTCCGCTCGAAAGCGATGGCTGAAATTCGTGTGGAAACGAGACAGATCCGAATTTCGCACGGTCTCGCGTCGTGCTTTTATACTCTTTCGGGAAGTTTTCGATCACATCTTGAGGCGGTTGCTCGTTGTGACGAATAAAACGCGTTGCTTGGATAATTCTTTCGCGAATTCGATTCAGAGTGAATTTGTTTATTAATTGACGAGTCAATGATTTTTCATTGAGAATTCCATGCCAGCTATCACGCGTTTCTGGCGAGTTACATTTATTTAATGATGAATTATGAAACTAGTTAGTTTGTACGACGATAAGCGGGATTTCTTTTCTCAATTCTTTTAACGCACTTAAGAAATCGAGTTATCAGATATTGCACAAAATTATTATTCGTTTGTTGTGTAAATATAAACATTTATCATACATTTAGTACATACTATATTCATATTCGTCATATCAAACTTCAATAAAAATAATAATAACTTGCATCTTTTTTCTATTTCACGATTTCATTAACATTACTTTCGAATACAACAGAATTCGTTTTACGCGTAACGAGTTTCACGAGTTGCACGAGACGTTTCTGGAAGATTCGTCCGGATGATTGCTTGCATGATGGAGCGATTCGTTTTCTCTATGCGATGAATAGAAAGTCGATCAATCGGGATATGGTATATGCAAATGTTCTGGATCGTTCGGTTGAGCGTTTTTAGCAAATGACTTAATAAAAATCGACACTGAGATAACCGTGTTTTGCTTCGTAAGGTGATACAGGGTGGAACGCAAGATATTTGGAACGATGTATCTAATTCGATTGCTATACGAGCGAGCTGGAAGGATCGCAGCATGAATGCGCGCTGATCTGTAACGTATTTATAAGCTGACGGTTGTCTAGAAATACGAAACGTTAGCAAGATGATTGGGAGAGAAGAGCGTGCTCGTGAAAATCACAAAGAATTTATAAGAAAGTCGACGACCATTAGATCCACCTGAACGCACTTGTATCCGCCGGTGCAACAATCCTGTCCTAGATTTCTTTTACAATTCTAATCTTAAGTAATAATATTTCTCTTACTTCTGACGCGTTTTCGAATGTTTACTTTCAATGATGCAGTAACAATTCGAACGAACAAAATAGAAACTCGTAGGACATAGAAAGAAGGCGCAAAACGATTCGGTTTTCTGGTGAAATCAAAAGTCGCGCGAGACTATTACTTAACGGGTACTACAGAGTTGGTGGTTTACTTGTAGTCGGTAAAACAGTATAATCTAACTACACAGACGAACGTATATGAATAGGCATTGCCACAAACGAGGTATATGATACATATACCTTGTCAGTGAAATTAAACACAATGTATTTTTTCGGCCACGATTTTAAGGTCATCGTAATCCCATATTACCATTTTTGTGTCACATCCTGTCGTACCGATTCAGGCAGATTTTGCACCGCAGCACTACTAGTGATAAGAATTAAAATCAAAAAATATGTGCCATGTATTGTCAGATCTGTTTCGAGAATTATTTATTGAATTGAACGTGGTGATTCATCGATGAAGGAATATAACGATTTAAAAGAGAGATTGATGAAAATTGAGATGAAAAATTTAGCATACATTCGACTATTAACATCCATTTAAAAGTATTGGAAAAAATTGTTCGAATTATGATATTTCTATGAATAATAATTAATTAAATGTTGTCAGGTGTTGTTTTGTTTACAAATGTTGTTTTGTTTTGAATTACCTTTATCATGCAAATTCGATTTTATGAAAAATTAGACTTATCAAAAAAATATTTCTACAAATATTGTTTGGAATAAAGAAGCACATTGTGTGTTGTAAATTATTTCTTGCAAATCATCCGTTTCGAAATTTCAAAGTCAAATTTATTTTCTTAAACGATACCATTCACATATTTCCTTATTTCATACAATGTTACTTATGATTTCACTGAGTTGCATTTTCAACGACCGAAATCATTTACTGTTATAAATTATTAATAAAAATGATGTAAAGTATAAGTGACTTAATGACATATATGTTAGTACCAAGATTTTATGAATTTAAAACATTTCTTATTCGTATTTTCCTCTATTCTGATTACCGGCGAACTTCTAGATAAACCACACCTTCATTGATTTCGACGATCCCTAAATATTATTTAGAAATCGACATCCTGAATGACCCTTTCCTCTGACAAAGTCTGACATACCCCTTAGAGGAAAATATCTGTTCAAAATATTTTTACAATACATTCAAAATCTATGAGGCAGTAGTCAGTTTATATTCACCCAATTACCTCATTGCGGTAACCTTATTGTGCATAATGACAAAAGAAAAGCGAATTAAAGGGACACAGGCAAGTTCCGGATTTCCTGACGAAAGTGTACGTAGTAAAACTTAAAAGTCCCACATGACTGCCACATTTCTGTTACTGTTTTCTCCGTCGACTCGATGAGATGGTTAAACCAGTGAAATAAAGGATTTCGAAATAAAGGAAGGCGAGTTAAAGGATTTTTTGTATGTTTTCGTATCCGCCCGAATTCAACCAATCTCGTCTGTGGATAATGTTCATGCATCTACAACGAAAATTATTGACTTAAACGTGAACGCTTTCTCATTTGCATAGCTATTCTTAAAAAACGACCAATTTAATTTTTGACTGTAATCTAATTATTTTCTACATAAATTAATATTATACGTCACAGACTCATCAACTAGCATTTAGAACATGACAACAGAATTATAAGTTAAAAACCACGGCCCAATCAAAGTTTCATTTTGTAAAAAAATATAGAACTTAATGTATTTATTGTTGCCTTAAATTAATGGGGGCTACAAATCAATAAAAACTGTAAAATTGTAAAATTTTAAACAAATAAAACGTAGAAACTGTAAAATTATTGATTATTGTAATGGAAAAAGTGTTTTTGGAAGTATTGACAAATGCTACCACTTGTTGGGCATCATTGACTTTACTCGAAGGTTGAGCAGCGAAAGAGGTCATTATAAGTTGAACCTCCATCGTGGGCACATAGATTAAACTTTCGAAGTGAATTTTTAAATATTATTTCTGAATATTCCAATTGTTTAAAAATTATCTAGTATTTCCAATAATTTACTTGCAACAATTAAACAATAAATTCTCTTTCGTAATGTTCTTAAGTGTTATTTAAAATTTTTAACTAATAACTTCTAACAATATTGAACAATGCACTTAAGATGACTTAAAATGACTATGAATTATTGAATTAATTTAATTGTTTATTCGTAATATAAAACTCGTAATACAAAAATTATTAAATAATGTCTACAAATATTGTAAAAATAAAATAACTTAATTGTATCAAATGAATTGTTCAAACTGTAAAATAATGCATTCCGATGATATTTCGGTATCAATAAACGAACGAAAATTTTTATATACTGCGCGATTATTCTAAGACGAAGATCAAATTAAATTTTTATTTAATTAAATTTAATTAAATTTTTTATTACTTAACTTCTCGCTACATAAATTTCTTTAATATACATCAAAGCAGTTATATTTTAATAATTAATATCACGAAAATCTAAATTCAGATTATCCGATACAAAATTAATAAATTATTACATTTAAAATTGTAACATAATCATGAAAGTGTAATTTAGAGACAAAAACTAAATCATTGATTAGCACAATAGAAAAACTGTTCTTCGAAATGTTAAAAGAAATTATCAACTGTTCCCGATCACTGACGACGGAAATATAAATAAACCTTGAGTGGTACAGAGATTCAGTTCCAATTAAACTACCGTGGCGAGCTCATCGACCAAATTTTGGAAGCTTGAAGAAAAATTATCAACTCCTCCGGATCACTGACGACCGATACATATATTAACCTTGGGCGGTACGGAGATTCATTACCAACTAAAATTACCGTCGCGTGCGCAACGAACAAACGTTGGAAGCCTGAAGAAGAATCGTTACCCCTCTACACGGATCACTGGCGACCGGTACATATATTAACCTTGGGCGATTTTATGTTTTGTATTATTGTAAGTATAGATGGGATGTATTGTATGATGTGTTGTAAGCCCCGGGGCGAGTCTCGTGCGTAGTCACCTCCTCGTGGTGAGATCTGGTAATTGATATCGTTTTAGAAACGTTAAAGTTTGTAAAACGATATCAAACTGAGAACTACGCAACCTACAATTCAGTTTAGATCATGAAAATTTCTTTGTATCACGATTTAAACTGAACTGTAGGAACAGTTAGTTGATAAGTAAACTATTAGACCCCCCAGCGGGGTAGGACGACGAGGGATATCGCAGGGACGTCGTGGGATGCGTGCGTCTTACTCTTAAGTTGCGTGCGTCTTACTCTTAAGTTGCGTGCGTCTAGTTTTAGTTAATCTTTGTAAATTCATTGCGAACGCATTCTGGACACGTTTATTGAACTTGGAACGAAATTAGGAATCCCTCATCTCTTCTCTTCCTTCGTCCGTTGCTACTATTGTTACCTTGTTTTTTGCACTAGGGTCAAGTCTCCAAGTTTTGTAGCCGCTGAGCCGAACCGGGGAACTGCAGCCTTGTCCGAAAGGGCGAGGTGAGATGCTTGTGGTCTAGCGTCCTTGGTAATTCGACTCAGCGGTTCCGCGGAACCCCACTGTGTCGTTGAGGTAGCGTCCTTGGTAATTCGACTCAGCGGTTCCGGGGAACCCCACTGTGTCGTTGGGGGTAGCGTTGGACTACTTGCCTCTAAATGCTCGAACCTCGATTCGACACACTGACTGCGGAACTTGGAAACTCGATTCCAGTGCAACGAACAAAATGACAATAGCAACAACGAACGAAATAAGAGAGGAGATGAGGGATACCTAATTTCGTTCCAAGTTCAATAAACTTGTCTCTGTACAGAATGTGGTGGTGTGGCTGCGAATTATTGTATCTATGGTATGATTGTATGATTGTATGCGTTGTATGTACTGTATGTATTGTGTGATGTATTGTAAGCCCCGGGGCGGGTCTCGTGCGTAGTCACCTCCTCGTGGTGAGATCTGGTAATTGATATCGTTTTAGAAACGTTAAAGTTTGTAAAACGATATCAAGCTGAGAACTACGCAACCTATAGTTCAGTTTAGATCGTGAAAATTTCTTTGTATCACGATCTAAACTGAACTGTAGGAACAGTTAGTTGATAAGTAAACTATTAGACCCCCCAGCGGGGTAGGACGACGAGGGATATCGCAGGGACATCGTGGGATGCGTGCGTCTTACTCTTAAGTTGCGTGCGTTTAGTTTTAGTTAATCTTTGTAAATTCATTGTGAACGCGTTCTGTACAAGGACACGTTTATTGAACTTGGAACGAAATTAGGAATCCCTCATCTCCTCTCTTCCTTCGTCCGTTGCTACTATTGTTACCTTGTTTTTTGCACTAGGGTCGAGTCTCCAAGTTTTGCAGCCGCTGAGCCGAACCGGGGAACTGCAGCCTTGTCCGAACGGGCGAGGTGAGATGCTTGTGGTCTAGCGTCCTTGGTAATTCGACTCAGCGGTTCCGCGGAACCCCACTGTGTCGTTGAGGTAGCGTCCTTGGTAATTCGACTCAGCGGTTCCGGGGAACCCCACTGTGTCGTTGGGGGTAGCGTTGGACTACTTGCCTCTAAATGCTCGAACCTCGATTCGACACACTGACTGCGGAACTTGGAAACTCCACTCCAGTGCAACGATCAAAGTAACAATAGCAACAACGAACGAAAGAAGAGAGGAGATGAGGGATTCTTCATTTCGTTCCAAGTTCAATAATCGTGTCTTTGTAGAGAAAGCGGTGGTATGGGTGTGAATTATTGTATATATTGTATGATTGTATGTACGGATGGGATGTATTGTATGGTGTATTGTAAGCCCCGGGGCGGGTCTCGTGCGTAGTCACCTCCTCGTGGTGAGATCTGGTAATTGATATCGTTTTAGAAACGTTAAAGTTTGTAAAACGATATCAAGCTGAGAACTACGCAACCTACAATTCAGTTTAGATCGTGAAAATTTCTTTGTATCACGATCTAAACTGAACTGTAGGAACAGTTAGTTGATAAGTAAACTATTTGACCCCCCAGCGGGGCACCGAGGACGACGAGGGATATCGCAGGGACATCGTGGGATGCGTGCGTCTTAGCTTTAAGTTGCGTGCGTTTAGTTTTAGTTAATCTCTGTAATTTCATTGTGAACGCATTCTCTACAGAGACGCGTTTATTAAACTTGGAACGAAATTAGGAATCCCTCATCTCCTCTCTTCCTTCGTTCGTTGTTACTATTGTTACTTTGTTTTTTGCACTAGGGTCGAGTCTCCAAGTTTTGTAGCCGCTGAGCCGAATCGGGGAACTGCAGCCTTCTCCGAAAGAGCGAGGTGAGGGTCTTGTTGTCCAGCTTCCTCGACAATCCGATTCAGCGGTTCCATGGGACCCCAAATGTCGTTGGGGGTAGCGCTGGCTACTTTCCTCTAAATGCTCGAACCTCGATTCGACCCACTGACTGCGGAACTTGGAAACTCCACTCCAGTGCAACGAACAAATTAACAATAGCAACATCGAACGAAAGAAGAGAGGAGATGAGGGATTCCTAATTTCGTCGACGAATCGGGGAACTGCAGCCTCGTCCGAAAGGGCGAGGTGAGATTGTAGTCTAGCGTCCTTAGTAAATCGACTGCGGTACCACGGAACCCCACTGTGTCGGTGAGATAGGTTTGGACTACTTGCCTCTAAATGCTCGAACCTCGATTCGACACACTGACTACGAAACTTGGAAACTCGATTCCAGTGCAACGAACAAAATGACAATAGCAACAACGAACGAAATAAGAGAGGAGATGAGGGATACCTAATTTCGTTCCAAGTTCAATAAACTTGTCTCTGTACAGAATGTGGTGGTGTGGCTGCGAATTATTGTATCTATGGTATGATTGTATGATTGTATGCGTTGTATGTATTGTATGATTGTATGTACTGTATGTATTGTGTGATGTATTGTAAGCCCCGGGGCGGGTCTCGTGCGTAGTCACCTCCTCGTGGTGAGATCTGGTAATTGATATCGTTTTAGAAACGTTAAAGTTTGTAAAACGATATCAAGCTGAGAACTACGCAACCTATAGTTCAGTTTAGATCGTGAAAATTTCTTTGTATCACGATCTAAACTGAACTGTAGGAACAGTTAGTTGATAAGTAAACTATTAGACCCCCCAGCGGGGTAGGACGACGAGGGATATCGCAGGGACATCGTGGGATGCGTGCGTCTTACTCTTAAGTTGCGTGCGTTTAGTTTTAGTTAATCTTTGTAAATTCATTGTGAACGCGTTCTGTACAAGGACACGTTTATTGAACTTGGAACGAAATTAGGAATCCCTCATCTCCTCTCTTCCTTCGTCCGTTGCTACTATTGTTACCTTGTTTTTTGCACTAGGGTCGAGTCTCCAAGTTTTGCAGCCGCTGAGCCGAACCGGGGAACTGCAGCCTTGTCCGAAAGGGCGAGGTGAGATGCTTGTGGTCTAGCGTCCTTGGTAATTCGACTCAGCGGTTCCGCGGAACCCCACTGTGTCGTTGAGGTAGCGTCCTTGGTAATTCGACTCAGCGGTTCCGGGGAACCCCACTGTGTCGTTGGGGGTAGCGTTGGACTACTTGCCTCTAAATGCTCGAACCTCGATTCGACACACTGACTGCGGAACTTGGAAACTCCACTCCAGTGCAACGATCAAAGTAACAATAGCAACAACGAACGAAAGAAGAGAGGAGATGAGGGATTCTTCATTTCGTTCCAAGTTCAATAATCGTGTCTTTGTAGAGAAAGCGGTGGTATGGGTGTGAATTATTGTATATATTGTATGATTGTATGTACGGATGGGATGTATTGTATGGTGTATTGTAAGCCCCGGGGCGGGTCTCGTGCGTAGTCACCTCCTCGTGGTGAGATCTGGTAATTGATATCGTTTTAGAAACGTTAAAGTTTGTAAAACGATATCAAGCTGAGAACTACGCAACCTATAGTTCAGTTTAGATCGAGAAAATTTTTTTGTATCACGATTTAAACTGAACTGTAGGAACAGTTAGTTGATAAGTAAACTATTAGACCCCCCAGCGGGGTAGGACGACGAGGGATATCGCAGGGACGTCGTGGGATGCGTGCGTCTTACTCTTAAGTTGCGTGCGTTTAGTTTTAGTTAATCTTTGTAAATTCATTGTGAACGCGTTCTGTACAAGGACACGTTTATTGAACTTGGAACGAAATTAGGAATCCCTCATCTCTTCTCTTCCTTCGTCCGTTGCTACTATTGTTACCTTGTTTTTTGCACTAGGGTCGAGTCTCCACGTTTTGTAGCCGCTGAGCCGAACCGGGGAACTGCAGCCTTGTCCGAAAGGGCGAGGTGAGATGCTTGTGGTCTAGCGTCCTTGGTAATTCGACTCAGCGGTTCCGCGGAACCCCACTGTGTCGTTGAGGTAGCGTCCTTGGTAATTCGACTCAGCGGTTCCGGGGAACCCCACTGTGTCGTTGGGGGTAGCGTTGGACTACTTGCCTCTAAATGCTCGAACCTCGATTCGACACACTGACTGCGGAACTTGGAAACTCCACTCCAGTGCAACGATCAAAGTAACAATAGCAACAACGAACGAAAGAAGAGAGGAGATGAGGGATTCTTCATTTCGTTCCAAGTTCAATAATCGTGTCTTTGTAGAGAAAGCGGTGGTATGGGTGTGAATTATTGTATATATTGTATGATTGTATGTACGGATGGGATGTATTGTATGGTGTATTGTAAGCCCCGGGGCGGGTCTCGTGCGTAGTCACCTCCTCGTGGTGAGATCTGGTAATTGATATCGTTTTAGAAACGTTAAAGTTTGTAAAACGATATCAAGCTGAGAGCTACGCAACCTACAATTCAGTTTAGATCGTGAAAATTTCTTTGTATCACGATCTAAACTGAACTGTAGGAACAATTAGTTGATAAGTAAACTATTTGACCCCCCAGCGGGGCACCGAGGACGACGAGGGATATCGCAGGGACATCGTGGGATGCGTGCGTCTTAGCTTTAAGTTGCGTGCGTTTAGTTTTAGTTAATCTCTGTAATTTCATTGTGAACGCATTCTCTACAGAGAGGCGTTTATTGAACTTGGAACGAAATTAGGAATCCCTCATCTCCTCTCTTCCATCGTTCGTTGTTACTATTGTTACTTTGTTTTTTACACTAGGGTCGAGTCTCCAAGTTTTGTAGCCGCTGAGCCGAATCGGGGAACTGCAGCCTTGTCCGAAAGAGCGAGGTGAGGGTCTTGTTGTCCAGCTTCCTCGACAATCCGATTCAGCGGTTCCATGGGACCCCAAATGTCGTTGGGGGTAGCGCTGGCTACTTTCCTCTAAATGCTCGAACCTCGATTCGACCCACTGACTGCGGAACTTGGAAACTCCAGTGCAACGAACAAAGTAACAATAGCAACATCGAACGAAAGAAGAGAGGAGATGAGGGATTCCTAATTTCGTCGACGAATCGGGGAACTGCAGCCTCGTCCGAAAGGGCGAGGTGAGATTGTAGTCTAGCGTCCTTAGTAAATCGACTGCGGTACCACGGAACCCCACTGTGTCGGTGAGATAGGTTTGGACTACTTGCCTCTAAATGCTCGAACCTCGATTCGACACACTGACTACGAAACTTGGAAACTCGATTCCAGTGCAACGAACAAAATGACAATAGCAACAACGAACGAAATAAGAGAGGAGATGAGGGATACCTAATTTCGTTCCAAGTTCAATAAACTTGTCTCTGTACAGAATGTGGTGGTGTGGCTGCGAATTATTGTATCTATGGTATGATTGTATGATTGTATGCGTTGTATGTATTGTATGATTGTATGTACTGTATGTATTGTGTGATGTATTGTAAGCCCCGGGGCGGGTCTCGTGCGTAGTCACCTCCTCGTGGTGAGATCTGGTAATTGATATCGTTTTAGAAACGTTAAAGTTTGTAAAACGATATCAAGCTGAGAACTACGCAACCTACAATTCAGTTTAGATCGTGAAAATTTCTTTGTATCACGATCTAAACTGAACTGTAGGAACAGTTAGTTGATAAGTAAACTATTAGACCCCCCAGCGGGGTAGGACGACGAGGGATATCGCAGGGACATCGTGGGATGCGTGCGGCTTACTCTTAAGTTGCGTGCGTTTAGTTTTAGTTAATCTTTGTAAATTCATTGTGAACGCGTTCTGTACAAGGACACGTTTATTGAACTTGGAACGAAATTAGGAATCCCTCATCTCCTCTCTTCCTCGTTCGTTGCTACTATTGCTACTTTGTTCGTTGCACTGGAGTCGAGTATTTCAGGTTTCGCAGTCGGCCGACTTCGGGGGACTGCAGCCTCGTCCGTACGGGCGAGGTAGATGCTAGCAGTCTAGCGTCCCCGCTAATTCGATTCACGGGTTCTTCGGGACTCCTATGTTTCGTTGGGGAGTGCGTTAGACTACGTGCCTTTAAATGCTCGAAACTCGATCGGCTCTTACACACTGCATAACTTGGATACTCGACTCTAGTGCAACGAACAAAGTAACAATAGCAACAACGAACGAACGAAGAGAGGAGATGAGGGATTCTTAATTTCGTCCCAAGTTCAATAAACGTGTCTTTGTAGAGAATTATTGTATGTGTTGTATGATTGTATGATTGTATGATTGTATGTATCGTATGTTGTATGATATATTGTAAGCCCCGGGGCGGGTCTCGTGCGTAGTCACCTCCTCGTGGTGAGATCTGATAATTGATATCGTTTTACAATTATTAAAGTTTGTGAAACGTCTTCAAGCCAACTTGTAAAACGAAAAACGATAAACTTTGATGTTTGTGAAATGATATCGAGCTAAGAACTACGCAACCTACAGTTCAGATCTAACCTGAACTGTAAGGACAATTAGTAGATAAGTAAAATATTGGACCCCCCAGCGGGGCACCGTGGGACGACGAGGGATCTCGCGGAGACATCGTGGGATGCGTGCGTTTTATATAAAGTTGCGCTCGTTTTAATACTAAGTTGCTTGCGTCTAGTTTTAGTTAAATTTGTGGAGAAAAATACCGTGGCATTTCGCAGGGACATCGTGGGATGTGTGCATTTTAATATTAATTTCCGTGCATTTCCAAGATTAGTTTTAGTTAATCACAAGGTAGTTAATCTCTGTAAATTTGCTGTAGATCATTGTGTAGAATAATATACTTACTCAACTTTGGACTTTCTTTTGTTTTCAAAGTTAGATAAACGTGTCTTTAATTAGGAATGTGCTGGTAGAGCTATGAATTATTGTACTATTGTTGCGTGGATTAACTTGGAACGAGAAGTACAAGAAATATGTTCCAATAATAAAAAACAATGTTTCAATTTTTTCTCGATCTTTTACGACAAACCGATCAATGCATCGTGAGATGCGCGAATCATTCCGCAGACACGGTCGTGTTTGTTCGTAATGTCGATAAAACATCAATTTTTATTAACGGTACTCAGCTGTTTCGGTCAATCATCTCGGACGTCGTACCGTGAGACAAAACGGTTCCATGCAGCGCGATACGAACGCGAAATCGCTGCACTCGCAAGAACGCGACAAGCGTGCAGAATGCATCCACAGCCGATGCATGTGCATCGTACCGAGGAAATAAGTCTCGGGGGCTGGACAACGCGTCGCGTGCCATCCCAGACAGAAATTGCACTGTCGACTGTGCAGTCGATTTCAAGAATTAGGCCGATTACGCCTGGGGAAATCGTCCGGTATATCTAATAGCGGAAAATCACGCGTGCAATTCGATTCGCGTCGCGCGTTTTCGAGCACTTAAAGATGAGTACTGCCGCGTTCCTGATACGCACAGCGCTTAAAGGAAGAAAGTTCAAAAGGTACGCAGATAATTCGCAATTTTACAAAATAGAATTATACTTAACAAGGAGAGCGAATAATATACACAGGGTGTCCTATGGTACAACAGGGAATGATTCTACATTTCTAAAAAAACATTTTTATTCGAAGCTTCGTTTTCGAGAGGACCTTGAAAATTTAATCAATTATACCAATTTAGCTCTTGACCCGCAAAGACACAGAAAAGGAAAAGACAGTCGGTTCAAGCAGCTAAATCCAAACAGCAACAAAAAACTAATTTACTATCGTTACTACGTGTATTTCCATTTTCCATGTCTAATAAAATATATTCTTGGTGCACTCATCATAAAAGAATCCAACCAATGTAAACATGTATAAATATTTAAAACATTCTTTTGTGTCTGCCATCGAGTCGATGACTGAGTTCGAAAGGAACCGACACGTTAATCTTTCTTTTTCTTCGGTTCGGTCGTGTCTCGACGTTGTACAAAGTAGATATAAATAACGTTCACCTGCGTGGAATATTTGACGAGATTTTAATTATGAAAGAGATCACAGTAATGATTAACAGGAAGGATGTTATTTATTTCTTTTTTTTTGGTTTTGACGTAATTAGTTACCGTTGATTTTTAATGAAATGTGATGGAAAGTTACCGATAATGATAACAAAGAAATTGTTAAGGTGCTGTTAAAAAATGACGTTAGATTGGTAGACGTGAAATGTTATTTTTTGAGATAAAAATTTAACGGCACGATTCTTTGCAACATTATTCTAACTTTATTAGAATTATTAATTTTAGAATTAAATTTTTTACACGATTTATACGATTGTCAAAAAATTTTCCAAGTGAAATAGAGAATATCTTTAAATTTTGTCCCGAGTAATAAATTTATATTTCCAGCAGTTTTAACGAGTTTTAATATCGGAAGATTATTCTAATGATTTATTAAATGATTATTCTAATGATTTATGACGACCAATAATGAGATACATTCTTGACGTGGGATATATGTGATTTATAATAAATATTTCATTTCCTGATATAGTCATTACTTGGCGACAGAATGAAATTTAATTGAATTTCGAATTTCAAATAACATTTCATCTACATCAATCTAACATTTAAGTTAAAACAATTGTCAAAGTGTTCCAATGTATTTCTCGTATTTCCTCTTTTACAGGATGTCTTTACTCGCATGACACGGAAATGACGTTACGTATTATCCGCGCTGTCACAGATTTCTGTCCCATAAACGAGCAAAAAACCAGATTTCGCCTTTCAAGCAGATTTCAGTATGATTAAGGCGTCAGGAAGCATCTCGGAGTCGAGTAATTTGTTGCGTCATTACAGTTCGACGCAGTTTCTGGGTGGATCGGTTTTTCTTCATTGGACAAGAACAACCAAATTCGATGTTAATTAAAAAAAAACTCTGTTATTACATCGGTCATTACTTTCTCGCGAGTTAACTAACATCTCGCGATTCTCAAATATATCCCCGCAATTTTTGGTGCACACGCCGCGCGTTACGTAAAAAGAAAAGACTTTCTTTTCGATCGCGAATCATTCGCTCAGATTACGTAAAACAAGTTCCTCGAAATGGAAAACAAATGTTACGCTGAAGCTTCAATATTATTAATACAACGTGACGGTTTCGATTTCCGCTTCGAGCAGCACGCAATCTGTTATAAAACTACGTTTAAATTTGTAAAATTGACTGTTTATTTATCTGACAGGTAAAGAGTACGAACTCTTCTTCTCACTTTAATGTACCAGTATAAAAAAATTATACGAAATTCTAACGTATATATCCCATTTATCTTTATCAAATTTCAACTATTAAAAATGGAAAAATCTATTCTAAAATTCTGCGTACATGGCTATATACTGATAAACATTCTAGCGAATCGACAAGGAAATTACACGTTTAGTATCTAATATTTGTTAACAAGTCTATGTTACGAAACCACTGAGCATCAGGAAATAAAGAACAGTGAATATGAAATTCCATGTAAATCACTGTAATAGCAATTTCAATAAATCAACAAAGAAATTGAACTCCTTAGCATCTAGTAAAGATTAAAAGATCCATTTTATCACAGTTCAGCAGATATTGAAAAACGAAGCATTTAATAAGCTTCGAATCCTATTCGAATGGCTATTAATAATAACCATTCCAGCAAACTAAATCAATAAATCTGTTCATCAATAAATCAGATTAAACATAATTTGAATATCTGCAGTTTCAGAGAATAAAAGTATCTTTTCTACTCATTGCATAATGTAAAAAATCGTCTTTGAGAAATAAAACGAAAAACGAGTTGGACAGAACTATAAACTAGAGATTTCATGCTTTAGAATGCTTTAGAATAAACCCAAGGGTTTAGAGTAAACCTAGAGTTCGTACGATTTTTCTTTGTAAAATTATGATAATTTAAAATATCGATAATTTTTCATCGAGTGTACGAACAGACTTGACTAGCACGAATCTCCAAAAATAATCCGTTAAAAAATTTAGAATATTTCTACAAAAAGAAAAAAAAACCACGAATTAGCCATTTTGACCATTCTCCTACTTTTAGTAATAAAAATATTATCACCCACAGACAAAACAGCAAGTCTTGCAATTAACGACGTTGAACGCGTTAAAAAAGAAAGAATAAAAAAAAAAAGAAGCAAGAATATCATCTCAATAAATGCAACAGCGCTCGTGACCATCGCAAATGACCATGAACAGTCGATTAAATCTTCAGATTTTCAACCCGTGTTATTACAATGACGCGACCGTTACCAGATTTTGCAAAACAGTCCAAGAGTCGGTGTAACACGCCAAATAAGACGAACGACGGTTCGACATTGTGTACGAAAGGATCGGTGGATCGATCGGATCGCATCGGATCGGGTCGACGTTAATGACGCGAACGCTACATTTAAATCGTCGGCGACGGTCTGGCCATATCGAGGGTCCGCGGCGTAGGTCGCCACGCGCGATCGCCGTTTACGTAAAGGCTACACCGCGGGGACGAACCAGCTAGGAGGTGGAAACGTGACGAAAAGCTAGAACGCGAGGGGAAAAAAAAAATACGCCGAGGTACAAGCGCCGCGCAGGCGAGTGTGGGCAAACTCATGGCCGAACGACGCGTAGGCCTCACCTGCGGGCAATCTTGTTTCAGGAAATGCATCGTGTTCGCGTATCGGTATCGCGTTGCGCCATCAAGAGCAATGCCAATTGATTGCGAGAGGAAATCAGAGAAACCGTTTGGTTTCGTTCGAACAATACAAGCAAGTCCAATCAACTCCAAAAGTAGCGAATAACGCGACGTGGTGAATTATTCGTTTAACACGAGACCTAGACGACTAAGATATATAAAATTTGTAGCCGAGAAGTTAAAGCGCAAGAAACAGGGAGAAAATTTATAGTACAACAGAGAGAACAGAAGCTTCTATCTTATTAAAAAAAAAAAAAGAAAATCACTCAAGTCTGTCGAAAATACGATGTTATAAATATGTAAAATTATAAATTGATCGATTTTGATCGTTAGTCGTGTTAAATTCAGCTTGGAATTTATATCGTTGAACTATTATTGCAACAGAGGAATTTATGCAAGTATGTACTAAGAATTTTTAAGAAATGTTACAGACACGATTTTTTCAAATTCGTTCTACGATTTTTGCAACTGATGAATTTATGCGAATAGTACAAGCATTATTTCTTTAAATTTATCTTGGAATTCATTATTATTGATAAATTTACGTAGGCAAATCATAATATTGTTCCTGCGATTGAGCGATAAAATTGAAGTTGATCATTTTCACCTCGCTCAAACTCAATTTATGATCTATAAGTTATCCGTGGTTGTAGTGAATGCATATTCTGACAAATAAAACGTCTGAGAAATGATATACTGTAGCTCAGGAAAATACTTGAGCACTTGTGAATGTGTGACGTCTCTCTCTTATTGGAAATACAGGCAGCAAAATTTATTGTTATAGGAAACATTTTGACAATTCATTACTACTGTTGGGAGATTCAACTATCATAACTATATTGGTAAAGTTTGAAACAAATCTGAAAATGTATATAGAATCTTCCAGGTACATATTTAGTACATATATGTTTCGCAGAGATCACAAAATCCTAAATATTCTACGAGACTGTCTTTAAAATTATATATATACATATTTAAGATGTATGCTAATTTATAATATTTATCCTATATGCTAATTTTTTACTGAATGTGATAAGCAAAGATTAAGAAAACGTGACAGGCAATTTTAAAATTTAAAAGTGAACTTCGTGCTATTAAAACTATTCTTTTATTTATTTACGACTGAATATACGTATAATTTTCCACTCTATTGGACACACCAGAAATGATTCTTTAGTTAAACCTCGTTCATAGGTTCGAATAAACAAATTGTTCGAAGTTATCTGTCCTCTCAAATATGTTCTTTTCAAATATTACCACAATCGTAGCAATCATCTTCTATTCTATTCTATTAGCGCCAATTTCGAAATATTTTACATAACGATACGACACGACATATACATAAAAATGTCCAAACACTTTCTCGAATTACTACAACTATTCTCGCAAGAATTTACATATCGAATTATTCCAACGTATTCTCCATAAAAAAGAAAAAAAATAAATGACTTCTTTAAATACTTTGACAGATGACTTGACGCGAGTTCTGTTTAAAGTTCTACTAGTTAGACACGGAGATCCAACGATTTGTTCGTCTTAATGGTCGTTGTTGTAGAATGGTGATTACGTGTAATGTATTATGTATTACGTATGCAAGGAATGCCAGTGTATCAGATAGAGGCGCGGTGAATAACAAGCGATCTGAACTCGCTTCTTAAACAAGTGAGTTCACATATTCTTAGGCGTTTGCGCTCGATTTTCAGAATTACCGGTGGAAACAAAAGCCCGCGCCGTTTGCGAACGGCGAAGAAGGAATAGGAATTACGTAGTTTGCGAATTCTAGCCGGCATTCAACAGGTGAAATGCAACCGAGAAACGCTTGTACGAATACAAATATTTGCTATTAGGCGCGGTAATACGTTGTAAATAACAGTGACGTCTCTCTCTTATTGGAAATACAGGCAGCAAAATTTATTACTTCGAAAGTTAACAATCCGAGCGCGACACTCGGGAATCTATGAAATTTCAACGACCGTCATCAGCTAAATCTAACTGTTGTCATCGTTCGTTTCTTTTTTTTCCTTTTTTTTTTTTTTTTCTTCGCCTACTTTCAACGCTGGAAACTGAAACAGACGATCTGAGATAGGAAAATCTGCATTGCAGAAATCAAAGTGAAAGGAACGAGTAAAAGTTTGTAATACAGGAACACGAGTTTTTATTCGCACGTTAAAGACGATCGCCTTCAATTGTTCTGTTTGTGTCGATGCTTTCGATTTTATACTTGAACAGTTGATTAACAAGTAATTGCAATTCCAGCTGCAATTTAGCAAGTCGTCATAAAAATATATATTTCCATTTGATCCGAGTTGAGATGATCTTCTAAATGTAATAAATAAACAACTGAAAGACGCGGATCTCATTGAACGCTATTATAATATACAAAAAAAAAAAGAAAAATTTTTTTCTCGATCGCTCCATCAAGAATAGAATAATTTAATAATCGCCCCCGTAATTTTACGAAAAATCATTCTCTAAAAATACACCGCCGTATTTCCAACGAAATTAAGAATCGACCACTTTGGTAGTTCCAGTGTCGTTGATCAACCTATATATGTGTCACGGATTTTAGCAGAATCAAGACGCGTGCGCGCTTTCATAATCAGTCGATGACTAACAACGTGTCCGTACCGTGCAAGGCATGCCGATGACGTAAGTACGTGGCAAACACTTTGCATGTGACCGGCGCCACATAGAAAACACCTTAACGCCGAAGAAACATTAAACACATTGCATACGATCGGCCCGTAAATCAACGCTTTCGCGAATATTCAACCGACGTTTTCTAACGACAGATGAAAGTTTCATAAAGTATCGTATCGATCGACGTCCCTTTGGCGGAATTTCCCGGAATTGGAATCGGATACGTACAACTGCGTCAGGTGAAATATATAAAATCTCATTATTTCAAATTCAAATGGAAATGATATTTTATTATTTTTAATTTTCGTACTAATTCGTAATTTTCGTGTAATTTTCGATAAATTCATGGAAATTCGCAGTTTACATACAAAGCCTCCGAAAGCTGATTAACAATTTTGAAGGAAGAACTGTAAGACGCTTTGAACATTTTTCATCACGGCTTCGCCAAGAGTAAGTAACTCGAACTACCAAATTGCCTATTTAGTATTAATTTCTTACTGTCTGTTTCTCGTAATTAACTGAAGTTCTTCTAACTTGTTATTTTGTTTACTATCAGCTGTACTCTTATAAATAAAGAGATACAACGCGAATCCCATTCACAAATTTAATATCATTCGGTTGAAATTTTCGTCGCGATAAATCTCGGATCGGATCGCGAATGCCTAGATTCGAGAATAGCATTCCCACGGTTAACTGAATGCACCTTCTAACAAGGAACGATAAATTCTGTCCGCGCGTGCAACGACAATCAAGCTCCGGTACGTTTCACCGCGCTTCGAGAGATGGTTTTCTCTTGTCCCTTGCGGGAAAGCATCAGATACAATGATACAATGAATGGACGTCATTCGGCTTTCTGAACCGTTGTTAAAACATCTGACGGGATTTTTGACAGGCACACACTGGTTTGCGAAAATAATACCCAAATAAACTTTCTACCCTTCGTCCTTCTAATTAGTTATTTCGAAGCCACTCTTGTTACATGATAATTCAATATTATCCATATTATCTAAATTTGTTTCTAATATAAATCGGTTTTCTAATATTTTTATATTGCAAAACAACGTTGAATGAAAAACAAATATATATACGTATAAAGCTTCTTAACTAGAGTATGAGACAAAAATTCAAATACATTTATCACGCTCAATTTTTTTAATTAGAGACTTATAAAATACATGTCACTGATCTATTTCTTAGCTTTGATCACCTCCTAACGAAATATATAAGCGCAAGTTTGTCCTATCTTTGTATCGAAATCAAATTTCCGTACAACTTGCGACTCTTTTTACTAAAAAAGTTCGGAGACCTCAGAAACCTCAGAGAGTTAAGAAGCTTCAATATTTTACCTGATCGACGCCATCGAAGCTACCCTCCTCCCAAATAGGGTCGTCCCAGCCTCCGGACGATCCGGAAGAACCCCTGCGACCCGGATCCCACGAGTTTCTCTTCGTATTATCCAAAGAATCAGTGGAGAGTCTCCTCCTGTCGTAAGAGCCCCTTCGACTAGAAAGCGGCGCCACCAGTTTGCTGTCTTTCTTCAGATTCCCGTTGGAACCCATCGAGAGATCGGTGCTAAGCGTCACGTTCAAGTTGCTCCTTAAAT
Organism: Tetragonula carbonaria; assembly: GCA_032399595.1. Taxonomy (NCBI): domain Eukaryota; kingdom Metazoa; phylum Arthropoda; class Insecta; order Hymenoptera; family Apidae; genus Tetragonula; species Tetragonula carbonaria. Next base: position 20,069,292 of record JAUCRC010000001.1, on the reverse strand, counting down.
TTCCACTGGACCCGGCCAAGCAGCTCTTCAGGTTCGACGTGCTCCTCGTCTTCGAGCCGTTCTTCAAGTCGTTGCTCGACGAATTCACGTTGGACTTCAAGGAATTCTCCGATATTGGCGAGGCGGCGAAAAGGCTGGACAGGCTGTTACCGTTGTCTCGTTGTCGCGAGATCGGCCTCTGAAGGTTCGTCATCGATTTTGCTACGTAATCTCGTCTCAGCGGAGAGTTGTAGCTCGACACGGCGTCTCTCTTCAAGCAGCCCATCGATCGACCGATCGGATCGCGTCTCAGCGCCGAATTGGCCAACGTGGAGGACGCGTGAGGATCCCTCTTCGCGTGATTGATGGCGCTCATCGACGAACCCATAGGGTTTTTCCTCAACGTGTTTGGAAAGCTCGAGGGATGAAGCTCCTTCTTCGGCGGCGACATCGGTAGACAAAGGGAGCCTCTTCTGCTCGGCGAGGTTCCTGAATAACCGAGCGAGTCTCTCCTGTACTGATACGCGGTCCCGATCGAGCCTCTGCGATTCAATTGATTCTCCTTCGCGTGTTTGCCGTGAATGTCGCAGCAGCTCGAGTCGATCTCCACTTTAACTATCTCCGGGTTGTTCTGCTGCTGTTCCAGCTTCACGTCCCTGAACAGGGCCTCCAAACGACGTATCGCGGCTTGCTGGTGCGCCGCGGCAGACATATCGACGGCGACGGAGTACAATCGGCGAGATGATACTGAGATCGCGCTTGTTTCACGGTGATCGTTTCCGGAGAGATGACGACGCAACGGCTAGTTGCTCTGAACGCGGCACGTATACTGAAGTTCGTCGATACACGGCATAGCTGCTGCTTTCTATCGAGTACGACCTTCCTATCACTCGTTGCCGGCTCGCATTGGGATACGACGACTTATTGTTAGTCGCGTACGTCGTATCACGCGATGGAAGAAACTGTAGGTAAACAGTGTAACAGCGTTTCGAAACTACGTGCTTTCTTTTTTGTCTCGTGTCTTTTCTTGGAAATTCCTCTTCGAGGAATTCGTAATCCTCGTATTCAGGATTATTCCCTTCGATACGTCAATACTTCTTATTTCCCGCGGGCTATGCTCGAACTGTGCTCGACTCTTCGAGAGACGTAAATTTGAATTCAAATTGCTCACTTTTCTTGAATTTTCTTTATTTGCTCGTCTGCTTGGTACCTTTCCTCGATACGAAAGAATTCAGGTTTCACACATTTCCTCGTCTCGATCGACTTTTTTAGACGTAAATCCGAATTCGGGTAATCTCTTCTTTTTCAGCGCGAAATGGCACGCAGAACTCACTGACCACCGGTGGGGAAGAACGGTATTACTTCCCGTTGTTGAACGTCGTTCCACAGGCAATTTACGAACGGAAACGCAATCCGTGGCTACATGGAAACGCGTGTGCGGCGTAACACACGTCCGGTGAGGTACTGGGGGACTCCGTGAGGAGAGAGACTCGAAGGCCTCACACAGGAGCTCTCCATACGGATCCCCACCAGACCGGTGGCATTCGTAAACTCCACACAAGTCTCCATATTAGGTCAAACCTTATGGGTTTGTCGCGTGAAACTGCGGGAGAACACTGGCGCGCGACCCTGATGGCCGTTGTAATCGGGTCGAGCGCCGACATAACTTTGCCATCATCATCGCGAGCTTTACTTTCTTCTCTCCCGCTTCTCTTCGAAGCTTTACACTGTCGTTGACACTGGCTGGCCTGGTCAATTCAATTCGTTCCGGCCGATTGGCAGACACTGACATGTGTTTTGTTTTTTGTACTCTCTATTGAGAGATCATTGGATCATCAATCTAGATGTGTCCATTTGGATGCAAGTAGCTACGGAGTTTGGGGAAACGCTTTGAGCAATTAAAAGTAGATTTCTTACATGTAATGAATTCAATATTATTTCCTCTTAATGATTTCTCATATGTCATTTAATATTTCTTTTTAGTAGTTTCATTAACTGAAACTGAAACTGAGTCGCCTGGATTAAACGAATCTGATTTGCAGCCCTCTGAAGTACTTATTGCGTAACACGGTGATACACAGAAAACACTGTTGTTTTTTGACGTTTTATCTTGTATTGCTCATTCAAGATTCTATCAACGATGTGTTGTACATTTATTTTCAGCTTTTCAAAGAAAGTGAAATAAGCGTGATCTATTTTATGAATAGTATCTTGCTAGTTTTATTACTCGTTTCTGCGAAGTTCGTGAATGACGCGATCTGCGATGTCATCTTTGTTTAAGGTCCATTATTTTCCGTTCTATTGTCTTTTTCAATTATTTATTAATTCCATTATTGTTTCTAATCACTTTGATACTGGCGAATAACAGCCGAAATGAATAACGATATGATGATACAACAAAACATGAAGATTTAACAAGTTCTTACAACAATTCGCTTGAAATATATTTGATCAGAAAAAGTAAACGTTTCACGGTACGGTCGAGAGTTTTGCAATTTTATCAGAATTCCATTCGATTATCTAAATGTTCGACTTAATACCCGAATTTACGAGTGTTAACAAAATCGACCGGTATTCTTGGTAGATACCGTCGATGAACTCATTCGTGTGTTTTCTTTCTTTTTGCCTCGTAGTTGGTATTCGAGCTAAAGGGAAGGCTTTTTGCCTTTGCCAGACAAACGAAGAGAAAAAAGACATGTTTATTGGCCATTACTGGGAACAACTGTGAGTCACAGTCGACCGTGGCAAATACAACGCGATACTACAATGTTTCAAGAAAATGCTTGGAATCTAGCACAATGTGTAACAATTACGCGCCTATAGAGAAAATAAATACTCGATCCTTCGACAGACAATGTACATATAAAAATAGCTCTTACATAATTGTGCTTAAACAACACCTGAATCGCTGGATATGGAGTTAATAGAGAATTTGTGGCATATTTTGGATTCTTAGATACCATATTTTGGATTCTTGGAAATTTCAAACAAATGATTTAATAATCACACTTCTTGAAAAATAGCGAAAAACGTTCAAGAGATATTATAAAATTAATCCTAAGGTGTAAGTGATTGTTGAAGTCAAGAAAATACTTACAAGGTATTGAAAGAATATTTGAATTAATTAATATTACATTCCATAATAACTATAGAATAAGGGAATGAAAGTGTCCAAATATTTTAATGTTAGGAGTATAAAATATTCTTTCAACGCATATCAATCAAATAATCAGCTATACATGTAATGATTATTTCAATGAAAAGGAGATCTAACGATTAAAAATTCAGTCAATGCTTCAGAAGATATCGTATAATAATAATTATTATACATGTTTGAATTTGTAGTATTTATGAAATTAGACTTGAAATTAGAAATCTATAAAAAAAAGAAAATATCTGACTCAACTCGGATAAATCACAGAATAATTTGTAAAATTGATGAAAATAAAATTAACGAGAGAAAATTGCAATATAAAAGAGAAAGAGAAACTCGTTTCGATAATGAAAAATAAAATTACTACGCGTCGGTAAATCCATTCACGATCTCGTGCGTTGATATTCTTAATTAATCCCTGCATCACCAACGAAAAGCATTAATAGAGTGCTGGTATTTGCAGAAACAGGCTTTCACATGTGCAACGAGATGGAGCTACAATTCTATTTCTCTATGCACTCGATATATACGATACGTACGTCGCATATTCAGAGCAAATAATATAAGACACTGGTTGGATCAATATAAACGAACAGCCTACGCATCATAAACATATGTAGATACATCAACCTTCTACTTTCTACGTGTAAAAGTTTCAAATATTAAATACAAAGTAAATTGCAAAAGATTGCATAAAAACAATTATAAAGTCTATTAAAAATAACATGGAAATTTTAACATGGTACCAATTTCTATCCAATGGTCTCCACGTTATTAAGTATACTGTAATATCAGTTTTTCACTTTCCACGTGTAAAAATTTCAATTTATGAGAATCGACAAATAATTATTGAAGAATTTTAAATCGAATATCCTAACAATCAAACATCTTCTACGTATTAACTTTCCACTTCAGATATTAGATATAAAATAAATACTTATAAGAATTTTTCAATTTACGTAAAAATAATTACAAAGACCATTAAAATAACGTGGAAACTTTATGATATGAACTTTCATTCTACGATCTTCGATATTGTTTCTAAATGTTTAAAAATTCAAAGAGTAAACATTCCTAAACCAAGCCTTCCCTAAATTAAACGAACGTCAACATAGTTGCACATCAATCATGAATAATAACGAGCACGTGCCATTATTAAGTTACTAGGCGTCTCTTCTACACCCACACGGTCGATTCCAGTTTACCTTGACGGCTGAAGGTGTATCACGCTTTTAATTCAAGTGGGAAAAGGTATACCCTTTCGGAAAAGTGACACGCTGGCAGGTGTCCAGTTTCCAGCGAAACATACGACATACGACAGTTGTCGTTTATCTACGCATTCTACTCTATTTTTCTCAAAAATGGCCAAGTTTCGATTTCGATTCCCAACGAGTAACTACTAAAATTAAGAAATATATTTTCTAATACAAAAATTGGAAATAAAATTAAAAACTATATTTTTTGACATAAAGATTCAAAATGAAATTAAAGAATCATGAATGGTCCTTGATACTCCTCGAAATCTTTGCTCCGGAGATATACAACGTCGAGTTACGAAAAATAACATTGCGCGATTAACAATAAACAAAATTGATTTAATAATAATAAAAACAGAGACTTTTTGACATTTTTATCTGTCACATACTCCGTTTTTCTCAAAAATGGCCACATCTTTCCAACAGGGATTTTCTACGTTTGGAATAGGAAACAAATCGCAAGAATAAAAATAATCGAAGCAAACTGGAAGATTTGTGCACGATTGTCGCGTTAAATCCAGTAAACACTACGTTATAGAAACGTTAAATCGCGTCTGCGATACGTTAGATTGACATGATTCCCTCTTGCACGCATGTTTTTTTCCCGCTAAGAATTACGTCACACGACAATCGCGAATATTGAAATTGGAGTTTGCGGCCGAGTCATCGCCAAGTTTGCAGCGCGGCAAAAATCTCGGAAAACCGCGATCGCCCACGCGGAACAGCCATTTTCGTTTACGTTACGACGAGTCTTCTAATTGTGCAAGGTAAAGACGCATCGGTGAGCGATTGCACGGACGATTTGCATTCTCCAACTGCGTCATCCAGTGGAACATAATCCAACGATGCTCAGGAATGAGCATTAGAATTTCGAGTGTGGGCGCTTGGACCTTGTCAGGGTGTACAACGCGAATAACTCTCGCGACGTTTGTCACGTAAATAATTGAAAACTCAAAAAAGACGCTCCACAGAAAATTTACGAATGCGAATGCGTCTCCAACGAATGCGATCGTTATTTCTTTGACAATTTTCCAATTCCTCGACTTTCTTTATACTTCTTTACACTAAAAGATGCGAATGTTCATTTTGCTTTGAATTTTCATCACCAACATTTTATCACTTTATCTAGACAACTTCGTTTCGAATTTTTATATTAAAGGATACATTTTCCAGCTTCATTGCTACATTTAGTACAAAAGATTTAGTTTCCGATTGATATATATTTGAGAGTATTGTTTCTCAATTTTTTCTCTTCGAATTTTCATATCAAAAGGCAGACCTCCTGAATTCTCGCGTTAAAAAAAATATATCTATCCTCTCGTAAATGAGAGATCAGACGATTTAGCAGTTTTAAACGTTCAGCAAACGAATTTACATTTTTAACAGACACGCATATTTTCGCTCCCACGCGAATGTGATTTATTTTCCTTAACGCGGCACGCACGTCCATCGATGTCGTAAGACTTCTGTCCTGAAAAGTAAATCTAATATGGATCGATGAACCGGTTTGTCCGCGATACTGGAAACAGACAGAACAGGCCATGACCCATTACGAACGAAGTAGCAGCTGTTGGCAATCGAGGTGATCACGTACAGGGCCATGAGGCCGAATCAGAGTCGCATCTATGCATGATTCTCAATTGACATCTGGCTCGAACGTTTTCGCAGTTGTGCGCGATATCCGCGTTGCATAATCGCATCCTATTGGCATCGTCGTTTTAATTCCAAGTAAATGATGATTAATCGATCGATGTGTATAGCAGTGATCGATGTAGACGATTTCAGAACAAAATAGTAAAGGAACTGTTCTCTTAAAACAGATTGTTTTATTCGACCAGGAGATTTAGTATTTAAATGTAGAATAGCATTGTTTAAGAAGAGTAATAAAAATGAATTTAAACATGAAAAGCTTTAATCGAATAATAGTACAGAATGTCCCTAAAATCGTGGTAGAATCACGGTGATTTTACTACACATAAGAAGAAAGGATAAATTCTTTTCGTTTATAGTTTTATTTTCGGAACGAGTAATCGGAAAGAAACTTATTTTATACTACGAGAATAAATAAAAATAGAGTTTAAATATAAATATATTTAAATTGTTTAAACTTTATTAAGTGTAAGTTTAAACTGGCACAATAGACGTGTACCTCATAAATTTTTACATCCAATTTTCTCTTACAAAGTGCCTTGTGAAAATATTGTATTTCACACTTTTGATTTACTTTCGCGGATAAAGTAACCTTCTGTTACTGATCAATTCAGGAATTAGCCAAATTTCAAATGTAGAAATGTAGAAATCTTTCAACGTGATTTTTTTTCAAAAATCAAAATATTAATAAATAAAAATAAATGTTCGTGCCACGATTTCAAAGGTTATGTTCTGTATAAATATAGCAATTTATTCGTTGCGGAAGCTAATTTCTGTCGACTAAACGATGATGTAATGACAGATGAACAGATTCGAGTGTCGGATAATTATTACGATGACCGCATAGCATTTTATTCCAACAATTCTTCGACGCATGGTCCGTGAACGTTGAAATTCCCATAAATTTTGTCAATTCTTCTCCGTTCGTAAATTTTCCATCATCGATAGACAAGGTGGGACATTTAAATTTAAATTGACAAACTGACGTCAACTATGCATTATCTTCCACGGATCTTTAAAACAACGGAAATTCTCGTTCTAAATAATTATTCAAAAATGCGCGGCGATTCACAAAGCGAAAAAGAGAAAACAAATTTTTAAATAAAATGTTTGTTTCTTATTTATTACTTTATTGGTACACGGAAAATTTAGTTATAGATAAGAAATATTTACAGACCGAATTATTTCAAAAAATTTTATTCTCCTTTTTCATTTTTGTCTCAGTTTTGAGAAGAGTCCACTGCCCGATTTGTCTCGGTTGCGTCATTGACGAATTTTCCAGGAAAGGATTTGACATAGTTGACTGGGGACAAGACAAGGGGGCAAGTTCTGCGATCGAGCGGCTAATTGCACCGATTAAAACGTCTAATTGGCAATTTCTCGATTAACCAATCGATGATCACGGGAATTAGAGTCGATCTGCGCGTGATATACCGAGAATGAAATTTCTCCGAATGTTCGACATCGTAATTTTCTAAATTCATAATACCTTTCACCGGTATTGAATTCCGCCGCTAATTGAATTACATTAAATCAGTAATAATGTGATAAAACCGATATCATAAACTTGTCATAAAATGAGGAGATTTTATGAGATTTAATTAGCATTTAGCACACTTTGGAACTACTACACGAAAAAATACTGTGGGTGTGATTTAAATGTATAACGAGTCACAACAATATTTTTGTTCTTACCATAGAAAACCTTTATGTATGTGTTATTGTATTGTATAAAACATTTTCATATTTCACTAGCATTGTAACGAGACATGAGTGTCATGGCTTTCTTGAAACCAATTTGAAACCAATATTATATATTAAATATAATATACATTTATGTATAAATGTATGCATAGAAGTCACAAGATATTTAATAATATATATTAAGAATATTCTATGTTTTATAGCTATATCTAGTAGCAAATAATTTAATGTATAGATAAACTGTATACAATAATATATAAATTGTATTATAATACATCATATATAGACAATAATAATAAATAATAATACATAAAAAATATGTACAGAAAATATGAAACATTTATCAAAAACATACATTTAATGAAAAACAATCTTGAGCACATAACAAGTTTTAAATATGATTTTCTGTGGCTTTAAATATTTTTGTGTTCTTTGCAGAATATGTATATGTACATATGTATTAAATATTATTTTGTAACTTCTAAAACAACACTAAAAATTTTGGGTGTTGGGTGTTGTCGAAAATTTCCAAAATATTCCGCAATATAGATGCAAGTATATATTAAAATTCATAAAAAAAGTATATTGACAAGAGCTAAACGTTCGCAAATATTCGTGGAAATTGCCGTTAAGCCAGTTTCTCCGGTGCGTTGCAAGTTGAACCATAAACGGGTCACGTATTTATACGGGTGCTTATGGCAATAAAGAAAGACATATAGAAAGTTGGACTTGTTAATTCGATTCTCTCCCCCCGGCCCCTCGGTTATCAGATTTCGTGGTAATTTCGTGGTATAATGAACGCACGCGGTAACATTACCTATTCTCGAAAGTTGTAGAAAAAAATATTTTCTATTTTATGAAACCGTTTCTTGAGAGAGCCGGCCAGCTAATCACCGATTGACTGGTCGAAATTTCAAATTGACGTAAAAACACCAAATTGGAATCGTCACGATACGGTCGTTAATAACAAATTTCAAGACGGCGTGAGCGTTCTTTTTGATCGACAATACGTTTGCAATCCAATCTCGATAAGCCGGCACGTGAAGTACGAAGGTATAAAGAACGATTAAAAACTCGAAACGATAAACATCCGTGTTCTCTTGATTCAGAGCAAAGCAGCCAGCAATCAAGCTGCTCTCGTCAACTTGTTACTAAGTTACATGGATCGTTGTAACGAGGATTTCGTCCTACTGTTACACGCAGTAATCGTAAATTAATTGTGTCGTCGCGCGACGCCCCGTAAAAGCATCAACACGGTTCAAAGTTAACTGCCGACGAGTTACTCCCCGTGGATCTCGTATATTCGGTGCAATAATAAGTGGCTGATTTTATTGGCTTACCTTTATCGGCTTGACGACGTCGTAATGACTCTCTTGTGCTCTGACGTCGTAAGCATTGCTCAGCGCCGAGTTCTGTCTCCTGCGGGCACCATTTTCAATGAAAATATCGCTACAAATTATTTCCTTTCCGACTGCGGATTTTCACGTGTATTTAATATAAAAAAAACACACACACAACACACATACAGAATGTACGTAGTATGAAAGCGTACGAAAGTATAATAAAGATTGTTATAAATTTTATTTAATTTCCGTTCTTTAACCCTTTATATTCTTCATATCGTGATACGATAGTTAGAGGAATAACAACAATCGCGATAACAATTATAATTTCATTAAAAAAAAAATATGTAAAATGAGAAGTTCCGATTTTTCAAGTTCGAATTACTTAGCTTTAGAATTTTCCACTTAATTGAATTAATACGCCGAATGTAAAATAAGAATAAAATCAAATATTTTAAATTTTAGTAATTTAATATTAATCTCACCTATGACACTCTCGGGAGAATTAAACGTAATGCCGTAAATTATTATAAAAATCCAATTACACAAAAATTTAATTATTACAGGTGACAGTTTAATTCTGCGCATAAAGGGTTAAATTGTATTCGTAAAACTACACATTTGCATAAATATCCGCAGTACTACTGTAACGCATGAAAATTCGCACGTTTTCAATTGTGCTCTATCCTATTCGAATTCTACTCCAACTAAACGACGATTAAAATCTGATTTTTACTCATTTACGTAAATAATCAGCTATCCTTGTAAAAATCCTTTCTACCCCGTCGCAGAGAAATAGGAATTCATTCCGATTCTGCTTTGTAGAAATAATAAAATAATGCGAACTATAGCAAGACACTTACACAACAGGCTCAGATCCATTGATCGTAGGCTTCGGTGACTGGATACCAGACCGTGCAGGCGTACTCGTGTGAACAGGTGAAGGTCCTTTGCTCCCCAAAGGTTGCTTTATACTGTAATCGCGAAAGAAAGTATACGATCAGAACTTCCGTCGTGGCGTTCTCTGCGAAATCACTATATATTTTTCCGCGTATTATTACACGTGACCGTGCTCATCAATTTCAAAAAAAAAATCATCCGTAACCAAATTGAATTGACAAATTACACCGTTCGAAGCAGTACGAGATTTCGTGAAGTGGCTATTTGGCATTGAAGAATACTGTTGTTCCTCTGTTGGCAACTGTTTAAAGGGTCACCGGCAATCAAGATCCCCCTTTGGAATGTCATCGGCCAGCGATTGAGAAGATTGGGGTTAGCAAGGTTATCCGTGGCACCGGTCATTATTCAACCGGGACGTGATTTATGGAAACAAGGTATCCCCCCCTCCCTTGGTATGCTCCATAATAATGGCATTATAGGCACAGTACGAATAAATACTTTGTGTTCTCGATGCACGAGAAGTTATCTCATGCGCGCGTAGATCTGACGCGAAAAGTAACAGAGAATTGAAATCATATCGATCAGTTTCGGAATTTTCTAAATTCTTCGGACTTTGGGTAACCGACAGACTTTGAATTTAAATTCTGTTTAAATTTGGAATGAATACTTTTTCTCCCCTGTATGCGGGAAATGCGACCTAAAGTTATTTCACGCGCGTGGCACCTGTAACAATAATGGGAAATCGGGATCGTTGCTGTGTGAATTTTGTTTTTAATTTTCTAGATAGCCTTTCGAATCAAATCAATTTTCAAATGCAGGTGAAGAACTTGAAGAATTGTTAAGATTCCAAGAGAAACAATGAAATTATTTCAAAAGAAATCAAAATTCAATAAAATTCAAGTAATATTACGAATATTTTATTACTTCTATATAGTATTAAAGCTTTAGTTTATTACTTCTATGTAGTATTAAAGCTTTAATTAATCATATTTGACTTGCGAATTTTTATATTCTTCCAAATATAATCAGAGAAATAGAACCTAAACAGAAATTTGTACAATTTATACAATAAACATTCCACAATTATTACAATAAACATTCTAGTTTGAATATTTTATACATGCGTAGATCAATTTACACATATTAAAAATCAAAATTATAACATCCTTATCTCTCAGAAAAATATACAAAAAGCAAAGACTGCTCCAAACTTCGAAGTTAACGCGAATAGTGTATATTTCGTTTCTGTAGTATAACTTTTTACAAGATTTGCAAGAACACTGTTTTTAAATCAATGTCAAGCTAGAACGAATGTGTTTTTCAATACTTCCAACACGTAGGACTTAATTACACTACATTTCGTCGTCTCGTTTTCATTTTCACACACGCACGCACAGTGACAGACGCGAGAATGAACGCGCGTGCTGCTGACGGGAACTGGAAGCGGAAGCTGTTCATAATTCAGCGTCGCATACTAAATGGACGACATCGGGCCAACGAGACAATCTAAAGAGCGGCCGCTCATTTAAATGCTAAAATTCTTCGCGACAAGTCGGCTAAACGTGCAATTAGAAACGATCGTTCTTTTTCTTTGAAAACATGGAACAAAAGAATCACAGTAAATTCAAGTATGCAGAGAAATATCTGTGTTCTCGCATACCGATTGACACACGGCGGCGTGGAAGCGCTGCTTCTGAGACTGCACGTGCTACTATGGCTGGCCTGTTTCGTGTAAATCGGCCGATTGCTCGGAGCAACGCTGACACGCTCGGCAATCCGAAATCGTGGTATCGTTGGCTTGTGGTAGATCATCGTTTCTTCACGCAGAAACCACAGTCGGTCCAAACTTCGTCGAACAGAGGGCTCACACTTTCATATCTCAAGCACGATTCTTCGATCGTACGAAATCTCCTCGTCCTCTTTATTTAATTAAATCACTGCACACCTGGTTGATTCCTTCCTCGAACGGTAGAACGTTGGATCATGCGACCAAACGTGAAAAGATACTTGGTTTCGTACAATTCGATCGCGGCAGGAAATTCCAAATGTTTTTCGTTTAGATCTCGTTGTTTGATATGCAAAATATCACCACTGTGCACAAACTGGACAAACTCCTCTTTGAACGATCGAGTGTCTCACGTTAGCTAGACCCGAGACGATCGATTTCAAACCGCGGTCGAACTATTCAAGTATTCAGACCTTATTGCCTTATTTATTCTCAAGTCACTTGTTCCTTTCTTACTCGTCGGTCAAGCGCAAAAATATCACCACCATACACCTGGACGAACTTTCCTTTCAACGATCGATCATGTAGCCATAGATCAGATCGCGAAACGAATTCGAAACAGTTTCCAACGATTCGCCACGGAATTCCAAGTGTCCGTGCCGTTATTTAGGGATCGTGATTAAGGACCGACTGGAATGTCGAATTCGCGACAAATCACCGTCCTATGTTCGATCGTCTGTCTGTCTGTCTGTAACTCGATGTATAACCGCGTTGCAACCACAGAACCGGGGGAACGATGCTGCTGCGGAGGAAGCCCGACGTGGAGTATCGAGGGAGCCAAGCGTTGGCTACGATTTTGCCCGCTAGCGGCATTAGACTCGACTGCCCGTCCACCGACACTCCGCTCGTAATAACAAAGCGTATCGCGACCTATCAGAGGCTGCTTTGATTCCGCGCGTCTCTCTGTTCCACACGTTCGAGCACGCGGTCTGCGATCAGCTGTGCGTCCGCGGATCGAACACACCGCGATCGAAACGTCTAACCATCGATAGTTCGATGGATTATCAAGCACTTTGAGTCGCGCCGAATACACGCACCGCTGTACTGTCTCTTGATTTTTACATTTACAATTAAGTTTCTAGTAGGTTTGAATAAATTCGACGAATAATTTAGTAAGCATCTCGCCAACAATAATTACATCTCCCTCTCATCTATGTATCACATCTATAAATTACACGTTACTATATCATCTGATATCATTCAATACCAAACTTTGATAAATCATCGTCTCCATATGGGGACGGAATAATCTTCGACAGTAACTAATTGTCCTTTCGTTAGTTTTCTTCGACGACGCGCCGAATAAACATTTATCGCGATCTTGAATAATTAAATTGCTCGATTTAATATTATTTCGTAAAAGAATTTAATAGTACAAATAGAAAATATACGTTGAATATATGCCACAGATTCCATCAAAACGGTAATGCCCGCACATTTTTGAACAGCAGTGTACAAATAGCGAAAAATTCGAATTTTGGTAGTCTTGAATCGTTTTCAAACAAACCGCACAAGAATCGAAAAATCCGTGGTTTTTTTTCGTTGTACGTTCAAAACAAAGAGATTCAAACGAAGTGTTTTGGCGATTGTTAAGCATTCGTGCTTGAATCAATTGCTCTCCGATCGGGTAAATTTCGCGATTGTCTCGCTCTTCGGAATTTTTGATAATTGGGCACCTGTACGGAGGTTTCAATCCCAGCATTCAGAGTGAGAAATAGAATATTGATAGAATACCGGCGATTTTAGTGAATGGAATATGGAATTCTAGAGTACGTGATACGATACACACAGAAATGCAATTTTTAAGTTTAAAGAGAGATATCTTTATCAGCTGATACGTTACAAAAATGCTAGACAGCGTGTGCACCAGATTTTCTCGGCAGCGATAAGGTTCTCACTTCAACGACAAAATGCACATAATAGTTTTCAATTCGACGCAACGTATATTTTTAAATAGGTCACCGAATTTTTAGTCGAAAATTTGCTAAACCTAACGCTTTGCTAAGTAAACTTAAACTTGACAGTTTAACTCGTTAAGGGCCAACCTTCCAAAAATTCAATATTTCATTTACAACTTTCATTTTCTAATATCGGATCATTTTATCGTTATATCCTACAACTTTCTGACTGAAGAAATGATGATATTACGACAAGCAGAGCGCGGACTTTTATGCAAAATTTACTTTTAGTTTTCAAAAATATAAATAAAAAAAAAAAGAATGGGATCTAAGTAGAAAATCGTGTTACATAGCAAATGCTATAAAATACATTTACACGTTAATATTAAATTTTATTACATCAAATTATACGTTATTATAATCACCGTGAAAATATCAATATATATTAAATTACATCAATATTAAAGTGGATGGAAAAGTCTAATGGTAAATCGTTTTACTTCGTACTTAATCGGTTACCGTTTCTATTTCGATATAAACTGGTTCTCGAACGAATTCGAAAGTCCAGAGCGTATGCCTCTCGTTGAAATCCACAGCAAGAAACAAGAAATAAAAAAAAAATGGTGATACAAAAAAAAAAAGGATGGATGACCCTTTTTGGAGGAGGAACATCTGGCAGATGCGGTGTCCCAAGAACCAGAGGAACAACACAGTTATTTCTCTCGCGTTTAAAACTACACGCGTTTCTACTCTACGTATGTCGAGTTATACTGCACACGGTGCACGCGGTATATTTCACAACTCAGGTTGAACGCAGAGCCATACTTTCCGTACACCAACGTGCGAATTCCTATAAATTTTCAAACGTCGACCGCGTTCGCGTAGAAATTCTTCATTCTACTTTCCTGGCTCGTTACTTTCAAAACAATTTCATATCGTTGACTTTCTTCTCTGTTTGATCCTCCGAGAAGCGAAACTGATCAATTTCACTTTTTCATTGACCCTCCGAGAGTTCACGAAATTTAAAAGCAGAAAGAAATCGTGTCAAAAAGAAACAGTTTCTTCCAGTTTGTTATTCTGCTCTCTTGTTCACATCGTCGTTTTCTTACTTTATTATTCTATAGAAGTCTAAGAAATTTCTGTGAAATATCATCTTTCGAAAAGAAAAAAAAAAAAAAAAAATTCTGTTCTATAAGAAAATGTTGTATACACGTGAAATTCGCAAATGTAGTATTACGAAGATAAATCCTAAGTTAAGCTTCGAATTTCATTGCGTGAGTAGATACAGGATTAATAGTTCTTAAGAAACAAATTCATATTTATTCATCATGTGTTAAGTTATAAAATAAATTTAGAAAAAGACAAGTTCTATTATACTATCACCTTTCTTTTTTTTTTTTTAATTGATTAATTTGGCTTATGAACGATTAATCACTTGATCATTAAAGGAAGAAAAATATTTTTATGGACATTTGAAGCGTCGCAAATTTGAGTCGCTATTAACCCATTTACATCGTTAATTACAATTTAATTACAGCTTGATCATCAATACTGTTACTTCAGAAAAGAAAGAAAAGTATTCTAGTAAATACTTAAAGCTGCAATAATTTCCGAACTACTAACCCATTTAAATCACGATTTAATCATCAATATTACTACTCCAAAAAAGAAAGAAAAATGTTCATATAAATATTCAAAGCTGCAATGATTTTCCAGAAAATTCTACGTTATTAACCCACTTGAATTGCAGGACCTGCCACTTTTAACGGTAACAGTACAATTGATGACAGACCCGCATCAACGAAGCCTAATTATATACAATTTATCAAATCGTTCATAATTTGTCCCGATCTGAATATTTACTATTCTCTATTAACCCATCAAGGATAAATTGTGATTTATCGTAATGTTACAAGTGTTTCGAGTTCTTGAAATATCATAAAATTGTAAAATCTAGGTGAAGAAATAACGATGAAAGGATATTAAACAAATTCTTGAAACTTCTTGCCTTGTCAAAATGATTGGCTTAATCCAACGTTGGTTCGCAAATAAGTTAATACCAATTGTTATATTTGCGAAACTGCTCTAAATACGAGCTTACATTTAAAGATTGTAATTCTGATTGTGCAATGAGTACAATCGCATATATCAATAAATAAATAAATTATCAAAATATAAAGTATAATATAAATTAATAAATAAATTGCAGACTTTTATGCATTTTTATATTTTTACTATATTTGAACTAAAAAAAAAAAAAAAAAAAAAAAAAAGAAGAAATGAATGACGAAAAAATTTTTTCTTCATCCACCATGTACATATATTGTATTAAATACTGTGGTATTTTGTACATTTTTACATATTATATGCAACGCTGCAATTTCTCATGAATGCATAAAAACCGACCATTAATTAATAAGTAGAGAATTTTCAATCAATCGCGAATTATTCCACGAGCAGACATTGTTCACGAAATATATTCCGTTTCGCGATGCAAATTAAGTGAAATACTCCGATCCTGCAATTTCGCAACGAAGCATCACTGAACACAAATTATTGCGAAAGAAGAGGACACCATCGTGTCCCGTCACGGTAGCTGCAATCGGTTCACCTTGAACCAATGCGAACTAACCTACTCTCGATGTACGATTTCCACGTACGAACATTTACAACACCTGCTATTCTTCGATGCTAACGAGGCGATTCGATTCGAGCGTTTCGCGATTCACTGCCGTTTTAATCGTCGAACAAAGCCACGTTTGTGGCCAATCTCGGCTGTTCACGCGTGCCAATTACACGCTGCATCTCTCGTACTCAGCAAGTAACTGGACTGGCTATCTTTAAAACGATGAATATTCGAGTTTCAGTTTCCGAAGTGAAAGTCATTCAGTATTATAAAAGAAAACTCGATTGTAGATAGTTTAAAACTACTGAAAGTCTCGAAAAGATTTCAAGAATATCTTTCAAGAACTTCTTCCACTTTTCAAGTGCTTACTATGCCAATGTAAAAACAAACAACGTACATAAATGTATACCATAGTTCAGATTTTTCAAGAACTTTTTCCATTTTTCAAGCTTTTTAGTGCTTGCTATGTTAGTATAAAAAAGAACAAAGATATGTCAATGTCTCAGACTTTCCACAGTTTCATCTTGATATGTATATATCAATGATGCTTGGGATAAAACGTTGAAAATATGTGACAAACATATACGTCCGTACTCCTCAGAATTTTCAGAATTTTCTTTAATATATTACGTCAACGATACTCTATTTAGGGATGAAGCATTGAGAGCGTTTGTAAAATAGACTCGAGACAAATCAAGACTTTAATGATTCACTTCCTCGAGCTAGAGATTAATCAAAAATTTCAAGATACAAAATTATATTCGAAGCGATTCGAAGCTTTTCATATTCAAGACAAGACTTCGTATAAACATCAGACGCACACATCACCGTTCGGCGAAGAAGAAATCTTTGATTAGAAAAATCAAAGATCTTTCAAGAGGCTGCAGCCCAATGCTTCTCCATTCTACCAACATAAACGCGTCCGACGTTTGGGAAACGTACCGCTTGGCGGAGAGTTTCGTTAGCCAAGGAATCACGAAAACGCGGTGTCGCGAGCCAAGAAAATCCACGAACGACCGCCGTCGACTGTCGTCGATCTTTCACGGCGAAAGCAACGTCCGTGACAATCGCGCGATGACCGCTCGACAGCTCGAACGAATCGGGAACGTGCGTGCGAGACATTCGCGGATTCTCATCTTTCCACGCTAAATCCGTCTTCCGGGGCGCGTTTCAACGAACGCGACGCCGCGCGATTCATTCGAAGCTCTGCCAGAGTTATTCGAGGTAGCTGTTTCAACTTGTCGCGCGTAATTTGCACGCTTCGAGAGAAGTTAATAAATCGTATTATGGGCGCCATTTGTGCCTGTCACGCGTAAAAGATAATACCGCGACCGGTGAAGTATGTTACTGTCAGGACATGGAGACATGGAGAACGCTTTTTCGCGAGTAAGCAGAGGAGCTTTCTTCTAATTCGAAATTGTGGTAGCGCGTGGCCTTTTAAAGGGATTTTCCCTAGGTGGAATCGAGCGCATGTGAATCATTGGGAACAACCTGGTTTGTTGAACCGGTTGAGGGATCAAGGACGACCGAGTGCGTTTCTTGCTTCAACGAGCGAAATGTGTAACTCTCTTGGTGCTTGAAACACGCTCGTATTTTGCGGTTAACGAAGTGCCAGTCTGCTTGAAATCCCTTTGGCCCGTACTAATTCCTCGACTTACTACTTACGATGACTCGCAAAAGTGTTCGTACATTCGCCATAGAAGACTTTTAAACGTATATCGTGCATACGTGAAACATTTTGAAATTTAATTACAATCCTCTAGCTGAAAATATCGACGTACATTCAACAAAATTTATATATGTTGTGAGCAACGTCGAAATAACTGTTTTAAACAAGTGACTGAATGTTTGGTACTTAATATAATGGATAATTCATATTTTATAATATTCAAGTTCATTTTTAGAATCGGTTTAAAATTCCACGAATGTTGTCGTGATAAACGAGCGTCATTACAATGTTAATGAAATTTCGTAAAACATGATTTTCCCAAGCTATTGCACATCAATCTGATTACTAATCAGTCAATTAGTACATCACTACAAATCTAATTGAAACAGCTTACCATTAAAAATAATTCGATGCAGATAAACTTTAATTGGCTTTTTATTTTTGTCTTAAATTTGACATATTTATTTTTTCCAATTACCGAGAGTAAAATAATTAAAGTAGAAAATGGCTCGTTTAACTTGCTTTTACATTTGATATAATTCTCTTAATTGCAAGATGATACATCGTGCTTTCTTTTTTTTTTTTTTTTTATAAGCGGTCGGACGGAATTAATCCACTAGTACTTAAATACGTCAATCAATTCTCTTAATCACTGAGTCACTCGGACGATTCACAAGGAAACAAAACGGTCCCACGATCCCTTCCAATCGAATGATATCGCACAATATCGCAGATAAGAGAAGCTTTAAAGTGAGAAAGTCGTGATACTGAATCTTAAGGCGACCTTCGTTAACAGTAAGAGCAAACAAAAAGGAAGGTCGAACTAGATAAATATAATTTTATCTCTGTTTTCTGAACTGCGGTTTCATAATTTTTAAAAAATACTTTTACTTTGACCAAAAAAAAAAAATAAATAAATAAATAAATAAATATAAATTTCCTTAAATAATGCAATTACAATGAGATGTAATTACATGAGTATATAGTGTAATAATATAATAGTAGATATTCATATAGATATTTAAATGGATATTCAAAGTAATGTCCATTCTTCGTTGTTTGCGGCTCGAATGCGGTCGTCGGTAATACAACCCAGTTTGCACACGTGCACAAGAAACTGAGACCAACTGAGACCCGACTTCGTCACGTTGCATTCATTGCAATATGATTTTAATTTGCATTATTAGCATTTCGTGGATCAAGGATGCTCTCCTTCGCACAACGATATTTCGGTCTCATCTGCAATTAGCGACTAACTTTGCTTCAACGAATTCGACCGCGATTGATCCGCCACGAATTCTTTTGGATCTCGTTTCCAAAGAAAAAAAAAAGAAAGAACAAAAAAATTAAGCATAATTATCAGCTTCGCACCAGAACAGTGAAATTACTCGTGTAATATTTACGAAACGTTAAATGTTTGCGATTTAGCTTCGGATCTTTATTCAGAGACCGTATTTAAATTGTCGAAGAAAAAGAAGAACGTCTAGATTAAACGATACGCTGCATACCAGAAATTTGCACGTTCATCCACGTTTTATGAGGACTCAGTATACGTGAATCAGACACAATGAGACCATAAATATGCAGAACGAAACCATGAAGCGAGAATCGTCGATGGGGCTCAGTCGGATGACGAAGCGACGTACAGTACACGATTTCCCAGTGACAACGTGCACGTATTTATTCTTATACATCCGGTATCCGGACTCGGAACAATGTCAACGATCGATGCCAATGAACCGTGCCTGAATTCCACTTTCATTTCTTCGACGTATCAATACCACGGATCGACACTCTTTTGCGACAACGTCATTGAAAGTTATTCAGGTTATCGATCGCGGAAACTATGATAAAAGATAAGACACATATTACACGTTCTAGCGAACAAAATGAATTGGTAAAATAAATAATTAATTCTATCCGGTTATTTTGTTCCTTGATTTTAAACGAGTAACAAAAAGTATAGAATGATATAAAAATAATATAAAATTTTACAAATGTTTTGGTTGATAAATAGGAGTAACAATATCTCAGCGTCAGTATCGGACAATTAGCTTAATAGCTTTGCGAGTCACTAGTCTATAGCTTCGTGTATCAATTTGCCGAGTGTGTTAGAATTAATTTAGTACAAGTAAACACGAAATTCTACGATTTGATAGTAGACATGAAATTTCCAAGTCTCTTAATTTGATTAGAAGGATTTTTGTAATCGAATGATTACAAAAGAACGATTTTATCACTCCTTATTACCTCTAATTCCATACGATTTTTTTCTTCTTTTCAAAAAACGAAATCAAAGCTCAAGGTATTGCTTGTTTTACATCGTACTGAATCACAATAGATCCCTGATAATAATTTTTGAAAAAGGCATTCGAAGCACGGGAGGAATGCAAATTTAGATTTACGATTAATAAGACTTTTATAGACTAATCTGGTTAAATTTTGATTATATCTTGTATTCTGTCTCTTTGATAAAATAGATCTAGCATGGAAGGTTCACGAGGTCCTTAAAGACTACTTCAATTATTACCACCGGATGCGACCGATGCCTTTGCAGAAAAGATACATTGCACTTGACATCTCGGCGTCGTGATAATTTTAGCTCGTTACAAGACATTTACGAGGACACAGCCGGGACCGTTTATTCGTTCACGAAAAGGAATGTGCACGACACTCACGAGGGATGACTTCCCGCCGTTACTGATTTGTCTACGATGGACTCGTCCCTGTATACGCTCGTGGGTAAACAAAGTTCGGAGGCTACAGGTCGATAACTTTGAAAAAAGGAACAATCTTTTCAATTCAGTGTGAATACTTCTTTACAAAAATAGTCCCTGAAGGCATTTCAAGTTACATTACAAACTCATACTCTCTCTGTACATCCTCTGTGAAGTATCGCAAAAAAGAAAAGAAATACAGCTCCGATAAAAGAGCAAACATCAAAGGTCGAATCGTTGTCGAATCGTTAAAAAAAATCACAGTACCTTTTAAACGTTTCCCAGTGAGTTGCTATTTCGATCGGCGCCACACGCCGGTGTCTAGACCGAACGAGTTATTCTCGGCCCGCACTTTAGTACCATAATAAGCATCGACAAAGGCATTCCTTTGCTGCCATCTGTTAGAGAATGTAGCCAACCGCTCGCTCGGTTTGATTGACCATGGCTCTGTAGAACTCGCGAGACACCGCCCGGGAAACAACAGTATTTCTCTGGACTGTCGCGCGAGTAACTCGTTGGGAAACGAGCCAACGTTAATTCGAAGTACCCTGCTTTCTTTCCACCGATCGCCCCGTGTTTGATAATCGTCGGCATTCCGGTCGCTGAATAATAGCAGCGCACCGAAACGCCGCACAAGACAATACGCTTTTGTTTCACTGTTCCCTCGATCGTTTACCGATCTAGCTTTTTTCACAAAAACAAAACAAAAAAAAAAAAAAGAAAGAACCATCGAGTTACAGAGCGACGATTTATCACTGTTGAAATTATCCGCTGACGTGAGATGACAGTCGCGGAGATAATAAAACGTTCACTTACCCGTCTGCCTGAAGTCTGTTGTCGACCACTTGCGGGGGCAACGGAGTCGACAACTGTCTGACCAGATCGTCCCATTCCCTTTCTCTCTGCTGGAACTTCTCCTGCAGCCTTTGCTTCTGCTTTTGGTACTCCTTGAACAGGTCGCCGTTGTAACTTTGTTCGAGATGTTCTCCGCCTAAGGAAGCTCGAACTGGGATCGCGGTGGGTTCCGTGATCTTCGCCGCCACTCCCGTTGGCTTCTCTGCCAGAGAGTCTCTTCTGGAACTTCTGGCCGTCGATGGAGCGGGAGATTCTCTGCCCGCGACTCTACGTTCTGGCGTGGAAGCTGCGGAAGGCTCGGCTTTGATACCTAAAACGAGAAATACACAAGAGCGTCAATATCGTCAAACTATCTTGGTGTATTCTAATAGATGAATCGTTGATGTCAAGTCCACCGCGACTTTCTGAATCGCGAATAAACTTGGAATATCCCACTCGTGTGTGTTCGCTTAACACTTTCGACTTGACGGGAAACACTGAAGTCTAAATGCTCGAAGGACCACCCACACAAACGTGGGTCTGAAAATGCCGAGATCGACGTGTTCTACGGAGTCCCGAATTGTTTGACTTGAGCGTCTATTGTGGTATGCTGCCGATGAGCGTTGATACCGGTCTTGATCCGTTCTCGATGAGCGTATATCGTGGTCTCGATATGCTCCCGTTGAGCGTGTATACTGATCTGCTCCCGTTGAGCATGTATGCTGATCTGCTCCCGATGAGCAGCTATATGCATCCGATTTGCTCCCATTGAGCGTGTATACTGATCTGCTCCCGATGAGCAGCTATGTGCATCTCCTCTTTCTGTCCCCAAGTCCTCCCGATGAAGACTTGGATAGTTTTCCTTCCCGGAAAACACTGGGGAAAGGGATTCCGAGAACCGAATGCGGGCGAAAGGAATTTGACGAGAAAGTGAAACTTTCCCCTTCCTAGGAGGCCATATAGATAGCCATATTTGGGACAGGGATGGTTTGTAATACTATCGATGGAGTGCAGGCCTGCATCCGATATGTTAAGCATACAAATCTTCTAAACCATCCGTGTGCAACAAATTACGGTCGTTGCTGGCCTTAACAGTTGACCTTTATATAAATTAACATTTTTGAGAATTACACTGAAAGACAAAACCTGCTTGATGCCTTTTTTTTAAATGAACTTGTCATTCGCACAGTGCTTTGCGAGCATTCCGATAGGAATTGCTTCCTAAGGTCACTCTTTAGCGTGGAGTAAATTTTTCTTGCCAATTTTTATATCAAAATATTCTCTAATCAGACTTTAATTACTATAGAGAAATCTTCAATGGAGAATCGAAAAAAAAAATATATATATATGTATTTTAAAATCCAACGCAAAGGCATCGAGCTGATTTCTACACGTGATAAATAGAAATAAAAATAGAAAAATAAGGCATACCCTCGGGACTCTTCGATTGTCCTCTGGTCCTCGGTGGAGCTTTCGGCTGGCTGTTAGTCGTTGTCTCTTGTATGGAAGGCAGCTGCTGAAACTCGGCGTAGCTCGAGCTAAGAAAGACGTCACCCTCATTCTCAAACAGCCTGTCCACGCTCGTGTTCATTAATTTGTTATTCTTAAAACCGGTTAGATGAAAGCTCGCGAAAGATGATCTCGACATCGGGTTTATATCACCGGTGGACAGAGCCATTAGCGCCGCAGATGGTATCGGTGTATTTTTAGGCCCGGGGCTCCTTGGTCCAAGTCCAGCTTCTAAAGCGGGCACTAAACTGCGAGACATCATGTCAGCGGCGGATCTTGGCCTGGTGAACGGCATCGCGCTATGCGGGAACGTTTTCGGCTTTATGGGGGTGATCAACATGTGTTCCGTCCAGGAGGTCTCCAACGACGGTCGTTCCAGTCGTTCCACGTCCACGTTTAACGTTCGTTGAGCGAATGGTACGGCGAACGTTTCAGGCGGTATACTCTGCAGCCAGGAAAGTAGACTTAGGTCGGAATCGCTGAAACCGACCGAGCCGTCTAGCAGTCTCGAGAAATTCATTTCCACCTGTAAAAAAAATTCATGTGTCAATCGTTTTTTCTTTTTTTCTTAACACAGAGTGTGCATTACAATATTAATTATACGTAAATGGAAACAGTTTTCACGTTCAAATTTTTTTCTATCATTAAGCGTTCTGGAATTCATTGACAGAAAATGTAACAATGGTATCAAATAAAAATTTATTTTTCCAAGCTATGAAGATGGAAAGTTGATTAAATTTCCTATAAGTATCAACGTTTACGAGAAATTGTAAAATATTCCGAGGGTTAACATGTAAAATCGGATAGTAGCTAGTACTATTTCGAGTACCAATACAAATATTACTCGAAATATTTTTTTCAATACTTTAAACAGATTGACAGATTATTGGGAATAAGAACAACCTCGTTGATTTCAACAATTTCGAAATATATATATATATATATATATATATATATATATATATATATATATACATCATCATGGTCAATTTCGAATAATCCCTTTCTATAATATTTTATATTTGTAACTACATACAATTAATCCGAACGCCAATAAAAAATGAAGTCGTCACTCACCATAATTATCAAAATAGTTAACAATATTGTCAGAATACCTGTTCACTCTCCTTCGAACCGGTAGCTTTAGCCTGGCAGTAATTCACGCAAGACTCGTACAAAATGCCCTTGATGATCAGCTGTATGAGCCGATCGTTCTTCGCGGAGGTGACGGGATGCGCGGGGTCGGTGCTCTTTCTGTCGCCAGGCAGAAACTTCTCGACCAACGGGTGCACCTCGCGGAAGCATTGAACTCTCGCGTTGCTCGGATTCCAATCCTTATACTGCAGGTGGTCCGTGAGCCGCGGCAGCGTCAGCAACAGGCACAAGCTGCTGTACTCCTCTTTGGATGGCGCGACCTTCTCGAGGTCGCTCAATACCTTCACCACCTCCTCGACCGCGTTGTCGACGCTGCCGTTCGTGCCGGCAGCGATCAGGTTCGCCTCGGACTTGATGCACAACAGCTCCACGTACTTGTGCCTGAGGATCGAGTAGGTGAACTTTCTCATGTCGAAGTCCGGCAACGCCTCCAGCGGCTGAATGAACTCGAGCACGTCGTCCCATTGCCCGTCGAGGATCAGCTGACGAAGAAACAGGACGTCGTCGCTGTACTGACCATTTATCACGCCGGTCTCCCGTTCCAACGAGAGCTGCGAGATGTGAAGGTCGCGGCTGTGGAGGAACTCCAAGGTCAGTCGTACCACATCCTCCTCGCGCAGCGTCAAGTGCGCCGCCGGCATCACGTACCGAATACGCAACCTGGACAGTTTCCACAGCAGAGAATTACAGCCTCGACCTTCTCGATATCGAGATGCGACGCGTCACGAGGAATTTCGATCGATAAAACGGTTGTGCAGAAAGTACGGTTGGGCAATTTTTCGATGATCTAGCAATCTCACGTAAGTTACGTTATTTACGATTAAGATCGAGGAGAGGAACGATTAAATTAGAAGAACAACCTACATATGGATTACAAGGGTGAAGGGGCACGTTGAAATTCGCTCGGTCAGTAATACCAACGCATCACGATCTGATTCACTGGAATCGCTGTTCGAACGATACGTGTTATTGCGAAACTTGCGAGTAATGCTATGCTTCCGAGTAAGGAATGTGCGAAATCTTTGCTTTTACAAGTTCGTTGCACTTGGAGGCTACCGGCCCTGCTAACACGCCCTGATTGTCGCACGAACTGGGTGGATAGATTCGGACGTTGATCTGCCTATTCTCCTACTAAACTACTATTTCCTCTGCGTGAATGCAGCAGGACGTATCCACGAATGGTAGTGAATCTTATTATGCTACGTATCTACATCTTTTGTATTATATAATTTTTTAGTTTATTATTATTGTAGTTTATTATACATATGGGGACATAATCGCGCATGGATATGTTTTAACCCTTTGCAGTTCTATGTCTAATAGATCCAGTATCCAATCTGTTTGAACGAGGATTTTACTTCGACAGAATACCAATGAATACCAATAGGTTACAATTAAGTTTATCTTTTATTTTCATTGAAAAAGCAAATATTTTTATTTTTTTTTTCCATTCCTTCCAATTTAAGTGCGGACTTGCTAAAGTACATTATTAAAATAATTACAGATCGCAAATAAAAGAAAGTTAACTCTCACTAAAATACTCTTACAATTAGATCAATCGACATTATTGATCACGTTATTTTTCGAAAATATCATCTGGAAATTTATGATCACTTTCTAATAAACAAATTCATGAAAATACTTAAGTGCTTTGCCAGTCGCGGATATTAACCCTTTCGGTACGAGACGCCGCTCCGAAAATGCACACATAGCGCGTGGTCAGTTCTCTTTTGTACAAAGAAGCGTTAAATAAGAACTGTGCTTAATAAAACAATGTTTCTTCTAACAAATGTCGTTTATAGTTTTAATATTAAAAGACATTTATATAAAATTCTATTAATTATGTAAGTAACACTAGAATTATATAAGTACGCACAGGTCATCGGATGGATGCCGGATATATCCGGCGCTCGTATCGAAAGGGTTAAATCCGCGAACACGAAAGAGCCCACTGTATTTCAAACGTAATAAACCGCACATGGTCGCTTCCGTTTGCATAGTACGAGATACATCGTCTTAATGTTTTTAATTCATTCATCAGTCGAACGAGTTGCTACTTGAATGAAATCTGCACCGCGAGAAAGCATGGAAACGTTTAGTAGAGTGGAGCAATGACATGGATTTACGCAGACTGTTATTAGATGTGGCCACTGTACGACGATGATATTTCGTTTTGTCGCAAGACTGTTCGAGGATACAAACGTCAACGAAAACAGGGTGAAATTCAATATTTCGAGCAACTTTGTAAAATCTGCTATTTTATATTCCCTTGAAAAATCTCTTTCTACTCAACTTGTCCGAGAATCGAAGCGCAAACGACGTTGACTGCGAGTGAAAAGAATATCGTTATCGACTGCTTGCATATGGTGAGAAAAGTTTCTCTTGAAATGATTCTTGATGGGGGGGGGCGTGAATCGCCTGATAGACGGCGGATATTTATGCAATTTTATAGCTTTATGAATATATTCAAAGAAACACAAAGTTTCGTACGTTCACTTTGACGATTGCATGCAACATATATACGTAGGACGTATAAAATGTGCAATTTCTTCCCTTGAATAAACGAATATGTAAAACGTCTCGCAGTCTGAAATTTCCCAAAAATGTTTATAAAGAAATAATTGCGAGACATAGATGAAAACGGAAAATTTATTCCACGCCGTTCCGATTTCTCGAAACAATAGAATACGAAATATGAAATCAAGACGAATGCAACAAGGAAGTTACGCGATGCGCGAATTTCATAAAAACACTGACCCATAAAGAACTTCGGCGAACTTGCTGAATTTCCCAAGTTTGTGACATGCTGGCTTGGCAAAAGTGCGTGTACCAGATGTAATACGCGACATCAGCACCTTCGTTTATTAATTTATGCGATCGAGCAGCTTCGATCTGCGCAGTTCCGATCGAACTTTCGAATGATCAACGACGAAGTACCAACAATGGCGCAGTTAACGATGGTAAGATTTCAAATTTTCATTTGCACACTCTTGCTTAAGAATTCAGAGCTGTTTAAGATTTCAAAAGAGTTATAATATTTTATAATATTTTATTCGCGATATACACACTATGTCTTTATAATATTGTAACTTTAATTAATCATCGAGTAATTAATATTTTAGGAATAAACATATCAAATATCCTAATATCAGTGCCTTAATTATTAATAAATTAAAAATCAAAGTTGGAATTATGACGTACTTACTCTTCGGAGAAACGTACGAATAAATATGTTTCAAACTTCTGTATGCTAAATGTATAACGTTTGATTTCAGTGTTTACTGGCTATTTTCTTAGTCAGTTATACTGTAGCTGACATTATAGTACAACCTGGCTACGAACATTCGAAAAAATATTCAACACAACAACGTCAGTCTGTAATTGAACCTCCTGAAATTCCTCAACACTCGGAATATAAGCATCCTGAATCAAATCCTGATCAATCGCATCAATCACAACAAACAGAACAACAAGAATACACAGATCCAGATTATCATTTGGAACTTCATCCAGTATACACGGATTCGTACCACATTCCCGCTGAAGCACTGTCACCAATTTATTCACACGTTGTGTTACCACCAATGTCAAAGTCTGCCTACAGACGATTACTATCTAATTATGGAGCTGCAGGACTACCTGTGATTCCACATCATTACCAATATCCTCTGGTGAATATGAGACTCTGATATTTTGATTCGTGTCATTCGTAATATCTCAATCAAAGCTAATAATATCAATTAATCGGTCACTTTTCTTAGCCAGTACACAATCGATACAGAAGGTCTGATCCAAGCGACGAACTCGATGCAACGCGCAAAGATAGCCATGATGAAGATGATGTGGCCACGAAGTCGTCCTTAGATGACTCGCTGTCGGTCGTTGATTTGCAAAATCAAGATAGTAAGTTAATTATTCCGAAGTAATATTATTACTATTACATGTGGAACATTGAACGATAGGGAGGTAAGAGACAAGCTCGTTCGTCGAAATACGATATGACACGATCTGACTTTTAGAATCTAAAATAAAGTTTCGTTTGTATAGCTGTTTGTGTTTCTATTTATTGGATTTTTAATTATCGACCGATTTAACGAATTGTTGTCGAGTTAATTAATTAATTAAATTATGAATTTTTAACACGCGAATGAAAAGAATCGAAATAAAACTCCGTTTCATAAATATACAACAACATGAAAATTTTAATAATACATACTATGGACTGAAGTCAAATTTCAAACTTGGTCGAAAAATTTTGGCGGTCACTATAGAACAGCAGAATTGCGTGAAAGATGAAAAAAAAATCTACAGAAAAATCGACACTATATGAATTAGTCGTTCCCTAATAGGTTCAAACGCGCAATTTATAAAAGTAATTATTTTCTCCGGTCAATTTGCCAACTACGAACTAACCAGCGAAATTTTTTGCCAAAAATTTCGAACAGACTTTATCGAATGACAATCATTTGACACAGAGAAGCGCGTGAACACTCGTCAGAGTGTAACTCTACTGGGTTTGAATCCATCGAACATGTATCCTGTGCAACAACAATACCGTTCCGCTGAATTGAACCCAACTTACGATTCCAATCAAAAGCCCGTTGGAAGCCAGCAAACGCCATCCCAAATGAACGCAAGAGAAACGCAGCAGCAACAAGCAGCTGCTTTCGTGCAGGCCACGGCTCCTCGAACGAACAACGAAAATCTTCATCACGCGTTGCTGTTGCAACAACCCGCCCATCAACAGTTCCGAGTTTCCGATCTGAGAAACTACCCGAACGTTAGCCCGGTCTCTCCTTCTCTTCAATCGTCGCGAGTCGAAACAATGAAAGGTCACAGCGAACCACGAACTTTCACGGTAAGAGTAACTCCACTTTTATCGAAATTTCTACTTAGCATAAGTGATTTTATTGAATGAGTCAAGTAGTTAGAAATTAGAAATTAGGCCAGTTAAAAATTCTGTAAGCTCGATTCACATTGCCGGACATGTGTAAATTCGTATCGTTAGGGATATTAATGAAAATTGTAGAATCTAAGCATAATAGGAATGTGTTCTATCCATTAAATCTTCAATTAGTTTATACATGCTTTAGTTACTTTGTAGTTACTTTATCGTGCATTTTTGCATAAACATCTGCCCTCATCTACAATGCAGCATGCGAATAATTCTCAAACGATAACTGTTGACATACTGCCGAGCTTCACAGACGCGTGTTTTACACAAACATTTCCTCACAACAATGTTATGTTCTACTGTCGCAATTCATAATCTGGAAACGCGTGACTAACTCGGTTTTACGTTGCGGTAGGTAAACGAGTTAACTAATAAAGAATAACGAACGTAACTTCGTTTGCAGCCACTGAAACGCGAAGGAGCGGGCGCGCACGACGAAATAGTGGGCACGAAGTTGGGAAATATCTACAAAATAAAGGTACATCAACACATGCATCGACACGGGAAATTACACGATGGACCACGGCCGTTAGAAAACCCAATTACTACTTATACTGAGACACCAACGCAGCAGGTAGTGCAAATTTCTGACAAGCCTGCTGATAATCTAGCGGCAAATTATTTACAAAACGTTGAGTACAACGTGGTGCCTCAAACTTATCCTGTTTCCAACTCTCTTGGAAGTAACGTGAATAATTATGTCTTGCCGTACCCGTACTCGTCCTTCTCCTCGCCGATCAGAATTTGTTTTGAGAGCAATGATGTACAGCCTATCGTGTATCAGCTAGTTTAAACGAATCTCGATTTTGCAAATTAAACGAAATTTTGTGCAACATGTTTTATATTTCTCCGCACGTTATCGCCAATTGCATGTCTATCAAGTGTACAGGTTTCATCGACCTTAATCGACGATTAGATAGACATTCTTCAATAAATGTACAATCACAAACACCAAAGCGCGTTTCAAGTTTTCCAACCCCGTAAAGTGTTACACCTCACGTGCTGTTAACGACAAGACGGCGCATATAATCGGTTTTTAATGCATGTTCGCCAACCGGATTCTCAACGTTCGGCCTCGATGGCCGCTTAATCACGGAACCGATTCTAAAATACGACCGCCAATACGGTAACCAATCGAGTCTCTGGTTTCACGCAATCCGCTCAAATGATTGAGTACAAATTTTAGGTGTAGGCATTAAGAATTTTTGGTGGGATACAATATTACAAAACAAAAACATGCTACTCCATTCGTGTAAATTATTAGAGTCTATGGTTTTTGATGCGTATTAAAAAGACACGACATGAATTAAAAATTCGCTCAACATTATGCATTTGTTCTTCGTATGTATGAAAACATACGATTTGTTATTGTGCGTTCTGATTTTTGTGCTTTATTATAACAAATTCAATTACTTTAATTGCAGATGTTTTGTTTATCAGATATACAAACTATTGCTTAAAACAAAGGCGGCCAACTGGCGGTCCGCGGGCCCTTGTCCCTACTTTTCTGTGCCCCACTCTTTCATGCAACGAGTGGAGGGGATAGCGCTAGCGATCAGGAAAGTAGAGGCAATGGCTGCCAGTTAGCTGCCTTTGATTTAAAACACGGAAGCATTAATTACACGTGTGTTTAATGTATTTGAATATTCGTCTAAAAAGAAACCTCTGATACAAATGCATCTGAGACTTATAGAAAATCCAACAAGCAATTTTCACGATCGTGAACGAGTTTTCGTGCGAAACCATTAGCTATCTTTCCGTTTCGCCTTAACGGAGTCTTAACTCACGAAATCGCGAAAGATTTCCCTGCCATTAACTCCGACCATCCCTTAATTAGGGATATCAGCGCCGTCGGGGACGAACTTTCGTCAGAGTGCGCGTTTCGCAGCCCGGTTGCAACAGCAGTGGTTGCGGACTCCGAGACAGCCCGAGCGACTGAACGAAAATTCAATTTCGGACACAATTTGCCGGTAGCGTTAATTGGCCCGAACAGCGAGGCGAGAAGTTTCGCCGGTGAACGACGACGGGGCCATCGAATGCCAGCAACCGGAAAAGGAGGGCAAACAACGATCGTATAATTTCTGACTCTTCACTCGGGGCCCCTGTTTTCGTCTCAACCTCTATTCGGGATTGGGCAAATTCTATATTTTAAAACGAAGACGTAAAATGACAATTTGAAAAAATGAATCATCTCCGGTAACGTAGAGAGAAAGTAATTTCGTTCAAGCCAAATGAATCATTTGAAAATAATCTTTCATTCGGACGAATTTATTGAAACGAAGTTAACAAATGATCCCAGCACCAAGTGAAGTATGCCACAACAGCATTATTTATTATAGCATTCGTTCGTTGTGGGATACATACGCAAATACATATGACGGATACGTACAATCTTAATACGAAACATACACGTATATTTGCATGTTCTTATTAAATATAATTTCTATTTAAACGTAATAAGTTAAATTCACAATACGTACATTATGTACTTAATTTGTTACATTTAAACTTTATGCAATGCATATAAATTATAAGGAAAAAGAAGATGAGGAGAGAGCACAATGGCCGATTGCACTTCTCATGTTGTTCATCGCAACATGATCTCCTTTTGACAGATTCTTTTTTTTAAAGAGAAAAACTGTTCCGTTATAGCATTTGTTCGTTGCAGTTCGTAACGTGTTATTTAAACAATCACTTCTCAAATACTTTTTCTCCAATAATGCCCAAGCCTGTCCCTACGTAATTTCTTCGAAGCTGTGAAATTTCAACGATGTTTGCCGTTCGTTACGCTGGTTCGAAAGTGCAAACGACGAGATAAGGAAATTACTTCGTGTAACGAAGTTCGGGGACGTGCCCCGGAGAATACACCGGGGCCTATGCAGATTCGCTCGCGCGATTACGGCTAACAGATAGGCGAGGCGAGGACGTGAACCGGAGAGGGGTAAATTCAGTATTTAACCGTGGCAAGATTCTCCGTTCGCGTGCCTTCTCGGGCGCAACGGTGAAGAACGAGCGGAAACGAGCAAGTTTTCGGAAAGAGAACGTTCCGCGATACGTCAGAGATTAATTTTCCCGAGCAGCGACGCGTCTACTCATTCTTTGCCGAGCGACCGAATTTCATTTCTCTTCGAATAGGGGGAGAAATTGGACAAAACCTCGCGCCACGCGAGAAGCACAATTCAACTCTTAAACGGACGATTAAAGCCGGCGCGGTTCAATGTAATTTTAAATTTTAAGTATCAAATAATATCATCTTTTTGAAAATTTATTTTCTGTTTGTCAATTCGATGCAAATGATAAAAATCCATATTCCGTTTCTCACTTTTCTTCCAATATGTGTAGTACGTTGTGATGGAAAAATAAATAGTTCTTGGAAAGTTCCTTTATTGACGATAAATGGACTAAATTTCTGTTCAATCGTGTTCTCGTTAAATAAAGTCCTATCGATAAGAATGTTAAACGATGTAATTAATTGAATTTGTAAATAAATAAATGAGTTGTAAACGCGGCAGCAATAGAGAGGAATTAAGCAGAACTGCAAAATTATGGAACATAAGACACGAAACACACAGCTCGAACTTCGTGATAATCGATGCCTCCTGCTGTATAATCGAAGCTAAAGTTCGCAGCATGGTTCCGCTTCCGTTCCGCTCGGATCCATGACGCGTTTACTCGGCTTTCGTTGCCAGCCAAACAATCCGGCTCCAATTTCATTTTAATTACGCCGCGATCTTTGTACTTCCATCTCAAACGGTACAGGCAAGCAATTTCATCACCGACAATTGAAGAGATTGTTGCACGCGTTTTTTTTTTTTGGATCGAATTTTTTTAACAGCTCGAAGAAATTGGTGCCAGCTCCTTTTTTCCCAATAAATCGTATGATAATAAATTGCAATGTAACTGATATTTCAGATATTCAGATATCCACAGTGGAATATAATTATGCTAAAAATGCAAAATACATATGTCAAAATATAAAAAAAAGACTTTACTGCTTTAATATATGTTATCCGATTGTCCTTTTAAAATTTTCATTTCATATCTTTAATAACGAATTCGTTCACAGAGGGGGGAAAAAAAAACTCTCTTTCCGCGTTTACGTAGAAATCCTATGGAAACTCTTGCAACTGAATGTTTTGCTACTATTGCTTCTTCTTTTTCACGATCCGAATGAAGAAATATAATTGAATTTGATTTTCAAAGAAAATACTATGCGAGAGAATCGCCGAACAAAGAGTTCAGAGAGCGGTGAACGAAACGATGAATATATCGGTGCTCACAAAGTTGTGCGATGCTCGATAGCCAGACGGGATTGCCAATAATGGGTAAATGGAACGAAAGTTTCGCCAATGAAACTTTCATTTTCTCTCTCTCTCTCTCTCTCTCTCTTTCTCTCTTTCTCTTTTTTTTTAATAGCTACCGGTTTTTACCGTACTATAACTCGCTACGCTAACCGAGTGGTACGTCGACAGTTATTCATGGACGTTGACCGTCTACTTATTAAAATGGCTAATTGATACGAAATCGATGGGGGAAGTACGTTTATTGAACGGAAATTGCGAATCGTCCGCTA
Source organism: Tetragonula carbonaria (assembly GCA_032399595.1). Taxonomy (NCBI): domain Eukaryota; kingdom Metazoa; phylum Arthropoda; class Insecta; order Hymenoptera; family Apidae; genus Tetragonula; species Tetragonula carbonaria. Next base: position 20,035,585 of record JAUCRC010000001.1, on the reverse strand, counting down.
ATTGTTCCACCACGTTTACCATCCTATAACGGCTGAACGCTTGCTCACCGTTATTCTCGTAACAACTATAGTTCTAAACGACTATAATTAGATACATACTAGTTAAGGGGAGTTCGGCATTTGTCAAACAAACAATCAATATTTCGTTGTCGTACAAGTTATTGTATGCAAAAGAACAGTGATTAATAACTCGGCACACTTGCACGACACTGATTATTACTCTTTTTTTTTCACAGCAATAAATTGTTCGATACGTTCAAGAAATAGAAATACCGATAAGTATGACAATCTTGACGTATCCATGTATGTATATAGTAATTAGATGCGCAACCTGCAGTTTCAGAAAATACAGAATTTTGTAGAATCTCGATTAAAGGGGTTTCTGGCAACGAGGGGACTCTGTCATGGAGTAATTTCAGCAAATTAACGGAAACGAATTCAAAGTCGCTCGAAATCAGATCATTGTTTGAAATATACGTATCAATCACGTATACCTGTCTTTTTCTTTTTCCTCCAATAAATATAATCGAAACATTAAAGTTACCTCTTTAAAATCCTCAATATCATAAGAATAAATCAACCAAAATATAGAATTTTCAAACAAAGAAACTAAAGAGAATGCCATCGACTTCCTACCACGCCCAAGCTTTCCAACTTTCAAAGCAGTTGTCCGATTGAAAGCAAAAGTAAAAAGGAAAAAGAGAAAGAGAGAGAGAGAGAGAGACATAGAGAAAAGCTCTTTAATTTGTATTCTCGAACGAAGGTTAAAAAAAAAAAAAAAAAAAGAAGAAAACCTCGGTTGCGTGGATATCGCAGAGCGCGTTGCCCCCAGCCGAGTAGCAAAGAGACACAAAGAGCGAACTTTGAAAATCTCTCTCGGCCGCTTTGAAAGCCGGAGGTCGTTCCTCCATCTTTTCGATGCCGACTGGCGCTTAATGCCCGTAGCCAGGACCGCCGATTCCTTTACCATCGGTGTTTCTCTGTTTCTCGCCGCGTTCGTAATTCCGGCTTTCAGACATTCAGACACGATGACCACCGTGACACTATTACGTACGCGCGATTCCAACAGCTGGTTAATTTATTCGGCGAATTTATTTAACTTGTCGCGTCGCGCGGATCGATATCTCTCTTGCGATTGATAAATCGCAATTAACAGACCCCCCCCCCCCGGGGAGGGGAGGGACGTCGAGAACTACGAATTTTCTTCGTTCGAACGATTAACGAACGTGAGAAATTGTCCTCGTTAACGTGGAAATGCGATGCGCAAGTTGAGTTCCCTGTGCAAATGCGGGGACTTTGATCTTGAGGTCCGTCTTACACAGGATGCTTCTGTTTTCGCAGTTGCGTGGAGAGGCTTGCAAAAATAAACCGGAAGAGGAAAGAGGAACGGCTTTTTCACGCGGGACTCCAAGAAAATCCAGTTCCGTATATTTGTATTAATTTGTATTTCAATCTGAATCGACTTTGGGTAGCTTGGTACATAAATAATAAAATAAATATTTAAATTCTATTTATGTGTGCTTGGGGAATATTTGAAATCCATTCTCTCGAAAACGTAAGAGTTACGTGGAAAAAATAATATTTCCGATTTATTTGTTCACGATGAGAACTAGGACACTCTGTTACATGAAATCACGCGGCACATCGTTCCGCATGATTGTAATACTCGTTAGAAGTCTTTCTTTCATTAAAATCGATTCGAAACTTTCATTGCTTTTCGGATAAAAACTGGTCCCTAAGTGTTCCACTCGTTTTTTCAGGATATTTCGTCAGAATGTTCAGGAAACATCGACGCGATCGATGGCCGTCGGTCTTATCTACAGACACGATTTACACCCGGACAGTCCGAGCTTGCCTAAAAGACCACATATCTAGCACCGAAACCAGATACTCGTAAAAGTCTCTGGTAAAATAATTAGCCTGTTCTTCGTGACATCGTCGAATAAGTTGAACGGCCTGGTTCTCCTAATCACGGAATACTTAGAACGATGTGGACGATCGATCCGATACGGTATCGAATCGATTCAATACGTTTAGACTGGACGTCTATTTAGAAGATCAGCTTGTTGTAACGAAAAATCAAATGATTTGATGAAAAAAAAATGATTTGATCAAATTAAATATAAATAAAATCAGACGAAAGAAAACGAATGCAATATAACCACTTTCATTTGAGTTGATCCTTTTTCGGCAGAACAATATGTTCATATGTTCACTGGGATATACTCCCCAAAGTTTATACAATATTTATTACTATAATTTAGAATGTACTTTGTGTTATTAGCAGAGTATTCATGTAATCTAGAAAAGTTTGTTTAAAAGTGTATGCAGAGATAGGAATTTTCTTATAAGAAGTTTCTTATAAAAAAAATCATTAAATAGAAAACATTCTTACAAAAATATTAGTTCAACGAAATACAGAGAAGAAAATACGTTAAATAATGTTCAGCAGATGAAATGAAATAAACGGTGTGTAGAATAATTTATATTTTAATAATGCAACGTAATTAATTTCTTTTATATTATATTATTATTTTTTTTTTAATATTTCAACTATCACAACATATCCACTAAATAAATATATAATTTTCTTTTCCACTGACGGAACTGTATATTCCATTCCTCAAATATATATCAAATCCGATTTATTTTCATAATTGAACACACTACGATAGAATATTATTGTAATATAATATAATATTGTATTGTTGCATTTCTTTTCGATGACAAGAATCAATCTCAGTTTCAAGCGTTTGATGCGTTCGTACGCGAACAATGAGCCAGTCGCCCGAACACGCATCCGGTATAACCGCAGCCTGACTCGCCATAGTGATTCATAAAAGGGTTGGTATCCGGTCTGGTTTGCGGTTCAAAGCCGCGTGGCGTGTTTTCTTCGTGCCGGTGCACGAGTAAAGAAACCATTACCCGGTCTGTAATGGAGGTATTCAAGCAGCTCACCTTTGACCGGAAAGCTCGTGGTACCGGTGCGCGTTTACTCAAGAAGATAGCCAGTGACGGTGACAATCTTCTCTTTTTTTTTTTTCTTCTTTTTTCGCACGACACGGATTCCACGAGAGACGCACGACTGCTGGCCGCCTCCGGGAAATCGCGAAAGCCTCGTTTATTCCAACGAAGACGACGTCCGTGCGTCGTCGCAGGACATCGTTTCGCTGGAAACTCAACGCGGCGCGTTCCCGTTAACGCTAAATAAATAAATGCGCGGCGATTACGGGGTGAACAGCGCGATACTCGTCCGGATACACGCGAACCATCGTCGCGAGAAGAACACGCCTGAGACTTTCCCATATTCAGCGCAATATTCGTGACGCAATTTCCCAGCGATCAGCTTAACTCTTTCAACCATTTGAGACACCATCATTTCCAGATTTTTTTCTATCCGTCTATACGTCATGAAATCTTTTTTTTTTTTTAATCCTCAGGACACTCGAAGCTAACACGTGTGCATTTTTTCAATGCAGTTTCCGTACGCTAATGTAGATTTTTTTTTTATTAAATTTTTATTAAATATATGTTTGCAATAATGCATATCTCACAATCTCTCAAATTTCGCACCAGACGGGAAGGACATTACGTATTTTCCCTGTTCAGTAACCTCTTTGTATCTTTTTAAGGTAAAAATTCCAACGTTGATTCGCTTAATCAATTTTTATTGTTTCATAGAGACTGTAACCTACTTCTTTTACAGAGTGAAATTTTATGAATTGTCATGAAAATAAAAGTTCATGCAACATTGTCGCTTGCTGTCTAAGAAAATCGATGTACTGCTACCGCAGTTTTCTTTCAACATCCTCGTCGGACGTTGCATGCAAATGGGTTAATCACGCTGGAAAGAAACTGAAAGCGAGCCAAATCGGGCGACCTCTTGTCACGATCAAGAAAAAAAAAAAAAAAAAAAGAAGAAGAAGAAAGAAAGGATCGCTCCTCTAGAAATTCAAGTTGTAAAGCGAAGACGTATTGTGTCAGACGAGATTTGTTTTGACGATATCCGCGAAGAAACTTCGACTTGGCAAGTTGTCAGAGCCTAATGGCCGCGCGATGTGTTTTTGGAGTCTTCGATTGAAAGATCGGGCTCGAAAGCGAGGGAAAAACACGGCGATGATACCGCTAGATAAGCTAGCTAGAACGTACGAAGCTGTTCGTCAAGTTCGAACGAGGTGAGCAGCGATTGTGCAGAGGTAGGGTCGTGTGGGAAGTGCACGATCGTGGGAAGTAGAAAAATGGCAAGCATATTGTCGGTCTGTTTCCCAATCGTTGAGACGATAAAACGGGAGGGGGAAAGAAGCAAGGAACTTTGCCAAGGAACCAAGTCGTCCTCCGGAGTAATTTTACAAAGTGGTTGCGCACGAAATCTGACCTGCTGCTACCTCCATTGTTCGAAGAACGACAAGAAAACTGAGAAAATGATTAAACAAGTCTATCCATCAAACTACTCTTGTACGCTTCGAAAAAAATTGCTTCTTTACAAAGACAGTTACTTAAATTCTTATTTGATCATTACAATTGCTTCGTATTATCTTTATTACGTTGCCTTTATTAAAAAATTAATCGAGCTTATCTCTAGTTTTTAGGTCTGTCGTAACGTCGAACATTGTTGCCAATCTCTATTGCAATGGTACCTATCGATTTATTCATTAATCTTCAACAAGTATGCTCAATGCTGCAACAGACGTTATTCGACATTCATGCGACCACTTGGACGAAGGGAGAAGAAGATCAACGACCTGTTAATCCAAGATTAACCATCATCGTTCCTCTCTACGCGCAGAAGGAAGAATAGCAACGTAATTCGTCAGCACGATGGCGTGCCATTCACTCTAGCGCAATCGACGGTGCCCTTTTGTTTACCGAGTCCCCTGCCCACAAACTGCACGGCTCGTGGATTTTTTTTCATTGCCAGCTAACTCTGAACGTGGATGAGCTGAGCAGAGTCTATCCATGGGGATTAATCCGTGCTGTTCACATTCGAGGAACAATCACGGAATTTCGAGTTTAAATTTTACAAGTTTTTAACTAATATTTTGATGCGCATTTCTTAACTTTTGGTTGCATTTTTCATTATCACGTTCATATGAACATCTTACATATTATATGTTTTATATGAAAAGCACAGCTCTATTATCTATGAGACTTAAGTTTAAAATAAAATTCGAAAACAATAAGATACCTAGCTATTTGAACTCCAATATCCCAAATGGATATTCATTATATGTCTAATACTTATTATATGGCCAAGGCTGTTTTATTAAATGTAAAGTTCAGAAGACCAACGAAATGAATTAATTTCCATAAAATATTTAACGAAAACAATGAACAAACATAACATTCTTCCCAGAATAAACAATTGTTATTAATATTGATTTAAAAATGCCTAATAGAAAGAATATTTTAATTTTCATGTATATATACCAATATCACATAGAAAAGTGCCATTTTTAAACTTCTTTTCTTTTTGTCCAATTTTTAGATTGGTTTCAAGTCTGATTAGTATAATATACGATTATAATAATATAATATAATATAATATAATATAATATAATATAATAATATAATATACGATTAATATAAGATTAGTATAATATTAGTGTAATATACATAGTATAATAAATACATTTTTCGTACTCCAAATATTCATCGTTTAATCATAGACGATGTCGATCGAATATTCATCGAAGCAGCGATGGTCTTTCTCTCTTTAAAGGCGGGTTTTAAACGTGGCCTTGCTCTTGGGGGTGGATCGAGGCCCACTCGAACGCGTCCATGCGGCGCCCCTGGCTTCTAACGAGTCCTCGGCCGCCCCCTGTCTATTGTCTCGCGAGCGAATCAGCCCCCGACGTGGTCGATAAAGCGCGAAAGTAGCTCGCCGCGATTTATCAAACCGTCGTCTCTCTCTCTCTCTCTCTCTCTCTCTCTCTCTCTCTCTCTCTCTTTATATATATTCGGCTCGGAGAATTGAACGAAGCGGATGAAGTTAGCTTAGAAGCTTAGGAGGTTCTCCGATAAATCTCCAGACCCGTAAATTACCGCCACCGCGAAAAAAAAAGCGCCACAAAAGGGTCGTCTATTAGACGAGTATTAGACTTTCTAAAAAAAAATTATCTTTCTAAAGAAAAAAACCTCTAACGAACACGTGACATTTTATACTCCATGAATGGAACCTGCTTCGTTGACCCACCGAAAGCATAAATCGTAAGTTGGAAACTATGAAACTTACAAATGCGTTACTCGTTTATTTTAATGTACATTACAGGAACACATTTTTAATATACGTTACTGTCGTTTTATAATCGATCGTGCAGAAAGTTAATTTTTTTAGGCAACGTTCAACTGTACATAATTTTAGAAAAAATACTCAAGTGTATCAATCTTTGATACAATTCTATTTTATTGCAAACTGAACGAAATTCAATATCTGCATAAACCTGAAACACAAAAACCTATTTCACGGAAGAAGCAAAAAGAAAAAAGGAAAAAGAAGTTTGATGCAGTTTTAAAATCAACGCTGCACCAGTTTTTCGATGCTTTCCCCTCTCCGATTTTGGTTTACAAAATAATTTATACTCTTTGCATATCCCTCGCCACAACCCTCGCAACCATCCCGAGAGTCGACGCGTGTTAATTTAATCTTTCAGCGCCCAAGCGACAAGGTTCCATCGTGAGAGAAAAATTTCAGTGAAAATTTTATACAAATTTTATACACGTAAATTAACACGGGGACATCGTTGGAATGTTATCGCACGCTAGGGAGCGAAACGACGGGAACGTATGGCGACGCATGTATCACGAAAGGCACGCAAACCGCGACGCTCGTGCTCCTGGAAATCCAATCTGTCGGTTCGCATCCCCTGCGTCGATCTTCCCGTCGTTTCACGGCCGAATCGTTCTCTAATATGGTCGATAATTCGGGCCGGGAACAGCTTGTCGCGGCGAGTTTGAACGATTGGTGCAAAGGATTGGTGATTACGTAAGCGGATCGCGCTTAGTGGATAGCAGATTTCGTGGTTCGGCGTGCAAATTACGCGTGTCGTACGAAAAGAGAGAAAAAAAAAAAAATCATAGAAATCGTCTTGACAGAAAATCATTCGACTAGAATAAGATTTTTTACGAGTTTTCAAACTCTAAAAAAAAATTCACGCTCAATGAGTGAAGAAACGACTAGTACTTCTTTTTAAAACCGAAATGAAGACATTCGTCGGCAATTGTAAATATGAAGAAAATACTAAAAGCTCGAGGAACGACAGAAGAGTAGTTCTTGTATTTTTAATGGTTTGGTTAACACATCCAAGCTGTGGAATTCATCGATGTAAACCAAGCCAAATATCCAGAATTTTTTAATATCCTTTGTTTCCATGAAAAATGATCTTCATTTCCTGCTGTGAAGACTTGAAATACAGTTCGAGAGACATGTTCTTGAATAAAAGAAATTCGTGCGATCCGGATAATATACAGTATCCGGAAGTTTGGATTTTGATCGAGGAAACGGTAATGGATCGAAAATGGTAAACCGTTCTCGTAAAAATCCCGCTTCGAACCACCGGGGAACGAGTTAACGCATAACACTTGCTATGTAGAGTAGAACAATTCACGCGGTGTTTCGCACAAGCTAGCCATCATTAAAACAAATTAACCTTACATCGTGTGGCCTAGGCCTCGTGATACTTTGTAGTTTCACGTACGGAAGTCGTATGTACAATGACTCGTGACTGAACGAAAATAGACACGTTATTATATGGTCGATGTGCTATGCGGCTATCGTTGGCTATTATCCGCGATCTCTCGCGATCAGAGATATCCAAGTGATTTGTTAATTCATTAGTAATCGCTCGGTATCGAGCTTGCGACCTTTCGACGACGAAAATTGTAAAACTAAAATCCGTTACTCTCGAGTACGAGTGTGATTTATAATATAAATTTCTAATGCTCTTGCAACAATGAAAACCTGCAAATTAATCACGAACGAAAGTGTCATTTTCACAATGTACAATATTCCCACGATGAAAATTATAAACTAAAATCTATTAATCTCAAAGGAGTTTTCATAATTAAATTGCGTATTTTAATGTAAATTCATATTTTTGGAAATGTAATTAGAAAAGTAGAATCTTGGTTTTATTCTTTAAATATTGAAGACTATATAATTCTAAATACCGTCGAATATTTAAATATTCCAAAGAAATGCATAAAAATTTTATTTATATATATGACAATCTAGAAGCAGTCTATCTATAATTCAACGATAGTATTTAAGGGTTAATTTCAAACGACTCCAATTTACAAATCGAATATTCAATGTTTCATCACGAAATAACGTCTAATGTAAACTTCATCTAACGACAGATGATTGAAAGACAACCAGATACTGAAATTAACTTGTTCAAAGAAGCTACGCCTTCACTTACTATACAGTAGAACTTCGTTTGTACGAGCTTCATCTAGTTAAACGAAATTTCATTCAATGCCTGATTAAATGAAATTTGCTCACTTGCAATAAACGAAAATCACTAAAAGAAAGAATCCTGAGCTCCTATTATATGAGCACCAATTATATGTCTACATTATTTGTCCCACGACCAATTTATGTAAACGGAACTCTACCGTATTATATATTTTTTTCATGTTACGTGTGCCTTTCCACACTCTTTAAATTCTCCATAAAAATGCATGGAAATCTACGACCTATCTATAACAGAACAATACTATAATATAAGTCCAATTTATAATCGATATATATTATATTCGATCACCGAGCAACGTGATCTGGGATGCAAATTTCGTCCAACGATAGAAACTACTGGGATTAACATGTGCATAGAAGCTGTACTACGTCTATTTACTTCGTCTTGATCGTCTGCTTGCACGCCGTGGACATTCACGTAACACGTAAGGAAGTCGAACGACTCGCTGGAACAGGCATCACACCCACACGCGAGATATTGCGCCGAACGGAAGCACAGAATCGGAAACACGTGGCCGAACTGTACGGACGACGTCGCACGATACACTGACTCGACACCCGGCGTCGTGTCGCGTCTGCGACGGCGCCCGCTGACTCCGAAACAACGTCTATACGCCAAGACTGTCGCGTCCGCACGCGTCGAAATACCTAGGCGAAAGATGAATGCTATCGCGAAACTCGAAACTGCTGAATCGCGATAGTGTTGCACCCGAACGAACGGCTTTTGTGGGCTGTTCGAGCCAGTCGAACGAACGATCTCGAGCGAACGCCTGGAGCTTCGCGACGATAAATTTATCGCACTTGGGGCTCTTGGGGCATCTTCGATCGATCGAAAGGACACTCGAAAATTTTACAATCAGAATTTCGTTTATTACTTTATTTACTAAGAGAAAGAGAATTACTTGTTAATTGTAGGGCTATTCGCTGCAATTTTAAAACTGCGAACTAATTCTTATTAAATTATCAAATTTTATTCAATTAATAAGTTGTCATTTAATTCACATAAATATGTGATTAGTAAAATTGTAATTAGCGAAATTTAATGAATGTTTGGATCATGATCGTGGACGAGGGTTTTCGTTCCCTCTTGTAAAATCACGATTTTCTAGAAAGAAGCTGCAGGAATAAACAAGCAGTACGTGCAGAAGCTGGATATTTCCGCGTTAAATTTTAGATAGAAGCAGCCGGCGCAACGTGGGACAACATCGTACTACTATATGGAGGATGGTGCAGAACGGAATCGATCTCCAGAGAGTCTGGCTTACTGTAGGTGAAGGCTGGCTTGATAAAAAAATGTCTCGATTACGTCACTGGAGAATTCTTGGGGTACACGGGTCTAGATTAGACGAGAAAAAAAAGAATGTGTAATTAATGACGGAGAGTAATTTGATGAGAGGATTTATACCGAGATGAAAGTTACACGTATATGCGCGAAGTAACTTCATTTTCACTCGATGTAAAGAAACGAAGTAAAAAAAAAAGGTACAGCTTAACTAATAGATTCGCCCTGTTCATTAAGAACCGCGAAATAATAAATAATCCCAAGGTCTTTATACTGTCCAGATTAATTTTCCATCAAGACTAATTTGCTTTGTAAACGAAACCACGGAAATCTTACAACCTCTTCGAAGATACGAAGGAACATACGTACAGTAGGATTTTGATCAAGATTAAAAGGCTTCCAAGCGAATCGAATAATTTAACGTGCGTAACACTTGTTATCTCACAACTCTACCGGAACTGTATTTAATTCAAACGAAAGAGATCTATTAAATCGTAACATTTGATTTTCTCCCCGGTGCAATTACGGTCAACGTTATATTGTGACGTATACAATAACATGAAATCAGTATTGGACAAGTTTTCATTGAAATCATAAATAACGATCGAAAGTATTATCGGGGATCAAATAGAATAAATCGGATAATCGAAATCTGCGAGAAATTAAGTAAACACGTGTTTACTATAACGAGACAAGCTTTTTCATTTTTCGAGGATGTATTATTTTACTCTGTTGTCACTCTAATTATTTAATCCGTAAAAATAATAACAATTGTCGGGCTCAGACGATACTGTATAACTGAATTTGAGAGAGAAGCAAATCATAAGATACAATCATTTATTATTAGTAAACAGGAGATTGCGGATAACCGAGATCTCCAAAGCTACCAAATATCTTGGTTAATCTTAATAATTTTTTTTATTTAAATAACTGAGCATTTAAATGATATCAGAAGTCATTTATTTTATATTTCTGATTTTCAAACAAATGATTATTTCATATTTGGATCAGAGAAACAGAATTAATAAATAATTTCTAGTTTTCTCTTATCTGGTGTATTTTATATAACAAAAGAGTTGTATAAATAGCTGTTTTTAACATATAAAATTGTTTCAACAAATAGTTCACAATTCGTGTTTGCTTTCAGAACTTCTCTTTTTAAAGTATCCGCGGACATCCTTAAATACCTTAAGTCAATTGAAACTATTGATTAGTTTTCTATTTATTTTTAGGAAATACTCTGGTTCTACATCGAATAATAAATAATTATTAAATCGTATATACAACAATTAATTTTATTATCCAGATTAATTTACTTAGATCTGTTCGAGTAACAAATAATCAATTTCCAATATTTCGTTTGAACTCCCAAATAATAAACGGTTCTACATTTAGAACAGTACCTTGAATCAACTTTTTTCATTTAATTTCCTATAACTTCTTATTTAAATTTATTTTCAAGTAAAAATTTTATGCAAGTGATATTCAACGCTGCAGACAGTACGGTTGCGTCGAAGTTATTGAAACTTTGGGATATCTTCGAGAGAAACCTTTCTCCTCGGTGTATTGTTTCGCAATAGGCAGAGCTCGCGTCTCAATCCTATTGTCCAGGCAACGAGAAGGGCTAACGAAGTAGCATGTACCCTCGAAGAAAGGAGATTCAATTAAACGACTACCCCTTGCTCGCTATTCCATCTACTCGAACCGCGCCGACTACTTATCCGCCGGAAGTACTCGGCACGCACTGTTCCTCGACACTTCGATTAGCATATAGCGTAGTAAACAGTATCCTTCCGCTTTCTCTCTCTCTCTCTCTCTCTCTCTTTCTGTGTGTCTTCATGATAATTACGATAATCGCGATCGTTCAATCTCGGACTAATTTTTTACGCCGCAATTTTCACGGTTCAATTATGGCAAATAGAAAGCCAAAACGCGAAACGAAATGTAAGAGATGGGCTGATAGAAGTTTAACATGTAATCAAAATCTCCGACGAATAGCTACGGGAGTATTAATTAGATTAATTAGCAAATTAGAAAATCAAGGAATATTCAGGCTTCGTTTTATCGCGGTACACACACACAAGCTCGCGAAAGCATTCGAACATACATAGACGAATTTTATGAGATACATCGCGTGTACCAGATGAAATATTCTAAAATTTCATCAGCACAAGTTGCACAACGAGACACGGTTATCATGGTTATAATAGTGAAGTTAGAAACAAATCTATTTAGTTCATTTAAAAAACCACTTCAATTACATTATATCAACACTTTCGTGTCTCACGTGAGTCTATAAAATTTAATCTTCCCGTTCAATCGTCGAGAAACGAATTCTTACATTTTGAAATACTACTCAAAATATTAATTTTTAATAATATGCATAAAAAAGCACCACAGTGCAGTAGAGTCCAATTGAAATTTCAAAATTTATATATACGTAACGAGCACAACATGCACATACGAGCATAGTAGCTGACGAGATGAAAACAACAGCGTGCAAACATCAATCGCGACACGTTAAACACGAATTGTAACGCACGTGATAAGAGATTTCTTCTGCGTACAGTTTCAACGTTTACAAGGGACAACAGAATTGCACACAATTCGACGTATGAACGTAACCTTGTATGCTAATTCGCACGTACGCAACGTAGCCCCGCAGATTTCCGCTTTAAAAGAGGATTTAAGCGAGGCGGTCGACAATCATCTCGCGACAATCGGGTAACATTGCATTCCTGTGGCGCGCAAACAGTGACCAAGGGATTGTAGTCTCATCTTCGATATAAATAACGTCTCTCTCTCTCTCTCGGTGGAAACGTCGAAATTCCACGAGTGTGAAATTATACTGTCACGGGGAGCAAACTTATGATCGTGAATAAGGAGCACAACGATAAAACATTGCAGCCTGACGCCCGATTCATGCTCGATGCAATTTGCAATTTCATTCGCAGCGTGACGTATAATGTATCAAGAAACAGGGAATCGCAAATTATCATCCAATTACTATCTGTCGCTGTGATCTTCGATAATAAAGAAGCGGTAGCAGTTTCAAGACTGTTCTTGTACAAGTAATACTTTGTGTAAGATTATCGGTGAATTGCGATGTCATAATGTGAGAAAATATGACGCTTTCTGTAAGATTAGGTAATCTAGAACATTTCGTCGTTTCTTTCGATGACAGTACGAAATGACTATAGGCAGGAATATAGAACAAAATTTTTTCGCGAAAAATAATTAAGTATTTTTATCGTGATGAATTTGTAATGATTTTTAAAATTTTTCTTTTCTTTCGCGAATGAGTTTTCTTCATTGTCTTATAAAATTATGGTAAATATTACCTTATTACTATTGCTTAAAGAAAAAAAACTGTTTCGGGAAATAAAATGATAATTTTCTATATTTCTACATCATCCTTTCGTCTCATGAAAGAAACAACAAAATTCCCTTGGTTGTCTTATTATTTCAGGCGTAAAATAATTTTTTACTAAAGTGCATTGTCTTTTTATATTACATTTTTAAAAATTATAACTGTTGCTCCAATTTAAAATGCAATCGTTACAGATAAGTTATTTGATATTTTTCTAACGATATACTGGCAAAATAGAACTTATGTAACTAAGAACTATACAAGTTACAAGCTACACGATGACACAGAGGATTAAAAACGAAAAAGACGAGAAATATCGCATAAACGTAAATGCGCGAGATACACAGAGGAAGCTCAGACTGATACACGTCTGATCTAAAAAAAATCAGATTATTCGGCGTATAAAATACGTGCTCCGAAAACGTATCGACTTCCTCTCGAACCATTCCCTCTACACCTTTGTTTCCGAGTGACGAGCATGTTTTATTCATGCTCGCCATTCATGGACACCAAAAGAACATTTACTACCATCGACTTTCATTTCGTCAGGGATATTAATCTCTCGGCGTGTCGTTTCACCTGCGAAAAAAGTGATTAAACAACCAATCACCGAGAACAGTAATAATATGTACACTGTGAAACGCAATAACAGTTTTGAACGAACTTGTAGAAGTTCCACTAAACAAAGAGAATCGAAACTGCCATTTCTCACTCGGCGTGAAGGTAGAGAAACTTAACGTTAAAAAAAAACTACCAAAGCGACCAAAGTATGAAATTTGTATCAAAGAAATGAAAATGCAGAAAGCAAGAGAAATTTAATACGAAAGAGATCATACATACGAATCTCCGAGAATGTTGCAAATTTAAAAAATTAAAAGAATTTTAAACAGTTAAATCGAATTACATATTGGGGGTCGCTTTAAGGCAATTTGGTAGTTTTAACGTTAAATAACTGACGAGCAGAGATCAGAACACCAAGACCATTGACTTTTTGGTGAACCCAGAACGAAAGTAAGAAATCAGCTAGCCAATAGCATCATCTGTGTGATATTCACAAGTGCACTTATCGTTTAAATCTTAATAAATTAAAGAGATGATTTCTAGAAACCTATTCCGCGTGTACTGTCTAGTCTCTGCGACTAAACACCTAACACGTATCGTTGTAAGAGACTATTACGCTACTCGGTACACGTCCAGAGTTGTGTACGTTTCCCGCTCGAGACGACAGAAACACTAGCTTTCAGTTTGCCGGATTTTTGGCATTAATTATCCTGGGCAAACTGCGAATTCAGGAGAGCAGAGTTAACCAAACTCGACGAGTGCCTCCTACTGCAATTCACTTCACTTTCGACGATGTTTCAAAGCATTTCGCCTTTCAATCCCTCCCGTAAAACAACAGACGATTTCAACAATCTTGATAGAACTATCAGTCACTGATATAGAGATCTGTCTTCTAGACTTTCAACGTCGTGATAAACGCGATTTAATCTTCTTCAAAGATGACGATTTAACTAGAAAATACTTCGCCAGTGTTCGAGATATGTTCAACTCGTCACATTACTTTGAAGATTTGCCAATTTTCCAACAACGAGTTGACTTGTCAACGTTCAATTGAGCATGGTTTATATGCGAAGTTACGAACCTTTGCAACCAGTGCTGAGAGCATTAAGAGGAAGCATCGTAAGCCATGAGACCATGTTTCTTACATGGTATACCGGTCTCGCCGACCTTTCTTTGACCTTCACCTACGCGCTAAACCCATTGCTCGCAGCCAACTTCCGTTAGATTAAGAAATATATAGATATACATTTGCGTTCCACGATTTCTTTCCTCGACATTCCCTCTTGAATGCAACTCTTGCGGAATAGTTCGAATCGAGGAGGAGAGTAACAACCGCGCTCGTGCCATTATTCGCTCGATTACGTTCGGCGACCTTTTACAACCTGCACCTGTGCGCTTTTAACGTTCGAGTTACCAGAGTGGTCAAAATGACCTATTGATAATTCTCTCTGTGAAAGTCTCATAGATTTACAGATTTTTATTTTTAGAGATTTGAACGGTTTTTCGTCAAATATATAAATAAACTCTTTCCTGCTCTTTGCACCCTCGTTTCTCCGATAGATCTTTCTCTATTCTTTCACAGAGAAATTTTCTTCGATTTTTCGCAAAAATTATAAACTTCTTTTAATTTCTCTGATGCAAATTTTATACCATAGTCATTGAACGACGCGATTATGGATGCGCCAGGGTACGGAAATTATTCGCGGCCAGCTGTCGACGGCAGTTTTTACGATGAAAGTGAGACTGATTAATAGGCAAAGGGGACTTTCCTCGAACCAATTTTTCGCAGAAACGCGTTTGACACTTTATTTGCCATTGATCGTTGTCTCAACGATTTTAAAACACGTGATAAGCAACAATTGCAACAATTACACGTAGAAAATCCTCCATCGATTTCAAACTATTCAATATAGAAACTCGATTGAAATACTGAAATTAACGAACGAGAAGAGACTATATTTCTCGCTCTTTATGTACATTCTCCTCGATAGGAGACATTGAATCGATCGGGAGAATCGAATCAGACGTGTTAACAATGAAAGCAAACGAGACGAATGAAAGAAGTTTCAATGTTCATTTACTGAGCGAACAAAACCCAGGAACCAGAAATTCAAACTAATTACTTTTATAAAAGTTTCATTGAACGATTGTGTCGCAATATGTTTCCTGAGCGAACATTTATTCTTAATTGTTCGATCTAATGTTAAAAATTATCATAAAATGAAATCAAAAGAAGATAATATACATACAGGATGTCGTGCAAAAATAAGCCGAAGAAGAAAGGTAATATTTCTTCATTTATTTATTTCGTTTCCTAGAAAATTGAACTTAAGAATACATAATCAACACAGGATGGAAATTTAATCGTGTTCGGAAAAAGTCTGGATCTGCATAGAAGTCTGTTGGCAAATCTTCAAATTTAATTTTTTCGAGAACGAGGGGAATTTCATTCTTTCTTTTCGACTTGTATTTTCACGTGTAATTACCTTCTGTTTGATTGTGACCGCCATTTACATGATATCCTATGTATTGGCAGATCAACATTCATTTCGGAGTGTCTGCTTCCTTTAATTGACCATGTGCTTTCCTCCATCACGTCGATCTCTTTCCATCTTCGACATTTCCCCTTTCAATATCAAAGCATATCACGCAGCAAGTCGCGTCTGCTGATGGAAAATAGTGAAAACGGATGGAACGAGACAAGCGGACAGGAAATTGTTTCTGTGCTCGGAATGTCAATAGATTGCTGAATGATCGACTATATCTATCTGTATAACTTCCGATTCATTTTTTCTTTTATTTCATACCGTAAGCTGACGTTACTCGAGTGAAAAGCAACTAGATAAAATCTCTTGCGACTCGGAGATTTTTATCCAAATTTCAAGATATAGAAAGTCTAAACTATCTCTGTCTTTTAGTTACAGGTATCGAATACCTTTTCAACGAATCTGATCATTTTTATTCTTTTTCAAGATAATTAAGTGCAATAATTTATCGTAATCTTATGAATACCTCAATTTCTTCGAATTTCATAAAATTAACAGGTCTTAGATGGAAGAGATAATGATCAAGCCAATATCGGAAAAAGGTAGAATTAAAAAATAAAATTGAAAGATAAAATTTGATAATATAATTAAATTTCCAATAAATCCTTAACGAATCGAATCCTTTTCAAGAAACAAACATTTTTATTACATACGTTCTACCTACGATTTTGTACCTTCGTAACCTACTAATACAACAATGAAATATTTGAAAGTTCCAATGGAACTTTCCAATTGGAAAATCATTATTTATTAAGAGTTATTAATGTACATTCAAGACTTTAAATAAAATCAATAGCAAGAACCTGGTGTAAAATCAAAAAGTCATGCCGTTTTTATATGACTGAATTCTTCCTCGATTATAATTTATTACTTTCCCGCGAATGACGTTTGAATTATTCACGATGCTGATAACAGATCGCATGAAATTAATAACATAAAATTGAGAAATCATCGCGCACGGAAAACGTGACTAAATCTAGTACACATAATCGTCAAACAGGTGTGTGTTTTATCAATGATTCATTGTCGCAGTGTTTCGTGTATATTGATTTCCCGTAAACACGCGTATCGTATTGAACAAATAATTCTCTGTCTTGGTCGTTCTTAGCAACCGATGCCTCGGCAAAAATCGTGGAATTATGCTCACAAAGAAGCATTGAATGAGACATCATATCTGATTTTAATTTTAATTTTAGAATTGAAATGAAAATGACGACAATCGCTTTAGGTTCAAAGATGCGAATCTTTAAAAAATAGCTTCATGAGATTTAAAAATAATTTCAGTAAATTAAGTAATTTAAAGTATTGT
This sequence comes from Tetragonula carbonaria, assembly GCA_032399595.1. Taxonomy (NCBI): domain Eukaryota; kingdom Metazoa; phylum Arthropoda; class Insecta; order Hymenoptera; family Apidae; genus Tetragonula; species Tetragonula carbonaria. The sequence goes on along the minus strand of JAUCRC010000001.1, from coordinate 20,018,044 downwards.
ACGATATTTTGAAAAGTTTACAGAGGATATGGCTCTTTCTGTAAAATTGAGAAACGTTATTCTTATGAGTAGGTTCTTACGAGTGCATATGTACGTACATCGTTTTTCATATGTTTCATTCGTCAGAGCAACGGTTCATTACAATCATGTTATTCACTATAACCATAACTTCAAGGTACGTTTTCTCTCTATTGACCGTAAGTAATTCAAATCTGCTTTTCATTTGTTTGTATGCCCAAGATTGATCACTATTACTCTAATTCTTATATCTGCTAAAAATATGTAAATATTCTGCGCGTACAAAATAGACATATTCGCAAAAGAAAATATTAAAAAAAAAAATTTGCTCGTAAACACGCTTGTAAAACGTTTCGATATCACGTAATGCGAGTATAAAATCTTGCGAGCACTGCACCATACTTGTAAAATATAGCAATATATCTCGCATAAGTGACCAGCGACACGTTTCCACGTATCGAATGGATTTCTAGTGACAAATGACGCGATTGATGCAAATGAACGCGCGAAAATAAAAAAGAATCGACAGATTACTGTTACGTGTGCACCGTTACTCGCCGATTTCGCGAGAGGTAGGCAATTAAAGAAATAGGCACTCGGAAAGTAGAATCAACTGGAGATCGATGTTTCGGAGTTCCATCTGGCTATCGGGCTCCGGTGTTTCTTGGTTGAGCGACAGACCGATAAACGAGAAAGGTTATATACGTGTGTACATAACACAAACGAGAACCAAGAAAGAAACAGGCGAACGATTTCGACGAACGAGGCCAAGTTCGTGGCGACCTTCGTCTGCACGATTTCAAGTGAGATCGTGATTAAACAGTGCGATCGAATGTACTTTCGATCGTTGTACCAGCGACGTTGACTGCACGGACAGAAAGATTTCGTTGAATTTCACCGACCTAAAAAACGTTCGTCCGTGTTACGTCGTTCGAATTTCAAGGATGAAACGCGTGCAAATTCGGACTGTACAATTTCTTTTTTTATCTAAATGTGTCTTTTCGAGGGTGTTCAAGCGAGTCAAAGCTGAAAATGGGAGTCGTTTCTCACCGGGATTTTTAATTTAAAGAGTGTTTCAAATATTATCCATTGCAATCCGATACAAGTGCCCTGAAAATCCATGAGACCAAGTAACACACATTCAAGCCATTCGTGTTTCAACAATTTGATTCTTCATGCCATCTCTGGGATAAGCCTCACATTTAAAATGTAATCAAGTGGTTCTTTCTACTATCAGATTTAATTATCTTTAGAAAAAGAACGATTCGCATTTTCGTGGAATTTCAGCAATTTTAAAAAGTCTCACTCTAGCAGCCCAGGGATCACCAAACTACGATACTTGAATTTGCGTGAAATTCGGATATGTGCACACTAGGTCTGATGTAACTATCTTTTTGCTAACGTCGCTTTCTTTGATAACTTTTTTATATAAATAAATATGTTGGTCGCCCTTGTCTTTTGTGCACTGCATGCCACTCACCCATGATTAACACGGAATACTGAACTTAATTTAGTGATTATGCGACCCGCGCTCGTCATTTTGTCAGCTATGTGAGAAAAGTTTGGTGACCCCTGCTCTAGCCGAATGTTTTGCTGAATCCGGTGTGCTATAGTTCAGGCAAAACCTGTACACGACAAAAACAAGAACTTCGCGCGAGATGGAATGCTCTCGAGTCAAGGCGATGCAACGCCTGTTTTTCTACCGACGATAAGTTTAAATCGGTTAGGCCACAGTTGCCTGGAAGTCGTTCGAAAGAAATTGTTCGCGCGACGCGGCAACAATACCGTGAAATAATGTCGTTTCTTGCGGTGCATCACCGTGAAACGTTCTGCGTAACGTCAAGCGCGCAGCTTCTTTCAGTCTGATCGTTCTGTCCGTTAGATTTCGTGCATCTATCGGGTTAAAGGAGAGGAAGTTAGCGTAATTCTGCATAACTCAAGCAAAACTTAACTAAAAACGTTCGCGCGTTATGGCTGTACGGTGATACGAACGATTACGTTGGCTACGCTGACGTTTCTAACAGTGTCGAGCACTTTTGTAGATTTTTTCCGAAGCTCGACTACAAAGCATAAGCCTACTATGTCAATATTAATTATATTACATTTAACACGATCTACAAATTCTCACATTTTCATCTTATCCACTGTTTAACGTGCAGAATAAAATTCTAAGAAAATGTTTAACTGAAGAAGCCATGCGTATTAATAAGAATTTCTTCGTATTTTGTTCAAACAATGAGACGCTTTTTAGAAAAATATACGTAATTCGACGGGGAATGACTGAAAGCGGAGTTAAAGAGGGAAAGAAGTTGAAGAAGAATATTTGAAATATTCCATTTCAAAAAAAAAAAAAAAAATGACAAAAGACATCGTACCTTCCTAAGGTGTCTTTGGAAAAATCCTCAATCACAGTGATCGCCGATGAAGCCACGACGACCATGGTAATGCTCCTCTCCCATATCTCGTCGCTGACCAAGTGTTTCTATTTCGAAAATCTTGTTTCCGGACACCGACAGACAGTATCCATTATCACTTGCAAATGAAAAGTCAAGGAAGAACGCATTCAGTTCCAGAATCCACTCGCGGATCCTCGTTTTCAATTTGCAAGGCAAACACTGACAGATTTCAGCGTCCGAGAGCGTTATCAATCATCATTTCCGAGACACGTTTACACGGAAGTTCGCGTAGCCGGCATGGAAGCGAAGGGCTAACGACGCCGTTAATTAACAGCGCGCGAAAGATAAGCTCGTGAAGCAAGCGAAGAGCCGATGTTCACGAGCGTTCCAACGAATCAACTCGTCACTCGATATTCATCAAGCTACGCGACCCTAGGTCAGTTACCAACTACTTCCCCGTCTCTGTCACGAAACTGTCTAGCAATCCGACGATACTTGTCTCGCAGAAATGCACGACGACTGTGTGCGTCGAACGTCATTTCCAATGAACGTTCGTCGTCCAAAACTCACACGTATCTCTCGAACTCGGAGTACGGAGTATCTCGCAATCTTCATAGAGTCACACTGCCGACGTAGACCTCTTCGCGCGTGAAATTTATCGTTCCGTTCGTCGAAAATCCTCGAGTCACGCAAGTATTCCAAGCTCCAACAAAAAAACGCGTCGATCCCCCTAAATATAAAACGATCGCGAAGAACGGTCTCGAAGCTGAATCACGCTCTTTCAAAGGGCAGTTCGCCACGGGCAGTTCTCTTTTGCTCTTCGATCCCAGGTTTCTTTCAGGCTTAGATTGTTTGACAGGTTCGGTAAATGCAACAAGCGATCCCGGTGGTTGGTCCGATCAAAGGGTGATCCGTGAAGCGAGCAACAACGTCGTGTCGGGAAACGAACACGGCACGCGAGCACGCAGAGCCACCGCCGATGCACCGTCTACTGTGCAGTGTTGATGGCAGGAGGAAGAAGATACGACTGAAGGTGCTCGACGGCGTTCAAGGCACATTCACCTTGGCTCCACGCACCTGTGTGCACGCGTGAGCGAGTCCTTCCGAGCTTTCTCTCTCTCTCTCTCTCTCTCTCTCTCTCTCTATCTATCTATCTATCTATCTATCTATCTATCTATCTATCTATCTGGCGGACGCACAGTGCCGCGCGAATTTTGCGCTCGCGCCGCGAATCATTGGCGAGGTTTCGCTTCCGATCGGCATCCGACGGCCTTGATCTTGGCTCGCGAGATCCGCTCGATGCTCGGCGACACTGTTCGCGGGTCACGACACGTCGCTTGTCATTCACAACCGGTTCGAAATGACAACGAACGTAAAAACCCGATATCTACGCTGGTCCAATATGCAAGGTATTCGAGACTCGCAAATTTTTGTCGCTCGAGAGATCGTCATTGGATCTCATATCGAATTCTTTCTTTCGTTCCTCCGCCCAGAAGGTAGGCTAATTACGTGCACGCTCGTTTGAAACTGCCGACGATCGCGTTCATCCGCGATGAAAATCTCAACGATTTTCCACGTGGATACGTTTCCCAGGTTTCTTTGAACGTTGGAATCGCGGTGATCGTCGCATACGTGGAGGTCGAATAGAAAGGGGAAGCATATAGCGACAGAAAAGGGCGATTAAGCTCGTCCTTAAATATCTTCCAGTGCAATTAAAAGGCCATTAATCTTGGTAATGAGAGCGCACGCGTTGACGGTGAATTAACGCAATTATAATATACCGTGCGCTGTCACAGTCTGAATACGATGAAACTCTTGAGATTTAAATACACGTCTGCGATCCTGTTGTGTAGTACCGCTTCAATCTAGCCCTCGTACAATCCACTCGATATAACCTGCATACCGAATCCGTTAATCAAATTCAACGGTGGAGTTTCTCTCCAACAAGCCAAAAACGGAATTAATTCGCGATCGAAAGTCATTTCGCCGAACTCGTTTCCCATTGAAATTCAGCATCTGAAACTGCCCATTTTTTTTTTTGTATTCGGTCTCTACTCCTTTCTCTTTTCGTTTCTTTCTTTTTTGTTTGAAATTGAAATGTTCTGAGATGTTAAGTTTCTTTCCGAGCATGCCTAACATTGAGGAATCCGTGATGAAAAGGTAATCCTGATGGTAATCTTAATTTGAAAATGATCTTCTTTAATTTTAAATTGTTGTTATGAGTTTTTATATAATTTTATGAAATTTCGTTTCGATTAAAATTCATGATGACGCCTATTTATTTCTCTGTGATCTGACCAGATTTATATTACTATTTCTCAAAAAACAATATAAATATACTTTATATTTATATTGCTACACACTAATGTATACACTCAAAAAATTGGAGCATGTTAAGATAAAAAGAAATAATATAATCATTCGTATTATTTTTGTTATTTAGAGACCAAAATTGTAATTATAAAATTCTTATTCCGCAGAAAAATATTTTCAGAAAAGTTCGTTCCGTCCACAAAGTAAAGGATGCTCCAAATTTTTAAGCGATAGTGTACAGCGATTGACAGAAATGAGTTTAAAAATCAAATAGCACAGAATAATCTGTAATTCTATAACGAAGAGATGAATTAACATAAAAATGTCTAGTATAAAAGTTACTAGTTACAGAAAAATATTAATTTTGAACTTTCTTATGGTCGCCTCATATATCTACAAAAGATTTTGTTAACAATTTTCGCAACCCTTTATAACGAAAATATAAATAGTTTAGTTTGAAATTATACATACAGATTTTTCTATGAAACAATTCTCTCTACCTGATCTACTCTATCTACCTACCTCCAATTTTATCTACCTGGTTTTCCTAAAACCAGAAACTTCGTCTCTCGTACCATTTTTTCTTCGAATCGCTCGTTTATCTCGAGCCATTCATCTCGCTGTGGACGACACGCGTCCAATTAATGCACTCGAAGTGTCCACCGATGCGTTAATCGCGCGTTTTTCAACTTTCTAACGCAAGGTAAAAGGGAAGGAGGGGAAAATCGCGTTCAAAAATTCCGAACGAATCTATGGATAGGTAACCTCCATTGAGGAATAAAACTAAAACGGAAGCATCATTGACTAGCATCATTAATCGAAATATATCATTGATTCGGTAACAAAAATGAAGTTCCGACAATGCCAACTAAATAAATAGAATTTCACGATTAATCACGTCGAATCAGGTCATGGAAATTTCTCATTAAGAATGAAAATTATACGACGGAGAGACTGTTTGTCTATCTGATCGGATGAAGCATAATGTATGGCTGTTTGATTAGACGAACACGCAAGCTCGTAGATCCGAGCCGTTAGAGACTTGGTGGAATATAGGAAGTGTTTAATTAAAATAGACGTTAATCTTGAAGGTAAGAACGATGTACGTGATACGCGATGTGCAAAGAGAATATTCTCGTGCAGAATTGCGACTGAATAATTTCAGGCAGTTGGAATTTGATATAAGAAATGGCGATGAAGGCGGAAAGATTGGCAGTAGAAACGAGTTTGATCATTTAATTAATACGTCGACTATCACGCGATATTTACACATTTGGCCTATGGGTTGGAATATCCAATTTCTAGAAAATATTGCTACAATAAAACTGCAACTGGAAGCACAGTAAATTTTGTAAAATTTATAAAATATTTTTCTCGGTGATATTCGTCTTGTTTTAATCATTCTAAGAAATGATTAAGAACGCTTGCTTCGTTTCTTATTTTCTTATGTAAGAACTTTAAAAATCTCTCGTGTACCCGGAAGACGTGTAATGTACTGAGAAACGACACACGTACTTTTAATTTAAAACATTTGCATGTTAATTAGAGATAAAGAAAGAAAAAGAATCTTAATACTTTTTGGTAATGATCATCTTGTACGTAAAATGAGGATAGAAAGTGTTCAATAAATACTGCCTTAAACTCGTCGTGTAATCAGATAAATTAAAATCCACGGCAGACGTGTGTTTAATAATGTTCAAATTTAACGTCGATTTCGAAAAACGAAGAAAGTTCTACGTAAGTTTTCGGCACATCGTGCGTGTATCGGCCACGATATATGGCACTGATGCAATGCATACGATTCAGTAAAACTAACGGGACAGGATGATTTCTTATTGAAACTGGTTTTCCGGGGTACCGGTGATATTAAACTTCGATCGTAATGGTGTCCCAAGCCGCACAGTAATCATGGAGATTACTGTCGTGTTAACCATCGGGAGCACTGGTATTCGGATTTCATAAAAGGCGGGTCATCGGGATTAATTGAACGCGAACGTGATCGCGATACTCTTGAATAGCACTTTCATTCGATCATAAAGAACGCAATGATCAAGAGTGAGATTGAACGAACAGGCATGAATATGCAAGGGCATACATACGCGAAAGAAAATGAAAAATTATAGGAATGTAATTACATTAACTACATTGAATGAAATAAAAGCAATGAGACGGTATAAAGTAGTGCGAGGTTACTTACGGATCTCCAGCTGGCTCACCGGCGCGAGTAATGCCATTTCCAGAGAAAACGGAAGCAGACGAGAACGAGTCATTCATTGTCGCCGACAAAGTGCACTTTGCCGGATGATTGTGTGTGCGTAGAACGACTTGCAGCGTGAGCGACAGGCGCGTGCTCGACACTCGAATGCGTGAGATGCGTGAAATGCATTAGACCGCGTGGTGCACACGTGTTTAAAACCAGTTTCGCGTGAATCTAAACGTCTCTCACCGTAGCGTATTTCCAATTGGAATGCCATGGTCGTCTTAGCGACCGGCTGTTTTGATGACGAACGCGTCAAATCGTGTCAGGACGTGTTCGAGCATGAACACATTCGATATACAGAAAGGTCAATAGTCTCGTCATTCGACTCGTATATTTTTTATTGATAGTTGGGATCACACGGGAAAAGCAAAACATGCCCCGTGGCTCGCCTCATTTGTATTCACCGCACGAAACAGTAATTTATTTCGCAGGAATTCCGTTTTACGACATTGATCTCAATTGTGATTCATCGGACGCGTTGGTTAATATGAAAATTTTGAAACGCACCGGACTGACTCCGGTCTCGCGACTCTCTGGATATTTTTGGACGAGTTTGAATGACGCTCGTGGAGTACGAGCTGCGAATTAAAGCTCTATCGTTTCTAACGTTACTGAACAACGAAACTGAAAGACATTGCACTCTATAGACAATATCGACTGCCCGAATTCAAGGACCACTTAGCCTCGAACGCGTCTATGTCTATATCTTGACGGCACTTCGTGTTAAGTGAACAAAGTGAGGTTAAGCATCGACACAGCAGACGACAAACTTGGCAGGAGATTCTGCACCCCAGAATCTAATTTCGACGAAATATTCCGGGAATGTGAGTCAATGGAGCAATCTACGCGCGCAAGAACATTGCACACAGTTGATCTGTCTGTTGCTTTTCTCAAAAGTTCTCGCGAATAATCGATCGGTAGATGTTGAAATTCACGTAAATCGTGACTGGAAAGTACTCGTTTGAAGGAAGAACTTGTGTAATTTCGTTCAATTAAGCCGTCGCCCGGCTTGTAATTGGCTTCAATTCATGGTAAAAATAAACATAACGAGTTGACAGTAGTGCTAGCAGGGTAGCACGAACGTGCGTAGGAGATCATCTCCGACTAAGCGCTTGTGCTCGATCCGTTTCCCACCAAAGCACACGTTTCCCGCCAAAGGCCGTTCAATGGACGAGTATACATAACTCACGCGGCTCGGAAATTATATAACTATTGTTGCACGACTCGTAAATAAAGGCTACTTACCGTTGATCAAGGCGAAAAACGTCAGGATCGCGCGCACACACACACGTTACACCTCGCACTGCTTAAGGCAAACTGCCGTGTCGGGGCGCTGTTGCTCGCCGCCATCTTGGATCGATCAGTCGGCAGTCGAAAAGTGCGCTGATTTTGATTCTCGAATCATCCCGACGCCATGTTCGAATAACGGCTGTTATTCACGTTCGCCACGAAATTAGAGGTGAGTAATAAAAACTATATCTTTCGTCACGATCATTACTTTCATTTAATCTGTACTAAGTCAAAACACAAATAATAACAATCGACGCTTGACACGCAATTATCGTTCACACATTTCATTTTCATATGAATATAAACAATGATTCGCAAACAGCGCACGTAGTACAATGATTCGTTTCAATAAATAAATAATTGCGATATGATAGCACGTTCTATTCCTTTGGAAAAGTATAAAAACAAAGGAAAATGTAAAACATGATAAATGCAAAGTTCGTGACTATACTAAATAATGCAAACGTTAACATATATATATGTATATATATATATATATATATATATATATATACATACATATATATACATATATATATATATATATATATATATATACACACACAGCACGGATCGTAATTATTTATTTGAATCTCGATTTTTTTTTCTTTCTTCCTATTTGATTTATGTATACTTCGCAATTGAATTCGCATTTTTAAATAACACATTTCCTTCACATACATAATTTACCTACGTACACAATTTATTAGGATCATTGATAATAATTAAATACATTTTTTTAGCGTAGAGAATTATATTATATTTATTTATATATTATTTTAAACACTTATGCCTAGAATACTTTACCAAAAAATCACTACACTTTGTATGACTTATGCACGTGTGCAAGCTTCTTTTAATTAGCTTTGCATGGAAGTTTAATGTACACACACGCTTTTTTTCTTCCGCATCTACGCGTTTCAAGAATTTCTATAATCACCGATAAAAACGACTTATGTAATACTTAACAAATATTATAGTTTCGCGCGTCATTGGATCTTCACTTATGATTGTAGCTAGATTCAGTTTTGTCTATTTGATTTCCCTTGCATCGTTATATTGCATCAATTCCACTTTTGCAATCATTATAAGAATTCTTAAAAATCAATATACACATAGCACTTAGAGACACGTATTCATAATTATGAGGATGCTTATACCAAACTATGTATTCGGTTAGTCATATGAATATATACTGCCATCGCTAAGGTTCAACAAAGTTTCAAGAACCACATTCATCGTGCCGAATCGCGATGGTAGTTTTGGTAGATTTTTAGAAAGTATGCGCATTGCGACAAATGCCACAGCCAAGCGCGAATTCTTCTCCAGTCGGTGGATGTTTCACGTGTAATGGACATTCGTCCCCTTCAAGCTGTTTTGCTTTAGGTCCTGATAAAATTTATATGATATTTGTATAATACAAATTATATGCAATAAAATTATATTGTGTTCAAAGACTTACCAGCAGGACACGAAGGCAATTCGCTTTTTGGAATGGTGGTGACTCGTTGAAAGTCGTCGTGGCAGGGGTTACAGAAGTGTGTAGTTCCAAAGCAAAAGAAGACTGCCACCGAGCAACAGTAACGACACTTATACTCTAGGAAGTCTGCTCCGTGCTTCGGACACATCTGAGCCCTTGCCACGTCGCTGCAACCTCCACACACTAATTCTGTGGGATCAAATGTTTCTCCGCCTACTTGCGCATCGCATCGTGCTTCGCCACCATAATAGGCCTTTTGACACTTGTAACAGACATAATATGCATAACGTTCCATTGCATATGCAGCAGGATCTTGTTGATATCTTCCACCTGGTCCAAATGTTGCTTCCACCCTATAATAATTAACAATCCCAGTGTAGAAATGTAATCCCAGATATTCTTTAATCTACTGTCTAACATTCGGTATAAACAATTTGTACGCACTTGTGCAATCCTTCGTACTCTAGCCGCATTAGAGCCTTTCTTCTGACATCTTCGTAAAGTTCCTTTACACTAGTCAATTGATCAGCTAAAGTAGGATGTTCCATCGGAACTTTACAAATTGGGCAAAGAGAGAATCCAAAAGTTATTCTAGGTCCCACCCATCTCTTCATTAAAACATGTCTACAGCAATGCAAATGGAAAACGTGTCCACATTGCAACTGAATCGCAGGCGCAGCAGACAAAGCTTCGGTAAAGCAAATCATGCACATGTCGTCAGCATCTTGCTTCAATTCACTGCCTGGTAGACATCTATGTAGACAGGGTAGACAACTATTCTCGTTTCGAACACCTCCGCAGATGTGCCCGCATACGTGTACTTTGCTGCACGCATTTTTACCGTGTTCCTGACAATCGTGATCTGCACATATGTTCCCTACTGCCAGCAAACCTGTATTACCAGTAGTACCACAAAATCGACAAATTCCAGATGTAGCACCAACAGGTTTCCTAGGAGATCCGTCTCGAAATTCTACTAAGGCTTTTAACGTTCTACTATCAGCTAGAGCCAAAATCCAAAATAATTTCGTGCGGCCACAACCTTCGTGAAGATCTACGCGTATCGCTTCTTCCTCCTCTTTGCAAACTTGTCTTATGTGCATTCGTGTTCTTCTATGTAAATGCAAAATTCTATCACATTCTGCGCATAAGTTTCCACATACATTGCATTGAATGATTGCTGTTGTTTCGCCGTCATCGTGATTACTGCATGTTGGCTAAAAAAATATTAAATACATTATGTATATTTTATCATTGTTAGTGTATATTTATATATATTAAATATTCAATTCATTGAAGACTGTTTCAATACTCTTACCCTAGGTGGTGGTGGTTGTCCCTCAGTACCGCTCCATTGACCAGAGGACAATCTCTCAACATGATCGGAATCCAATACACACAAGGAAGAGAGAGCAAGCCACAGTGTTGGAGTTTTCAGACATTCAGTTGGGTCACGGTTCTTTTCGTCCAATCTGGTAAGATTTAGAATATTTTCCGCTATTGCTGCCTTAGTCACTGACGCCCAAGCTTCTGACAATTTTCCCTGCGAAAATGTAAATAATATATATTGAGCTGAATATTTCATCGGTAAACCGATCAATACGTACCGATGCCATATCTTTCAAAAGTTGAATAATCACTTCTGCTAATTTCCGAGTCATACATCCTCTCAACCACCATCTTGCTCCGACTTGACTTTTTGGATGAATACTAGTAGCTAACGAAACAGTCTGCAAAGCTTTACCGTTTTCTTTTCCCTTTACTTTAACTTGAACTGACAGCGCCTTAGCAATACAACTTAAGAAAACGTCGAGAATTCCCGGGGAATGTTCGTCAAATTCAGCACTCTGTGAAAAATCATTATTTGCCGCGGATATAATACTAAAATCAGTCGGTGGTAATCGTTTGACATTGATGACACTAGCTAGTATTTCTGGCTTAATTTCTGGTAAAATTCTTTTCAACAAAGCTGTTACCTAAATGAAAATTAAACGTAACATTAGAAGACATAATGCAAACGTAAATGTCGAGATGTAGAAGAAACAAGTTACATACTTGACGTTGCACTCTTGCCGATCCAGTATGTAACAAACTCAACAAATCTTTCAACAATCCGTACTGATGTGACAGATAATACTGTCCTACTGAACTACCACTTAAGGCTAGCACCATGGATAGCATTTCAAAGCAATAGGTATCAGCTGCTTTAGGCAGATCACTGTTATCGCTCAACAAACTGTTAGCAGGAGTTGGAGAACATAATAACGCTTCCCACTCTTCTCTCAGCCGAATAGTTTCTTTTTGAATTGCTTGAACAATATGTGTACAAACTTGTTTTTGTAAATGTGTCAAATTGTTTCTGCTGAACAAAATTCCAACCATGTGCTCGCGGAGATCGTTGCTATCCTCCAAGTCTTCGTTAGTTCCTTCCGTAGTATCTGTTTGCTGTTGCTGTTGTTCACCTTGTATAAGTTTGCCAAATACCTGACGAACGGAGAAGCATAAATTAATTATTTAAAATATATAAATTATATATAAATTAAATATGGTACGTAATTAACGTACTTGAGAGGTAATTAAACGGAACACTTTTAATGTTTCTGCTTCGCAATTTCTTTGCTGAATTGTTTGTGCACTCAACTGTTTGCCAATTTTCAATGATTCACCCTCGATTTCGCCTAAGATTCGTATTTGTCGCACTCGCAAAGAATTGTCTGGGCCTTTCAATTTAAGACTAACAATAACATGACGTGGATCTATAAAATAAAATAACATGAAAAATTGAAAATACAATAACAGTAAAATAATAGATACAATGATTATATTGAAATATATGTAATATGATGTTATACCAATAATCGGACAGTTAATCCAACCGGCAAATCGACTTTCAACCTCCACTGTTCTCAATTTGGTCATCTCATCTACATTATTACCCGACTGAAATGTAACACTAGACACTTTGTGCTGTAACATAAGTATAATGAGTACAAAGACATTCGCGAAAGAGTTAAAATTCATGACGAAACTCACCGTTAAGTCACGACAGTTATCTATGTGAATGTACACTATCCGAGGAAGAGAATGAGCACCGCAAACGATGATGATCGTCTTAGTCTTGTTTCGATCTTCGTCACCGGATTCCCAAAAAGTTTCCGTCGAATTATCAGTCAAACTACCTATCATAGCTTGTCTACTCGAGGCTTTAATTTCAACGCCGCAAGTTAAATCCTTAAAAACTTCCACGCAGCTGCTGACTTGTTGAGAATGAATCGATTGATGGCTTTCATGCATGCTCATTGTAACATCTTCCTCTTCCTCGGATCTTGAGAGTATTTTACTAATATTACTGAAAACGTGACTTCTGTGAAGGAACATGTGATCCGCGGGTGTGAACTTGATGCCCCAGCATCGAATGGCGGCTTGTTGCAAAGGGGAACCTAGAAATTAATCCATTAAAATTTAAAACTCTCCATAGAGAATATCGATGATATTGCCGGTAGTGCGAAACACGTACCAGGTGGTGGTAAAAGCATCAAGTCCGCTATAGTTTGCAACAAAGTATGAAACACGGTTGGTAATGGATTAACAGCTTCACCTGCTATGACGAGATCGCTTAAGGGATGCTCGCATACACCGATCATTTCCTGAAAAATAAAGTGCACTGCTATGACAATATACTCGTGTTACATACATTTAAAATACAAATATAAAATCATTCGTTTATAAAAAAAGTAATTATATAGTAATAATTGTAAAATATGATTAATTACTCCGTGACAAAAGATTATTTATGTATAATGAAATTAATGAGTTTGATAACTCCTCGAAAACTTCAATATATTCAGTACAGAAATTATAAAAAAAAAAGTTACAGAACAAAATTTGATTGTAGCATCAGTATTAACAAATCAATACACTTACATGGTCATCCTTTCTATCGGTTTTATTATCTTCATTAGTCGCATCTAGAACGTCAGGCGGCACTGTAGGTGTCAGAGAGGCAACGAACCACCATAGCAAATCATGGAGGCACATAGGCTGTGTCACACTTCTTAAAAGCCAATTTAATGCTTGCATCGCGTAAACTCTGCAAGAAGCACGTCTTAGCGCCTGCTTCATTGCAAGTTGCAGATGTTGCAAGTTATGTTGTTGCAGGACAAACAACATCACAGGTCTCATGAGAATTTCTATTCTGTCGTTATTCGTGACTTCATCTTGACTCGTCGAGACAATTGCCGATTGGTTCATCGATGGTACTAACTTCTGTAGCGCGGCAGAAGGATAGCATAAAAGAGACGATCCGGCATCTACAATGAAACATTGAATATTTTTAGTATCATTAGTCTAATACTGCAATTCTGTTATTCACATACCAGTATTCATTTCGCTGCTACTGTTGTTTCGTTTTCGCATAATGACAACTCTGCCGTCGTTCGAATTTCGCGTCCACGGAGCACCGGTAGACATCGATACTGATCGATGGAATATTCCACGGCCTTTCCCACTTTCGCTGTCATTATCACTTATAGGACATTCCGACAAAGGCTACAGAATAATACGTGGTCACGGTTAACAGTCAACAAGAAAAGTTAGATTAAAAGAAAAGCAAAAAATTTCCTACCCTTCCATTCGTAGTATTAGCCATGACGTTGCTTCCATCGTAGGCAGTCTGTTGCCCGTTTTGGCGTCTTAAAGTCTCCTCGTAGTATCTTTCGTCGTGACTCTGCGAATGATGAACTCCTAAAGCTTGCAAACACTGAAATGGTCCAGTCGGTGGGAATGGTCCAGCTGCCTCTGGAGGACTGTAATTTTCTGCTACAGACGACAATGTCTGCGATGGCCGTCTCTGTTGCTTTGGAATGTTCAATCCGGACGCGCTAGCCAAGTCTAAGAGAAACATAGCGTTGTTCTTCATGATTACGTGTGTCTCGTTTTCATTAGGGCTACTAACTGGCGACACGATTTTCGAAGAACCGTTCTTCTTCTTCGTTATTCCAGTCAAGAACTTTTTCGCGAGTTTGAGCTTCCGCGCTCGCAGATATTTGTCACGACACGTATCACAGATAAGATACCACGAACTTCCACCAACTCCGCCATCGCCGCAATTGCCCGCCCAACCGATGCAATAGTTCCCTCCACTGTTGTAGCCTTTCCCTCCTGCGTGCCATCCGCAACCGGGATGCATCATTTTCATATGATACGTCACCGGATGAGGAAACATCAAGCCGCACAGTTCGCAAATCGTTTCTCGTTCTATTCCACCGAGTACCTCGGATCCATTCCCTCTACCGACTGGTTTCCATTCCTTCTTCTTTCTGCTGCTTTTCTTCTCGCGGTCCTTCAGTTTATCTTCGCGCGGTCGTTTCTCCGGTCGTTTCCCCAACTTCATCGTCTGTATCTGCGATATCGGACTTGGCAACACCGAGCGTTGTTGTATCGTCTGAAGGCAATTTGTGCTAAGTTCCTCCCACAGGAACACAAGACTCTTCAAAGCCGGCGGCAGCACCGCGACCGTTTGAAATTCTGGCAAAGAGTCCAGCTTCCCGCTTTCCTGGACCTCCTCTTTGATGACTGTTTTCTGCTTCTTTCTATTTCTGTTTGCATTGGCATTCGCGGCGGACCGTGTCAAAGCTTCGACCGTGCTCGGCTGTATATACAAGTAGTTGCCAGCGTTGATCACCTCGACCGAGTGTCTTTGCCTGGCTTTCTGCTCTTGCTTCTGTTTGTCCGTCGATTGTATCACTGTTTGCCTGGTCACGACAAGCGCGCCCTGCTTCGGTAAACTAGGGTGAAACTTGAGGAAACTGGCGCAAGCCATAGCGTCATGCACAATCCCTTCGTGCCAGAGGAACGCTGCAAACACCGCTCGCAAACACTCGGCCACCGACGGACTGATCGCTTCTTTCACCTTGTCTTTGCTCAGATTCAACGTTCGGCTCGTGCTCGCGCTCTGTTGAGCGTTGCTCGGAGACATGGTGCGTTTCGTTCTGGTTTTCGTTACTTTCGTGTGATCTCTTCTGGTTAACTTCACTCCGTCTTTTGGTCCGATGGAGCCGATACTGAAGTGTCCCTTCATAGCTGTAGTCGCGCTCTCCGGGCTCGTCTGCGTTTGCGCTTGGGAAACTTTCCTCGGACTTTCTTGAGAATCCTTCGACAAAAGCAAATCACTCGCAAATCACTCTTTACCCCGGTTTTTGTGGTTTTCGTTAAACGAGAATAAACGAGTAAACGTTTCTTTACTTACTCCGGCTTCTTGCTTCGGAGTGTCAGGTGGACTAGCTATACTACCCTCGGATCTCATGTGTAAAGAGCTACAACTCGGGCTCGGAGAGAGGTCACGAGTATTGGCAGTTGTGCTAACAGCACTCGGAGATTGCGAAGGATCCCTCGTTAGACTACTGACCAAGGCACTTGTGTCGCTTTGCGTTGATCCCCGTCGCTGCGACGTCACGCTGTCTATCATTCCGCCAGAAACTTGAAAAGGAGAGACAAAGATTCGATCGTAGACAACAATTTTCGTTTCTCCCAATGTGCTTGGAATTAATAATTCTTTTCTCTAACGCAAACGTTGTTTTTAGTTTACCTTGCTTTTCGCGAACCATGGATATACGCTGCCGCTCAAAAGTATGTGTTGTTAGCTCTCGTAATTATCAGAGGAAAGATATGAAATCTTTGATAAATTTGAAATAAACTTCATGCTTCCGCATGAATTTTATAATTTACGCTTTAAATATCTCACCAATAATGATAAAAAATAGTTGTATCTTCTTCTCATTTGCATATCTACCGTAGTATGCTTGTAGAGGTACAATTGTCAACTGTTTATTAGTTTTACAGTGGTCTTATTGTTAGACGCATCGAATAAACATTTATTTATTTAAAAGATTGTCAATTAAATTTACATTTAGTAATTAAATAATTAAATCATTCAGTTTAATATCATTAGAATATATTACTTTAATATTTAAAAGAATTCAAGTAGTCTAGATACTTTTCAGCGGCAGTATGTATATATATTGAAATAAAAAAAAAAAAAAGAATGAAAAATGTAACATTCGCAAAGAACTTCGTGCAACGTAACTTCGTGCGACTTTGTCAGTGAGTGAATGAAACGGCTGAAGTTTCAATGAATTTATCTGAACAATGTATTCTGTGCAACTGTGACTCGCAAAGTAATCGTTCGATTGCCAACTAGATTTCTGTTAGTGTAAAGTTATAGAGTATTAACGGTGTGTTGTTATCCTTACCTAACGGGGAGAGACCGACACTTCGGGGGGAGCCACACAGCACAGGGCTGCTACTGATACTATCTCCCCCTCCTATCAAACTTCTCCCACCTGATAAGTTTTTTATTAGTTATAGAATTCGTATGTAACGTGTTATATGATTTATCGGTAAACTGTCAATGGGTATACTCTCAATGTGCACTATTCGGATCTCTATCTATCTTGTAAAAGTGTACTTGTACGTGCAACAACTGATCAGAGTTTCGTCTTAAACATTGATCAACATACTGCATGCATTTGGATCGTTCGTGATGTTTATACAGCAACAAGAAGAGAACTCTACGGTGCTATTACAATGTGTCGTTGACAAGAATAATCGAGGTGTAGTTCGAGGTGATACGTGTACCGAACAACATTGAACACTATACGCTATATTGTTAACTGTACAGACTGAGGATTATGTGTCGAGTAAGGAAAGGAGCGAGTACCTGGTGCATGAGCAGCAGGAGGAAAGAGGCAATTACCAGAACCAACTGGCTGCCGACTGGACCCAGCTAAGAGCAACATCACTATTTTGTTATAACTAATCCAACAAAGATCTGTATATACTTAATATCCTAAGGTCGTTTTTGTTCGTCGACTAGTATGTTAGTATTAATTGGAGAGAAAGGTGTGACTTATTCAAACTTAATGGTTCTCTCTAAATCGTCATCCATCTCACGGATTAGAGTAAAAAAGAAAAAATATATCTGCGGGACGCTATATGCAATCTTACAAGTATCAGTATCGGGTCTCTCAGCGTCTGAAACGATTTCCTCCTCAGACCGGTTATGGTGCCAAAAGTGTGAAGTAAGACACACACATGAATGTATGAGATTAATAATGAGATTACAAGTTAAAGAAAGAGAGAGAGAGAGAAAGAGAGAGAGAGAATAAATGTAAATCGATAGTAGATCTGTCGTAGAGCATATATTCATTTTGTCTCGTAAATAACGTAGCATACGTACCAGGTATTGGAACCGGGCTAGAGGACGGGCTCTGAAATCGCGGTGACCCACCTTGGGGATTCTTTGGCGACGAGCTTCTCGATAACCTCCTCGGTGTGTCTGGTGGCGTGGGCCCGTTACCGTTCGCTCGGCTCTCCCCTATCGCTTTCACCAGCTCTTTCACGGACACTCCGACAAATTCGGAAAAGTCCCTGCAAATGCCAAAACTATATAACGAAACTAGTCTAACTGCGCGCGTCTTGCCCCTCGTTTGCTTCTGCTCACCTGCCAGGCGAGCTTCTTTTCTCCCCGTGGCATTTGTCGTCGCCTCTCAACCACTTTTGCAGGACGCTCAGTTTCCCACCGCCCCCTTCTCGCTCCCTCTCCTTCACCACCCTCTCCTTCGAATGCGGCTTGGAGAACTTTGGCGAAACGTCCGCTCTCTCCGGTGTGAATCTATCGCTTCCTAGAGCGCACACAATGAAAAATAGATAAAACAACGCACTACGTTCGCCGAAGCGCATTGCTTTTACGCAATACCTGGTGAATCGTGTTGATTGTATGAACCAAAAACGTATGGATTTGTATTACTACCCTCTCCAGATTCTGCTGTACCTGGTGTTAAATTTTGCCCGGTGAAATTGAAGCCCTCATGACTCACAGAAGGCACGGAGAAGTCGAAACCTTTCTGATTCGGCGATTCGGACGAGTCCGCTGTCGCCGGTTTCTTCTCCATCGGGTCGATCTCCACGTCCTGCTCGATTTTCATGTAGGTAATGCCGTGTTTGCTGACGGCCAGGGACCAGGCTTCACCCTCGGGAACTCGACCTTTTCGGAAACAGTACTTCGCCATCGATTCGTCGTCCATGCGTACCCAAGTGCCTTCGTTGTTGACAAACTGCGCGACAAACAATTGTTTAATTACACATTCGTTAAATTCTTATTACGCGTTCTTCGATTTACACGATGTTTTTTACGCGATTTTTTCTCTCTCTTTTTTTTTTGTAAGTGGTCAATTTACGCGATCAGAGAATCATTACTATTCTTTTTCGTGAAAGTGTGTTCAATATTTTCTCTCTAGTATTTTATTCCATGCTGGTGGTTCTGCTGCGCGTGGAGCAAATAGTGCGCATAAATCGAGGAACAGGTGTATAACAGGATAATACTAGGGCATACATATTCCTGAATGGTCACCATGTTGCCAAGAGCCAGTTTCCCTACCGGTGCAGCATTTAAACCCGGCCTACTTCTAATATTGTGGCCGGAAGCACCGCACTTTACGACGACCATGTTTCGACCACCGTCGAACGTCACCGTTTTCCTTTTACTGAAACGGACAATCGCACGTTACGAAATCGAAACAGATGTCTTGATAAACTCGCTCGTTAAAATTCCGATATATTCGTTCTGATTCACGTACTCGTCAACAGCTTCCGGTCGTTTGCGCAGAATGGTTTCTTTGATCACTTGATCTAAAATCGATTTGGGCTCTTCGACGGGAAGGAGTAAAGTTTTCCCTAAATGTTGGTTATACTGGAGACACCAGGCTTCCAGATGACTGCTGCTGCAATATTCCTTTATCGTCTCCGCGTTCAATCGCAGCCAAACGCCGTCGTCGTTGTGAATCTGTGGCAAACGGGACAACAAAACGCGGTGATAGGACGTTTCAATAAAAGCCCACGTAATAACGTGTTCGAGGGGATTGAAACTGCGCGAAAGAAGAAGCAGAATCGCATACTTCGTCTATGAACGCTATGGTGTCATTAACCAAAACGACGCCAATTTGCTCGCTTTGTAGAGACGGTTGCGCTCTGATCCTCAAGCCGGCGCTGTTCTTAGCCACGAATTTTCTCAATCTGCTCGGCTGATGCTGCGGTTTCTTCACGATATTTTGAGTAGGCGGTTGCATACCCTGCGGCGATTCTTTTACTTCTACTTTATATTTCTGCAAAACAAACGAGAAATATTGAAAAAACGGATCTGCGGAACTTTATGAAATCTCATCCTCGTCTCCGTCTCCTTGCGCAATTTTACATTACATTTCTTTTCTTTTTTACTTTTGAAAAGGTTATATTATTTTGTAATGCACAGGGATATTTATCCAATTCTCTATCGACATCTATCTTTCTGATATATATTCTGCATATATTTTCGATATTCTTGATAATATTATTATTAGTTGACAATTGATTATTTTGATAAAATAAAAACGTGTTTTCTGAGGAAAGTAAAATCAGCGTATCATACGCATGAGCCCTCCTAACTGTTAATTTTTAAGATTTCATAATACAAACTTCTTTCCAATGACGATGCTGATATGATGTTCATGAAAAAACAATTAAGCGCAGCTAATGATTATCCTCATTGATACGAGTCTTGGAACTTAGATACGAATCAAAATTCAACGTTAGCGATCGAAGCAGTTAAAGCGACTTTGTGATCCACTGTGCATGAGAGTAACATACTTCACTTATCTTTAATACTAGGTTTACCATGAGTTGACATATATCTATTTCTACCAAAATGACTCCTTTCGGTATTTAATTAGAAAAAATATACATTGACCTATCTATTATGAAGTTAAAGTAGAAAAAAACGAACCTCAATAAAATTACATCAGTTACAATAATTAGTTTTTATTATTTCTTTTTTTTTTATTTTTGATATTTTCTTGAAGAAAATTAACGAAAAGTTTCCAAAATGACCCTTTGGTCAAACCTAGTGTTAACAAAAAACTTTATAAATTTATCCCTGAGAGTGAAATTGAAAGAAACTCACATCTTCCACGTTGTATCCATCGACCGTGACCATGAGAGAATACCATCCTATCGACGACGGCGTCCACGTCGCGCTGTAACTCCCATCGCCGTTCGGTCTCACCAGCATGCTCTCGCTTGATCTTTTCAGGGCCGGTGACATGTACCTTAATTCCTCAAATGAGTAGTTCTGATAAGCTTTCATGACAGTGATTGCATAGAAACAGGTTTTGTTGTTGATGGTTACTTCGTAAGGAACGTCCAACGGTGGTTGTGGGTGACCACCAAAGGTCATTGGGTCAAGTTGGGAAACACGCTCGGTATCGCCTAAGTCTTTCTTGTCTATGGGTACCGCCTTCACGTCCACCTGGTAGATTATAAGCAGAAACGATGTTCGTTAGTAACTAAATGACTAGCGTAGCTAAGTCCGAAAGCACTGAAAGTCGAAGAGATTATTTGCCCGCGGAACGAAGAGAATAATTAACGTTGTACCTTCAAATTGGGTACAAAAACAACATCTCCGTACTGGTCTCTGGTGAGTATGGTAACAATGGCCGGGCATCCGCACTTCATTTCGTCCTTCGAGTAAAGTGCCTCGCATTTCGAGGGATCCACGAAACTGTCTGGCTGTAACCATCTTGCCAAACGACCGCCGCTGGTGCCGCTTGAGCAAGATACGAAGTCTCGCAGAAAGAGTCGTTCGTTCGAGTGACCACTGTGGATAAAAAAATTTCACCGCTTATAATCACCGTTATATCGTGTCAAGTGAAATTTAACAAACAAGCTAACAAATTATCAGAAATCTGAAAATCTCCCATAGCTGCAATCATTCCTTTTAAAAACTTCGAAAAACCTACATCTGACGAGAAGAAACTTGACGAACTCTAAAAGCTCTCTCGACAAAACGAAACGCAATAAATTAATAAACTAAGAAATCGCCGATGAGAAACGATCTTGATACATTACTGAAATTGAATACATTACAAAAATCTGAAATTTCTCAGGGAACTTTCCGCGCTTTCTGTATAATTAAATTCCAACGTTGTTTGGTTGCGCAACTCATGGAAGCTCGAAACTATGAAATCCAAAGTAGCGCGTGAATTTTCGTAGGTCGTAAATAAAAACGCGATCTCGAAGGAGGTTAGGATCATCATTGGGAACGAGTTTCTCAGTTGCGATGCTCCGTTTCGTAGATCTCGCCTGAGTGAATCACGAGCAGAGGACGATGCTCCTCTGACAATCGCTGTTTTTCCCTAGCGAGTGATCATCGGGTTCAACCCTAAAAGGCGCAATCACGTCGCAATTCTGTCCACCACAGCTCGGCCGCTGCGACGTGTCCGCGTATCTATACGCTACCTCCGTTTCCACGCCGATTCCGAGACGTCGAGTCTCGACGAAGCGGCGAAAACGACTTCTTCGAAGACATCGTGCTCGGTCACTTTCAAAGAAACATGCGGCCAAACCGGTATATCCGCCGCGAGACTCGACTCGGCAAGGAAGTTACACGTCCTCGCTCCGAGCACAACTCTTCGACTCGTTCGCGAGGATCTCTAAATTTTAAAGCCATTAGAGCAGTTAATATTGGAGATTTAACGAAAGTTTGGCGAGCTAAATCGTCGAAAGTTGAAAGTATTCCATCCTTTGTGATATACGCATAGGAGTCGGTAAAACAAAATTGAAATCGAATCAGAAACGTTGAAACCAAGTAGCTAACCCGATCTTAAATATGTCTCGATTTTCAAACTAGCCCAGCGAACTAGTCAATGTCACAGTTTTTGCGAACTCGGAGGAAACAATATCGGACGTATGAAACAATAGCGACATCCGTCACGATACGAATTTGGTACAGATGATATTAGAGAAAAGTCATCTGTCATACGTGTCGATACGTGTTCGCCGACATGCGCTGACCGTGGAACGATCCTTGACGTAGGTCTCGTTTTACCGATCCACCACCGACCGAGTAATGCGAGATGGAGGAAGATCGATGGAAGGAACGTGAAACGACATCGAACAGCCCACGAGCAGGAGGATCCACGAGCAGGATAGTCCGCGATGGAAATTGGAAGTGCAGCTTTAAGGTCGGTCCCGATGTGACGTATGGTCAGCACGTGGTCATTTCGGAAATGGCCACTTCGGCCGGCGTCAGGTGCTTCCTGGTTTGAGAAGAGCGTTATGAATGAATGGACGTTTCGCATGTGTGACGGCGGATGCGGCGGGACGCCAACGAGCCCGAAGTTGCACGGACACGCGCAATTTCTCATGGGAAATTAAATGGCCAGGCCTTGTGCTCATAAAGCGAAGAGCCACGATGGCACGACGCTTTAGGGAAACGCTGTCTACCATGAAAAGCGACGCGGCTACGAAGAGAGAGGCTGGATCTCGTCTCGTTTTACGCTGGTCTCGCGTTAGGTTTCGAGTTTTCTGCGAACAAGCCGCAAAAAAAAAGACGCGTTCTTCCATCCTTCCCCTTTTGCAGCGTATTACGAACCATACGTAAAAGGCGAGTTTTAAATTTAAATTAGAATTAGATCATTAGAACTTGAAGAGTGAAATTACCTTCGTACGTTTTAACAATTCTCAGTGTCTTCCTCTTTTTTTAGTAGTTTCAACAAAAAACAAAGTTTACCGATTATTACGAATCGTGCGAGCGAAGTTTAAATTACTTACTGGGCTCGTTAAAACTTGGAGATTTAAAAAAAAAAGAAAAGAAAAAAGAAACGAATATTAGGTCTCAATGCCTTCCTCTTTTCGTTTCCACGAAGTTCATGTTTCCCGGTAACTGTCACAACGGTCGACCGACTCGTTCTTCAACTTCAAACCGATCAAAATAACAGAAAGGAAACCACAGCGTGTATAATTTGTCGGAGTGTATGTCCGACGGATGAGAAAAGAAACATATACGAGGAAAAATACGAGGTGATATCAATCGGTACGACGTCAACAGGTACGATCAATCGCTCTCCCACGAACGTAACCGGGCGAACCGTGCGCAAACACGCGTTACGTAAATGCACGGTCACGAGGATCCGTGATTCGCGATGGACAAGAGCTGTTTGGCTCGGGTAACTTGGTCAAGGCCAGCCCTTCGAGGGCAGAAAGTCCAGCGACCCTGCGCGACCTGCACGAAAACCGGTGTCCCGATCCTATCGGCCAGCCAAGTCCTTCCCACTGTTGCGTCCCGAACAGGACGAACCTCGTCGAACCGGTGTCGAACGCACAGCCGATTCGTCCCCTCCGGCCACTCGAACACGCTTCGTGGCCTGGCTTTTATCTTTTAAAAGGCCGAAGAGGGAGAGTGCAAGAGAGCGAGGCAAACCAAGGAACACACGGTTCTTGGTGGGGAGGAGACACCGATCGTGCATGCCACCGACCACAGTTTGAAAGCAACCTCCGTCATGATCGCGTCAGCTGGCTTCTAGTTGCCCCACCTCATCGGAACAACAAGCCGCCGTCCGCGCGCGTGTTGGGAGCTAGCTCGCGGCGGGTATCCGCTCGAGCAATTTTCCGTCCACTTCTGATCTCTCTCTCTCTCTCTCTCTCTCTTTGTAAAGTACGAGTACGTTCCAGCCCCATCCGGTCGATCCAACGAAATCCTGTTTCGTAAGGATCGATATCTTTGTAAAGTCCAGAATCCAACGACTTGTCCAGTGCCTGCCTTGATTTTTGTTCACATTGCAGCATCAAGTAGAGTGTATTTAAAAGAAGTTTCTTAGGAGAGAGACAAGCTTTCCGGTGAGGTGAAGAGCCAAATGTGACCGATCTCGAGGAGAAGGAGAAGGATCCAGATCGATGAAAGTGTGACCGGCGTTCGAGTAACGGTGTTCGGTAAACGATGTGAGGAAGATCACCAAGCGCGCGCGAGAGAATCGAAGACGATCGATCGCGGTCGTCGAACAACGCGGCATTTTGTTCCGTTGGAGGATCGTCGTGTTGGATTAAGAAAGATGAGCGGCAGAAGAAGAGTGTTCAGTGCCCTGAACGGGCTAAAGTGTGATCGTGCTATCGTATGGTTGGTGTTCTTGTGGTGTCTGGTATTTCTGCCGCCTGGTAACGTCGAGAGTGCACCGCCTGGGATATGCGCGATGGACGGCTGCAACTGCACCGTCAAGGCGCACCGCTGGATTAACGTCAAGTGTGTCTTCTCCGACGATCAGGTGAATGAAAACAAAACCAAGTATCCTCCATTCGTGACTAACCTGCGCGACGAACGCGACGCAGAAACTCTCCTCTCCACCGAAGATTGTACAAACGTCGTCACGATTTTACAAGCATCGTCTCGATCCAACGCCACGGCTAGAGATATCTTTGTCGTTGAAATTCACGACCGCCATGATAACGATGCTGGAAACGTGCGACGCAAATGCACGCCCGATGACTAACTCTCGGGCTTCCAGCTTCGCGCTCTCCGCTATAACTTATTGTTAGCATCTCCCGTATATACGGCGTTTCTCGCACGATCTAAAAATGGAGACTCTTAGCGGTCTAGCCAAATAGTACCGTTTGCTTTCGTTCTCTTGGTGTGTCAAAACTCGTGCCACGACTCGACTCTTGAGAACCAAGCTCCTTCTCAGGACGTTGAATCGAACTGTTGCTTTTAGATTGTTGCTTTAAATATTGTTGGAAAGTATACCAATCGGTCAAACACTTTTCTTCAAATAAGGTTTTGAACCAGCATTCAAGTTACTAAATCTCCACAATATATATATATATATATATATATATATATATATATCTTTTAAAATATCTTACCAGCCAAAAGTTTCGTTCTATGCACGAAATACATAAATCTTTTAAAATCAGTACTATCGCTTCTAGTATCAGCAACGATTATCTTGTCCAAAGGATTTCAATAAATTGCGTAATAGAAAATAAATATATTTGTGGTTGTATGATATGGCCATGTATCGAGCCAATGGAAACTATAGTCGAGCAATAATTTAGAGTCAGATTACCCGAAATTTTGAAATTTTCGACGTACTTTCTATATCAGCTAGTTTCAATTTTAATAATTTAACACACGAGTCATCGAAACCTTTCCTCGAGCAAGCCGCAAGTAAAAATCCTAATCGAATTCCTACGGAACACGACCGCTGTTACTCCACTTATCCGCCAATTATTCAAAATCGTTTCTGCCGAGCGTTCAAGGTGAACGATCGGCGCTAGTTCGCGACATTCGACGCGGTGAAAGTTTCTAGAGGGACTGCCGTGGGTCGTGTTTCCAGTAACAGGAATTAGCATATAAATCATTGGTCCGTGAATATGGCAGGAATCACATACATAGTAGCGTGCACATGGGAAACTCGAGGGCATAACGATCCGTACGAGCGTCTTCCATGAGCACATTTTGCCGTATTATACATATCCGGAGTTCCACTTGCCGTGCCCGTTGTCGTTCGCTCGCTCGCTCGGTTGGACGCAATCCAACCGATCTGCACCGACCAGCAGGGACACCGTATTACCCGTGTGCATCGCGAGCCAACTCGTTGCTGGCTGGCTCTCTCGCCTTCGGCTCTCGCAAGCCGAAACTTCCGCGAGAAACTTGGAATCGTGTTAGAACGGATAACAAATTGCCACTGTTGGGTGCCCCGCGATATTTTCTATCGGGCCATGAAAATCGTCAACTCGCGACAACCAAATTGTCCGCCCGGCGAAGCGAAAGCCTGGCGAAAAAGTTTCGAGCTCGCTGGATCCCTTCGAACAGGAAATGAAATCCGATTATGTCGCCGAGCAGCGTAGAATTCGATCCTTATTGACGAGGTGTTGTATGACGGTTCGCGAAATCGTGCGTGTTCGTGCGTGTTATGTAAAATATTATATTTCGCCGGTACTGTAACCAGCGGACTCGGAATGTCACATAGAAACTCGAAGTTATAAAAATTACGTGGAATTGCAAATGAGAATATAAGAAAATTTTTCAAATTACAGTATTTGTAACATTTGACACACAGTACTTGTAATATTTAACAGGGTAAAGCCAGCCTCTTTCTAGGTTCTATCTTTTTCATTATTTTCATAGAAACTGCATAAAAATTTCCTCTCGATCTAGTACCGAGATACTAAGAAGAGATCACTCTAAAAGATATTTATCGGAAATATATTACAGCCATCTTTTAAATATTCAACGAGTGTTAAAAATACTTCCATTCAATATTGAGACTTGTTGATAGATTAGATCATCGACTTAAATACTTTCATGAGCGTATGTACGAAAGTATGTACATATATATGTATAGCCAGAGCTACATATCGAAAGAAGATCGTAGACTGTAATAACGCGTTGCGGAATTGATGGTCTCGATTTCTGAGGGTTGATAGGCTGGGTTAAGTATCCGATATACGGACACGCTTCTTGACTACGAACTGAGCTCCTGTTTATCGTCTATCGTTACTCCGATCTGAGAACCGCGTGGAAATGGAAGAATAACCAGTTCTACGCAACCAGTCGCAAACTTTGCGAAATTCCCTCAGCGATTTCTTTCTTCGAATGTCGTCGGCTTCGTAAACACCAGTGGCTCCTCGCAGTTTTACAAAAATTTTTCGATAAAGAGTTCTAGACGTTCAGATTTATTTGTGAAAATAAATATGTACAGTACGTTGGTAAATATGTTTTAGCTTCGTCGTGTGTATTATCGGAGTGCAGTTTCTCTGTGATCTCACTGCCAACACGACATGTTTCGTATCATTGAAAGTAATTTCTGTCGATCCGACAAACGACCGACGCGACACAAGCGTGGGCGTGACACGCATTGCAATGTACACCGGGTGTCTTTAATCAAACAACGGAGACACGATCAACGATCAATATATTTTCACCGTTCGTCGCGCGGATCGTCAGCTCCGTTCCAGTTCAACGACACCATCGTTCGTCCATCGTCCGTCGACGAAATACATAATACTTCCTAATCGAATCAAATTCAGCCACGACGTCACTTATCGTTCCAACGTCGTTAATTCTATTTACAGGCTGAGCAGGCACGGTTATTCGCGTTAAACGCTCGCTAAGGCTTTCTTTAATCGTGGGCTTTCGGCCACACGATCGTCGAATGAATGAAATACCGATGGCGTTACGAGTAACGCCATTACGTCATAATTGCGTTAATTTATTGGACGCCCGCAATTGCGATTTAGTCCCCGTGGATTCGTGTTGCGGTTCTCCGATCGAAGCTTTATCACGGAGCAGACGAAGATTAGATAAAAATGACCAAACTCGAGAAATATTTCAATCAGTTACGCAAATCCTATTCGTTTATCTTCGTAATTTAATCGATAGATCAAAAAAAAAAAAAAAAGGAAAAGAAAAGTTATATCTTTCGTGATATAATTATATAATTTACTACATAACATCATATAATTATATCGCTCATGCGATACTTTTATAAACGCGTTCTATTAGTAATTTTGTCCAATCATCACGAACACTGTCATTGTTTTTCGCTTCTCCCATAAAATGTATCAACTTCCGTCGCAACTGCGCGAAACTCACTTCAGATCTTGCTCCGATCCATTCGTGCGTGTATCTTATTCATTCGGTTGTTACGTCAACGCGATCGATAAACGTATTCCTACTGAATATTAAACGTCGATCGTATCCCCGTCGAAACTGTCGAGTCTTGTACGACAATACCGATTGGGACGCACGTCCGTCATTCCCATTGCAACAGTCGAACGCCGCGCGCGCGGTTCGAAGAACCTCGTGTTTATACATTCAGGGAGGCACCGGAGCCACGAAGGGCAAACCCGACGTCGTTAGATCGTCGCGATAGGTCCCACGAAATTGTTCGCTGCTGCACTCGTCTAAACCTAGCGCGGCTTCCGGCGCGCGCAACTTCCGGCCGAAGGGTTGAGTTGACCGAGCTCTCCAAGTCGGCGGCCGCCTCTCTCTGCGTAAAGGCCCCCATAGACGTTGAAGCAGCTACGATGCATGTATCACTACTGAGAAGCAAAGAATCACTGATGGAGGAATAGACTTCTAGCATTAGTTGGTCCTCGTCTGTCTGTTTATTTCCTGGTTAAGTGTCATTCGGAATCTTGCTCACAAACTGAACCGTGACTCTGATTCTTGCATCAAGACCACTTGAGAACGAGAGGGCGACAGTCGTATCGACGAGGATAGCGAAATCCGAAACGGACTTTCTTTGTCCAACTAATGCTAGAAGTCTATTCCTTCATCAGTGATTCTTTGCTTCTCTAAGTAGTGCTTGTATCAGTGATGCATGCATCGTAGCTGTTTCAACGTCTATGGGGGCCTTAACGCTTCTTGTCACCGCTTCCACGGATATTTCCCCTGACGTCTGACCGGCGTCATTGTTCTCCCATCAAGCCCTGGTAAACAGTTTGATCTTCCTTCCACCGACGTTCCACGGTCGGATTCGAAAAATCGGTGATTAACCTTATCGCCGGTCGTCGACGGCGAGAGGAGGACGTTGACCGCAAATTATTGTAGCGCGACGATTCCAGTTACGGAGCACGGGCGTGTTGCGCCGTTCTCTCCTTGATAAACGGGCAGCGTGTCGCAAATTCAATCGGCCGGCTGATTCGATATCAGCCGGCCGATCGGGACACGCGAACTCTCGTCGATTAATAACGAGGTCAACGTGTGCCGCCGATTAATTCCGTTGCCTACTTTTCCGGGCTTTTCGAACGCGATGCGACGCGATAACGCGATCCTCCCGGGCAAACAAAGCTGGCAATCGGACAGAACGCCAGCGTACACGAGCAGTTCGTGTGAACGATAAAAGCAGCCAGTTACAACGGAAGCGAACGTTCCCCATTGGTTATAAGTACCAGCCGGTACTATATGTGTGTGTGTGCGTGCGCGCGTGCGTGTTTGTATGTCCGTACACACAAGAGAGTAGTACGTTTTATTATATAGCCGACTAGTTGGTTGTATAATTATCTAGACCAATTATCGCTAGGACGATTCGTGAAAATTGGACGATCGTGACCCGTAGACTGATCCACGGATTCCACGCTGAATGGCAATAATAACAATAATCTTTACGTTCGCGAGAACTGGTCACACCTCCGGCGAGGCTTTTCATACAGCCGTGTCGTCGGTCGTTGGATTAATAAATTGACAGTTCACGGGGTATCAGATGAAGAGAGAGAGAGAGAGAGAGAGAGAAAGGGAGAGACAGATCGTGGTGGGAATTTCATGCGCACAAAACGGACCACGCGAACACCGCGTCGAACCTCGCCTCTGGGCTGCTGCCCAATCCTTGCTCCGACTCAATTTATTCACAATAGGCTCTTTCAACGAATTATACTTCGGTCCACGACGAATCTCTGGGTGTTACCGAGCGGCCGACGCGTAATCATGCGGGTGCGTTGTGTCGCGCGACGACGGGGCGCGGAGAGGCAAAAATTATGGGTGTCGTTTATCGTCCGGACGGTATCGTGCTCACCCCGTGTGCGCTCCACGTTTTCCCATTTGAACTGGCTGCAACCCGTTTCTCTTACTCTTCTTTTTTTTCTTTCTTTCTTTCTTTCTTCTTTTCTTTTTTCTTTTGCGCCTCTTCTTTCGCGGCGCATTCCATTTATCGCTCGATAAGGGCCTTTTTTTCACCCGAGATTCGTCGTCAAACGTCAAGGATCATCCAGCTCCGATATTTTCAATCTTTCGAAAAAAGAGCGAGAATATCGATTGTTACGGGAGAGATGTTACTAAATATTACTCACGCTCTATGAATAGAACGAGA
Source organism: Tetragonula carbonaria (assembly GCA_032399595.1). NCBI lineage: Eukaryota > Metazoa > Arthropoda > Insecta > Hymenoptera > Apidae > Tetragonula > Tetragonula carbonaria. The sequence continues at coordinate 19,987,615 of JAUCRC010000001.1, read as the reverse complement.
AACGATAAATCAACGTTCGAAATTCATCAAGCCTTAATGTACGAGTGAGAAGGTGTAAAATAATTTCTAATAGAACATTCTATTCTACATAGTTGAACGGACTGGAACGGTTCTAACCTGTTTTTCGATCTTGTCTGCACGTTCTCTGTATGATCCGCAACTTAATATTATTTTAAGAAAACGTTACATCGAAACTTTGTCTGAGACGTATGTAACCCACTGATATTAACAGAGTTAATTACAACAAGATAAATCGTACAGTCTTGTTGAATAATTGAAGATATGTTAACCAATACGCTAATGCTTTACGTATATTCTTCGGGGCGTATGTAATCTTCATGCGGTAACAGTTTCATATTTTCAAATGTTCTATTCGACGGTCGAATATCGCAAGGATATCCTCCGTATCTTCAACGCGACCGTGTCATTGCAACTGAAGCCTACGAAAATCCTTGGCGGAGGCTGACGCTGAATCTAAGCTGGTTAACGCGGCAGATAACTTCGATAACCCAATAAACCGCGTGGATCGAGATTGCAGCGTACGCAGCGCATTATCAGCCGGTGCGCGACGATGCGCCTCCCGCGTATCCCCGCCGGGCAGATAAATTATTTTAGGACAGGCCTCGGTACACAATACGTGCACGCGCATCTGGCCCGATTGCGGTTTGCCTGCTTTGTCTGGAGAATTCGCTCGGGGGCGTAGATATAGCCGACATCCTGCTTCGTTCATTCCCGACGATAATTCTCTGTAACACCCCGCGAGCACACTCGAGTTATCGCGATTGGCCACACGTGCGAAGTGGCCCGCTTACTCCATCTCTCTCTCTTTCTCTCTCGTCGATGCTCCTGTTCCTGCTCCTCTTCGTACGCTTAGCGTACGCGTGCAATTCACCGCGTGCACTCTTGTGAAAATCGCGCGAGAATCGCTCGTGTGTTATCTCGACGTTGTTTCAGTTGGAGCGTATTGATTTTAGAATTTTTCATCGAACGTAGTTTTACTCATTAACTCGCAACCGATACCCTACTTCTATTATGTTATACCTCGCCTTTTTTTCATCCAATGTTATCTTATGGCGTGTTATCCATGTCGTCAAGATTAAGTGTTTTTGAATAAAAAAAAAAAACATCTTCTGACATGGGTGCATCAATTTATATTAGGAATAAATTTAGATTTGGCAAGCCTGCGAGACTCCACCAAGTGATAACTTGAATAGCAACGAGATTTGAAAGATTCTCTAGTAGATTCTAATAAATTGTTCTCCCTCTTCATTTTATTATAATTTACGTGATTTCTTTATACGTTCTATATGATTTTCTCCTGCGTTACAGTCTTTCATGATTTTTTACACGTTGTACTTCTTAGAAAAAAAAAAAAAAAAAAAGAAGATGTATGAATTATAGATCACTGCTTTACAATTCCAAGGAGAGATCGTTTGTCGATCATTAGCACACGCGATCGGGTCGAGACTTTAAACGTTGCTACGTGAAAGGAAGTGTCGCAATTGAAACCTCGCGTTAGACATATGTCGCGCATTGACAAAGTCTGTCGCATCACAGTTGAAAATTCCTCGTGTTTAATCAATTGAATCGTGACGTAGAAGTTTTCGTAAATTTCTCTCTTTCTCTTCAATAACACGTAAACGTATAAATAATTTTCAGCAAATAACGTATCAGTGATCGACGATTTTTCTTTTTTTTTTTTTTTTTAATCTTCGACGACACTTTATTCGCTTGATGTTGCAAGTTAAAATACTTCCCTAGCTTCTCTATTGCTTCCCGTAAAGCAAATGTATCACCATCTTTATATTCCAAACTTTCTTCATAATTTAAGTACGAAGTGCTGACATCAGAGCAGGTGTCGCGCAAAATAATGTCACGGATAACTATAACGTATAACCTTCTCTCTTACGTTATTACGTTCACGAGCGTAGTGCTCATCTACAGCACGTATAACTAGTTTATATTTTAGACATATCTCGCGTCTTAAATACGAGAGTTGGCACGTTCTCAGGTGCTATGGATGGCGCTGGCACGTGGTTAGCTTCGACGAACGAAATGTCCAACGAAAGTTGGATGTGCATTTGGAGACGCCTAGTTCGTGCAAATAAGTCCCAATTGCTCGTTCGAAGTTCGAAGTATATGCATGGTGCATTCTGACGTGTGTCGTATAAGATGGACAAGAATTTAGCCGATCGTTTGTGTCCTTTTATTGAGTTTCTCTTTTATTAAGAATTTTCTTAAAAAATGAATAATTAGAACGAGATTTTTTTTTCTTTTTTTTTTTTGCTCCAAAGGAAAAGAAAACCAAAATTATTTATGGATCTGTGTTATCTGAAAGTTTCGACGTATACGTCAGACATTTTTCGACTGGACGAAGCATATTTCTGTTCTTCTATATAATTATCAAATATCTCGTTCGGATATAAAAAAGCAGGAGCATGTTTTTCCATTATAAGTACCAATATAAATAGAGATTTCTATTACACTTGTATTTAATATTTCCGTATTTTAGGACGTAGATGCACGTGTACTAAAATATGCGATGTATCGAAATATCTATTTTCTGTGATTTATAATATATTATTTATTTCATCAAAAATTTGTTTTATTAAAAAAAAAATCTTTTCGAAATAAAATAATTTAATGAAAAAATTTAAAAACTTTATATATATAAATCATTTATTTAAAATTCCTCTATAAATATTAATTATATCTGAAATTTTTGATCAATATTGGGAATTTTTTAAATAATTCAAATTATTTCAGGCTTATTTTTATTTATACATTATTATCCAAATATTGATTTTGCTTTTAAAAGAATTTCATATATTATAAAAGATGTTAATTCAGGATGATTAATTCGATTAATTCAGATAAATGGAGCTTCATTTTATTTTTTATTAATTTATATTCATATTTGACGAAATATATATTATTATTCATTTAAATTAACTTATGTTTGATTAATTGGAAGAATAATTCTATTTTTATCAATAGCAACTGCATTTTTAGGTTATGTACTTCCATGAAAGTCAAATAACATTTATGCACATAATTTCTGAATATGAACTCGAATACATTAATATGCATTTATCGTATATTCTGATGTATAATTTATATTATATTATATAATTTATTCCATGCCACACATATATTAAAAGCTACATGGATTAAAACATACTCGTTACACGTACATAATCCAATTTAAAAAAATAAAGACGACCTTTGAAATTTCGTAATCCATAAAAAATTAATACGCCATATTTTGTCTCCCTTAAACCATACAACTTTTGTATTACAATTTTTCATTAGACGCATAATTTAAAAGTTGTACTTCAAAGTGTGCAAGTTGTGTGCACATCACCCTGCATGCATATATTTAACACTAGAACTACCGACAGTTAAGACGAAGTTATTTCTATCAAAATTATTTTGATTTCTAATAAATAAAAATAAAATAAAATTCATTATATTATTTCTTTATTTATCACTGTGAAGGACATGAAATAGAAATTTTAAAATAAAGTTGTATAAACCAGTCATTTTGACCGGTGTGATAGTTCTAAGTGTTAAAACTACTTCTAATATAATGCTTATAGGTAAGACATTTGATTCGTTCATCCACATCCGTATACGAATGATTAATTAGCCATGACTGAATAAGCATTTAATGTATCTCCACAGTCCAAAATTGCCATTACGTGCGTCTTCTTCTTTTCTTTTCTGAATATTATCTCTGTTTCGCATTCTCGGAGAAAACTGAACTAATAACGGGCTCGTTGTTCCGAGTTCTCAGCTGCAACCACGATGACCTTGTCAGACCCCTGGGCAAGCATAAGTCATCCGTGTCCCGGGCCCAAGTTTTTTTCTCCCCGCGTTTCCGCCTCAGACGCGGTGCTTTTCAAGTTTTCCACGGAAATCGAGATTCGTTTCGGGCTCGTTTCACCACGGAAAACGCGTGGGAATCGCATTTGTTTGGCTCTGTCAGCCGTGATTTTATCGCGCACGATCCTCGTCTTTCAGTTTCGTTCCAAACGTAATTACGTTGAAACATTCGTATAAATCTCGTTGCAAAGAAAAAAAAAAAAACGAAAGAAAGGAAAAAAATAGGGTAATCGTTTACGATTTTATCGCGCTGGATGTCTAATTCGGGAGACTGTGGAAACTGGTGGGGCAATTAGACCGAAGGCAAGTCGTTGATTCGAAGGCAAAGCTGCTGACAGATCTGTATTATCCAAGCGAATTTATCTTCGGCACGGCACTCGACGTTTTCGAGTGTCTCAAGCAGTTCACAATCTGCGGGGCTAATTCAAAGATTTAAGGTGTCGCTTATGAAACACTGTGATGCATTCACACGAAGTCACATCTACTTCAAATTGGTAATAACATTGTATCAGCACGGCGGTGTTTGAAATGATGTCGGCGTTTTACTTCCGGCGGAGAGATATTAAACTAAAGAAGGCTGGTGTTCTTCAATTCTTATATTTGAATATGTTGTACCGTTGTTGATGTATAGTGACCGGACTGACGTACCGAGTCTGAAGGATGGTTCTGATATGTATGCTACAAAACTGACTGAGTTTTCTTGCTGAACTGAACTGAACTGCTCTCTGACTGAATCTGGGCAAGATCGGTCCCGTAAAGTAGAATTACTTGTTGGCTCAACGGTTCTGCCTAGGTACGCAGGTATTGATTTTGTCCCTTTATTAGTAGGGATAGTTGTAAAAGAGAAAGTTATTTAGTGCTAGAATTTGGACTCATACCTGACTACCAATTCCAAGGCTAGATCTCTGGAGACTGGGACATTTATGGTCCTCATGACCGAATGAACATTTTAACTAATAATATTAACCAAATATTAACAAAATTATACGAAAAACAAGAGAGACTGATCAATTCGTGAGTTTAATTAACCATAAACAATTTTGTTTTATCGATCTGATACATAGTTAGGTGACTTGAGGCACGATTAGAGTGATTGATCTCTAATCAGCATATATATTTTATCTTGACTTAACCTGATAGTGAGCTAATATTATCCGTTATGTTTTTACTCTACTAGGCAAACACTGTCGCGTCAATCTCGTCGACGAAGAGAATCGTTTAGGTCCGCAGTTTAGGCTGGATGCTCGTGTGACAATTAACCGTATTATCCGTAGAGAGAAAGATCGCGCCATTAACGGCGTGGAGATTCGCGTATCTCTCAGTTTCCTGCGATCCCCATGCGAATGGGGCAAAAGTGTAATTTTCGTGCAGAAGGGCAGAAGGAGCGGTGGCGCATGCACCATCATTCCGCGAATTAACTTCCGGCATTCCTGTGACGAGGCACGGGCGCTTCGAGCTCCACGAAATTCATGGGGCGCGATATCGCGGGAGGTGCACACTAGCGTCACGCGCGCGTGTACGAGCGTAAAGCAGTGGTTTTGCGGCGTCGTTCTTGCGGCTTGCTCGCTCGTGATGTTATGAGATAATACCGCCGCGAGAAGAATTTTAAATCCTCTCGGCTTTAGTTTGCAAATATGACTCGACTGGATTATTAGATCTCGAGCACTTTGGATTATTTTTCTTTTTCTTTCTTTTTCTTTTTTCGTTTCTTTACTTTGACGTTCGAAAGATAATACGACTGCGAAAAAAGAATTTCATATCTTCTTAATTATATATATATATATATATATATATATATATATATATATATAAAATACAAATCGGGGCAAATTGCAACCGATTTGATAAATTACAAATGGTCAGTCATATATGCGCACCAGTATTACAGGCCAATGCTGCAGTCGTAATGCAAGTTTCATTCACACGATGCTTAAACGACAAAGGAGAAAATGCACAGAGTGCAGAAATCGATATAAAATATATTTCACTGTGTACGTTCCATTATACACGAAATGAGCATATTTTAAAATCAATATTCTCTAAATTAACCCTTGAACCGTGACCTAAACCGTGACAGAGATTGAGCGAACCAAATTTCGTCAACAACGAAAGTGTACGATCGCATCGAAGAAACGGAGAGCGTTGCTTGCAAGCCGATCCATCGATCGGACGTTGAACTCTACCAGCTACCTGGCGTCTCGTGTTCACGAGTCTCTCGTTTCCGCACGATCGTCGATTCGCAACGTGATTCGGAGTAAACAATAGTCATCAGAAACGTGCTAGTTGATCCGATTCGTAGGTACTATCGGTTAACGTTAACACCTTGGAATTGTTTCCGAAAACATGTCTTTTATTGCGTGTAACTCGAAAAGGAGTTACGCAACGTTATCGTAATTTCATTGAACAAGTACTCGAGTCGAATTCGAGTGCGTCAGGTTTGAAACGGAAATCACTCGACACACTTTGCGCTAGATTCTTTGATTTTAGATGTTAGCCATGTCGTGGACTCTTTATCTTTCGCGTTTGCTCCATTTTGATTAGATTTATTACAAATCTTCTTCTTCTCCTCTCTTTTTTATTTCTGTTTTTTTTTATGGCTCGAACAGAAAGAGATAAAAGAGTAAAAAAAACAGGTAAAGTTTCATCTCATAAATTTTTGCTAGAGTAATTTAATAATTCATTTTTCATTTTTTTTCTTTTCTATTTATAACGAACGTTGCATTTAATTGAGCAATATCCTTTGATTATTTCTGTGAATTATCAAAATCCTCGAAATTTCGATTTATTTCCTATCATATATTCTTCGTCGTACAGATCAGAAATAAAATTAGATTCAATTAAAAATTCCGAGATATTATAATTTAACTCTAAGTTGTTATAATGAATCGAAACCAGTTAAAGTTAATAAGCATATAATATTTAATGGATACGCGGTAGAAATATTCAAGGATCGTTTTCGAAATTTAAAAGTTAGTAGGCGAACAGTTATAAGAGTGTTTCGAGAAGTTTCGAGCGGTGAACCTTTGTTTTTGAATATGCTCGATTAGTCGTGATCATTCGATCGAAATCCTCTCTCCTCGTGTCAGCTGGAATTCGACGTAGCTTCACAGAAACAGAGCGCTTTTGCGGTTTTGTCGAAATCGTTGAAACGTTCGCTCGATCGCAACTGTGTCACGTAACGATCCTCGAATGCGTCTTGAAACACTCCGCAAAGAGTAACTTTCGACGAAGAATACTGGGAAGTCGAACTCTCGAACCTTGACTTCTTCTGCTGCTTCCGGCCACAGCGTGCAATTGCTACGAGATTCTTTTCTCTCCTCTATTTATCTCCATTCTCTCTCTTTTATCTGGCTCGCCGATACTTTCTCGCTCTCCTCTCTTTTTCACTTTTTTTTCTCTTCTACGCCGTCCGACTGCTTCTCTAACGTTTTTTGTTAGTTCCTCTTTCTTCCTTCCCTGTTTTTCTTGACCCCTCTTTACGTTTCGTACTTCAATCTAGTTCTTTCGGTTTCTTCGTCAAGCTCTTCTACTTACGTTCTTTGTTTCCCGACTTCATAGCGAGCAGACCTAATTTTCTTTTACACGTTGCTCCGAAGGAGAATTTTACCGACTTCGAGATACACCTCCCGAAAGTTTAACTCTTAAATAGTATCATTGAACATTGGCAATCGCGGAAGAAATTCAAGAGCTTAACTGTCATTAAAATTATTTACCTTTGCTTAATTTTGGAATTTTTAATTTCATTTGATTCTAGTAATCTTGGTAATTTAACGCAAAACTATAATCCAACGATACTGTTTTAAAAGGTTGAAATTGCGAATTTGTATAAACTGAAAAAAAGGCATAGCAACACGTACCTATTTAGAAAAAAACACTGGCTAATGTAATTATTCAGCCTTTATTTTGAGTCATTCAGATAACGTTATCTTCGTCATTAAGAGCTATACATACACATATTTAAACTCAAATAAAATACGTTGCTTCGTCAGAAGAAACAGCCAGGAGGACAAAGTTCTTCCAAAAGTGTCTTTGCGCAGCGCGATAAGACCGAGAAGAACACATTTCACTGGAAGTTACCTTTCAAGATTTATAACTAATGTTCACACAAATTTATGTATATTATTCTGAAATGGAACTTTAGTAAAAAAGAAATATCGAAACTTCATCTCCTTCAAGATGGACAAAAATAAAACAATAATTACAATTTTAATAACTGCAATTCAGCTGTGAAAGCAGAAAATATTTTTGCAGTCTAATCTTTTATAGTGAAATCATACATTCCAACAAGTTTCAGTAACGAAAAAGAACATATGCTAACATAAAAAAAAAAATAATGATGTAACATGGAATTCTTAATGATATTATAACATATAAAATAATGTGAATAGTCTTGAGAAGGTTAAATTTCTCATTCAATTCTGAAATTTTCAAATTTATTTGTAATTTTGTACCTCGATACAACGTTTTCACATTGCACCACTTACTTGTGGCTTATCCACACGAGCCGTTGAAGAACCGCTCAAAGTAAAGTTCACTGCTCGAAGTAAAGTCGCTCGTCTTACGATATTAGATGCAAGATGGAAACAATTGACAGAATTATGTTCATCGCTTAACAAATATTGCCATCGATCGGTTATGCTTACGCGAACTTCCTCAACGAAGAAGAGACACTCGCAGCACGTCGAGCGGAGTTAACCGAATTCTCCGAATAACTCGATTACGGTTGTCTCAGGCTGAATTACAACTACGAACACTGACTATCCCTGGTGAGAGGAGAGGATCTGTTACTAGGTCTGGTTCCTAGGTTTCTTCAATTAGCCCCTGTACTCGCGGCCAAGTTCGCCACCGGGCGGAAACTTTCAAAAGTTTCATTGTTCTTAAAGCGAGCCGACTTCTCTCTCTCTCTCTCTCTCTCGCTGCCTCTCTCTGTTTCCGATCCTATTGTTATAGCACACTAGCATCAAAGTAAGCTTAAATCGTTTCGCGATCTACAACGTCATTTCCATCGTGAAAGAAGCAACGCGCGTCCGCGAAGTTTTTTTTAACGATGAACACAATGCGGATTCGCGAACGAGAAATACTTCCGGTAAAAAAAGAGAAAAGAAACGCTTTGCCGCTTATCATCGTTCCGCATTGTGACGGTTTTTTGATAAAAGACGAAGCTGAATCAGGCCTCAATTATCTCGTTGAAAAAGAGGAAAAGCGTGTTTCTAAATTCAGTTCTACGGGACGAGTTTATCTTATCTCGTTCGGTAGGATATTTTCCAACTAAAACGCAGCTCAAACGAACCACGTGGCTTCGTCGAGTTCCACATTCGTCAAGTGAGAATTTAACATCCTTTCCACGTAGGAAGGAAACAAAAGAAAAAAAGCGAAGCAAGTGGAAAGAAACAAGCACTGTTCACGTAACTCGGGGGAAGTTTAGCATTCAAGAACGAGCAGACAGTGTCTTCTGCTTCTGCGAACGAGAAAAGATTGATTCGTGACGTCGAGTTCCTGTCCGTGACTACTACGAACCTTGCAATGTCTGCAAAGTTGGATGGGTCACAGGAGATGTATGACACGAAATGATCAAAACTGAAAAACCCAAACCTCTGTATTTCCAAACATTTAAATCTTTCAAGATGGCTCACAAAAAATATCTGATTACGCGTATCGCAGAGTATTGACCAATCACAGAGAGAGAGTAAAAGTGGGACATTTTTGAACTCACTCGAGGAAACAAATGCAGCCTGTGTTTCATCATGCTCCAAAAACCACGTGGCTCGAGTCCCACATTCGTCGAGTAAGAATTTAACATCCTCGCCACGTACACACAGATTGAAAGAGGAAAGAAGAAAAGAAGCGGACGAAGAGAAAGAAACAAGCATTGTCCACGTAATTTTAGGTAGATTCAGCATTCACGAACGAGGTACGCGATGCCTTCCTTCTTGTTCCTCGCGAACGAGAGAAAATTGATTCATGCCCGTCGGGGTTCCTCTTCGTACGTAAAATCTAGCAATTCGAAGTGCTTCTCTCTAGGTTGGAACAGGCCGTGTTATAATCCGCAGGAACGTCATTGTCGATCGTTCGTCAATTTCGATTCAGTCGGTGAATCGCCGATAGTTCGTGACCGGACGCCTTAAAATGGCGGACGCCGGTTGCGGCGGCGGCGCTTCTTCTCTCTGGCATTCGCGACACGCGCCTCGATACTGCTTAATTATTTATCTTCCCGATCGAGTATTTCTTCGACCGTATAATTTGGGGGTCGACGGCGCCTCGAAACGCGAGGGCCCAAGTGCCTCGAGAACTGCGCCTCGAATCGACTCGAACTGGGGCGTCCCTATCCTTGCGGCACAGATGCCCCGACAACGCTGCTAGCAGGCATTCTCCCCGACATAATTTCCTTCCTGTAATTTATACCGTCGGCGTTCACCCTTGTCGCGAATATTTGCGGCGATTATAAATTTTCGTCCTCCGTTCTTTTTTTTTTTTCCACGCTGCAGAATCCTTTGTGCCGAAGAATCTTGCGGTTTACCAACGATGGTGCCCTCTTTTCTTTTCTTTTTTTTTTTGCGTGGTCTAGTAGTTTCGGAATCGCGATCGAAAGAGCCTCGTTTCAACTAGGAGTGGCAACTATTATATATAATAACGGAGTATAAAACACTTCGAATGTGTTCCAAGGAAAATTCTTTCGAATATGACTCAACTTTTGAGAGTTTTGAATCTTGAAAATTTTCGAGGGTCTGATAACGAATGCTTATCATATATCGAATACTTATTACATATCAAAGTTTTAAAGACTAATCGAAGCTTTAAAGTTTCGAAAACTTCGAATCGCTTCGAAACTTACCGCGAGATTTAAACGGTCATCGTCAGTAACGGCTGTCTTTCAACCACGGGACTTTAATTCTCTTTAATTTGTTTCCGTAGTTTATAAGCTACCTGTCCATTCGCGGTGGCCTATTTTTCCAACGAGCGAACAACGCCGGTTACGAGCTTCGAATAAAGTCTCGTTAATTGATCGTCCGTGTTTCCAGGTTTACGTGATGCATGAGTTTTATCGTGAGCATCTCGTGAACGCACGGTGCGTACGTCACCATTTTAAATCGTTTATTTACCCTGAGGGCAGCGAGCCACCCTTGTATAGTTTCAACTCGCACAGATTCCTTTCTCGTCTCCTCAGGGGCGAACGTCGTCCCAAGGAGACTTTGACTTCTCCCGTCGTTTGTTTTCCCTCTACTCGGTCGTGCACGCAGCTCTTCTTTGACCCTTTCATAACTATAGTCATCAGTTATAATCCACAATTTCGGCACATGGTTTCTAATGATTTTATTTGTAATTATTTGATATGTACGAGTCCGATTACACATAAATAATATAACATAAGAAATATAATTTCCTATATCTCTTGTTAGGCTTATGCTTTACCAAAATATTAATGTGATTTGTACATTTGTACAGGCTGTTGTATATAATTCAGTTTTTAGCTTCTCTTTTTCTCCACTGCTTTCAAAAAGTCTGAACTTGTCCGATCTTTGCATCAGGGTCTCCAATTTTTTACACGTACGTTAGTTTAACACGACTCAAGTAAGAAACCAATCTAAACATCAATATATTCGCGTAACAGAAGGATTAACTCCTCCCCTTAAACGACGACATCGCATTCTCGTATCTATGGCGTTTCACAAGAGAGAAACCTTCGAAATGCGAAAACCCTAGGGGTTAAGGGTAACGTCATCCACTCTTGTCGCTTATGACCCCATTAAATTCGATTATTTCGTTAAGATTTCCTCGCCACTGTTGAAACTATACACCATACGGATTATCCTTTTAAGAATTTTTTTGCAAAAAGCAATACGCATCTGTGACCTGTGTTTATAACGAATTTTTCTAGTTTTAGCTCATTTTAGCTCTTAGTTTCTTTTTATATATGTTGCACGGTTTGTGACTACATACGGACATCTTTGAACTTATCTGACAAAATGGATTCTTCTAGAGAATGAAATAAATTTTGATGCTACATTTGATATTAATATTTCATAGGCGATAGGCGATGAAGATTCAAATGGAAGATTCAAAAAGAACAAATCCATTTTTATTCGTTTCTTTTTCTTTAAATTATTTGTTGAATTTGTAAATATGTAAGTTTCTTGAAAATCTGTGAACTTAGAACTGAGACTGAGAATGAACTGCTCTCTGAATGAAACTCTTTGTTGAGTTTAAAAATCTAAAGAATGCATAAAATATACAAAACAACCAAGACTGGAGTATTTATTATAATAGTGCACGAGAAAAATCTATTTAAACTCTATTTGTTTAGTCACGTTCACAGAACTTAAAACTTTAAAATTGCATTAGCATCCGTAATCTATTTGTTACATTTTTCTCTATAATTTTCTTAACGTTATTAAATTTTCGGAAACAGGAAAATCAGGTTTCTACATGAACGTTCCCGTTCACTCAGATTATGTGAAAAAATACATTGAAACATATATATGTATATATCTATCGAATTTCACAGCTTCTCAAAAATTCTTTCTTCAACAATCAAGAGTGAAAAACGACTCTTGCCTGAACGGAGTTCCACCATCGTCTTTGAAATTTGATATCATCTGGCCAGAAGCCTTTACTTCCGCGGGGAAATTTGACGTTCCAGAATCTATATTAAAGACACCATATTAATTAATCGAACGACGCGGAGGCAGTTACCGCAGCGTAGTTTAAACACCGTTCATAATTCTGCTCTTTGTGCTGGCAACTAGACTGGCAGAAATAAACCGACGTTATCCACCCCCCCGTGTGTCCCATCTTTTGAGTCAGCGTGCAAAATGGCACGAATTTTAAGAGGCGGGTCTTAGTCATTCATCGAGCGTGAAGACGAAACGCGCTCGGTTGTGTCCACGTGTTGTTCGCCGAGCAACGCGGAGCAAAGATGAGAGTTTTCCCTTCCTTTGCCAGTCCCGTTTTCTTCGCTCTTTATTTCGAAGAACGTTCCAGCTGTTCCCGAGAACATGACTGACGTCACCGATGCACACTCGCGAAAACGCCGCGAGTCACCCGTCACACGTTACGGGGAATCATGTTTATAAACTTCCAACTTTCCGCAGTTTCTTTCGTCGAGCACAGGCGATGAAGTTTTAACGACGGCACACTGCGTCGGGTTGATGCTCCGCGGCCTTTCGAACTACGCAGATTTTAGTATCTCTGACGGCACGCAATCGGGAAGATTTATTATTCAGACGGAAGGTGCTATAAATTATTGGCATTGTTAGAGAAAAATCTTGGAAATTTACAGCAGTCGAGATTTGAGGATCACCAGATTGCGAATTTATTTCTGTAGATTCATATAATTGAGAATGTTGAGTATATTTCGCCGGAAATTCAGAAGCGTATTTCGTCTATTACCAATCCCATTTGCAAGTAGCATTTTTACAAGTATTTATAGCTTATTTAGATAAAGGGCGAGTGAATCTTATCTATGATGCCTTTGTACCCTGACTAAGCAATCTAATCAACTGTTTGTTAGGGCTAACGACGTGATTCACGAAGAGTGATCAGTCGACAAGAAGATAACTCGGAAAAATGGAATTTAGATTGAAAATCATTTTATCTACTATGGGTACTCCAAACGTTGTATTATATCTTCGCCTGTTGCGTGCATTATCCATAAATGTATAAAAATCCACAGTCTTTCAGTCGTGTATCTTAATTCTTTTATCTCATGGTGATACTTTTGACTTATGATTTTCTTCTCAGTCAACTCATCAGTAAACATCAACTATTATATCGTGTCAGATTTAATTTATATTTGCTAATCTTCAGTTCGAAGGATTAAAATTGAAAATTCAAATTCACATTCATATTCCATAAGAATTTGTTTTTTCTTTTCATTCAAATCGGAACTCGATGTTATAACTCAAGAGATCAAAATAATTTCTGATAATGTGACAACACTGAGGATTCCAGGGCATCGAAGGGAGACGAAACGTAGATAAAACAAATCGCGATAAAATGGTTTGCACGACCAGAGATGCTTATAATATAAAGATTGCAGTAATAGGCGAAACAGAAGGTAACCTGTTTCGAGTTCATTTCTTAATGGAGTGACGGGAGTTAGGAGTGGTCAGCAGGAAGTAATTGCAGTCGCATCGCCGCACCCTGTCCTCGATCATTCGTCGTCACGCGATCGCTTTCATCTTTCGCGTAAACTGTGATTCTAATCCGATCTCACGCGCACAAGTTCGTTCACTTGCTCTGAATTCTTTCCGGTTTGCGTTCCCCTTTCTCAAAGAAGACCAAACATTGCCGCGATATGGGTGCTTACTGAGACTCTCGACTTTTGAAACTCACATTCTCAACACGTTATCGCATGTAAATATATTTTTATAAAAAAATAAATCCTTCGAATGATTTATTATTCAGATTCTCGGATGCGAATAATAAATATTTGGAAGGTGTAATCTGTTTAAGCATAAGTTAAAGTTTGGGCACATGTATATCCTTACGTGTGAAACGTTGTATATATAATAATGCAGTGTATTGAACAGAATATAGAATATGAATGTATAAAAATACATGTAGTAGAATTAATATGTAGTGAAATGTTAAACTACGGATATACTCAAATAATGGATAATAAACGTGACACATTTATCAACAGGAATAACTAGTTCTAATTTAATACAACTTTCTACAAGGATAGAATTACAGTAATTTTTATATCGTGAGAAGAATTACGAATAGAGTAAAGGAATTATATTAAAATTATTACAATATTATTATAATTCGTGCAAGACAGGGAACAAATATTTTAAAATAATTCATTATAAATTTCATGATATAAGAACCAAGTATCCACTTGATGAGAAAATAATTCAAATAATCCGTCTTCTTCGAAATCTATTTCTTTCTGGATGTCTGCATCAAAACTGTAAATACTTTATTATTTACACCAGTCAAGAAGTTTCGATAGACGTTCTACGTGTGGAATACAGGGATCTTCAAATATCAATATACACTTCTGACATCAATTTCTTTGCTAACATCAATTTCAATTTCCTGAATATTTGAATACATTGTACACCCCCCCAAAAAATATGCACGAATTAACAAGAAGTATTAAACTGGTCCGAAGTAACAAACTAATTGTAAGTATGAAGTACAATCCTCAAAAACATCGTCTATTCAGCAATTCAGTGCACTCTATCGATAAACTCTATTTATTTGTGTAAATATTCCTACGCGAGTTTGCGCAAAGTGGAAGTGACGTTTTTCTCGGTGGCGCGCATTGCGATCCACTAATCAGGCCTCACAGTGGAGAAACAAGGCTCGCGTAATAATTTCAAGCGACTTACAGCCACACTGGCCCTATTGTTCTCGGCGGCAGATTCCCTGACATCGTTTCTGTCGCTTCGCTCGCTCCGCGTCCCGGTTCGCCCGGTCCAATTAACATTCGCGTAGGCGTTAATCAGCGCAACGAGCGTGTCGGCGAGCGGGCGACAGCTTGTTCCTCGAGGTGCCCGATCGACTTGGCGATCCTCTTCCACCTGAGCTGCGTCTGCGTCCGTCAGACTGCGAGTTCAAGGCGAGCTACTCGTTTCGATGGGAATCGCGTTGGGAAACTGAGAAGAAAAGACGAACGCGGCGGATTCGCGTCGCGTGGGACGAGACCGCGAGCGTGTAGATTGAAGCTGAGGCGCGATTATGTGAATCATCGGGTCTGCCCGTGAACACGTGGCTGCGGCTCTTTCAGCTACTGGGTTCCTTGTTTCGAGTTATGTTCCGAGACTACTTCGTTTCAGTTCGCGATATTGAATAACGTGAAATAAGGCGAAAACGAGGAGTCTCTCTCTAACTCTTTAATTATTGAGTTTATTTCTATATTATTAATTTAATAATTAACCCTCGTTCTTTTTTTCTTCGCGAGAAATCTCAAATCTCTTTTTACACCTGTTTGATCTAAAATTGTCTTGAATTTATTCTAAGGGTCTTATTGCTAATGGTATTCTTGTGTGATAACAGTGATGTATCGTTAGTAAAGATCATTCTATTAAATCATTCGATATTTAGTGGAAGTTGCGAAACAAGAGAAAGAAACAAGCTTTGGGAATAAAACGATAATTTGATTTTTTAAGTTGTGTAAAATCACGTTTCAATAGATCCAACGTTGCGTTATAGGAACCTGATGTTATTATATCATGGCTGTTCTTTATGCGTTTTTCTTTTAAAACCAAACCAGAAGTTTTACCACAATTTATCATAATTCTCAAAGTGTTTTCTCTTGCTAAAGACAGTCTTAAATCTTAAATGTTGTAAATGTCGCGACGGTTTGTGTTTAAGTGAAGCTAAAATCGTAGATATCCTATTTACATTGAACTTCTACTTTTGGCACTTGCATCATTTCCCATTTCATTTCCAATTTCGATGATTATTAACGATGATTTCTTAAATCATAAGAAGAATGAAAAGAAGTTTTCTTATTTAAAAAAAAAAAGAAGAAGATGCTTTCTTATAAATTTTTCGAAGAGATGAGTTCTTTTCGAAATTCTCTAAAGTCGTATAACTATGAATAGCATTTGGTTTTTTCACTAATAGAGTCGCAGGATATACTCGATGAGAGTTTCAAGTGCAACCATGCAGATGGCAGTTTGATGTACAACAACAACGACGGAACGACAATTATTTGATTCTCATGGGGAAATACTTATCGTATTTTCTTTTCGGAACGCATTACGATGAATCAGGATGTCGCTACGAGAGATCACATTAGACTCTCTTGCTCTCGAATGGGTGTTGTGATATCTCGCGAGCTAAAATATCCCCAGATAACGAATTTAGCTGCGCCACGAAGGTAAAAGGAGCAACCGCTCCTCCGAAACTCGTCGAAAAGCGAAACACGAGGATAGCGCGACCGAGAATAGCGCGACGAGAAAGATAAACAAATTGTCGGAAATTCCGAGCCGCAAAAAAAAAAAAAAGGAAGTTCCATCGTGAAAGTGGCAGAAACGTAGTGTAATCCTCAAATAAAGCCTGAATCAAATGTGCGTATAATTTTTGTATCGTGGATTACCACGATCTTTCATTAAATTCACAGTCGACTTGCGCAAACAGAGAATTATCAGAGGTAAATCTTTGCAAGCTGAATGAATTTTGTAATTTTATTGGAACATTTTACGAATATGTTCCGTATGTTGTATAAAACGTTTTTAAGTTTCATTAACATGTAATCGTGATTATATTGTTCGAAAATTAGAAAGAAAGCAGATGAAGAATAGAAAATTACAAGATATTTAATTCCAGTGTATATTTCGCAAAAGTATTTTATATCCATTGTATGAATTCGCTCTGATCAATATCACTTTTATTTCAATTTCTTAATTTTATCGTACAGAACGAATTTTCAATTCACAAGTGAATCATTTTCACCAGTTCATTTGTTACAAGAAGATGGTATAAATCATGATATAAATGTTTGCAATATCATTACTTTCTTCTAGAATCTTCAATTTACGAACTGGGACCATTTCATTTTACATCAATTTTTCATACGCTATTAAATGTTAATAATATTGTAACTCCTAATTTCAGATTGATATCAAATTTTATCGACGTAATTACCGTAGTCGTCTCTCACCGTGTTAATTTGAAAATATTTTACGTAATATATGAAATATATCATATGAACGTTCTCCCATAATAGTAATACGTAAAATGTAAAATGTTTAAATACTTCTGTAAATGCCGCTGTAAACTCCGTGTTTAAAAAAATATCTTCACTAGAGAACAAAAAAAAAAAAAAGAAAGAAAAAGAAAAAGAAAAATTCTGAAAAGAAACATGGAAACGAAGACATCTAGTTGCCTGTACTAGTACACTGGTAACTATCGAGCAAGTTAGTATCCGACCGCAGGTTGACGATCGTTAGAATCTTCCTCACACCGTTGCACACTATAGGCAGCTCGAGATACGAGGGTATTAAGAGATTACAGCATCGTCTGCCGGGGGCTTAGCCGGAAAACTGACGCGATACCTCGATTTTCTCGTTCAAGCTTTACTAAACACCGACGCGGAGACTACTCGAAAACAGCTTTGCTTTCCAATGGGCACAATGAATCCTCCTACGGTTCACAGAAGTAGGTTTTGGTCTTTTGTCAGGACGAACAGAACCGCCCCCTTTCTTTAGAATCTTCCTCGCCAGTCTCTTACTCTTCTCTCTTTTTCTCTTTGTAGAAAAAATAGGGTTCCAGGGTTGGGCATCTGAGACATTTCGAATCGCTTTGAATATCTGTATTGTATATTTGACGACAAATTCGAACGTGGCTCGACGGATAAAACACTTGAAAGTCTTCAACATATTGATCGTTTTGAATATCCTTACAAGTTTCTTCATTAGTTTGGTCAGTAAATGTCGAAGAAAGTCCAGAAAACACGATTTGCGATAAAATACATAATACGATATGTACACTTACGATATCGACATATTTATTCATTCAGATATCAACACGCGCTGAAAATTAAATGAATATACTAATATTTATAAATTTTCAAACTTCCGTTTATATCTCATACTTCATCCAATTTTAAAATAATCACGCTGTCGAGTCTCATCGCGGCTCTCACGATTTTCAAAACTCTCGACACTTTACCAAGATATTCGAAACTTATTCGAGGCTCAAGATCTGTCAGAACTTTGAAGAATATTTTAATCACGTTCCAAGTGCTTCCAAGTTTTCGCTCTACGTATATATACGTATATATACAGATTCGAAGCGATTCGAAGTGTCTGAAATCTGAAATCCCACGCGTGGCTCTAGGTGTCTGTCCGATCCCAACCGGTCTCGCCATATTTCAGACCCGATTTGCAGCCTTATCATTCTGCATCGATAGACAGTGCTCCGTTTCGTTGACGCGCCGTATCGGGCAGAGCTTGTTTTCTCATGTAAATTTCAAGTTCTGCCATTCATACGCCGGTCCGGTAGGGATTTCCGATGTTGTACGACGTGGGAAAACGTTGCCGAAGCTTTTTCCAAACTGTTACGAGATACCTTCTGTTTTTTGCTCTCTCGTTGTGTACGCTCATCTGTTCCTCTCTTTCTGTCTTTTCCTTTCCCTTTCTCTGTCTGTTTCGCTTTATCGGAACTTGGTCGTCGTTTTTTGAAAAGATAAACTTCGCAACGGTGTGTGAATATAAATCACCGACGCGACGTCGCGCGCGTTCAGGGAAATCCTGGAGGAAAAATGAGGCACGACCGATCCGACCGACATGGACGTATTATTCCGTTTTCCGCTTCGGGGATTCCTGAAATGTTTCAGGAAATATTTCAGGAAATCTTAGAAAACTTCGAAGAGTTTCGGAAAACTTTTTTGGTAACTTTGGAAAAGTCTCGATACACACTTTTTTTTATTTCGAATATTCGATTTATTTATCAGCAGCTAGTAACATTTTTAAATTGCGCTTGTATTTTATAATACGATCAATCGCCAATTTATAGTTTCCCTGTTAGCATCGAATTATTATTTAATTTCTTCAATATTGAGACGAATGCAATAACGTTTGTCTCGAGACTTTTGAGTTGATGTGTGCTTATGTTGTGAGTTTTCTGTCGAGAATCGCCTCTCTTTTCTATTATTTTTCCGATTTGTCATCCCTCTTCTGTAATTGTTCATACGCGCGACACGTTCATTCGCACGGTTCGAAGGGAAATCGGAAAACAACGGAATTCTTGCATGGCGTTCGAACATTTCATTAAAATGGCGCGCTGGCAAACGTGCAGATAGCGGGGAACAGCCAGGAAGTCGACGTCAGCGGAAGTAGTACTTTTAAAGGTAACTCGTCGTGGGCCAACAATTTCGCTTCTTCCGTCTCTCTTTCTCTTTCGCTGAGAATACGATCAGTATGTCACCGAAAACGCAAAACCTCACGCGAGTGTCTGCGTGCTAATTGAACAAGTTAATTGAATCACGGCGGTTCACCACCGGTCTGATCTCGTCAATTCATTTTTGTTTACGCGAATTCGTTGAAAGAAACATAAAGTGATCCCCTAAGAATTGCGAATCTTTTCGATTATTCTTCGATTATTCACAACAAATTTTTTAAGTTGAGCCGACAACTAGTTTCTGACTCTTATTTTCCAGCTTTCATTAAGCTGTATGTTTCATTTTCGTATAATAAAAATTATAGTGTAAATAATATAAATAATATAAATAATATATAAATAGTATAAATAATATAAGTAATTAAATAGTATAGTATAATATTACAGCATAAAATTTTCTTAACTATTTAATGATACGATCATTACCATTAACGTATTAATTTTTTACATTCTGACATACGAACTATTATTTTAGTCGGATAATTTAAAAAAAATTAAGTCGCTAGCGCTGAATTTGCACTTCAACCTATATTAATATTCATTCATTAATATTCATCAATATATTTCCAATATATTCTTACGCTGATTGTTGAATTATTATTTCAATTTTATTTCCTTTACGTTTGATGGTAAGAGTTAATTTTTGCGCCTGATTTCTTCGACTAGTCGAAATTTAACTCATATATTTACTATTTAGTTCCGAAATCGGGGGACCAGAAATAAGCACGAGAACGACTCGACTTATTTTTCGTTTAATCGTTGCCGCGAGTCTCAATAGACGAAGTACAGTTTTCGACGATCAGCTTGAAACACGTCTCGCGAACGAGTAATTAGAGAACGAGGAGGAAACAATTGGCTCGTTCCGTTGTTTAACGAGGAAAACAAGGATTCGATTTCTTGCGTTACACGGTTCACAGTTCGAATTTCCAGGCCGGTTTTTCATTTTGTATGTTGCCGTTGATTCAAAGGATATGCAGTAACCCTTTCAGCGACATAAATTGATCGATCATTGCCGTTTTGTTATGTAAGAAAAACCTGATCGTGGAAGGAGGGTGCGTAACCTTGGACGTGTAGTTGTAATGATGGAAGTGGATATTCTTGGTAATCGTAGGCGTTTCGAGCGTGTGATTCACTTTTCACGCGGAATCATTTCCGTCTCATAGATTTACCTTCAAAGAACCAAGAGCTCACGCTATATTAATATATTATAGTCTAACATCGATGTAGCATTTTCAATAACAGTAAGTAGCCTATAGCGTTTCGTAAAGGATAAAATTGTACAGAGTTTTTCATTCTGGAAATTTTCATCTTCATGTACTGTCTGCGTATCTTTCTTTCTGTATTATTTCATTGTTGGATGACTAACAATTTTTCGGTTCTTACACTGACAATGAGTCAAACTATTTGCACGAAGATACTTTTTACAAATGGTCGTCCATCATTATTTACAAATAGTCACTGAAAATAGACTGTTTGTTTAGGTTGGTCATTTTTACTTCCGTTTTCTCTATAACTGAGAAACAGTATAAAGATAAGGGAACATACTGAAGTATCAATCACTTCTAGTTGAAGTATAATGTAATTATAATTTTCATAATAATAATACTTGATGCATATTTATTTTCTTATCGATAACTGTTGACTCTCCAGAGTTCTGCGAAATCTACATATTTGAAATAGAACATCTTGGAAATTACTACAAGTAGACTAATTACGTAAATTGATGAAATTAATATTTACTTTTTACTTAAAATTTTTGTTTTATAAAAAAATCTGTTTAAATGATATATTAGATAGGGCAGTATTCAGTTTTCTAACACGAATGATAGTCGTTCATGTCAGATATTTTTATGAGACTTACATTACACTTGTATTTCATTAAAATCGATGACTAACACTTCGACATGTTTTCTTGTATTCTAGACTCTGTTATTCGATATCCATTTCTTAACCTGATCATGGAATATTATTACCTTAAATCTTCTGAAATTGTAGACTCGTTATAAATTCAAAGTACTATAAGCCAATATTATATTTTTATTCGACATTTTTTGGTAGATTCAGTTACATACGTGAATTTTTATCTATTCATAATACATAAAGTGAAAAATCACGTTTGTCAGCGGTGTGCGAGGCATTCGGTGTAAGTGTATAATATATATTCATAAAATTTCTATCTTTGGTAATGCTGGGTAGAGCTTTGGCGAAATTTCGAAAACAACGCGACACCTAACGACTTGCGCGAGAGAACGAGAAAGACGCGTTAATTATACGTAATTGAATTTCATGTACAGGAAACAAATGGAGCATCGAGGAATTTCAGATGAGAATAGCAAGGCTGTTTAATTAATAACCGCGGCATTAATTATTATTCGACATTCGTTCAATCCAGCCGGGGGACGAGTGTCTTCGCCACTTCCCCCCCCCCTTTCGTCGTTACTATCTCACAATTGCCCGATAGAAAATTCACTTGTTGATTTTGAAACGCGACAGGGCCAAAGGACTTCCGTTTCATTATGGAGATTTTTAACCATCTGATTATTATTCATCACCGACCGAGTCGTAACACGCAAATTATTCCGAGAAATTATTCTCGGGAGTCTCTATTAAAATCCACTTGCACGCCCCCAGCCACTCCATCAGTCTCTCTCCGCCGTTCGTCGCTTCTCTTTTCATCGTTACGAAATTACCACCGAAAGTGAGGGAGGATCCCATCGAGAGCATATTTGCAATTACATAAATTTTATGGAATCTGAAATTGAACTGTTCTCTTTCCGTGGATACCATCGCCATCTGTAGTGCCAATAAAAATGGAAATATTCTCTGCCTACATTTTCGACGAGGCCAATCACGAGATCATCCGAATTTCACTAAGTTCTTGAATTGAATTAATTATCTTTGGAGTTTCTTATTTAAATGAATTTAATTAGTAGACTGCAGATGTTTGTGGAATTTTATGGCATTTCGTGAAATGTAATTAAAGAAATCTGAAATCTGAAATTTCATCTGCCGCGTATTATAATAAGTGCTTTACTTTGGATATCGTACGAAGTTTGCAGATTTTCCAAGAATATACAAACACCTATATCTGTATATAAAATAAAGTCAAATACTCTCAAAGTTTAGTGATCTAACAAATTATTACGATATATATAACCCAAGGATATTATTCGAGGGTTAAATGAGACACAACTACCTCTGCTCACGAAGCTCTCTATTGCTATAGTTCACTCGCAGGCCGGTATACATACATATTTATGCATCATCAGTCAGCTCTCGACCACGATTCATGAGAGAAACATGATTTATATCGAGGATAAACCTACCCGCGATAACTCACGTCATTCATTCGCATTGTAACTCGTGTTCCTACGTCTCTCGACTCAGGTATAAATTTTCAAAATACTCCGTACAACACGGAGAATCGACAGAGTCACTAACATTCTTTACAATCATACGAAGTTAGTCTAAGGATTAAAATATCTTCTCCGTTATCAGATTAACAGATCATTTTTCATTTATTTCTTTTTATTTTTTTATTATTTTATTTTATCGTTTGACCCTTTCGCCTCGAGCGCCGGATATATCCGGCATCCATATGATGTGTATACAAGTACCATCTCTAGTCAATGATAAATTCTTCGTTATCGGCGGAACATTTTTTTTGTTGATTTTATTGATATATTGGATTAATCACATATTAAAACTACTCTTTGTTGTTGCGATTCCAAAAAATCTATCGAATTCATTCGACAGTGAAACGATATTTCATATACGTTGTTTTTACAAGAATTAGGAATAGATCGGCTTAATATATTAACATAATTTACGTTACATTATTAATTATATTAAACGTTTAATCGTAAAGTCTTGTAAATATGTAAATACCTAAAAATATGTCAACAGTAATTGATCTAATGTCTTTAGAATAACTAATATAATTTTGTATAAGTCTTTTCATATTAAAAATGTGAACTATACGTGTTATATTAGAGCAATGATTGTTTTATTTAAGCACAGTTGATATTTGAGACTTAGAAAAACGTATATACAAAAACCACGCGCACTATGCACATTTTTGATGCGTGCTTCCATTCACGGCACTTCGGCGGACTGGACTGCCGAAGCGAAAGGGTTAATAATTGTACCACTGGATCGAATTAAAACGCATGTCAATGTTATTACAATCGATATATCCTTAGATCGTGTGCGATGAAACTATTCAGAAGAGACATAAAATTTTGTAATATTGCAAACGATCTTGCAACAACTTCACTACGTGTAAAAGATCTTCAGCTTTTGAACGTGTATACATTTTCTTGCGTCCAACATTACCACTATAGTACGAAATACTATGTTAAACTTAATGTACTTACTTAAAACGTTAACACAGTAAAATTTAATTTAAATTTATCACGTAAAATGAATTTTAATTTTCAAAGAACTTATTTCAACATAATACTGTACGTAGGAAACATTTTGGCCGTGATAATCAATTTTATTTCTCCTTTGCCGTCGGCAGGACGTGGAATTACTGGAGGGAACGATACCGTCGGACGCGATGGAGGTGGAGGTCTCTCACTGCAGGGAGTTGAGGATCCAGTCGGGCGCGTTCGCGGATGGCGCGCCTTTGAAACGGGTTCACGTGTCAGGGATCTACAGCCTGGTGGCTAAGAGGCAAGCGTTCCAGAATCTGAGCGCGCCGAACACGCATCTCGAAGTGTCTGAGTGCAACAGTGTGATCCTAGAGAGCCACGCGTTCAGAAATTCGCGAGGAACGCTGAGCGTTTCGATATCGAGATGCAGGAACGTGGGGATCAAGCCGAACGCCTTCTCAAGGCTACTGTGGATCACGATTAGGGAGGTGCCGATGCTGGAGCTGGCCAGCAACGCGTTCAAACTCGAGGCTTCTCAACACGGCCGGCATGGACCAGCGACCAAGGTCAGACGATCAAATACATACGTGGATTCTCTAATGAGCAGAAGTATGGATTTTGTAGAAATACAATATCATTGAAAAGAAAAAAAAAAATAGAACTTGGGCAAAAACATTGTTCCAAGTTCCAAATATCATAGAAAGCAGCATTTTGAATATTTCATTTTATGCATTTTTCGTTTTTAATATTTCGTAAGTGCATGTTTCATAAAAATCCACGTTAACGAGTAGATTTTGTATTTTTATGCAGTTTTATGTTTTTTATGAATATAATTAAAGGAAGGAAGTCCAAATAGTCTCCATAAAATATTCGTATGTTTACTCATTACTGCACAGAAGCTATTCAAAGATCATATTGATCTATAAATAAATAAGTCGGAAAAGTAATGATACTGCATATTCACATATCGTGTCAAATTTGTCAAACATTCTACCGCAATCAACGAGGAATTCAGACTGTTATAAAATTAATTTTCAATTGAGTCCAACGCATCGTAGCGAAACAAAATGAAATTCAAAGTCCCCTAACACAAAATTGCGGGTGTTTTTAAAAAAATGTATGACCTCGGAAATCTACAAGATGTATTTATCATGCATTAGATGCAATAGATTTCTATTTAGAATCGATTTTTCTAGTTACGTTCAAAAGATAATACCAACAGTCCGCAGTCTAGTAATAATAACACAAATCCATCGCGATAAACTCGTGAAATACTCGCGAATATACCAGTTCCAGGCCAGGAATTGGCAATATCCCAGCACGTCAAGTAGCTTCGGGCGATATCGCTTTAATCACGATTTCTAATTCGTCCGGCGCAGATTATGTTCCAAAGCGTGAGAATCACCGAGTTGCCGACAGCGGTGTTTCCATCGGCAGTAGCGGAAGTCCGGATGGACGACATCTGGACAAAGGTGATCCGCAAGAACGCGTTCTGCGCGATGACGATCTTCAGCGTGACCATAAGCAACGCGTCGATCCTGGAGATCGAGACCGGTGCGTTCAGCGACAGGGCGTTGATCCAGAGCCTGGAGTTCGTCGACGTTAGATTGAAGAGCATAGAGAGAGGAGCCTTCCGGGCTGGCCACGACAACCTTACGATACAATATTCAAGGTAAATCCGCTCGTTTCCCTTTGTCTCTTGCCTGCTGTTTGTCAGGCGTATTGTGTTTGTGCTCCTCCTCTTCTCGCGACTGTTAAGCCGGCCGGTTCACTGTAGTCGCTCTGTTATGCGTTCGTAGTTAAGGAACGCCGAGGTTTCTCAAACGTTAAAAACAATACCACGGTAATTCTATTAAATTAATTAATTTCTTCCTTTCAGCAGGATGACATGATATTTCTTTTGTTTCGAATATATTTATCCCGTTTGTTAGCGTCTCGCGTTTACTTTGTCACCAAAGGGCAATATTAATTGCGCCATTGCTTGCTCGAGATGCATAAAATTACGATTTTTGGAAAATGAAGTTAGAAGCGCGTACGTGACGAAAACTACATATACGTGTGTAGAATTCATACATTTCTATTATCACGAATTGAATTGTTATAAAACGCTCTTCACGACTGAAAGAAAATAAAAAAATACCAGTCCCGTGTGTTTTAAGACAATACATTTCTCAAAAATTCTTTGACATTCTAGCAGGATTGACAGGGTTAAATATCCGTAACTGAGTGCTGAGATGATTCACTTTTCCGCTCGCGAGAACATGCTTCGATCGCGGTTGAAAGCTTGACACTCAAACTTTCCTCTGACGGAAGAAAGTTTCTGTAACGTGCAAAGTTCAAAACGAAGTTTTTTTTCCCCTTCTCGCGTTCACAGGCTCTCCGAAGTGGAGACCGGCGCCATCGACATATCCGCCGCGACGGTCAGCTTCAACAACAACGAGTTCTTGAACCTGCACCAAGGCGCGATCGTCCTGCACCAATGGAACCACATAGCCATCGACTACAATCTGTTCGTGGATTTGGAGACGGACGCGATCACCGCGGAAGTGGACGCCACGTCGGCGCCGAATTTCGAGTTCTCGTTCACAGGGAATCACATAGAGAAGGCGAGGCCCGGCTCACTGAAATTCGCCGCGATCTCGCAGCGAGTGAACACCGCCAGGGTTGGCAATAATTACTTCAAGGAGAAGTGCAGATGCGGCCTGGACGGTTGGATACGAGAAGTGACGGGGAAGAACAGTTCCGTTTCGTGGATGATGGATTCGAGCTACTGCGTGGTCGACCAGCTTCTCGACAGGTGCTTCAACCTTCCGCAAGGCTACATGTCCATGAAGAATTTCACGAAGATCATCTGCGGGCCTGGCGGTCACATCGTCTGCGAAAAGCCATCTGCCAAGCCGGAGCCAAGCGTCAGTCCACCGAGCGTCGGCCCGCACGTCTATCCAAGGCACAAGGGTTACTTCGACGTGGAGATGAGCGACTCGGAGCAATTGCAACGCGAGAAGAGAATCATCGTTGTGATTTGTGTGGTGGCAGTGTTCGTTGTGCTAGTGGTGATCCTCGCCTCTGGGATTCTATACATGCGTCGAAGCGGCGTCTGCCCGAAGTTAACGTCCGGTCACCTGATGAATCTCGCCAGCTGGCTGTCACCCAGTAGCGGAATGACCGCTGCCACGTCTGCCAGATCGATATCCAGGTTGAGCGTGCACGAGTACGCGGGACTTCAACCAGAGACGCGAATCCTGGACGTGGAAACTCAGGCAGAGGTGACGGAGGACTACGAAGAAGACGCCGAAGGGTTGTATCCTTACACCGAGAACAAGGCCACGCAAACGTTGCCCGAGGAGTTGACGGAAGAGTACCTGAGGGACCTCCGGGAGAGGCTGAACGATCCCGACAACTACAATCAAGCGAGAGACATGATCGAGCATCTGTACGATCTGATCAAGGTGGAGGAGAGCTGTAACAACAACAACGACAGGCAACCATCGGGCAGGGAGGAGAACGCGTACGACGTGATTCAACCGAGGCAAAGGAGACTGAGAGGTGCGCCAAAGCCATCCGTCAGCGTTGGTACGAAAGCACCGTCGTTGGAGAAACTATTGCCGAGCGCGATACAACCAAGACCACCCCTGACGGAGTATACGGAGCCACGCGATCAAAAGCCAAGCGAGCAGAATCATCTGTACGCTGAGCTACCTGGCGACGAGACCGTTCCCAGTACCAGTCGACTGTCTCAACCGATTTTGGCGACCTTGGCTGGAAGAGCGCCACAACCACTGCCACCGGACGTCGTGAACGACCACCTGTTGATCAACGACCATTCGAATCAGATGTTCGGTAATCCGAAGACTGAGAACCACCGGCCTCCGGACAGCCCAAAGTTCGAAACCCCTTTCAGAAATCCCGGCAGACCGATGAGTTTCCTAAAGGCTCTCGGCGAGAGCATTCTCGGCGGTTCGAAGCCGAACAACAAGAAAAGGCCCAACTCGTTGCTCTGCGAGTACGCGGAGCCTTCCGACGCGACTGCCCACCTGTACTCGGAACTACCGGAACCTCAAACGTCGACTCCGGCGGCCAAAATGGCCAACAGGCCGCTACCCACCAAACCCGACCAAGACTCCGCGAGCATGGCGAGGGCATAACGAACGCCCGTCGTCGATTGTCTGTGATAAGTGCGCGAGAGTGGCAACGTTACCACGAAGTGAATCGTGCTCTCTCTCTCTCTCTTTCTTTCTCTCTCTCTCTCTCTCGTTTCGTTGTTTTTCCTAATGATCGTTCAGCATCGTCAAGCAACGATGAATTTGTGCCTGGTGTCGAAGCGTGTCAATCCGAGAAGTTTCGTCGAGAAGGAAGTAACAGCCCCGAACAGTGCCAGTGATATGTAAGAACACTTTTTACGATGTTAATTCATAAGAAGTTTTTGTATAAAAGAAAAGGCAAAAGAAAGAAAGAAAAACAGGGAAATTGACGGGTGAAGGATGAACCCCGTTCAGGTTTCGTCGTAACTTGCTCTTCGTTCGTGCGGATTGAACCGGTACGGTTCGTTAGACGAGCGATGAAAGATGAATTTTATTTAACGACCGGCTCCGAGACGCGGATGTATCATAGATTTATATATATATATTTGCTTCGTCAGGTATTATTAAAGGAGTATTCACATTCCTCGTCTGTCTTTCATTCGATCCGGAACAGCCAATTACCCTCTCTTCTCTTCGGAATCTGCCTTCCACGTGGGTTCGTGGAATTATGTTAGCAGGATGCGATGTCCAGGCTTCGATAATTCCCAAGTACCAGTTCTCTCAAGACCTGCCGCAATATCCTTAACCATCCCATCAGAAATTAATTTCGAGGAAACGCGGCGACGTTGGATAATCTACGAGAATTAGAATTGTTATAGAAAGCTTTCTTTGGCGAGAGACTCTTCCTCGAATCTCTTTCCCTCGTTCACTTGCCAAAAACGTAAAAAAAGGCTCGTATGTTTGAAGAAAATTCACATTTTGTTCGCGACGATATAGTCATCGTTGCACGTCCCTAACTTTATCTTTTTCTCTCTCTCTCGCGAGAAAACCTAGCTATCTTACATTCGGTCCGAGTTTATAAGTTAGTTTTTCCCATAGGAAAACCTTGCAATTACGAACCTCGCAAATGTTTTACGCTCGTAAATTTCCTCGCTACATCATCCCTTTGGACCAATCTCGCGGCCATCGTCTGTACCATTGCTTTCGTTTGACCGATTTTATCACAGTTGGAATATTTCGGGCAACATTCACGATCAGATTCTTCGAAAACTGTCGCAATTGTTATCACGTTCTCGCGTGACATAGAAATTCGACGTCTTCAAACACGAATTGCAATTAACGACGATTTATGAAGTAGCTTCGAATCGTTACAGGAGTATGATCCGATACCTTAACAAATGGAAAATGGATATAAGGATATAATTCGAGAAATTCCACAAAATTATTTATTGTTGATAAACGTATTTTACGCAACAGGTTAAGATTTAATCTCTCCAAAGTTTAAAATCCCGAGTCATGTAAATCTCGATAGTTTTGAAAGACTCGAGACAAATGTTGTAGAGTATATTTCAATATTTTGCAATACATTACCCATTTTCGCAATACATATTACGTTATATTAATATGTATGTAAATATGTAATATAAAAACGTAAGAATATATATAAATGAAAATGTGCCGTATATTTCGAACTTTCTGTAATACTCGCGACGAAACAGTTTTTACAAAAGTTTGTAAAATATTTATCATTCACGAAGACTAATTAAGAGTTTCAAGACTGACCAGCAGTTTTAAGTTTTTGCAAACCCTCTAAGGTGTCAAATCACTTACTTTTCATATCAAGAATGAGCCTGCACAATTCTCTGTATATAGTACTTGGTATATAGTATATAGTACTTACATAGTTTCGTATATAGTTTTAATATTACTTATATATAAATTTCCTAAATTTCCTAAATTTCGAACGACACCGCGTTATTATCTGAACGAGTCTTATAACTCCAACATTCGTTCAAGGCCCCTAGCATCCGAAAGTTTTCTCTCGATCGAGAACGCGGGCTTCGGGGTTTAAGGGTCGACACGGATATTTTTTTCTCATTCGACGCGCAGTGGTGCTCTAGCGGTACGAAAGTATCGTCTGGCCCGTGTTCTTAGGCGGTAACGAGACGACCCCGAAGGAAGGAAACAGTTCGTTTCGGCAGCCACCGAACACACCGAGAAAGATATTCTTAATCTCTTTCGTTCTCTCTGGGCGTAGTCGGTGTGTATATCCGCGGCGAGACCAAACTATTCCACGAAGAATGTAAGAAGAGCAAATAGAGGAGGCGGCTAGCTGGGGCGGGCTGCGATGCAGCTGTTGATGTTCAAACGGCTCTTGCCTCTCTCAGCCTGTTCCACCCTTTATTCCTGTCTCCTTCTTTCTTTCTTTCTTTCTTCCTTTCCTTCCACTCGGATGTTCCTTATGTGAAAACCAGAAAACTTTTCAGCGAGAAAGAAGAACCGCGCTGACGCCGGGGGAAAATCTGTTGCCAAGCTGGCCGAGAAAAAAACTATCGACCATCGCCGAGATGTGAACGTGAGTAGCTAGAAAGTTAATTTGTAGAATTTGACAATCTGCAAACAATTGTAATGTTTCCTTTTAGTGAATGTTGAATTTGTTCCTTCTTTTCTTCTTGGTAGATTGATGGAAAGTGAGTGAAACTCATTTACAATATTCGTAAGAACTTGTTCTTGGTATCATTGGTAGAAAATGTAGTTACAATTAATAGTATAATAATAGTAGTGTGTAGATAGTATAATAATGGTATGAATGATATGACGATTTTTTTAAACGTTTATAAAAGGTTTTTATAAAACCTGCAATACAGATATAATAATATATTGAAAAAATAGATACAAGAATGTTTAAAATTGATATTCGTCTATTTTTATACATATATGTATAAAAATGAATAATCTTTGTATTAGACAATTTTTTATCAAAATTAATAACCATCACCTATTAAATCTATAAGTAATAAATATTCTGTAATATATAATAGAATAATATAATAGTATAATACATAATATTAACTGTGGCATATACTGAAAGTATATTTCGCCACGCCAAAAATCTGTTATTTCGTCGAATTTCATAGTTCAGTGTTACCCAAGTCAATCCACTATCGATGAAAGTATCGTTCAACTTACAACGCTTTAATTACAAGCTTCAAAGAGAATTGGCGAAAAATACGTGTAAAAAGGACTAGGCGAACCAGAATTCGCGTGCAGAGAAAGCAAAAAAAAAAAAAAAAAAAAAATGGAAAGCAGGTCAGCCTCGAAATTGAACGGATCGCCATTAGAGACAATGTAGCGTGAAAACGTTTTATCGAACAGTGTGAACGGAGATCCGGGATAACCCGAAAGGGGAAAACAAACGTGATATTTCTCCCACGACCGATTCTTCGCGTCGGGGGTGCGATCTTTCGCGCGTTTTATCACTCGCCACTTTGTCGACATGCCCGACATCGCGATACCGAGTTAACTTATACCAGGTGATCTCACCCTATCTCGCGCTGATTTCACCGATTCTTTATGGCCGTCTATTTCTCAGATAAGGCTGTGATTTTCTCGACGACCGGTCGCTCTTGGCGGAAAAATCGCGGCAAGTATGAGACCGACCGGCTTCGCACGACGCGTCATTTGTCCTGGCCATTTTTTACGTTCTTCGTATCGAGAGGAGCGAAACGATTTAATCGGTCATGTTTCGTGGCTATAAATCTCGTGTCTTGTTCAGATTATTTTCAAATTTTATTTCAAGTTGATTTTAATTTAAAGGATATTTTAACTGAAGACTAAAAGAATGATAAGAATTTTTGATAAGAAGTAGAAATTTTATTTAAATATCTTAATTTAAATTAAATTGAATTAGAACTTTAATTTTAATTCCAAGGAATAACTTTAATTTAAGTAAACGCAATGTATCACGAATTTAAATTTTAAGGAGTAATATTTTAACTAAGTATAAAAAATG
The DNA here is from genome assembly GCA_032399595.1 of Tetragonula carbonaria. NCBI lineage: Eukaryota > Metazoa > Arthropoda > Insecta > Hymenoptera > Apidae > Tetragonula > Tetragonula carbonaria. Next base: position 19,955,465 of record JAUCRC010000001.1, on the reverse strand, counting down.
GTAGGGACTTTTCAGAAATTAATTACTAATTAATTAAAAAGTAATTCTACTGATTAATATTAGTAGAAATTTTATTTAAATTTAATAGAAATTTGGAATTCATGTTTTACGACAGGATATTACGGAAATGAACATAGTGTATTACGAATTACGAATCTTCCATCAAAATTTCGTTACTTTTATACACGCTCCCCTTTTAAATTCGAAGTAAATTAATTCAACGTATAAATCGATAACATCTAACAACTAACATCGCGCTATGAAGATAGAATGCCACGATAGAATTCAACAAAGAATCTCCTCAACAAAGGAGGACACTCGATCTTCCAACTACCAACCTTCTGGCCCAACAAACGTTCTCGAACCCCAGCTACATCCGCCATTCAACGCCATTATCTTGCTTATCTTAAATCCACCACGTCTCTTCGCACTAAAAAAGAGAACTAGTACGTACACGACCTGCGAATCTTTCATCTGGATGGGGATAATATAGAATAGGGAGCAAGTTGAAAAGAAAGCTGAAAAGATCGTAGTCGACTGCAATTAGTTGTTCACAGTTCTTTTTTATAATCGTACGTATAAATAATTAACAAATCTATCACCATGTGATCGCCAGTTCTAAATCACAACTTTTGTCTTAAAACTATCTTGCTCTGGAGAAACAAAAGTTTTCAGTCAGTATTATTCCGCAATGCATATCCACATGTGCTCTTACGTATCCATAAAAGCTTCTGTGATTTTCTAAATTTCCAAGTTTGAAGACCTTTTCTCGTGAATGGCCTTCTTGCCTCCGTGACGTCCCAACGGTGGCAACCTTTTCAGCCGCCAACTATAGGGAGGACGACGACGACGACGATGGGAAAGGTGTCCGCTAATCGGAAGTGTATAGAGGATCACTGGCGCACGATCCATTCACAGCGTTACACGACAAAATAATCCACAACGAGGCAGTCGTGGCGAGGTTCTCTATCAGGTTTCATTAGCGGGCCAATCATCTCATCACTTGGATACGGTCGCTTGCTACCGTTGCTTGTACACGCCAGCCTGGTCTCCGTTTCTCCGATCCCTGACCTAATCTCCGTGAGTCGGAGAGATCGTCGAGGAAAATCGATCGAGGATCACTTCGCTCGATGTATCCCCTTCTCTCCGGTTATCGTAACATCGAAATCACTACTGGAGCCGGTCAACGGCTTATATTAAGCCCCCGGCTTAGAACGTAAACGCGTTTTCCATTTCGTGGTTGGTGGAGAGAAAGAGAGAGAGAGAGAGAGAGAGAGTAGCCGTAGTCTACGAAAACAGCTTACGTGGGATAGAATGTATCGGGACATTGTAATTGGACCGGGTCTAATATATTCTACGACGTGTCGGCTAGTAATATCGTGCGATATTGTTTCTCGACCACCTGGATCCCTTCCGCCTTCCGATGGCCATCAGCTCCGAGATTAGTTTCCTAGCCGATCCACTAGCTCTGACGGCACCCCGTCAACGATACGTGCATGCGCTGGAATTCTGTTTCACGGTGGTTCATTCGTTAAGCAGCTTGTTACTCGTGTAAATGCGCGAGTAACGTGCCTGGGCATAATGACGAGAAAGAATTGGATAACTGTGTAATGAGCAGAAATGAGTATACAACTTCCGCGGCCCGAGACGCATAATTGCCGGGTTCAGTGTACTAATTACAGAACTGTGTCAAATTCTCCTGTTTTTTCTCCCTCTTCTTCTTTTTTTTTTTTTGTGAAGGAGAAAAAAATAGATTTCATTTTATATAGATGGTAATATCATATAAATGCAATATCGGATGTTTTATTTTAAATGGATGCTTTTTACTCCAGAAGGATGACTATGATTAGACGCCGGATCTCATCTATACACATGACGTCACAAATATGTACATTTAAAAATATCAAAAGAATTGGGCAAAGGTTGTTCACGGGGCATTGAATTATCTACTTCACGTTTGGATAGGGATGTTAATTTCAAACTGTATCTATTACGAAAAGGAGTGGGGGGGATATTTCACACATTTTCATCAAGATAATGACAAACCAGTCGATCTCGAGAGAAACAAGTTTGCCGCAGCTTTCGTTTTTCAATCGCGTTAATTAAGCGTGTGAATTCACTTTGAGAGTGACACGTTTCCGTTGCACAATCACTTCCACCTTCTTTTATTTTTTCTTTTTTCTTTTTTTCTTTTTTTCTTTCGTTAGACAAAAAAATCGCTTCACCGCGCCTGGCGCGAGTTTCACGAGCTTCGCGCGATGTAGTCGTTCGAAATTTTATGGATAAATCTATAAAATCGAGACGTGCCGGAGTTACACGACCAGGTGACACACTGGCCTGATCGACGAACTGACGGGCAAACTTTCCGCTCGTGCTTCTATTTCGTCGCGTCCCGTATATATCGGTTGCTGACTTTCTTAATATCCACCAAGTGTTCCACACTAGCCGGCGTGTCACGTGTCGCCGAGATATTGGACCGTCGCCTTAATGGACCTTTAAGCCGAAAAGGTCTTTATAGAAGTTCACGCGTCACAACGATAGATTTCTTTCGATAGAAAAAGTTCGCCTTTTGAGCGAAAGACGCATTTTCTTTTTCCTTTTTTTTTTTTTCAACAGAATTAACTTGGATGTCAGCAAAATTGGGCAACAGTGGATCTTGAAGCGCTTCTGAAATCTTCTAGTAAAATATTTTACGACGTCTGCCACTACAAAGTAGTATAAATAAATTTTGAGTTTTATTTATTTCACTCATCGGCAAGTTCAATCTGTTATTTCAGCGACAAACAGTATACATAGTATTTGACTCTCCTTTGATCACTGACGAATTTAGTTTATTATTTCAGTGGGAAATTTTTGTCCGTATTTTTGACATCATTCCGCTCATCGACGAATTTAATTTATTATTTTACCGGCAAATAGGCTGTATTTTTGATTTTAAGGTTTCTCAACGTATTGAGTTACAGTAGAATCATCGAACGATTGATTCGTGATTTTTTTTAATCGAAATTTTGGAAATAGCGTGACTTTAGAAAATTTGAACGATTTCTAGTGAAGTATATATAGCTTGTGTTCTTGATTTCTAACAAATTTCATACATTAAACGGTAGATTTAGTGTTAAACTAAATTAAAATTCTATAAATTGAAGAAGAAACAGTATTCCAGTGCTGTAAAGTATTTCAATTTTGTCAAACTTCACAAATTCGTAAGACTTGGATGGGGAAAAAATACAACGAGGAATTTCTTTTTATAATCACATCGTGAATTCGGTAGAGTTCAATAATACTTCGAATACACTAAATTCTTCGAATATCTCTTTGCAATCACGATAAAAATTCGATAAAATTAAATAATGTAGGTCTATTTGAAAAGATTACACAGAAAACGTTGCATCTGCGGCAATTCGCCATTTTGGTTCTTAACACATATCCGTCTGGCATTATTTGCACCGGCATTGACCAAATGCCGGCATTTTTTTTATACTATTTGTAGAAACGATATACTCTATATAAAAACAAATTAACTTTTAAAAAGTCATATATTTTTTAGTGAAATTTTGGGAAATGAAATAAAATGAATTTGTATTTATATATACACCTTTATTTTTGATTTTGATTTTTTTCTTTCTGAAATTAAATAAAGATTAAATCCACAAAAAAGTTGAAATTAAAACATACTCATTATTTTATTAGACTAAGTAAATTATTTTCGAAACTTTAATTTTATCAATAATTAATAGTTCTTCAACGAATGGTACTGTTCGAAACATGTTCCAGTATGAAGGGGAATGTTGCAAAAGTCACATACGTAGCTAGTTCTACTTTTTCTGTTGTGAGCTTTACAAACTTTGCAATATTTTTTTTTGCGTTTGCGCCCTTATACGACGCAACTGAAGCTGAAATCAGTTTTTTCGTAGAATTATCTCTGTTTGGTAAAAATTACGTTTTAATTTATTCGAATTTAATAAAACAACAATCAATTATTTACTGTACAATATATAAATGAATTTTCATGCGGACGGATATGTGTTAACCGGTCTTAACAGGAAGCTTCGACTCGAACTGATCAAACAGATTTTCGAAGAAGGATCCGCGAAAAAGTTGCTGGCAAAGTCGGTTCGCCATTCGCGGAAGATCCGTTCGCGTTTCGTCGACGAAACATCCGCAAAATGACGAAACGTTTGTCAGTCACGTGTTGACGGTCTCGAGACTTGAGCAACGAGCGCCGAGCTAAATGGAAAAACAACGAACGAGCTTCGAGAAGCAGGATGTCGCAGACGAAAACCCGCGAAAACCCGCGCCTCTGTTAATTATAAATATGAACCAGAAAACGATGGTGAGTTCGGTGCGCTCCAGAAATCCAAAAATACAACATGCCGACCCTCGGAATCGTTTCATTGCCCCAAGTTCGTCGACAGAGACCACGATTACGATCGCCGGTTAGAAATATTTGGCGCCATGTTACGGTGAAACCTTCAATCGTGATAAATACGCAGAAATGACCGCGAATAATTATGTAAATTTATGTTTAAAAAAAGAAGAAAAAATTGAACATTACGGAATATTAGAAATTTAATGTTTATAGCTCTCTTGAAAATAGTATCAATCAAATCTCGATCATTTTTTATAATTTTTTATAATTAGTGGAATTAAAATCTTTACTCGGTCGTTGTTAATTATTTTGTAGCTCGTTATTCGCATTGACGATAAATTTTTTGGTTCAAATAACTTTTCGTTAATTTTCTTGCAACACAATATTTTACGAATTAAATGTTAAAGAAATCAAAATGAATATTTTAAATGTCTTTCTATTTTACGCGCATTCGTTGCACCTTTGCGCTTTAAAATTTCCTAAATAAAATCCGCGGACTAATGATAATTAAAACATACAGCAATTATACTGTTAAAGTTTAAAATCATTCTGACAGCATATAAGTGATCATAGTAATTGTATCGGTAAAGTTTAAAATTAGTCTAAAAAAAGAATTGCAAGTTATTTACTGCAAATGTGTGAAAATCCCGATACACTGCCGATTACGCGGATATTCGCAATTAGTAAATAAGAGAGATTGAAATTAATAACGTATTCGGAGTGTCGTTTACTTTCTTTTCCTGCTTCCAATTGAAAAAAAACACGCGAGGAAGGGCTCAGCTCACTGGATCTTTATCGACAAAGATGAAGAAGCAAATTCCTTTATTGCAATTCATTGCCGAGGTCTCGTGCACTTTACAGACGGCGTATCGGCCGAGAAGCTCGCACTGCCTCGCTCTCTCTTCCCCATTGAAATCTAAATATACCCCGTGATATTAATAGCGTATGGTGTGGCGGTGGCAGAAGGGCCGTTTCATACGCCCGCTTTCAGACGAATGCAGAAAACCGCATTCTCCTACCGCTGCGTGCACCCTCTGTTTTCACCGCGATTCACCGTGATATTTTCTCTTTTCTTTTTTTTCTTTCTTTCTTCTTTCTCTCTCGGTATGAAACGCTGCACTTCAATTTGTCAACATTGAATTCCCTTCGAGCCTGGCAGATGCGGTTTATTATTATTTAATTCGAAGGCTTCAATTCATACGAAGAAAGTTAAAGACGGGAGAAGTACAGGGCGATTCACGCAACAAGCTATATACTCTTCTTTGAGGTTAGGAAACAATATTAGAGAAAAAGAAGAATGACTCACGATTATATCTTTCTACAGAAGTGCAAGTTGTGTCATTTTTTTTAAAATAAAAACTTTCCTTTTTCTTTTTATGCATACATCAAATCCTCCCGTCATTTGTATGTAAAAAAAAGTATATTAGGATAACATGGTTGAAAATTAATCAATGAAAAAGTACTTTAATTTCAATTTTTTGTAATTTGTCGTATGAAAGACAAACTCGAGAATAGTTTCGTTGCCTTCTTGTCTTTTACAAAAGATTTTCTACAAAATTAAAATCAATCATCCTTCGACCATATTATCCTAATACTTTTTCATGTAGAACTACGAGAGTCGATGTATGCAACAAAAAAGTAGTTTTTAGAAAAAAAAGATGTGCAAAATGTATATGCATTGTTATTAATATATATATATATATTAATACATTTATCTTCTTCTTCTAACTTCTTTTTCCAATTTCAACTACCTAAAGAAAAGAGATATAGCTTGTTGTAATTACGTGAATCAGCCTGTATGTTTATTATAGACATATACTCATTTTATTGCTGTTTAATAAGCAGACTAATAAGCAGACGGAATTCAGGTTCGTTTGAAAGAAATCTCGTTTACGTCGAATAAAACGAGAGCTTCGAAGAAAATCTTATTGTTGGCCAGTCCGGGTAATTCATTTACTCCCCCTAAATGAAAATGAGTTTTGCTTTCCACCGACCGTTTCAGAGCAACACCATTGCAATTCAATCTGTTTATCATTATCTACGTCCATTCTATTTCCATCTCCTCTTCGATAATTAGTTCCCTTAACCCGATTCGCCACGGCAACAACAATTAACAAAATCGAATATTTCTTTCAATTTCTCCAATTAACCTCCGCTAATATTTGCGTTTTATCTGATATTTTCGTTCAAAGTATTTTGACACTTTTGAGGCAGATTTTTCTTTGAAAAAAAAAATGAATCCAATAATATCATTATGTACGGTTACTTACGGAAATAATCGAGTTTGGAAGTTTGTTGCGTATATTTAAATTTAATTCCAGACTAGACAAAATAGAAAGTTATTTTAGATATGAAAATAAGTGAAAAGCGTAGAGTAAAATTATTCCATTTAAAGCTTCATTTTTGAAGTTACGAATCAGCTCAGTAGCTTGATAAATTTTCAAATTCAATTTTTTGGGAAACGAAACGTCTTACAAGAAACTTTTCGCAAATAGAATAACCCCTTATCGATTATTAATTTCTTTTCAGTCAACGATTAGCCAAATTCAAGTACATATTCGATTTTTCTCGAAAAGGAAGCTTTAAATCAAAAAGCTTTATTCTTTCTTCTCGACCGTATCTTTTCAGTTATATGAATTCATATCTTACGTAAAAATCGCAACTATCATGTACTATCATGTATTTTCCTCAATCCTAAACTGAAAATTGCCAAGTTAAATGCATTTTATTGTATCAAACATAATATCTCTATTATCAGAGTTCCACGTTCCAGTAGACATTCAGAATATTATAAAAATTTCCTAGTTTTTTGTAAAAAATACCCACAAGACGTACTGCCCATTAATCTCAAAAGGGTTTAGAATCGAATACACTTTCGATCCGTGTGTAAATCATTTTAGTGCACCTTCAACGAGAATGTTATAAAGATCGAAACCGGAAGATCTCGAAGAGGGAGAGATGAGTGACCTGCGCGACGAGACGACTTCCGGAAAATCTAAACCATTCAGCACGGTGCTCGAACATCAAAGAAACACACCGCTACCGCGTTAAAAAACCATCAGCCCCTTCGTCGAATGTTTCTCGCCGTTGCAATCGTGTGAAAGAAACGCGCTGCGTGAACTATTCGAAAGATCCGACGAATCTCATGCGGGTTCTGATACGCAATCCCCCCCTTTCGAGTCTTTTCCTTTCTTTCATCGACGCCAGCCAAGCGACACACAGGTTACACGCCCTTGCGTTTTGATCTCCGATTTCCTCTTCCGGATTCATCTTCCCGAAAATTCCCCCCGAGGTTGCTTTGTAACAATACGACGCGCGAAAAAAGCATCAATTTCCTGCAGTTGATAACTTCCTCTTACTGTTGAGTTGTTTTATTTTTGTTTGATTTTTCGTTTTTTTTTTTTTTCTTATACAGAGACATAAAGTGTTTTTATTTTATAGAAGAATCCTATCCCACGTATTATTTTCGTATTATTATATTATACTTTTTCAGCATTTCTCGTGTAAATTTGTTTTTTTTTTTTTAATTTTTTCCATTTAGCAAGATTACTTACGCATTCAATATTTTTTCACTAAATTTCGTTTGAACCGGGTTGTTGACGTTTGTTGCTCACAAAACTGTCGTCGAGACTGTCTATGTTTTTAATGTAATGCTACAAATACAAAAAATTATCGCGATAAGTAAATTACTATATTTTCCAAATCATCGTTTCATTAATATGAGAAATATATGAAATACTCAAGATATTTGTTGTTGACATCGAATACAAATATTTAGTCTCTTCAGTCATTTTTCCAACAGGAGGAAATTATTATTTCTTAAATCATCACTTTATTACATAAAGTATTAGGCTATAAAATATAATATAATGTATATTTCAAATGTAATATGAAAAGTACATTAGCTAAGGTAATATTGAACAAAGTGTTGTAACAAAAAAGATATATATATATTTATCCCTTCAGTTCTATTCATTTTATAAATATTTTATGAATTTGCATAACCATTCTACTCGTTCCACAGATAAAAAGAAGGGAGACAAATACGTCACATTAAATTTATAGAACTGCTAGAACGATTTGGTCTAGATTCAAGCTACGCCCACACTTGAAGGCAACTTTTATTCAGCCCATTTTTCTCTCAGATAATATCGATGTAAATCAAGACGGTATAATTTCACGAATACTTTATCCCCCGAGCACATATCCAAAAAACTGCGTTCCTGCGGTTTTGTAGTTCGTTGCAGCGGTTAAATTTTCCGTATTATTTATTCGTCTTTCAAATCTGTCACACACTAGTTCTTAAAGTATAACGAGAAAACTAATCGAAAACTGTTGAAAATCCTCGCAAGTTAGTTTAAAATGAACCTTAATTACAGTTCAGACTGAAATATCGTACGTAAATTATAAATTACAAGAGTTTATTTACAGCGAACTGAAAACATACGCCGATGGATATTTTTCGTTACGAAAGAATTTTTATAAATACGTCTGACAACAGATGCAACTGATAATAAATCGCGACATAATAAGAGAAACGACCATGCCAAAAAATGGCTTTCACTGATTCATTTATTTCCTTGACGCGCATCTTTTTATACCAGCAGCTATCCAAATAATAATTTAGTACATTTAAATTTATCGAAATGATAACCTCTACGAACAGTAGTGAAAACGAACAGCCGTAGAAACTCTTTGTATGAGATTTAATACCTAATAACAAACGTTGGACATCAACGCGATTTCCTTTTAGGAAATTTTAACAGAACCGACGATCTTTCAGGAAAGAAAGAATCGTTTCGTCTCGTTGACACACAAGGAAATTACAGCTGTATCGCGATAATGAGCGCCAATTAACGCCGGTTTGTTTTCGAAACCGGGAAATTCTTCGTTGCGGAGAGAACACTGGAGGCAACCGCATACTCGCGTGAAAACGCAATTTCGTTGGCTCGCGTGGTATCGTTCTTTCAACGCGATTGTATTACCTCGTTAAAGCGGAACCAAGTGAATATCGTCGTCCACCGGGGAAAAAGAAGGAAATACACGGTACACGCGACTGTCCTGCTGAAGTATTAGCGAACAACGGAGAAACCGAGGTTCGCGTTGAGATCCGTTTGTTGTAAACAAACGACGGGAATACACGCGGTATCTCGTTCACTAACGAACACTTTGCCAAAAAAATATGAGAAAAATCTTTTCGTTGTGTAAAACTAGATACACGTAAATCGCGGGATTTTCACGAGAAAAAATTCTGAAAAATATTTGTCGAATTTTGGTTTTCTTCTGCTTGCTTAAGTTTGCCTGTGTTCTCCATTGTGCTGGAAACTTCTTTCTACAGGCTACATACTTTTTATACCTTCGGTGTCGATCGGCTTCAGTTTTTGCTCGAAAACAAGAAATTCACGAGCGATTCAAGATGATAGAATGAAACTGCAGTTCGCATAATTCAAACTGAGAAGGGATGTAGCACCCTATCTAGAGTACAAATCTCGAATACGTGATCAACTTGTTGAAGCCCGGGATTAAGAATTAAGTAACCTCGGCTTAGGCAAAGGGACTATTTAAATCTCTCTTCGAGGCTCGTTGCCCGACAGGCTCCGCGGCGACGAAAAGAGTTACGTTGAAGAAAAAAAAAAGAAAAAAAAATCGGGCAAGGTAAAAAAGAGAAAACGAGAGGTAACGCGTTCAACCTGGTTAATAAACGAAAGATCTAAAGACGTTTCGAGCGAAAGTTTGTTTGCGTATCGATGAAATGCGTAACGACTAGCCGTGAACAGCCACAAATAGAAATCACTAAAAATTCCAAGAAGTAATATAAATTCCACAGGAACGTTCTGCCTCTTCGTATTCTCATTAAATATATTAAATTCTGCCAGCAGAGTTATGATCTCCGAAACTTATTACGATATACGATTTTATTTCGTACAAAATATTTCGTACAAAGATACAGTGTTCAAACATTGTACAGTGTAAATAAAAATGTCACGTAGTAAAATAAATATCCATAAATGTCATGAATTCGTAAAAAAAGAAAAATCATAACAAATATTACGTATGAAACATGAATTGTGTGCAAATTGATATCGATGGTACTGTCGAGTTTATCATAGATCGAATTTCATTTGTAATTTATAAATGATTGAATTCAATCTCACGTAAATATCTCTGTATCGTAAACTCCCGCTTTCGAAGTCCATCATAAATAGACCATCGTCTCAACAACTATAATGGTATCATACATCAACACGCATGTATTTTGAGCATTGTGTATCCTTACCGTGTATCAAACTAAGGGAAACAATACTGACACACAATATTTGCAACTGATTACGTAACATTAATTGCAACATTAATTTCATCTTGTAGAACACAAGTGGCAATGTTTAAACGCCAAACTATCGCGAGTGGTTTCTCACAGTGGGATTAAATAGCTCGTAAATCGTCTGTTTCAACTCTTAAAATATCGCGTCTTCGTCTTCGTCTTCGTCTTCGTACTTTCTCGTGCAACGTAATTCTCGTTCACGGTAAGAGGAATTCGTGGCTCTCGCCCATCGCATTCGGAAAATTACCGAATTGTCGAGCAAAGTGGAACTCGGCTGAGACTCGGGAGTTTTAAACCGGGCCGGGACGTTCTTTTCCTCGCGGTGATCCGACCTCCGGGCCGTTTCATTAAAGTCGATTTTATCGTCGTAATCGACGACATTACGTAAGAAATGGGTCGGGTGCGGCTGGAAAGCTATTAAGAGCGTTTCTGGTGAAAATCGAGTGGTCCGATAACTCTTTTCGAGCGACGACCGAGTGGCCGATAAGTCTTGGCGACAAGCGGACGATCAATCAGCTCGGGATACAAGTCGTTCATACCTCTCGACCCGTTATCGAAATCATGCCGAGGGAAAGGATGGTGGCTGTTCCCGGTGTGTGTGTGTGTGTGTGTGTTTCATCTTGGCAAAAATCACTCTCCCGTATTTCATTCACTGATCCATTTATTTGTTTATTCGGAATTGTAGTTTATTGGCTTGTAACATCTTCAATCATGCTTCGTTGTGACAATTTTTGCAACAGACCAAGGATTTTCGAGGCGTTTCATCGAAATTGACATTTCGGATTTTATTTCGATATCTCGCATTGAGACGAAACTTGTGGAACAGGACTTGTGCTATTGATTGTAAGTACTGGACACTTACAGAAAAATATTATTTGTGTGTTATATTTTGAGATTTCATTAACGTGACACACAGCGTCGTGATTATAGATACATATGTGTAATATTTCGTAAAAAAAAAATAACTATCTCAAATCTACAATGAGAGTTAGATACGATTCAAATCACAAAGATTTATTTCAAAAACTTTATTAGTGCCAATAATAATAGTCGACTTTCATAACAATGTTTCATATGAAACACACGCGGTATACCCATAAAAGGTATTTAAAGGTATTTAAATACTTTCAAGGAATTGAAAAATTTTCATAGATCGTCATAAATCTGGAAGGCATATTACAAATAGTGATCCTTAGGAAGATTGTACGATATCACGATACGGAATACGATATTAATTGACGTAAAGCGCCTTATTTAGAAGCTACAGTATTGTAGAATACGAGCCATTAGCGTCGTAATTACAACTGACATTCAGAAGCTTCTGACAACTTCACAGAATGTCGTTAAATATATTAAAACGTTTGCTTGTTAATAACAAGAACGATTCGAAAGCTTGCAACAGCTTTGCAGGATTTCACGATACAATAAATAATATTTATGTGTACGTGCTATGTGTTCAAAATATTACAATACCTACGCCAAAACCAGGAATAATTAAAACCCACTAGAACAATTATCCGAAAGCTTCTGATAATTATCCGATCTTAAAAATCTAAATAAAACTTAAAAGTCTAATAAAAATTTCGTATTATATAACGAATATGTACGTTTGAAACGTTAAAATAATCATTCAAAGTAGAAATGATTAAATCCAACAGAATAATATGATACAAATACTTCTGTTAATTTTATTGAATACAATTACAAAAAATTCGCTAACAACGTATAACACACGTATTTCTCAAGCGTCAAACGAAACTTATTAACATTACCAAACATCGAGTATATATGCGAACTCGTGTCTTTTGAACACGTGAACTGTCAAAACAGAGATTTTACATTTTTTCAATCTACTCTTTATTCCTATGAAACCTACAAAGTTTCATCTCAATTGGTCAACAAATTAAATCTTTAACCAATTAGTCAAGAAAAATCAGTAAGGATCTCAATATATTGGATATAATAATTCCTTTATTTATGGATTCATCATCTTTAAGGCACAGTATCCTTTTTTGATTAAAAATGAATTATACTTTGATCAACTTGTCTTCACGAAATTAATAATGAATAAAAATCTTCATAAAATATTAATAAATTAATCATCCATAACAAGTATATTATCGTATTTGGGTCTAATTTTTTTTTCACTGATTTAGATTTTCCAAAAAAATGCAAAACAAAATTCAAATTACCTAACGAAGTCTTTACTATTACATCATTAAAATCGATCTCACATAAAGCCATAAAAAGATGCTTAAAAAGATGTAGGAAAAATGAAAATTTGCTTCCGAAATTTCACACGAGTGAAATTACCTATCTGTAAATATAATTAACATATAATTACGCGAATCTTTGATTTAAAAAAGACCGAACAATTAAACAGGTCGAATAAAAATAAAAAGTACGATGTTCAAAAAATGATCGAACATCCAACAACAAAATAAAACGCATCGACGTGTTACTTCTATAACATATTTGCAATTTCAATGGCGATCGGAAGTGACGATAAAGCATGGATCAGAAAGGCGTGAGTACGGTGAATATGTCAAAGGCTGATAAAATTGGCTGAAAGGACAACCTGCGAACGTCGAAGACCACACTGCGACGACTATTGTGTCTTTAATAGACTTTCCAGCGCGGAAAGAGGAGTAATTCCCCCCCCCCCTAATGGCAGCATGCGCGCCGATCAAATTGTAGGAGGAGGGATGAGATCATCGTAGCGGAAGCGATCTTTGAATCGAGTTGAGCTGAGAACTTAATTCGTCCCGTTCCCGTGGCTGGTCTCTTTTCTGTCGCTCTTCTTATTTCCCGTCGCCTTCAAAAGGCCGATTTCTATGCACTTTAACGCGATCACAAGCGATGTAATTTTTTTTAAAAAAAATCTCGCGCCGTCTGGAAACGGTGAGAATGTTGTCGTCAAAGGTGGTGCATCGAGCGTGCTACTAAAATGGAAATCTCATTAGAGTAAATGAAAAAAGTCCGATATATCATCGTCAATTTGCGAATCGGCTATTTGGAACGATAGTACGGTACAGAGAATTGGAAGTGTTATAGAATTTTTATCAAGATACAACTAGACTATCTTCTTAGAGGATTTTTATAATTTTACGTGAAATTTAAGCGCCTGCTGCGTAAAAATATATAAAATACTCGTTTACAATTGGCGAGGTGGTGCTTGAAGCCCTATCTCTTTGCTCGCGTTCATGAAAATATGAATTTCCATAAAAATCCAAAAAAACTGGAGACAATCTTAACACACTGAATGCCACGTTCAGCCTCTAACACGGAATGTTCAACTTTTCATGTGATATATTACGTCACAATAATAGTACAATGAAGGCGTATTTTCTATTTTACAATACTATCTAATTATTTATGTTACATAAAATATTTTCTAGTTGTAAAAATAGAAACCCAAAGATATATCACAGTCAATAATCGTTAAATTTCGATATAAATATTCTCTTATGAACGACGGGAGTAAAATCGAACACAGACACGACAGTGAAAAATGGAGAATTAATAGGCCGCCTGGAAATCTAACTTCAATGACGAAACGAAATGGCAGCCGCGTATGAACGTATTAAGAGGCGAGGTCGATCACCGAAATTGTCGCCCTCGAAACGGAGCGAGCCGCAAAAACGAGTCAAGGTCCCTCTCGATTGCATCAATAAGGCGTTCGATCGAGCTTCGTAGATTCGTCGTGGACAGTTGTTAGCCGAGCCGCAATCACGAGGCCGTATTTTGACGAACAAAGTGCCAGCCAACCGGCGAATCGTTCGTTTATATCGCTGCCACGGAATGTAATTCGTCGGAGGATCGAAATAAATTGCAATTGCGTGGTATCAAAGTCGATTGCTACGCGTCGATAGAACCTGCAGAATGCTACTGCAAAATCCTGGACACAAATTCAGTATCGAAAAGTACATATTATATATTAGCCAACGTCGAAACGATTTTCTTTTTTTGCTTTAATTTTTGAAATTCGTTAAAAATTACGTAAGATTAAGAAGTGATCTTTGTAGATCATGAACGAAGATTATGCTTTAATTTTATAGATTGTAAATGTAGATTATGAACTTTGTACAGACGTTTCAATGATAAATATTTAATATATTTTACACACGTGCAAATTACATTTCATAGACAGACAAAAATATAAATTCAGATGAAAAATACGATAAGTTGCAATTTTTTTTCTTTTTAGCAGAAGAGTAACTTAAAAATTCAACATGCTAACAAAACAACTACGTGGAATATTTTTACATTTGATTTTAGTATTAAATATATCGTACTTCGTTATTTTCACAAGTATTTAACACTAACTGTGCAGACTGACATTAATTCACACTGATGTGTTAGTATTATTTGTTCCTTACAAAACTTCCTAGATTTATTAATTATTGTTAAAAGATTTGTATCATTTTAATTTTAAATTAAACTACATCCCATATTTCTTTTTGCATGAAACTACTTTTTCATAGCCATCAAATGACATTGATCTTTAAAGTGGATTTTCAATTTTAGTTCAATGCTCGAAGTTTCTGCAGCAACTGTTAGGAAGGCAATCAGAGAACAAAAGATTACAAAAATTTTCAAATTAGAACGCGATGTAATTACTAGTTTAAAATGAAATGGCACCGCAATGGCTGTAAATGATCCATTTAAGGATTACAGTCAGAAAATCAACAGGAATGGACCTCCTATAATCTTCTTACATATTGTTAATTATAACATATTGTTAATTATAACAAGATACATGCTAAACTACATTCAAAATCCAATTAATTTCAAAAATTATATGATGAAATTCCTGCTTCAAAAAATCCCACCGGCACATTCGCTTCTTTCGTTTCCTTCTGTAATTATCACCGGCGTGCCATCGGAGCTAGTGAAAGAACGTGAAAACGAAACGTTCTCCGAAGCGCGTCAAGTATTCAGCTAACCAAACGAGATAATATCTCAAGATTCCTTATCAGCTTCACAGCTAAGTGTATGCACTTTGTTGCAGACAGTTTCAGAGGCCACAAGCTACAAGCTATCGATGGAGCGTCCGAATAAAGAAAAGTTCGTGCCAGAGAGTTTAACGCCATCCGGATAGATGGCAACACGATGCAGTTAGTGACACTCGGCGATTCTTAGAATCAGCCGCCGGAAGTCACAGGGTCAGAAGGCCATTGACAAGTGAATAAAATTAATTATTACTGCAGAGTAGAACAAAGCAAATCGCGTCGCGATTTATTTGGATTTACTTTTTATTTTGTGAAATTTAACAGATTTAGCGTTGCGGAAAAAAGAAAAGAAAGAATATTCCACTTTCGGAATATATTTGCTCGGGGATTTATAGATTGGATAGGTTATAGATTACAGTACAAAAAAAGCAAAGTTTTGTCTTTGACCAAACCTACGAATTAATTGGAAATAATTTTCATTTAATGATTTTGAAAAATATTCCATTCTTATTGGCAATTGATTAATCGTTATCTTTCACGATTAATGCATATATTATTATTATTTTTCGCATGAAATTTAACGACCATGAAGAAGTAATTTAATACGAAATAGTAAAAAAGAAGAAAATTTTAATAGACTCGAAAATGTGAGTCTCTTAATGATGGTTGACATATCTACGAATAATCGTATTTATTGTAATCAATTGAATCTAATTAATATAATATTAGGAACTTGTTTTCAATACTCATGAAAGCATATCTACAGTAGCAACTATGTATCTATTTCCCAGATACTTAAACAAAGTCAATTATCCATTACATTAGTAAACTTCGTAATTCAGTATGATCACGTGTATTGAACATGTATTTGAAATATGTGTATTAAACATGTATTTGCAATTAATATCTTGCAATCTCTACAAACAATATCAGACTAGTTCCAATTTAGCCAGTGTAATCATGATAGTCGTGTCCCATTACAATGTTAATGAAACTTCGAAATGTTTCACATATAGTTACAAAACGTATATATGATACAGAGAAAAGTCTTCTTTTATGGTTAATGTCCAAATACTTTCTCAGTCAGTGATGTATGACAATATACGTACTATATACACGATGAGCATACAAATATACATATACGCACGAACAGATTGAAAAGCAATTCGGAAAATCCATATGTGTCAAATTAATATGTTCATTATTAGATATTATCGATTAATTGTTAATATTACGTAGCACGGAAATATCATTCAATGTATGGTGTTTATTAGTATTGTGCATATAAATATAATATGCTGAATGTCCTGTTAATGACGATTAAATGAATTCGACGAGAAAAATGAACACCAGCTAGTTCGAATCATCTGCAATTTTGCGATAACTCGTGATTGAATGCTTTGAGCATAATGCCCGACAAAAAGATATCTCCTTTTGACCGTGTATCAAAAAGAAATAACCATGCACAATTGGAAATAACAATGTTGGCGTTGCATGTTCCGTCATAAATCGAGGTTGCAACCAATCGTCCTCTAAGCTCGTAACAAAATTCTCTCAAAATTGTTCGCCATGTTGTTTGATCAATAAAACAATTTCAATAAATCAAGTATTTTTTGATTGTAAAAAAAAAAATAAATAATTTCTTCTTTTAAATTTTTCAATTCTTTACGTGTCACACGTCCGTTTTGTTCAGTTGTTATTTCTTGTTATTTCTAAAAAAAAAGTTGAAACATGCCAGAATGTTCTTTTATGTGTATTTTAATTCTTAGATGGACAATTTCAATTTAACAGTTGGAGTTTACGTTTAATTTACATCGAATTGGTAAATGGAAGTAAATTTTCCTTTCCGTAGCACTAGAAACAAGCTGGCACATAAATTTTTACACTTTGACACGTTGGAAATTTGACAATTTCCCAAGAATTCACAATCTATTAATAATAAATGACCATTTGACGAAGTTAGTGCGATGATATACTTTTGTTGCATTATAATTTTATTCAATGATCTACAGGATCTCTGAAGAAAAAAAAAAAAGAAGATACCAGGACAAACAGAAATGTCCAAATTCAACAGAAATGAACGATGGTGCAAAGGCACGGACGAAAAACATCAATTTGGTATGTTAATACTTTCAGTCGCGGACGCATAATCGAGGCAGCAACGCGCGAGAAATTGCGGTCTGCCAGCAATTTGTTTCTCTTTTTTTCTTTTTTCTTCTTTTTTTTTTTTTTTTTTTTTTTTTTATCAGACGAATATTTCGGCCGATTTCCATTGCAATTCGTTCGAATCCCTGCCCGCGCATATTGATGCACCTCCCCACCGTGTCTTCGCTCGTTTTCGCGGCTTGCAAAATAGGCAGCACGGTGCTCGACGATTATATTCGTTTACTGCGTTCCTGTCCGCCTCTTCGAAACTCTGTTTTCATGGACTTTCGGGCCGGTCGACAAACGGACCGAAGATAAATACGCCAGCGTTTGCCAAACTCTTGCATGATGATTTTTAAACAAAATACGGGTACATAATGGTCAACGCGTGAAATGGTTCGCCATGCTGCTACGATTTGTTGAATTTTTACGCTCGGACGAATTTTAATTGATCGCTTTGATCGTTTAAATACTTTCCTCTTTTCTTTCTTTTTTTCTTTCATTATCGCGTTCTCTCTCATATTTAGTTTTTTTATTTTTTTTCCTTTTTTACGAGCAAATTACACATTTTTTTTTATCGAGGAAAAGAGTTTGTTTTATTATCTGTTATTCGAACGTCTGTGAATACTTTTGTGGAGATAATTAGAAAAATAGAGCCTAGATAGAGAATTAGATTGATTATAATATTAAATATTATAATTAAAGAAATTGAATTCAGGTAGGAAATTATTTTGTCTACTGAATGTTTGTACAAGGGGAATATTTTGAATATTTTACATACTTCTGCGCACTGTACGCGTTTGAAAGTATTTTTATACTTCCAAATTCTTCATAAATCGAATATTGAAAAGATTATACAAGTGAATCACGTAACACAATTACTTTGAATTTAAAAATTATCAAATGCATTTTAATTTTAAAAATTATCTTGTTATTGCAGAAGATCGATCAACGTCATACGATTTCACTGAAATGAACTTTAAGATGACTGCAGTCCGCTTCTTATCAGTACTTTCTTTAGAATCACCACTAACTCTCTGCAAACTCAAAGGATGATTGTTTCTCGACGTATATAATTTCAAACACATATTCGTATTATAAATATAAATATTGTTCGTTAAACTCGTAATAAACTGATTAAGCGTATTTTCAACGAAAGCTGCAGATTATTTCTGAATGAGAGACGCAGCTCGAAAATATTCAGCGTACGCAGGCATTGATCGATCAGCAGAATATACGCGTGAATCTCTAATACATATACGCCGCCACGAGCTTGTTCATCCCGGAAATGCTTCCATTGATACCGCGTGCTGAATCGCGTTTTCTACGTAGAGTGCCGATTATTTGAATTTTAATTAAAAAAGAAAAACAGCAATTCGACGTGATTCGAACGTTTCGAGAGAGTTAATACTGCCCTTTTGTTCCGCGTGTTTTTATCAAACTGCAAGATTTTATGTGAAAGAACAAACAACGTGGTTACAAACAGAAATGTGTTATACTTTTTCCCCTTTTGTGTAACATCGAGGCAACTCGCGTGTTTGATTTATCATTTATCAACTCGTGGAAATAACTCGCGCGACAGGTTGGCAAAAGATGTCGTAGATAACGTTCAGATAAAAAACGAAAAAAAAGAGAGGACTATAATTATCTTAAGTGGACTGTAATGATTTCAAAGTCCACTTTGTAGCATATGACATTGAAAAAAATTTCTATCGATTTTGCGTAGTAGCAGAATGATTTCAGGTGATTATGATTCACTCTGTGCAATGACGTTATTTACAAAGATTTTTATACATCTGTATTCTATTATGTTAGAATAGAAATTTTTATAACTTTCGTGAAAATAGTATTAAGTTTTAACTGATATTAATTTTTACTTAATTTTTAATTCAATTTAATTTTATCATTAGTTTAGATAGAGCGAGATAAAGTACGAGATAAATTTCAATTATCCAATTTAAATCGTTATAATTATACTCATCAATATTCGGCAATTCGAAAAAATATCTTGACCATTTCCAATGCAACAACCTAATTTATTTTGTCGCTTATCGATGGACTGGCTTTCATTTCACAACTTGTATCACCTTTTAAGCATTTTATTTCTTTTCTTTACGTGCGAAGAATTATTCAGATGTTCGATATTTATATCACGTAATTAAAAATACAGAGATGAATCGTAATCCTTTTCCGAAGGGAAAGACGAAAGAAGAAACGAAATAATTTCCTGTTCTTCAAGCGACGCGTTATAAATAAATACGAGAAGTTTTACATAAAAACGCAATATACATCTATTAAGTTAAATTACCAACCTTAGAAGCGTAGAATAATCGACGTAGAATAAGCGTTACATCGAATCAAACATGCAAATCGAACATTGCGCGGATACAATCGATCTTATAAATATCGCAATTGAGTTCCCACCGTCGCGAAGCGTCTAATCTTCGTCGAGCCATTTGGCTCAAATTTCTCGTATTTATTTATTTATCCTCGTGAAGAGACCAGTACATTTCCGTACATGTAAAAATGTGCGCTCTGCTCCAGTAATTTGTACGCTGCGAGATCGTCGAAAGAGACGCGAGATAAAATTGTCGAGAAAACGGTTTACGAATGGGGCAACTGGAAACTGAAAATTCGTTATTTATTTAGCTGGCGGCCGCGGCCAGTTCTCATTTGCACGAGATTTTCCACTGCAAGGTAAACAGAATCAATTCCGGCATAGTTTATAAGAGAGAATAATGCATCGAACGTCGTCCGATTCATTATTTAACCCCGACGATTATGACGAGCTCTACGAGGTCCGTTGAATAATGCAAATCCAGGCCAGCTAGCTATTTTCCGTACAATGGGAAATGAATGCATAATGCGCGTATCGGTTCTGGAAATTATGTTTGCTAATCGTAGAACGTGGATGCTACGATTATACTGGCTGGCCCATGCAACTTAATCATCTCGAATAACTTCTAATGTATGCGTTTCAGGTAAACATATTTTTTGCGCAAGAGTTGCATTAAGCTAACTGTCCCAATTATGTAGTGTGTGGTTAAGGCAAACTGTGTTTCTAGTAAATTGATTGAAAATTATTAAGACTGCCAGTTCGTCTCCAACAAACGTCTCCAAATATATTGATTTTGCTGGTATTTTATCCGTGTACATACATAGGTGAACAGTTTTTAATATTTTCGTTGAAATAAAAGAAAATTTTTTTTCGGTCGAATTACTGTATCTTTCTTCAAACTGCGAATCTATTTGTGTAACACTTATTAACGTGTTTGTATATAACTGTGTGCTCCCTTTCAATATTAGCTCTATAAAAAAAACATTATCCGTATTCTTTTAATCGCGAAAGAAGATACAAATATTAAATTTTTCAGAAGGAAATAAATGTTTTCTTTTTTTCACATAAGGAAATATTTTTTAGCCCATTGTTAATGAAAAAAAAAGGCAAGCAATTTTTAAACAGACTGTTGTGTCATTACAAAATAGTTTTCTAAAAAGTATATTAATTTCTTATTGTTACATTTCTTGATATTACACAAAGTAACAGTAGCGAAATCATTCGTTAATTATTAGATTTCATAATTTCCGTATTTCGGCAGAAAGAATATAGAATTTCGTTTAAAATGAAAAAGTTGATGTGAAAATCTCTGCTAAACTTCGCTTACAAAACGATATATGCATCGTGTAATGTGTCTCCAAACCATGTAACTTCTACGTAAAAAATTTTTTTACACAACGCTTTATAACTTTATAAGTTATTCAAAATGATCAAGTTACATAGCGACTGGTCAAAAAAATCCTGAATTCCCGAACTCCGCTATTATTTAAAAACTTCGTTGAAAACCGCGCCGAGTTCGTTCACCGAGAATTGAAACATACACGCGACAATGTTTGAATCTGATGAAATACGCGAAATCATTTATTAATCGCTGCGGCGAGCACGGAACAGGATTGAAAGTGATTCCTCCTCCTCGAAGTTCAAATATTTCTCGTTTCACGGAGAATCCACGCTGTGCGCGAGGAATTATTTCCAGAGATGTCGCTCTTGAAATCACATAACTTCGGAAAGGAACGGTTCCCTCCTGTTGTTATTAAAAATAACAAGAACGTATCAGGAGAATGGAGCCAGCGCGTGGTGTATTTTCAAAGTATTAAAGCGCGGGAAAAAAAAGTTTCAAGTCTTTAATCTGGGAAAACAAAAGTGATACTTCAATCGAGGAGAGGACGAAAACGTCTTAATGGAACGTGTTACGTTACAAGTTTGCAAGTTTACTTTTTTCCAAATTCCACAACTTCACTCACAGTTAGTTTAGATGTACGATCGGTGCTTAATTCTCTATATAAGTTCGTTTATAACGCAGTGAATTTGAAAAAATAGCGCTTATAACTATTGTTCAGTTTTCTTTACTCTCCAGTTTTCTTGGATTCGATCAATAATGGCTTCTGAATAGTTCGGTTAACATGGCGGTCGATTAAATAGCAGTGTAAATATTTCTACGGGTTATTACACTCGTCAGGAATTGGAAAAATACACAGACATCGTTCAAAAACAATTTTACTCTTTAAAGAAAGATAACTGAGTTTTCTTGCAATAAGAAAATAATTACCAATGAAGTGGATCTTTTACAAGATATATATATATATATTTCTGTACAACTTGAATTCATGAAGATAAGCGGTTAAAACAAACAAGACATTTATAATATGAAATTGTACAAATGTTCTCTCTAAAAAAAAAAAAAAGATAATTAGAATAGAGGACAGTTTTACGGCGAGGGTTGTCTTTCGTAAAAAGCAAAAAATCAAGCGGAAGTTGCACTTTAGAATTAGAATGCGCGGGAATCCCGCGGCTAGGTGGAAATGAAATCTTTGAGAGTGGTGGTATAGCCGGATCCATTCGAAAGCGGACTCCGCCGTTCAATTAACGTAATCGCGCGGCGTGCGCGCTACAAAAAAAGATCAATTCAATTCCATGGACCTCTTAGCCTGCCACGATTGCCTCGTTTCTTCTATGGTCTCGCAATTTTGCGAAAAAGTCTCCCTTGATAGAAAAAAGAGGGGGGGGGGAAGAGAACAGAAACTTCTTCCTGCGCAGGAGAATCGCCGGATTCATTATTCACAGCTTCGGACTTCCATAAGTAATTATTATTATTATTATTATTATTATATTATTATTATATTAACCATCATACATTTAACATCCTAAAATATATAATCGTCTAGGAAACATTATTTGTCTCGTAAATGATATCGAGACTTCTAGAAAAGCATTATGTGCCGATTATATTCAGTTTCAGGTCCCTGTAATTCCAATTTTGTAGCGTTTCTATAGAATAAATATAATGAAAATATCAAATTATTTATTCGTTAGCATTGTCTATTAACATCATTTTATAGTATTTAGCAATATAAATAATCTGTGGGTAAGTTGATCAGGCCGTATTTTTAGCATATACCACTGTTTATAAGAATTTTGATACGTCCAAATATAAGAGAAATATTTCGAACGAGACTCTAACGTAATCTTCTCTGTCCACGTTCCAAGCAAACATACAGAATAGGCTACATTAATCAGACTACATAAATTTAAACATTTGGACGAATAAAAAAGAAACGATCAAAGATGGATAAAAATTTATCCTGCCAACGCATTGCCTGTTTGATTTTGGTATTTTAAAACAATTGAGATATATACTCCTAGCTACGTTCTAAAAATTTCTGCAAACTTTACGAAGTACCGAAGTATTTGTTACGAATAAACATAAAACCTGAACGATGCAGATATATTTCTCGTTTTCGACTCAGTGGATCACTTGGGCCTAGTAGTAGAACGAGAAGAAGCAAAAAATTAACAGTAGAGCAACGTTAGTTAAATTGAGCGAATCATCGAAATGCTTACGAACGATAATCTACAGTCAGTCTTATTTTGTATTTATATTTATTACTCGCTCCGTCCGAAAATATGGTATACATTTGAAAGAAAATCTTAGATTACCTAGAGTTTCGAAAGCAACTGGCAACTCATTATATTGGTATTATTTACATTGATAACTAAATAACCTAACATATTTGACAGGCGTTGCTTCTGAGTTAAGTTGGAATTTGAAGACGAAAAATTAGTTTTTTTTTTTTAAGAAAAATAAAATAGTCACCGCTGTAATTTCAAAATGGAAAATTTCAATCTAAATAACGTGAATTTACAAAGAAGAGATGCCAAATCGAAGCAATTGACTAGTGAACAACGTCATGGTATCTTGCAACAGCTATTACAGTATATGAAGAACAAAGAAAAATTAGAACACGGTGCTATTAATAAAGTTTATAATGCATTTAATAAATTAGAGAGAAATACTCTTGATAACGTTTTTATAACATTACAAACGTGTATGGAATCAATTATGTTGACAGGAGGCGGAAATTCCTATGAAACACTTCATATAAATAAATAAGGTAAAACTTCGTCGTGAGGATCGATTAGCTGAAAAGTATATATGTTCAGAAGAAGCATTCAACAAGGCTAAATCTCACTTTAACTAAATTTCGATTACACTAAAATTATTTGTATTTAGTTATATTGTGATAATAAAATGAATTTAATTTTTTTTTTATATTTAATTTTAGTTTTATTTGATTTTTCTCGCAAATGTATACCATATTCTCGGACAAAAAAAAATATTAAAATGTACACCATATTTTCGGACAGAGGGACTATTATACTTTTTTATGTCACGTTAAGGAGTCAATGGAATTTCGCCAATTCCCCCGAAGAGCTTCTCGCCCGCAATTTCGCAAAAAAAAATTACCCTCTAGAAGGAGAAAGGAGGGAAGCAGGCGGCAACAACTTCTTCCGCTCGCAAGTCGGCTACGTAACGCGGGCAACAGAATCGCCGGATTCATTATTCACGGCTTTAGCCCGGTTCCACCGGTGTTCCTAATGAAAGATAAACATAATCAATCCCACCGGTGGCCAAAAGAGGGAATATTATATCGGGTGGCCGTGTAATTTCGTGGCCTCTTCGCCCCCTCGGCTCGCCACCAACTCGTGTTTTCGTTTCATTATACCGCGCCGCCCCGCGATCCACGCCACCGGTCATCATCCCGCTAATTATCCGTTCAAAGGGTCGAATCGTCTCTAACCCTCGATTCTTCGTCAAATCGCTCCTCCCTCGAATTTACGCGCGAATTTCCTCCCCCCTTTCCTCCCTGAAACACATCGTTCCTGCGTAGGTTTCGTCCATCAAGAAAAAATATAACAGACAGATCGTTTCTAGCTAATGGATAAACTGCAACCACGGAAGATCCACGTTACTTCGTAAATTGGGAACACAAATTATTCGACGTTTGTCTGATTTCTTCACTTGGACGTAAAGTCAACTTTTTTTTTCGGTATTATTTACTATCAAATATAGAATTCGTATTAATTCGGTGTCTTTTTTTTTTAGAAATAAATTTTTAATCTTCTAGAAAATATTAATAGTCGCGTTTATGCCGTGTACCATGATTAACAATCCCAAAGTCAATCCAAAGGGTTAACATTATAAAACCGTAGCCGCGTAACGAGACGTGATACAACACACGCTGATAATTTAAAGGGAAACTAATTAGCCACGGTGAGGCTTGTTTTAGAAATTTCCGCTTTCCTACAACGAACAGGCTGTCCCGTCGAACACAAGTGGAAAATTTCATCCGCCAGTTGGCCGGACAGGCGAGCGAATTCTGCGAAATCGGTCAGCTGCGAATGTTAATAATTTCGCTGAAACGCGAGGCCTGGGAACGCGTTCCGCGACTGATATACGCTCCGCTTGAAAGCGGAATGAATGACGTTAATATTGCATTACCGGTCCTTTGTCTACCGGATGGCTGTCCGCGTTTGTTGGATTTCCGGGCCGCGTGGCCCGATCGAAAAATCATCCGACACCGGGGCTACGGAATTACCGAATCCACGTCACATCCCGTCACGAGCATCGAACTCGCGGCTTCACAATAAATCGACGCCCGAACGCCGCTACATTTGTTCAGCGTCCTCTAATTAACAGCGCTGCCCGGTCGAATAGAAAATTACACGATCGAGGAGCCACCTGCTAGTGACGTTTCAACCAGGCTAATGACGTCGACGCATGATGATATTAACGAGTGAAAGGCGTCCATCGACGAGCCATGCACGAAATTCTGAAAAAATTCTGAAAGCCGTGAGCGAATTTTTCAGAAGAAGGACGTTTTACGTTTTTCAAGAAGCTTGAACGAGTCAGATGAAGGTTCACGTGTCAACGGCACATAGCGTGCAATACTTTTTATATTCGACAATTATTTCACGTTATTTGTCATTTGGAATTTGAATATTTATCGTTGACGTTGTTAAATATAACCAGTGTTTGTTGTAGCTGATCGAACGTCATACTATCATGTGTTACGATCATTTGTAATTTTCAAACATTTTCACGGAATTCAGTTACGAATTTTAGTATTAACTGTTAAAGTGTTGCGCGCGTGGGCGTTAATAATTTACGTATTGCTATTTATTACCCGTGAATGTCGTTACGTAGATTTTTTTTTTTTACGTTGTAATTACAACCAGCGACGAGCAGGGAATATTAATTAAAAGAGACAAGAGATTTCATCTATTTTTTTTTTTTTTTAAATTGACTTTGTGAAATGGAAAATAAATGTGATGAATCAATATGGATGCAAAAGAAGGAAACGTATGTAACTTGTACAACGAGTATGTATATTCACTTCAATAGTTAACCAAATTTGTCATTGAAATACTTGCAGAGCTTTCAATTTCACTAAAAATCAAGGATTGATATTTCTTGTAAAATATTATTTCATTATCGAGATTCACGAAAAATCGTGAATTCGGGTTCAGGGGAGTTTCGTTGGTATACACATGGTACGAATACTGTAACACTATCGAATCTTTAGCGAAGAAAGAGAAGTAACTATTAATAAACTTTAGACATATAGAGACAGAGATAGTGATAGAGATAGAGATAGAGAGAGAGAGAGAGAGATGACGATCCGAATGTCACTTAATTCACGCCACCGCAGAAGCGATGCTTCTGGAAAACGCGAATCCCTTAATTTACCCTTCTTCTCGCTGGTCTCGTGCCACGGATTCGTGGCAATTTATTTATCGGGACGAGAGCAGTCGCCGCTGGCTGTAGCACGAACATAACATAAATCACCGACGACTATAAAGCGGTGTGCAGGTTCGCGTAACGAGAAAGGAGAAGAGAAAAAGGGAAACAGCGACGAGAAAATAAGAAACCGATAGATACAAAAAGCCGCAAAAACCAGGTCATGAAAACTTGTTACGCTTCCCTCTAATTCAACTGGTTTCGTTCACGATCATCACTTTTCGATCGTATTTCTTTCTTCCAAGCTCCTTTTTGAACTGACGACACACACCGACGAAATAATGAAGACGCTGATCTCGCAAACAGATCGCGGATTTTTGACAGGGAATCGAAAGGTGTAAAAAGTACACACAATGCACGTAAATGTATAAAATATTCATAGTAGAGTTATAATGTATAGTGATAAAACAGATTCTTACGTAGATTTCGTTTTTTTTTTTTTTTTTTTTTTTAGCTATAAAAATCTGTATTCCGTAGTCGTGATATTGTACAGATTGCGATCTAGCATGAAATCGAAAAATTCCTTATTAGAATTAACTATAATCCGTTTTTGGAAAAATATCCTTCTCCAGCAAAAGAATTTCAGCTCGAAGACTGACACAATATTCCATTCTCCGGAGAGATATTAGATTTTGCACAATAATCAAGAATTTTCTTAATATACAAGGATAATAGAGAGATCATTATTTTGTCCAATCTTTGTAGAATAGATGGGAAAGTAGAACCGTTGAGAGCGTACCGAGGATGAGGAGGAGAATCAAACGAACGATTAACAAATGGCACAGCCATTGATGCCGCGCGATGATCGTAGAAATATTTCGACAAATGCAAAAATTTGTTTAAATCACTCGGAACGAGGATCACACTGCCAAAGTATTCGCGATCGTTATTCACCGGAGGACACGACGACAAAACTATCAAAGCGATGGTTCGGGATAAAATCAGGGATAAACCGGCATGATTTATCGATCTTCCAGCTTCTTTCAACGACGAATTTTTGCTACGTTAATCCCTCAATGATTGCTTAATGAGCGTGTCAACAATGAGGGAAGAAAGATGAGAATGTTAACGAAAAATTGCTTCAGAATTTCACGTTCGTCGTGTTTCTAAAAAGATATTATCTATAGTATCAATCACCGAAACATCTAACTGCGCCCACATCTAATTTTAAATTAATAGCCACTCGTAGTACCGACATCGAAATATCTAATTGCGGTCACGTCTATTTTAATTTACGTATCTATAATAATTGTACGTATTGATGCCATTATTTGAAGATTTATATAATTATCTGTTACGTCCCGAATATACTGCAAAGGGAAATTATTTTGACTTATTCATTCGATGTAAATTAAAGGGGAATTTCAAACTAAAACTAAACTTGCGTAAACTGAAAGGAAAGAACAAAGTAACTTCGAACATAATGCTCGCAATAATGTGAAAAATCAAGATTTCTTTGGAGGGATGTTTTCACCAACCAAAGGAGAAGTTTCACCCCCCAGGAGAGTTTTTCAACAGAAGAAAGAAATTCTTGTGCACTTTTAAATTCTTTTTAATTTTTCTAGTTGCCGAACTTTACTTCTGAACCAAGTTATTTATTTCGGACGGTATCCAATAGTTTTCGTTTAATATGCATCGATCGTCAAGGGGCTAATGACGGTGGTCAATGTCGAATACAATATGATTATATTATATTATATCATATTACATGTTATATCTCCTAGATAGAGTTTTGGTCAAGTGGTTAATATCGATAATATAGCGATTTCGAGAAACCTGGTTAACATTTTCCCCGCGACTATCTACGTTCCCCATCGATGATCACGCGGCGAAACTTTGGCCGCGCGAAAACAACAGGGGGATGGAATCGGCTTTTTGCGGATAAGATCGCTGCTGCAGCGCTTTTCATAGCGTTGGTCTATTTAGCGCTTTCTTCTTCTTTTTTCTTTTTTCTTTTTTTTCTTATTGGACGAATGACGGGAAGAGGGATGAAAGTGCGGCGGATAGCGGATTAGATCCTCCCTATTCAGGAGTGGTTATTCCAATGTCTTTCGAAGCTTTTGTTTATTCGACGGATATCTTGCGCGATTTAGCTTTGACGTTTATTCGTTCCTCGTGCTGCTCGCTTCTCTTACTTCCTTTTTGTCTGAGAATAATCGTGCTTTTCCCGGTTTCGTACTTTATCTCGGCGAATTGAATAATGGATTCGAAAGGAGAGGAACGAGAACGAGATAACTGACGAATCTCACCGCGAAAGAACTGAAATGACGAACAATGCAGGTGTACGTACTATGTATTTTTCAACTTAACTGAACAATGTGTTGAACGATGTAAGAATACATATAATAATAACAATGCTTAATCGAAACGTCAGGAGTTCTTAAGACAACAAATTGTTGGGATTTCTTGACTTTTGATTTTAATAGAAATCATACAGCAAAGTTGAAAAGAAGAAAATTTCAATCGTCGAAAATTTCAAAAAACTTCTTTGATTTACTTTTTTTTTAGAGACGCTCGAATTTTGACAATTTTCGACAATAATTTCCTCCACTCGCTGCATAATGTGAAAGCACCTTTGAAAGAAACGAACTCAAGATTAGTCAAAGTAGAGGCTTCACGCCTTACGACAAAATTAAGTGGATTGTTGACACGATCTATTTTAGAAACATCGACAATTATGTTCTTCACTGTCTATTTATCTATATCAAATTGTTATACTAACTGCTTACGACAACGCGTCAAAGATATATAAAAAATATACAAAAAATCCTCAAGCCTCAGTGTTTTGTTCTTCCACGTTTTCTCTGGAGGAAAATGTATAACTAAATAGTTGCGGTTGATACGTTAGAATATTCAAAAGGAAGATTCATAACTCGGAGCTCCGTAGAAACTGGGTCAAGCAGATTACACGCTCGTACAAACTTTCATTTCTTTTTTTTTTCTATCATGCGTTCAACCTTCTCTAAAACGTTCATCTCGCGCGCAAATATAACCTCGCGAATCCTCTTTTCAAATCGCGAATCCTCTTTTACGTAACGCGTAAAAAATGATGAAACAACCGGTAATCCAATTATACGGACTTTCAACATTAAAAAAACACGTTTGTACTATTCGCAAAATTCCTTTATATGCCTCGGCCGGGATACGCTCCATATCCTAGTCTAATTAAGGACGTAGTCTACGAAAACTATGCCGGAAAACAAAGGCGCTCATTCAATTCGTGACTAAGAGCTGCCATAATTTCGCGCACACTTCCTTAAAAACACGCTCGAAAATTTCATTCGGAAGCGCGCGGGCGATATTGCACCGCTCTACAGTATCGGGCAAAAGTTTTCGGACACGTTTTGTACTGTAACACATGTACGTGTACGAGAACCATACAGCGAGAGCTGACTAACGTGATCATATTGGCCAAGTTTGAAATAAATTCAACAGCCAATTATTCATTGTAAGTCTTAGTAATCGGCTTATTATTTGTTTAAAATAATTATCCATGCTAAATGTATATAATATTTTTTCTACTAAATTTTTTTACTAAATGCTTATTTAGAATATATTTTGTAATGTACATGCACCTTTTTAAACTGATTCCAAACATCAATGTAATCGTGACTCTCAATATTGCACGAGTAAAATTTTGAAATGTTTTGCATAAATCATTGGTGATACTGGAAGTATCTGAACTGTACTGATATATTAGAAAGTATTCAAGTGTTTCACGCAGCAAACGTTTCACTGACGCAAACTTTTTGCCGTTAGTGTATATCGTACTCTCTTGCAACTCTCGCGGCTAAACATTAACAAGTATAATTATTCCGGGCATGAAGATGCGTTTCCTCTTCGTTTATTCCCTCGTTCAAATCCTCTCACGGCCATTGTCCATTTTCCCTTTAGGTTTTTATCAAGCGGCCCGTGCTTTTCTCTATGGTTCGCGGTTAGCATCGCGCGTCCGCGCTTCCACTTACTCGCTTCTCCTTGCTGCTCTTCCTTCGACCTGTTTAAAGTGGACGCTTACGCTAAAAACCGTAACTACCGCTTTAATTACCGGCAGCGAGTCGCGATATTTTACGACACGTTTCAATTCGAACAGCCGCGCGATCATTTTCTGTATTAACAGGCGAAATCGCGCGTGCTCGTTTTCTGTCGAAGCGCAACGATAAAATTGTCGAGACTCTCAAAATAATTTATTCGAAAACAATACAGCTGACCCGACGAGTGTTTTCAATTGGGGAAAAATTCATTAACGTAATCTCTATAATGATTTCTCTCAACGAACTTTTCAATATGTTAAAAGATTCACTTTTAATTAAAAGAAAATAAATATTGTAAATATATGATTATCCTTAGTATTTGTAACAAGATCAAAAATAATTTAAAGAAATATTGAATTTCATATACATCTTCTGATTTTTATATCCCGATAGTAAAAAAGAACTTCGTATTTTGGTTCAGAGGTGGCTAACTGGCGGCCCTTGCCCCTACTTTCACTAACGCTACCTCCACTGCATCGATCTCTCCATTACATTGAAATTTCCTCGCTGTGCACGAGCTTCATTCTCTCTGTTGATTTCCTTTCTAAGCAAGCGGAGAGATATTGTTTTTCAAACTAATCTACGACTGATCCACTCCTCGAAGCTTCAGGTTCCATTCATTTATAATCATGCAATATATATCGTAATATGTATCGATGTGTCCAGAAAGAAATTTGAAGCATGTTCCTTTTCACAATTACACGGTCGCGAGGGAAGAAAGATGTTTGAAAAATCCATGGCGACGCCACGCAGGATGAAATTGAATGAGAAGGAAAAAAAAAAGGAACAGGAACAGGAACGTGACACAGAAACGCCGCGAGGATGGTGGTGGTCGATTACAAAGGCGCGTGCTCGTCAACGATCGCCCGGGTTCAAACGCATTCTGCAAGATGCAAATTCTTTGTTGGTGCACGTAATACATATTTATGGCCCCGCGAGGAAACGTAGAATCGCTGTTTAGCACGCGTCGCTGAACTTTTTTCAATATATACACCGCATCTGCGAAGCACGCGCCACTTAAATGAAATTTGAAACGTGTGTGTCTCGTGATTCCAGCAACGTCTGGTATTTATTTATTTTCTCGCGAAATAGGAGAAATGGTTTCGCGCGTATCTCGTGACTTTTGCATTTCACTGGATCATTAAAACCTGATAGAAACAGAAATTCCAAAATCGAGAGTGATTTTGCTTGTTCACTGTTGAATTAGAATTTTTATCAAGTCGAGCGGATTCTGCGTACACGAAATTTCAGAGATACGCGAATGTTTTGATGCGAGTCGATTAATTTTAAAAGTTTAGCGATTCTAATAATGCAACAGAGGCAAAATAGTTTCGTTTTTACTTCTTATAGATCTGAATTTCATTGAATTAAACGAACCGAATTATCCGAATTTTCGCTGAAATTTGCAGAAATACGTAAATAGAAATACAGGAACATTTGGAACGAGCCGGTTGTCTAAAACGCAATTTAAATACAAAAATGGGGACTATTCGTGCATTATTATCGTTCAATTTATCGTTTTTTCCCTGCATGGACAGTTTATTATTTCGAAATCAATATGCGGTACAAGCTGGGAAATAATGGATCAATTAAAAAAGCGACGCGACGGAAGAACAAATGAAACGTGAATGAACAGCTGCTGAATTGAAAACCAATGTAATTTGTAATACGAATATAATAAAAAAGTAATTACTTATTCATATCAAATTCATATACGGTGTTTCGTAGTTTGCAAATGGCTATTGCCTGTTCCTCTCGATTAATTTGACTAGTCAAACATAATCGTATTTTTCTTGACATCATTAGAACCTGAAATTTCATTTTATCAGCTGAAAGTTATATGAATTTTGCATTTTCGCATAATTTGATCGACTGATTCAACTACTCAAACAAGCATATCTCTCTTAAATTATAACATATTTAAAATTTTATTTTCTTCATTGCAGTATAAAGGAAAAAATAGCATATTAGCACATTTTTCTTTTTATGAGATATTTTCACGCGTATATTTTTGTTTTTACGCGTATATATTTTTTTTTTCATACAATGGTGTAGGAAATTGTATATTGTTTCGATGAAACAATAAATTCTTATAAAAATGTGTTATGTGTGAGACAATTTAAGAAAGTATAACTAAGTTAGATACAAGCAAAATAATTGCTAGACTCAATAGAATATTCGTGATATTACTATAGATCTAAAAATTGAGAAAGAAAAAATAAATATTATTAGAAGAATTGTCCAAATGATTATCCATAAGCGATATTAAATATCAAAGATATATACATAAACGAAATATTAAACACTATTTTGCACATACTAAATGCACATAAAATATATTTTCTAATTAAATCACACGTGTGTAACTAAATACATTACTGAGTGTTCTAGAAGAATATACAACGTTCAAAGATATATTTACAGCGTTATTGCATTATTCTAGTATGTAAAAATATTTCAAAAAAGAAAGGAAGAAGTCAGTAATTTTTTCATTCATCAAATTCTCACATATCTTCGTTGATATTCCGCTTTCAAGACAAAAAAAAAAGAAAAAAAAGATTATCACGATCCCTTGAGATTCAGATTCGCTATCTGCTCAGCTCCGATCGCAAACGATTCGTGAAAATTTCGAATTCGTCGGCAACGCCAGTTGATACGTTAGCCAGACGTGCATTAAATCGTTAAATTGGACGGAACTGTTCGGTAATCGTAGTTCGTTACGTCGTTCGTTGCATTGAAATTAAACGAACGTTTCTTCGTGGGTTTCGAATATTCTTCTTCTTCCCTGCCCTCCCCCCTCCCTTCCCGTGCAGTGTCCTTTTTCCACGAACTTGCGAAAATAAAATCACGAACGATGCCGAAGCTTTAATCGCCGATGAAATTCCGTTCGTCTAACGGGCTAATTTCGTTTCGCTTAACAAAGTCGACCTCGTCGAGCGAGCTTTCTTCCCCCCGCCTCCCTCTACCCCTCTGCTAGCCTGTCTGCCTCGTTCTCCGTCGATGGAGTTCCAGCATTGTTCAAGCGCGTTCGAGGGACCATCGTCCCCGCTTGATTTCCGCGTTCGATTGATTGCGACGCGGGAAAAATACGAGCCGATGCAGAAACGGTAATCCGTCGCGGGGCAAATTAGATACACGAACACCGTTCCCAATCGTTTCGTCTTCCTTTGAATCGCCCTTGGCGCCGCGATAACCATGGAAATGTCGTTACTATAGGATTTGCGAGTAATTGCACCTTTTTTCCTTCCCACGGCCGAGGGGGGGGGCGAGAAAAGAGCAAGCGCTTGTCTCGAAGGTTGAGCGATTTTGACCGGAAAGATTGCCAATGACTTCGTGTCTTCTCGCACGCCGTAATAACAAACGATCGAGCGTGAATTTCAAGTGATAAATACGCGTGAGAGAATATTCGGCAACAGCGATCAAGAGATTTCTTGCGAGTTTTCGTAAGGAAAGATACTTCTTTCTCATTAAAATTTTTTTATTGAGAAAAATGATTTGAAGTGCATCGACACAATGTGTTTAATGTATAATCATTAAAGAACAAAGTGTTATATATCGAGAGTAAAGATATTTCAAAAGATTGTTAATGATTCTTATCGCAAGTAAACCTAGGAAAAGATAGACATTCGTTAAATGTATATGCATGTTTACGTGTCTTCGATTGTTCAAATATTAATGCAGATAAATAAGAATGTTCCATTGATCGCATAAAAATTAATAAATGTGCTCGTTGACAGTGAAATTGTAACCTGAAACACTTATTGTATCGAGAAATTATAGTATATGTAACGAAACATCAAAGTCACAATAAATAAATTTTACTCGAGCGATCAACCGTGTTGATTAACACTAGAACTACCACACCAGTCAAAATGACTGGTTTATACAATTTTGTTTTAAAATTTCTATTTCATGTTACAATTTTTTCCCCGCAACGACTTTTACAGTGATAACTAAAGAAACAATATAATGAATTTTA
This sequence comes from Tetragonula carbonaria, assembly GCA_032399595.1. Taxonomy (NCBI): domain Eukaryota; kingdom Metazoa; phylum Arthropoda; class Insecta; order Hymenoptera; family Apidae; genus Tetragonula; species Tetragonula carbonaria. The sequence continues at coordinate 19,920,530 of JAUCRC010000001.1, read as the reverse complement.
TTTTATTTTTATTTATTAGACATCAAGATAATTTTGGTAGAAATAACTTCGTCTTAACTGTCGGTAGTTCTAGTGTTAAATAGAACGATATATTTGTCACGCAATAATCACGTCCACTCGACAAGAATGAGATCTCTTTTCGAACAGAGGAGTAAAATACATACCACGAGCAAGATCATCGGCTGCGTCTCGAACGATGAAGTCATCGAACGGAGCCACGTGAAATTGCTGGGCACTCGGAAATCGTGGAAAATCCCACGTGGCCGCCCGAGGCAGCATTCCCCTGACAATAAATTCATTATAAAGCCGCTTCTAATTGTCGGCTTGTATCGCCGGGGTCGAAATGAATTCGCCCGGATCCGCCTACGACCGAGCCGCGCCCAGTTAGCAAATTGCAATCTTCCTTCGCGAGGCAAACACGCCACGAGGTATGCTTCTTAACCAGTCTCCCCCTTAATCGTGTGATTTAGTTATGCCAACTAATTAACGGGGGCAACGGGGGTAATTTCGCGATCATTCCCGTTACTTGTCTTAAACCCCTGTTCCGTCTTTTACCGTCCGTCGAGTTCCGTTTGCATCTTACCCTTCTTATCTCGATACTTTCGACAGCGTGAGTACAATGATGCAGAAGTACAAAAATGGAGGACAAGACAGAAATTAGATGAGAATATCGACATTTAGGACAGTTGTAAGATGGATGCTAAGTTACGCTTTTTACGATAATTGTCAAATAACATCTGACGAGTGTGAATCTTATATAACTATAATTATAATATAATCTTATATAAAAATTATATAACTATAATTACGTATATGTATGTGATTATTAAAATGATTAGAAGTAGGAGTCAATCGTAAGATTTCGAAAGATGTATTGAGACAATTTTATTTTGTACATAGTGACTCACGAAGGTATTTGAACGGGTGCTGTGATGCATATATACGTGTCGTGTGAAATTTTTTGAAACTTCATGTCGCATTAACGACGCACGAGTGACGTTTGTTTGCAAATTCGAAAGTGTATGTAAAAGTTTGCAATCTATTGTAAACATGCATTTTATACGGCTCCATAGTTAGTTACTCGAATCGAAACGTATTAACGTAATGAATGTTGTTTCAATATCTTCCATGCCTGCGAAATGTATTTGCATTAAACAATTTGTAATTTTTACGCGCATTACTGAATGTTATTTCCAGCTTCGTCGAATAATTCTTATAATTCTTATAATTATGTCTTGTTGATGTGCTTGTAACATTTTAAATAGTTTGTAAAACGAATGAATTTCACTATGAACACATCGAAGAGTGTTAAGTGTGTTCTTACCACCATCGTATAATTATGATAAATATTATGCAATAATCCGTACGTAGATTTTTCGATCGATCTGTATGTTCTTTCAAACGAACGTACGGAACGTTGTCAATATTTCAAAAATAATCTAAATTAACAAATTAACTAGACAATTAATTCTGAAACTCTTCATTTTCTATTCTGAATATTTGAAATTTCACTATTTTTGTTTGCAGACGTTTTATGCTTCAGTTATAAATTATAACTGACTATATTATGACTGTTTCGTAAGAAACTTCTACACGAAGCGTTCAAATACTTTCGCGAGAGATCATAATTACCAATATTACGTTCTTTGCACTTTTCCTTGCGAACAGTACAGGTTCGCAAAGACGCGATATTTCAAGAAAAATTCTAGAAATTCACGCGACACGAATTGCGGCCGTCTGACAGATAGTAATCACTCCGACAGCGTTGATGTCGCGTAACGGGCCACATATCGGCTTGAATAATTCACGTTTGATTGAGTTTCGTTTTCCCAATGACAGTGGTCCCGTTGGCTCGCGTTCACGCTCGAAAAGTTCATTTTCCCGTTCATCGATTTCCATAGTCCTGGCCAGCAAGCCGGATCTCTACCGACATCAATTTATATCTATCTTCGCGAGAATAGAAACCCACCTGGCGCTTATCGTTCTCTCGCGTAGTCTTGCTGCTTTTAGAGTTTTTTTGTTTTCAAATTTCCATCATGCTCCTCCTTTCTTCTTTCTCTTTCCTTCTCTTTTCTTTCTTTCTTTTCTCGTTCGTCGCCGTGTAGTTCCGTTTCGCTTGAAACGCACGAACGCGGGAAATCGGCCGATCGGGTTTGAACCGGAAACACGGAGCGAAATTGTGCTCAATGTCGCGTAGGTTCGAGATCGTTGATCGATCGTTTCGTCGGCGCTTTAATTTCAGTTATGGCCATGAATCGGTAGTAACAAGCTTCTGTTAAATTCACGCGGCCTACCGAGATCGTTTAATCGATCAAGAACAAAAGTTCTCGAAGTAACAAGCCTTAAGCAGCTCAATTAGCCTTCTTTCCCGATTTTTACGACCCCACCGGCAAGATGCAGGAATTGTTGCAAACACGCGAAGAATATTAATATTCATAACGTGAGAAAAGGCAACCTCGTTAAGGGCCGAGGAATAATTCATTCTAATTAGACTGCGGATTTTTATGCGAATTCGTATTTTCGAAAATGTGATTTGAAGAATGAGAAAACTCGGTAGAAAATTGTTTTATTATACTCCGAATGTTTCAGGGTGTTTTACTCAACAATTATAAATCAAGGTTTAACAATGAGGTGAGTATTAAATAATGTGTGCGAGGAATCTCATATTTTTCATTTAATTTTTCATTCAATTTAAAGTTACTTTACCTACTAAATATTATACTTTGAATATTTTATACACTTTTTCGTATCACATGAATATTGTATAATTTTCTAACACATAGAAACTCGTTTTAGTTGATCAATGTTAAAAATATATAACTTTAAAAATATATGATTTATGATGGGGAAAATAACAGTGAAGAAGATATCAAATGTATCCTTGATCAACTGACTATCAAATCTCAATTACGTAACCAGCTTATGTATAAATTATGAAGTGGATGAGGAACAAATGTACCAACAACATCAGACGATAATTTTAGAGTTCCGGTTCTGAATTTTGAATTGAATTTTCCTAAATTGAGAATTACTAGAAATCCTTGATCAATATATCATTTTATATATATCAATTATATATCAATTTTATATATATATATATATATATATATGATAAACTCGTTTAGACGAACTCCCAGCGAATATTCCACCAAATGTTATTATTACGCGAGTGGGATTACATGTTAATTATTGGAAATTAATTAAGTCACACGATGGTCGACCTGGTTTCGACGAACGTGCCGTCGGACAATAAAGATCACGAGGTTACATTTAAAAACAAAAAAACGAAAAAAATTGCGAACTTTCCGTTGAAAGTCGAGAGCATTGGAAGCGTCGATACGATAAAAATGCGCAAAGCGTGTTGTGCAACGACTGAAATGAAAGAGACGCTCCGAAAAACCGTCTGCTTTTGATTCATCGATTTTGTAACCGAACTTAGTACCAAACGACAGTTTATAACGAGACACGAGCCACTGCAAATTTCCAACTTTGGTCGACGATTCTAAAAATCCAAGTCCAAGTCCAAGCTCGTCGTTGGCAAAACTAACTGTGAATAATTATCTGAAATTGTTTCGATTAAAATTCCAGGAAGAACTTTTGAGAAAACTTTAACAAAAGCTCAACAAAAGTTTATTGTTTTAATTAGTTAACGGTACTATATTCTACAAAAAAAAAAGAATTATTGATTTTCTAAAAATTGTTACGACTTTTTAATGTAAAAGTGGCCGAATCAGCATGATGATCTTTAACTTTAGATTCGCAGTCTCGTCAGTGTACGCTTATATCCGGGAATGTCAATTATCCATTGCTTGATAACAGACATTGATTGATCGTCTCGCAGCAGTTTGGTACCAAATTCAGCCCTCAAAATTAAGGGGACAAAAATCGAGCGAGAAAACGCCTCATTTTCGCTAATTTTAACCTCATCCTTTACGAGGGACTTACGAATTTGTCAGAGTAAGAAAACAGTAAAAACATACAAAGCAACTGAAACGAAAAATGCAACGTCACACAGGAAGGATGGTGTTAGATCCTTAATCTGTTAGTAGGCTAGCAAAATCTATTCGCTTTTTACTCTCAGCGAGCTTATCAACGGACTTGCACTGGCTGAAACACGGTCTGAACATCGCGAGGCTCGCGGCAAAGAGAGGATCGTGCAACGCACTTGACGCGATTGCTGGCGAAAGAAGCTTCCGCGTTGCGAAACAACCCCTTAATGGATCCGAAGATGCCGCCGCTGCGATAAACCACGCTCTCTCTTTCTCTCTCTCTCTCTCTCTCTCAAACCCCCCTTGAGCGTTTGCTCAAAGAAGTAGTCCAGCGGTGCGCTATCGATTCTTTTTACGTATTCACTTTCTTCGCGCTTCTGCCAGAGAATCAGACGTCAGACGAGGGGCCCCGTCTTCTTTCGAGAAAGAAATTGAAGATTGTTCCGCGAGAAAGAACCGAATCGCTAAATTAGATTATCTTCTTCTTGCGAATGGAACGCATGTTTGAAATATTTATGCAGATCTCTCTGGAGAAAGAGATAGAAAGAAAGAGAGAGAGAGAGAGAGAGAGCGTGAACAAAGGTAACCAGATTTAGAACTGGAAAGCTTGATTTGATAGAACGGGCTGGCAATGCTCGCGCGCCGGCTGCGAGATTTATCGATGATTAATTTATCGCTCGCGTTCCTGGTAGAGATCTCCCCGAGGATAAAAATGACGGGCGAGTTGTCGATTAACTTGGATTAATTTACCTTGGTCCTTTCTGGAAAATTGTAAAGTAGATTGAAGTATTATTTGCGGAAATGTCCACGGAGTATCTTCGAGAATAGAAAAGTCGTGAAATGAAAGAAGAGCTAGAGTACAATATCTGTGGATAATAAAATTGTGTATGTGTGTGTGTGTGAGTGAGATAATGTAGGATTATATAAGTATTTTTATTTTATTTTAAGTTTGAAGATACTCTGAAGAATTTCTGACATTACTAAAATCTTCGTGATAATGCTTCGACCTTTCGACTCGGATTTCACGAAACTGTGTCGAAAGGAAATATTAGTTTTTAATGATATTGAAATGTCTATAGAAACAGTATAATAAGAAATTACACAGGTAAAATATCCTACACCAGCTACGTAATATCGCGTTTGGAACGGCAATATATATACCGCAAGTAGACCTTGAGGGATTCGCAATTAATGTAAATGTACGTATAATCCATCGCGCGAACACGAAAGGATCTCTCTTAATAGAATAAAATCTGACGATCGTAGTAGGCGAAAACAACGAAGCTTAATTCGAACCTCACGTACGTATTGCACGTTCACCGAAAGGGAAAAGCTTCTTCTGTTGTGACGGAAACGTAACGGAAACGTGGCAGCGCCACGTGCACGCTCATAAATCGTGCCGAGTCGCGAGACATTGATTTGCACGCGAATACTGAATAATTTATCCGGTCAGTTAACCGAATAATTGCACGTTATTCGACTGCTGCGAAACACTCTGCCGATGAGCTGGGTAATCGCCGTGTTTATGTTTCACTGTTTAGAGTATAATTGTAGGATCAACCAGTGCGGTTCAGCGACAGTGAATTATTAATCGGACACGCGTGCGCGGCTAACATTCGTCCGGTCGAACGTATTAATTATTATCTCGGCAGTAACAATAAAAATGCCGATGAGCTGCAGCGTTGTTCCAATTCTTTCCGCGGAAAAACTGGGGAGAGGGACGAATGGAGCAAAAAAAAAAAAAAAAGAATACATTCATCATTTACCAGAAACGAGTATTGCCTTGCATTTTTTTCTTTTTTCCCCCAGTTTAAATTATTAATACCAAATAATCGGTCGATAGCCGTTTCCAGGAACATAGATTGAAATTTAAATTAGGATTTTAAAATAAACGCTGTCCCGCGTAACAATCGAAATATTTGCACAGTTTCGATATTACAGTGTCTCTTGTATATTGGAAAATAACTCTATCTTTGCTTTTTCGCAATCCGCGATATTAACGTGGCTTTTTGATGTGGCAAAATTGTCTCATTCGCGGTAGAATAAATATAGTGGTATTACCACAGAAGTATGTTATATATGTATGTTAATTATGTATGTGAATATATTAATATATTTGTTATGAATTATAGAAAACATTTCAACATGTCATTAACACTGTGATGAGAGAATTATGATTATGTATGTTAGTCAAGTTTGAAAGCAATCTAGAAATGCACGTACAGTGGCTCGCGAAATATATTTTTATGTGTGTGTTTTGTGTGTTGCGTACATACAAGACATTTTGAATTTTCATCAACACTGTAATGAAGGATGACTACCATGATTCTATTTGTAAAATTTAGAACCATTTACTTCTAAAAATGTAATACAGAAGTTACAAAATATTTATTGCAAACATACATTTAATAAAAAATTGATATGGAGTATTAATAGCCAATTTGAGTATATACTAAATGTTAAATACAATCTCATGATGAATATCGAATATTTATCAGTTTATAGATATTTGATTGTTTAAATACTTTCGCAATCCTTACATTAAATAATCTCTTTGCATTTCAAAATTCGTTTCTCTGTATATTTACAGATAATTTGACGATAATCGGGTTTCGCTGCAATGTCAATAAAATTTCATATAACACGCACGATATATTCATAAAACGTTCGAATAGTTTACACAAGCAACTTTATATCTCTCAGTTACCTCTTATTCCAATGTAATTATAACAATACTTAGTCACAGTAATAACGAAATGTCAAAACGTGTCAAACAATATATAAATACGTAACCTGATAAAAGGTTCGCATAAGCGTTCGAATACTTCTGCGAGCAACTGTGTATCTCGTTTAATTCTTATCTCGAAATGAGAACGTTCTCCGTGAAATCGTCAGAGCAAAATAAGAACCACATGGATTCGTCGAATCAACGACGGGGAGGGCCAAATTCCCCATCGATTTTTATCGACGCCGAGACCATTCGATTCTAATTCCGTTTACGCGAACAACCCCTAAGTAGACCGGGTCTGTGAAAGTTTGATACGCCTATCGCGGTGTAACTTCCAGGCAAAGTGCTATTCCGCCGCCGCCCACGGGGCCTTATCTCCTCCGCTAACTCGAAAAGTTAACAGCTGACGATGTCCCACCGCAGGATACGTACAAATGCTACTTTGCATCCTGAACACTTCGTAACGTAGACAGACGTGGAACACGATAATGACGACGCCGGTGAACATCAACTGGCCAAACCAGATAGCGCCACTGGATTTTAATCAAAACTTCGCCACTAGCCCTGTAAATAGAATGAAACTTCCGCCGATGCAAAATCAAAAAAAAAAAAAAGAAAAAAAAAGAAGAGAGAGAAAACCATGTTGCCAGAATATGATCGAGAGAATTAATTCGAGTGATTTTGGTCACTGGCTTTTAACTTGGACGTTTCACTGTGGCTAAAATTTCGCTGTTTCGTTCATTTATTTAATTTTTTTTTCTTTTTTTTCCAACAGAGGACAGTTCAGACCATTTGTTGCAGACTATGGTTGCAGAAAATTGATATTTTTGGCGATGTTTGATTTTGTCAATTTTCCCCGCAGTGTGCAAACACAGTTACAGCACGGTTTAAATAAGGTGTATAGAGGAATATCGGCTATTAAATCGTTTTGCTCGAATATCACGGTTTTTCGGCGGGGAAAATATTCGATTGTAAAACAATACTCGAGATTCCCCAGAATGGAGGTCAGTGACTAAGTCATTGCGTTTAATTTTAATTCTAGTGTAAACTTTAATAAACTATAATTGGTATGAAAGAATGATGAGAATATAACTTTAATAAACTATAATTAGTATGAAAGAATAATGAGAATATAATATTCATTTCGCTCGTGGATTATCTTAAGAGCACTTATTTGAATAAAGAATAAAGGATACGAAATTTTTAATTGCAAGCTCTTTTTTTCGGTGTTTCCAGCCCGAGATCGGCGTTTTTATTCAAAAAGGTCTGACTGAGGACACGCGGATAGCGTGATCTATCATTCGTACAACAATTCCTAGTTTTAACTTCTTCAATTATTTTTAACGCGTTCCCTTCTGACGCAGTATTGAAACTGTACCTCTCGTATATTATTCCATACGTTACGCGTGACGATTGTTCTTCGATGAAAATCATGAAACAATTATCGTGAAATTATAAAATAATGTATGGCTTGCTAACTAATGTATAGCCTTAATTTTTCTTTTTTCATAAAATGATTACGTTGGAATTATCTTAATGAGAAAGTGAGAATTTTAAGTGACCCACTTTGCGGTGGCACGCAGCTTGAGCTAGAGACCGAAGAATAAAAAATTTTTGATTTCCAGGATTTTTGAAAAGTTAGAAAATAATTTTATTAATTTCTTTTCGTTGCAGAAAATATCGATGGTGGAAAAGTTTTAAATAGCTTCACAAGATTCCTCAAGTTTCTTGTGTAATGAAAATCTTCTTTCAAATATTCCTTCAAGTTCGTTCTTTCGCAAGAAAAAACAAAAAAAGAGAAAAAAAAGAAGAAAGAACAGCAAAAGATTATTCTTTAGTTTACACACTTGGGCCAATTGCTTTAACATTTATCTGCCAGACGGTACTTCTTCTGAAATCATTCGAAGAATCCAATCTAATAGAATGTTATTCAATTTCCCTCTGGAAGTAATCAACGTCTTCCACGGTTCTTCAATTCAATTAACGTGATTAGCAAGCCGAGCGCGGGAACGCTGAACGATTAACGAAATAAAAATTTCATTTCACGGGGCGGATGATCCCGAGCGTCCGGAGAATTTGAAAATCAAAGGAACCGTGATTTAAAAAAAAAAAAGAAAAAAGAAAAAAAAGAGAAAAAAATCAAGAGCTTCGACGAAAATTGAGAAGGAAAAAATCGTCTCAATTATAAGCGTGATAGAGGATGGCTCGAATTAATTTACAGGCTAACACCGAGGCCTGGGCTGCTGGAAATTCCATTAATACGGAGCTGAGTGTCCGGGATTCGAGAGAGAGAGAGAGAAAGAGAGAGAGAAAGACGCGGCTCTTTAAAGTAGACAGGCTTGTCCATTAACCGATGATGAAATATTTACGTCGCCGTCAACGGCAGAGACTAAAGTACACGAAAAGAAATTGCGAATTCTTCGATCGACTGATTATCGAGAAATCGGGCTCGCCAGCTGGATCGTCGGTGACAAACGAACAGCGTTTATACTCCATACTTTCGAGAAACGCTGCAAGCATTCTGAGGTGCTTCCAAAAATTGCACGATTTTATTTGCAAATGAGTCTCCTGCGAATGAGACCTCAATTAATCTCGGTTAGTTCGTTAACTGCTAACCGAATCTTTATTATTCATCGTAGCATACGTAAATTTACCGTAAACTTTCAAAAATTTAATAACATTTTCTTTTTCCACACGTACCGAAACAAATTCTTATATTAGATTTCTCTTTTATCGCATTCTTCACGTTCCTTACAATTTCACTCCGGATTTTATTCGAGGAGTTTCTTCTTCAAAATTCTGATCGGAATATTATTATTATTATTATTATTATCATCATCATCATCATTAAATGAATAATATTTTTAATTCGGAAAGTTTAAAAAGTTTATCACCAAAAAAAAAAAAAAAGGAAAGAGAGAAAGAAATGCTTTAAACTTCGAGAATTTGACTTCTGCTCGCAAGAAAGCGAGCTTTTGTGCAACGCGACGGAGGAAGTCGATTTACTCGCTGTGAAATTAACTGCGCGCAAACTTTGTACGGAATTTCGCGACGTAGTTAAGAAGCGGTCGCCGGAATCGCCGACCACCCCCGCTAATCCTGATTGGCAGTTAACTACGTACGAGTTACCTACCCCCCCGGATGTCTCGGCGTCGTCATCGTATTCGACCAGGGTTTTTGCCGTAGCGTACACAGCGACAAGTTCGACACCTTGCTCAGATGGTGCAAGCCCCATCGAAACTTTCGAGACAACTAAGAATGAAACTTCCGAAACTTGTAGTCAATGGCCTAGGTTAGAGTTCGACCGTGGCGGAATATCCGGCCGATTTCCAATAAGAAAAACGATCTCCTCTCAACTGTGGCACCCGTGCGCTTCAACTTAACCTTGATACGATAAACTTCTCTACTCGTTTATAAATAGAATGCTTGAATATCTTTATAAAATAAGAGAAAATAACTGAGAACGAAATGGATACGATGTTATGGGAATCTTTTATGAATACGCAACATCGAATATTGTTATGATTACATCGGTGAAATTTCGTTAATATTAATAGTGAAATCTGATTACCATGGTTGTGTTTTTTTATCAGGTTTGAGAGAAATATACATAGAATATATACGTGTGTTTATTGCAGAAGTTGGAAAAATATTTAAATAGCCATAATGCGTTGTATCAATGAACATCTTTGTAATACTAGTATACCAGTGTATACTAATTTTTTATTAAATATATGTATCTCATATTTTCTTGTATCAGTATGGTTAATTCAGTTACATTAAACTATATTTCTCTCAGTTTTTCAAATGAAGAACAAATCCTGTATAATTTTCAGGTTGGTTTCACCAATGTAATCATAATAATCGTGTTTCGAAATTTCGAAATGTTTTATACAACGTACGCATAAAATATATAGCACACATGAAATCGTGCATTTCGTCGTTTGATCGATACTCGCAATAAACAATCGTCTTTCATTTTAATAAAATACCAAACAAAAACAAATACCAAACCTACCCGGAAACAGCACCAACATTCCAAATAATTTAACAAGTTAATTTCATCGAAATAAACACGCTCTTTATTCTCGTCAGCGTCGGCGATCTCTGTTTCTCTTTTCTTTTTTTTTTCTCCCCACCAACAACTCCAGTCGAGCAAAAAGGGATTGAAAACGCGAATCGAAGAACGAAGCGTAAACAATTTAGGAATTCATCGCGGAAATTCGACGAGGACAATTTTGGAACGATTTTTCCGAAAGTTGTGCGCGAGAGCCTACAAACGAGCAAAGTAGCTACGTAATAAGGAAATATCGTACGAGCCCATAATTTAGCGAAGCAACTTCGCGAATTTCTCAGTCTGTGCTTCCCCGAACTGGCAAGTCAGACGGTTGTATGAATTGTACACGAATATGTAACATGTGCTATTCAAAAGCAATGTGACTGGAATACGTTCCAAGGGAAATTACCCGTGCCCAATCCCTTTGAATAAATGGCAACGTCGAACCAGAGGGAGGGGGGATGAGTAAACCAAAGGATCGAATAAAACTGTTAACTTTCCTAAATAGAGGTTATTCATTGAACTCTTTAAATCGTCTGACTTTTAAATCGTTTCGAATAACAATTGTACGATATAGAAGAAGGAATTATAAACTAAGTATATGTTAAACGAAAGCGAAAAATTGCATCGATCGAAACCATATAGACAAAAAAATATCGAGGTAAGTTGATGTAGTTTAATAAAATTTGGGGAAAAGAAAAATAGTATGAAACTTCTGTAAAAAGGCAATAAAATTTAAAAAGAAACATGTTAAAAAGTAAAGGAAGAACAAATTAATGTAACCAACAACGATATCTCGGCACTGTAAGAGTTAAAAAGTGTATGATTCCTTAAAACAAAAATTAGATGATCTTAAAATCTCTCAAATTTCTCCATTTAAAAAATTATGGTCTTCTCTAAAAACAACGTACTACTATTCGAGTCTTAATGGACACAACAACACCTCGTATAATAAACCTATACAAAGAAGAAAAATCGGCAGGGTAGAGAACTTCGGAAAATTTCTAGAAAAATATATATCCAACCATAACCGTGCCACCGTCGGAATCCAGAATTAACTACAACTCCCTCGCGAACACAAAACAACTATTGCGACATACCTTGGAAGCTTATAATTTTCCCAGTTGTATCACGACAGATGGGAAGTTCCAGCACTGCGACAAAGAGACATCCGCAAGCGGCGAGCGCAAGATCTAGAGATGTTTCTCAAAATTAACCACGCGCTACACACGCGTACATTCGCCGCCTAAACGCGTGAACCCCCGTGAAAATCGCGAATCAGCACGAAACGTTTGCGATCGATTGAATCAAAATAACGTGACAATTCCATTCTACGCACGATGAATTCTATCTGTCCGACGATTTCACCAGTCGGCGAATCGTCGAGCAACTCGCGCCACAAATCGCGAATTGTAGGACATTGGGACGTCGCGAAGTATTCGAGGGAGAACGTCGGCTAATGACAGGCGATCTTCCGGTTTTCGGGAATTCCAGCGGTGAAAGTTAGACAGTTGGACGCGAGCTTAGTTAACTTCTGGCTACTGGATCATTCTATGGCAGTTTTTTTTTTTTTCATTGTCGATTAATCTTTGTCCATCCCCCGTGTCAACTTGACACATTTCTCTTGTAAAATATTATATTACTTTTCAGTACGTTTATTATACAGATACAGAGACGAGACATCTATTTTAACGCGTGGCATTTTTGACATTTTTTTGATAACAAAATATGTTGCCATTCTTTTCACGACTAGATCCATTACTAGATCTCGAAGACTGAAACTATTTCACCATAAATCTTAAGACCTCCAAAATCTCATTCGTCGTTTGATTATTCAAACTTCAATGAAACGATGTAAATTTTAAGATATTTTGTTGCAAAAGAGAGACTTCGATCTTCGAAATCATAATAGATCTAGGTATCAAAATTTTCCACGAGCCTCAGAAACGTCTGGATTTTTGCAATTTTTGGGGAACAAAAGTATCCCAACAAAATGGATCACATCACACTTTGAAATGTGACCAAGTGTGGATCGTCATGTATGATCTTTTCCGACCGATAATTTTTCAAATCTTCAGTTAACGCTCTTCGTTGACGTTCCTATTTTCACCAAGATCGCCATGCAGGATGACCCAATAGCTGTCGACCACGTCCAGGTCTCCTCGTGATTATGCGATCGTGTAACGAGTCGATGACCAAGCTTTTCATCGGCGAAAGGGAAAAAAAGAGAACCGCCGACTCTCACGTGCTTATTTCTTTCCCGTTGCAAATGAAAATCTCTCGACAGAGAATGTTTTTATTGGTTCGGTGCTTTGCCGCGTTTCCCGCCGCCCTCGCACGTGTATGTGTATATATATATATATATATATATATATATAAAATATATATATAAAATATATTTCGGTCGGAACGATCGGCCGCTCGTATTTTTTCTTTGTCGCTTGACGCACGCTCGGCTTTTTAACGCCGCGCGCACGTTTTAAATTATTTATGGGATACTCTTTCCCCAAACGTGATTCTGTTTTTTTTTCCCTCCACCGACGGATTTTTATTAATTTTCCCCCGGAATCCTTGCCTTCCGCTGGTGTAACATTCTGTCCGACGTCGGTGCGCCGCTTTTTTATGAAAGCTTCTTTCTTTTCGTGTTATTCGGGCTAATGAAAGCGGCGTGCGCGCGCGTGCCATGGGAATGGGATATAGTTCCTTTGGTTTTCACGTTATGCAACCGTGTAATGCACGGAAAATGTTGACGCTACCACTGTGTGCACTGCATCGTAAATAAGGAGCTTCTTTTTATCAGTTTTCTTTTTTTTTTCCCCTCTTTAGCTTCTTCCTTTTTGGAGATCATTAACCATTGTATTTGATGTTTCGTCGTGGATAAATTTAATCCTACGCAGTGAGTCTGTTGGTAGTTGGTAGATACTTTTTCCGTTGCTGTCTTTAATTTTAGAAAATAATTAAAAAAAAAGAAAACTAGATAAGACAGATCTCTGGCAGACCTGAGTCTGTCGATGATTTAGATTTTTTCGTATATTTTTCGTAGCTACGAAACGCAAATTAAAATAATTACTGTAAGACAAAAATATATTCTAAAATAAATAATTCTGAGGCACACTAGAATGATAATCTGATCTCGCGCGATAAATTTTGAAACATTCGTTCAAACAAAATTCGTCGTTGCAACGAGAAGAAAAATACGCACGTATTCTATTTCTTTTTGATCGTGTGTACTATTTTTGGTATACTGTACATTGCTAATAATTCTACATGTCAGTGTCACACGTAATACACTTGATTTTAGCTATGTGCAAGTACTCGTGGACTTTAGTATTGTCCCATTTAGGAGATGTGAAAATAATCTTTGGCAAAGGTCACGCACGGATTAGTACGATGCACAGACGTTATCTCTGAAAAGTTAAATCCTCTGCCGGATTTGATGAAATTTTCGCAAAACATCGGTTAAATTTTTCTTCTCTACCACGTTCGTTGAATTTTCGCTATTATGGTATTTTTACACCGGCACGCGTGGATTATTCGTTCGAAATAGCGTTTTCGATGTGTACTGTAGCGCGTTTTGTAAAACAGACAAACAATTTGCAAATAACTATTTCGTGTAACCAACTAACGAAATATCGAATTCGTAGAAACACTGTGCTGTTGTAGTTGAATCGAATGTAAAAATTAAAAAGAAAAATTCAGAATTGGTTGCTAAATGTTATTATTAACAGGGATCATTAACGAAATAAAATCCTATGCATGTATGTAGATTTAAAGTTATACGTATCTAAATGTAGACTATCATTATTTTCCTCTGTCGTTTATTTTGCTCTTTATGAAATTTACTTCTGTAAACAAAATACTGAATATTGTGAATATTCCATTCTATTATCAATTAAATTAATTTAATAATAACAATTAATTAATTAAAACTCCGTTGCGAATTTTTCAAGTAATGAAATATTCAAACAATCTCACAATCTCTCTTTGCTTGTTCAATTCGTCATCGAAACGATTAATCAGTTCAATGTTCAATTTATTGAACTCAACACGTTCACTGTTCAAGTCTTAATAAGAACGAATATTTTATAATTTCCAAAAAAAATGTGTAAAATTTTTCGAATCATGATTCAACATTAATACGTAATACGAATCAACATAGTGTGTTACAAACGTTCTAAATCTTTCAAGTTTAATTTTTTTGAAGTTTTATGGATCTCGTCCATATCAGCTTTCTTTTTGGGATTTTCTTACCGATTCTCCAAACGATGAAACAATACGAATCTTTGATCAGTCTCTTCATTCAGAGATCCAAATATTATCATTTCATTGCCCGTTTCAATTCACTCTCTGCATTCGAACCCTTTCATCCGAAAGTTCCTTCCGAGAGAATATCGAATCGTCTAATTCGCTCCTTCATATCGAATCTCGCCAATGGTAGCCAAGACTCGCGAGATCCCGAGGTGAACTTTCTTTTCAATTTTTGAGCCATTTCGGGAAATCTGGTGCCCGGTGTATCCCGGAATAAGAGCCTGCTTGGCCCCCCCTCTCTCTCTCTCTCTCTCTCTCTCGCTCCGAGAACCCAGCCGAGAACAAAAGAGGATGTACTCGAAAATTCCTTTACTCGCACAGCCGCGTCGCACCATCGCTTTAAATTCTCGCGCGTGGCACGGAATCGCTTCCTTCGCTTTCCCGGTGGCCCGGGACAGTCGTTACAAAAGTCGGAAATTGTTCGTGACAGCTCGATTCTTTCGAGTACCGTCGCCGTTTCCGGCGATCGTGCTCCAGTTCTCGACGAGGGCTCGGCGAATTTGACCGTGAAGTTATGGATCTTACTGAAATCTGTCATACATATTGTCGAATGGGTTGAGATTTGGCAGACAGAAAGGTGAAAAAACGGCGATTGATTTACAGTCAGTTAAATAAAAAGTTGATTAACTAATTAACTAGACACGGTAAGATTTTTCATTTTATTTCCATTTTTAATTTATATCGTTTCGTTTTACTTCGTTCGAAATCATTATTTCTACGGATAGATAAACATTCGTACTGTTGTTATAATTTTGGCAGGATGAGAGATACCAATATTTTAGAAATGGTCTTATTTTAATTCACTCTTTTTTGCTTTTGCAATATTTGAAATTCTACAATGACGAGAGAAAGAGAGGGAGATATGTAATTTTTTTCACTTTCATTCGATTCTTCTTTTCTATATACTCAATTTTCTTGAATTCAATTGCGCCTCTTTATTGTTCACTCAAGTTTCGTGTAATTTTAAAAGAAATTTCTGAGCATAAGAAATACAACATATATAAAAATATATAATATGTGTCTATTCAAAGCATGAAATTCCTATTTTCAATTCCATTATTCCATATTTCAATAATCCAACATTCGCTACAATATTTAATTTTATCTATTTCATTTTCATCGACGGGATAGATAATATCACAAGTAGACAGTGAATTTTTGTGCAACTTTTGCGCTCTTAAATCTCTCGATCTCTCGAAACCTAGATTGTGATCGCAAAGAAAATCATTTACCCACCTTCTAAATTCATGGAAAAAAAATCGACGAATTGTCCCAGATTTATTAGCGTTCAGAACGACCAAAATCAACGGCAATTGTTACGCGCCTGGAAATGGGAATTTTGACGGTTGTCAATTGACGACTCGTTATTACTGCAACTACGATCGCTAATTCGATCGTTTGTTCGAATAAAACGAGTTAGTTAACCCACATAGCCCGATCCCGAAGTGACTGTATCTAATTAATTAGCTGATCAAGCGTGATAACAGCACTATGAATTCAGGGCTTCGAAAACAGGCGGAACGCGTGCTTTTGTTAGCTATTAAATGAACGTGCCAACGGTTGAATTGTAACGACATCACGCTCGGAAATACGATAATACAGCAGCGCTGAGGATTTTTTTTTTATATTTCTCTTGTGCGTATTGGACTGTATAGAACGAATTAACGAGACGAAATTATTGCATTGCCAAGAGAGCAGTAATTACGCAATTAACTAGGCTAGGTGATCCCCGAGGCTGATTAAAACCATAAATTTAGCCGAGTGTGTGTGTGTTTGTTAAGTCGACACGACTGTTGTATTAGCCCGCGTGCAACATTAACTCGTGCAAATAAATGCACTCTGCTAGTCGGTTTTGGTGAAATTTCGATGAACTTTTCCCCGCGCTTCGTCTTAAATTAATTGAACGAAGTCTTCCGAAGTCGAGTCTCTCCCGAGAATCGAATATTAATCGTGTACTCGCCTAAGGGAATTACTTAAAACTAACAGAAAGCGTAGCTGATCTCAATTGGACATTCGCGAGGTTTACAAAATTATTTCGAATGTCCCTGTGCATTTATTTCGAGTTTCACCAGTATAATTGGATTTCTTAACGTCAGAGTTTTTCCTCCGGAAATTATTTTTTCTTCGCTTCGCGGGAACAAATTGGTCAATAGAATCGGTCATCAATAGAATCGAGTGAAAGCGAAGTGCAGAGAATTAGTTTCTCTTTTCTATACATTCGTTACTTCGCCTCGTCAAAGTTCGATTTTGACTGACCTGTTAAATTTAGCTTAGTTTCGTTTCTCTCTTATTTCTTTCACGGGTTTTTGTGAGAGATCCCTCAATCGATCCCTCCCTCCCTCTCTCTCTCTCTCTCTCTCTCTCTCTTACCATCGCGAGACACTTGAAGCCAGAGAAGAGAGCCACTAATTCCTCGAGATGAGTTCCGTCTCGCGTCCCGCGGACACAATGGCGCGGAATGATATAGTCGCCGAGTCGTAAATGCGACAGAAACGAGATGTGTGCAACGGGGTGAACGATGTGTCTTGGCGACGCGACGGCGTTAACCCTCCGACGATGTGGGTCACGCAGACACAAGAGAGAGGACAGTAATTCTTCCTGCGCTCGTTCCCGGAGACCCACTTCCCGCGAAAACGGGAAGGAGGGAAAGTCGTTTTTCTTCGTTTCGTGAAAGAGCTCCCAAAGCGTTCCACGAAGCGTGCGATCCTGACGTCGATTTCGTGAAACCGAGTGAAGGCTCCGAATGAATTCGGGTCGAAACGTCGAACATTCGACCGCGCTGGCGGGTTTTATCAAGCAGAAGGAGGTTGCGTGCGAACGAACGAACAAACCTGCACTGGCGAGCCACGATTGAATCGTAGAGAGAAACGATCGAACCGCCGGCGAGGAGACACCGTGAATGGATCTTCAGCATTCTGATCGCGATGCACGCTTCGTTCCGCGACACATTGTGGCCACACGGAATACCGACGACGCGGCAAGGCTCCGCGAAATAAGAAATAAGAAACCGGAGTGTTTCATTGAGCGAAAGGAAAAAATAGCGAAAGAAAGGAACGAGGGAAAGAGGGAAGGGAAAACAGCGAAATAAAGTGACGAAGGTTTGCAGGAATTTTTATTTGATACTAGAATTAGAACTTAATGCATATTATTTTGTTAATGAAAGTTAATGAAAGTATAATGAGTATCAATGAAAGCGTAGGAAAAGCGTGTACAGCACAATAAAGGATACAAGCTCGAATTTAGGTGTTTCGTCTGACTACTATCATCCTCATTTACTTCAATATCATTATTCGCAGCGAGAAATGTTCCAATAAAACGAAATAAATGATTTCAACGTGCATATTCTGATGTTGAGGTTATGTTAACTATTCGTGGAAATGCCAAGCTTTTAATAAATCTATGCTTACAATGTATACGTTCTCAGACATATTTTTAATTGGATCAATATAATTATGACTCGTATATTCGTATTCGTGCATTCGTCGATTTGTACACATTTCAATAAATGTTGCATTTCAATAAATGATCAGCCCGAGACATATCTATAAAAAAAAAATAAATCATTGCATTTTATTATGATACTTTATCGCGTTTAATAATAATTCTCTGGTTAACAATAACTAGGAGATTAAATTATACTCGGAGAAATTGACTTTAGATTCTACGTTGATCTAGCAGTATTTTACTCCTCCCGGGTACAAGCTCTCGAAATTTAGGCCCTTAACTTTTAACATCCAATATATATATATATATTTACATATTTTTGCACGTATTGCCATTTTCAATTCTGATTGGCCACGCAGCACACATTTTCAACGAGAATTTCCGCTGCTCTGCAATTCGCTGAAAAAACCAATGACAACAATTAATTTTATTAAAAGTCACTTTTGCACCCGTTTCTATTTAATTCAACCGGCGATCATTTAATCTCCTTTATCGCCGTGCGCGTTCGCTGTAAAATGAAAAAAAAGAGAGAAAAAAAAACACGTGATCGTTGATAATCCATCCATTTTACGTAACGTTAATGGCTGGTGATTCCGATGAAAATGAAATATACGCATTTCCAAATCAATCTCGTGGCAATAAGTTGCCGTGTTCTACACTCGCCTCTATATCCCATTCGCTATCTTAATTCAATTTAATTCGCCATGAATTTCCCAATGTAACAACCCTGAAATTACTTATCGAATTACTCCGGCGCTCGTAATTTTTAATTATGAAAACGATTTGCAAAAGCGGAAAACTGTACATTTCGGACATGAATATTTCAACAAACTATTGAAACGATCTGTCAAATAAATTACCGTGCCTCGCGCAGGTTCTGTTTAAAAATAATACTGCAATCCAATAGTGATTTGTATAATTGCTCGAACGTGGATGGATAGACATTACAAGTAGATAGAAACTGTTTAATGATTGTCTTAAAATCAATTTTTATTGTGTAAATAATGTAATATTATACAGAAATCGTGTCATGTGTATTTCTCACAATCTACGATAAACTGCCAATTGTTTGAAATTGTTTTGAAGTAACAACGTGAAAGGTGCAGGATTTTCTTTTCGATTTTCAAAAAAGCAGAGCTCTTTAGGCGATGGCGTGCAACAATTCGTTATTAAAACATGGAGTTTTCCACGCAAAAGGGCCGGCTGATTGCAAAGACCCGACCCTCGTTGAAGATCCGCGTTCCGTTACGAACGAGGGCTATTCTTTTCATGGATCGATCTGGTCTCGCGTTCACGTAAGGAAAGAGTCTTCCAACCAGTATATTCCACCGTTTTATCCTCGTGTAGCAAACGTGAGTGTCTTGACGAACGATAGCCATGAAACTAAATTTTTATAATAGTGACCAAAAGAGTAGAATGTTGAACAAAATAATATATAAAAATGAAAATGATTTACTTATTACAGACAATACAATTTTTCGAATTTCATACTTCAATACAATTGGTATATTAGCATTTTGCAGACTCTTTTAATTCTCAAGTAAACGGTATGTTATATAATTTATTATTAAAGTCCTAAAGAAAATGTAGGAATCAATTAAATTTATTTAACTTTAACTTAATCCTACATTGTTACAGTCGCCAGTTCAATAATACCAATTGAGTATTGTACCTATCCAAGATTTTTCAGCGCGCATGTGTGTACGTGTTAAATTCCAAAATCAAACTAATTCGAATTATATCCGAATTAATATTAAACGCCAAGGCACGAGTAATTTAATTTTATATTCTAGTCCGAAGCTCCTAGCTCAAATCCTTGAAATTTTCCTCGGCCTTAAGAAATGTTCTAACGATAGAGCGCGATCAGACCGGAAGCGACCCGAAAGGGGTATTAAATCGAGCAACTTTATCGCAACGATAACTCACCGAAGGCGTCAAACGAGAGTGCGTTTTTCAAAGGATTTAGCAGCAAGATCCCGTGTACGATCGGTTTATCCGAACCGACGAGCACCGACGGAAGAAACGTGGATTTCGAATCGAGTACGGCCATCAAGCCGTACTCCGTGCGACCTATCGATTAATTCGCGCGGTCGACTCGCGAAGGACCCACGGCTAAAACGATTACTCGGATTCGAGCGGTGCTCATCATCAATTTCCTATAAAAAGCGGAACGCGCGAGCTGGCAAGGGGCTCGGAGCGTTTCAGCCTGCCTGCTGTGCACCGGCACGAAACGAGCTGGTAATCGAAATTCCAGCGCCGATAATCCGTCGGACCAAAAAATATCGATTAAAGCGACGTGAAGCGGCGATCGGACGGAAAACAATATTTTTCATACGTGACTTCAAATTTAATCGCGAAGAAACGAGCGAGCGCAGCCTCGCGAAACGACGATGCCTTGATAAAATCGTCCCCGTTTATTGGCTCGTTTCGCGAGATCTATAAACCACGAGCGTGCAACGAGTACCTTATTGAGCTGTGGCGTAGAAGACCGCCACGAGGGAATAGAGTGATTAACGAGCTGCGATGAATTTCTCGCCGAAATGGGTTTTTCTTTTCTTTTTTTTTTTTTTTTTTTATTCCGTGCGACTGCAAGAAGAACGAACTTCGGATGATTTGCGAAATTCTGTTGATATTTTTCTACGGTGATTTTGTTTACATAAAATGTGCGAATCGTTGCTGTCGTGCAGAAAACTGCACGAAGGAACAGCGTGAATCCGAATTTTTCTGTGATAAAATGGACTTTCATATCGGGAAATTGTGAAACAGATGGACTTCGGCTGATTTGAAATCTTGTTAACTTTTCTATTGTGATTTCTTTGTAGATGTGTAATTTTACGATTACTTTGAATCCTTTTAAAAATGGGTGAAATTTACGAAGTTAATATATTATAAAAAATTCTCATAAAGAAAGAAAGCGATGAATTTTTGTGCCAAATAGATCTTCATCTCGTGTGATGTGACAAGAAGATGAACCTCATAAATCGAAATTTTATTAATTCTGTTTTAATTTAGTTAGTATTCTATATAATTTATATGCAAAGATTATATAAAGTTAATATATTTAAATGTTTAGTGCCATGCTAAATATTAGTATGGTATACAATTTAAAGGGACAATAGTCAGGTAGTTTTGCAAATAATCTCTACTTTCTTGTAAGTTAATCTCTTTTTTAGAGCGTGAATTAGGAAATTAGAAATTCATATTGCTACGATTTGAAAATTTAGTTTGTCAAAAGAAAAATAAGAAATAGCTAGACTAGCTAATAATGTCGCGTGTAACATTTAGGTTTGATGATTAAATAAAATAAAAAAAACAAATATATATATATATATATTCATAAAATTTTCAATGCTTTCAATATTATATAATATATAAATATAAATGTACTACAAATTATTCCCACCGTTTTATTTTTTAACAAAGTATATTGATCAGATGTATGCATGGACAATACTATGATCAAGATATAAAGCAGTTTTCGAGTCGACGTATCAATCAGTAAGGCAACAAAAGTTTTGTGAGATTGAGAAAATTGAAAAGAAAGAAGCAAGTCGGAACAAACTTTCTCTACTCTACTTCGAAAAACTTAATTTCAAAACTTATGTAGGTTAAGAACATCTTATTTCTTTGGATGAGTACTATGAGCTTTTAAAGTCTTAAAGTTCCATTCTATCTGTAATGGCGATGATGACCTTTGAATGAAATTTCTTCTTAATTCTAATTTGACACTTAATTTTCCAACGCTGTAGTAGATTGCATTAATCTTCTATCGTTTTCCTCAGACATTTTTATCATTGTAGATTCATCGTTGTTAAATATTTTCTTTCCTGTACAAATTTCATCTTTTAATATTTACGAGTATAAATAGATGCTTCCTAGAATTCAGTATGTTATATATTATACATAACTAGTTCCAACACGTATATTACATATTACTAATTCTAAACTGTTGTAATTATCATTAATTCTAAATTGTTATTACTATTTAAGGATTCGAGACTCGAACGATCCTTCGTCAAATATGCAAATAGAAACTTACATTATTTTCCCTATTCTTTGTACTTTCATTTCTCTTACGTAAATTTCATACTCTAATTAACAATTAGTGTCAAACCAATCAAATCTTCTTTCTGATCAAAAATAGGCTTCTGTTACGATGTATCTGAGATATTAACTAAGTCTCAAATGAAGTCTTAAATAAAAACACATAAGTCTGATAACAAATCGTGGATCATCCAATTCATTCCATCTTTTTTTGTTTCCGTTATATCTTGCAACGGTACCCCGTACCGATCAATCGAACATGAACCAAGAACGAAAAAGGCGTTTTTAATGGGCAACGTCACACGAGCAAAAGATAAACAGCTAACAGCTCGGAAGAATTCAACGGTTCCTTGTAACCTCGAGCTAATCGTTCGATTGCTTGGAACTCTCGACGGACCTCGAGGATGTCGGTCGATCAGATCGATCCACGAACGTGTCTCACGTGTTGGTGTTCGATCCATGGCTGACCAGTCGCGAAAGGAGATAGAACACGGAAAAGGCGAGACGGGACGACGATTCCACGAGCGAAAGATTCATAGCCGTTGGACGATCGATCGATCTCGGAGGACGCGTTGCATCCACGGTGTATCAGAGAGGCAAGAATGCGGCACAATGCGCGGCAACCGGTTCCCCATCGAGCTCCCTAATGGAATCAACAGATAACGAGGCATACTTGGAACAGCGATTAGGTGAACGTCGCCGAGCATTGATGAATTTCGTAACGATCGGTCGTTGCTGATCGGCCACGTACATACGTCGGCATGTTTCGACCATTCGGGAATGAAATATGGGCGATAGGTGGAGAGTAGGACGTTAGGATTGTAACATGAACGTTATTTGAATCGAAAAAAAAAAATGAATTTTGGAAAATGAATATCATAACTTAAGTATTATCTTGTTCTGCTCGATGTTGTCTTGAAGTAACCCTACACTTGAACAAACAAATTCGTTCAATTTGTTAAAAATAAGTATTTCTTTCAATGAACGATCTTTTGATTTTTTCCATTTTCGTTCCAAGCTTTGCTAATTTGTGGAATTCCGGATTTTTAACAGACTTCGTTCGAGCATACATCCAAATTCTTATTAAAAACTTCTGATTAAAAATTTTAATATTTCTGAAAATAATATTCATCAAATTATGGTTCGATCATCCTTTTTGACCAATTTCGATCATCGTGAAACAAACTTACAGTTATTACAATTGAAAACCTAAATAATAGAACACTCATATGTATGTTTCTTTTCACGCACGATATTACTCGAAAACCAAATCACGCTCGAAAAAAAATCGATAACGAAGCAAACGCTTGAAAGATTAAAGAGTTTATCACGAAGTGAGGAGAATGAGTTCTCTCAAGAACTACGTGGCACCTCCTTCAAAATTTCGAAGTAGGACGCATTCTCGACTTCCAATGACTTCCTCTACCGAGCGATAATTCCCAACTAACGCGAGAGTCAGCCGTTCAACCACCACGAAAATTTCCAGCACGGTCGAATCGGTTGCAGACGAGAGCGCCCCAAGTAGATCTAGATACGCTCGGTCAGCCTCAACCGCGACGCTTCGCTTGAAAAAAGGCACACACCTTTGATTAATGTATCAAAGAAAATAAAACGAGGGAGGCAAAACATTTTCACTTCAAAGGCTCCGTCATTTTTTTTATGCAATTAAACGCAACTGGAATCAAACCGGCAACGATTGCACACGAGCATCGCACGATGCTGGAAGGAAGGAAGGTAACCTCACACAGGAGGTTACTTTGTCGACTCGACCCACGCTTGCGGGGAAAATTTTCCGCTGTACCGGAGTATAACGTGACCCGATCCCTCTCTCTCTCTCTCTCTCCTTTCGTTTTCTTCTCATCGATGTTTCTTTCTCCCTTTCTTCTTCCCAGAATTTTTTCCTCGACGATGGGAGAGAAGATTCTTCGTGCAGGAAGGAAAGTCCCCCTAGTTACGCGAGAATACTCTCGAGACTTTAATGAATTCCGATGGGAGGGATAAAGAGGGTGGGTAAGAGTGGAAGGATAAAAATGGTAATTACGATATAAAGGAGCCTCCCGGATAAGAATACCGGCGTAGAAGAACACAAGGGGCGGGAGAGGCAACGAAGGGGCTGGAAAGGAGTGAGAGACCAGAATGGGAGGAGAAGATGGTAAGAAGAGACCGAGCGTCGAGAACCGCCAACTTATGAACAATTCGCAGACATTCGTGGAAAAAGGAAGAGAAGAGAAGAGAAGAAAAAAGAAGAAGAAAAAGAAGAACAAGAAGAACAAGAAGAAGAAGAAGCGCGACTCTAGAATGCAAGAAAGAAGAACGACTGAAGGGGATAAAAATGGACAAGAAAGTCTCGAGTTTGAGAACTGGCTGTACCGAGGACGACGGCCTGACACTTTATTAAAGATTGCTCACTACTTCGACTGTTTTACTCGTCAAGGCGGTTGAACAATCGAACAGTTGGTCACACCTTTCAAATCTACCCTTGTTTCGTAGATTACATCTACGCGAAGGTTTAATATCCAATATTTGCGTTATTGGTGAAAAGTTTGGAATTGTTACGTGGTCCGCGAAGTTTACGAATTTGACGTAACGAAATTTACATGTTCCGCGTTGTTAATTAATAAAAAAATCGCGAGGAGAATTTATGCTAATTTGTGTAAATTTATCACAAGCAGTTCTCTGCAATGCAATGCGAAGAAAATCAAAATAAATGAAGAAAGGGAAATTTTTATTCATTACCACGTGCAATTTGTTATTTAAAAAAAACCGTCGGACAGAAAAACAACGTTTCTTGATGTTCACACATTCAACGAGGTGTGTCACAAAAGATTAACAAGGATCAAGTAACGATATATCTTAATATTATAAATATTATATTTTCTTCAAATCCAGATAAAAACAGCACGATGAAAGATATTAAACGAATCCTTCCTTTCATAACCTTAATGTTAAGAAACAGAATTTAGCAACAAGAGTTGGTTGAAAAGAATTGCAAATGAAACGCCGTGTTAACTCTACGTTATTCCTCGATGAATATTAACCCGTTAAAAAGCTTTCTCCAATATTCTTATCAAGCAAATTGCAATGTTCTTTGAAATTAAAGAAAAATAATTTACATTATTTTCGAAATTAATTCCAAATTAATTAGAAAGTTACAAATTCGTTGTAAGGAGTAACTGAAAAATATTTCACCAGCAACGTAAAACAATTATGAGGAAATTTACGACGATCATAAACGATGGAAAGGTACGAATAAAATTACTATAATCCAAGAATAATAAGAGTAGATTTCTATTAGGAAAAGGATGTTCGCCGCTACTATTTTAATCTGTTTTAATCGGTTTTCGAATAGTAAGAACGTTTTCATGAATTAGTTAATCCAAGAAATGGCGAGGTGTATAAGACGGAAGTTAACTCATGCCAGAGAGAGAGAGAGAGAGAGAGAGAGAGAGAAAGAGAGAGAAATAGAGAGAGCACCGGTAATCTAATTTTTCAGGAATCCTCTTAAGAGCAACGGGTATAAATCTTAAGGCGCTTTGGTCGCCATTAAACGACCAACTCTTAAAAATTGAGTTTCGAATGGCAAACCGTTCGTTTAATCGACGAATTAATCGAAGTACGCCAAACATTATAAATAAATGAAACGAAAAAAGGATGGATCGGCGAGATATTTGAAAAAAGCACGAATTTATAATCACACAGCCTATTATGTTTGTTATAAATATTTATAAGCGATCGTGTATGAAAGAAAAAATTCTCAACTTCAAAATGATGATATAAACGATAGATCTGCAAAGATATGAATGTTGATTGAGAAAAAAGGATTTGAAAAATTAATTTCGACATTTCATACTGTAATAATTTATTTTTATCTCTTACAATTAGAAAGTATGTCAATTTTGTTTTAATATCTATCCACGAACTATTTCTGTGAATTGTTCCACTTTCCATCTGTTAAAGCGACTAAAATTTATTTCTTCTTCAATTCTATTCATTTTTTGATTAAAAATTTTACTATACTTCATTTGTGACAATATTTAAAAATGATATTCCTAAAAGAAGAAACCATTATATATCTAAATTGAAAAATTTACATTTTTTTCTTAGCAATTAACTTAAAATCAAATATTAGTTGATAATATGACTTGATAATGACTTGTGTAATCTATATATAGTTCGTATTGTTACGCAGTTTTCAATTGTTTTCAATATTTTATTATGCGCATAATATGGACAGTTCTATACTCAACGAATATAAATTCGGAAATACAGGAATATGCAATAATACATGCGTGAAAAACTTTTAGCGAAAAGATAACATAAAATGATCAAAATAACAAACCGCATTTTTTTCTCAATAATTTCAAAAATGAAAAACTGCAAAAACAAATGGATTCGAACGGGAAAAGGAAAGGTGTGCAGATGTTTCACAAGTGTGGGGAAACTTCGCTCGTTTGATTTCTATAAAATATTGGACAGACAGATTTCTATTATAAATACAAATCTGTACGAATTTCTTCTTATATATATATATATATATATATATATATATATATATATATATATATATATAAGATTCTTTTCGACGTATACAAAATGATGTGCAAGCCTACAACTCATCTTCTTTCGAGTCAACAACTCAAATCTTTTCCCTTCTTACCCACGAATAACGAAAAATGCCCCTCCTAACGCGGTATAATTCGTTTCGTGCTCGAAGGTAATTACCCGAGATCATTCTACTTCAGATTATGTCGAAAATACGTATAGCGCGCGGTAGCAAGTAGTATAGTGGGTATATTCGCGGCAAAATGGCAACGAAGCTTGCTCTTAAGGAAGTGCAGTGAATTCGGCGCGGCAGGGCCGAAACGAGAAGAGGATGATGGAAAATTATTTACGATAATCGCGTCGAAGGCAAGAAATCATCGACGCGGGGATAACGCCGTAACCGACGTTAGCTCGACTTCCTGAAATCGAAAGAGCTGTTCTCTCTCTCTCTCCGCGAGCACGGCATCCATGGCATCCGTGCTCGCCGAGTTTTCCAATACGGTTTCTAACGAATTTAGTATTTTCACGCGGCAAGCTACGGCACGAAAATCGATTTTCACCGTGTCATGCCGCGCCAGTGGCCGAAAATTTCTCTCTCTCTCTCTCACCGATACGCGAGATACGCCGAAACCGACGGAGCCAAGCTGAAATCGTGCCATTTAAATTTTCGCTGCCTGTAATGCCGGCCGACAGATACGAAAACGTACGATTTGAAATTCCGAGCGCGGCGCTCCTATATCTAACAAGTCGATTGAACGCAGTTCGTTCGGTTCCGACGATACTATTTGCGTACATGCAGCCGCGCGAAAATGGCCCGACACTTGTTACATATCGCCGTTCCCGAATGTGTTAAGCGTAATCGAATTCTAATTCCACGTAGTTACTTCGAAGCGTCATAAATTCCGCCGAGTTTTACCCGTCGTTGTAAATAAATACACTGTCACGACGATTATTTTGTTTTAGTATTAGAACACTAGTTGCAAGTGTCTCAGAACGGATGTAATGTCCCTTGACATTTAGAAATGTCTCTTTGAGATCGTTTGATCTCAAATTAGACGAAGCAAAACATCGCTCGATCTTCATCAAATTCAAAAATTTGAACGATTTTAAACATTTTGACACATGTATGCACAAGTGCAGCTCTCGAAATCTATTTGAGAAACAAATTTCGAGCAGAAATTGAATTTCTCGAAACGTTCGTAAAATTATAGAATCTAGGTGAAAGATCTATGGAAAGATGAATATAGAAAATTCATAACAACTCTAATACAAAAAGAATTCAACAGAATTGATTAAAAATTGAATTACTAATTCAAGTAAATTTTAGCTTTTAGCTTTCAGTTGAAATTCTATAATCCTTGGTCATGAGAAATCTCGGATAAAACAAAATGAAATCGAACGTCCTAAATTTCGATAATCTAACGCGTATATCGACGATCTAATTCGAACTTTGTCCGACAATCATCGAAATATTTGCTGAAAATGTCTTTCCACGAACCCTCTATCAAGCAGTCCAAACAGCTGCCCTGCAGGCAGCTACACGATTAATTATGGCCGGTGGAAGGGTTGAAAGCTTCGAGTGAAAAATCCAGCCGGAGGGCAACGGGGGAAGAGCTTGGACTTCAAAGTGGGCGATGAAATCGAATCTGACTGCGCGATACGGGCTGCTGCGCTCGCTGTGAGGGATACGATGACAGCGCGCACCCTTTAAGGCAATTACCAGAGAAAGAGAGAGAGAGAGAGAGAGAGAGAGAGAGAGAGATCATCCCTTCGGTGTGTCGTAGCTTTCTGACGGGACAAACAAGACGCTGCTCGAAAGTTAATCTAATTCGTCTTAATAAGCGTGGCAAACGAAGCGCAAACTCGAGCAAGAACAGCGAACGAGGCACGAGGCGATACAAAAACTGTCAATCTTTCTATAGTTACGTTCGCACGCACGTTGAAAAATGGACCAACTCCATGAAGCTTTGAAAATTTAAAATATTTATATATTCGTAGGTGATTAATATTTCCGAAGAAAAAGTAGCAGAATCCAGTAGTGAGATTATCGTATTTTTTTTTTTTAGATGATTATTAGAATACAGATTTAAATTAAAAAAAGAAATGGGTAGAAATGGACAACTTATATTTTTATCCTTCATACTGTTTATCGTATTTTAATTTACATTTAAAAAAAAAAAATCGACATCGAAGTTATTTTTAGATATGTATGAAGAACACAGGTGTGTTCATATTTCCTGTGTCGATTTTTTTCCAATTTCAATCGTATATTTTACTAATGTATTTTGGCTAGAAAAAGTCGCCTCACTTCAGACCGCCGTGCGACGCGAAGGAAGAAAGAGGAGCAGAATGAAGCGGGTTGCGAGTCGAGTTCCGGCCGGAGGAACGATTAAGATGCATCGGCTTGTAATGATACAGGCAGCCGGCGGTTTTCAGACCACGCTACTTAATTACCGTTTAATGAAAACGCTGCGCGAAATGAAATCCTTATCGGATCGAGCCGGCTCTCCTAACGGGTGATAGTGGTGGCATGAGTAGCAACACGGGTCGTCGAGAGCCCCGGGCCTACTGAAACTTGTATAGCCGAGCAGAGTGGGAATTGTCGCTCGTTTTCGAAATTTCTATCTGGCGAGTGTTTTTTAAGGGATCCTGAAGGATTTAGAGGGCTCGGGTTAAGGTGAAAGTTCAAGCAGAGCTTTGTTATACGATACCTAAAGCGAAGCCTAACGCGTTGTTTGCATCAAGTACTGTTAGCAGCCAAGATTGTGTCTCAAGGCTTGATTCGTCCACTATTTTATTTTCATTTGTATGACTTTCTTAATAACTTACGATTCTTTTCTTACTATTTTTACTATTTCTTCTTTAGGTATTTATCGTGATATTCTGTTTAAAAAGCAGCAATCGTAACTAGGTGAAGTTGTGTTGATTTCAAGTTTAAATTCCTCCTCGATATACTCAATTCGTCCAACTTTCTCAATTTTTGTTTACTCTTTTTTTTTTTTCATTCACAGTCGATTATTTGCATTTAACACGTTCTTGTTGAAGAAGATAATTATCTCAGACTGTTGCAAATTTTAATTTTCTACATTTAATTCAGTTGTTTCCTTTCGTTCTTTTAATTCAACAACAACAGTTATACCAATATACGACGATCATTTGTTTAAAAATGCTGACACTGTTGAAAGAAAAACGAAAAGTGCAACGAAGTGTTTCACCGCATTCTTAAAAGAGAGAGAGAGAGTAAAATTCGAAGAGAGAACATTTCGATTGTGCTCTAAATTCGTGAAAACAATATGGTCTTAAGCTTGAAGCTTGAAGTCCAAAGTGGTTCTCTTACTCTGTCTTCGTTAGTATAGAACGCAGATCGACGCGATATTACAACAAATCAGTTGAGAAGTGATTCTCCGCTCCATATCGTGGAGACATTTCTCCTGTTATATCGAGTTCGAGGAAATTCCAGTTGTGAATTTGCGGACCGAGGGATATTTGATCAGCCGGTGTTCAGCGGTTCGTGAATACCGTACGCGAGATATCTTGGTGATAAAAATCGGACCACCGCGGATTAAAAAATGAAAAAAAGAAAAAATTCAAACCATTGAACGTCTGCACACGAGCCAAACGGTGGAAGGGGTCAAATATTTTTCGATTTCCGCTCAGCCGCAAACTTTCATTCGCGAATGGAAGATTGCGTCTGGGTCGAGTACTCTTTTGAATCGAGCCGAATGCAAAATATCGAGTATCACAGTTTTCAAAAGGCTAGTGTAATACCAACCTCACACGACCTGTCATCAGTATAAAGAAAGCAACGAGAGGAATCCTTTATGAATGCATCACACGTGTTACGGAACATTTTGAAATTTTATTAACACTATAGCCTGATTGTTACGATCATATCGGTCAAGTTTGGGACAAATAGAGAATGCAAGATATTTAATGCAAAAGCTGATTAAAATAATCAAATATCCATTGTATTAATAAATGTTAGTATTGGTGGGATTGTATTCAATACTTATGAATGTGTGTTAATTTTTAATTCCAAATATATGTTTGCAATAAATACTTTGTAGCTTTTGTACTAATATTTTGTATACATTTTTAGACTGGTGTCAAATTTCACCAATATGATCGTGGTGCAATGTTAATAAAATTTTAGAATGTCTTACACGTAATATGTAATACACGAAGCATACGCGCGAAAGTTCACATACGTATAAGAATCTCAATTTCAATTTCGAGAGATCCTTTCCGCACCGATTGCAGGCATTGTAATAAATAAAATTGCAAATGATTAAATTAAAAGTATCCTACGAGTATAGTGTACACACAAGTATAGTGAACGCTTTTTCGAATTTTCACTTGAAAGTCGTCAATCTTCAGGAAAAAAAAAATATATATATTTCCTCGTACGCTGCTGCACAACTACTGTACTTTCGTGAAATAGTGTGCTTTCGCGAATCGGCTTAGCCAGAGACGAGTAAGTAAAATGTTAATCGTCGCGAGGATCGCCAGCACTCGCTCACGAACGTGTCAGTCGAGCTGTATCCATTCGAGCGTCACTTGCTGCCCGGAAAAAGGAGAAAAAAAAGGAGCAAGAAGGAAAAGAAAACGAAGGAGAAGGAAGAAATACGAAAGCACGAAGGAATTCTGCTTTCTCCGCGGAGGGGGGGGAGGGAGCTGTAGCATCATCGTCCTTCCTCGATATCCAACGCTTCCAGCAGAATAGAATAAGAATAAAATAAAAGCGGCCGAGTCGAGACGCAGGCAATGAGCTTCGAGAGTGTGCTCAGGAAACCCAGTGAAGAAGCGGAGCGAGGGAAAACAAAAGAGAGAAAGAGAGAACGAAGAATCAGAGAGAGAGAGAGAGAGAGAGAGGAAAAAAGAGGCAACAGGAAGACGAGAGAAAGGATTCCTATTCAGGGAAGAGGATCCACTTTCGATCGTTGCACGCAAATCGAAATGGTAAGAACGCGGCCGCTTTTGAATGCCATGCGTGCAATTGCCATAAAAATGGCCCGCAATAAAATTGCTAATCCCGTGATAAACACGTCCGATACTAAGCCTACGGTTTCTCTCTCTCTCTCACTCTCTGCCGATCTGTCCGCCGGCTTTTTATGCCGCGCCGGCATTCAGATCCCGCGCGTATTTCCGTTTGATAAATCGATCGTATTATTCGTCGGGAAATACGCGACGTTCGGTATACCATCGACTGGATGGTTGTATGCAAATTGCTGTAAATATAAAGAACTACTCGTTGGGAATTCACGGGCACTCGGTGTAGTTTACTTCCGGCTGATAATACGATATTCGTTATTAGAAGTCACCGCGCTGAAACTTAGGTCGTACAAGTCAGCGTAAGGTAATTACGAGTACGTAGAATAGTTTGACTTTATCTTTGCCGTGCTGGGTAATGCTTTCCGTGTTACATCTTTAGAGCTTTCCATTTGTGAAACTAAAAAAAAAAAAGGTGAAAATAAAGGTGAAATTGGAATGAAGCAGGAAATTATTCGAAGAATTGCTCGAAGTTCGATGTGCGAAGTACAGTGGCTTTTAGTGACGTTCGAATATCGTAGAACACCTTTTCTTTCTAATATCAATTGAAATTATCTCCAATTTATCATAAAAATATTAATTAATTATTAATTATTAATTAATTATTAATTAATTATTAAATATTCTTTCGATTGTAAAATAATAAATACGAATATTGATAGTATAAAATAATAAATAAATAACGGCGCAAAATAATAAGTTTACAAGAAAAATATTCTTCAAGTTAACTCAGGAGACGGATCGTGGTTTAACACATTTAACATAAAAATATAGTCACGGTACGTGTGTCAACTGACCGCGTGGCAGAAAAATCATGTTAAAATCATATTAAAATCATATTAAAACATTTATTTTCAATAATACGCTTCATTAACGTTGATTCTATTATAAATGAAAATACAATAATTCTACTACAAGTGGATACGTTATTGAGGATAATTTTTCAAAAATACACCAATCTCGAATGTGCCAAGCTGTCAGCTGGATACTCTCGACTGATGGAAGGAACGCACGGAGTTATTCAGGTCGAAGGAGGTAAGAAAAGCTGTCGTGTCGGGACCACGATGCATGGTTCACGAAAAGGCCAGCAAGATTGCCCTGGATTCTTCAGTCCAGGCAATGGACGATCGGTAGACGATGCAATCTTCGAAGAGCGCCTGGCACGCCGGTAAATTTTTAAACGCGAAAATACACCGGCGTTCGATTTAGGTTGCAAATTTTCGATGAGAAATCGGTTTTTCGGGGGGGAGGAGGAGGAGCAGGTGACCCACATTCGTCCCGGGAAATAAATGCACGGAATTAGTGTCTGTTTTGCGAAAACTTATCAACGTCGCGGCCACGGATGTTTTATTCACTCCTAGGGAACGTGAACATTTTTATTCGGCGCGGTGGTAAATTTAAATGCTCCGCGTAAAGACAGTATCTTGGCTTTGTGTGGTGATCTCGGCATTTCCGATATTTAGAAAGAAAGGATTGATCAAAACTGCAAGTTACAATTAGAAAATTAATTCTATCTTGAGTTTAATGTTTAATGAAAATAGAGAGAATATGTTCGAGTTTAATGTTTAATTAATAAAGAAGATTGATTTAGAATACCCTGTGCAAGCAACGAAAAAATAAATAATAAGAAGATATATTACATTTCTAGAATTTAGTGAAAAATCCTACGCGCAGGATGACTCTTGTCCAGTTGAAATGTAGTCAAATTCAAAAATTTACGAACAAACACATTCTCAAATTTTCAAAAATAAAGTAAAAATTAAAACGAAGTTTCGTTTTGTCTTTTAAACTTGGCGCGCAGGAAATTACCCCCTGGTCGGTTGTATCTTCAGAAACATCCCGACAGCTATTCATGCATACCAATTTTCTATGAAATATATGTTCATGATAAACATATCGTAATTCTTCTACACGCATTTTCAGATTGGTCTTCAAGTTTTACATAATATAATCACTGCAGTCGTATTTCACAGCAATGTGAATAAAAATCTCGAAATGTATATGCAACGATAAAATATGTACATACGTAAAAGGTATAAATAATGTTGGTGAACAACTGGTGTACATTTAAACGAAGTAAGTGTAGAAGTAAAGAAGATTTTAGGGAAAAAGGGATAATTACAGTAATAAGGACGATTTTAGGGAAAAAGCGTACGAAACAGGAGATCTCCGGAAACTTCGAGCTATTGAAGTAGGGTAGGCCCCTAAAACGTACTAATTGCGTAACAATGTGGAGCAGAGGGTAAAACCGAGTGGATGAAAGCTGCCTCGCAATGCGGCATATCTCGACAAAGATCATGGGATCGTTTTGTGACCCCGGGTAATATCAGAATTAAGAAGATTACGAGGAACATTTCGGGAAATTACAGAAAATCACGAACAAACGATAAAGCCAGTTTTACTTTGAACTCTTAAAATTATCCCTCTTGTCAAATTATTGGTCGAAAATTGACTAAATGCAATTTAGTTGAACAAACTATTATTTCGATTCAATTCTGAGAACTTTTTAACTGCTTATTATCATACAATAGAATGTCAATGCAATAGCAACTTAAATATAGCAACGTGACTTATAGTATCATTGGCTCTATCGCCTAGTATATCACCGGTGAATCTTTGTTATATTTGGGTCCATTTGAGTTCAATGTTCATTTTCACTTATCAACGTGGACTTTGACAGTTCTATCGATACTCTCTTTCTGACACAGTGATCACAGAAATTGAAACTTCGGCAATTCAATTTTCGCTCGCATGCTGAAAAATTCAAGTTACGCTCCGCGTGCGTTAATTTTCTACAAAATAATTCGTGTTTGAGTTTCATCATTTCTTCAGACCGTGGTTCGATGATCGAAGCCCAATGAAATTCAAAGTTCGTGATAAACGAATCAATTATCTCCGTCCGCCGGCCAAAAATAATTAATAACATCCTCTCCATTAATATAATAGGAGTTTTCGAAAAAGCTCTTCAAAAGAAATTCGACAGGATTTTGACGTTCCACGAGCGGGATATTAATTAACGATATTAAAACAAACGGAAAGCAACTTCAATCGAACCGCTCCATTATTATTTCGGGAAACGTTTCTCGCCGGGCTAACGAGGCGCGATTAATCGAGGCCATTTCGCGAGACTTTTCACGGGACTGAAACGGGTCGATCGTCGCCCGCGAAACGTAATTGCGAAATGGGACAGGTGACAAGAGAGCCTGTGAAACGCGCGTTGATTAAACTTGTCGTTTAAGGCAATTAGCCTCGCTCGATTCGATACGATCTTTTATGTTTCATGAGACAAATCGTTGACCGTTAACGATCGAACGATTGTTTCATTTCCTTTCACAATCGAAGAAAAGAAGATTGCCAATGCATTTGTTTTCCACGGGTTTTCCACTGATTATCGTAGCAAGCAATAACTCATCATTCTTCTTTGAGGAAGTTTCGTAAAAATCGCACGGTGGAAGGATCGCGGCGATGGACAAATTTTTGAAATTTAATAATAAAGTTTGATAATTGAATTCAGCAGAATTGTTAAAACATTGCGCTAACGCGACACTGATCCCGTTGGATTATGGATTTTCGCGGTGATGTGGACGCAGATGTTTTATTTCATTAAGGTATTATAAACAGAGAGAGAGAGAGAGAGAGAGAGAGTATTTAAATATTTCTTTATATTGCATTTTACAAATTTTCCATACACAAATGTACGTAAAAATCCACAGTATCTATTAGTTGAAGATGATGATACCTTAGCATTTTTGCTATAATGAAACTACAATGAAACAAATTCGTTTACTTTTTCAAAGGATAACTTCTGTTTTTGTTTTACAGTGTAACTTCGAAATGGAAATTTTAGCATAGATGTACGTTAATTCAAATTGACTTGGTTGACAGTGTCGATGAAAATAACGTTAGCGTTAATTAAGTAGACACTTGTTGATTGGTGTGCCAACGAAGTTCAATCGTCACACTATTGCGAAAGATTACACATGGCCGTCTGTATGTGTGTATATATATATATATATTGCAACAGAGATCAGAAGTGTCTTCATTTTAAGCAGTAATGTTAAGTTGTCACAAGTGAAATGATAAGATTCTTAAAACACGTATCGAAAATAATAATAATAATATCAATGTTAATTTCAACTCACTGTCAAACAATTGTAATTAAAATTTACGATTGATCATTATTGACAATTTTTAAATTTTCATCAACCTGTATCGTAAGAAAGTTTCATTTCATTAAGCCATAGTTTCCATGCTTCACGAAAGCTCGTTCTAGGTTTTTTACAATAAAACAATTAATCAAGATAATGTAAAGAGACAACGAGAATAAATATTGTACTTTTAGTAATAGATTCGGTAACAGATTGTGGATATTACATGTATATTAATAGAAAACTCTAAAGTGAAATTTTAAAGTTCTAGGAAATGATGTAGAAAAATGATATAAAATATCCAAAATACAATGCTCTTTACAATATCTACTGTATAAAACAATTTTCTATCAAACTTCTATTCTTAATAACAATTTTTTAATGAACTCTCTTCTTGATGATATTCTCAGAAATATGAATTTTCATAAAACTCCGCAATTTAATCGTTAAAATCTAAATAGCTTTACACGCTTGTACAATCGGCCATTTAATACGCAAAAATTTAACATTTGCCTTTTCTTGTTCTTATTAAGTTAAATGCACATTAAAAATTGAATTAAATTAAAAGCGTGATTAGGTAAAGCGGCACAACGTGAACGTCAATAACAATGAAAGTACACATTAAAGTACCGATGCAATAACGTTACAAGGGCAGACTGGGAATTTTTGAGAGGTGCTTTTCAAGCCGGATATTTCTGGAAAGATAAATCGTTATGCTTGATGATCCGGGGGAAAATATTCTTCGCGGTAGATATAGGGGGGGGGGAGAAATATCCGCACACTCGTGGCTGGATACAGGAGGAGCTTTGGAAGAAAATGTTTGGAGAAATCACGAGGTAATTTTCCATGAAAAATATCGTGTCAACACGTGAGTCATACTGATTAGAAAATCGGGAGTGAATTTGATCGGTGACCCATTGGAAGAAGCAAATTATTTATCTATTATTTAATAACCATATTTCATTTGCCTTCGTGAAATATTGGATATTTTACGTAGAAGAATAAATATAAAAGAATAATTTCCCCAGTAACAAGACTGCGGGTTTTTATACATTAATGGGTTTCAAGGTGCAATATACATTGAATGTGTAAAAATAAAAATTGGCAACTTATTATACAATATTTAATAGATAAAACAAATTTGCCCAGTTATTCAAAAAAATACAAAAATACATGAAAATCCGTAGGATTTATGCAATTTTACATTTGTTTTATTTATTAAATGTTATAATAAGTGCTCCATTTACCTCGATAGATATTTTTATCTGTATTTATATGTTACATTCATTTTGCAGACTTTCGAAACCTTAAAGTTTCCAGAAATATCCGCAGTCTTCTTACAACTCTATTCAACATTTACGTTTGTACTTGTTACTCGTATATTTGACGTAGACGGATCTCGTAAGACACACCTTGTGCAACTAAGGGAAACTACATGAAGTAATAGGGATCACAGACGAGCTTCTACACATCAGAAATTGACCTACTTGACTTTCAAATATTAGCTAACGACGTGTCATGTGTAGAGTTTCTGTGTGTCTCGCGCGTCTGACGAGCAACTGACTTAATCTACTGCACACAACAGGCATTTACGTAAGTAGAATCTTCGCGCATGCAGTAGATAATGACTCATAGCCAGGCAAATATTGCAGTACAGAGAATCACTGATTATAATTCACTTAACGTTCACTGAATTCATTCGAATGAGTTTAACAGATTTTTAGTAAATTCCTAAACTTTTTATTCATTCTTCGAAACATCGGTGTTTGAAAAAAAAAAATTTTGACTGACTTCCATCTATATATTTATTCATTGAAAAATACTTATTAATCCTCGGAAAATATTTATTTATTTATTTATAAGCAAAAGTACGTAAACGAGTAGAATGACAAGACAAGATGAAAAAGGACGAGTATGCAGTAACAAAATTATAAAAAATTAAGATCACCATAAATTAGTAGTATCAAATCATAACAATATTATAGTATAGTTACAATGATTATTAATCTACGGTATTATTACTAGTATTCGTAAATACGTGCTATTATTAGTATTAGTGAATTTGTCAACCGACGTAGATGTACGATTAGTAATAAAGTTGAATTTATGCACGAAATGACGCAGTTGAATATATATATATATATGATGATGATGATGATGATGTTTGAAGTTTCTGCAAGAAACGAACGCAGGTACTGTTGGAATGTATCGCAAAATCTCGGAACTGAATCGCGGCGTAATACGAGCAGCAGAAAGATCACGGCGAAAGAGGGTGGAGGATGAGGGATCGTTAATCGCAATCGATCAAGCCACCGATGGAATACCAAGCGTCAGAAGGTAAGAGCATCAGGGCGAACGATGGATGAATAACGCCACTGATGGTTCTACTTGTGGAACTTTAGGCATTCCAATCGAGAAATTCCCGATGCATTTTGCCAAGTGCACGAGAGGAATGCACTGATATATCGATCGCGGTGCTCCGCTATCAGAACCAAATATGCATGAATATGCACGTGATTCACGTTTAGACCGATGGACCAAAGAAACGTTCCTTCCGCAAAACCGGAAGTATATATCTATCTAACCGATGCCACCGATGTTCCGAGAAGGAACTCCTTTAAATCGTACGAGGGAACATTCCGACCGATGAGAATTCGGTACGACTTTACGACTTTAAAGGGCTGCTGGATTTTAAAAGAACCTTGCGATGAACGCGCGAATCCTCTACGACTTGTCTGTTACTTATCTAATTCTGAATAAATATTTTTTGCGAAATATCTGCAAATAAAGCTGACGTGAGCTGTCAAACTTAATCCTTTAATATCGAAGACTGGGTTGCACCTTTGTACGTGGACAGAGAGAATTCATGCGAAATTCTAGAAAAATATTTTTCTTTCTAGAGCAACTTGCATACATCGTACATCGAAATAAATACAGAATTAAATTTCTTGTTACTTTAATGTTCAGTTGTTTAAGATCGTTTGCACGCGAAGATGAACTCGAGATGCTTCAAAATAAAAAAAAAATGTAATTTGTTAAACGTGACACGACTGTATCGTTTCAAATCAATCTGAAAATGTATATACATGGTAAAAACTTAATACATAGCATACAATGAATATTCTTATAAATATAATCTTGTTGAATATTATTACTTGTTAACACAACGAACGATTCCCTCCGTCACATTTCGAAATGTATATTGATTGAATATACATTGTAAATTGGTCTATATACGTTTGTAGATCTGTATCGAACGATGCCCCTTTGTTCAAAATGTTTTCCAGTACAACGCATTCACAAAGAGATTTCTGCAAATGTTCCAATAGCCGCACGAGGAAAAATAGTGGAAAATAATTGTAAAACGTTTATTCCACGTAATTTTGCCAGCCGAAACGCGAAACAACCGGAGGACGTATGGAATGGACGTCGCTTTAAAAATTCATTAGCCTAGGCAAGCTCGCAGTGAAATGTACGAGCGCCAAGATCCCCTCCCCTCCCCCCATTTTGTCGACGAGCGTCGTAACAAAACGAGCGACGAAGAATTTCCACGAGTGACAAACATCAAAATCCAAAGCGGCTTTGGCAAACAGCGTACCGCGCGGATCCACGGAATCGGACAGGCAAACACCGAGACGAAGAAAATCCTGTTCAATTTGCAGCTTCGTTAGCGCGCCAAGATGTCGCGCGTTTGACAAGCCGGTACAACACGACGCGATGCGACGCGACGTTTTCAGAGCAAATTAGCAGTCGGCGTCCTAACGAGACGATCTCACGATGGCGAATGGATCCAAGCTGGCCACCTGGTTCAGCTGTTTATCGCCGTGCATTATGGCGCACGGCTCGTCCTCACGAATATTAATTAGCCCGATTAACCGGCGAATTAAATAGCGCGACACAGCAAGAGCGCCGCGATATTTAAACCGGCGCCAGCGATTTATCGCGCGGATTTATCATTAGGCGACCGCGAATCCGTGCACCCACGGGGGGAAACCGTGGCTGCTGAGCTTGGGCAAAAAAAAAAGGTCGCGGCAATCGCGGTTACAAATAGTCCACGCTGCGCTAAAACAAATAATACTTCTCCAGGAATATTTAATCTGCGGCAGCGGTGTATCAGAGGAAGTTTTTCCCGAATGTTAGAATTTCTTCCTTTTTTCTTTTTTTCCTTTTTTTTTTTCTTTTGTAGATTTGTAACGTGATTTGTAACGTGATTTGTAACGTTTTGTTTTCGAGTATTGGTTTTTCGTTTAAATTTGTGGTGACTGTGGTGTTTTAGGATTTTCCCTCAAGTTTCGTTTATTTTTGTACATCAACATTGTTAAATATTTATCTTCCTAATGGAAGCGCGATGTTTAACTGGTATCGAGAATGGGTAAAATACACGGAGAAATAATAAAATTGAAACCTCGACGTTTCCATTTTTTTAACAGAATAATCGAATGAAAATGTTTACATTGGCACACCATTATAAGACCGTGGACAACCCAAATTCTGTGTTTTTCTACGAAATTTGAAACGCAAGCCATTAAACGCGTAAGTCTCTATCGAATGAAACGATATTAATAATTCCACTTCTCAACTGTAATTTTCAATTGTAACTCTCACTACATAGTATATATATTTATATATTTATTACTACTATCGCGTAAATTTTCACACAAACTCTCGTACGATTGTATCGCCACTCTGACACTGATGACGCATCAGTAATAAAAATATATATGAAAACGGACGCGTGGAAAATTGACACGTCGTCTCGACAATCTCGAAACGATTAAGCCTAATAATTCACCAAAATATATCAAATTTTTCTCAGTTTGTAATATTCCATTAGAGATCTACTCGACTGCATTTCCATGGAAATTCGCAGAGTCGCAAATTGCGGAACGACCAGCGTGTGTTTCTCTCGAGACAAGTATAACGTTTCGTAATTAATGTTGAACGCGGTTTGCGTCAGGTATCCGTGATACGAACATCGATTCCATTACGTTTTTTCCCCCGGAACGGATGTCCCGGAGTATAATTAAATTCCGACAGGGGTGTATGTATATGTGTGTGTGTGTGTGTGTGTGTGTGTGTGTTTAAGTTGGAAGAGAACGAAGAGGGACTTCAATCCGGAAACTATCGGCGGCACTCGTGGAAACGAGTCACCGGGGACACAATAAAAAGAGATTACGGGGAACAGGGGAAGGGTGATAGGAAATGGGGTAAAAAATGAGAACAGTTTCAGTCTTCGATTGATATGGAGTTTGGATGTAGGGAAAAGGGAATGGAAATATAAAATCTGCTCCAGCGGAATATGTGTGTGTGTGTGTGTGTGTGTGTGTGTGACAGTAAATCTATTTGTTACCCGAGAAAAATGGTAAAAACGTCGATCTCGAATCGTATAAGTTTGATTGATATCACGTGTGCGTGCATTTAAAATAAATAATAATAAATAATCTATTATTATAGATTGTTGTTTACACATATGCAAAGGGAGAAGAGTATATCGAATCAATTTGGAAGAATTCTTTTAATTTTATATATAAACCAAGTGTGTTCCAAGAGACCAAGTAAATACATAGTTTT
The DNA here is from genome assembly GCA_032399595.1 of Tetragonula carbonaria. NCBI lineage: Eukaryota > Metazoa > Arthropoda > Insecta > Hymenoptera > Apidae > Tetragonula > Tetragonula carbonaria. The sequence goes on along the minus strand of JAUCRC010000001.1, from coordinate 19,878,650 downwards.
TTCTATATGTGTTCTCCTTGTATATATATCCTCTTATTTTTTCTTAAACACGTTTTCTTATACACAAATCTTCTTATACACGCGTGAAAAGAAAATTCTGAAGAAGGTAGTTTCTCAAAGAATTTCTCTTAGTCCACATTAAGAATATTTCGTATAAATCAATAATCAAAGAAGCACAGGATCTTCAATATTATTGCAGTCTTTTCATCACTTTCGTTCTCCAATTATATTCGTCGTCAAAAATGAATTTCCAAACGTCGTTCGTTACGAACGTGCAAGTTTTTGAAACAACTGCAGATTCAACTCCACATACTGTTTCTTCCAATTATTTTTATATTGCAAACGTCCACTCATTCGAAATATTTGAAAATGACTTCGCTCTTCAATCAACTTGATTGATATAATGTTTAAATCAATTCAACTTGGTTTAACTATTTCTAATTTAATCTAATTTTACATGATTTAATGCTTTCAATTATATCAGTCGATCGTTTAATCCCCAACTTAATTTGATCAGAAATATCAAGAATGACAACGGAATAAATTTGGCAGCAATAACTCTCGATTGCTTCTTGACGATTGTTTCTTTCGAGAATCAGAGAATAGACGGAGAGGCTTAAAGAGAAGAAGAGATCAGAGAAACGTGAAAGAGATGGCACGAGATAGAAATCAGATGGAAGCCGAGTAGGGTAACGCAATTGGTGGCCGGAAATGCCCTCTGGAGTGTGTTTCCTCGCACTATATCGGGTGCTCGGCAGCAATTTCAAACCCCGTCATTTCCACCAGGTAAACTATGATAACGATGCGTAATCACTCGGCTGTCGAGTAGCGACGCTCGATTATAAACCGGGGCCGATGCTCGTGGGACGTATAAATAACGCAAATAACATCTCGCGACACGCCTCCTCGAACCTTTCTCACGAGAACGCGATCTCCTGGCCAGCATGGGGAACACCCTTGTTCACCCTCTTGCCACTGCTTCGAGATACGATGGCCGATAACCTGACCTGACGCTCGCTACACGCTGAAAGATAAGCGACCGAGCAGCAAGATTCGACGACGAACGTGGTCTCTCGATATTTGTAGTTTGGAGAAACGACGACCGAGTGAGAATGCCGGCGGTATCGTGAAATTTGTCCTTGGGACAAATGTGCTTCTCGTCGAACAACACGAGGGTGTTGAAATAATAGAACGTTGAGTAATTTCGGTTTGCAGCTGGTAAAAAGCATTTTAACTAAAATGTACAATTTAAGAAAAAAAAAAAAAGAGAACAGATGGGACAAATGCGTAATATCAGATCATTTCTATTACAAAATGTGGTACAGTACGAGTAATTTCGGTTTCCAGTTGGTAAAAAGCATTTTAACTAAAATGTACAATTTAAGAAAAAAGAAAAAGAAAACAGATGGGACAAATGCGTAATATCAGATCATTTCTATTACAAAATGTGGTACAGTACGAGTAATTTCGGTTTCCAGTTGGTAAAAACATTTTAACTAGAATGTACAATTTAAGAAAGAAGAAAAAGAAAACAGATGGAACAAATGCGTAATGTCAGATAATTTCTATTACAAAATGTGGTACAGTACGAGTAACTCGGTTTCGAGTTGGTGAAGACGTTTTAACTAAAATCTAGCAATTTGAAGGGGGGGGGGGAAAGATGAGATGGATGTGTAAAATATCTCTATTACAAAATATGATATCTAAAAAAGAAGATGGAATGTAAGAGAAAATATAAATGCTGTTGGATAGAGTAACATGAACGTGTTAGAGTGATGCATCTCACGTAGCTACTTATGCAGTCTTGTTTGAAATTGCAGTGAAAAAGAGATGGCATGCAGATGACACAAACGAGAAGAGAATAATTCTACTTGAGAAACGTAGATTGAAGACACAAGATACGATCTTTTCGTAGAGGGTTCAAAACGTTCGTCCGACTTTCGAAATTTTTAGAACAAAAATTGTTCCTCGAATTACTTATGGATCGTAGGTAAGTCTTCAGTGAAGAAATTCGGAGTAATATTATAATAAAATAGCAACAAGATGTATCTTACAATAATTATCAAAGCAATTCTCTGAACTCTCTTACTTTTGCACGCTTGTGACAAAACGTGCAATGCAAATTTTGTAATGAAATTATAATATTACAGTAATACAAGCTCGACTGACAACGATATTTCATGTACGAAGAATGATATAATAATACATAATATTACGTACATTATTACGCTAAAAATTTGAACGCGTGTTCCACGTACATCTTCTAAAATCAAACTACGTTATTTTACATAGGAAATTAATGTATTTGTCGTCGCGACGCATACACAAGATTAATTAATTAATTAATTAATTAATTAACGCAATAAAAAAAAATGTTTTGACCGATATTATATGTAGCATGAACGTACACGTTCCTCGTACATATCCATTTATCGAAAACTCACTATTTGGAACAAAAGAAAAAATATGAATCTTCATTCCTACAGCTGCGGTTCAATAAAAAAAAGAAAAAAGAAAAAAAGGGAAATGCGAAAAATATTCACAATTATGAATCGCGCCAAAACAACGATCACGGAGAAACAGAAAGCAGCGAACGAAAGGAGAATATCCGGCTGGCATTGAAGAAAGTCGGATCGTTTCGAGCGGATTAGCTCCTGTCTTTGGCAGGATTGAGCCCGGATTAAGTGAAAAGAAGCGAGCACCAAAAATGTTTAATTTAATAAACGGATATTTCGCGTAGTGTTTCAACGTGAAAGAGGCAAGAGGGCAAGCAAAGTGAGGGAGGAGGGGGGAAAGATAGTAACGGAGTGTTATTGAAATCCCTTTATACGTTGCATCCTTCGGCATTTCAAAGTCACTTTTTCCAGCTTTTCGAATGGAAATCGTCGCTCCGTGACAAAGAATACAGGCGATATTGAAATACGTTCAACCGTGTATAAATAAAACGCGAGTGTATCCTACGTGGATACACACGCTCAAAGGGGCACACAACGTGCTAATTTCGTGTAAACACGGCCATTCTTTGAGCCGAGGCAACTACGAAGTCGCGGGGAATTTCGCCTGAAATTAAATTTAAATCGGCCGCCAGGCGAGATCTTTCGCAATTTAATCTCGCAAGACAACTGTATCGCGATGCTTTTTAATTAAGAAACGTCCATCCAGCAAATCGTGTCGCACGCCGAACAACGTCGTAGTTGGCAAATAGTTACCAAATACGTAGAATAGTTCGCGCGGACGAGATAGTTGTACAGGTTTAGTCCTCGTCGACTCTTTCTCAGTCTGTCGGAAATTCACGAATTCTCCTGAAAACTCTCCTCGGTTTCATAGTCTCTTATCTTATCCTGATTACGTTTGAATCCGTCAGTAATCCTCAAAATTTTGTCATTTTCAAAGTTCAGTTTCTTTTTGTGTCTTTCCTCTGGTCGATCTTTCTTTAATTATTTAATTATTATTATTATTATCGTTACTCGATTTTGAGATCGTCAACCAGGGAAGAAATTACAAATACAACAAGTATACAAAATTATACAAGGCAGTTAAAATTAATAAGGACAAAAGTGAATGCCAGCGATAGCATCGAGTTGCAAACCATGGTTGCAAATTAATGGACATTGAAAGTGGTTTATTGGAAATGAAATAAGCTCTCCGATTTCAGGCGAAATTTAGAATCGATATAAATATTTCATTGCTAAGCAAAAAAAGGTTGAAAATTAAATGTTAAATCACTGAAAAACCACCTAATGGACTAATGGACTTTCAAATCTTTTGGAGAAAATTTAATTGATGGTAGATTGAATTTACGTATTGTTGATATATAAGTGTTTAATTACTTACAAAACGGAAAATTTAATTTCATCGACAACAGTTTGAAAATGCAGCGCGTTAAAATATTTACGAAACTACATCGAATCTCATTCCTTGAACAACGAATGCAATCAAGATGAAATTAAATACCCTCAATTTTCAACGATCTAACATAAATTCAAGCGATTTACGATGCGAATGACATTCGAGATAAGATTGATAACAACGACGTCTCATCGCACAATGGCAACCACTTTATTTCTTCGCGAATAAGCGTTGAACGCGAGACAATTTGCGGGAAATGACGGGAACGAGTTACGAGAGCGCCGCGTTCATGGAAGCTTTATAGATCACCGAATAGGTTATAGATTAAACGTTAAACAATTTATGGTGCAGCAGTTATTAGGCGGGAACACGAATGACCGATAGAGGTGGCAGCTGATGGAACCGCGGATCCCTGAAAATCCAACGCCAGATCCACTTTGCACGTGAATTTCAAATGTCTTTGGGTTAATCTCCTCGGTGAACTGGAAATGTATTCACCGGCAGGTGAACCAGATGGAAGCTGTTTTAAAGAGTGATTAAGCCTTTCGAGATCTTGAAACAGATATCTTCCGTGTAGTTAATGCAACGCACGATCGTGAATGAACGAACGATCTTCTATAATACAAATTCGCGAATCGTTCGACACATTGGCTGAGACTTGCAGTTTAAAAAATTCCAAACTTTTAATTATTAATTGAGTTTAACAGAGAGATGATTAACTCTTGTTTCAAAAAAAATTTCAAATTCATTGCTATCATCAATTGTTAATGTAAGTCTATTATTAACACCAATAGAAAATTGTTTTACGCGCGAAATACTACAGAAACACACGACACTTTTATACGTATTCTTTGCAATTTTCTAAATGCTGAGATTATTACTAATTCATTTTCTTCGGAAAAAGAATCAAGTAGAAACCAAATTCATTCTCTATCCAACTATACGGAAATTAAGTATCTTTCTTCACGAATAAAATTCGCCAAAAAATCCACGTTTTTCTCGCGTTCGTCGCGTGAATGTTGATACTGATCGTTCGACAAACAAACAATCGACCGTAATCCACGTTTCCCCCCAAACGCGAACACGACTTTTTCCCACAGAGTACGTGTGCGTATAATAAGCCCGTAACGATTTCGTAGAAATTTTACGAGCTCGATCGCGCGAAATGGGAACGACATTCCAATCGATAAACGTTAAAACGACGCAATCATTAGGATTATACATCAACGAGACTCGCGTGTCCCGTTGGAATCGCGAACGAAACGTCCCGTTTAAGGATGAAGTTACGACTGTTTACGGAACGAGGCAAAATACCGATAAAAAATTGCTCGACCAGGTCAATTTATTTATTGCGTTAATACGTTATCGATTCGCGAATACGTACTCGCGTTTCCCGATCTAAAAATTGCATCGCGCGTACTATTGTACGTTCTCGCGCGATTTCATCGAGCTGTTGACGAGCTCGCGTTTGCGGATTTATTAGTCTCTCTCTCTCTTTCTCTTTCTCTCTTTATTAATATTTGTCGATGTGTTTTACTATTTGGTAGATTACAAGCATAAATATGAAAATATTAAAAGAATGACAGACAGAAAGATTAACGGAGATACGAGATACAATCTTTATAGAATATTTAATCAGAATAACAATATATATGACGCACAGTTCATCATCCAATTTAAACGATAAAAATATATGTGTTACGTTTGTTCCTTTAAGATAATGCCATTATCGTACAAAGATACAAGCATAGAGATTACGTGCATAAAATCTGAAATAAACTGTATAGTATTTGCAGAAGTTAGAGAAGATCCGTTGTTCGTTGAAGGTATTCAATCAGAAGTTCATTATTCTTTATTAGTTTCATATTTTTAGTTAATATTGATATTTCGACGGTGATATTTTTTGAGACGATTCCCCATATTGTCCAATTTCTGCCGTATACCGTATTTCAATGACGTTTTCAACGACGCTCTGTTATTTATTTCACAATTATTTTATTTTCCGTCCATTTCAGAGCATAAATATTCTACGAGGTTAATATGCCGGAGCTTTGAGGCGACGCGTTTAATTTTAAACTTTATTTCATCCGCCACTCTACAATAATACGCAAAACGTATAAAAATACAGGTCACTGGGAATTGTATTAAAAATGAGAAATACGAAAGAAAAGATCGTGATATTGTGAAGTCTGAGATAAAGTGAACCAAATAAAATTGAATAAACACGGTGGAACAGACACAATGAATTGATTTTCAATTGACCGATACGAGACAACGCCACAGGCTGCTTTAAAAATCAATAATTAATTTCCTTGTAATTAAATATTAAATTTCTGTCTCTGTCGCACCCTTTATTAATTTTCTACCTAAACATTCCAGAAACTTGCTAGAAATTTGCTCCAAAAAAGATAATATGTAATGCGTTAAAAATCATTATGTTCGTAAAATAAAAATGGCACGATTGGCTCGTTCGTGCCAATTTTATAAATTTTCTGCGCGTGTCTCAATTGAGGCTGACAAATCGTGACGTTCATCGGTAGATTGCTATTTTCACTATGAGAACACCGCGTAATATTTGCCTCGGCGATGAAACGAAACCAATAGTACGAACAATAAAAAGACAGAAGCAAGGAGGGAAAAAATAGCGAAGACGATGCTCCAAAAGCGACGAACGTCGACGTCGAAAGGAAGAAAGGAAGCGTTTGTGCGGAAGCGGAAGTAATTGCGGAAATTGCTCGACTACTATTTCCTTTTGTGTGGCCCAGCTCACCGACGCAACTTTACATGTACAAATGTACAGATATAAATGTATAGGGTGTCTCGGTAACCGCGGCACAATCGGAGGCAATTCCGCGTGAAAAAACAAGTCGAAGGCACGGAGTCACATTTTTTTTTTTTTTTTTTTTCTACGAAGCTTCGTTCTGGAGGAAATCGAATTTAAAAATAAAGCGGCAAACGTAGATCGTCATTCTTCTTTTTTTTTTTCGTTTCTAAAAAAGGAAAGAAATTTAAAATTTATCAAACAATTTTTTAACATCTCCAGATGTTCTATTTTTTTTTTTTTTAAGCTGAGTCTTTTCCTTTTTTTCATTTTTTTTTTTTTTCAATTAAACGTTTTATCGAGATCGAAGCATATCAATATCTCGAAACATTTCATTCGTAATGCCACTTTCTGCAGCGCTGAAACACCTAACTATACCTACTTGAAAATCAAAATTATAGTCACGATAGTCTTAAAGTCGTAGTACTCATCAATACGAATAAAATTAATATCCTTGTAACGCTCTGTAATTATATTATAACTATAATATTACAGTATATCCTCGTTCAAAAAGTAAACGGTGCTCGAAATTAATCTTTTTGCCAATTGCACCGGGACACCGAATATGCAAAGATACAGATACAGACAAGGCTTCTTCGCAAAAGTAATATCAAGGAGGATGAGGACACGCTGGATTTTCGGAGATATTTCACAGTAATGACGACGCGAAATAAGCAAAGAGAGAGAGAGAGGGAGAGAAAGTGAGAGAGAGAGAGAGAGAAATCGCGCAGAGAAAATAGAGGAGCCACGGTGGATAGAAGAAAGGAACATCCTCGCTGCCTCGAGGAAAGGATCCTTGGAAATATTCGCGACGCGACGAAAAACAAGAGCGGGAGGGGAGAACATCGACTACAGAGAACATTTCCCTCGGTGTCGGGGAAAAATATGCACTGATCGTTCCTCCGTGTTCACGGTCCAAGAATTTCTGATTAACACCGCAGACGCCTGTTTTGTCGCTCGCAGCACCGGCGTATTTCGCGATATCGTTTCGCACGTTCGCACGTTCAAACGCCAAGAGAAAACTTCTCGCGAGGGAAAACAAGATTAATTAAAGGCGACGCGATTTTTCTAGTTTATCTGCCTGTTTGTTTGGCCATTCAGATTTTATTGGACGTCTTGATTAACGCGCGACTTCACTTTCTTGTGTATTTCCTCTTTTTTTTGTTTTTCAATTGAATCGTTTTATAGATACTGTTCTACTTTATTTTACTGACACAATTCGTGGTGATAGTTTCTCATTTCTCATGGAATAAATAGAAGATCACGTGAGAATCGTTTAGACAATGTAATAATGTAATAATGTGTGTTTAGATAACGTGACAAAGAATCACGCGTGAATTTTAGAATTTCAACAAAGATTTAGAATTCAAGGCTTTGGTTTGGTTGGCGAGAGTAAAGTTTAATTTAGTTATGAATTAAGATACGAGTGAATCGCCGACAGGATTATTATATCATTATATATTCTACGTATATGCGAAAGTAAATGGAAAATGTAGAATAAAATTTTTCGCAAGATGCTGTGCTTTGAGAGGATTAAATTCGAAGATTTAAGCATGTGTGACAAATATAATTGCTATATAATTCCAGACAAACTTTTAAATTCGATTTCCTCTCAAAGGATCCAATTTATTTTTCACGATTGCATCATAAAAGGAAGCAAACAGTGACGCAATAAAATATGCTCACCCTACACGAGCTTAATTGTCGTTAATTCCACTGTGAATGGCAAAAATATCGTCGGCTATTGACGACAGAGTTTTTGCCAAAATCCGCCAAATCTCGAACGAATTAAACGGAAATCCACTTGATCTTCCAACTATTATTAATTGATTTTTCATCTCTACTTGTGTCCCTTCGATTCGTCATTGTACGCAACTTTGTGTAATCACCTGTGCGTTTTATCCGCGCGTAATTGGATTTTCATTCGCGTGCACGTATTATTGAATTAAATTCAATTGATCTAAAAACGCACGACGAGGAAGCTTGTTAGCCACGTATAGAGAATTGAAAAAACCAAAGGGAGAGACGCCCGAAGGTCTCGATTAATTTTCCAAGGTTAAATTAATGACGTGGCGTGTCCATTCCACGTAGCCTCTTTCCTTTTTTTTTTCCACCATCATTTTTCTTCCTCCCAACGGTGTACAGTTTTTGCTCGGTTTCACCGTTCCGTTATTGTCGCGAGCGGTAATCGACTTTCCCCGAAAGAAACGAAACAGGAAAAGAAAACAAAAATGGAAAACTTCGAGGAAATTCTCGATTTAACTTGCCTCGGGTACAGCTGTAAATATCAAATTTCTTGCGCGAATCGCTAGTGCAGATAATTTTGTCCGGTAATAACGAAGAAGATCATCGCGAGACGAAGGGAGTTTCCGTGCGAGAATAGATTCGTGTTCCTAAAGGAACGCGTGCAGCATCGTAGGAAAGCGTGGAAGAGGAAGAAGTTTTCGTGTTTCTCCTGTGGTACGTTAGATTGTGCAATAAATTCGTTCGTCTCTCGGCGTTATACATTGTTGAAAAATATCAAGGATATTACAGAAACTTTGCTTGTTCGTAATAGACAACAAGATGTACAATCTATTACGATTAGATAATGGTATTATTAATAACTATTATTAATTATAATTGAATTACTTAACGACAAAAAAAAACAAGAAAGAAAGAATCCTGTAAATATTTCAAATACAGTGTGAATAATATAACACGTAATAATTAAAGTATCAAAAGAATTACTTTCTCGTCATTCCGCAAAAATATTTGATTCACGACTGTCGAACACCTTAAGTTCACTGTTACCGTTAACACTCGAATATTAATCATTTCGATACGTACAAATGTTGAATCTCGCACAATTGAAAATACGTCCAAATTTAACCCTTTAATTTGGAACATAACCTATCACCTGAATGTTAATTAGGAACAATCGTCCCGTACTGACGATTTGCGCGAACAAACTTATCGCACAACCTAAGTAAATTTCCACTTACCGCCGTTCCGAAGTATCGTGCCACGAAAGTTTGCCATACGTCTCTTACCTGAAACAGAGAAAAAGAAAAGGAGTCGTTAAAAAAGGAAGCTTCGCTTGCTTTCCGTGGCTGAGTATCAGCCAGTGTTCACTACCTCCTCGTCTCTCCCCCTCGGTTTCGTCTAGGTTTGAGGTGAGTCTGCCCGAAAAGTTGCTCGGTTGCTAGAGTTTAATCGTTCCGCTAAATTATTCACTTCTCTTTTTTCTTTCTTTCTCTTTTTCTTTTTTTTCCCTTCCTTCCTCGCCGCCGAGCGTGGAATTGCCCTCCGGCCGGAAACTTCGCTCTTAATCGTCGCGAAAACTCGTTGCGACGGCTGCGAAAGGGTTTAAACCGTTCCAAATAGCATCGTTGCAATTTCTTCTTCCGCGGGGCGATAACCGTTGGAGCGTCTTCAATAGGAGAAGGCGGCCACCGCCGGTTTCTTTTCAACTTATATCGCCAGCATCAGGGGAAGGGGGGCGGTTAACGCGAGCACACGCCTCGAAAAAAATTACTCCGATTCGTTTTACGAAGAGGCGAAACTCGGAAGTGAGAAATTCATGGATAGTAGATGCCCGTTTTGTATCGAAGAACTCGAAACAACCAATGAAACGAGTTACGAAGGTGTTTGCATATTTATCAGTAGCAACTTTCGTTTCCATGCTCTCTGCGCGTTACGTCAAACATTTTTTGGGTGAATAAATGTTTCATTTATTTTCACCGACTACAATGAAGCTCTATAGTTCTACGATACAATAAACGTGTAATAGCTCAATAAAAGAACTTTTGTATGTGTGTGTGTGTGTGTGTGTGTTTTACATAAAATATTTCGTAATTCTGTTTGGAAATGTAAAGAGATTATTCTGATTACATCGGTAAAATTTTGACGTTGATTGAAAAATATGCAGGATTTTAATTTCAAGAAATTTACAAATGAAATTATCTCCGAATTTATGTATACCTAATAACACATCGAAAATGCATTCTTATTGTAAATACAAATTTGATAAAACGTTTATATACAGCCTAAATAGCCATCTTAAATAAGCATATGTAAGTTAAAGGTCCTATTGAAAATATTGAGATTTATTGGCACGAATCATTTCAGAAGTCAGATTGATCGACTGCGTGAATCAAAAGGCTGGAAAAATTGACGATAATTGAACAATCGTAAATAATCGATTTACGTTCCGAGAATTTAAAACTGATCGCATACTTCCGCAATGAAATGAAGACTGTTCGACTTCTGACATTCATACAATGGGATTGCTGTTCAAACACTGTAATCTTCTGTAATCTCTAATTAAATATTTTATCATTTCTACGCACCTGTACATTTTTTCTTTTTTTTTTTTGAGATTTATTCCAAACTTGATTAGTCGAGTATCAACGAATTAATATTTCAATATAACGTGTGTAATTATATCCACCAATGTGTTCCAATGATATATCCTTTCGTAAGCAACGACTGCGAACGCAAGTGAGGAAGCACGGTCTCGCTCGCTAACAGCGCTATAATAACCTTTTAATCCCCCCGTTTATGGCTACCGGTTTGATTCAATATCTCCAGACGGTGAGCATTGTTCGCAGACGACGAGGATTGTTCGCTCGTCGATTGACGTTTCATGAATTGTCGGCTCATACATCACTTAGACAATGTGCGTATTGTGCGTGGTACACAGGGACGTCGTGGTATTGTCGGTGTCGCCGTGTTCACGCGAACACGGAAAAATCGTTTCCGCGTATTAATCTCGTGCCGTCGAATCTATCCACTGGCAGCCTGGTCGACCAATCCGCCGGGGAATTGGAAAAGCAAAAAAAGCAAAAAAAGAAACTAACTACACTATCCATATGATCTGACTTTCGGCCGGAAATTACGGGACGTCGACGTCGACCGGTCGCGATCTGGTTGATTGTTTTGTATTTTATGGAGAAAACGATACGGCAGAAGGAAATAGGATTAATCGGCACTGATTTTTCCGATTGATTTCGTACATTCGACATCATCTGGAACACAACCTGATGACTGGGGGTATATAAAAATAAAGTATCAAAAAGAAACACGAAAAAGAATTTCACGAAACAGGAAGAAGCTTTTTTTCTTTATAAATAAAGAACACGAGTCTGTAGTAAGTATTTAACGAAAAAGTTGCTCAAACTTTCGAAAACACATGTTTTCGCAAGTCTGGCAAGTGAAAAATTTTTATTAAAAAAAAAAAAAAGAAAAAAAAAAGAAAAATCAGTTTGACCGAGCTTTAGATGCTCGGAGTTTTAATTTTCATTTCGCGCGTACACCATAAAATCCACCGATTTTCACCACTGCGCTATTAAACTTTCGCCCTATAAACCTCCGCTTCTCAGTGCTTTCACTTCGTCTACGCTCTTTAACCTCTCTTCGCTTTTTCCTTGCTTCACCGTGCAATCACCCTGATACCATCAAGGAAGACTTCGTGGCTTCACGTTCCTGTCACTCATCTCCTTGAACGAATTCGAACGAACTCGTCTAACACAGAGATCGAGTCTATCACAGAGGGAAAGATAAAAAGAACGAGTTCTAATCTCTAACTAGTATTTAGTCTAAACTAGACTAAACGTTATTATTATTCCAATGGGGGTTTAGATATAAAAAAAAGTAGCTGCCGATGATGGAAGATAGTAAAAACTACGCTAATAAAGGACGTAGAAATTGAGAAATTAAATACTGAAAATAGCTTTGAATATCAACGGAGCGACGTGTGAACTCGAGAACGTAGAAATTGAGAAATTGGCCAGCATTTCCAAATGTGATTTTCAGTGTTACATTACTTCGGCAACAAGCGTAGGAGGATCACTGTAGTAATTTAACACCGTCTCTCGCTCTATTATTCATAAAGACAGGAATTAATTTCTTGAATAACGTCCTACGTCGAGAATAAAAGTAAATCACTCCATAAAAGCACTGTAGAGATGTATTTGACGAACATTATTATGTCTGTTACATAGAATATTTTTGTTAACAGCGTTGCGAGACTCGTTTATTATGATTATACTGGTTTTAAATCAATCTAAAAATATATATGTTAAATTAAAATTACAAGGTACTTTAATACAAATATCTCGAGATTATGAAATTATTCAAATTATCTCAATATTATCTATTCAATTATCCATCACGTATCTATTGTGTTATTCATTATGTCAATACCAGTGTGTCAATATCTGATCGTCTTTAACATTTATTGTACATTTAAGATGACAATATACATTCACAGATTGGTTTCAAATTTTACCAATATAACCTTTCATTATACAGTGTCGATAAAAGTTCAAAATATTTTACATAATACGCATAACATGTATACCAAAGTTCTTGTCATTGTATGTAGTAAATAAAGAGCAACTGTGCCGAGCAAATTTCCAATTTTTGTTCTATACAAAATTGCATTATTGCAAATATCTTTGAAACTGTAATATACAACAACTAACTTTCACTTGCGCGATGAAATAGTCTTTTTAAAGAAACTTGAAGCTTCTTCTTGTCTTAATCGTATCCATCGCATAACGATACCGATATTCGACCAGAACTCGAATTTTATACAAGCAATCTACTTCGTGGCTATTCGGAACGGTGTCGTTCCATTTGCATCGCGGAAAAGTTCAAAGGTCCGTGCATTCCCATGATGAAAATGTAGAGCATTTTGCAAACCTTCAATAAGATCTAATCTCGCGAGGCTTTCGCAACGAGAAATCTAAACGCGACGTCACGTTACACTCCGATCATGATTGTCAATCAAAATGAAATATAGAGAAAGGAAACAGAAAGAAACAAAAAAAAAAAAAAAAAAAGAAAATGGAGAGTTGCACCAGCTGCATGTAAAATGCAACGAGCGCTTTAGCAACGTCGAGCTATCGCGTGAAAGTCAAATACGTCACGTTAGTTCCGCCGCGAGTTGTTACATGCGTCAAGCTTATGATCGAATTCAATAAAAAAAAAAAGAAAAAAAACAACGAAAAATTATTGAATCCGTAATAAAAACGAGCATTGTCCACGTCTCACTTCCTCCAGGAATCTAAAGGAATATTTTATTGCATTTCTTCAAACGAGATATTTTATCAAATAAAAGGTTTATGTGTAATTGAATCGTGAAGTCGCGATAAAAATCTTTATAGAATCGTAGATGACTCTTTCACCATCCTCAACGATGAAAAAAAGATTTCTCTGAGAAACAGGAATATCGTAATTATGATTTTGACTCCTAAATTCTTTTTATCGTTACAAATTCTAATTTATTTAATACAGTTGCTCCGAGTTAAAATTAAAGAATTAATTGACAAAAATTCTTAATTCTCAGTTCAATTTTCACAGACTCGCGACGACGCAGATTTTAGAGATGAAATTTTGAACGACTTTGTATTCCTTGTTCCATTTGTTGTTTTCATCTACTTCAAACTTTACCTATTCCTTGCGATTTACTTTCTCGTTGCAGCCTCTATAACGGATATAGTTCTGTCGCCGAAAAGCTCGACAACAATTGTTTTCGTCACCTTCGAATCCGCGTTTTTCAACGAAAGCACAGCAGAAACATCGAAGCAAAATGGACGAGCGAAGGAAAACGCTATCACGTAGTAGTAGACGAGCGTTTCTCCCTCGTGTTTGTTTTTACACCCTCCTCTCTCTCTCTCTGTCTCTCTGCCCCACCCTCCTGTTTTTCTATCTCCGTCTCGTTAATGAAACCATTAAACACGTCGTCTAAGCGGACCTCGTTTCTCGGACGATCTCATTTTCATCTCTCGAGCACCGGAAGAGAACTTGTCCCACGGACTCGGCCACGCTTTTTCGCGGGGCTAAAAGCTATCGCGCCCGGCGAAACGGTTTATCGTTGAAAACGACGCGGCCGGGGCGATTTAACTCTCGCGCGCGTTGTCCCCCGGGAAAATTGTATTATCCGAGTCAGCTGCGCGAAAATTGCACTGTAAATTCGGGACGGATAAAAGAAAAACAATTAAGAGGGGAAAAACGGGGCCACCGGGAGAGAGAAGTATGTATCTTTGCTGTCTGTTCGCCGTTAAATCCAGCCCGGCTTCCGGTATTTCGACCCCACACTGTTGGAAAAATATAACTTTCGACCTCGTAGTTTCGCCCTCGATGTCCGATCTATAATGGAGAACCGCGTTAGAGGGTGGTATCTAACCTTAATCGTTAACCTTGTTCCATTAATTTTGTTCTCCCTTTATTTTAGGGAGAATCTGCAGCATTGTACAGTACGACAGCGATTGCGCGCATCTCGCGTGCTTGAAACTGAATAATTGAAGGGTGCATTGATCGATATGTTGTGCAAAGCAGATAACATTTCTGTGCTAACCCATTATGGACCAACGTTGCATTAAGGCAAACATTTCATTTTGCATTTTGTTTTTCTTTTCAATTAGTTCGTCACGTTAGAAAGCTGTGAAATTTAACATATTCTCGTCATCGTGTATTCATCGAGGCATTATTTATCTCATAATTTGATTGTGGTGTTTGTTAATTATCTGTTGCATTGTTTTAAGTATTATTTTTTTTTCATGATCATATTTATTTATTGAAAGTATTTCCTAGAAATATATGTGCCTAAATAAATGCACCTAAGAAGTATAATCTCAAAAGTGTGTGTTTGTGAGTGAAAACAGTTTGTCAACAGTGAAGAAAGAGTTGATTATTTTCGTGGCCAAATTTGGAGCAGATTCTGAAATTTACGTATCGTACATGTGACGATCAGTGGATGTTTGTGAAAGTAAAATACGTCAAGATATGTTACGTTGTGTAATTATAATGTGTCGACATGTGCAAAAATATGTTAGTTTATTTATAGGTATATAAAATATAGCTGCAATAAATATGCACGTATTTATATTTATAAAACAAACTAGAACTATGTTATTATAACGTTTTGAATGCATCGTAATGAATAATTACGTGTAAACAATAATTACTATGGATACCAGTAATAAATAAATAGATTTCGCTTTGCTTCGATTTTTAAATATTTCCATGCAAACACGCGCACATCGACGAAAGATCTTTCTCTTTAGGTTCCGTTTCTTTAATCACGCGTTAACTCAGCTCCCGCATTTTCTGCACGTTACATGCGTTGCATTCATTTTTGTAAACTTCAATTTCCGCCTAGTCTGATTATTAAAAAAAAAAAAAAAAAAAAAAACATTATTCCTGCTTATTGTTTCACGCGCGCTCTATCGATTGGACGTGCAACGTGAGACAGAGCGCGGTGTGTATAAATAAATAAAAATCCTACACAGCTAGCCGGTGACACGGAAATAGGCAAGGAACGATCAATCTCAGTGAAAAGCAGCCGTGAAAAGGCGAAGTCGTCGGGGATCGATTCGAACGGGGGCGCACGAGGAAGGAATTAAAAGCTCGCGAGAGCGCGGCGTGACGCTGCTACAGACGAGCGAGAAAAGCACGCGGAGCAACGTGACGAGGGAAGGGGGGAGGTGGAGATTCGAGCAAATTAATAGATCGTGCCAGGTGAGAGGCGACTAAGAGCGTCGCGTGTGAACGCGGCATAAGCTCTTTCTCGTGTCGCCGCGCGCTAAGTGAAAAAGGAACGCCACAGCCAAACGCGTGTGCGCACACGTGGCCCGAGAGGGAAATACCAGTTGGCGAACACCCGCTCCTCTCACGAGGAAAATATTTTCCGGGTCGATGTGAAACTCGGTGAATACGGGAGGTGGCGATCGCCTCGCCTCTGAAGCCTGTATTCAAGCTGAACGTGATAGTTAGGCGACTTCTTCGAACGTCGGATCCGTGGCTTTATTCGGATCCGACGTATATATTTGTTCTTGAACAATGCCTCTTCTCTGTTTCGATCGGAGAAACAGCGTGAATTATCAATTTTCGTTTCATCGAATTTCGCAAGACCGATTTTTCGTTCTCTTTCCTTCGTTCGATTTCATTTATGCTGTTAAAAATACTTATATCATACGGTGGATTAAAATTTCAATGATCGAAAAATTTTTCTTAACCCGTTGACATGCGAATTAAATGAAATTCGATGCGATGATATTTAGTTTTCATTTTAACATTTTAACATTTTCATTTATACTGCAAAATGTCATATAACACGATCATTTATAAAACAGCCGATGTATTAACGATTATTAACCTGCGAAAATCTCATTGCATGTCAAGAGGTTCACGTAACTTTCCTTCGGTCCCACTTTTTAATTCTTTATCGAACGATCCACTGATGCTATACATGTACATACACCAAACAAGGTTCTAGAATCAATTGCCAATGGTTTGTAGCCAAGCCAGTGACTTTTCAAATCTTAGTTTGACCGACGATTAAAGCATAAAATTTCCATTAGAAAAGTGAAAACGAAATAAAGAGGAGCTTTACGATACAGCATTCTCAAATCTCGAAAGATACACCTACGATATTATTTCGACAAATACTTTTTACAATCTATCTATCAAATTTCCAACGAGATTCTGAACTGGCCATTTTGACAGTTTTGGTCAACAGTGGTTCTATAGTGTCAACAGTGTCAACTCAAAATCGCGAGAGTGTCTCTCTCGTTTGTTAACGAGAACTCTGAACTAGCCATTTTGACAGTTTTAGTGGTACTATAGTGTCAATGATGTCAACTCAAAATCGCAAGGGTGTCTCTCTCGTTTGTCAACGAGAACTCTGAACTGGCCATTTTGACAGTTTTGGTGGTTCTACAGTGTCAACCGAAAATCGTGAGAGTGTCTCTCATCGTTTGTCAGCTGTCGTGCAATGTTAAACAGAAGTTACGCACCACTTTCGTCCATAAAAGGGCTAATGACGGCTTTGAGAGTCGGCGGAGGCCGATGCCTAGGAATAATCCGTCGATCTGCGAACACGACTGTACCAGATAATCGAATTGTTTAGCACGGCATTCGGTAATACACGGACGGCGAACAATCGCGGCGATGGCGAGGGGGCCCCACCGGGTAACGGAAAGCCTCGGCCTATTCGAACGTGCTCGCTTTGTTCGCGTGCCAATTGCAGCCGTTAATTGGCTATAGCCAATAAAGCGTTGATTAGCAGCCGGACAGATATATCCAGGGGATTCACCCCGCTATCTGTGTCGTGGCTGCGCTTGTAGCTGCGTGTTGGCTTAACGCTTCATCAAAATGGCGTCAAGTTTATCGATTGCTCGCTCCTGTCCCGTTCACGTCTACTACACGTGTTTAATTTCGAACACGAGGATCTTCTGTTTGAGTTCGCGCCACTTGACGCGACCGCCGCCACGTTCTAAACCTATACTCGCGCGCCTCCGCTCTCGATCGACGATCTATCACGCTTCTCTCTCATCGAATTCCCTTTTTCCCTTACGATACTTACGTTATGACTATGGCGTGAATTATGTATTACACTGTTACAAGGCTCAACAGAGACGGACTGCAGTGGCTGCGACACAATTTTGGCAAGACGTTCTGCAAACATCGATTGCGATCGCTCGTACTGTGAAATATTGTCGGGGTTTTTGGACATCTGTAAACTTCACTGTCACCCATGACATCTTCTTTGCAATCCTTTTCAATAATTATTCTTTATGTTTTCGCAATATATATGTGTACATACAACGATATAATATAATACACTATTCACAAGGTCTGTAGTAATAATTTCGTTCAAAAATCTATAATAATACATTACGATCAAACAGTGTGTAATATATTATGATTCTTTGAACAATTTCTATATTAAGAAAATATTTCAAGTATATTGTAAAAGGAAAAAGATGCGAGCCATTCACAAGTCATGCTGACATGGCAAACAACGTTCCGTATCGTTTTTAGAGTTAGTCTGAAATTAGTTCATTATAGCAGATTTATGAATTTTCATCATGTCCAATTATATTACGCACAAGTTATGCAGAAGTCAAACTCATCCAAAAAAGATCCATAAGTAAAAATCTCCTTGTAACATATAAATTTCTAAGAGAAAACTAACTTGTATCCATAAATCATATTACGTAGATTATAACGATTATTAATCTCCAAATTTGGCAAATTTATTTACTATTTAATTTACTCTTTCATAGCGAAATTCAGTCAACCAAATTGAAGCTCGACGGTATAAAACGAGGTGGAACATGATCCCACGTGCTATTATTACACAATTCGTAATGAATCCCGATACTTCAACAACTTTCTCGTAATCTTCGAGACGTTTATCGCGGCAAGTTCTCAGAATCTTCGCCGGGTCGGAGTTCAAGTAGCCGTATCTAACTTGGATTAGTGCCACTTGCGCGCAACGCTTCCGAGTATCGTTCATACACGTAGTTGTTCGGTGAAGTTCGCTCGTTATAATCATTTCAGATGTAATCGTTCGATCCTCGGAAGAAATTCCAGCGCGTCGTGACCGTTCGCGTACAACAACCCGATGATTCGCACGTGGACGTGACGAGTGTTAAAAATCGAGAGCCGCGGATTCGAAGGGCCCGACTAGCGCAAAAGCTGGCCAAGCGCAATGAACTCGGCCGTTTGCCAGTTATAATCGGTACGTGTGACTGCTACCGGTGGTCAACAATGATGGCTGACGATGAATGAATTCGCTGCGGATGCAAACAGACCTGACTGACACGCGAGTCGCGTGAAAATCGTTGCCAAGAAGAACCAAGAGGAATATTCATCGAGGTGACTGACGTACCGTGCAAGCTCTTCATCGATTAACTCCACTTCGTGAATTTTTTCTTTTCTTGAAATTTCTTGAAATTACTACGTCAAAACGTAATTTCACATTTGAAACAGATTTCTTCAATATTTAGGCTTATCATCACTGAATGATGAGATTTTTTTTGAACTGTGAAATAATTTACTAGAAAGGTGTTTCATGTTTAATAAGTGTTACTGTACGAACTCTTCATCGACTAACTCCACTCCTTGAATCTTTTCTTTTCTTGAAATTTCTTGAAATTACTACGTCAAAATGTAATTTCACATTTGAAACAGATTTCTCCAACATTTAGGCTTATCATCACTGAATGATGAGATTTTTTTTTTTGAACTGTAGAATAATTTATTAAAATGATGTTTCATGTTTAATAAGTGTTACTGTTACGAACTCTTCATTGATTAATTCCATTTTCTGATTTTTTTCTAAATTTTTGTGTTTCATGCTTGAAACAGATTTTTCTAGTAATTAGGCTTAAACACTGCTGAATGATAAAGTTTTTTTCAAACCGTGGAATAATTTATCACAAGAATGTTTAAAATAGATTTCCTTGACAATTAGGTTTATCACCGCTGAATGATGAGATTTCTAACTGTGGAATAATTTATTACAAGAATATATTATTTTGTCGTTAAAAGAAGCTACGATGTTTATTCGACTACAAATTTTAAAAGGAATTTTTACTGTTTTATCAATTTCTCTACTTTTTGTTTTATGGAATTAATCGATTTATCTCGTGTATAACGTTGATTGCGTTCGAGGTAATTCTATTATAATTTCTTTGTCAATATATTCTGTTTATTATAATCTTAATATTTATCAATTGATTGTTATGCTTAATAACTGATTACTACGTTTACTAAACATTTACATGGCTGAGTATCATCAGAGAAGAGAAACAAGCTTCAAAAAATAACTAATACCCCAAAATATCACAAATGGAATAAAAACTAGATAGCTTCGAGACATATTAGATATTTAGAATTGTAAAATGCCCACTCTAAGGTTATAATACAGAAACAAATTATAATACAATGAGAAAAATTTACAAATCAGAAAAGGTTTGAATGTAAAATGTACCATACAACAAAATTAATGAACAGGATTTTCCAAGTTTCTATAATTTTTAATTTACGTAGGTTAGTAACCAATGTGATTTCTGAATAGCTCCGTTAATGAATCTTTATATATCATTCAATGTTAATATCTAAATCAAAATATTCATTAATGATTTCTTTCAATATACTTCAATAATAATGAAAAAATATTCATTATTAATTCAAAAAATATTCAAAGCATTCATTGTTAGGCAACTATCATCACGAAACACTACCGAAAAATACAGTCAGAGGTGAAACTCACCACAATCGTTTGGAGAGTCGTTTTTTTTTTTTTTATCCAACGGATAACAGAAGTTGCACGTCCGTTGCCCGACGAGTTGCAGAATCCGTCAAAAACCAAGTTTTCGTTGTGTATCGTCGATCGAATCGAATAAGCATCGGTAAACAGCGAATGGAGCGTATGAATACTATGACGGAAATGTAATATTTATTCTCGCGTCGAGATATTTCAGCAATCAACGTTTTTTGAACGCGCAAAAATACCAACAATATTTGATTTTCCGCAGCCGTACACTAATGGCAAATGCCAACAATGTAAATAATTATATTTCCCCTCGTTAATATCGACCGACCGCAGGAAAACGAAAATTTCATAAAATCCCTCTCGACGAAGCTGGATAATGCTGGACGAGTCACAGTAAGCTAAAAACTACTGTGAAAAAATTACTGGGAAAGTGGTTGAGAATCAATTTTTCACTTCAAGTTCAATAAGAAAAAATTTTTACTGCGGAGCGAAAACACTTTGAAACTTTCAAGATCCAAAATATTATTTATCTGCTCTAAGAACAAAACTCAAAATTTTAAAATTTTAAAATAGTAAATATATAAATATAAATATAAATATATATATATATATATATATATATATATAGGTTTGAATCATAGTTTTATATGTCAACAGATATATTTTAAATATTTAATTGTGCCATAACTATTTACAAATAGTGTAAAACTTATAACAATTAAAAATCTGACAAATGATTTAAAGTGATTAAAATGATTTAAAGTCTCGAACTTGCTTGTTGTTAAAAAGTATAAAAAATTTGCAATCTACTTATGCGTCTTCCAAGTCTTTAGGCACTCATTCCTCGGATTCGGAATCAACAGTCACTGAAACATTTCTTCTTTTCGTGTATATAGTATTCGAAATCCATGAAATGAAACTTAAATAACGATTCGTAAGTACACATTGGGCTTGATCCCATTCCTGGTTCCTACTCTTGCTATGCAACAAGCGTACAGATGATTTAGGTACTCATGGCAGCGCGTTCGCTTGATTCACGGGTACTCTTACCTAATGGCGGCGTTTCAAAGCAATGGGAATAAAAGAGGGACAGGGCAAATGTACACCCTTGCTCAAAAGTCTCAGGGTAAGTACCAATTTTAGGGCGAGATTTTAAATTAGACTTATACTCGTGTATATGTTGACAAATTAACTTGTGGAGAAACATAGATTCGAATTTACAAATTTAGACTTAATCTTTGGATTCATATATCAGTTACGATGTCGAAATTTTTCTGCTCAAGTTTGATGAAGATCCTTTCTCAAGCGAGCCAATATGAGTCTCTACGTTTGTTTGAAAACTGGAAATATTATAAACGAAAGTGCAAATATATTAATAATTACACTGTAAGGTACCATATGCGAGTATCGCTAGAACATGAAAAGTGTCTGAAGACTTTTGAGCGGGAATGTAAGAAGAGAGATGACGGAGCTTGTGAAAGAGAAACGAACGAGGAAGAAAGGAGAGAAAAGACGCGAGGAAGACGTCTTCTTCACCCTCGTCAGCCTCTAAGAGCGAATATGTGCCGGAAGGGTGAGAATGAAACGGGCCACAGCGAGAAAGTGTTAGAAATATGTGAAAGTAAATCCCTGTTTACGAGGGTGATAAGGGTCGTCATTAGAGAGATCACAAAGGAAACCCATTCGTTGCTTTCTGACGGAAGTTCCTGGCAATATTATTCCCTCTTCTATATCCTCACCGTCGGTAGTGGTCAAACAATTACATTCGGTCAAAAGATCCTCGTAAACCCTGCGAGTTTCAATATTAACTCTTTCACTGTCGAATGCTTTCATGGAACAGATCTTCCATCTATCACGTGCACACGAATGCCGGATATTTTTAAATAAATTAAATACCACGGATTTCCCACGGTAATCGAATCAGGAATTTTCAACGTTTGATCGAAATTTAACTACAAGTTTCATTTAATTAGTAGAGCGTTACACGCGTTACGTATTAATAATTTAATTTCACTGC
Organism: Tetragonula carbonaria; assembly: GCA_032399595.1. NCBI lineage: Eukaryota > Metazoa > Arthropoda > Insecta > Hymenoptera > Apidae > Tetragonula > Tetragonula carbonaria. The sequence continues at coordinate 19,855,910 of JAUCRC010000001.1, read as the reverse complement.
TATACACGATGTATCTTGTTATTTAGCAATATTATATGTTAATGGATGTTCATGCTAGGGCATCAATTACAGGAGATAAGCGATCGAGAGTACGCTTCATTCGAATTATTGAGCACGTGCTGCGAGAAGAAAGATTTTGAAGAGAAAAATAAATAAATACGATAAAGCAACGTGTATTCGGAAAATGTTCACTTGCTATTGAAAAACAAAAAAAAAGGAAATGCAAATTAATTATCACGTCTGTAATACCGTGTACATTTTACACCTATGCAGTGCGCATGAAGCGAGCAAAAGTCGCACGGATGTCCATTTTCATGTTGGATGTCCGACGATCTTTTAGAGCTTAGATCTTCCATCCGATTTTTTTGGTCATCGACCGATCGTCGTTGATTCTCTCTTTTTCAGAAGAGATAAATAATTCCCGCGAAACAGTCGACTCGGGCGAAATTTCTTTCTTAATCTTCCAAGCGACCGTTTCACACGGTGACAAACGACGATCGTATCTCTCTCTCTCTCTCTCTCTCTCTCTCTCTCTTTCTCTCATTTCGGCCAGTGTTTCGGGGAAGCAGAGAGCCGAGAGGAAGCGACGAACGAGGCTCGCAGACGTGCACAGAGCTTAGCTGTAAATTTATTTTCCAGCGGGCAACCGGAAGTCCCGGCGCAGCCCCTCGAGAAGCCCCTCCAGGCTAGCCGGACACTTGAGCTTTCATTGTTTACGGCAGCCGTGAGGACCGGTCCAGAGGTTGCAGTTTTCCCAAGAAGAGGTTAGCCTGACCGCCTCCATTTCTCGACACGGTCGAAGCTCGACCCCGTTTTCCGTACTTTTCACCTCATCCTTCAACCAGCCTGACCGTATCAACCGACTAGCAACTTATACACACACACACACACACACACACACACACACGTACCTACACATATACTTTCTCTTTCTTTCGCGCGCGTATTCTCGGTTTTCTAGTTGTCCATCAAGAAAAGATCTACTCGAGAGAGAGAGAGAGAGAGAGAGAGAGAGAGAGGCTTTTTGAAACCGAGTGATATAAATCGCGACTTGACTTTTGTGCAGTTCAATCATCTCAATGAACATTCCACCTGGTATCTCGTTGAACAAAGTCACTTTCGAAAGAGATAGATAATATTTGAAAATGTAATAAATCCAGAGAAGTTAATGGAGACTGATGCGATCGTTACGATGTTTTGCCAGGGAGTGTTACTATCGTTAATTAGCAGATAAGAATTTCCTGTGCTCATTTGAATTATAGTAGAATGGAATGCACGAATTTTTTGAGGTACAAATAGTTCATGTTCAGTCAGAGAACTTTACAATTTCAGGCACTGAAAATAGAAAAAAAATGAAGGCTTCGGACATTTTACGAATTTGACCATTTCTAACATTATCTTACAGCAAAGGAAATAAAATTTATTCTGATTATGATTATAATAAGTCTTAGCAATTAATAGATTTTGTGGTCTTTCTTTTTTTCTGTGAACAAATATACATCGAAGTTCATGTTTAATTAAAATTCGATTGGCATAAATGTAGTTCTTACAAATAATATTCGAAAATAATATTCTACAAATCCTTAACCTTGTCTTAACTGCAAAAATTGTACTTCTCTATGTTATACTTGAATCGAACAATGTTCCTATAGAAACAATCAATTCTTACGTGTTCTCATAAATCACTAAAGCATCTTTAAGCTTCCCCTTTTGCTACAAAAGTAATAAAAAGACTTTAAAAGACTCTACTAGAAATCAAGCTTCCCTTCCATTCCTTCTAATATTCGGCACATGGGATGTTTTGAAACATTTATACGAAACTTCGTATTTCATCATTTTTCGCACAGCAAAGATGCAAGGTGGCATAGAGCGGTGACAAAAATTTTCGTTCCCTGGGAGACCGACTGGGGTTCGTGAATATTTGACCGAAGTCCAAGCAAAGGGATCAATCCACCTATTCTTCAAATATTCAATAGCCTTATGGGGGTCGGCTTTATTTGCTTTTCTATGCACGTGCCACCACCGAAGGATCTCGTAATTCTGTCAACCTTAAGAAAAAAAAAAAAAAAAAAAAAAGAAAAAAAAAAGCACCTGCGCGTTTCTCCTCGACGACGAGAAAAGACGACGACGACGACGACGACGACGATGATGGCCTAAGGCGCCACTGCAGAATTTCATACGTCTACTTTTATATCGCCCGAGTATCTCGTTACTTCGTCTCAATTCCACCTTTTTCCGGGAGACGGAAGAAAAACATTCTGTGAATCTTCGCCCGTCTCGCCACTTATCTTCACTTCGTTCGCGAAAATCGTGGAAAAATCATGAAAAATCGCCTGCAAACCGATCCACAACGGATCAGGAAAACTCTCTCACAAAAGATAACCGAAATTCAGACTTTTCACGGATACTTTTCTGAAAACTCATAGAAAGAAGCAGATAACACATGGGGGGGAGGGGGACAGGAACTTGTAATCAGGAAAATTTCCAAGGGATATGAAAGGCAACAACAGGTGCTAGGAGAGAACAGAAACATGCTTCGATCGCAAGTATCAAAAAAAATCCCTGAAAACTGAAATTGTAAAACTTGCGGGAAACTGTCGTGCTCTCGATCACATGAGAAAGGAACACTCGCGGCAATCGAAAGTCGAGATTTGTCGACAGATCTTCGAATGAATTTTATCGAAGCCCGGGACCAAAGGGAAATACTATTGAATACGCTTTGGCCGCTAATGGACTGCCGATTAATTAAACACGGTCTGGCGATCCTCCAAGCGTTCAGCATTGTTTACCGTACGAACGGATCGGCAAATCCCCGTTTTGCGTGCGCTATTATGGCGTACATGCAAGGAAAAGCGATGGACAAGCGCGTGCACATGCGCCGTCGACGATAAATCCGCAACACATTTCACAGGTCCCATATGCAGCGTAATGAAAAAAATTTCAGTCATACCCCTCGTTCTTGTCGGGATTTTAATTTAATTTCTGCCACACAGTCGCGTTTTTTGTTATATTAGATTATATTTGTATTATATTCATATATTCATAATCTATACATTTATATATTCAGATTTGAAATTCTTAGATCCTTAGACCCGCTGCTTTCTAGATTCTTGGACGCTGGTTTTTGGATTCTAGATTCTGTATCCTAGATTCTAGAACTGCGACGCTGAATAGAACGCAATTCACGCGAGCTTCATCCGCTGTGATTCACGCGAGCCTGATTTGTATCGTTTATGTGCATGCTTGTGCACTACGTGAGATTGGCGAATTACGAAGTTAGAAGTTTGTAAACGTCTTTTTTTGCAGTCATTTAAGAATAATCATTGATTTTACATTAATAATTGGACTTACGAATGTGTAAAATTATTACCAAATTAATACTTGCAGTCTCCAAAGTTTCATTAATAATAATGTAAAAAGATCCCAGAATCTTGACACGGTTCATTGTCACTAATAATAATAGTTGAAATAATTCAAAGTTTCCCAAGTGAAACAGCCGTGTTCATCAGTGATCGAATGGAATGTTTATTACCATAATAGCATAAAATTTTAAGAGCAATTTTCACCATCTGAACGCGAACGAGAAACAATACGGGTCAAATATTTTTCGAAAATTATTTTGCCCCGAAAAGTTTCATCAACAGTGACCGCCAACATGGAAATTTCTTTTGTTTGCCCTCGAATATATGAATTTTCAAAGTTTTTCGTGATGGAATACTCTGGAATACAGAATGGATCGATCGAGCTTCTATACTTACATATATAGATTATATATCACGTATATTATACAATTCATAGGATGTTCAAATCTGGATGTTCCGTTTAAAAGGAGTAAAAAAACAGAACTGTAAATTTACTTACTATGAATAATATTGATATTCTACGCACAACGATCGTTGGTTATTAAGTTTTTAGTAAAAATTTTATTCAATTAAATTAGAATATTACGTAGGTTAACCTTTCGCGGTTAGTTTTATCAAGTATCTAATTTTATTAAGTTATAAAGTTTCTGGTCTAATTTTATCAAGTTATTTTAAGTTTCCAGTCTGAGTTTACAACAACGCACCTGAACAAAATGTAATTATAATATTAATCTTTCCAAATTAATCTTTCTTTTCGCGAACAAGGATATTATCGCACTGTCTGCAGGAAAATTGAGTCGTTTGAGTCCACGTCTAATTTATTTACAGTTCTAGACAAAACTCTACAGTTAAACAGATGGAGAAAATCTTAATAATGCCTTCGCTGTGTTGTGCAATCCCCCTTAAGCTCTAACCTATAAAACAAAGAATATCTCTCTAGAAAGAATAAAAATTTCGCGAGTGAAACTTTGTTCAGATCCCACAGAGTTAGTTACAGTGTCATATACATATATACAGATATGCAGTTCACCTAATTAATTTTCTACCGTCTGTGCAGTCTATCTATTTAACTTTCTAGGAAAGAACTATATCTACTGTACCTTTTTTTTTTACCAAACAACTTGGTATTACCAATTCACGGAATCGTGTAGGTATCTGCGGACAGCGGTCGCAGCCCCTCCCAGCTGTCGACGTCCATATTTCACCCATGCCCGATTAAACGTCTCCCAGGAGTACGTCTTCGTGAGTGGCGAACGCCTCTTCGAAGTTGGCCAGAGTTCACCAGTCACTTGCAAGGTGACCCCGCAGGTCAGCTTCGTGAACGGTGCCAACACGCACCAAATATACCTACGGGGCCCGGGTTAACCCTAAATCAGATGGATCCGCGGCGGCCTCAGGGCGAAACCGTCACACGGAATAATTATTCAGCGAATTTGCATGCTGATTTTGAGGTCACGTTTACTCGAAGCAACGGCCTACGGCCGTCACTGTCACCCCCGCGAGCTGCATTTCGATGGACAAACGGACCGTTTACCATCGTATTATTGATGAGGATATTCTGTATGCGCGTAAACGACTGGATTACGGTCAGCGGAAGAAGTTTCGGTCAGTTTCGGAGTTTCCTCGGCCAGCTGCACGATTTCGAGAGAAATCGGCCAGCGCTGGTTTTCAAGGGGGATGAAGGTGAACCGGTTGGTTTAACCGTATGGTTAATTTAACGCTGGTAACTAGGATTGATCGAAACGAACAATTCCACGTGGGAATTTCAGTTGTTGAGTTTCTGGGTTGAAATTTTGTAGCTTCAGAACACGGTGCGACTGAACAGTATGTAATTATTGAATAGATTAAAATGTATAATGATTTATGAACATAATTTTATATAGAAGAAAAAAAATCATATTTAACAACGATACCGGAACAGTGTGAATATATGAATTTTTATACGTATAGGTATATCGTATCAATTTTAAACTTTCTGTACAATTTTATTCCGCTTTCTATGTTTGTATCAATATGTACGAAAACAAGAATTATTAATATATATTTATTGATACACGAAAATTCTTACATATCGGTATTTATAAGATCTTGATTATAAGATTGTCAGAAATAAAATGTAATGTCCAAACGGACTCGTTACAGGATCACAAAAAAAAAAAACAGAAAAAATCAATTAATTGCCTTTGACACGTGACAAATTCGAACTAAAAAATTTGCGCGTGAAGTAGTATTTAGGATCATTCACCTTGATTAAATCTTCGTTTCAGAGGAACCAGAAGAAAGAAGAAGTAATTGTTGCCGACTGAATTTGACACAGCGAGTGTCATTCAAACTCGATTTAAATTAAATTTAAAATATGAATTTGCATTTCTAATCACTTTGTCGCGAGCAAACGACTCGTTCTAATTAACACAGATCCACTTTAATAGATCACAATCGTTACCTAATACCTATACAATCAATCTTCGAGTTTTCTAAGGGCGGAAATGAGAAAGTACGAGGTACCATCATTCGCGTGGGCCTCGAATCGTGGGTCGCACGATTGTTTAAAACGAGCTAATACGCGATCGTATACCGAGCGTTATCGTTTAACGATGTCGCTTGGCGCGAATCTGCGGTACCTGGCAATTAGATCAACCGATAACGAATGGGAAGCGACGCTCGAGAGGACCGCGGCACGCGCTATCGAAAATGAAATTCGGGGGCCCGCGGCCACGTTCGTACGCGCAGCACGCTGATAATTAGCCGGAAATCGAGGAAGAAAATGAATCGAAACGCGTAACGTTTCTAACCGCGCAAACGTTTCTCGTCCGGTTGTCTGTCTCTCCCTTTCGCAGTATTTTCGATTTCAGGCGACTCGAATTTCGAATTCGCCGGTTTGGAAATCGGTGGGCGAAGCGGTGTGATTCCAACGCGTTTCGCGGAATATACGATTACAGAGACGGGGGGGGGGGGAATCTATAGCCGTGGTTGCGAGTCCGCGCTCGATCCGGCTTATCTGGCCGATTACCGATTCTCGTTCGACGATATATTCGATTTCTGCCGGATTTCGACCGGCACGCGGAAAATTAGATGAGAGGAGTCCTCCTGCATTTTGCCTCTTTGTGTTCGTCTTTCGCGATCGCTCGGCCAATTTGAAACTGCGCGGCCGGCTTATGTCAGTGAAATGTTCTTATTATTATTGGGATGAGATACTTGATTTATTGACAACTGGCGAAATACGTTTCCTAATACCGTACGAACTGGAATATATAAATTTCATTCAAATTTACTACAGATATATATTTGTCTTCGAGCTGACTAAAGGAAATGCACGTTTTTGTGTGACAGTGTATGAATAATAATAATTAACGCTGAAACTACCGTGCGATTATTTTCCAGATTTTGATTTGCAAAGATCCTGAGATTCGTGAGTAATTTTTGAAATACTTCTCTGGATTTTAGTGCATAATCCATAAAATTATGTAACAAATATCGCATAGATATTAGACTACATAATTATTCAACCCCCTGTGGGATAATCACGAATGATCAGGTACTTTTCATCGTAGATAATAAATAAAATGAAAAGGTTCATTCATCATTTAAAGGTGTATTATGAATCTCTTTCATTGAAGTTCCCCTCACGATAAAGGAAACTAAAGTACTAAATTCAGCTTCAGAATACGCCAATTGCTTCCCTGTTGATCGATTGTCTTCTTCTGAATGGAACTATGGCTGTTTAAAGCGAAGACCAATTAAAGCGGATAAGGGAGAGTCGACTGTATCTAAAATGGAATTGAAGGAGATGATACACGAAGGAAAATGTAAAACTGAAAATGACGTGGAATTACCTAGCAACTCTTGTTCCGTCTTAAAATTGTTTCGTTAGTCTACCGTTTCATGTTAAGATAATGCGATAAAATATCCTACGACGCAGAATATTTGAAAAACTCGATAGAGTCATCTTTTAACAATCTAAGTAAATATCTTTTGTTACATTTGGAGAACGAACAGTTTTATATTAATATGTATACAATAATGCTTGATATAATAGTTCATTACTTTTCATTTACTTAGAATGAAATTTTTATACCAGATTTTTCTCTTATTGAAAATTCCAACTTACTTTATAATTGGAAAATTCCAACTTACTTTATAATACTGTTAGAAAATTACTAATCAACTGCCAGAAATAAGACTTGAATAGAAATTTAAAAGTTTGGTTTCAAATCGCTACAAAGAAAACTGATTTTAATAATATATTTTGGACAATCAAAAAGGCTGTGTTGTTTCGCTGGATAACAAAAGAAACATGCGAAAAGTCTTAGAAAAGTCATTCGTGTATACGTGAGAATACACACACATTGTTTACATCATTGCATCATTTCGTTTGAATTCCTTTTCTACCATAAAAGAAAGGAATTATTTTGAAGAAATTTTTTATCTAATATATAAATAAAATGTCTTTCTTCAGCTTTATAGTATTATTAAAACTCACGCACAATCGTGAAAACGATTTTCTAACAAACCTAGAAATTCGCACACAGTATTTGCCCCCAAAATAAAAAAAGTAATTTGAGCGTCAAAATTCAATGACTAAGATCGATAAACTAACGACAAAGAGAACAACAAGAAAAATCACGTTCTTAAACAAAATGTACGATATTTTGCTTCGCTTCTTAGTTCGTATTTCTTTCACTTCTTTTTTCATCTTTGCCATCTTTCTTTGCCCACTCCCACACGCATCTCGATTTTATAATAACATCGAAGCAGTCAAAAGCGATAGCGTATATATTATTCTTTCTTTCTCTTTTTTTTTCTTTTACGTGTTCATTTGTCTTTTAAGAACACTTGGCAAGTTTGACAAGTATTCTTAAAAGTTTTCTAAGTGGAGTACGGATTTTGTAACCTCGACAGCGTTGCAATAAATAATAATCTCCGCTTATATTTATGGCTGTAATATATGGCCATGTAACGCGTGAATCTCGCTTTTCTCCGCGAGCTCGTCACGTCGAAAGTTTTTCTAACACCATACCATACGGTTGTAGTATCAATGCAAAGAATGACCAATAACAGAATTCTAAACAGAGTAAAAATTCCCATGACTCGAACGTCAAATCGCGAAAAAAACCAAATACTGGTTACTTACACTGTTGAACAAAAAGATAACACAACTGTAATTTTTACGAAATTTTACACTTATACTCATCAGTTAGACATATTGCCTTCGATATTTGTTGTTGTTGAATTTTTGATAACTGTTTCCTCTTTTTTTTTTCTAATGTCACTGAAGTAATAATTAAAGCCATCAGGGCCATCCAATCAAATTTCTCGTCAGAAAACTACGTATCATTCAAAATTCGATAACTAGTATGTAGCCTATCATTTTGTCTAACAGTGTAAGATGCAATGACGATTCACAACGTTCGAGGGAAAATTAAAATTCTCAATGGCATCGGTTGACCAATTTTGACGTACAGTTCGTACCGTCCACGATGTTTCGATCGGGGAAAAGGAGTTTGCCAGACATTGAAAATACACTCGCCGCGCACGCTCGAGAAGGACGACGATTTATCATCCGTCGCCGCGGATGCGGCAGACGGAAAAACGTATTCTCTCTCTATTCGCCCCGGGTTTCCCCCCTTTACTCGTGTATGTCGCGTCTCGGGAAAGGGGCCACGAGAATCGATCTATCCGTCGGGCGGGACGAATTATCTGCCAACGCGCCACCGAAATAGATATCCGCTTCCCTGAAAAAGAAACATTTCAGCTCGTCCCGCGTCGACGTTCTTAAACGTTTCAACCCGAACGTGCCCACCTGCTGCTCGATACTCGAAAACAGTCGATCGCGAGCCGCGAGCCAACGACGACCCGACGCGTCGAATCGAATTACCATGTTTGGATTAAATTGGAATTCTTTTTTTTCTTTTTTTTCTACGCTCGTTGTGAATTAATTCCATTAGCCTTTTCAAATCTGTCTCCACTTCGTTTCCTCGCCTCGAATTACTTCTCCATCTTCCAAGTTTACAACATGTTGCGATTTAATTTATTCTGTTTCGTCATTGATATAGAAAAAGAAGTTCGAAATTTTGGGAGAGTTTTGATATTAAATTCAGATTAGGTTTCAGAGTTGCTTGTGTACTTGCACGGTAGAAAGAAAAATTATTCAACAATGGAGCAGAATGTAAGGATTCTATCTATGTATATTTTATATAATATTGCTTCAGTATATCAGTATTTTTGGCTATTTTACATTCACTTTAAGTATCTTGACATTTTCAGGATAAAGCCACGAAAAATTACAATTTCTAGCACTCGAAATTCAATCACTGGCGATTGTACGAATCGCGCGAACATTCACAATAATTCGTAGCAAGCGACGAGTTCCACACGATTTCGACAATGAAACACGAAATGAAAACTTTCAAATACAAATATTCCATTTTATACTTTTTCATTTTGCAAAATATTAGATCGAAGAATATCTGAAATCCCCAGCCGTACCTTTACCTTTTTTTATGTCCATAAAATACAACGACTACAACATTTCGAAAAACGAGCAAAGAGAAACGAAGAACAAAAACTTCGGTTTAATTCACGGCACAGCAGACTCTCTAACAAAGTATCCGCAGAACCTCCGGGAAACGAAATTCCTGGGCTACAAAAAGCTACAAATACTCGACAGAAAAATCGCCAGGTATCCATCCAAACCCCGTGAAAAGCCCCGCGAAGCTCGTTTCCGCTGGATCATTAAAACGCGAACACGTCGAATAGTAGCCAAACGAGAGCAGACAGTAGCGCAAACATCGCCTCGCTCTTCGTTGGCTTAGACTTTACGGCATCCCGCGAAGAAGGCTTAATTTATCACCCCGTCGAATCATTTATCATCGAAAATGCCAAAGTTCTCTTTCTCGTTCGCTCTCTCTCTCTCTCTCTCTCTCTCTCTCTGTCTGTCTCTTTCTCTTTCTCTCGTGGTTTCCCTCGCAGCCTTCATATCTGCCAGTGAAAACTTTCGGCTGGTTGCTTACTCTGACTGTGTGTTACTCTCTTGTGTGTGGGTGTGGCTGAATTCAGGAACGCTGGCACGTGACGAGAAACAATGAGGCGAACAATGAGTCGGGCCGACAATGCTGTCCTCAAAATCTCTCGGCGCCGCTTGCCAAAATCCTTCGGGGGGGCATTCTTGCAGCCGAAGAGAACCGCCTGTTCGTCTGTTCGTCCTACCATAATACCAGCACGTGTCTGACGACTATATCCGACGTAACTTGACGTAGGCCGATGCATTCCTCGCGTAAATTCATCCCCGACTGCGTCCGTACGGATGCATCTCTTTTTTTTTTTTTCTTTACGTTTTTCTCTATAAAAGTGAAAACATTCCTTGGATTTTCCTACTTGTCCAATTTACTGTGCGAATGTATTTTTCAGATTTCTTTTTCTTGTAGGGAAAAGGTTTTTTTCAGTTTTATTTCTTTCCAATTTTCTTTCAAACGCGTGTCGTGCATTTTCTTTTATTTTTTATTTTTTTTCTTTTACAGGACAAAAGCTTCTTCGAATTTTTCTCTTCTAGTTTATCAATTACGTAAATGTATTTAATTCTTTTCTTTTTTTTCTTTTTTCAAGAAAAGAAAATTTCTTTGAACTGAGCTTTGTCACGACAAACCATCGACCGTGCCGTAATACGTGATACGATTTCTCCATTCGTTTATTCGAAGGGAATTTCTTTGAATTCCACTTTCTTTTTTTTCGAGTACAACGTTGATTCTGCTCGTGTGACGCATCCGTTTTCAATTTTTCGTACGAAGACAACTCCTCTTTGTTCTCTCCAGTTCTCTTTCTTCTTTTCTTTTTGTTTTTTAATCGCACCGAAAGTGCATACACGATGCATTTTATGTGAAGAAATTTCTTTTATATTTCCCCCTTTTCCTTCTTCTTCTTTTTTTCTCTTTTTTAAATTTATTGTCGACTATGCGTGATGTATTTTTCTAAATTGTTTTACACGAGGAAGTTCCCTTCGAATTCTATTTACAAATTCATTTTCAACAATATTTAACTACTTTGTTTATTAATTTTATCGTCTTTACGCGCTGTTTAATAATACTCTCTATTTTCACCCAGAGGAAGGAAAGGTTGTGCATTTCATGAAAAAAATCTCTCTAATTACTTCGCGATCGTATTTCTTTTTTCTTCTTTTTGAGAAGGATCATAATAATGGTATTCAGCGATTCGTCGCAACGTGGTCATTTTATTCTACCTGAAATCACATACGTTCCTATTCATCCACGGTTTCATAATGAAATTTCTTGCGGACGAAGACGAAAAAGTATAGACAGAAAGCCGGAAACGTGCGTCTCTGTGAGACCGTAAAGAAGAGTAGACTCGAGGCGTATTGCGAGATAGCAGAATATCACCGCGATACTTTTCGACATTTTCTATAAATACGCTTCCACGATAACGTTGTAAGTGTATGCGAGACCAGTCGTTCCCTTTCAAACCCGAATTTTTAATACAAATGTCTGCTACATCTCCCGTGCACTTCATTCACAACTGTTTCTGTGATCCTTTGATTTCAATACCGCGGCCAAATCTTCTATAAATGTTCAGAAAATGAATTTTCCACGAAACTTTTATTCAACAACTTTAATTCTAACTTTGTAATTGACGTGATTTGCAAACGATGTAATATCAAATATATGAAATATTAATTGTGTAAAATATATGAAATATATATATACGAAATATAATGTATAAAAATTATTATGAAAATTAATAATTTTTATAGGAGACACAGCATTAGTGATCAATAACAATACTGTATTTCTTTTTCATTTAAAGAAGAAACAAGATTCGGCGGAACTTTACATAAAAGAATTTTCTGGGATACATGGTATACTTATACTGTTGAATTAAATTTCATTTTATAAATCTCTCATTTGTAAACTTTTCTTTGTCCACTACACGCAGTGAAAACCATCAATGATATTTAGTAAGATAAATACTAAATACTAAATACAGTGACTAAGGCTTTAATTGAACAAATAAATCGAATAGATCATCTAAAATCGATACTACTTTAAAAGAGTCATTAACACACTGTCGCAAGTATATTTTCAAAAAAAATTTTTGTCACTTTTAATTCGATTATTAACGAAAATTACATGTCGACCAATGATTTCATATATTCATGGCTATTTCTCGGGATTGCTGGTGCTTCAGAGTAAATACGACAAAATAAATATCAATCAAAATAAAGACTTATGACTCAGTTATTTCACGACGTACAATTAGTTCCAGTTAAATCCATGATTTATAACTTTCGTGTAACGTTCACGTGTAAGTACCTAGACGCGTGTTTTGCTGAGGCCGCGCGGTGCGAAATTAGACTACACGTTTCTTGCGACACCGCGAAGGATGGCATCGTCGCCCCTGTTGTTTCACGCTCGACACGCACCAGACACGCGTGACAAGTCAACACGTCTTCCTTGTGTTATGCAAACGAAAATGAAGTCGCAAACAGGGCGCAGTCCCCGAGGGAGCGAGACACAGTTGATCGAGGGTAAAGGAACTACTGCTCAGACCGGATGCGAACGACTTGTTCGAAATTGGATGACTTTTCTTTTTTTTTTTTTTTTTTTATTCGATGGAAACTGGAGTTTGTAGTATTTCTGATATGTGACTGTTTAACTGTCTAAATGCAAAACTTATCTGTTCTATTCATTTGGTGTAGCGAGTCGCCTTGAAACGCGCGACTTGTCAAATTCTTCAAGAATTACGTGGCAACGGGAAGTTGATTTTCTGGGAAATAATGTGGGAATTTATTGGAAAATTTATCATCCGGTGAATTAGTAAAAATTTGGCAAATTGCTAAATTTTTTCAATCGAAGCTCGACAGTTCTGGAACTTTTACTTTTTTCAATAATTCAATCTCAATCAGACGATCGATGAATGGTTATTATTTATCCACAGAGAATCGATTAATATTAAATATCATTCCAACCAATCGTTCTAAAATATTGATCTCTCCTTCTATGACGTATAACTTCTTTAATGGGTAAAACGTATTATAAAATATACTGAAACCCTCGACGATTAACGTATGAAAATCGTGTCAGAGAAGAGAGGAATTAAAGTGGAACGTAACCCGTTATTCCCTAGAGACACGATGCTGACAGATTCATCATGAAAAATTAAATTAACATTTTTCAAATCTTCGATGATTATTAACCCTAGAACTACCGACAAGGTATAAAATTTCTATCGGAGATATTAAAGTAAAGGAAACAAAAAATCTTTATAATACAATATAGGATACAGCTTTTATTTACGTGTTTCACGAAGAATCGTTTAAGTCCCTTAAAAAAAAGAAAAAATACATTGTTGTTCTGTATCTATAAAACATTTGAACATAAAAATTTTCAATCGGTCATTTTGACGATTTTGGTAGTTTTCCAGTGATCGAAAAAAACTTGCCCCGGGGAACGTTTAAATTCCAAGGAAACATTCACCAGTCCACGAGATCAAACGAGACAGTGGAACCCGAAAAGATCAAGGAACCCGGACGCATTTACAATTCATAATTCGTAAGAAGTTGGCCGTCATGCTGTGGACTTCATATCGACTCGGTTGTAATTGAAAGCAACAGCGGTCCAGAAAGGGACGAGACGACGCGCAAAATGAATTCCTCAACTTTCAGACACGGCCGCGGGAAAGGGAAAGCGGGGTTATATCGGTTTCATTAATTCGCCCGGGCCTGCCCCACCTTTCACTTGGGAAATGCACGGCCTTTGATTATTCATCGCAACCCTCGATGATCGAGAGCTTCGCCAACTCAATCCATCCCCCCTCCCGGCAGGCGAGAACTTTGCGAAATTTAAGATAAAACTCGCAGAGGCTGGTGGTATTTAATTCACCCGGGTTGGACGTTGTCGACGTTGATCGTCAGAATTTAAAGAGAGAAATTCCCGGAGATCTTGGATCGGTGAGGCGTGCAGGAAACCGTGGTTGCGTTAAATTAGATACAAACGGGAACAGAAAAGCTCATTTTCGAGAGGCAGCGCTCGCAAGGGACCTCATATTGTGCGACAACAAACAATTTCTGTTCCCGTGTGCGTTTGACTGACAGTCTAAATTGCATCTAAAATGTTGGTCGTAGAATCGTCTGGCGCGAGAGATTTTGCACGTTACGGGATTTCTTCGTAGCGTTAAAACGCAGATTATTAAACGTGGGAGGAGGGGGGAGGAAAGAGAAATTTACGTACAATCGGAAAGTCTACGCCGCTGTTCGACTGTTGGATAAAACTTGTTCACAGACAAGATAAGATTATATTAAACGTTATTAAAGATACTTAACAATCTAAATCACAAATTAAAATGAAAATATATACAAAAATCACGATCGTCGCTGTATCGCAAATAAAATTTAAGACCCAAAAGATTAACACTAGAAACCACTGTGCGATTATTTTTTATTTCTAGAATATTATTAACGAAGATCGGTAGAGTGAGTGTAAAATTTTCATCGTATGAAAATCCTTTAATTTCTTCTTTTCTACGCTTTACATGTACATTCACATGGGTTGATGTGTTCGCGACAGAAACGCAGATCACGAGGATATGGAAAAAAGAACTCTCTATGGAAAGGAACTCTCGCGTAACCACGGAAGAACCACATACAGAAGATAGGGAAAATTTAGAAACATCACGGAGAGAGAAATTGGAGAGGTGGAACCGGGGACAAAGGCAAAGCGGCGGCTGTGTGGCGAAGGTAGCAAAGGAGAAAGCTCAAACGTAGACAAACATCCAAGAGAAACACGGGCTATCCTCGTTAATGGAGGTGCACTGTTTACTGGACTTGGCGACAGTAAGTTCTCTTGCGAATCTCGTTGTCATAATCACCGCTATTTGCTTGATTAGCGGCAGTAATTGCGTCCCACGTGTGCGTGTGTGCGTGCGTGTGCACAAGCTTACGTGCTGAACAATCCGCGCCATAAATGTTACTCTACCGTCCAACGTCACTTGAAATATATCATCGCTATATCATCTCGCCTAAAAACGTGTTAACTCGCTGAAAAGCGATTGAAATACATCCGGACCGTGTGTGGCAGAATTTGTTCGACACTTGGCGCGTCACAAATGAATACGAGTTACAAAATGAAACAAAGTTCAATCAAATTCGGTTGTCAATTACTCGCGTTACAAAGGA
This sequence comes from Tetragonula carbonaria, assembly GCA_032399595.1. Taxonomy (NCBI): domain Eukaryota; kingdom Metazoa; phylum Arthropoda; class Insecta; order Hymenoptera; family Apidae; genus Tetragonula; species Tetragonula carbonaria. The sequence goes on along the minus strand of JAUCRC010000001.1, from coordinate 19,840,367 downwards.
AATGTCAATTACATTGACAATCAAAAAAACTCTGCTTTAATAAATATTTCGCGAACGAGAGCGTAGGTGAAACGCCGTGTGAACGAATCAAATTGACAATAAACAGATCCTGCAAGATCCTAAATATCGCTTTTCGATGATATTCCTCGATCTGTGAAACTTGTTCCTTGGAACTTCGTTGATCACTCAGTAAGAATAAGAATGGGCTAGATTCTAAAGAAAATTGGAGAATTAAAGAATAGCTTTAACTCGGATATATACGGCATCAATTGACCTATTGGAATAATTACACATTGAAAATACGCTTTGGACATGCATAACGCACTTTAGCCATCGAGACGAGCTTTCTCTTATTTTTTTTCTATTTGACAGTGGAATATTTATACGACAAGAAATTATCGTAATAAAAAATGCTTCTCAATATATCACAATCTGGGAAAGAATAGGCTATAGGTATAACTGTTAAAAACTCAAGGTTAAGGATTTTGTTCGAAGAATCAAAGTTTGTTAAAAAGAAGAAAACATTCCAGATCCTTGTCGAAACGTTACCAAGAAATTCAAATTCCATTCCAAAATTAACGGATTTTCGATCAATGTGTCACACTTTTGGCGTTACTTTGTCCCGTTCGAAATGGTCAATTACACGATACAGCAGTGTTATCATTCATGAAAGTTTCGTAACTGCCTCAATTAATTCGATCGTACCAGGCGTTGAAGAACCAAACAAGAAACAAGATAGAAATCGGATGAATTTTTCCAAGCATAAAGATCCAAGATTCATCAACTCGACTCGCCAAGCAAAGAAACCATCGCGAGTAAAATCACGCGACGGCGGTTAATTGCGACAGGGGATAATCAAAATTCGATGGTTTCCGGGACGAGGTGGGTGCAGCAGGCAGCTTCCGCCGGCAGTGTGGGCGTTCACTGTGGATCCGCTGGTCGGCTGAAATTGATCCGCCGCAGGATTATAGGGAACCTGGGCCCGGGTCGTTAACGCAAGCCCTTCACCGACATCTCCTCCTACGATCCTGACACACAATGCAGGCTACCTTGGCGGTGGCGGCGTGGCCCGCGTTCGTTTTATTAGAAACGCCACGTCAGCTTCCGTGGTAACGGAGACACCTCGGCAATAACGGCGACAGCTCGTTACAACGTTGATAAAGCGCCGCGCGTTGGCTAAGCCTGCGATGGCGAAGACGACGAAGACGATAACGACAACACGCGACCGACTAGCCGTGAAAACTTTGTCCCCGTTAGGATCCCACGGGCCGAGCTACACAACTTTCCACGGCCCTCGTTCCACCCCGTTGCACCCCTGCCAATTGCCGCTAATCGATGTTACCAGCACCGATCAGCCTTAATGCGATTAAATTTAACGCGAGAGTGCCACGATCGCAACGGCGATTAGAGACCGGCGATTAAATGATCCGATTTCACAGCGAGGTATATACCGAGTATGAAATTTAGGATTTCATCGCTTTCTACGCGTCATTTCCTTGGGAGTCTTCTTCGAGGAAAGGGAGAAAGTGTGCGACAGGCTTGAGACAGGTGGCGGGTTGAGTTTGTGGAGGTGTAGCGAGTGAGAAATACAGTGAGCTCGCCAAGTCGTGATACTCGAGCAGTCGTTACAGAAAAATTGTTGTATTAACAATTATATATTATATTGACAATTGTTAGTGCAACAGTAAGTAGTATAACATAAAACTAAGTACTACTTATATATAAGTATAATTTATAAGTAGTAGTAGTAGTAATGTATAAGTATAATAAGTAAAAGTCGTATGGTTTCATCTGTGAAAATATTCACAATATATAAAATACAGGAAACGTTTCAAAGAGAAAGCAATTTAATAGCAACGTAAAATGTATCAAAAAAATAAAATACAACACCAACGTTATATTAATAATAATAAACAATGATACATAAGAATGTATACGATATTCGTTGTGAACATATATTTAATAAAAAGTTAGCACACAGCATGAACAACCATCTTAATCGCATGATATATGTTAAAGATGATCTCATCGAACATTAAGGCTCACTCATGTAACGAACTGTGGCAGTTTAAATTTTTTCGTGATCTTTGCGAAGTATCTATATTTACTCGAGCTCGCGAAACTCGATAAAACTAAAAGCGTGTGCTTATTTCATTTAATTATATTGCAATTAAAAATTTGTAGTGATGTGCATGTTGCTTGACTCTCCTCCTTTCTGATTCTCGCTCGCAACCGCGGCAAGCAAGAGTTGCGATTGCATATTCGAAGTAGGGCACGCAATCATACGACGATTCAACGCAAACACTGAATATTGAACTGGCAAATCAATACGATCTCACTTTTAGCGTAGTACCGACCGACCTAACTTCCGGGAGCAAATTTCTACCAAACGTTTGCAGTGGTACTGCCTCTGCGCGAGGATGCTAAATATTTGACATTCAAATGTACACGACAGAATCCACCACCCACTCGCGGCACAAGCAGCTTCTATAATGATTAATACACGCAGGAACGGGAACATTAATCGGACCAGATCTAACGACGACTAATCTTCCCCCAAAGTATTTCTCCCCTGTGAAGGCACGCGCTTTGCAAAACCATTTTCCCTTAAACATTTACAATCCTCTCATCGTTTGAAACGTCGCCGTCGCTCCCGTCGGGTATTCTCTCGGGTGGTTGCATTAAAAAATTATCGCGAAAAGAACTCGCGACGTTCTCGTAACTCTGCCTCTCGAGCCATTTAAAGCGGATATTCTAGCAAAAAAAAAAAAAAAAAGAAAAAGAAAGAAAAAAACGAGAGAGAGAGAGACGAAGAAAGAGCAAGAGAAAAGGAGCAAAAAGAGAGAGAAAAAAGATTATTGGACACGGAGGAAAGTCGCGTGCGCTCAGACCACCGAGTATTACGTTAAAGTCGCTTCTTATGTCTAAAGCCTTTTTCATGGCCAATGCATGACCTCTCGGCAGAGAGAGGTCTCTATAAGGGTACATGGCACGCGATCCATCTTTCATGAAACGCATACCGCGGCGTGCAAACCGTTGCGCCGCAGCAATAACGACGGCTTAGAAGCATAAAGTCCGCTATCTCTCTCTCTCTCTCTCTCTCTTCCGCCGCGCGCTGAGAAACGGGCAGCAAACGGGGTTCCTGCCGCCGAGGTTCCCGAATTCCCGCGAGATTGAACCCAAGGTCGACTGGCTCCGCCAGCGGGAACACGAACGTGCCGCTAATATCGCAAGGAAACCGCAGCCACACACCCATCCGGATAACTTGCTGCGCTCTTTCTTTTTTCTATTTTCTCGAATTCACGTGGAAGACATACGACAGAGGACTGTGAACCAACCGTTTTTAGCGTAATTTCACCCGATCGCGAGGAAATCTCGAAGAATTGAAAAGTAAAGAAGTAGCAATCGAGTGGGAATAAAACGTGTAAATTTAAGTTTCAGATTAGCAAGCAAATTTTAAGTTCGTTGATGTTTGTTCTACTGAAAGACGCACGAACGTGAATTGTGAATCAACTATCGGTTCTAGCGTAATTTCAAACGATTTCATGGTGTGTGTTCGCGAGAGAAATTCGAAGAATCGAAAAGAAAGGGAGTAGCAATCAGGTGAATTAATTTGAGATCAGCAAGCCGATTTCAAATTTGTTAATTATATACGACTACTCGAAATGATCGAAACTGAAATAAAGAGTGAAAACAACGTCACGCTTCGTTCTTTCTCACTCGGATAAAATACGCAAAATCTTCAAGCCGATACTGAATCCCCTGAACTGGATCGATCTTCTACGCGTTTCGTTCATAGCTACACTTCACACGCAAAATGGTAATACATTTAATTTCAGCTCGAGCTAACTTAACCGAAACATCTCGAATTCTTTCGATTCAAAGTTGAAATAAAAATTGTGATAAAGAGTAAGGTCGATCTCTCGGGCGAACAAGCCAACAAGTTTGAACGAGGCCCCGCGCCTCACCCGATTTTCATGTTATATAATTAGCAAGTGCACAGAGAGCACACCGGATAGCGGTCATTTTGAATATCGAAACGAGGTGGAACGTGGCCGCGGAGCAATTCGACGATATCGCAGCCAAAGTTGATTACGCGCGATATATATCTGAATCACGTTCCTGTTAATTTTGACTAGTAGCCTGTTCGCGATATTCGAAACAAATCGAATTCATTCAACGGATAAGATATCCTAATTGCAACGATGTGACCACGCAGCGTTCGAACTACTTTCCATCGCCCTCGGCGGTACTTGAAATAATGAAAAAAAATGACCGATTGATATTAATATGGACCGGGCACGATCTCGCAAACGCCATTCAATTCACGCGGTAGAACCGATTAAACGTAAATGAAGCCACTTTAATACGGCCGTGCGGTCCGCGTATCCAGAATTCATTACGATGCAATTCGAGACCGGTGGACCGCCGCGCCGATGGAATTTCGAAATTTCATTGAAAAGTCAACCGCATTACCGAGGCTTCCGAACGAGTAGCGTAGTTCTGCGTGAACCGAGAAACGATTATCGAGAACGCGCTTTAGAACGTGTGATCGCTCGATTCTGACAGACACGGCGAACAGAACTAGTGTTCTCTCGCTTTTTTTTTTACGCCAAATGTTAGCACAGAACGCTGTTATGTAAACTTGTTGCATTCGTGGGACGAATAATTTATGACAAGCTTTTTTTGTGTATTGAAACTTCTTGATAGAAACAATATTTAATATCTCTACTTTGAAGTTACATCGAGACTGACATTCTCTACTACGATTTTCTACGAAAAAAAATAGTTGAAACGTCGTATCGCGAAATAAATAAACGGTTAATTAAAAAAAAAAAAAGAAAAAGAAACGAGTAATTCATTATGCGTAATAAAAATGAAACTTGCTTTTTGACTGCCTTTCGTATAATTGCAGCTCACTGATTCTCTCATTTCTGCCAGTGATTTTTCGTTCACGCAACGGGAATTCAGGTTCCAATAACTAAATTCAATCAGAAAGAGCTCGTTTAATCAGGCATTGATTGAAATTTTGTTCAAATAAGTCGACGCGAGCGGAACTTTGCTGTATTTTTTATTCGAACGAATAAATATCGCTCTCCGAGTCGTATTATTTACGCCATTTTTCTCGTTCTGTTTCCTTCACTACTTCATCAGGTTTCCTTTCCTGTTTCGCGATATTCTATTTCCGAATGAGCGGAAAATACGAAATTGTTTGCTTCTAAAGACATTATCGATACTCATTATACTTATTAAATTTCGCAAAAATAATTTATCGAGTCTCATGTGACATTTCGTCGACGTTTTTTTTTTTCCATTTTTCCCTTCACTCGAACCGAAAATAACCACAGCGACGAGTTTGCTTTTTTAAGATACGTATAAGTGTATATTATGCGTATGATTGTTGTTTTTCAAAATACAAATAATTACTCCACGGTGTTACAAATATGTATGGCTACATGGTCATATAATACAACAATTCCAAAACTTACAATCACACATATGCGTAATTATTACTTTTTAAAGTGCAAATAGCATGGTTGCATGATAATACAACGATTACGATGTTATAATGTTTGAAAATCTCGAAACGCTCGCGTCGAGATGCAAACTCGTTTTTCGAGATAAATTTATCATTTTTAATTGGAACACAGAATCTCGGAGCGACCTCGATACTCTCGTCTCCGATTCCGTTGTTCCATGGAAAACGTCGCCGATCTCGAAGCTGCGAAATACGGTGTCGAAAGTTACCATCGGCTCTTCTAACGAATCGATGGAACAGCTGGTCGACTATTCTTTAAACGTAAATAAAAACGCCCGAGAACGAACCGATAAATATTTCTGGATTTCGTGAATCCGTTGCGTCGTATCTTTCGGCGTTACCGATCGGCGTGTTGGCCGAACAACGATTTGTCGACGTCAGTCGTCGATTTGGAGAAAAATTTTTTTTTCAAAAAGGAGGGAGTGAAAAAAGGGGAAAAAGACATGGAAATGTGATTAATAAAAATCGACGGAGCCATTTTGGCGGAAAAATCGAAATCAGATTTTTGCAGCCACGTGGTTAAAATGTAATTAACGAACAGCATGAAAACGATAATCGTCGATGGACCGTGTTCTGCGAAAATTTCATTCCATCGACGATGTTACGGTGATTTGCAGAGCAAAAAGAGAGAGAGAGAGAGAGAGAGAGAGAGAGAAATAGGAAAAAATATGGCAGAAAGAAGAGGAAAAATGTTCAATATATAGTCAGCTACAGAAACCTATGTGAATCTTTCAAATTTGTATATGTGTGTATTTTAAACAGAAAAAGAGGAGTTTTGGACATTTTTTTGCATCTTAATTGATTTGTTCGTCAAAATTAAACAATTTCTAAAAAGAATCGAAATGAAAATCTACTACGAAAGTGAATTAAAGTTATTCCAATTATAAGAAGCTGAATTTTGTACATTTTAGTACTTACGATAATTGTACAGCAAACTGTTTTTTTCATTTTTCAGAATCTGTGATAATCTTTAACTCATGAATAAATTAGACTCAAAACAAAATGTTTAATAACCCTTGTACTTTTTTGCTAAGTCATCGAATATTTCCACGTTCCGAACAAAACGATTGTCACAACATCAATACAATTCTCTCGCATGATTTTGTCGTTTGTATGCATACAAAAATTACATATCCATACGTATCCATACGTTCAAATAAATCGAAATTCGAAGTCGTCGGTAGAAAAACGACGATTTCTTACGTGCAGGGAAGACCATGTGAAAAAAAATTAAAGTCTGACCGTATTATAATACACCGCTTATAAAACACGAAAATCGTTTAGTGAAAATTGAAAAAGTACAAAGTGAAAAATATGAAAGAGAGAACAAAGGTACTTGAACGTTTATACGCGATCATGTAGTGTCACGTGCAAATGGATTAACGAAACAAAAACATCCATGACAATGATACACTTCGAAAATCTATAAAAACTATTTAAATGATTCGAAAGACAACGATGTGGTTAAGATATGTTCGCGTTGAGATATGTTGTTAAAACTATTTAAATGATTCGAAAGACAACGATGTGGTTAAGATATGTTCACGTTGAGATATATTGTTTCGTAATCGCGAATGATTCGGTCGTAAATTGTAATCGCGTCTTAATTTTGTCTAAATTTACGGAAACGGTACGAGCGTGTATACGTAAATTTCGGTGACTGGCTGTATAGGTGAGTGGAGAGCACGGGACGTAATTTAAACGCACTTATACATATGCAAACATGTGCAACTGGCAACGTTAAATTCATCAACTACGCGAAATAAAAAAAAATAAAAAAAATAAAAAAAAAATAAAAAAAATAGCGACAACCCGACGAAAAATAATTGAGTACGCTTCAGTCAAATGAGAATCTCCCAGGCGGAAGTTACGTTATCGACGAACCAGATTCCAGGGCAGAAACGGGGACAATCGGTGCTCGGGAATTAAGATTTGTCGCTTCCTTGGGAACAGGCGAGTCCGCTCGCGCTCCGCGTCGTTACTCTCGATCAAACTGTGCCGGCGCGTTTCCGTGTCACGAATCCGCGTATTTCACAATCATTCTGCAGTGACGCGAAATCGTTGGCCTAATTCTGCAAAGATTCGCGTTATCCGCAGAGACCAAAATGTTACACACACCTCCCTTCAATTACCCCCGTAAAACTATAAAATTGCACAGACATCCGTTTCATTTCGCAACACAACGTCTTCATCGAGGCTTAAATCTCTAAAAATGTGAAAAAAAAATTACGAAACGCTACTGAAGAAAATCAAAATTTATTTATTGAACGAGTTTAAATTTCGATGAAAGGCATTCCTTCCGGTCGATTTATTTTTCACGTAAACGTTCACTGGTTCACAGTTTCTGTTATTAACACATTAACCCCTTTTCCCCGCAGAAAAAAGAAAAAAAAATCCCTGTCGAAACCTAAACCTTCGTTCGCCGTGCACCATGCAACGAGCGAGCGTTCGAGGATAGTAAACGTGCACGCAGAGCAAGCAGAACGAGGGAAGATCATCCGGATAGTCATTGCAAGCGACGCGAAACGGAATGGCAGAGTGACTGTAGAACCCATGGAGGATGGGGCTCTGGCTGGCTGGCTGGCTCTGTTCGGCCACGGCCGGTCACCAGGGAATCTCCTCCGGACGAAAACAAAAATCGGGTTTAGCCCGAGCGCGGGCCGATCGTGCAGAAGGCACAAACTCGATTTAAAGCGCGACACGCGACACGCACCGGCGATAACCACCACAGTTAACGACATTTCCCCGTTGGCGCGTCGAGCAGCGAGTAATTTGATTGCATTGGGACAGGATGTGGGCACGGCCAGGGGCGAAAACGGAAGAGAGCTTGGCCCGGGGACAACGAAACGGGCAGAGAGAAAGAGAAAGAGAAAGAGAGAGAGAGAGAGAGAGAACAGTCAGCTACGGGGGAATGGGTACACCATATTCACGGGGCTGATAATACAACGAGCGCGCGACAGAATTTTCCGTTTCGGCACGTCGATACACACGTATATACGGTATACGCATTCCCATAAACGGCGAAACAGCCTGTTCGATCGAAGAAACGCAATTGTTCTTTCGTTGCCGAACGTTCGAGTGGCTGTCGATATCCAGAGAGAGAGAGAGAGAGAGAAATTTCTGATAGAACGCGAAACGTTTATGGTGTTTGTTCGTGGATAACACTTTTTTCATTTCACGCCGGTAGAAATATATATAGTTTGCACGCCGTTTCATCGATATGGTGAGATATTGTTTCGAGGAGGAAAGTCAAGAGGATTGTTACATTTAGTATTATTTTGATTGAATATTTCATTGACTATCGAATATTTTGGTTTCATATCGAATATTTGGTTCAGTCGAAAAAGATTTGGTCTAAAAATGTGTACATAAATAAGTAGCAATGGTGATATACGTATTATAATAAACCATCAATTTATCAAACACACGTTTTTAATATTACGTGCAATTACAATCAGTTCAAATGTATTCTAACGTGTAATTAATTCAATCTCCGACTCTTTTACTTAACCCCTGCCTTTAATTTTCGACAGAAAAAGAAAAAGAAAAAAGAAAATCAACCCCTAATGAAACAACCGCGCGATCACAGTCCTCGCATATTCGAAACAATAATGAATTCGATCCCCGACTCGTTCATTCGAATTTCTCTTATACCTCCGATAAAAAAAAAAAAAAGAAAAAGAAGAATCGCTCTTAATTTGACGCTCAACATTCGCAAACGCTTGCGCTCAACCCTGAACTCGGCAGCTTCAAACGAAACCGTTCGCGAGAAGAGAGAAAAATCGAAAGACAAGAGGTCGGGGTATCTCTCAGCGACGCGGAGGCGCCGTTCGAGTCGATAATCACGCACTTGGTTGAACAAAAACAAGGAGCCATCGTCGAGACAGAGAGAGAGAGAAAAAGAGAGAGAGAGACGGGGGGAAGGCTTGAAAACGAGGCTCGTGTCTGATTAATCGACACTCGAGCGGTAACGCGCCTCGAAATCGCGCGCTCTGACTCTATGTAACACGTTGTTCGCTCGCCACGCGTCTTCCACACCGGAGGCGTCACGTCGACGCGTCTCTTCAATTAGGAGAATTAAAGTAATTGCACCGCGAGGCCGTGCCTTTCGAACGTGCGACCGCGCTAAGTGGATCTGCGAAACGTTACTATGCGCCACTACAAATCGGATGAAATGGCCGATCGCTTGGTGAATCTCTTGGCCTTCGATCTTTAACTCATACCTGCTAAACGTTAACGGCATAATCGACACGAAAAATTAACTATTGTACAATTAATACACGAAAGGCCCAGAAGCTGATGATACAACTTTCCATTGTAAATCATTTCAATCCATAGAGCAGTTTGATCGTAACATTGTAATAATTACTAAAAACAATTCGATCGACTGAGCATTCTTACAATGAAGGTTTTCTAATGAAAAATGGCTCAAACTGATTGAGCTTCTGAGCTCTTCGTACACAAGGATCGATAGCTATTGACCAAAAAGTTTAAAATAATATTTCGAGAAAATGGTTTTCAATTTCTGGAATATTCATATTTGTTGAATTATTTCAACATTTGATAATTTTTAATAACGAAAAATAGTATTTATTAACTCAGACTGTTATTGATCTATATGTTTATCAGTTTCCTCCTAATTTTATTATTAATTCGAAATAAATGTTGCAGACACGATTATTAATTCCCTTTAATATAATTTTATTATTTCTTTCTAGTCACGTGAAAACATACGACAATTTTCTTTTAACTCGAATCGAATTGAACGCATAGTAATTCTGTGTACTTCGACCCTTTGCGCGCAACACCGTGCAAACGAGATACATTGTCGAATTCGGACCTCTGCGCGTTATTTAATAACTACAATTCAATAGAATCACGTGTTCAATTTCGTTAAATCATTTATCGCGACAGGATACACGATAAAAGGAGAATCTTGTACATCAAGCGCGTCTTGTATATCATATCACTGACAATTAAATCCTCGGAGATTTTCCGCCGCATTAAACATCCGCCGAAACAAAAACGAAATCTCAGCGAGTAACAAGCGAGGTAAACGCGAATTCATTCGCGGAAATTGCGGGATTCATGCGGAAAGAAAAATTCGTAATGAGAAAGAATAATCCAACGCAACCGCTCGTATTTCGAACAATACCGCCGTGTTTTCACGCTTCGTTTTGCTCCGGAAGGCAAGACGCTCGTCGAATAACAAGGACGTTCATCGACAATTATGCTCGCAGACGCGCAAACATTTTTGCCTCGCCGCCGACAAACAATGATCGTTAATTACCGAGAAAGTTATTTGTAGTAGCGAACTTCTATGCAGATTCGTATATTTTTAAGATTATAATGAAAAAAAAAAAATGAGATTTGAGTGGAAAATTGCTGTAGAAAGCACTGTGCTTTGTATACATTGTACATTTTTTTTAGATTACATAATTTTGTAAATACAAGATTGTATTTGAAAAATTTCTTACAAATGTACAAAAGTCGGCCAATCTAGTGACAAGAAATTGATCGAAATATGACATTATTATCTAATTATTTGACAGATTGTTATTACCCTCCAGCTATACAATTTTATTGAAAGTTACAACTTATGAATAAAAATTCAACAGCTTAGAACCATGAATAACTGAGACTCCCTTTGGAGGATTATTTCATTCCTTGAATCATTTCTCAGGAGAAAAAGGTAAATGTTCTGTTATCACTGTCACTGGAAATACATTCAAATTTTCCAGTTCTCGAACTCTACTTGCAAACATTTCAACGTTTAAAGGATTTAAATGTCCAATTGAGAAAATTAGTCGACTCACGCTGTTTCTAGTTCAGTTAATTCTGCTTCAAGAAAGGTTAGAAACGTAATGGGATTTGTCTTGGCTTACCGTTGGCGACTTTTGGTTTTCTAAAAGGTATCCTGGCACCAGACTGCGACACAACACGCGTGAAATTCTAGTTCCAGCAGCGGGCCATCGTTTATTATCACCTATAAACCCTTTCGCTACTAACGGGAGAGTACGGTTGGTCGCCAGGAAACTCCATTCATATATCACAAGCGACTGCAGTCGCTCGGCATGAAACGATCTTCATATGCTACGAAACGATGTAGCGGAAGTTAAACGGATCAACCCGTGATCTCTGTGAATTCTAACAATTTTCTCCGGTGATTAGCATTTAATTTTGCAAGAACAAGAGAATCAAACTCCGAGCTTCTCGGATGCCTCAACAATTTCGTGAATTCGACAAACGGCTATTAAATGGATTTCACAAATTTCGCGCGTAGAATCCAGTAAAATCAACATTGTCTTAATTTTGAATTTCGACAAATTTATTCGCTGCAAAGGTGATCGCAATTAATTATGATGACTGTCATTGCTAGATGACAGATTTCTATACATTTGTGAAAATTTTGAAAAATAAAAATGTAAAATGTAAAAGTGTACATTTTTGCAGAAACACATAAAATATAAAAAAAAAACAGAGTATGCAGTATAATATTTGAAGCAAATTTCTATTTACGTCTCGTCTCTTTAATTGTGTTTCTGCGAAATGCATAGAAATCTCGCTGTCTAATCATTACTCATTGCTCTTCTCTATTACGAACTTGCTTTTCATATAATGAAATAGGATTTATTTAACAACTTACCACGTATAATTGCTAACGAAATTTTTCATATAATAATCACGAATATTTAAAAAATATTTCGAAATTTTACCAACACTGTGACGAGAAACGAAGATTCTTTGAAAAATTATATTGATCAAATTGGAAACAGATTTAAAAGAAGCGTGATAATTATTCTAGTTGGCGCGTTACAGGTTTCAAATGTTGAATTACTTCAACCTGTAACACGCCGACCAGAAGAAAAAGCTGAAAATAGTAGAAACGGAAAATTCAAATTTAAAATCAACTCATGGACGAAGTTCTTTTTTCTCCTTTTTTAGGAGAGACGTTTGATTTCTCTTCTCTCCATTAATACGATATTCGTGTTTTCTTCCATTGATATACGTGGAACGTGTGTTTTCCACTCGTTGTAATTTAAATTATATTATTTATTTTGAACAAACAAATCGTGCTCTCTTTCTCTCTCTCTCTTTTTCTGTCTCTGTCTGTCTCATTCACTGTTTCACCTCTAAAGGAAGACAGAGAATTATTGCCCGAACTAAAAACACCGATCTATTTTGAGAGCCTGCACACATTGGCACGGCATTTCGTATTCATTTGCTAAATACTGCAAATGTTTAAAGTTTCAAATGAAAGAATGGAAGCAAATAATTGCTATTTCAACAGAGGCGAATTGTGGCCCAAAGAAATAGTACAGATACTATCAAATATTCATTTTCTTTCTTCGAAGGATGAAATATCATTTCTCGTTGCCAAAATGTTAACGTTACGTCAGTATCGCTGGCGACAACGACGCGTTGTATAACGCCGTGTTACCTGTCACATTTGTCCCCGGCAATTACACCCGATTTGCACTTGTCTCTGCCAGTGAACGTTAGAATTTTAATCGCGACCTCGTTTCCATAGTTCGGGCAGCAACCGAAAAAAATGAGACAGCAACCGAGAAAATGAGACAACTCAAAAGGAATGACCACGTCACTCGTCTGTCGACGAATCGTCGATAATCGCCTCTCTGTTCCCTAAAAATTTCCCTGCAATTTGTTAAACTACAAACGGCGCGAGATATGACGACAACTCGGTGATCAAAATGACCGATTAGTAGTTTTTCGCAAAATAAGATTTTACGAAATTATTTCAGTTTGTTCGATATATTCAGTGATAAGAAGCGAAAGAAGATTTTTGGAAAATAGCTCAATTATCCGAGGATTAAATAAATAAACGAAAAGCGTTTTGAAATATCGCGTAAAATGAAGACTGATAAAATGATTGATTAAAGATTTATTCTTGAAACTGATTGTTTCCGAATGTACCTTTCCGTTATTCGAGAACATATATAGAATAAATTAACTGAAAGTTCAATTTCTATTTGAAAATCTATTCTAAAATTCTATCTTAAAATGAATTTTCAGGAATTACAATTTTATGTGCCATAATATAATTTAACAATTCACGACCTTTTCTTTTCAAGTGAATTTTTTCTCATTTTCGTTGTCGTCTAAAAATATCTTACACCTTTGCGAGTATTTTTACTAAAATTTCAGTTTAAATAATAAAAAGTCTTTTTTTCGCATGACAGAGTTATACTGTTTTTTTTTTTTTACTATCACGCGAAATTTATGTAACATACGTTTCGCCTATGAGACGAAAAAAATAAATATTTAATTTTTAATTTAAAAACATTTCTCGTTTCATAGTATTATCTGTTCGTCCAAAACTTAAATCTTTTCGTCGATAATAACTTCTCCTAATCATTTATTACTCCTTTTAATTACCTAATTATCTGTCTCAAAGTACATCTATCCTGAAAATAGAAACGTCTATCACCAGCGTATCATTGCGACAGCCAAAAGACAGTGTTAACAGTGTTCCTTGCGAACAAGGAATATTTCGAAAGCTTTGACGAGAAGTTGCCTGTCCACCTGTCGCACAAGACACTGTTAGAAAGAATCAGAGGAACAGAAGCAATCATGGATGCAAATCGGGACCACGACCGATACGAGACGAGTGCTTTTTATCGAGGATCAGCCTAGAGGACGAACGATCCAGTCTGAATTTCGATGAATCCGGATAATCGGGCTGCCTCCACCTACCACCCCCTCACCCTCTATACCTTCACTCACCCCCACAGAGGCCTATTGAGAACTCGCCTTAATCTCGTCGTCTCGTCGGTTGTTCCAGTCGAACGGCTGTCGACCTGTTGGCAAGTGGATATATATATATATATATATATATATACTCTTACTCTGCCGGAGAAAGAGAAAAACTGACGGATATCGCGAGCTTCTGAAACACACCGAGGCTCGAAGAGAAATTGCGAGGATAGGGAGCGTCCGTGGAAGACGAATGCATGGTTGCTTTCTACACCGACGGAGAAACGATGGGTAGAAACGATGAAATATCGACGGAGTTCGGGAATCTGATTCACTTTGAAGCGACTGGATTTATGGTTTCAAGGGGTTAGGCCATCTTGGAATATGTAAAATTCTGCACTTTTTTTCTTCTTCTTCTTGCAAAAGAATTATAGGAGTTTTACAAGAAATTCAGAATAAGATCTCGTGGAATGCTCGACATTTACGAATTGTGTATTAGTGTCGTTCAGAAATTTGGAACACTCTGGCAATCTTGGATGAAACCGTGTTTCTCGGCGGATAAGGTTTTTAGTTTTTGAATACGAATTTTTACTTGTGATTTTTATAACTTCTACACACACACACACACACACACACACACACACACACATATATATTAAAATGACAGTATTGTTACATAACATAACAGTCTTGTTAAAAAAGACAGTGTCTTATTGCAGTATTAATGAAATTTCAAAATATGACACATACAATACACAAGTTCAATCACCTGGATGTGCCATTTTAATTGCTTAATCCATTTATTATATAATTTACTGCATTATTATTAATTTATTGTACATTTTACTTTGTACATTATACATTATAATATATAATACTTTTATTATACATTATATATTTTACTGAGTTATGGTAATGCAATAATATGCATCATCAACAAAGTTCTATGAAAAGTATACAAGTACTTTCACGCCACTATAGATACGTAGAAAATTCCTTCACATCCAGCCTGCATCCACGATACAAATTGCGCACACAATTGGTCAGCATTTCGATAGACGTATAAAACTCTCGACAAATTCTACACCACATGCGAAGATTACCCCGTTTCTATGCGTTTCCGGCGCGGATGAATTTCATCCGCGCGAGGCCTGAAATCCGGTAACGCGCTCCGAACACTCCGTGTGTCTGTTCCGGCCGCCTAAGAAAGCGTCGCAAGAGTCAGTTTTCTCTGTAATACACGGTGTCAATTTCACACTGGCCAGCCGTTCGTCCTGCCAGAGAGTTCTGAAAGCTCTTTTGCGTCGTCTCATGTGTCTCTATCTCGCGGGTCGACGCCCGTGTGCCCTGAGGTCGTCCACCTAAATGCAACGCGGGCTCGCTTCTCATCCCGCGATGTCATCTCGATCTCGCGCTGAATCTCCCATTCAACCATTATCATTATTATCATGTTTCGCCGTTTCGCCTTTCTTTTTCTAACACTGCTTACGATCCATTAACATGACGGGAATGGCACAAAAAGTTAACCTCAACGTGACGCGAAATTTCAAAGCCATTCCTCCATCGCCGTGTTATTGAAAAGTCGGAACGGTACCTTATGCTTTTATTTTGTCATCTCTAATTTGAAAATTGAAGAAAGAAAGAGAGAGAGAGAGAGAGAGATCATGGATTTAGACGTTATTATGGGACATTAAAATTCGTGATTATTGAAATATAGAATCCTGACAGATTTTCGATTTCGTCCTACATTTGTAATCTATCTTATACTCGATTGAAATATTTAATCAATCAACAGCAGATTAGAATTTTTAGAAAATTATACATGCTTAAGTAATATGTATCTGACACAAAATGGACATGTAAACCAGAATTGCACCGATCACTGGATCTAACCAACACGCCGATTTTAACCCGAAATTTTCACTCTGTTGCGCACGATTCCGCATCAGCTACTCGAATCAAGAAATCGATTCTCAAGCGCGTGATGAAAAAAACTGCGAATGCTTCTTGGACTTTTCCAGCCGATCGGGCAGATGCAACCTTACATCGAACGTCGCTCAACGTCTGCTCGATCGACGAAAAGGGACGTTCGTCGAATTCTAACGGAGGGACAGAGGTCGCGAGAGTACTCGAGACGCGCCGCGCCGAGCAGCAACTAGATCCTCCGTTTGCAACCACCACCGGTTGCAAAATAGCCGCCTGGAAAATTGATATGTATCTCGTTGTGTATCGCATTGTGTGCTATTTCGTGTGTTATCGCGTTGGTTAATTCGTATCGTGGCTCGTAACTCGGCCGAGCCGAGTCAACGTCTCTCCTCATCTTCGTAAATCTCCGTGGAAACCGTGGACGATGTTATCGGTTGTAATTTAATTTGTGTGTCCCAGAAAACCAGCCGCGTGCACGTGCTACACGCGCGGGATTCGAAATCAGTGAATCGGTGGAAACACACGGCGAGGAACCTATTCCTCTATTCGCTCTTTCTCGTCCGCGAGATCTTTCGGCAGCACGGTGTAAGCGAGATATGGTTTTACCTCTGTTCGAGGACACGAATACGGGTGAGGAACGGGAACTCGCGGGTTGCATGCAAATTAACGTGTCGCCTGGGAAAATATCCTCGGCCGCGAGACAGCAGGGGAGGTCAAGATGAAAAATTCCAGAGACGTTCGACGAACCGTCCGCGTGTAACGCCTACTTGATTCGCGCTCGAATTTTCGAGCCGGGAATCCATGCTTGGGAATTAACCCTCGTCCAACCAACGTTTGGTCACTTCGTGTGCCAAAGTCCGCTTAACGCTGGAACTACTGGCGATTGAAACGTAAAATTTCCATCGGAAATGTTAAAAAAAAAAAAAATAGAAAACTTTATGATAACTTAATGAAGCACACATGAAAAATCATTTGAATCTCTAAAAATACACTGTCAAATATCCAACGAAAATTACAAATTGGCCATTTTGACCATTTCTCGTAGTTCCAGTGTTAAAAATGACCGAACTTCTTGAAGACCAATAAATTTCGGGGGAATTGTATCACGTTTTGAATGTCTGATGTATTATCAAGATATCTGATACGTTGATTTCATTAATTCTCATTTGATAAAATTTTTTTTCGACATCTGCATTGCGTTAATGATGACTGCCACGCGAAGTTTACACGTTCTGTCCATGAGACGGAATATATAATTAGTTACTTACGTCATTTAAAATTCTTTGCCGATGCTACTTATTATTCTCATATTGAATATTTAATTACTCGAAAGCAGAGAAACTTAGAATTTCAATTATTTGTAATTTTAATTCAAATTATTTCAAATTATTTTTAAAATATTCACAGAAATACAAAAGGACGGTCATCAGTAATCTTTTTAATTAAACAAATTTGAATTCGAAGAACTGACTGGAGTTGGTGGTTATTTTCTTCTAATCAACGGAAAGGTTAAACGCGAAGGATCGTTGCCGATCGTTAAGAACTCGATCGGTCAGTGGCTCTAAAGTTACGCTGGAAGAAATTGGAGGATACGATTGCGATTCTGGCAGCTGTGAGCAAGGCTTAAGGCCCGTTTCTCGCGGCGAAATCGTGGCGGGGATGCGACGATCGCCCGTGTCCGGTTCTCCAACCTAGAAGACTCCCTCTGTGCCAGTGCACTGCAGTGTCGACGATGCATCTGCAGCGTCTGCTTCTGCGCAACTTTCCCGCTGTCTCGATCTCGATCTCGATTCAGTCAAAAGACCGGGAAACTTCAAAATAACGAGACACTAATCTATCGAATAGAATCTAATAGTGCATCTTCTTCCACGGAAATTTAAAAAAAATGAATTAAAAAAGAAATTTATTAAATTGTTTAATTCAATTTACTGTTGACGTTCCCTCCATAATAAATAAACTGACACGTTAAAACGTAATAAATTCCGTACGCACTTGAAGAAATACAAAATTAACGTCAACACTAGTGTGTGTATTAGGCTATTGCTGATTCGTGACGTGAGGAAAGTTTATTCGATTGCTATAACCATTAGTCCTATTGCTCTGATTAATGGATCAGTTTCATCAAACTTCGAAGAGTTAGATGGTGAGTAACGTTAATAATCCAATTTTAATTTCGACCCTTTCATTAATGATAATTTTCACCGATCATCAAATGTTTGCTGTATAGATGACTGCGAAGATCACTTTGGGGTTACATTTCGGATTGAAATTTCCCACATAAAATTGTAGATCGAACAATTTCTTAAATTCATGTTCTGCCATTCGTTTGTACGATAATTTAAATAATTTCGTAATTTATCTGCTTATGATAAAATATATTTATTTGTAAAGCGTAAACGTATCCATACACGAATCGAGGATATCGAAAGAATTAAATCGCAAGTTACAAATTTAATTTCAAATCACAAAGTAATAATTCCGATGCTAGTTTTCTCGAGTTTTTTTCTTGTTTTCTTTTTCCTTTTTTCTTTTGCAAACTGTCAAAAATGCGAAAAAAAAACTCGTCGCGAAAACAATGAAGTTTGCAGTCCCATCGAGTTGACGCGAACCGATGGACAAAGTTGATTTTCGATTTTGCCAAACAAACGCGGGCAAAGCGTGCATGCCTCGCGGAGGCGTCGCACGAAACAGCGGGTTTCCGGAGAGGATTTTACGGCTGAATCGGAGCATCCATTGCGGCGAGTGGTTCCCATGGTTTCTTTCTCGTCAAACAGTCGCGTAGCATTGGCGAAACGGGCGCAATCAACGAGACACGAAACTCGATTTTCTCCGATTTCGCCGAGGAGCCTCGCGGAATTTCCCCGCTTCTTCGAAAAGCGACTATCTTGCGACGAATGCTTCAGAGACAGATAGAGTGTCTCGAATGAACGCTTGATCCGTGTCCGAATTGTCGGAGGGGATCCAAGCTTGTTTAAATTTTACAGATTTTTAACCTCGTTTGACGATTCTTTAACGACGCGATAGAATAGAATCGACAAGTGTTTTTAGTAATTTGTTACCTAAACAATTTATCAGAGGATTATTAAACATACTTCAAAAAAAAAAAAAACAGAAATCGTAAATCGAATTACCGAATAAGTAAAGGGAACGTACGGTAGAGATTACACAGGGAAAAAAAGGAGAAACTCTCTTGGAAGAAACTCGCGAATTTCCACAGGTATTGGTACGTAAATTTCAACAAGTGAAGAGAGCGTGATAAGGGTTAATATTTCGTATATGGTGTGAGCTCATTCGTTGGGGGGATTCACCGGACAGAACACGTAGCAGTCACGCTGCTGGAAATCGTTGTATGAAGACGACGGCTAAGTGTACGTATGTTTGTTTTACGGAGCATGTAACACGTTGGTTGAACACGTATTCCAGTGTCATATTAACAACACGAGCGTTTCCTCGCGTTGTTATAAACGCATACGGGTGTTTTCCTGTCTCGCAATGATTTACGAAAGTTTCCAGAAACGACACCGAGACCCCGAGATTTCAAATTTTCCATTCGAATTAATCGCGATGCGAAACTGACTTCGCGAAAACAGCTTGCATCCGCCAGAATAGCGACGGTAAAACACGGCGGTGAAATTTTGTTGGAAACTCTCTGAAACATCTCGCAGAATACCACGTATTTTGTTTTTCTTACATTCTACGTGGAAACACTTGAATAAAATATTATTCGTGCTAAAAATTCCACGTGTGCTTTCAATTTTCCTCATCACTGTACTACATATACGTAGTACAGATACGAAAACAAAAGATCGAAATCACTCAAATTCCATCAACTACCCACGACTTCGCGGTGTCATATACCTACGCCCGAAAATAGAATGAAACAATCTGTCAAATGACAAATCAAATGACCGTTTTTAAAATTTCGATTAGAATTTCCTATACACAACGTAATTAAATCGACTTTAAACTTCACGACTTTTCCTCAAATATACGTATAATACATTTTTCAATGTTCACTTCTTTTTTTATTGTTTATTTGTTGAGAAAAATTTGTAGTCTGTCTTACCTACCACGACCGGTCATTTAATCGGTAAAACGATTTATGTCTTTTTGCAATAGTATTCTCTCAAGAACTCAATTCCAAAACTATAAAGTCGTTACGAACGAAAGGCAATGCAGTTGTGGCATGATATTAGGCAAAAAGTGCCTTCCAGGGACTGATTTACTGATTAGGCACTTCCAAGTGTTTACAGTTCTCGCTCGCCTATCGGCCTCGCGGTGCTCATTTGCCTGATTGGTATCCGAAGCGGTTCAAAACCTCGGATTTTCTTAAGGCCCCCATAGACGTTGAAACATGCTGCGATGCATGCATCAACTCCTAGGTTTCATGAAACATCAGATGATGTTTCAGAATCAGCTTGCCTCCTGCTCTACCGATTCTTCAGTTCTTCGTGTGACGCCAAAGTTGAAACAAGTGTTTTAAAATGTCGGATCGTCTTCCAGCTCCAATATTAGTGATAGTAATGTTAGGTTCATTATCACGGACTTTCTTTGTCCAACTAATGCTAGAAGTCTATTTCTGCATCAGTGATTCCTTGCTTCTCAGTGGTGCTTGCATCAGTGATGCATGCATCGCAGCATGTTTCAACGTCTATGGGGGCCTTTACTACACCGTCTTATCTACTGTAAAATAAATAAAAGATGCGGTGAAAACGAATAAAATGTACATTATATACTTCTGAATAAAAGAAACTATATTTTTATACTGTCAAATTGGCTTTTATCTTCATTCTATATTAAAAAATATAAGTTGTGCTAAAGACCGGTAGCGGTAGGAATAGGTACACGCGAAGTGTCGGTAGGAATAGTATTAAAAAAAGGATCGAAAGATAAATGAAACCTTTCGTTGCGTATTGTCGAACGAAAGGTTTCCTGCCGATTTATAGAAGTAGATCGACACATGATTTTGCCGGTCGTATCGGCGTACGCGTGGGCTCTGGCTCAGTCTTTTATCGAGCGATTGATTTATCGCGTGTGCGCCTCGTCATCCGTGCACACGTGCGTTTATTAATAGAAACCAGCCAGCATGGGGGCCACCATGAGCTGAGCTTTTCGAGACACTGGGAACACGCGTCCGCCTTGCTATCTGCATGGATGGGATCAATGTATGCAATACGTATGTACTTACGAATCAGAATCAAGTTATCTAACAATAAGTTTCGTTTTATGGATTTCGAATGGAAAGTAGGAATTTTTCAACGAATATGCAGCGTATTCATTTTACACAAGCTGGTTTCGAATCCATGAAAAAGCGTGTAGAAAAGTATATCCGATCGATAAAATCTTTGTCACGACAGAAATCATGTGTGACATGCTAGATTCGGAGATTCCCTGTAATATTAAAAGACACACTGTTCGATAACTTCATTCCTTAATTGTCAGATTATGTCGCAGTGTATGGTCGAAGCAATTTTGGTAAGTTAGTAGAAGTTCGAAAATAACAAACAGAAGTAGAGGAACGAGAACTTGTAATTACAATCAGCGGCCATTGTGAGAAACAAAGAACAAGAACATCCTTCGCCTAATTAAGAATCTCTGTTTTCGAGAAGACGCCTGAAGGAACCGATCCCTTAAATTATTTCAACAGTACTAAATTTCATAATTACATATAAATAAGATCAATCGTTCAAATCCAAGAATGTTGCTATTGAACTTATCTGATTGTTACTATTAGTATAATTTAACACTAGGTTTACCATGAGTTGACATATACCTATTTCTACCAATGGGGTCAAAATGACCCCTTTCGGTATTTAATTAGAAAAAATATACATTGACCTGTCTATTATGAAGTTAAAGTAGAAAAAACGAACCTCAATAAAATTACATCAGTTATAATAATTAGTTTCTATTATTTCTTTTTTTATTTTTGATATTTTAACGTAAAGCATTTTTTTACAAATTGCAATTTTTTCCCGTACATACTCCACAAACGTATCTTTTGCAACTGCCACAACTGCCACAACTAACTTGAGTTTTATTTTCATTGCAAAGGCCTATTTGGCATTTTGTTCTTGTTCCAAAACTCTCAACTGTATCCACCAACAGTTCATTCAAATTTTCTGATTCAGATGAACCTGTGTAATTAGCAGCAAATCCTTTTGCTAACTGGAACAAATAATCCTTCCTAGATATATTTTCACCAGTGGTTTCTTCATATAATATCCACGAATTGATCTCAGCCAAATCTAGGATATTGAAGAAGACTTGCAGAGGCCATCTTTGAGATGACGATTTTACAGTATATTTTCGAGCCATTTGGTCCGTCATGTCAACACCGTACTTGTAATATGCTATTGATTCGAGTAATTTTTTTTATTCTTTTCAATATTGATGGAATTGTACTTGGAACTAAGAAGAAGAACTTTTTTTAGTTGCTTTGCTTTTGTATATTGTAAGTGTACAATTACTTGATTTATATGTATAAGTGTGATGCATCGCGCGAGGCAGAAATGATTTCTGCGCAGAATTTGATGGCACTAAATCACTCTTCCTCTTTATCCTCTTGTCCAAAAAACCGGTTTTCCAGCACATCACCCGCATAAAAAGTGGAAAAAACGAAAAATCGTGTTGCCAAATGTAATAAAATTATGAAATAATAGATATACTAAAATTAATTCGAATGGTCAAAATGACCCCTTCGGTAAAAGTAGGTATACTATATACATTTCTCCAGAAGATAGGAAAGATTAGATTTGCGATTATGCGTTTTATAAATGTAAGTAAAAATTAATTAAAATATTCTCATAAAATAGCAAGACAAGAATAGCAAGGCAAGAATAGCAAGGCAAGAATTTTCTTGAAGAAAATTAATGAAAGGTTTTCTCAGAGGGGTCAAAATGACACCTTGGTAAACCTAGTGTTAAATCTGTGTCTGAATCATCGTCCTTGAGGTTTAAAAGATTCGAATTTACTAGCGAGGTATTCTCTATTGCTATGCACCCTTGACGAACCCAATCCACCGGTCAATGAAACTGGAACAATATCGCCAGAAAACGATTCGTTTCAACGTTTTACGTCGGCTGTGCACGTACGAACGCATAGACGTATCGTGTGTTGTTTGATTGGATTTTCATATGTTTTCGCCAATCTGTTAAGCGTTGCAATTCGACGCGGATTTCGTTACACATCTAGTGAATCATATTGAATGTAAATGGTCGAATTCACGTCGTAAATGTTTATTGATACTTAGCGGTATCGAGTGACTAAGAGAGCTTTCCTCGTTATTCGCTACTTCTTTCATCCCGTTTGGATAACAGATAGTGATAGAATAAATATATATATATATATATATATATATATATATATGATTACAGAGATTATGTAGATGGAACGGATCAAATTCTGATTTTTAATTTTTTCTTTTTTTTTTTAAGGAACTATTTTTATTTGATAACACGAAGAGAATTTTTTTTAAACCGGGCCCTATATTGTTGGAGTACACGAAAGTATCACTACGAAGTTTAATAGCCTTCAAGAGCCTGCTAATATCTAAACTTTTATTATTTGAACATTTAAATATCCAAGCAGAATATTTATTAATAACGAATTTGTGTATTTTCTTGTATTAAAGATTGTGTGCTTGGCGTGTTCTTCGTGATCGTAGAAAGAATTCACTAAAATACTTTCATTATAAATACGTTTTCCCGCTGTAAAAATTAATCGCAGTATAACGAAGATATCTATACAGATATCTGTTTGCAGGCTAGAATTTATGAATTTCGCGGATCGTCATTCGATGTAATGATGAAACTTCATCCGTGTCGAATTGTTGTTACTTCGTTCCCCATAATTGGTCCAATCGTTCTAATTACCCCAGTTACATCTCGTTCTAATTTCTCGACTAATTTTTCCCAAGCCGGCGCTAGATCTTCGTTTAACACGATATCAACGTAAAATATAACTATCATTACTTCGTACATCCTAATCTAATAATATCGAAGCTCGACAGCGACGATGGATCTCCCTATCTTGCCCGCGCTTGGGCAAAGAGAAATTAACCATAACTATGATTACTTTTTTTCTCTTCTCTATATTTCAGTCTTCTACCTTCCACTCTCCACCCTTTTGTTCGATTCTATCTGTTTTAATTGAGATTGGAACAATTTTAATTCGCGGGAATATACGCCGAGAGTAATCACGGTGGAAAAAGAAACAGGGTCACGAAAAGGATTGAACGATTACGAAAAGCAATATAAAATGCGTTTCAATTTCACGAGAATTTTCACAGAATCGTGTACGTGCAGATTGTTTCGGCAAATTCATACTAGTCGAAAAAAAAAAAAAATAAAAGAGAAAACTATCTAGAGCAAAAGACTATCGATAAATCTGAATTCAAGTATCACGAATTTTAGAATTTCAAATGTAAGTATCTAACAGCGTGAAAGGCTTTGTAATCTATACTATGTAATTGTACTGATGTCAATAATGAGAAAAGGCTCACAGTGAAATATGTGTCGTGTATGAAATATTTCGAAAATATTTAAATCAATCATTCGATATTCGATATATTTGTTTGTCATATGTTTCAGATGACTATTTATTCTGTATTAAAAGAAAACTTTTTAAACTTGCCATTGAACCAGACGAATTCTTATCAGAATTCCATTTCATAAAATTGTTAGATTAAACTGCTTGCAATAAACAAACTGTCGAAACGTTTCATACAGTGCACACAATACATTAAATGCAAATATAAATACTTTATATACATATTACATATATAGATTATATATTAATTTATACTATATATTATATTAATTTGCGCTATATACAAATTTTCGCAAGTCAGTGTACGTAATGCTTCATTGATGAAATTAATGAATCTCTCACTCTAATATTTTTATTACATTAATCAAATATCAACCAAAAAAAAAAAAAAAAAAAAAATAAGAATTATGAATTAACCCGTACGCCGATAGATTCCGATTTCTGAGAATGAAGCGGTTGTAAGGTTGCATCGCCTATGAAATATAGACTCGCGCGTGAATCTATGTACATACTTACATACTTACGCTATCCTCTCTGCGGGCGCACTTTCGATTTCACGACGTGGCTGCAACGCGGTGTTTTAGTCGTAGCGTTTCCCGCCGCTTATAGCAAGAGTTCCGATAGCGCGTTATACACGCAAACAAGCACTTCCATTCACTCGCTAATCGCGGACCGGACTAAATTGAATCCCCGGACAACCGCGCATAATCTGCTTGGTCGTACGTTCGATCGATCGTTGGTAACAACGTTGAAAATTGGTAGAAAATTCGATCAACACAATTTCGGCTTAAGCAACGCGCGCTTGTTTACCTTAACAGCAAAGATACTAAAAGTCTTGTGAAACGCAAGAACATGCCAGTTATTCGTTTTCCCTGTTCTCTTCTTAAGCAATCTGCTCTCCTCGTATATATTTTTTGAAACAATCGTTGAAAGGACTGTTTCAGCTGTTAGTTTGAGTGAAACTCGAGAGAAAGACAATGAGAAAGTCTTTCTTGAAAAATAAAAAGTTTGAAGAAGTAACAACTGCTGGAAAACTTTACAGTGTCTACGAGTACAATTAAGTGTGAAATTTAATTTCATAGCATAAATGCAAATATTGAATCGAAATGTTAAATGTAATATTGCAACAGGAGTTTCATTTTCTTATTAAGTCTCATAAATAATGATAATATTAACGTTATAATTACTAAACTTGAGTTGAGAAAATGATAGTTTTCAGATTTCATCTACTTGAATTCGAAACAAATTTGAATTTCACGAAATCAGAATAGGATTTACTAGATTTTAATAATAAAAATGTGAATGACGGAGAGAATTTTTCGGATTTTCCTTTCGTAGCATCGTTATTAAGAGATAAAGTATAATGTGAATTGGAAAAAAACTACAAATGAAATCTCGCGTTGACGTAACGTTGCTCCTTAATGGATTAACGTAAAAACGGGCCATCGTGCATTTCTGAAACAGAATTTAATATATACCTTTCTTTTCGTTCTTTCTGAATTTCTCGTGGAAAGAAATGCGAAAAGGAAAATAGATAATGTCATTTAAAAAAGATCGCTCCAACCTTTTTACAACGTATACCTTCAATATTTCTCTACAAGTCTACTTACTCGTTTCGTTGTTAAAATATCATATCGTTCTCGAGTACAATCTAAAGTATACACGCTGCAGATTCTACAGATAACTGACAATGTTCATCAAAGACAGTAATTGCAAAATTATTAAATACGACGAGACCTTCCTTCGAAAGAGGAGAATCATCAATTGTCCTTCGTGTAGCGAGCGAAAAAGAAGAGAGGAAAGTACGGCGAAGTCCTTTGATCGCGAACACGAGCAAGTTAACTTATCTTTCATGACGATTCTTAGCACGGGAATCAAATTCGTGACGACACCGGGACGAAACTTTTCTCTTAAGAAACTGGGACTAAGACATATGTGCGTAGATTTAAATAAGACTCGTACGCCCTGCGAGTGAACATTCAAATTATATACAAAGGCACACGACTTCACGAACGGACTGAAAGAACTCGATTATTAAGTTTACCGAAAGCTTCGTGTAGCACCGTATTTCAATTTCATTGATTTCTCCTACTTTTTAATTGTCCTCTCTTTTTCTTCAGTTCTCAAATATTAAAACAAAAAAATGTAGAAAGCGTTGTAACGATTGTAACAAACAAATCAGAAAGAACCGGTTCGAGTAGCTGTCTCGAAAAACACTTTCTTTTATCGAAGTTGCTTTTCTGATATTTACGGAGGAAACACTTCACTTTCTGTTTCAGTTTCTGAACCAAAAGTTTGAGGGATAGAGTGTTCGTTTCAGATGATAAGTTACACTTTACAAGCTAGCAATTTATAAAATTCGAATAAATCTGGAGTCTAGTCGTTGGTACTTGGCCATAGTCATAACTATTAAAATCTGACGAATATCACTGATGAAAAAAGTTTTTCAACGCGACAGCTAATACTGGAAACTAAAGTTGAATCAGGTTTCAACTACGAAATACTACGCGAACTCGTCATTTTCACATAATGCGAAACAACTAAAATCAAATTTGTAGTAGTATAAAAGAAAGATAGTTCAGAAATATTTTACGACTCGAGGCCTTATTTAAATCTAGTAATTAGTTCTATTCAGAATATATTCACAAAATATCTCACAACACGAGATTTTACTTTCAATTACGCTTGATAAAATCAACTCTAAAAACTCTAAGAAAAAAAAAAAAAGAAGACTTCAAATCCCATATAATCACGAAACATCTCATTACCTTGCCTTACCCAAATCCCGACATAGTCAACGGAACTTGAGATATTCCCAAAAGAAGAGACTTTTAGACGAAATCATCCATTATCTCTCAACTCGCGCAATAAAACTTATGACGCTTATCGCTACGTTATAACGACACAAATCACGTTCGAACACCATCGAGACGACGTACGACTTTAATTGTAAATGTTCAAATAATGAATTATAACAAAGCTACAACGATCACCATTCGATTTCGATTGACCGTTCATTGTCTCTTGAAAGATCGTTGGAAACCAGACAGTGAATACGTGTCGATCGGGATCGACGAGCGCGCGCTAGCCTCATCAAAAGCATCGAACGAGTCGATCAACGTAGTAGCGACACGATGAAACACAGGGGAATACGCGGCGCGTATTTAAAGTGGAATCGACGTGGCTGCCAGTCGCAATGTCGGCGACACGGCCTAGCCGGAATAACCGCCGATATTTCCCGTCCGAGCCTATCGGCCTCGCTAGGAGGCCGCTTAATAGAACGATGCCGGGCCACCCTCTTAATGGAATATCGCATAAAACCACCGGGTGGCATTAACACCCCCTCGTGGCCAGGCAAAAAGCCGACCGCGCTGTTTCCTGCCAGCTTCTTCTCCCCTTCTACGTTTCGACATACAGGAGGGGGTGTCAAGATAAAAGAAAGAAACTGCATTTTTTTATTTTTTTTTTTCTAGACTTTCGATTTATCGCAGTATATACTCGAATTTCGTTAATTCGAGACTCGACCGACGAAAGGTGAAAGGTTATCTCACGCGCGGTAATAAGCGACAAAAATGGAACCTCTCTTAATCATCGCTTGAACCGTTCGGATTTCGAAAGGTGGAAATATGTTTGGGGAAATTTCAAGATCGTCCAAGGAACGCAACAATTCTGAAAAAATTGTTGCGAAAGTTCGAATAACATTTGTACATTTGTCAACATATCGCGCTAATTAGACAAACATTATCGGAGTTACAAGAGTTAATTAATAAGCTAGATTATGTAGTCTGTTTCTTGCATTTCTCGAGGGAAATTTTTTGATAGATATGGAACATCAATTGAATATTTACTCTTCTTCGAGAGGTACATTGGAGCTGAAAGAATTAGACTTTCTCAGATTCATTTCATAGATTTTGAATGCATTCAATTAAAAATTAGTACACGCTCAATACACGCGTATTGGAATTTTCAAATTCAATTAGACTTTACTGTACGTTTAATTTATTTTCGTCAATTGAGTAACATTCTACCGATTACTCCCTATTACTCCCTGCTCGGCTTAAAATTAGTAAAAATTCGACGACTAAACTTTATTCCTTCGTTTCCGTTAATTTTCTTCGCGTAAAAAAAAACTCGGTTGCACCAGCAGTCATACTCTGCTGCAGTTATCGACGAAGACGGCGGCGAGAGCTCGGAATAATTGGGGCGTTGCCTGTGGAAAAACAGGAATTCACCGTGAAATTGGCGGACCCGCGAGGCTTCAGATGAAAATCCTTGCCAGCCATCGCCGCGCAGGAACGGAGGCGGATGAGTTTACTGAAAGAAGCAGTCGCTATTCCAACTTCTAGGAGACCATGAAGAAGCGTACTCGAGCAAAAGCTCGAGGAGGAGAACGAAGAATCGCTCGGCCAAGAGCGAATCCGAATTTATTCGTATATACCTGAGAAATCGTTGCTCACGTTCGCTGTTTTATGTCGTTTGACCGAACAGGATCAGCCGTTAATGAATCGGTGAAATAACAGCGGTGTATACGAAAACACGAAATAATTAGTCGTATCCTCGACAGCGCGACAGGACGCTCCATTTCGTTCGCTTAATGATCCGCGAAGACGTCCCCCGCGCCGCCGGTCTCCGCTCCAACAAGTTCGCGAAATATCCCCGGTTCAATTGAACCGGATAATTAATTGCACTCGGAGGATCCCACGACCGCGAGACTCCCTTGATCCTTCGAGTCGATGCACTCGATTTCGTTCGATCGCGCCTCCAAACCAAAGGGACCTACCTAACTCGTCTATGATCGTCTTACGCGCCGTCAAGCTGTGACAGCGTTGCGATAACTTACGATCGAGATCGCGGAATCGAGACTTTGCGTGGTTATATAAGAAGGGAAATGTATTCGAGCTTCTCTGGAGCCGAAACTGATCAGCTTTTTGTATACATAATTTCTATGAAGGTTTTCGATTTCATTGTTATCGATTGTAATCGAGCATTTCAAGATGATGTATGTGCTGATTCCTATGCGAATTGTTGACTTCTACCAGCAGTTATGTCAATAGTGTCAAGATAATATATATTAAAGAAATCAACCGGTGACTGACGTGCCATCATTTGAGGACATCGATGCACACCGTTTGGTGATGAGAGTGATGACCTATGCAAATTCTATCAGAAATTATTTCAATGGTATTACTTAATAATGTATGTATACAATATATAAATTAATTTATGCATGTGTAATATATTTTTATCCCAGCAATTATTTCAATGACATTAAGATATATATATTCAAGTAATTTTTAATTGGTGAAATTATATATTTGGTGAAAATATTATATATATATTAATTAACGTATAAATTAACGTATATATAATATTAATATACATAATGTAATATTGTGTTAATGTATATTATATATTACACACACACACACACACACACACACACACATATATATATATATACAGAATGCTCACAAAAATTAAGTGATATTGATATGATTTTGCATTTGATTCTCGTTTGATTGATTGTCTCTCGTTGTTGACTTTTATTTCATCGGTGAAAATGCACTATACAAAAGGCTGAAAGTACTGGAGCATAATATCCCCTAATTTTTGTGAGCACTATATGGTAAAGAAGTCAACACGTATAATCATCTAAATAATCTACAAATCTTCTTCGATCTCAACCGTACGAAAAGTTTACCACTCGACGTCACTCGTTAATCAAACTGAAGCCATCCATCCATCTCGTCCTTACGAAAGAGTGGGCTCCTCGCGCATTATAAGTTTCGCAGACAGGTCTCGGCTATCCTCGAAATTCCTTCACGCGTCTTTCGGCTCGGATTTCGAAGGGAGCAACTCGAACGAACACGAGAACCGTCCCGTCGGCTAAGGGTTGCGCGCGTGCCGATGGATCTAATTAGCAATCGGGGCCAGGGCGGCTCAAGAGGATTGAAAGGGGGCCAACGGTGAGGGGGGGGAGGACCGGAAACGCGGCGCAGAACCGTCTGCACGCCGCCATTGTCCCCGGCCCCCGTTCCAATTACACGCTGAAATTGCGGTTCGATCTGAATACGATGCGGTCCTCGAGATTGCGCGAGGGCGCGCCGATCGGCGATCGGTTCGACGACACCTTTGTTTCACGCTCGAACAAAGTTCGATCGGTCGATTCGAGCCGATTGTCAACCGGTTCGTGCGACGCGTCCAAGACCGCGGAAACTCTCTTCCCTCCCTTGATCGAAGCCGTGGCAATCTTTGTTTACCGGTTCGTGCGAGTAGACGATCGTCGTTAATTAATCTCGTTCGGAGAGAAGTCTCCTCCGAGGACGAGAATCAGTCGCCGGATGCTTGTTCGAGGCTTATTAATCGATCGAACAGACGTTGAAAAAACTCTAGATGCGGTAATTCAGGATTAGTGGAAGGGAGTAAGAAACGTTTTAGAGGTGATCATTTGCATTCTCGTTGAACTGGATGGAAATCTAGATGTACGAGGCAGGTTTGGGATTTGTGTCAACCCTTTGACGAGGTAAGAAGTTTCAGTGAAATTTGATTCAAATTAATAATATTCGAATCGATTGTGCGATAATACTCAAATAGATTGTTGGAGAAATTTGATGGTTTATTGGACACTTACGAAGGTATGAACGATAACATACACTCTCTTCCATAAATCATTAGACGTTTATTCATTTCAAACAAAATAATTGTTGGACAATTCCTTGCAATTTCTTCGTATACTTTCATCGGTTTCACTTTATTATATTCACTTAATCTATTCTAACGTGAGGTTCACGATATATGTACGTAATTGGAATAAATGTTAAACGAATGTCACTGAGGGATTCACAAGAGAAGAAAATCAAATATGGAAGAAATATTAAAATATCGAAGTCAATTTTAACACGGCGATTTCGATCGGAATAATCCAAAACGGACTTCGAAAGAAAGTGCAGGATTCAATCACTGTTCGACAAAATCCTTGACAATGTCACTCGTATCAATGCCATTTTGCACGTTACGAAACTTGTATACGCGTGAATTTTACAATGCAGGGGCCATTCCCATTGCAAACTGCAACGATATCTGAGTTTTATTCAACTTTATTCCGGAGATTTATGAGTGTGCGTTGTGTATTATCGAAATATTGATACAAGCGCAAGTACATCAGCATCCTCGTCTCCGGTCTCGTATCAAGAATCATTGAATAATTCCGCTCACGTAAGTTTTGTAGGTGACACTTGATTCTCGGTATTTATGCGCCGGCACATGCATCGATTTTTAATTTTCGACGACGTGCACACCGCGAGCTTTGCTTTGCAAATTACAGCCGAGCGACCGATCGATCGCGTCCTCCCTTTGGATAGTGGAATATTACGTTCGAATTTATATCGATACTCGAAAGGCGAAACAGAGTATCTTAAATTGCAGGCAATTTATTACACTCCGACTTTTGTGTACGAAATACATACGAAATCGAATGGCTTACCAAGCGAGCTCACTCCATTACACCGAGCGTTCTACGAATTCGGTCAATAGCTATGGCAATAGATTAGCCTTGTTTGCCGAATCTCTTAGCCCGCCGAACCAATGTAACCAACGCATAACCGCAAGTTCAATTAGGGAAACAAATTATCAAATGTTGCCGAACTAATTGCTCCGAGCCGAATATTTATTAGCGTAGATCGTAACGTACGATGAAACTATCAACTTTTATCATGCGCGATGTATTGCGCTTCCATTACGAACGTGATTTTGTAATAATCTATACTTCGTAATCTGTCGAAATAGCTCAGTTTATTATTTTGTTCCTTGACGTGGCGTTATCCTAGGATATATGTAACATTCCATATGGCATTGGGATCAATTAGAGAAAAATGGTTCGAGACGAAGTAAATATTCACGATTATGCTTTTCCGAACAAGTATTATAATGTACTATTTTTTCTTACCTTCGCACCTTCCCATAATTTTTTTTCTTTTTTTTAACATGTGTCAAATCTCTGTCATTCTACGCAAGAAAGTATTAATTACACAGCTTCGTACCTCCTCATATATATATATATATATATATATATATATATTTCTTTCTTTTTCAAATCCCTCTGTCATTCTCACGCAAGGGCATTAATATTAAAGCAACATAATGGAAAATCAATGATTTTAAAAAGTATTTAAACTTCCATTTTGTAGACAAGGAAGACGACGAAAATCCACGAGATCCCTGCCTTTCGCGAACGAGAATTTTATAAAATTACGAAATTCGGAATGAAAATAGTGCTATCGAAAGAAACGCAGCTTGGTATCGATTGAAACGCACGATTTCCAGCCGGATAATTGTCAAGATAGGGACAGTTGGAGACGTTCGGTGGAGGCTGGAATGATCGATCGGCTCGCGGCAACTCTCTCGTTAATCGTCCGTTTCCGCTCTCGCTGGCTGCTGCTCCGCCGTTTTCGCGAAGGTGTGGCTTTCGTCGATCCCGACGGTTTCCGGCCGGCTTCCACCTTGCTCTCATCCCGTCCCGTGGCTTCCATTCGTTCCTCTCGTTCGGCCAAGCCAACGAAGACGGATTAAGGGATCTCGCACGGACGAATTCGTTTATTCCCGATAACCAACCGCCAGCGAAGAATTTATAACCGCTAAGGACGAGTCGTTTCGAAGTTTATCCGCGTCGTCCGGCCGAGATCCCTGGCCGGGAAATACGTGCCTGAAATTCCCTGGCAGCTCGCGAACACATTCCTCTTTTTCATTTGCCTGTTTCGTCGGTCGCCGATAAGAGAAGACGCGAAGATAAGGAGAATATTGTAGAACAAACGTCAATCAACGAAGTTCCTCTCGACGAGATTGTTTGCTTTGTATAAAATATTCATATGTCAATGCAGTTGGCGCGCTTTCGAAGAAATCTTTTACAACAACGTTGAATATTCAAGAGTTTGCTAGCTTTGCCCATGTTGGAGGAAATCGAAGAAGAGATATATTAAAAGAAATGTTCGCAAGTTGGCGTGCAATTTATAGTTGACGTGTTTACGAGAATTTTAAAAGTGACAAAAATAATATACGGAGGTATGGCACTATTTGTTTTTTGTTACACTTTATCGAATATTTGGTTAAATTCTGTTTCCTTCAAAGGGTATCGATAAGTAAACTGAGATCGCGATAATTTTCTTTGTTAGTCATTTAATCCTCTGTATACCTAGAATTTACTTGTATAATCAATCGTTTATTGTAGATATTTAGTCCAAACTCAAATCTGAGGGTAATAATTGTTATAAGGTCATTTAAAACTTTACTAACGACTTATTGACGAAATAGTACAGCAAAAAGTACAAAAAATAAAATAAAACTGTGATCTTAAAGTGATATTTAAAATGATTCGTAATTCAAGCAAAAAAATTCAAGCAATTGATTAAAATTGATTAAAATTGATTAAAATTCAAGCAAAAAAAAAGAAGATTTACTTAATATTTCATCATTATGTCTTTTCTACATAGATTTTAAAATTTTATTAAATAGAAAGATTTACATTATTAATAATTATCATCGTCAAACTCTATGCCTTTTACGATATTGAGGATACGAAAGGAAATTTCAACGACTTGCTTGATATTTTCTCATCGTTACGCCTTCCATTAACAAGTAGATTTTAAAATTTTCTGAAATTCAAAGAAACTGAAGTATTTATAACACATTTATAAGATAAATCATTCCTCCCTCAAGATAGATAATGAAATAAAATTTCACGGAATAAACTGGAAATTCATCCAGATATCTATCCAGTGTCTCAAAATCTTCACGAGTTCACGCTTCAAAATTAACTCTACGCAAAAATAACGTGAAACAAATTCGCGAGTTAAGTGGCAAGCGATACAGGCTACAATCAAAATTACCCGAAAGCAGTAACAACCGTAGTAGAACAACGTATGAAAACTCGGATCGTAGGAAGCTCGAACGAATACGATTAGTAGCCACGTAAAAATCCCAAGGTTACGAGTATTGTTACGTACGCTTAATTCGCGCGATGGCGCGGAAACGTGGTCGTAAAGCGCGGAGTAGCACGTGTAAAACGATACGAAAAAAAAATCGGAGACGAACGCAAGAAGAGAAATCACGCTTCTTGCTTTTCATGGCCGACTTTTTATCGCTGTTCTATGACCAGGCTGCGACGTAAAGTCGTCGTAAAACCGCGATGGTCAATCCGTGTTCACGAACGAGTTCGATCACCGAGAAGCAAATACGCAGGATGCCAAAGACGAGGAAAAGATCTTCTGATGACTCGACCAGCCACGAAGCACTTCTTTATTCTTATTCATTTACTTTCATCGTTTCTTTTACACTCGTTACCTCGCTCAGACAGTTTTGACAAGAGATGTAGAATTTACGAACGTATCGAAATAAAAATTTTGTTTCTCGTGCCAAGTATTACATATAGTATTCTCTACTTCAACATAGTTTCTCATTTCTCATTGTGCATTTGTGCGTTTAATAAACTGGCTGTTTAAATATTTTCGTCATCATTTAGATGTCTTCCAAACTTGATCAGAATACAATGATTACAGTTGAATCTGATTGCAATGTCGATCAAATCCCAGATCGTATTACACGTATTTAATGTACAACGGTGCAAAAGTACGAAAGTATTCCTTTTATGAACATGTTATACATGTTGTACGTTGTATCATTGTAATTTGATTGGTTTCAAACTTGAACACTATAATCATAATGATCAGTAAAATTTCCAAATAATTTACGACAGTGCATGTGATATACTTATCAAAAGTTCCTACGAATATTCGAATATTTTCGCGAGGAAAAGGAACTGAAAAATATCTATTACGACGAATATATATATGTATTGCAACCAATAAAGAAAAAAGACAAGAGAAAAAAAACGTATACTAAACGTATGAAATATATTACGAAATCATATCCGAAAAACGATACACGATAGTGTACGTCGAGCAATCCTTTGACATATGACGAACATTGGATGGCCATCCATTTCGAACGATACTTAATTCCGTCTCTCTCTCTCTCGATCCGTAACCAATGACCGTTTGTAAAACGGTTCATTCCCGCGAGATCGAAAGAATCGTCGAATTTCACCTCGAGGCGAACTAATCGCCGAAACGATCGTTCGATCTCCGCCGAACGCTTTTTGTCTCTCTGCTTTTATCAGCGTCGTTGGAGTTTCGAAGTTTCATTCGGCGCGGACGACGCGGTTCGGTTCGATCGCTTTGACTCGCGTGACAGCGGTGATCGGCGAGAAAACTCAAGCAAAGAAAGTCAAGCATGCACCGAAGAAAGGAAACACGAGTTTCAAAAAGGTAGATGAAAAAAAAATTGCTGGGTGGTAAACGCACTGGTCTCGCTAGCTTGGCAAATGAATTAAGAATAACAAGTATGTCCGATTGGATAGACACTCCGGCGGCACAGCTTTTATTGACTGTACACTCCGATTACGTTGTAATGCTTCGTTAATATCGCTCATCACGATCGCTCGACGCATGGCCTGGAATATTAACGTTTCCACCGGCCGCTGCAGCGGAATATTCCGTATTTCCCGTTCCACCGCAAATTAAAACTAATACATTACAAATAGCAAATTACGGATAATTACACATACATTATCCGGAAGCACTGGCCGGCCAGCGTTGCAGCAGCAACGTTTCGTTTAATATATTCCGCGCCGCGTAGGTTACTGCCAACCCGACAGTAGATATTAAAGACCAAATTTGGAACAGCGGTTCATTAGCTCTTTATGCCTGGAATCGCCGTTCATTCACCGTGACTTTTCGTCGTCGAACTTATACGCGAATCACGTTAGATCACGTAGCTTTTAGCTACCCGGCAATAGATTTCAATTCAATGCGTTGAATTCGCCCTGGCATTCGCGCATTCAAACGGCCGCTTGTACGATAATAATACTTTGATTTATTCCAATAGATTTCAATTCGTTCGAATTGTGTGTCCGATTATCCGATAGGTTGATAGATTTCAATTTCAACAGATTTTCGTCGATTTCAATCGGAAGAGACGGTGACCGAAGTTTCACCGCGCAAAATGAAGACGTTCGTCAAACATATCGTCAGGGTTGAGCAAAAGAGTGAATGTTAATACAGTTTTCTAATAAATTGAGCAACAATACTAATACATTATATTATATATATTAATACATTTATTTATATTAATACATTGAATTATTATAAATATTAATGATAAATCACAAATATTAAGTAATAAACATCGTGATATAAATTTCACGGAATATTCACAAATGAAAAACATCGGAATTCAATAGAAATAGAAACGAAGCAATTTTTTTTTTTCGAATTGTCTTTCTCGCTTCGATCTTCTCATCTCGCGGTCTCTTCTTCCTTTCGCTCGTAACTCCGAAACACACAGTTCCAACGGGAACTCGCTCGCACTCGGGGATAAAAAATTCCCTCGAACCTCACGTCGCCAATCTTGATTCTCCCGCGTGTAAACGTGTGTCTTCGATATATATTACACGTTCGCCGTGGTCTCGCGAAATTAAA
This sequence comes from Tetragonula carbonaria, assembly GCA_032399595.1. Classification (NCBI taxonomy): domain Eukaryota; kingdom Metazoa; phylum Arthropoda; class Insecta; order Hymenoptera; family Apidae; genus Tetragonula; species Tetragonula carbonaria. Next base: position 19,803,107 of record JAUCRC010000001.1, on the reverse strand, counting down.
AACAAAACTGGCGTTTGCAAACGCGCGAATCGAATGGCAAAGGCGAGCAATAGAAGAGAATTCAAGCTGGCGCGCGGAACATTATTGCGTCGTCTGGCGGCGCGCAACCCGGGGAAATAAGAGAAAAATCGCGGATATCGTTGGAAATTTATCGTCAAACAGGGCCACGTCCTAGAGTGTACTTTTAGCCGAGCCCTACCGGGACAACTCGGCGTTTAATATTCCCGCGTCTGTTTGACGATAAAATATTGAAAGTTGCCCGGGTGTATGTCGGGTATTATGTACCTACTCGAACGTTGCACAATGTTCCCGAGCGTGTCTTCGAGCGCAACAGCCGGTTTTTCCCCGACATACACCCGTCTATCGCCCCGACTTTCCCCTCGAAATAACGAGAGGGAACCTTCGATTTCGGATACGCTCGATGTTTTCTCGAGTCGAGGAAAAACGCGCTTGTTAATCCACGAGTTTCCGGCGTTCGACACTGTCGTGGAGACCTAACGGCGAAGTGGAAATGGGGGCAAGTAGACCTCCGTTTCATTGTCCGTCCGACACGGGAATTTTCGACGATTCTTTTTTTCCTTTTTCTTTTTTTTTTTTTTTTTTTTGGACGAACAAAGTAAACAGAGAGGCAGAAACAGATTCTGGGACGATCGATGCCCGGGTTTGATTGAAATTCATTGAAATTAGTTTTGTTAGCTTTTTTGATTCGCGAAGTTTTTCGAATGATTTCCAACAACCGCCGTTTCAGCAAGTTTTTCGTTGTAAATTGTTGAAAACCGGTGTTGTTATTATATTCGATTTTTACCGGTTGTTTCATCAAATTCTCGAACGATCGATGTCGGGTTTAATTAAAATTCATCATCGAAGTCTGTTCTGCCGTTGACGGATTTGGAGTTGCGAAGCATTTCAACCAGAAAGTGATTTTTAATAAGTGTAGCATGCGAGTTTTTCTTTTTTTTTTCTTTTATTCTTTTTTGTTGCTAACTGATTATTGCGAAATTGATTGTTTGTTAATTGTGTTATATTATCGCGCTCCGAAATTTTCGAGCAGCTGTGAGATTCTCCGTAAACGTTTAGCACTTAGCAGAATCTACAGAGCAGTTCACTTTCATCAAATCACAAGATATTTATAATTACTAACAAAAATTTGTAAATATTGTAATTAAATGGCTGACTGATATTTCAGCACTTGCTAATCCTGTTTCGTTCAATAAAATCGAAACTGTAAAAAGGAAATCTAAATTTAACAAAAATTATGTTTAAAGTTGACAACATACCGACTAGACTATATATCTGACAACTACAAATTGCCGTTTCTAATATTTAAAAGTATCGTGTGAGACAAACTATCGCCATGCAGCGCGCTGTTCAACTTTCGCGTCGAATAGTGCCATAGCTCAATTTACAATGCATTCAGTTTCAATTATAACTTACTCTTTTAATTACTTTCTTTTCAATAAAACCTAAACCACAAGCATAAACAAGCAGTTTTTACTTACGTTGCTTGGCATTTTTCGCAGTTATTGTACATCGAGCGATAGCACTATCCCACGCGGTTTTTCAAATATCTCTTTAAATGGCACATCCAAAAAATGGCTCATCCTCGAAACCATCGTCGTCCTCGTGTCCCAAGGAATCCACGAGAGAAGGCAGCAACCACGATCGTTTCAAAGAAGAGGACTAATGGCCACCATAATGGTGTTTCGATACAATTCCAAGTCTGATAAAGTCATTGTGTCATCCGATAATCATTCTTCTCTGCGCCATTCAACGACGAAGCGAATCGAAGACTGGCTGGAGTTTCGCGTCACGTACAAAAGGTGAAAGGTACGTAAGTCTCGAGACGGGTGTCTCGCAGAAAAGAGGGATAATTAAAGGGGGCAAGAGAAGCACGAGATTGGACATTGGCCATGTCCCTCTGCTAGCATAAGACTCGGGAGCCGAAAATGCCCGCGCTGGCTTCTGTTCGAATCGTGAATGCGCGTCGTACGGAATATCAAAAACCGGCCGAGCGGGAAAACGCGGCAGCGCGCGATTGCCGGAGGTTGCCAACGAAATTTACATTTCTTGAAATAGCCGGGGAAAATCGAAACGATAAAAAAACGAGAGAGAGAGAGAGAGAGAGAGAGAGTTAACAGGGGACGTACGTATGTACAGGGGAGAAAATCGAAACGAGAATTCGATTAGAGTAGAGGAAGAAAGGAAGAGGAGGAAGAAAGGTCACCGCTGGAGGAAGCGAACTAGCCAGTGGGGAATGTTGACGACCCCATCCCGTTGCGCAAATAGGAACAATATAAGATCAGGCCGTGCTCCTTCGGGCGAACAGTCTCCGAAGATGGAACCTTCAGACGATCTTCCTTTCTTTTTTTTTTTTTTCGGCGCTCTGTTGAAAAAGTCTGGAAAGTCGTCTGGGAGAAAGTGGCGGCAATTACGAAGAATCGGACACATACACACTCGTCAATTTTATCCGCGTACATTTCAGAATCGCTGAAACTCCCACATGCGTTATATTTCTCAAAAAAAAAGAAAAAAAGAAAAAATATTCACTGCGATTGTCGTGAAACCAGCCAAAGAAGAAGTTTCGATGAGCGACAGATTAAACGAGATCCAGACAGACACGCGGCATTCGGCATTATTTGCAGTCGGCTGCGTGAAAAATGATAATAGAAGGCGGAGGAAAAATGGTAAACCCACGTGGCTTTACTTTCTTCGTCTTCGTCTTCATCTTCAGCTTCATACGCGGAGGAACCGAGCGATAAGCTCACGTATCTGAGAAAGTCGGTGCAGTTACCAGAGCTGGGAAAGTTGGTTAGAAAAGGGAAAAAAGAGAGAGAAAACGGTGTTTATGTAAGAAAAAAGAAGAAGGGAGAAGAAGGAAAAAAAAAGAGTATATAAAATATTCGGATAGCCAGTGGAACCAGTGAATAATGCATAGCCAAGGAAATGGACCGCTTAGGCGATTTAAATCTCATAAATGCATCGACCGTTTGTTCCCGAGAACGCGTACCGTTTTGTCAGGACATTCGACCGATTCTACAATGGGGCTACGTGTCGCGAAACGCAAGAGAAATCGCGACTATTTTTCCCATCCGAGAGAAGCGCGCACTCTCTTTCTCTCTCTCTTTTTCTCGAAGAAATTTCAAAAAGAAACTTCCTCAAGGGGGAACGAACTGAGGATGATCGAGCGTGAAATCACGGTGGAAAAAGTCAATCGAACAAATCGAAGTCGAAATCAAAAACTTCACATTGAACCGTAATTATTCTCTGACCATTCTTCTTTTTTTTTTTTATTTTTTACTATACAAGTTATGTATAGTAACAGTTTTAAATTTCAGCAGTCGTAAAATGTACACAGATGTAACTTTGAATAAAGTAACAGTAAAACTCAGATAAAATTTGTATAAAATCTGCGAAATGATACTCTAACGCAGAAATTTGTAATTATTTGACGGTACAAAAATTCACGAACTTATTGGGCATATCTCTTTCTTTTTGTATTCCTTTTGACGCAACGTTTCGTCACCGAGAACAAATGAAACGAGCTTGTGACTTTAGTTTAAGAATAAGAGAAGGTAAATTACATACGATGTACTTGATTAATATTCACACGATTCATGAATATTTGTCAACAGTCATTAATATGTAATATAACATAAAATTAATAACAATTAATAATGGTAATGCGATATTATAATTAACAATGTAATTGAAATACAAATACAGTCGTAAAATAACTATTAGCTATTCTGCGTCGCGTAGTATTAGTATAAATTGTATCTATTTAGAAAATAGATTATATTTATTTTAGATTTTAGAAAACTTGAAAAATGAAAACGTACGAAAAATGCAATAATTACATTAAATGTGTTACGAACACTTAAACTTCTTGAAATTTCATAGACTTATAAAATTTCGAGAAAAGACATAATGTCGGGAAAATATTAAGCGAATCCCAATATTAAAAAATTACAGAGAGACAAATTACAAACACAATTACAATGTACATTCGAAATTCCGTAAAATTCTAAAATTTAGGTCAAAATCCTTGGAATCCTTGGAATTTTCTTTCGCTAAAAAACGTTCGTTCGATCTCGCGGTGCAAATTGGGCATATCCAATTAGAAGAATTGTCCATTCAAAAGAATTGTCCAAAATGTTTTAAAAGAAAGCTGCGCGTTGACGCTTAATTCGTCAACTCGGATTCGATTGGAGTAAAAACGATTAATCGCCGAGCTTTCGCGTAAATCTCGAGGCGACAACGGAAGAACACGCGAGCTGACGTGAGCGGAATGTTCGCCGAATTTTTTTTCACCGCGCGAGTCTCGCGAGCTTGATCACAGGGCCGCGTGAATTTTAATTCGTCCCCCTGTTCTGGCACGCTTCGATACCACGGGGGAGAAAAAAAAAAAAGAAGAAAAAAAACAGTTGAACACACCGGCAACACAGGGAATAATAGAAAACGTTTCGCGAAAGAACCAGCCAGTGGCTCGTGCGAAAAAATGTTCGCCAGAAAGACCGAGTGGTTGATCTCGTGAGAGATAAACAGCCCAATTTAATACAATTCCGTTTCATTACGCGCGGCCGCGAGACGCTGTTAAGCATCTGGTTACATCTAACTTTCATGTTCTCGAAGGAAACGTTTCGTGTTCACTTTTTTTCTTCTCCCCCATTCTCGTTCTTTTTTTTTCTCCTTCCCCTTTTGCGGTTTTTTCCTCTTTCTCTGTCTCTGTCTCTCTTTCGATTCGCGATATTTTATCACTGTGAATTTTCAAAGTGCAGTGCAAGCAGATCAGATGGACTGGGCAAGTTTGAACGAACCGTGGGCTTGTCCGATGTATTTGTACATTATTTTCAAAGAAACCAGAGCAGCGCTCGGTAAATTCGATAAATTTTGCGAATACAACGAAATAAATAAAATCTAAAGATACGCTCTGTTTTCCTTGGATTGCGCTCGACTTGGCTGTACTTTTCAATCCGATCAAAAATTCCGCCGATTTTTAACGAAAATACGAGACGATCAATATTGGCACGCGTGATTTTTTCTTCTTTCTTTTCTTTTTTTTTCTTTGCTTCGATTTTGCGCTGCAAATTTTCTTGAAATATTCGACGCAAAGGCGAGATCGAAGCGTAAACAAATTTTGCGCCGCAGCAAGATCGAATTTTTTGATTAATCGTTCGAACAAAGAAATAAATTTCAAATGTTCTATATTCGTGTTATCATTTGCTTAAACATTGATCTAATTGCTCTGGCGAAATTTAGTGTACCACAGCTACGATTTTGTTGTCTCTCGGTCGTTCTTTTGAGTTGATAACTCGTCGAATAAATTTTCTGAATAAGTGAAGAAACTTTTTTTGTTTCTTTCTCGTGGTTTTTTCCAAAGTGGAATAAATCTTTAAAGGACTTTTTTTCTTAGCTTATCGATTCCCTATTTACTTCCGAGATTTTGACATTTAATTAGAACTACCAAAATGGTCGAAATAACTAATTTATAATTTTTGTTTCAAACCCATAGATATGAAATAATGTATTCTTGAAAATTTGAAACTCGCGTAATTTATTATGTCATAAAAGACCTTTTTATTCTTTTACTTTACAAAATGAAATTCTGTGCTTTAATCCTCGGTAATTCCAGTGTTAAATTGGGGATATTTTGTACGAAACTATGAAAAGTAGAAATACATACAGTGGCTGTAGAAAATATTCGCATACTCGATGAAAAATTGTCGACATTTTCAGCTGCTATAACTTGGTGAGGAAAAATCGTGCAATAATTTATCCGGAGTCGCTTTAAAATCTCTACTTTCGTAATACCTTTTTCTTTCGTAATACCTACGTTTCTTTCGAAAATATTTTTACACAATTTCGAAGGGTGTGAATAGAGACACTTTCCCCCCCGAAAACTTTGCAAATTCAAACATCTTTGCAAAAGTAGGAAAAATTCTTGAATCCACCATCGGTCTTGAAGACTGGGTCTTCACATTTCAATAATTCTTTAAAATTTCCTCTGTCACAATGGTCTAAAGCAGGGGTCACCAAACTACGGCCCGCGGCGGTACTTGAATTTGCGTGAAATTCGGATATGTACACACTAGATCTGATGTAACTATCTTTCAGCTAACGTCGCTTTCCTTGATAACTTTTTTAGTAAATATATAAGTTGGTCGTCTTTGTTTTTTTGTGCATTGCATGCCACTCACCCATGATTAACACGGAATGCTGAACTTAGTTTAATCATCATGCGACCGGCGCTCGTCATTTTGTCAGCTATGCGGCCCACTGTGAACAAAGTTTGGTGACCCCTGGTCTAAAGTATCGGCGAAATTTTTCACTCATCACTGTCAGTGTACTGTTTCCAAGTCCGTTTCATTGTACGTTATCGTATTTAGTGTAACAGACAAAAATTTTCACCTCCAGCCGCTGTCTCTTTAATTGCGTTCGTGAAAATATGAAATTGCACGATGATCCGCACTCAGCTGCCGGCTAACTACGAGAATGAGAAAATTGGCGCTTCTCTTTCATAAAAGATACCTGGAAACCGTAACAGGTAGGGCAGGTTCTCGAGGAGAAGCTTCGCCTTACTAAAGTATACTCGCGAATATCATATAGAAAAGGCGCTCGTAAAGAAGAACCCCGGCATGAGCGGGATGAATTTTTCAGGCGTTTTAGCCCTAACGGTAACAATACACTCGGGAGAGCGTGCCTCGAGCGCTCTTTTCAATTAAGGGATTCATCATTACGACATGCGAGATCAAACGGGGTAGTTTAAACGTTAACGACCCGCGTGTTCCGTAATAAAGTATCACCGAGAGACCGAGCGCGTCCTTTTCTTTCGACTTTTGAACGCCAGCTTGACAAAGTCTCTCTCTCTCTCTCTCTCTCTCTCTCATACCTCTTGTAACGTACGTTCCTTTATCCCGAGTCTCGGTTTCATTGCCTCGCTTTCCGAAACGCGCTCGAAGTCGGCCGAGATTCTTCCTTCGTGGCCTAAACTTTGGGTTCCATCAAAGGGTGGTTCGAGACGCGATTCACGACGGGCATCGGGACGAGAGAAAGAAGATTTTCTCGATCGAAGAAGCGAGAGGGAAATCTCGTTGTTTGCTTCGAAACGAGAGGGCATCGATCAAAGTTTCAATGGGTGATGGCGCGAAAAAGGGAGGAGAAGGATGGAAGAGGAGGGCCAAGGAAAAGAGCGTTGTAATTTCGTTCTGATTAAATGCTGAAGAACTTTGAATAATTAAGCTCTCGAGGACGACGTCGACGAACGAGCGACCGAGGGACGTACACGTCTCGTGGCGGTTGCGTTAAACTTCCACCGGTAATTGTTGCGAAATTACGTTGGCTGAATTTGCTGTTAAAATTTCATCGGGAACGATCAGCCGTGTCTTTTCTGACGTTTAAAGCAGCGCCGTGAGATTTTCGCCCGACCGTTGGAAATTGAAAAATGTAATTAGTATTTCAGAAACGTTTCTGGAACTGTCCAACTAGCCAAACTAGGCCAATTCCTAGGTTTTCATCGAGATTTTATTGATAAATTTTCTGCAAATACAAGTACGAACGAAATGTGCTTGTATTTTTTATTTTTTGCATTTTCATTTTTCTAATACGCCTACTCTTTAGTTGTATATTTTAGTTTTATACACTTTTTACACTTTTATTCTTCTATCTTTATAGGTATAAAAATATTTATTTCTCTTGTATCTTTATAACTAATACATTGAATACATTTTTAGGTTTATACTTCAGTCGTCGATAAAATTAAAAGATATTAAAAAATGACCATTTTTGAATTGCACTCTGTCTAAAAATATCCGCGAGTTGATCCAGAAACGAACATTTTTTTAACATCACCCTTCTCGGATTTTTAAATCTAGATCCACATGAAATCTGACGAATCACAATACGACAAATGTTAATCTCACGAAAGATATAAATTGGTTGGTAACTAAGAATTTTATCGTGAATTTGGCCATTTCATCTCCAACGTCCCATCTCCGTTACACTGAAAGCGACAAGATTTAAGAGAACGAAATTTATTAAATAATTCAAAGTAATCGTCGCTCGAAACAAATTTAAATTCAAGTCAAGCTTTTGAACATTATATTCGCATTGAACATTTGTTATCTGTGTAAATCCGAAACATTCGAGTAAAAAAATGGCCCGTTCACCCGAACGACAGCTAACAGACACGTTCAAACACTTTCAAACACGAGCACACACGAAGCTAACGCGGTATCGAAACTATCGCGAAGCACCGCGTAAAAACGCTTAGGAACAACAATTCCAAAGCAAAGTGAACACGCGAAAGCCGAGCAGAAAAGAGGGAAAACGGGACGCTGTTTAACCGAACACCGTCTCGGGACGCTACTCAATACCACGTCGCTGTCTCGCTGTTTTCGGTAACTCACTTTCATCCGTAAAACCTGTCCGAAACTACTCACGGACGCGAACAAACCGGCTCGTGTGCAACGCAGCTCGCGTGGAAACGAGTTCGCCTCGCGGAGCGTCGGAAACTGGTCGCCGAGCGAGGATCGTTTGACCCGAAAGAAGAAACGGGTCGACGATGCCCGTCCAAGACACTGCCGGAGAATGGAAATGAACCATTCATTTGGTAATCGTTTCGGGAGGGAAGAAAAAGGAAGAAAGAAGGGAGGGAATTCGAGACACGAGACAGGGGAGTAAAAAGTTGTCAGGCTTGTTAATTTCGCACGGCGAAATAATTCCATCCTCTTCTTCTCCTCTCTTTTCAACCACCATATTTTCTCCTTTTTTTTTTTGCAAGAGGTTTTTTTACGCGTTATACTGGCACTGATGAAACGCGATACGACGAACGTTGGAAATCTGTATTTTCGTCGCATTTTACGAAATAGGGGAGAAACAAGGATTCCAGGATCTCGCATGGAAATGGAGATTTAGAAATCCGAGAAAGAGACGTTTCGAGAATTTTGAGAAGGCAAAACTAGTTGAAAGAGACTGGACTAAATTGCTTACGTGATTGAGATGTTTTCTTGTTAATAAAGGGAGGTTGGAAATGCAGGTACAAACTTCAAAGTATAAATTGAAACTCGTAAGTTTCGCCATTGGTGTGTTTAGAGTTAAGAGAGATAATTTTTAATTTGAATGGAATTGACGTCTACGTAGCTTAGAATTTATATGACATCTACAGTCGGTTTATTAAATTGTTATTTGGTTTTCATTCGTCAACCTAAACAATGACTACTGCTTTTGTGTCGATTGCATCAGAATTTGCCAATTCAATGGCAATTAACTTATCCCTCCATTCACTTTTTAGATGCGTAATTGTAACAGTTTTTGCTCAAGGAGTTTCCAGATTAACGCAGAAATATGAAATTGAACTTCGTCAACGAGTTTACAGACAAAGCGTCAAGGAATCTACGTCTCTGCCGTAATTAAAACACTTTGGAAAGCCAGCGTGTGCTTCGTAATTTGCCAAGACGATAGAACCAAAAAAAGAGATCTCCCGATTCGTACCGAGGACCGTAAAAACGGCGCGTAGGAATTAACTAGCGCGCATTGCTCTCGACAGGTTCACGCTCGGTTAAACCGATACTTCCCGCGGAGCTGGCCATGGAGTTGCCGGCAAACAAACAACGGTGTTTCCTCGCATTGATTAAAAACGAGCGCGCAGCCAGCGAGAATCGACTGCGTGCCGCGCCGCGTTGATTTTGCGGCTCGCGTAAACAGGTTTCGATAAAACTTGATAAAACTTCAGGGAACAACGAAAACACAGCCAGTCGCTAACCCAGAGAACAAGCGTCGTCTCCGAAGAAAACCAAGAAGAAAACCAAGTTTCCCACTGCGAATGACAATTTCGATAAAAGTGCACCCCCCGACTACAAAATTTCTGCTGCTGACGAGGACGATTGCGTCGTTGAGAATTTCTAAGTTATAAAGACTAGTGGTTGTACTTTTCTCCTCGATCTTCGATACGTTAACTCGACATTGGACCAGCTTTCGCAAATAATAACCAAATATCGTACAAATCATAGAAACGACAAATACAATCATAAAATACGGATGAAATAGTAATATTTGCAAGCATTTAATGCCGCACACTGGAAAACCAGTCATTCCTATCAAAGTCATATAAATATTGATAATTTACTTCGCGGATCGAACGAATAAGTCAATTGATTTAATTCCTGTGAATGAAATACTTTCGTTTCGCGAGTATAAATTATTTCTTGAACTTTGAAACAATGATAACTGAAAATCGTTCGAAACTTCTGAACCTCGCTTGGAAATCCAGTTCTTTCGTCGACCAACAATAAGTAGCCAACAGACCCAAAACGACAAGCACGAAAAGATGAATCTTGCGCTCTCGCAGATGTTCCAGTAAAGATCTCTCCCTTCCCTCTATATTTCGTACCACGTGACACGACGAACAGCCACGAATAAATGGTTTAATTTCCTTATTCAGACGGCAAACCACTCGGTACGCCGCGACGAGCATACTGATGAAACAACGACGAGGGACAATCAACGAGAGGGTCGAAACGTTTACTACAAACAGCCCTCGTGGAGGAGAGAGCGCTCGAAACTTCCGCCGGTAAACCCTTTTCTCCTGACCGTCGTTAGTCGACGACGAAGAGATTCTGTTTAAGAGAGATTCGTCGCCAATCGCGAGTCGTCGTTATGCCTAACTTGCGGCCCTGTCGTTCCAACTGTCGAATCAATTTGATAGACAGCGTTTGGTAATGCTTTGAAGGTCTAAATAACGAAATCTGCCGGATAGACGTAATATTTCAGCATATGATTTTCATCTGACTTTATCTCATTAAAGATGAAGGAATAATTTATTGTAACATTTGAACTTTTGGAATTTTATGGAATTGTAAAACCCAAGTGGAAGACACGAGCGTATCGAAATATTATATTATAACAGCCCTTTTTTAAATTCAGGAGAATATTATTCGAACAGTTCCAATACTAAGAAATAAAACACAGATCGGCTAATTGCCATATCTCCACTTTCTTCGTAGGAAAATCAAAAGACTAAGACGACAGTGGGGCTCATGCACGGCGAGGAAATTTCAATGTGTGGAGAGATCGATGCAGTGGAGGGGATAACTAACTCTAGCGACGAGGAAAGTAGGGGCAGAGGCCGCCAGTTTGCCATTTCTGAAATAAAATTTGAAAATATCAACAAGAAGTATCAATAACCGTGCTATATAAAATACATATATATATATATATATATATATATATATATATAAAACAAGACTAAATTTTTTACGAAGTACATGTTTGCAACAAACATAGTGCACACATTTTCAGATTGGTTTCAAACGTGACAAACATTCAATCACGACAGTCTATTCTCGCCGAGATGATGACAGTCTAATGAGACTTCGAAATATTTGAATTGCGGCGCGCAACGTGTTCGCAAAATCCTGCTGCAAGAATCCGAATGCACTTTCGCGAGAGCGACTGCAAGTGCAAGTACACGTACTGTACTGCACTGTGAACGCGGACGGGCATTTCAATCCACTCAAATGGACAATAGTTACGAACACGAACGTCGACACCGGTCGACCATTCACTCGTCGCACCGCTGAATTACCAACGACCTTCGCACTCGTGACCCGCCAGTTTGCAATGCCAGTTTGAAATTCCATTGTCTTTAATCCAACGTGAAAAACAATAATTCTATATCCGTTCCTATTTTTCCCCTCCCCCCCCACGTGCTGAGAGCAGGCAGCTTTTAGTCCTTAAAAAAGAACAGAAAAACTAAAAAAACTCGACGAGCGAAATCACCACGACAGTGCAGAGTCAAAGAAAATCCGGAGCGCTTTTCGCGTTAAAGCCTGACTCGGTTAGTACATTGGCTCCAATTTGCTTGCACCCAAAGAGTTTAATACGTCATTAAACGTGCACGAACACCATAAACGGCAAAGGGTGAAGGAGGAAGGGAGGGGGGGCAACATAGACGTATTTAACGCGGCGTGTACGCGATACACGCGTTTTGTTTATCCGTTAATCACAGATAAGCCATCGACAGCGACATGACCGGACGAGCCCCGAATCGATCGATACAGGGGAAGGGGAGAGAGAGAGAGAGAGAGAATACATAACGACTTCCCTTTATCGACGTCTACCCTTAATTAACGTTAACGAACCGAGATAGCGGACACCCCTCTCTGTGAAGTGGCTGCCGCTTTCTGCTTAGTTTGTATTCGTAGATGCTGCAGAATTTCGCAACTGAAGACTAGGCGCGCGAGCCAACCGTTTGTCCACCTTGTTAGCGTTATGCTGCGCTTTACGATGAATTTTCGCCGGTTTGCCAGCTAATTGCATAAGGTATCGGCTCGGTGTTTATCTTGATCACTTGGGCCCCCCTTCGCTCCGCTTTCGACGAGAGAACCGGATTCAACCGTGACTCGACGACTGACTGAGCATTTTTCGACGATTCGATAGATATTGGAGATGAGCGTATTAAGATGACATAAAAACGAGAGAGTGTATTTGATAATCAATTACTAAAAACGATTCCAACTGAGAGGACTGCAACGATATAAATTTTTGAAATTTCGCTTTCAACTTCTATCACGAAAAATGTAAAATACGAAGTAGTGATTCTGTTCACTCGACTCAACGAATATTGATTATTGACTGTTGTTAATAGACGAGATGGCCGTGTATTAAACGTCACTTAACAGTATTTTAATCACGTGACTGCAAAACATAGAATCTGACGAAAGGAAGAAAGTTACCAAAACTTCTCAATTGAACACGTTCAAATTCTATTTTTACTACGACTAATGTCACTTGAAATGCTTGCACATAGGATAATAATCTCTCGATTAATCCACTCTACGTAGTTTCGAATTACTTAAATTCATGTATATTTTTGGCTTTCCAAAAAAAAAACCTCAAATGAAAAAATCGCGTTCTTCCTTCTGGATCTGTGTTTTCACCTCATAGTGCCCCCCATTTCTGGTTATACCGGAAACACTCTATCTATGTATTAACTGAACGAATATGGTTACCCGAGTAGCAATGGAACGGTATTGTTCGCCTGATGGGTAAAAATTGATAATGCATCCGGTGTGTGACGATCAGGTTGGACCGGGGCAACGTTAAACGACGATGGATCGCCTCTGTGCGACAGCCTTTGAACTCTTAACACAATCACGCGATTTATGAGATTTTTATATGGAATCGGCGAATGGCTCGCGGCTCGCCGAAATTTTATCGCGTCTCTCTCTCTCTCTCTCTCTCTCTCTCTTTCTGCGTCGTGCAACCTTCTTTCTCTCCCGTTTCCTTTTTTTTTCTTTTTTTTTTGTTACCTTTCAGCCGCTTAATCGATACCGAGCCAGCAACCGATTTCAATTTACTTTTAATTTCCTTCGACCAGCTGCCGCTCAGTGAGTTCGGCGGATAATCGGGCAACCAGACCGGCAAATATTTGATCGTTCATACGATTAGCGCGCCGTGTAAACAGCGGACCTCGGTGAACATCGATTAAAAGAGAATAGTCGATTCGTTGTTGCTCGCGATGGCCGTTGAATGGAATCTTTGATCGTACGGTCGTAAGTCGCGCGTTCACTGTCTTCCAAATGGAAACTAATGATACTTAATGTGGCAAAGCCAGGGAAGACACGCGAATTTTACGATCTCTCCTTCTCCTTGTCTCGTTGCTCTGCCAACTGATCGTGAACTAGCTGTATCAATGGTGCATCGTATTCCCCGTATTTCCGTTGCCAAGGAGAAAGACCTTCAATCAGTGTCAAATCGACTTCGATCGGTTTTAAAAGAACTTCGAATGTATTAAAAGTAAAGCAAGTTAGTCCTTTGTTTTTCAACAATTTGTACCGAACGAATGGGAAAATATCGACTAAAATTCCAAGTGTAATAAATATTCTCAAATCATGTAGAATTTTTATCTCCTTTCCGATTTAATGAGTGCTTCCGTTCAAATTTAATATCCCGTTTGTAAAGAGTAATCATGAATTACTTTCTGACAATTGCTAGTATACTAAAATGTTCGATTAAATGGTTGAAACTGCTTGCGGCATTGGTACAAGTAATACAGGTTAATGACAAATAGACATTGGTGTGAAAAAATTTAAATTAGAAAACAAAGAAAAAATTATAAAACCGATGATGATTTCAATTGTAGCATTATTTTACAATATAAAATATATCGAATTTGATTCGTATTAATAGATTTTTTTTATAGCACAGGAATTTACAACTAAATTCGTAAATAAATTTGTGATAAAGATATGTCAGACTCTTGAGTGTATTAAAAATATCGTTCAATTATCTATCGATAATAATAGACAGTAATGTCAATCTCATTATTTTCTAGATTTGTCACCCGTAACGTTTCAGATTGACTGCTTTCGTCAAATCTGCTCAAATATATTACATCGCGTCAAAATAGTCTCAATGACATCAAAATCGGGAATACATACATAGACCGTTTCTACATAGTTTTTATTCAAAATTCAAACTGTACTTGGAATACTTTTAATTTCCAACAATGGAATGAAATTTTTAAACCTAGCTTCGTACTTTGTAATACAATTACTATTACCATATCGACACTTTACAGATCTGTTTTAAATATTACCTTAAATTTCTCGAAACTTATATCTAAAGAAATTTGTTTACTCGAACATATCGAGACAAGACATCGGTTCAGATAAACGAAAAATACGAATAATAAAAACTCACCTATTCTATTATTATTTGCTCGGACATAGCAAGACATAGTAGACATAATACAATATCAGAGATTGAAATTCTATTTCATTTATTTGTACTATATGTACACAACCTTAAATATACTTTCGATCGCGCAGGAGGAAAATTCGCGAACACATTGCAAGTAGAAGCGTTCGAATTCCACGCGGCGAGTGAACGATCTATTATACGTAGCGTACACCTATATCCTGTACGCGAATCGATCGATCGATCGATGGATCGGCGAATTAAATTAGTTTAATTGCGTTCGCGAACGAGAGGAGGCCGTTTACCCTCGTCCACGGCCGCTGAAAACATGATCACATTTTCCATAATGCACGCAAACGCGTTACACGCGTTGCGCTTAAACGTCGAACGTTTACACGCGGAAATTGCGCCAACGTTCGAGCTACGCTTTCCATCTGTTTCGGAAGAACATCACCGGCAGAACGCAATCGCGTCCCGATAGATCATCCGAGGGTTGGTTCTCCCCTGCGGGAATAAATACGCGTGGAAAATGTGGGGATTCATTTCGCCTGACCGACTAAAAAACGCGCGCAACTCGACCGACGGATGATTCGTCGACCTCGATCGCTCTTTTTATTCTCTTTTCTTCTTTTTTTTCTTTTTCTTCTTCCTTTCTTTCAACAATCCATAGGTTGTTCGATCGTTGTAATATTCACTGTGAAAGTTTCCTCTTTTTTTTTTTTCCTTTTTTGGTTTACTTGGTGGTTGGAAAAATATCGGAGGTTGGAGATCAATTTTTAGCGAGACTGGTGATAGCTAGAGATGGGTGTCGTTTCGAATTTTTATTTTTTAACATCTGACGAGAAATTTGAATCGCGATTCAAAGCTTAAAAATCCTTGTCGCACTTTTATGCCGGATATTGGCGAGTTTTTCATCCTTCGCGATTTATTGTCTAGACGTTCTGGTTTTAAACGATACGTTTACAAAAGTTCGTCTTTTTTTTTATTTAGGAAGTATTAAATATTTAATTATAATGCGCGTGCGTTCCATCACATTCGTTAAAAGCTGTTTATTAAATATTTTAAAATTAACGTGGACTTGATTACCAACGCTCTAATAATATTCAAAGATGTATTGAAAATCCTCTTTCACGTCTCGAAAGTCCTAAGGATAATCTCTCGACTAAAACATTCATCCTCACAGCCTACTCTGTGCACAATTCACAATATTCTAACTACAACTCTGATCTACGACTTCCACAATGCTGATACGCTTTTGCAAGATCTTCCAACAAAGCGTCTGCAAAAGAGGAAACCAAATATATTTTTCGTACGAATCCACGTACGCGTGCATTTGTAGCTGAGTATCGGATCGATGGAAAAAGAAAAAGGAAAAAAAAGAAAAAGAAAAAAAGGAAAGGAAATCATATCGACAGAGGATCAATCCTTCCGGAGATGCGTCGTCTCGAATAACCGGCTCCTCTAAAGGACCGGATGGATCCAAAGCATCGAAAATAGAGGATTAAAAAAGAGAGAGAGAGAAAAAAAAATAGCCGAGTGACGAATGTTCAACAAACCCGTGTCGTTTCCCATTTTCGCGTACGTATCGAAAAGCGGCAGGAAAATAGATCTCCATATTTTTCTGTGGTAGAACGCGCATGGATAGATCGACAGATTGACAGACATTTCATCCAGCTTTTACCAGCCGATTGTCATCTGGTTGCGTTTTTTTTTTCAACTTTTTTCTTTTCTCCCTTACTCGTTTCCTGTTTCGCAAACTGGACGCGAAGCGAATTTTTATAGCGACTATTTATTTTTTCCCTCTTTTTATATATATATATATGTGTGTGTGTGTGTGTGTGTGTGTGTGTGTGTGTGTATGTGTCTGTGTGTGTGTGTGTGTGTGTGGGTATCCTCTTGTAACACTCTCGCGATTATTTCGCGTGATAAAGATACAAAGAATTTCATCCGATCGAAACGGACGATTATCGACAATAGACGTATCCACGTATTGTGTGTTCTACCGAGTGTATTTAAGCAATAATTGTATCGTCGAATGCAAGACAAGGACCTCGGAACGATGAATAATACTTTTCGAATTTTCAATTCTTTAACCAGGAGTTAATTCGACGAGTTAATTCGATATTGGAACAATCGGCAAATTTTCAAAGTTCTGTGAGTCAATTAACTATAGAAATTATGGATTCTCGATTTTCCAAAGAGTTCATCGGTCACACATAAAATTTGCTGAAACTCCATTAATTTGAAAGTATAACCGGAAGGAACGTAGAGCGTAATTAACGTTTTAATTGTGGATGATGAATTAATTTGACGAAGTACGAACAGATATAGTATACGATTATCTATTACGTTTTCATTCATTGTCGTTATTTCTTCAAAACAGGAAATCTCGTTACTGTATTTTTATCAATCTCGAGAAGGAAACGGCATTTGAGTATTCCCAGTAATTTGACTCATGTATCTCGAATGCCGTCGATTCATATTTTTTGAACTTCAATTTGAATCGTATCACATGTGTATTTATTTTATAATGAAACTGATACTTAATTTAACTTTGCAACAGAGATATAATGAGAAAAACAGAAAAAAAGACCCCTTCATTGCGAAAGGGTTTTAAATTTCTCATTAATCAATATTTTATATCTAAATTCTCAAAGGAATTTGACGTCAACGACAATGTTCGAAATAGGGGAAAAAAAAAATTACAGTGTTCGAGAATCCAACAGTGTTCCAAACTACATCGTACATCGGGCAAGCAAGCGTTTACAGAGACGGTAAATCTCGACACGTTTGTTCGTTACGCGAGATTTATATCGCGCAATTACTCGAAACTCGAGAGACTCGCTAGCGACACTCGTTTGTCTCTCCGCGCAAAACGTATCCGCTAGAACGGAGGATCAAGTGAAATGAATGATTCACTCGCTCGCTGGGCAAAAAAAAAAAAAAAAAAAAAGGAAAAAATACAACGCCCAACGTCAATTGCTGAATACCTTCAACCTGACACTGGCCACAGGGAATTCGATTCAAGAATTCGCGCGCAGACCTACACACGCATGATTCACTGGAGAACTTTCCATTCATGGACGATGAATATCACGTTCGACATCACAACGCAATTCATCGGGTAGATTCAAGGATAGAGAAAAGATAAGGAATCTGTTGACCCGAATAGCTCAATCGCGAGCCACTCGAACAACGAACAATACCTGCTACGAGTTGCATCTCATCGATCCGGCTGATGCATCTGTACGTACAGTCAGTAGGGGAAGTCTACGTACATCTGTCAAAGAATTGATAATACTATTGAAAAATAATGGTTTTCAGCATTATAATTTGTCACTCGACAACACTCGTTCGAAATATTGACATTTGTATAAGATAGTCGAAAACGTGGTCACGTACGAAAATCTGTGCGAGATTACCTGTGACAATTATATAAGTTTTCCAATAAACAAATATGAGGAACGTCATCTTTTTTTTTTAATTAACTTCAACCAATATTTTTAAATTAGAAAATCCTTGTTTATTATTCCTGTTTTTATTTATGTCCACCAGTTATGTGTAGATAACCGCCTAATATATCGCATCGGTTATATTTTTCAACATTAATGTCATCCTTATTCTCTCGACTTGTCACCATTCTCAATCTCTCGATGCACAGCGGTGCATCATTTTCGTTAAAAAGAAATTACAAAGACTAAAATCAGTTCAACTGCCACAAAGTTGTTTCCACCAACTGTTAATACTGACATCGTAAGAATTATAATTGAGAAATAACAGAAATGACTTGATGAATAAGTGCAAAATTCAATTTTTCATCAAACTTCGTACGTTACACTGACATACTTACGGAAAGAAAAATAAAAAGAATATTCTACAAAAGTTCATCTTCAAAGGTATCTTTGGCACATTTCTTCCTGATTAATAAATAAATAAATAAATAAATTATATTTCGCCGTGCAACAGCCTGTACTTTGAATGTCGAGTACATTTCTACCATCGCAATGCACTTGGTGGTGCTTTCCACTCTCGAGTCATAAAATTGCCGCTGGTAATAAACCAAAATTAATAATTAAAAAGTTTCACATAGCCACGGCGCAGTATCGAGTGGCATACGGCGTCGTTCGATATCGTTCGAAATTCCATCGGTAACTTCATTCCGGCAAACAAACGCGTTCAAGTACCGCGAACGAAACGTCAACTTCCAGCCAACGGCATTCGACTCGAACAAAACGATCTGCAGTGAATCGATTCACGCTCGTAAACACGCGGTGAACTCGATCCTGCGACGCGAAAGTCTTGCTTATGCGTTTGCTCCTCATTCGTGGCTCGACATTTTCTTATTGCTCGCACAATCACTGTGGAATTCGGTTCTGAATTCATTGCCGTGAGCTGCGAAAATATTTATATTTGTGTGTAAAGAACTTTCATATACGTAAAACGCCCAGTTTGATCAATTGCAAGAGACTCTGACTCTTAAAATTCAAACAGATAATGGTATGAATCTCACCAATTATTTATTATTCATCTTAAATAGAGATCCAAGCAGCGAATGTTGCTCTAAATGATACTCAAAAGTTATCCTCAAACAGCTCAGAACATTGTATACATTGTAAAGGACCATCAGATGTGCAAAGGAAGTAATATTTTATATAATATTCCACACAATCATGTAATTGTTTAGCAAGGTTTATTGGTGGTCGCTAATAAATTCATTACTATAAAACAAATAACAACAACAACAGTAATAATAATCTCTCTGTTGACTCATATCTTTTCCGACGCAGGATCGCATACAGCAATTTCGTGTATTGACGAGACTAGTACAGTTAAAGGGGGAGATGTAGCTAAATAATTACAATAAAGCAATTTCAACTGGACTAGTTCAATTTACAAATCACGTATAAAATCGATTCGAACACTTTCGGAGGCGATCGTATGGAACGAATTGTATTCAACGTGCAAGCGGAGTCGAAATAAAATTCGCAGTCTCGATCGAAAACCAATCGATTCCATCGACTGTACCAGTCATTCGAGCGAGACACGTCTTTGGCGCCAGCCGACGAGTTTCCATCGCGACTTTTGCCGCGGAGAAGGGGAATCGGTGCAACCTTGCCAACAGAGGGAAAAAAAAGAGAGAAAACCGGTCGGAAGCAGAGAGAAACTGGTACAACGAGAACGAGGAGACGCCGCGTGCAGGAGATGCCGGGAAGGTCTCCTCCTCGTTCGTGGAAGCGAGAGGAAATCCGCGTCGCGCGCGAATGTCATTTCGAGCAGCGACGGTCCAGCGGTTCCTGATCCTCGTGAATGCTCACGAAAAGCGTGCCGCAGAGGAGGAGCCGAACCGAAAGAGGACCGGCGGACGTCACGCGCGAGAATTTTCTGTTTGCGCCGGGCAAATATTTCAACCGGTATTCCCCCGTCGTATTCCGGAAGTCTCCTTTAATCCCTCTCTTGCTCCTTCTCGTACTCGACCCGTACTCTCGCGTACGGCGCGCGCGTACCTCTGTTCTTTTGGCAAACGCGACGCGAGTGAACGTTTCTTCCCTTCGAATCGAGCAGACACGATCAAATATTAGCCGCCAGCCAGGGAACGGTTTTCGCTGCACCCCCCCGACGACGACTGTTCGCTCGAACGAGCGACAGACTGATCGTGAGTTTCTCGAGTGGCCGGGATGACAATGACCGGGACTCGACTCGTCTCCGTCCACGAAAATACCGCGGAGGAAGTAAAGAAATCGCGTGGAAACAGCTGCGAATGTTACCAAGTTTACTTGGAAACGATAAGAGGTTTCGATACTGGATTCTTCGTATCTTGTACAGTGTCACACCGGGGATATTTGTGGTCTAAAGTAGAGATGTCTAAGGACTAGTGGTTCGCGAGCTCTTGATTGCATAGATCTCTCCACTTGCTTAGTGAGAAATCAAGAGACTAAGAGGTGAGACTTATGGCGAGGAAATTTCAACTTAGTGGAGAGATCGATGTGTAAAGAGATCGATGCAGTGGAGGGCTCGTGGAGCACTAGTTACACATCTTTGGTCTAGAGGTGACTAACTGGCGGCCCTTGCCCCTACTTTCCTGAGCGCTATCCCCTCCACTGCGTCGATCTCCCCACTGCGTTCAGATTGTCGCGGCCATAATAATCGCATTATATGTACATATATAAATTCTTTTCTTTACTGTGGTCGCTAAAGTTGAAGACAGATAGGGAAAGTTGTATAGCCTGCTGCGGTGGGACAAAATGAACAGAATGAATAGCTGTTGCCTCTGATATATATACACACACACACACACACACACACACACACACACACAATAAATTCAAGGTATCAAAGCGATGAAAAATGTCCGCGCAAAAAGACGTCATTTCGGACCTGTTCCCGAACGATTTCATTTATATTCGGTTGGTACTGTCGTTGAATAACTTTCTAAATTGATAAAACATAGAAATGTGATAAGCATAATCAAGTCACGAATGTTTACGCGTTTAGGGGAAATTTCAATGCGAGAAAATGCAATTGCAAGACGAATATACGCGCAGTCATTTCAAGCTCATTTCACGCAGAATAGTACACCGGACTGATGGCAGCTTCATATGCATAATAACATGCAACATATATAAAAGGAGGTGAGATTAATTCATCTGCGATCCAGCCGCGAAACAGAGTGATCCGCGAACGCGACTGGCTCTAAACGTGGAATAATTCGTGGAACATCGATTGATTAAGAGTTTTGCATTTATAATTATCAATAATTATAACGTGCGTACATCTTTTGTAGCACGTCATCGAGTAAATATTTAAATCGATACGAATTATGAACGATTTGACAAACTAGATAACTCGTCGGTTGTTATAATCTTCAGCGACACGGTCGCGATGCAAATGAGTTAATTTCTGTATAAATTCCCGTTTCTTTCATTATAGTCGTTAAAACAAACTTGTCACGAGCATCGACAGTTTAATGACGATTTTACCATTTATTTCATCATTAAAATTATTATTATTATCATTATTACTATGATTATTCTCTTGCAACGAACGAATTTGCGGAAGTAGGTTACTGAAAAATTGAATGCATTAATAACATAGTTATACAATGAAATTAAGACGCCGATAAAAAGTGAAAATGAATATTCGGGTTTCTACCAATATCGACGAATCCGCTAACGAATCTTTCTCTCATTTCACACTCTGGTTGAAACAATCGAAATCCTATCCATATCCTATGTCACTTATCTCGCGTTGTGAATTTATGTAAGTGAATTATTTTTGTTTCTCTTTTTTTTCTTTTTTTTCTGATCGTTCCGATTAATCTAAAATTAATTCACAATAAATGTTTCTCACATATTCGCACAGTGTATATAGAGTATACGTAGAGTGTATGTAGAGCGTATATAGAGTTTTCTGAAAAGCGAAAGATATTTTCTTCCAGACTTTAGGTTATTCAAAATTATTCGAGACAGATTTGTTGATATTTGAGATTTGCAGTTAAATCGAAGGGTAGATGTAATCGTTTATCTTTCTGTAAGAAGTCGTTCCGGCGAAGGGAGATAATTTGGTTTCTGCTATCTTTAGAGTTTGGCACTTTGAAGACACGTTTCGGGCAAAGAGTTTACTTTCTGACGAAATTTATAGACGTTCAAGTTCGTAGACGGTATCTAGATGGTATCTATTTACAAGTGTAAAAGATGAAGGTGATTTATGAGAGACTGAGATATAAATTATTAATGCAAGTTGCTGAGAGACACGTGCAACTTCAAAATTCGCGGACTGTAGAAATATATACGAAATTTTACGAATACGATTCTTCGATGATATTTTCTGTTAAAAATTCTTTTTGTTCTGCGAAATGAGAGTAAAATTCAAACATAGCACAGAAAAGAAAAACGCACGTCGCGAATTCGAAAAATTTGCGTTTATCCATTAACTGAATCGTAAAATATTTGTGACAAAACAAAAACCAGAAATTTCATAGGAACAGAAATATAACACGGAAATCCAATATTTAACCGAATTTAACCGAAATCCAATACGAAAAACTGATATGTATCATGAACTTCAAATGATGATATTTCAAAAGTGAAAGCACGTGACGCGCGACTCGCGTTTTTACAACCACAGATACAGAAATTTAAAGATTATAGTACAGTTAAACCTAAAACTACCAAAACTGTCAAAACGAACAATTTATGGCACTCTATAAAAATTTTCTACATTCGTGACGGTGTATTTTTAGAGACTTGAATGATTTTCGGCGAAAAAACATAAACGAAAGCAGAAATCAGAAATCCCCCCCCCGCCGTTCCTTGCACTCGAATTTCTATGCTAAAAATTTTAGTAGTCATCGCTAGTTCTACTATTTTCAGTAAAATATACAAAAATCTTGTATTCTCCGTTGCGTCAGAAATTTTCTCCCCCGTACCTTGCACTCGAATTCTTCTGGCCATAAATTTTATACTTTAATTATCGCTAAGGTTCCAACGTTTCGCTAAAGTTAAACAGTCGATGAAATTCCAACGTACAAGCCCTTAAGACTTTCTTTAAAAATCGTAGATTCAGAACGGTGCCCGTGGTGTAACGCGATCTCGATCGGAGCCAAGTCATTTCGATTTCATTCGGTGAGGGGTCCAGGGGTCTCGTTCGACTCGTTTCGCCCGAATAATACTCTCCGCGACTCGTGTCGATCGCAATTAAAGCGATTACAATAAATTGAACACGGCGTACGGCGCGGAAACGGCCGAGGAATTTACGACGAACGAACGGAGACGGTAAAAAGCGGAAGAGAATCAGCAACGACAAATTAAGCCGGCATCGATTTTCCACCAGCGGCGTTCCTCCGCCAGCGTTTTCCATTTAAATGAACAACATAATATGTGCACGCGCGGCGTCGCGGCCATTCGTCGTGATGTAAATTATAATTGCACTCCGGCCGGGCGACGAAGTTCATGAAAATTGAATAATATCCGCCGATATTGAGATATCGTGGCACACGACGCCAACCTCGGCTCCAATTCTTACGATTCGATCGATCGATCGTGCACGATTTACGAGTTTCGTTTGTTCTTCTCTCTCTCGCTCGCAGCGTGCAAAAATTCGCTGGCTTAGCGAGGGAAAAATGTTGTCGAGGCTACCATTTCGATTTCAAAGGATTGAAAAATCTGCGATACATCTGCTTCTTCACCGCTGCTAAGAATATCAAGTATGCTAAATCTACTTTCTCTACTAGATATTGTTCTAGAAACATTTTATTTATTTCATTGCTGATAAACAGAGTTGAGAATTGTCTCGTACCAACTATCTTCGGTTCGTCAATCCATAAGCAACACTAAATCTGCCTCTTTCGTTTAGTTGAAAACGTAAAATACAAAATCTTGAAAAATATTCTACAACTTTTCGTGTAAGTAACACTGAAACATCTATTAATCCATGTACCTGAAATGTTTCATATTTTATTTATATGCTCATCATGAGTGCATACATGTCTTCTATCATTCGTCTTAAAATTTCGAGAAAACAGTTTGTAGAATTAAATTTAATTATGGTTGGATTATTAATTAAATTAATATTTTATATATATCTTGTAATTTATCGATAAATATTTAATAAAGAATTCTAAATTAATTGATGAAAATTAAATATGGGAATTAAAATTAATAATGATAAATAAAGTGCCGGCAATAACGGTTAAACTTTGATTATAAGTTAATAATTAGTGAAATTCTATTGTACAGTTTCAAGAAACGAGATGAACAAGATCAGGCTCGTCGACTAATTGCACGAGTCGCAACTCAGTTTGTTCAATAATTGATCTATCCATAATAGATAATAACAGCTTCTTCAAACGCGCCGGCAAAGCAAATTGTTGAAACAACGATGTGTTCCTGAACGTAATGTTTACCACGTCGTGTCGGCGTTTCTCCTATCCACGAAATTTCCGCGAGCAATTCTCGTAGCCGACGTTGATGCATCTGCGCGGCTTCGCTACGCGTAAGGATCGATGGATCGTTGGCTTGTTCAGAGAGGACGATCTTCAAAGCAAATGGCTGGGTCGCGCCACTTTTCGATACGTAAAATGTCTCAATGTAAATTGTACAGTAAATAGCTACAGGACATCTCTTACACGTGCAACGAAAAGATTTATGCAATTTTAGATTTTCAACGTGGCGATTTGCTTTTATAGACGATTAAATTGTGAAACTTACATCGGAGAAAATAAAGTGCAAGAAATAACGAACAGTTTATTAGTACAATGAAGAACAATAAAGACAAATTTCTTTATTTCTATGTATCGTTTTGGCATACAGTGACGTCTGTTTCCTAAGTTAAAGTCGACAATGACATTCGCAGGTTAATACATTGAGTGTTTCATAAGCGACTGTGTTTATGAAATTTTGCAGTATAAATGCAAGAGCGTAAAAATTATTCCTTGTTAAGTTTAACACCAAATGTTAAAATAAATAATATCGTTTTTTGGCCATGTCGACTTTCATTTAATTCAAATATGTCAAAGAGTTAAAAATCTGCATCTCATCTGAAGAATTAAAAATTGAAGATTTTATTTTTAAATTTCGTAATACTAAAAAGAACTGAAGAGGAATACAAATCATTCATGTATACAAACGACGAAGAGAAGAAAGTAACACAATAATTAAAAAATGTTAACAAAGAAAAACGTTCCACGAATGGGTACACAACGGACGAGTTAAAAGCGAAAATTGGAATTCAAAGTTTGCGCGAAAAATTAAATCATTACCGCGTCGTCCTCTCTCTCTCTCTCTCTCTCTCTCTTTCTCTCTCTTTTCACTTTCTTCACACTCCCACTTTGTCTTCTTGCTCTTTGTATTTGCAAACGATACTCGGCGATTCAACGATACTCCCGTTAAGAATTCGCTGCAATCGAATTTAATCGAAGACGAGAAAGAACGAAACGAACAAAAAAAAAAAGACGAGATATTAAAAAGAGAAAGAGAAAAAAAGAACGAAATGGAATTCCGATGTTTTCCACCACGGTCAGACTCTCTGGGAAATGCTCTGGCGAGGGTGTATGTTCGCGAAGTTCCAACGGAGCCGATAAAACGACGTCAAACGTGCCGGCGTGAAAACACACACCGGGACCCGAAGGAAAATTGGCGGAAGCCGTTTCCCCGTTCTTTGTTTACCAAGAGGGAAGATGTCGCGCGTGGAAACCATTTCCCTCGGTTTCCTACGAGTCGCGCGCACGCGCCCCTTTCTTCCGGCAAAGTTCCTTTTACCCCGGGTGACAAAACAGTTCCCGCGGGCTCGCGCAGCTCGCTCTTTGACTTGGCAATAAAAACAAAGAACACAGCGTGCCTGGTAAACGAGAGGGTGAAAGAGAGGCCCAAGAGAGAGAGGACGCAAGAGAGAGAGAGAGGAGCAAGCCAGCTCCTCGGGGTAGTTCGAGCTAGCCGGGTAAATACGTCTTCGCCAGCTGTGCCTCGGTTTCGGGAAACTAAGAGCGGCAACACACAACAAGCGTTCTGCAATTAAATTATCATCATCCCAATTTCAGCGAGTGCTATCAGCCGCCGGCTATGCTACTTCTTTTTTCCGCTACGTGCAACGTGGCAATTAAGCGTATTTATTCGCTTCGCTCGAACGGATCGCTTTCGAGTTGCGAAGAATCGCGTAAAACAGAGGTAGCAAGCGGGATAAATTCGAGAGTAACGAGGTTTGACTTGAGCTCTTTCTGCACAGACGTTGTTCTCCTTCGATCTTAACGGCGACGAACGATGGAACAGTCAATCGACAGGTCACTGACTTTGTATATCGAATACACCCAGCAAGTTACAACGATTGGCGCGATTAGAAAGAAGATTTGCAAGACATTGCCAACGATTTCTTCGAGAGTCTTTCGTCTTTCTTCGAGAAAGAAAAAAGTCGATACAAACTGACACTGAGTTACCGATCTCGTTGTTCGGTTCTGCGGTTCACTCTAATAGTACTAAGCCTCATGTTATTAAGAAAGAAAAAAAAATTCACCTAATCTAAATCTCTTGCCTACGATTTTCGTCTTCAGTCAAATATCGAAAGCATAGTTTGTATTTATTAATTCTTCAGTTCGAAGAATTGATATTAAAATTTTTAGTTCACCTTTCATAGGACTACAATTTTCTTCTTCTTTCAAGATCGAAACCGTAATTTCTACCACGAGAGTGTAACTCGATATTATAGCTCAAAGGGTTAAATTTATTATATTTTCAGTCTTCCAATCCTTTCAATAATAAACGAGAATGAAAATGTCGTCACGCACTAGTCACTATGACTTGAAAAGGACAAGTTGCTGGATTATAGTTTATTTGTCTTTTGAAATACTATTTAGATGTCTCTCTTCTTCTTAAATATTGCAACTGTAATTGATCCTCTATTTTTCGATTTTTCCAAACTACAGTACACTCACTTGTACTACTGTAAGTCTTATTTAAAAAAATAGATAGATATTGGTACTTTTGTACACGCCGCAAAATACGTGTCAACTCTCAAGAATTGGAATAACATGCTAATAAATAATTACAAGATTCGGAATAATTTAGTAACAAACGAACAGAATCTAGTACGAAATTTCACCTTCGAAATGAAATTACAAACTTCGAAATCGATACCAGGAATTAAACTCGTGCAAACATCACCGGCGAGGGAAATAAAAACGTGTTTGCCGTTGGTTTCTTATTTAGTATACTCGCAAACCCAACAAAAACCCTTCCTTATTAATCGTTTCAGGGGTTAACCCGCGACAAACGAGTCCCAGCCCCGAACACGTTGCACGGCCAATCGAGGCCCGACCGCACGATTCGAATTTCTCCGTCGTTTCTCTTCCCTTCGTCGACGATAACGATAAAAGCCGGGCCGCTATTTTTGCCGTTTCACCTTTTTCCTTCCTTTTTCCTTCGAGGACGCGCGACAACCATTATATTGGCTGGTCCATGGCTACCCGTTCACTTAACCCGCCGCCGTTTCTCCATAGTTTATCGACACCAATAAGAGGGCCGAGGCAGCAGCTCGTACTTCTAACCTTTACTATATCGGCAGCGAGTCCCATCCGACCTGAACTTCGTGAACGAAGCTTCGCGAGAAAGTCGAAAGGAGAGACGAATAGAGAGAGAGAGAGAGAGAGAGAGAGGAACAAGAGAAGAGAAAGGGAGAGAAAGGGAGAACAAAGAGAAGTTCAAACTTGAGCGGCTCTCGCCCGAGGTACTCCTGGAAACGTCGCCCGGGGACTTACAAGGAGAACCGGGAAGACCTGTCAGTTGGAAGTTGCCAAGCTGCGGAGAGTATCATCCGTGTGACAAGTTGATATACACGGGCGTTTATGTGTGTGTGTGTGTGTGTAATGTACGTAGTATCTATAAGACACGAGACAAGGATCGTGGTCGATGTAAAATGGCTACCAAGGCTGTTAATTAGGATGAACGTTATTTATCTTGAGGATATTTTGTAGTATAGTATAGTATAGTATAATATATTACAGTATATATGGTAATAAAATTCCGACATTTTGAAAAGAATGTACGGAGACATTGGCTTTGACTCAAAGTAACACAACTCGAAACTATATGTTCACACTTCGAATTAATATATATCACTGGGAAAATACCGCGCGAATCATTTGTAACAATTATTAGTTTTAGTTCAACTTGAATTTGGCAAGTGAACAGCTACAATTGATAAACAAACGGAATTCTAGTTATAGAAAGTTTTGGTAGTAAAATATTCGGTAATACAATTTCGACATTTTAAATAGAATGTACGGAGCACATTGGCTTTGACTCAAAGTAACACAACTCGAAACTATATGTTCACACTTCGAATTAATATATATATATATATCACTGGAAAAATACCGCACGAATCATTTATAACAATTAGTTTTAGTTCAACTTGAATTTAACAAGCGAACAGCTACAATTGATAAACAAACGGAATTCTAGTTACAGAAAGTTAATTAAAAAGATATGGTGTAATGTAGTAATAGTTGATATAAAGAGAATGTACAAGAGAAACATTGGAGAAACTTTGGAGAAGCTTCAACACAATTGGGTATAATTAAACTCTATTTATCGCGGGTATCGTACAGTACGATAATAGTTGGTGTACTGAAAGATAAGTGAGACGTTCGAGACGTATTGAAGGAGTTTCGAGTGTCAAATATCTTACGAATATCGCGCAATAGGCCGACGATCGACATTTTTGAAGAACGAATAAAATAGAAATCCTTGGGATCACAAAATTTCGCGGCAAAGGACTGCAATCACGATCCTGAACGAATTAAAAAATAAAAAGCTTTATTTTATCCCAAAAGTTCAGGTTCTTCACGTTCCACCCTACATAGTATAAGCAACTAGGTTAATCGTTTGCTCTAATCATTAAAAACAGCACGCCGAACGTTTTTAAACGTCGAAACGTACTAGTCCGAAGCAAACAAGTCAAAACCGCGAAATTGGCTTTGAAAAGTGTATGCATCGCTCCAGTGCATCGGAGCTTTGTGTACACGTACAGAAGAAGTCCATCAAGCGAAGAGGCGTTGCGGTTGGTCGCTCGAGAGAAACAGAGAGAGAGAGAGAGAGAGAGAGAGTAGTTGCACTCGAGAAGGCCGCGAAATCGCGGGGGAGATCTCTAAAGGAGCGGACGAGAAAACTCGAAACCGCCGAACGTCGAGGGGGCAAACAGGTCGAAAGGGAAACGAACGATCCGGAGACAAAAGCGGTCTTGATACTTCACGGATAGGAGCCGTCGAATGAAAGAAACTGAATCGCGAAACTTCGTCTCGAGGACTTCGTCGAGGAATATTCTTTACGAGGAACGAGAAATTAACGCAACGTTGTTATCCGGGCCGTTTGTGAAAAAATTCCGAAGCTTTCAACTGTATTATCACACAAGGTGCTCCGTAACTTCCAAAGTATCAAATACATTTTTAGAAGATTTATAAAACATTTTCATACAGTGTGAGAATGTTTTCACCTTTTAGTTCTCCTTCAGAGAACAGAGAACATTTTTATATTTGAAATCGCTCGTTAACGGATCCGGATCACGATTGATATTTTTGTGTACCTGAACAGTGCTGCTTTCGATCTTAGGACAATCTTGTGTGGAGAAGAAGAAGACTATATGAAACTGAAGCTCGAACTTGAAATTGATTCAATTTTGAATATTGATTGACGTACAATATTTTTTACTAAATGAACTATGAACCTGGAACGAGTGTTGGAATTTTAAAGATTCACTTTTAAAACCATCGGTTCAAAATGGTACAATATAACGAAATATATCTTCATCCTGTAAAATACAAATACATTTTGTAGGAGATTAATCGAAAATCAGATCGAAACCAGCTATTCTAAACTATCAACGTTCAAAACAGTGTGGATTGAAAAATCAAAACATATATACAAAGTAACAAAAATATCTCAAAATATTTCTTACAAAAGACAATTAGTTGATTTCCAATCGAATCAACTAACTTTTACAAAACGCTAGCTCTCAAACTAAACTACGGGCCAAGAAGTATCTTCAAGATACTTTTGCAAGTATCTTCAAGATAATTTTTAAGACCTTGAAAGCTGACGAAAGAGAGAATTACCAAAATATTTCTTACAAAAGACAAAAGTTGATATCCAATCGAATCAACTAATTTTTACAAAACGCTAGCTCTGAAACTAAACTACGGGCCAAGAAGTGCAACTATCTTCAAGATACTTTTTTAAGATCTTGAAAGTTGACGGAAGAGAGAATTTCCACGGCGACGGAACGAGTGAAAAAAGAAAACAAATGTTCGAAGGCCGGGGTTGGTCCGGTGTTACGACTCGACAAGTTGATGCCCTCTGTATCGGATTTTTCTGAAACGCCATTCAGAGAGACCGGGCAGCATCTCACGAAGTTGTTGGTCGGGCGATAGCAGATCGACGTTCCCCCTTTTGAAATTCTACTCCCGTGTACACACAGTCGATTTTACAGTAGACGGGCGCAGTATGCCGCAGCAACGGGAGAAAAGAGGAGAAGAACGAAACAAGGGATCTCGATTGGTCAAGTGTACGACGCCGCGGATACGAGATTCTTCCACGGGGATATCCTGTCGAGAATAGACAGGAAGCGGCGGAGTGGCCGGGCAACAGTCGCGATTGCCTCGGTCCTCGACGTTCTCGAACGATGGAAATTGCATGCCAGTCATTCTGAGAATAGACGATTAAAATCCTCTCTCCGCAGCCTGAAGGGAAAACTGGCCGCCCGGTTACACCCGTCCGTGTCGGTTTCTCTCTCATTTCCTTTTCTCTTCTTTTCTTTTTTTCTTTTTTTTTTTCTCTTCTTCGACCATTCGACGATTAAATCGCCCTTAATCGCGAATACGTCGTTCGATTGTTCGCAATTTCTTGTTCAATATCGCGAGAACGGGACAGGTTTGAGAGATCGGAGAAATAAAATACGTGTGAAGGTATGGTCGGAAGGTTTTGGAAGATCGATCGAGAGCGTGATCGTAAAATAAAGATCCCTGTAATTATCCAAAATGATCGAACAGAATAATTGTTTATACGATTCGCTGTTGTGATTATATCGATTAAATGCGAGAGCAATCTAAAAATACAGAAATTATACAGAAATTACAAGGCAAACATATATTTGGTAAAAAAAATTAGTATAATATCCTACGTGAATATCGTACGACATGAATATCGACGTATTTTATATTGATATTTTATACGAATGTTTGCAGCAAAAATTCTGTATCTTCTTTACACATTGTTAGGTACAAATTTTATCGATATAGCCATTCATGCAGTATACACGATACGAGACAACTGTCATGAAGAATTTGTTTTTGTGTTAAAAAGTTCTACAGGTAGATACGCCTATGTCTCTAATAAAATCCTGCTTTATAATTTCATTACTGTGATTTCGAGAATTTTCTGAATCTATTTATTCACCGCTAGATACAAGCAAATTTCCACTCGTATATCTTAAACTTGTATCTATCCTAAATTAACACTTAACGGACGTTAAGGATTGTTTTTTCTCCACCTTTCTCCAGTTTCGGGCATTCTTGAGGGAATTAAAGAAAAATACATGTCACAAGTTTACTAAATTAACATCATTCTTAACGCTAAAACCACTGACGATTAAAGCATAAAATTTCCATCAGAGATATTGAAATAAAGAAAAGAAATAAAGAAACTTCATAATACAATGGAAGAAAATGAAAAAAAAATTATAAATTGATCGTTTTAATAGTTCTAGTGTTAATAATACTTTTAGAGGTTATTCACTTTCATATTTAATATCTAAACTAAAATTTTAAATCTTGCAAAGTGGCCCGTCTTGGAAAGTTAGCGCAAAAAAAAACGTAAATCTATCGGGTTCCGTCCGTTAAATTGTTCAGAAGTTCCTCAGAAATTATAACTCGGAACTTCTTCATAATTTCTTACGAAGTTCTTCAAAAATTATTCGTCGATCGGACTATATATCGCGGCTAATCGATCGTGAAACTTCGCGTACGTTCGCCACAGCAAACGTGCAAAACCAACCAGTTTCATTCTGCCGTGCGACAAAGCAAGTTGGAAGAATCGCGAGCTCGAAAAATTCGAATGGAAGCATGTAAGCTACTTAACGACCATCCCTCGCCGATCGAACGAGCAACTCGCGAAATTCCGTTGGCGACTCAGTCTGCTTTTGTCGTCCTGGGACAACTGGAAAGGAAACGCGACGCAGACCGAGCGAAGCCGAAAGTAAAAGAGGAAGAAACGAGGGTGGAAACGTTTCTTATTGCGAATTCGGCTCGGTCACGAGAAACAAGAAGTCGGTCAATCCGTAAAATCACGAGCATTACTCTCTCGAGATTTACTGGAGTATGCCGTGGAAGGAAAACTGGCATCGGCCCCGAGTAGAGGTCGCCAATTCGTCGGTGAACGAATTCGACGATTCCAGATAGAAAACAAGCAGGAAAATCGATGAATCGCGATTCAGCTGTGTTCGATGAAAGTTGTTTCCAACATTACAATTTCGTCGAGTTATGCACAATCGATGGGATATCTCGCAGTGAAACGATCTCGTAATTCGAGGATTGTTAGTCTCGAGATCGTTATTTCGATGCAGAGCGATGAAAAACTTTGGACGACCGATTTTTATCGGATCGTTTTGGAGTTTAAATATTCAGATACACTATCGATTCAGATACACTATGATTCTTAGAAATTTATTAGTTTGACATTTATCAGTGTTGGAAGTACAAACATTAAAAACGGATCGAGAAATGACTTTGACTTCGTCCTCGACTGGCGGCAATATAACGAGCAATAAATACATCACAATTTCATTAATAGTATCTTCCTTTGCTAAATGAGTCTACTTTGTACGTGCAAAATGTTCACATTTTTTCTTAATGGGTATAAAAATTAGAGTGCAAAATAATAATGGCCAATCTTGGGCATTTAGATCGACGGAATTCTAAACACGACTTTCATTAATAGTGTTCTCAAGAATGTCATTTCAACCAATTCTGAGAAAGATTTGCAACAGAGTGTAGAAAAACCATACGTATTAAAAAAAAAAAAGAAAAAAAAACTACATATATCCCGCGAAACAACGAAAGCTAACGCGAGCAAGCAGTAGAGCGACAGAAACTTTCCAGAAGTCGCGTGAACTTAATTCGAGGAGCGTCGAAAGATTTACTCACGCGGTGGAAGAAGAGAAAACCGGGGAAAGTTGAAGAGAAGAGGACGTGAGAGAAGGGAATGGAAGGAAACGCGAAAGAAAAGGATAAAGATCTGGACCCGTAGGTTGGGCGCAGAGGGTGGAAGACCACCCGGGGAAGAACTTGAGCAGTTTTATCGGGTGAATTGTATCGGTGTCTGGCGTGCCAAGTCTCGTCGGACTGGATTCCACCGCCCCCCCTCGCAGCGGAAATTACATTCTCCGATAGAACGTGACGGCGCAAAAGAAAACGCGGTCCAGAGCCAACGAAAACGCGAACAGAAAGGCGAAGGACAGAGGCTCGCATGAAATTCTCGAAAAAACGCGACGCTGACTGTCTCGCTGTCACTCTCGATTCACCCACGTGATTCCAGGTCGCGTGGAGAAACGGCAAAGCAGGTCGATCTTCACGATACACGAATAGTAAATCGCCGAATTTATACTTGGATATATCTGGGAATTTCAACACAAGCCGCATATTTTTCTCGTCTTTAACCGTTTCGCTTCGAGCGCCGGATATATCCGGCATCCATATGATGTGTTTACAAGTACCATCTGTAGTCAATCATAAATTCTTCGTAATCGGCAGAACATTTTTTGTTGATTTTATTGACATATTGGATTAGTCCACATATTAAGACTACTCTTTGTTGTTACGACGTCAAAACGATCATTTACTGTTTCATTCCAAAAAATCTATCGAATCCATTCGACAGTGAAACGAGAGCTCATACACGTTTTTTTTTTTACAAGAATTAAGAATAGATCGGCTTAAGGTTAATAATTCTTAATCTTTTAAAAATTAAAAATTGCAATATATATATAAATATGTAAATATCTAAAAATATGTCAACTGTAATTGGTCTAATGTTTTTAGAATAGCTAGTATAATTTTGTATAAGTCTTTTAATATTAAAAATGTGAAACTATACGTGTTATATTAGAGCAACGATTGTTTTATTAAGAACAGTTGATAATTTAAGACTTAGGAAAACGTATATGCAAAAACCACGCGCACTGTGCACATTTCTGGCGCGTGCTTCCGTTCAGTGACGGAACTTCGGCGAAACTGGACTGCCGAAGCGAAAGGGTTAAGAAGAGAAAATGAGTTACCTGCAAATCGTTTCCCTAAGCTGAGATTTCCCATGTTTATTGGTCGTAAACCATGGAAAGCTAAACAACGACTGGCTATCTGCAATCCTGAGATTGCATTGTTGCTAATACATGCGTGCGAAATACAATTTGCTTTGAGAAAGGCTGGGCTCTTTAAAGACTTGGATACTTCAAAATTGTGAAATAAATTTGATCGTTGATGATAAAGAAAAGATCGAGGGTCGAGAATGAGTAACAGGGGATGGAATGTTTGTTGGGGCAATGATAGAAAAGCAATCGGATATCTGTGAGTAATTCTTGAAACTACGACGATGTTGATAGGCAACAGTATTTCTGATAGTGTACACACTCGAATCTAAATACGGAATAATTTTCGAGCGTCGAACAACACTTTCAAATAGACTCGGATATTAATGGAGAGAGATCGAGTGTCTCACAAGCTTGCACGAAACGAATTCACTGCAAGTGCACTCACTGAAACTTTCGAGTATAGTGTTTGAAATCTACGAGACGGAACTGTCGGATGTCGATTTTCATTCGCATGAAATGTACGATTAATGAAATCCTACTGGACTGCCGAAGCGAAAGGGTTAAATTGCCAAGATTTGCTGCTCGCCACTGACCATACTTACGCGATCGTTACGACATTTATCCGTTACGATAAAATTCAACTTGTCAAATTAGAGACTTTTATACGCCTTTTCGTACACAGCGTAGACAATTGGAAGAATTTACAATTTAGATACCCCATGAATCTCAGTCAATTGCGAGTCCACGCGCGAGGAATGTTTCTTCTAAAAAATAATTGGCCGTAAGCCAAGTGTGTACATGGAGTGATTTCCAGAAGTATCTATTAGAAGACAAACAAAATTAGAATACAAATCGAATCCGAGGCCTGAAATCATATAGCGACTTTGCATTATGAAAATACTGGTGCAGAAAGTCACATTTTCGTGACGCGACCGACGCGTACTAAAATGTGTCGCTCGATCAAACACGACCGGTTTGAAATACTGCATTCATTGTAATTTCTTTCGTTGGTTTAACTCTCCCATAAAAAAAGACTTTTTTTCTTATTATTTAAAGTTTCCTATGTTGAATTGACAATTGTCGATGTTCCTTTCGCAAAAAGACTTTCGTTTCATAAACCGGTCATTCGACCGATTCTGATAAGAATAATGTAGAATATATAAAGAATTTCGACATGAGAAAAAGCAAAATACGAGAAAATACAAATTTATATTGTTAATCGAAATAAACTGTATTAATACTGTTTTATTTAAAAAAATCAGCTGCTGCGTCAAACATTTCACGCTCATGTCTACTTATACTCTGTAAAAATTGTTCGAAAATTATACAATTACTTTGCACAATTATTCGTTGCCTGAATTTATCGCTCTATTGCCAATAAATAGACGTACATAGACGAGAAAAGATATTGAACAGCTAATTAGGACTAAACTAGTGATCGAAAACATGCGACATCTTTTTGGCCATACTTTCCAGGCGAGAAACCCCTGACGGCTGCCAGGGTTTCCAATTGGTGCATGTTCGCTCGATATTCTCTCGCGAGTTGTTTGCCCGTTTAAAAATTCCTTGAGTGGAGCACACGTGGAACACAGGAGGCATGGAAACGTTGCCGATGGCCAGGAAACCGTCTCTGTTCGCTTCCATTTGCTCGCTAATTGAAATTCGTCGAAAAAGCGTCGAAAATAAAACGCGACACGTATAACTGTCGTTAAATGATAGATGTTTCGCGTTTATTCCTCTAACGCAGTGTCAGCATCGATACATAATCAGGACGATTCAATCCGACGAAAACCCTTCCAGAAAGTTTCTTCCTCGGTTTTTCAATGATTGTGGTAGTTTCATGGATAGAGGAAAACTCTCGAGGATAGAGCAAACATTATTTGTAGAACGTCTTCTCTCTTAATGAAATATTTCTACATCCATAATTGTATTCTTTACAATTGCAGGAAGACTTTACGAGAATATGAAGTGCAAGATTTTCCTAATGAAACGACATGAAATGGACAAAAGATTATGTTCAGTTTCGTTCATAAGTGAACGAAGATGTAATAAATATAATTTCTTCATAAACAGAAACAACGAATAAAAATGATGAGGACGCATCATTTGATAAACTGCAAGAAAATGCTAATCCTAAGAAAGAAAGTTAGGAAAATTAATACTCAAAAAAAAAAAAAAAATACAGGATTCTCAAATATCGAAATAAACTGAAAATTTTCCTCGCCTTTATTCGGATCTTGATTTTTGGTTTTATTATCGGAAAATTCCATTAACTAAATACTTTCGTTTCTCTGTTAATTCGAGAGGCTCCACTGTACTCTAATTACTCGTTGTCAAATTGACATTTGGTGTCAACTTCGAAAGATCAAAACAGGTGATTTTTTTTTTTGGGTCAGTCTTTGCTTTGGTCGATGTGAACCGTCGTTCGGTACCAAATTCGATTCCAAAATCGAGCTATCAAATATACGAATTTTTTTTCTCGATTTTTGTTTCCTTCTTTCTTTTTTCTTTCTTTTTTTTTTTTACTTTGCAGCCTGGCAACTTCGCGGCCGGACATCAGCGCCAGGAGTGCACTTTAATTCCGTGTAAACTGTTTACTCGGACGCCGAGTATCAAACCCGGCGACGTACAGAGAGAGCGAATATACGGTGAAATAAAAATGGAGAAAATAAAGAACAGAGAAGGAAGAAGGTTGAACGGGGAGGGAGGGGGAAAAAGAGAGACGAGGCGAGCGAAAAACAAGAATCACGTGGAAATAGAAAATCACGTCCGAAAAGTAACGTGCTCGCCGCCTTTTTTCTTTTTTTCTTTTTTCTTTTTTCAAACAACCCCATGTCACATCAACCACTCTTCCTCTGCGTGCAGCGCGCTGCGTACATTAAAAAAAAAAAAAAAAAAAATGAAAAAAAAAATGAATCGCGAGCGGCAAGCGGAAATAAAATGGACGCGTTGCTCGCTGTCGCGTGTACCTCCGAATACGCGACCGTCCGGCCCCGAATATTTTATCGTTAAAATCATAAGCAACGCGCCGCCGCGCGACGTTCCCGAGTTACTTTCCGCGAGAAGCTCGCGACAAACGGCGACGCTTGCAATTGCTCGCGAACGTGTGCAGTTTTTAACGTGTACGACAACGCACGAACAGCATTACGACTGGCTCGTAAACATTAAGAGGGAATTCAGAACAACTTTTCGCTGTTTCAGAACATGCGTAGAATGGTAAATACCCGAGACCTACGTTTAGTCTGCGTAATTTGAATAAATCACAAAGGCGATTTAATACTTACGAGAAACGTTATTCAATGTGCCCACAAACGCGTTTGTCTTCCTCTTGTTAAATCGTTTGAAATTTAATTTACTTTATTCAACTGAGATCGCTAAAGTCGAATTATTGAACTGGATCGTAACAAATTAAGATGATTGTGTAATTGGTGATCATTCGCCAAATTGTTATCATTGATTTGTCATTTGGAAGAATCGAGGTCGTCGTTCGTTAGTGATTAAAATCATTCGAGCTGGAAATGTTACTGGATTCATGGTTTCAAAGGGGTGCAGCACAAAAGTCACTGAATGTTAACAGATGATAGATGATTATCTATATTATGTCACTGATGAAGAAACAGTCCTACGTTCAATCCTTTCGTTATTTTTCCCATTATACAATATCACATGGATATATCGAGCGTTTTTTCGAAATTTCACTAAACAACGAAAGAATTAATTGGGTGACTCACAATACTTTAAATAACTTTTCCATCGAAAGTTAATTGAATTCATTCGCTAGATTTTGTGTTACTTGATCTCGCAAAAGTACGTTTTAATTGTCATTCTGTAATTTACGATTGTAATTACGAGTACAATTGATATGATACGATACAAAGCATACGAATTAAAATTAACTAACCTAAAATTAAATAACCTAGGTCAAATGTGAATATTTTGACCCAAACAATACCGGTCAAAATATTAAATAACACATGTCCAAGATGTTTTCACACATTCGTATTAATTATTAACACTATACCCGTAATGGACAATTACACATAAAACATATCTATCTAGCGCACAACACATTATATCTAGAAAACTACTTTTGACTGCAGCGGAAAACACCAGCGTCTGCAACTAGCTTTCGCCGCAGACGCCGCAAGTGCGCGGAAAATGCAGTTTAAAGCGCCGTCTATAAAACCACTCTCTCCCTGTAGAAATTTGAAATTCGCTCGTGAATGGAATATGAAAGTTGGCGGCGGGGGGCAGACGAGAGGACAAAACGAGAACAGCAGGCAAAGAGTGGAAATGATTCTTTTTGTTTGCCGCGTATCTTCGCGGCCGCGATTCATCGGGCTGGCCGGTTTTGCAGCAGCACCCCCTCCTCCCCCTACCTCACTCCCACCGCCATCGCAAACGCTGTTCTACACTGTCGACGGTTCTATAATTTCGAAAATCCGCGGTACGACGCGCCGGTACACGGATAATGAGGATCCTCCGCCAGTGGGGTGGCGCGGCAGCCAGCCGAAATTTCACCACCACCCTCCCCCGCCCCCGTCCACCCCGTCATTTAAAAGCGGCAGCGGCAGCAACCCGCTGGGGAAACGCGACTAGCTTTTATTACGAAATTATTCTGCCCGAATTATTTTCGGAATACAAGCCTCGCGACGGCCCGAGAACCGTGGAAAAGCCAGGCTAGCCTGCTCCAACGTTTCGTACACACATAACAAATCGTTCGAACGTACTAAGGGATGAAGAACGAATCGAAATTTCTGTACTAGTACTCTGTATTAACCCTTTGAACTCGCACCGGTCACGCTAGACCAATACCAATTTATCTGTGGAAACTCTGCGTGATTAAATGGCGGCGCGAACTTCCCTTCTACGGTTCACAGATAGATTCGCACCCATTGAATTTTCGTACGTTTCATATAAAATTGGAAATTCATGCGAACAGGAATGGAGGAGGGGGGGGTGAAACCAACGACTCATTATTAGCGACTGTATTATTAGCGGAAGATTTCAGGCAAGCAACAAGTTCTCTCGATGAAGAACTACGCATTATGTAAGGAAAACATAACGATTGTGTAGTATACGAACAACACGATTGGGATTTAGAGAATTCGATGAATCGATGAAAAGCTATACATGTAAATACACCATCCGTAAGGAAAACATAGCGATTGCATAGTCTGTTCAAACAAAAGAACCAAGGGCGGAAGGAAGATAAGAGTTTACTTTTGCGAAACACGCGAGGAATATATGTGTTTGAAAAATTATCATACTTTAAAGTAAATTGTATTATAACAACAATTGGAAATAATAAAGAAAAATTTTACCGTACATCAGTTTACCTGATGTCTTCAAATAAATACAAATGGACGCACAATAATATTGGAGACAAATCGAGTTCAAAAGATTAATAATAGCATTTGATGTTATTAACTTCTTAACTGCTATTGCTGAATCACGATGAAAAGTTGATTAATATTTAGATTATGTAAATCAGAAGATTTGTTTGCACTCTGTGTATGAAACAAACTACATTTTACAATATTACAATTGAAACTTGCCAGTTCTAACGTGACTATGAAAAAACTAATACTACGAATAAAATGTTCATCTGTTTACAACTAGTAAAGAAATCGCGTTTTAAATATGTATCAAACTTTGACGAGATTGTAAATGCGTTGAAAGATAAACAAATGAGAAAAGAAAACTTTGGTCTGAAACAGGTGCAAAATTTCTGAATATTTGACGCTCGCATATTGGATTAATGATATAATTAGAGCAGAAAGTAACATGTGTACTTTACATAACGGACATCGCGAAATCTGGTCGTTATCAGGTCTCGTTTAACGGGCGATTGCTGTCGATAATAATAATAATCGTTGACGTATGCGCTTCTCCAATTACTAATTGAAAATATTACGTCGGAAAATATTTCACAAACACTACTGGAAAACTACGACGCAGTTTCACGCGTGTGAACAGAATTATTATAATACGTACAGTAGTTCTTACTTTACCAACATACATGTAGATTAATCAAATATATATGTATTCGCCTGACATATATTAGAAAAAATTATTTCGAAATTTCATTAATATTGTAATATGAAATATGACCATGGTGATTATATTGGTAACATTTATAAAAATGGTGAAATTGATAAACCTTGTAAAAATTGTCAAAATATTCGAGCAGTCGGTCATTCAGTATGTTAGTTAATTATTAAACAATTGTATTGTTATCGTATTATTATAAATATATATTATAAATATTATATTACATTATTATTATATAGTACTATTCTTAATGAACATCTTTATCACCAATTATATTTTTAAAACTACCATTTTATTCGAATTGTATATTTTTTGTTAAATGTATGTTTATAACAAACAGACTGCGGATTTTTATGCATTCACAGAAAATTAAAACCTTTGAATAGTGTCATTAATTTACACACAACTATGGTAATTTGTCAGATTAGTAAAACTTGGGACATTTAATTATACTGAGCATTCTGATAGAGATAGCACTGTAATTAAATGAAATTTAAAAATTCCAAAATTAAGTAATACAAAATCAAAATCGTTACGATTCTCAATGCTGAATGGTTCTAATTAACAACTAAATTATTGTAATATTCATTACAGTGAAATAAATTTCTACCTAAACTCCACTTGTTTAATTTACAAAAACTTCAAATCCGCATAAAAATCCATAGTCCAGTGAGAAACATGCACAAGATAAATTTAAACCAGTAACAATGCGTGACAATCGCGTATTAATTAACCACGGTGTTGATTAAATTTGAAAAAAGACTTGTACACGACATATTCACAAAAATGTTAGACTACTTTTGTCAGCCATTATATATTACGGCGACGATTGCGGAATTATTAAATCACTGTTATACTCACTTACACGCGGCGTATTATTCCAACGACGCACGTGACGATGCCGATTGCGGAATTATTAAATCACCGTTACACTCACTTACACGCGGCGTATTATTCCAACGACGCACGTGACGATGTTGACTCAATGGAAAACAAGACAGGACTGAAATTTGTTTAAACTTGCTCGTCGATACAAAGTCAGCGCAAGATAGAGGACACACAACGCCAATAATTGTAAGCATAATACGAAAGGAC
This sequence comes from Tetragonula carbonaria, assembly GCA_032399595.1. Lineage (NCBI taxonomy): Eukaryota > Metazoa > Arthropoda > Insecta > Hymenoptera > Apidae > Tetragonula > Tetragonula carbonaria. The sequence goes on along the minus strand of JAUCRC010000001.1, from coordinate 19,761,419 downwards.
GTTCGCGCGGGAACGTTAAAATTCCACGTGTTCGATCAGACAGACGGTCTGTCTGTGAAACACCGTGCTACGAGCTGAGAACACTTTATTGGAGCCCATTTATTTCGTTTTCGCGAATTTGCATATCTACTTTTTCGTAGTGGTATTAATAGCGGTACCGCGAGCAACCAACACGAGAATTCTGAACGACAAAAGTCTGGTATTTTAGCAAGCTTCGAACAACGAAATAACTCATTTATGATTGATTTATCGATGATAAATTGCACGAATTTATCACACGGTGATTTCATCGGTAATCAAACCCGATCTAAATTGCACAATGGATACTAGAAATTTCGTGAAACGGGGAGAAGAAAACAATTTGATATTGTAACACAGGTAGAACCTGTGAATGTGTTTCTTTTTTTCTTTTTCGAACGTTCGAACGAGCCATTTTAACGACACGTAAATCGTTGTTTATTTGGAAAATTATTGAATGAGGTGTCTGCAGAACGACGGTATTATTCGAAGTGACAAGCTCACAACGAAAACGATTTTATTCGTGCCCTTCTCGTTTCTCCAGCAGAGCAAAATACCGAGGCGTCTTTAATTTCCGTTTAACTCAGTAAAAACCAACGTTTCATTCGCAATTCTCTCTCAATGATTTTACACCATTGAGTCTGTTTTTCATTCATCTCGTCCATGAGATGGAATTACAAGTCTCATCATTTTTTCTTCCAGTGTTTAACGTCATCATAATTTTTTCCACCGAGAGAAATTCCCACGATTAATTGCTTCTTAATTCAAAATGAATTCCAACTGTTCAACCAGGAGGCAGGACATTTGTCTATTTGGTTGAATTTCTCTTATCTATTTCGATAATAAACGACGTTAGAGTAGATAAGCGGAACTTGATCAATTATGAATTCGTACATATACCCGAGCACGCTCAGCGTACTAACTGGTTCATATAAATGACATGCGAATAAAACGAAGTCTCATCATAATAAACAGAGAATAGTTAGTAAATCTTGATTATCCGAACTGCTTTGTCCGTTTGTGTGTTCGAATGAATGAAGTTACACCGTATGAGAAAAAATGATGCATACAAATGGAATAATAATGTAACATCGAATGAAGATTAATCGATTCCAGAAAAATCTTCGTCGCGAGAGCGGTAGATATAATTTCAAATGATAAATTAATTACACTATACTGTGATACAAAAAAAAATGATTTATATCTCGATTTATTCTCGAATGAAAATCAACCATTTCTGCGAAGAATTTTTGCCACAAGCTCCATACTTAAATATACAGAGTGGGCCAAAAATCACTTCCTACTAAATTTATATTTGAACATAAATTTAATTTAAAATTTAATTTAATTTGAAATTGGTTTTTTCTCATATTTTGATGTTTTATTAAAAAAAGAACAAAAAATAGATGGGAACAAACTTTTGGCTCGTCTTATAGTTTCTAATAACAGGTGCCTTTCCATCACTTCTCATCCATCATGAAACTCATAATTTCGAGTAACAATGTTATATACGAAGGATCAAAAGAGCCAAAAAGAATTTAATATACGATTAACATACGGTTTTTGTCGAGTCGAGTCGAGTCGGTGCCGAGGCAAACAAACGCTCTTGTCCGGGGAGAGGATCATCGGGATGCAACAATTCGAAGCGGATGCTAGCCGAGGAGGGATGCAAATTCGCGTCGAGGACAAGGTTGCTGGGAAGACGCTTAAATCCTTGCAGCTAATTTGGAAGCGCGCCGCAACCGACAGTTGCAGAAATTACCGTGGCAGAAGGAAGCCCTTGCTACCGCCTAATTCTAACTGCACACACAAGTTCGTTATGAGTCAGTCGTTCGTAAATCGAGCGCTTCCGGTCGACTGGCCTACACCAATCCTCCGAACCGATGTCTTGAACTTCGTCTCGCTAGTTAACTCCCTTCTTCTTTCACCAGCCGATTTTCCTACCTTTAACGAGAGATTGCGCGAAACGAAGAACTTTCCGTTAACCCGGCAAGTTTTCACCCGAGAAAAATCGGAAAAGAGATATGGTCCACGAAGTTTTCGCCGGTCGATCGGTTCCATCGATGCGAATTTCCACGAGCTCGGAGAAATATTCCAATTTTTCGAATTTTACGGACGAGAACGCATTTTATAAATACATAAGTCACAGTTATCTCGGCAGGATTCGAAACGAGCCTGAAAATATACTGGATAACTCAAGGGATATTTGAACATTAGTAGACAAGTTTTACAAATATACTGTTCCGGTAAAATTTGAAACGAATCCGAAAATATACCGTGTGACTTATGAAAGCATTTGAACACTTGTAAATATCTATGTATCAGGTGTATATCACAAGTGATGCGAGTTTTTTGGGGGGAATTACACTTAAAATGTTGGAAGTTATTATTAGGGGAATTTTGTAAAATTTAAGAGAAGAGGGTAAAATGTATTGTAAAAAATATGGGGGAACTGGTCACTGATTAATTTGTAACAAATGATTTCTTATTTTCATTTATATAATGAGATACTACCTATATATGGTGATACAATATTCTATTGGCAAGGCATTTTATATTAATATAAAATTTGAAAATGTACATAAATTGCAAGATGTTTAATATATTTTTTGCACAGATCACAAAGATATTGAATTTAACAATTACAATCAATTATTCATTATACGATACCTTGACTGGCAAATAAAATATTGCATTGCGATAAAAATCTATACTAAAAAATTTATTTAAATTTCTTGTAACTTTCATCTTATAAGTTATAAGTATAATACCTTCTAACATTTTCAGTTTGCTTCCAAATTTAACCAATATAATGACGAAAATCCTACCTGACCGCATCAGTGAAACTTCGAAATATTTCGCGTAAAACGTAAAAATATTCTCAGCAGTGAATATTCAAATACAACAGTTTTATAAGCCGACGTACACCAACGTCTCTGCTGGTTCTACCCGCATTTATGTCCCGTTATGCGAGATATCGCAATTTCTTCGAGAAAATGTAACAGAGTCGTCGTCACCTCACGCTCGCTGAAGAGCTTCTTCTTCTTCCTGTCTCACGGTAGAAAGTTTATTTATTACGACGTGCTGTTGTCTCGTTGGTGGCAACAAGAGACGATGAAATTAACCGTGTCGGAAGTGTGGTTAACGCCAGCGAATTAAGAAACGATTAGTCGAACGTAAAGTTCAACGAAGGAGAGACGCGCATCGTTTGTGTTCTCTCGCGTATCCTTTCTCTCCAACAGAGACTCCAAGCGAGAAATCAGACGAGAAGAAGGAAAGGATCGAAGAAGAAAGGGTAGAAAAATCTATTGAAAGACTCTAAGAAGGGAAAAAGCTGGCCAATTATATCCCATAGGCGTTGCACTATGAGTAACGAACTGAGAATCAGTGCTTGCGCAAATGCCAGCTACGATAATGCAGAGGCGCTCGACACGTTCAAAGGAGAAACGATTTAAATACTTCTCGCGCATGGGAGCGGAACGCTTTCGACTCTGGGGCAAAGCAGACGGTCGGAAATTTTTGAAACCAGAGCTTCGCGAGGCACCTCCATTACCCCCTAGTCGTTTCTGTTAAATGAAAATTCCGCTAATTAAAAGTTGAAGCGAATGAAGAAGAAACGAGGAAATGGCGAAGAGTGGAAAAGAATGAAGAATATGTACAATGAGCCGAAGAACAATCTAAGATCACATTTCTTTTGAGACGTTTGAAAAAGTAGCGTTTGTTTTAGAGTGTCAGCCCTCTAGTGCTGTTGAAACACGTTACCATGTACATATATCTAACAATTTTTCAATTCGTAATAAAATTTTCTAAAGAAATAAGCGTTTGTTTTAGAGTGTCAGCCCTCTAGTGCTAACAATTTTTCAATTCGTAATAAAATTTTTTAAAGAAATAAGAATTGATTCTTGTTGATTTAAAAAAAAAAAAACTGCATTTGTTACCATTTTTCTAACGAAACCCTCGTATATCACATTTTTACATACACTTTTTTTTTTCTTTTTTGTGACACGTGACAATGACGTTATGACGATCATAACTTACATTTTATGGCATACCGCGTATCTCTTCTCAACAATGTCACAGTATCTTTGATTCACTTTTCTACCAACTACATATATCTCTTTTTATGAACTATACTTTATTACAGTATATATATAACGGCAGGCATCGAAATTTACAATTGTTTCCGTATCACAACGAACGAAGACGGAGCAGTTGAAAAAAATAAAAAATCCTAATCTTATAAAAAACGTACGTTACGACGTACGACCGATAAAATTCTGATCTCCAACGAATCTGATTACGTACGAGATCATTCTTAAAATTTCACGACAGCATCAGCGTGCTCTAATTCTCGTGAAAGAAAGTGGAGCACCGGAGAATTTCCCGTGTGGATATAAATCCAACGAGTGGCCGTCTCATTGTGCCGGATTCTCAATGAGTTTCCGTATCGCGGGCCAATGACAAAACGAATAATTTATCGCGCTCTGCCAACGGCACACGCCTCTCCCTCTCCCACCTCGGCAAGTCGTGCAACTTCCGGCGAGGAATAATTCAATCGCCTTCGCGGGAGGCGAGGAACGATCGAAAGTTCCGAAAGGCACGTTCTTAGAGATTTCCGGGGATGGCTATTGGGCGAGCACCGCGTCAGGCCACTAGAAGAAGTCTCTCACTCTCTCCCTCTCTCCCTCTCTTCTCTCTCCTCTCTCTCTCACGGAGAACCTGATTCTGCCTCTCGTCCTTCTATATCATAGCAATTTTCCAGCCGAGCAGACGCGCGCCCCCGAACTCGCTCAAGAACTTGGAATGATTTGTACCGCGAGATCCTAACCCTCCTCATCTCTCTCGCCCCTCGTTCGTCCAGCGTGTCGTGACTTCGCCGCAGAACATCGTCTTAACTTAAGTTCGCCAACTTGCTCACGGCTATGCATGGTATTTAACCCCTCGCGATCACTGGTTGATGTTATCCGTTCGTTGTTGGATGGAACAGATGTGAATCTTCGCGGACAAATGACTTTATTCGGGAAGTTTAACGTACACCGAGGTGTACAGACGGGGAAGAGGGGGTCCGTTATTTCGTTATTTCTCTGCGCCAGATTTAAATTTCCGCAGAATATTCCGAAACTTTTGTTATATATTTCTATCTTGTAATATAAATAATTACACGAGCCAAATTATTGACAAAATTATAAAGCATTGTAAGTTTCGGTTTGATTATATCGATAACAAAATCATTAAGTAACGAGTGTATCGACTTTACCCGTGAATATCGTGTCTTGCACAAACTGAATGATTCTACTTACGCAAGAGTTCGAATACCTAAGCACCGAGAAGTTAGTGATAAATTACTGACGATAAATTACTATAAAATATTATATACAGTTTTAGTTCGATATCGATAAAATTATTGATATATCATAAAATATTATAGATTCGATTGATATCGGTATCAAGAACAAAAATTAGCAAGTGTATCGACTTTACCCGCGAATACCGTGTCTTACACAAACTGGACGTTTCTACTTATGCAGGTGCTCGCGTATGTTACGGACGTACTTAAACACTGAGAGGTTAATAATTATATATAGTCCCGCAATTATAACAGTGACTTTTGAGACAGACTTTCTTCCTCATGGAAAAACTTTTTCCAGTTCTTTCCCAACTTTTCTTTTCGAAAAACATTTGATTGAAATGAGTGTAAAGAGCCGCACGAACAAATAAACACCTGAAGTAAAAACAAACGTTCCCCTGCAAACGTAATTTTAACGAAAGTGACTTTCGAGACGTATACTCGAAAGAAAGCGCTCGCCGCTTCACTTCGAGCTCTTGAACGATGTTTGATTAAAGAAGTCCGACCGTCGGAACACACCCGGCAAGACGTCGGGGGTCCACTGTTCTCTCGAGTTGTGGCCGCGACAACGCTTAATGCGGCGTAACGTAACGTCGACGTAAATATTAAAGCGCGACACGAGCCGCGAGACGGCTGGTTTCGTGGCAGTCAAAGCAAAAGATCGTCTTACGAGAAGTGGTTTTGCTGCGTTATCGTCAGAGACGGTTGAATGTAACCGCGTGAACTTTCACGTGAGCATGGCGAACCGCCCTGTAGTCAAAAGATTGCACAGACGATACACACGCCGGTCGTATCGCGAAACGAAAAAGGAAAGAAAAAAAAAAGAAGAAAAAATAGAAAAAGAAGAAAGAAAAAGTACATCAAAGAACGAGCCTTCTAAACGCCATAGAACCACCGACGCCGCGTGGCACGTTGTTTCTGAGCGCGGGTTTTTTCGAAAGCAAACGCGCGGTTTTAATGGCGTCTCGAAAGAAAAGCAAACGTTTCTTTATGTAGAATTTCTCTCTTTCTCTGTCTTTCTCGAAGAATAGCTCTCGGTTCCAACTTTAAAGGATTAGAATCTTTTGCGCGAAGTTTTTGAATCTGAAAACCCCTTTAAACCCCGTGCGTGTCCCATTGGATTAGGTTTTTCACCGGCCGTACAAAAGATCTACAAAGTCGTCGAGTTTCCTCAAAGCTATCAAAGGAGCCATTTCTTTTTTTTTTTTCTTTTTTTCTTTCCTCTTTTATCAGGCTGCTCCGAGTAAAGAGGACGTTGAGGAAGGTTTACGTTCTACGTATCGTATTAATCTGGCAGGATGCTCTTGAAACGCGTGACCCAGAGCGTAGTATACTTACCCGGAAGATTAAAAACCTTCGCGTAGATTCAATGGCCCTCCTTGAACTTCTTTTTTTCCCCCCCTCTCAGGGCAGTGCACCGTTACTATACCTTTGCCAGTGGCATTTGCATTCGCGTGACAGTGTCTAACATATACCATAGAATTTTTAAGCACCAAGCGGGAACACGGCAGCGGGTAAAATGGCGGCGACGGAAAGGATAAACTAGTTAGTTCTTCGAAACTTTGCGGAACAGGCTACCCAAGCTGGTAGCGTTGAAACGTTTCCAACTTCACCTTTATGAGACCTCTAACCGCAGAAACGGTAATTTTATCTAGTGTCTAAATAGTTAAACGCCAAAGGATATTACGCTGTGCGAAGGTGTAACAAAGCACCGGGCGGAAACAAGAGCGTAAACGTAAAATATGGATGGGATCAAGTCCGGTATTTATTATATTCAAGTTTCGCTTCATGAATTTCGAACGCGCCCCCGCGCTGAAAAGTTTCGACTGTTTCAATGAGAATGCTCGCAGCTCGTATTCATTTTCCACGAGCTGGTTTCTATCTCTTGTATAAAATTTTACACCGATGATTTCTCCTAGATGTTTAAAAAGTACCTTCGAATATCGCGTGTTTCAATTAACGACTGTGAATCTCGATTTTGTCGAGAACGAAGGAGGCACACTAAAGCCATCCATTTAACTTTAATTCTGGGACTGAAAGGTCAATCGTTTCTTTCTTTTTTTTTTTTTTTTGTAGTATTTCTTCGTTCGTTGTCAAAATAAACGACAGTGCATATTTGGAGCGATTTCGGTAAATCGAAGAGATAGAAAAGAACGAAAATTTGCAATATCGTTCGATTATAATCAGAGAAAAATGCGAAGTAGTACCGAAATTACAGAAATGGCAAATAAAACTTACGAACGCAACGGAGAGGGTACCTATCTATTTACATTCTCCTGCGCAAAGTGAGGTGGAATATCGGATACTCGGGCCAGACCAGTTAAATTCCATTTTCCTTTACAAAATTCCGCTTACGTTTCAACACCCTCGCCTTAATATTCTTCCCGGTGTGCTCTAATAGGACGTCAAAGCGCGTTACAACGACGCCCCGTGAATTGGAAACTTCATTTTGGTTAAAGTCAGACGAACTCTCGCTTTTACCGCTTTGCTCTGCAGCAACACCTATTCCCTTACTCGTTTCTCCTTTCTCGCCGCTTTTTCTTTTTCTCCCGTTCCCTCTTTCTTTCTTTGTTTATCCTTCGTTTCGTAGTAGTTAGCCAAGCGGTATTAAAGATATTACGGGCAAGCAGCCGCTACACACACCAGATCTCTGCCATTCCTCGAAGAATACCAGGGGGCAGGGGATTAAAACAGGTGTGAGCTTAACACCGGAAGCGACGTAACCTGACCAACACCGACGTTGAAACCGTCCCCTCGAACGGTACACAGAATGGGACGCTTCTTGTCTGTGAGGGAAAATATGCATTGTCTGGACAGCTCTTTGTTTTCGATTTCATCGAATCTCGAATTTTATCGACAACCTAGGCTAGTCGCGTCGCCTATATCGTGTCACAGAAATAAAGAGATGACAAATATATACTTGCAACAGAAAAAAATTGCCATTTCTTCGTGACTAGTATACTCGTCGTACTACGGCTAAAAAGTGTTAGAGATAAGAGTTGTATGAAAATATATAGAGTGCCTGTAGAATTGGTTGAAGGATAATTCCACACACATGCGAATAATAAGTCGAAAAGGAAGTATAATTTCTTTTTCTTCCTTTTTTCATCATTCATTCGATTTTCTTGTTCGTGGGGAGAATCAAGAACAGATAAAAAAATTATTCCACGTGCGAAAGTGTCTATGAAACTAATCGATTAATTGATTCGAAGAACTACTAATGATACAATGAATTTGAGTAATTTCTAATACGTTTTTTAATTTCGTTGTTTGATTGAAGTCATACGAAAATAATAGTGGATAAATTTAAAAAAGCAATCTACAAACGACTCAACTATTCGTTAGTTTAACAAGGAAAATGGAAAATCCTTGGAAACAATCTAGAAAGAGAAAGAAACGACAGGTTGATGGAAATTTCAGTCAAAAGAATTCCGAAGAAAGAATATCTTTCAATCCAAGATATACCCTCGAGAGAATTCCAAAGAGATACAAAGCAAATTCATGACCAACGTGTACTGTAGATCTCACAAGACGAACGGAAGTCATATAAATTATCGCGAAGTCACATAGATTACCGACAAATTACGAAAACACGCGGCGAAAAATATCAAACGTCAGGAACGTCGTTCGGCGCGACAAGCAATCCCAGGGTCCTTTGAGATCCCGGCATCCCTAATTAGACACGCTTATTTACAGACGTAATTTCATCAGTCGCGCAACTTTCTTGACAATCCTGTCTGCAAGCGCGAGGGAAGGGGTGGGGGGAGGAAGGGAGAGGCGGACGACGAGGAAGCACGAGGAGGATTTCTCGGCGTTTAATTTTCACGGAACAGACACCGATGAGATGGCGAATATTCCCAAAACGACAGAACCGTCCTATCTGGTTGCTTCCTTCCACGGATTAAATCCAGAGGTGTACGACGCGTTTACACGCGCGACGAAAACGCCACTCCTCGTAAACTGCCGCCGAAACTTCGACTCCTCTTTGTTCGCAAACTTCGGTAAAACAGGGTTACTCTTATCGGGGCGTTAGCCTCGCACGAGCGAAATTCTTCGCTTGCTTTCCACGCGTTGTGACAGGTGATTCGATCGATGATTCGGTCCGAGTCATTGAGAAATCAGAAATCAAAATCACGTGGATTACTTTTCTATTCTGAACATATTATGGGGATATGTTGCAACTTGGCGACAGATTTAAATAAGTCTCCTCTCTGGCATTGTTGGTTATTTTCGACGTCGAAAATAGACGACGTTTCTGAGTTAATATATTGGAGAATATTTTATAGACGAACACGATCTTATTGATAGTGTATTGATAGTTTTCGATATAATACCTTGACCTTTTTTTCAGTCCAATTCTACAGATTTTTTAATTAATCATTTCCCTCCGAATGACAACGCGTATGTGCTCGAAAAGCCCTCGAAAAAACAGGCGTTTACATAAATATCTATTCCATTCGTTCGTATATGAGATATTGCTCCCTGGCTCTGAATTTCTGTAAGAAATTTTATTCCAAGGCATTACAGTTATGAAATATACAGGTTCTCAATACGTATTCGGCCGTAACAGTAAGAGACGTAACAAGAGGAAGGAAGTTGAGAGAAGCAGTTGCAGCTAGAGAACTTTGTTGTGCTCTGAAATGACGTTCATTCGAGTAATCTCAATGCCAGATAGTTTCGAAATTAGTCCAACCATTTTACTCGACGCTGTTATTTTATCAATTACGAAGTTGGAAGAAATTGACCTAATAGCGTACATACTGCTATATACCACTTATACATTATTTATTTATTATAGAACTTAATCTTTATTAAGAACTTTATTATGGAATTCAGTCGAAGTCGATCTCTTATGGAACGAAATATTAAAAATACTGTATTATGGAATTTAATTTCCGTGAAATTGCTAGGTCGCAATGAAAGTGCATTTTTCATTTTACAGCTATTTACGTTGTTAAAAATTCTTTCATTTTAATCATTTCTTTGCTAGAAGATTCTTTTGTTCGATTCGGTGTTCTTATTTTAATCGCGATGTTTCATAAAAAAAAAAAAAATAAAAGTGCTAAACGTGTTAAACATTCCATCGTTCAGTAATATTTTCGTGTGTGACTGCAAAAATGAGCCTAACAAAGAAAAGCATCTCGTTGGCAAAAATGAGGATACGCTCAAGCTACGAACATAGAAAATTCAAACAAACAAAAAAGAAAAAAAAAAGATGCGTCGCAAACCATAGGAAACGAAGAATAACCCAGTTTCGCGACGCGAAACGCCACGAAATATCAAAGACGAAGATGGCATGAGGGCGACAATGGGCGAATTTCCAGTGTTCGCGCCATTCTTCTTCGCATCTCGCGTGGGAGGTAGAAAGTAGGGAGAAGAAGAATGATAAAAATCCGGCGGAATTGCTAAATCTTCTCGAGTGCAGGGATTCCTCGGTCTCTGTGCAGGAGTTTTAAAACTATTTGAAAAGTAAAACGCCTGGATACCATCGGCCAACCAGAGAGAAAGAGAGAAAGCGAAAGAACGGCATCCCGGGATCCATTTAACTTTTATGACGCCGTGGCGCGGTCGTTTTACTGTTTTTCGATGGACCGTAGCTTCTTTCTCTTTCTTCCGAGAGTGGTTGAGCGGGATAGTGAGAGGAAAGGGGCAACCGTGCCGAAAAACTCCACCCTCTGTCTGTTCGCGATCAGCGACGTGCCACGATTTCCACCGATAACCAACCAGCCAAATCTCGTTTATTTCGAGAACGAGTCTGAAAAAAGAAGAAGAGAGAAGAAAGGGAAACATACCTCGAGAAAGTAGAAGAACAGATAACAAGAGAGAGGATGATCAAGAGGGTGCAAGAGGGTGGTAGACGATCAAATTGTTGAATCTCTTGGTGTTTAGTCGTTATCTCTTGCGTGAATTTGATGCACTCTTATTGTGTTATTTGAAATGTTATTTTGCAACTCATGCGCGGAAAATACAGATATAGAAGTGAAATTACGTCTATTCTTCTAACGTGTGGCATATATTTTTGATGAGAGAAAATCCCAGTCTCCCTCGTTTATTTCGAGAACGAATCTGAAAGGAAACATACCTCGAGAAAGTAGAAGGACAGATAACAAAAGAGAGGATGATCAAGAGGGTGCAAGAGGGTGCTAGGCGATCAAATTGTTGAATCTCCTGTTTAGTTGTTTAGTACAGATATAGAAGTTACAGAATATATAGATGTAGAGAAATACAGAAATACAGATATAGAAATTACGTCTATTCTTCTAACGTGTGGCATAAATTTCCGATGAGAGAAAACATGCCGCCAGAATTGCAAATAATGTTCGTTGTCATGTTGCCCTCTAATTGTCACACTTACACATTCAATGCGAACATACAGTGAAAGACAAATTCTGTGCACAATTGAGCGCAAGTTTCACCGAAGCCTGAATAATGCGAAAGAGAAATGGTCAAAGTATATATATTTCAGTGTGTTCCTCCTTAATTAAAAATTGCGAAAATGAAAATCTGGAAAATATACTCAACTTGCGATATTTCATTCGTTTTCATCTTGATTAGATAGGAAACTACTCGCCGATGAACAACTTCAGATTGTTGGAAAATTCATTTTACATCGTGGAAAACTTCCGTCCCTCGGAGAACGAGTCGAAGATGAAAGAAGAAAGAACGAGGAAAAGAAAATGAAAGAAGAAAAGAACGAAGAAGAGAGGGAAAGTGAAAAGAAAGAAGGAGGACAGCGGAGCAATTCCTCGGAGTTCTGGAAATCGGTATAAAAGGATATCGCGTACAGAAACGGCTGATCGGGAATTCAATCACGCCATTGCGAAGCGTTTTTAACTTTCGAATCCCTCGAATCTCTCTTTCTCTCTCTTGTCGAACAGGCTGTGTCGCCGCGAGGGATTTTTCACCCGACGCGGGAAAACACTCCGACGATTCTGCTGACCCGCGTAAAAACCGAAACGGGCGGAGCTGGTCCCCGGCTACGGGACGGTCGTAAGGCGCGAGGATTGACGAATGAGTCGTCGGTGCTCTACAGGCGAATGCTTCTTCGGTGTCCGCTTTTCGCAAGAAAAAGAGGCTCTCCGGAGATTAAATCCAAAATACAATTACGGGGGGGGGGGCGGAGGTGGATAAAAGACGCGAGGACGAGTCGCTAAACAAAGAACGGTGCGTAGAAAGAAAGACAAATGAGAGAAATGGGTGGAAGAAGGATGGAGAGCGGATGCAATTTTGAAAATTAGTTGAAAGAGAACAAAAAAAAGAGGGAAGGAGCCTTGTCGCTGGTAAACGTTCGCGCGAGTACAATTTAAAAAATTTTCAATCCTTTATCAAAGTAAGAAAAACCGTTTCGCGACGAGGGCTCACACTTTCGTGATTGTCGTTTTCTCTGTGCGTATTCACTGTGGATATGTTCGAATGACTTCACTATGCTTTGAACACGAATATCTACAGAGTGTCTCGTTTAACCCTTTTAGTGACGAACGACGATATCTCGTTGCGTATACGATGGCGTCTTATTCGCATTGCGAGAGAACTCTATCTCTAAATTAAATTTATAAAACGTTATAAATGGTCTAATTTCATTGCAAAAGAATTAAAAAAATTGTTTTTGGATTTAACTTTTTGTTATATTCTATGCTAGTACCGAGACTGCGTATATGCGACGAGAGACGTTCTCGTAGAGTATATAGCGACAGCGAAACTAGCGAAGAAGTATCACAAAATGAAGAGAACGATAGTGACACTGAGGAATCTTTGAAGAATTTCCATGAAGTTACTGCGACAAATAATAGGCAATATAATCCGCGCCCATTATTTTTGGAAACCACGGGTCCTAATCATATGCCACCGAACAATTCGAAACCTATAGATTATTTCAACTTATTTTTTACTCATGAATTTCTGGACAAATTGAAAATTGAAACGAATCGCTACGCAAGACAGTTTTTCGCCAACACCAGAGTACCAGATAGACCCAAAGCAGTAGATTGGAAGAAAAAAACCACAATCCCAGAGTTTTTATAGCCGTTCTGCTTGAAATGGGAATTACCCGTAGACCTACACTTTTCAAGTCCGATATTAGTTATTTTGTTAGAAGTGATTGAAAATGTAATATTTATACTTCATACTACGGGATCTACGTAAAGCTGTGATCAAACGATGATTATTCTTATGTGCAAATATTATTTTTAGAAGAAAAGCTCGTTTCTATGTTTTTCATATTGTTTTATATTGATGTTATTCGTATGATTTTCAACAAATATTGAAATACAATTTGCATTACTTTATTCTTTCTTTAGTTTCGTAATATGCTGCTTTTCGAATTTTGTAAATATCATTCTTAGTTTGGTTTTTATGAGCTTTTTCCCAAACTTTTTCAGCAAATTCGTCAAATTGGCCCGGTATTTTTCTCATAGATACGATACTTTCGCTCGGCACTAAAAGCGTTAAGTTTGACATCCAAAAAATATTTTATACGTAATTTGAATAGTAATTTGAGTAATATATTTCCTATATAGACCTTCTGTTGTAAACTTTCAAATTTCCTACCACTTTTCGTCTATTGGCGGGCAATTTCAAATTATCCAGCATTGATCAAATTAGAACAGTGGAATCGCGAGGAATCGAGGAGAATCCGAATCTGGCGATAAAACAAACGCGCGAAAGTCCGTGAGACACGTAAACTATACGCGTGGGGCTTAAGCGTCTAAAGACGAAGAGAAGAGGTGGTGGTAGCAGGTGGTCCTAAATGGGCTCTGCCCGATTCTCGAATCAGTTTCAACGGTCACGTTTCGATATTTATGCGCCGGCAACCCTCTTTCACACACACACACACACACACACACACACATGGAGGAGCCACGGTCAGCCGATCGATCGGAGCAGATATAGATGCTAGCTTCGAGAGGCAAAGCTCCCCTCGATTCGAAAACGGTTACGCCTTCACTTTACGTCAAACTTACGGATGCGTTCGAATTGTAACGTTCCCGGTAGAAAGTGAAGTTTAATATTACGAAAAAGTGGCGTTGACACACGATACCGAGCGGGATTTTTATGCGCGGTTACGTGGAAACGATCCGTAGCGAATGGCCGAAAACTCAGTTCTACAACGTTGAATAAAATATCTTTCAAACGACAGCTGCAGAAGCGACTGGCAGATCTCGGCGATTCGAAAGACGAACGCTCACGATCGGTAAACAGAATTCGTAGGACACGCGAACACATTTCGAAAGTAAGGGATGAAATGAATGAGAAGAGAGTGCTTGAAAAATTCGGATATCTACTTACATCGGACAAGACGAACAAGGGAGAGTTTCAAGTTCCCGAATGTTTCGATTTTCTCGGAAAAATTCAACCGAGTTCCGCTGAGTTTGAAAAACGTGACATTTAACATTGGTGAATCCCGTTGTGAAACATTAACTCGAGACTCGTTGGACATCGAACTCGTTCCAACGATGGTTGAGAAAACTGTTGGCGCAGCTCTGACACACGTCCTCGCTTGAAACGAATCCGGCTGGCTCGATATTAAACGCAAAGCGGAAGGAAGAGAGGCGTCATCGCGACAGGACAAATTCGCGCAGGAACAGTGGTAGTGATCGCGAGAACGTGATGTTCGAAGCGGGGGGAAATTGGCGCTGCCGGATATCGCGAACGGCTGTTCCTAACGCGAAAGTAAAACACGGAATATTAATTGGAGGATTTAAACTAATTATCGCGGTGCTCTGATCCAATTAGCGAGGTTGCGTCGAAGCCGGTGTTCTCGAGAGACTTGCCCGTAGTTAACCGAATTACAAATTCTTTGCGCCCGGAACGCATACCGTTCGTATCGAAAATCTCCCTCGACTCCTGGAGCACGGTCTTTTTCAAGTCGCGATTATCCATCGGCGTGTCGAGAAACGAATAATCGCCGTCTGCGCTGAATTAGAGCAAAAGGGAAAGGGGAATGGGTGAAGAAAAGAGAGAGGAAAGAAAGAAGAAGAAGGTATAACTTAACTCTTTAGGTTCGTTGGTAACAAATGACTGATAACAATTACTCTGAACACTCTCTGGTCTAAACATTCAACGTTATCCAATAACGTTATCGTCATTTTTTTCACACAAAGTAATATGAATCTTGAACAAGAATAAAAACTGAAGCATACTTCGTTAAAATGTAAAATATTTGAGATGTGATTGTTCTGATTATTTTCAACTCGATACACAATATGTGATAAGTATTCTTATCATATATAAGGACAAACGATGATATTTGCGTGTCCTGACATAATCGAAGAATCTTTGAACACTCGTCGCGTTCATCCCAGTATAGAATTAACCGTCGGTCTCGTATCAATTCTTTCCTCTTGTCGTTAATATTAAACTGCGCAAGCAACGAACGTTTTGCATAATTGAGACAATTTTCTTAACGATTCTCAAGATCGAGCGAACACGCGGTGACGGAACAGTAAGAGAAAAAAAAAAAAGAGATCAGCACGAATCGTTTTCAATCGAAAATCGCAAACGATCACGAGGGGGAGGGGATTTGACATCCTCGTAAATCGGATGCCTAGAACACTCAAAGCGTTCTAATTACTCGAGGCAGCCTAGTCATTAGTATGAATAAGTAAGCGTCCCCTTGCGACCGTGAGGAATTAAAGTCTTTTAATTAAAGAGCCTTTTTACGGTGAATTTAAATTGCCTGATTTCCCGGAGTTTCCTGCTAGGGGGTCGCCTCTTTTCCATACAGCGCCCCCCCTTTGCGCGCGCTTCGTTCCCTCTCTTCCACTACGCCACCGCCACAATTATGTATACAGAGAGAGAAACTTGTCCGCTCGAAAAACTCGGGCAATTAGTTTAAATAATCCCGGTGGTAATCCGCGCGCGCGAGAGATTATATCCCTTCCTCTCCCCCTTTTTTTCCTTTCTCTTCCGCGCGCGTCGAAGATAAGAGATCAAGAGGACATGAAGCAAACTAACTCTTTCGTTGCTGCTGCCTTGCTAACGAATAAATGCAATTGTCACTGCGCGGGACAATCGGCATTCGAACGTACATTTTATCGCGAGGAAAACGCAATTATTATTTTTTCATAGCATAAATTTGAGTGATAATAATT
Organism: Tetragonula carbonaria; assembly: GCA_032399595.1. Classification (NCBI taxonomy): domain Eukaryota; kingdom Metazoa; phylum Arthropoda; class Insecta; order Hymenoptera; family Apidae; genus Tetragonula; species Tetragonula carbonaria. The sequence goes on along the minus strand of JAUCRC010000001.1, from coordinate 19,744,964 downwards.
AAAATAATTACCGGGTCACAATTAATTGAAATGATACATTTCAGAAAACGATGACTCGAATAATACATTATCTTCGAAATGACGCCACGCGTCAGTTTATTCGAATATGAAATTTTTCTGCAAGTTACTTCGTTACTTGACTGTACAAATAATTTTTAATCTGTTACTTATACTTTTTGCTTCACGTTCCTCAAATATTTTCATTCCAACACACGTTAATATGTCAATGAATAAATACGATGTTTTACAAGTTCGAGATAAAGTAAAGAAAAACTTCTTCTTCTTTTACTAATTATTAATAAAATTCGCAAACTTTACCTGTTTTTGTGCGATTCAGTGCGATTACTTAATAGTTGGATGACCATAATCACCGTTAGTAAAAAGAAAGGACTAAAACATTTAGAAAAGGTTCTAAACCTTTTCACTGTTCACTACAGATCTCTGAGGGAAGAAACGGAATTTCACTTTACAGAAATGCGGAATCGATTTGTAGCCCAGCTCCGCACCTACTCGGCAATATTTCTTCCACCGACACGTAATCCAGTTCATTTTTTGCGTGAAATCGGCTTAACCTCGCCAAAGAATCAATTCGTTCAGAATGATCTAATCGACAAATATATATGTTAGAAAAACTACTGTTTTATTTATACATCACGACCGTCTGGCTCTTTTATTTTTCCATCAGAAGGATAGATTCGTCACCTTCTACACTCTACGACCAGATCTTCTATTTTTTTTTAAGCTATCTCATGCATCGTCTAAACTCTAAATCACTCGAGATATCCACTATTTCTCTAAATATTTACTCAAGCGCCTTGAGTCGTGGGCTCAAACCCCATCGTAAATTAGAAAGACTAAATATCCTAGCCTCGGAACGTCCCAAAAATACGTACGTTAAACTTAAACATCGTCAAGCAAAAGCACGACACTCGGTCGAAGTGATTATTTCGTGAATCCCGTTCGAAAAAAAAAAGATTGAAATCAACTCGCCGGCGAACGTTCTGCTCGCGAGGTTCCCCACGTTCATTCATCTGCACACGGACATTCCCCCGTAAGGGAGGAGAATATAATCGAAGATCGACCCAATTCCATTCTCCGTTTACCAGGTCACCGATATAGAATACGCGTGGTTCTTGTTATCGTGGTTATTGTGTACGAACAATCGCGAAAATTAAACTGGCGTATTCGGCCAATGGCGCTACCGTAACTTGCTACCGTATCAACTCCGTTAGTCGCGCGACTATCCCCCAACTCGCAGTTGGTCAAACTCCGGCCGGATAACATCGCGATGTTAGTTGTGGTAGTAACCGATACGCGATCGTGGCTCGTGTGCACAGCGAACAAAGGGTGAATATAAACGTCTAACTCTCTGGGTATCGTGTACGACGAGGTCGAGAGGTTATAGAAAACGGCGAAATGGGTCAAGTTTGGCCGAGGCGAAATTTCAAGGTATCGTGTGATCGTGCACCGATCCGTGGGACCGTGTACCGCCGAGAGAGAGAGAGAGAAGCGTGCATCAGACACGAGAGCATATTGCCCCGTGTGTATGCACGTATATGCACCCGCTATTTGATCCTACATCACAGGATCAAATGTTTCGTTTCAAAGAGCCTGGGCTATGTACACACCAACTGATATCTATCCTGTGTTTAAGCTTCTCGATGCTTCTCCTAGACGGAATTTGCCACTGATTTTCTTTTTTCCTTTTTTTTAACATTCTCGCGGTTTCATTTTTTTGGTTGTCCAGAAATATTAATAAATAAATGAAAATATCTATTAACGCTAGAACAACCGTGTCGAAATATTCCAAATCGTTATAAATGATTACCAAAATACATAGATTTATACAATTGTGTTTCTGTCCAAACAAGAATTAATGTGAATTTTGACAAGAAGCAATTGTAGAAAACGAAATCACGATAAGATTGTGCAATTGTTTACAAAACTTCTAGAGTGATGAGCCTTAATAAATCTCGCCGTGAAAGTATTGCAATCGACCGCTGAATTTAACGATAATCACTGCAATCGTTTGCAATTTGCGTTAATATGACAATCCATAAATTATATTTCCATCTTGATAGGAAACAGTGATGCGTACTTGAACGTTAGAAACTATAATTTTCAGTTAATTTCAGAACACAGGGAAAATAATATACAAATGAAAGTGTCCAACGAAAGTTATTAATGATTTATGAATTAATCATGACTTTTGATTAAAACGACTTTGATTACTTGCGTTATATATTCATTCGTCGATGTTCACTGATTATTTAACAACAGACTGATTTTAAGTTAATCACAACGTTCAATCATTAATCGGATTGCGTTTTACCCAATTCGTTGTGTATTTATAAACAGGATAGCGGATTTTTATGCATTTACTTAAAACTGTGTGTGCAGAAATGCGCAGAAAACGCTTAATGTACAGGTAAATTTTAGCATCGATCGCAATATTCAGCACAGTGAAACAAATTTCTGCCTCGAATAAGTAAAAAGAAGTTTCCACGTTTAAAGCAAATGTGTATCTTTTTAATATGTTCCTAATATATTGTTTTTTTTTTGGCCCATACTTAACGTTATACTTTATATTAAACAATTGTCAGCTAAATAAATTAATTATCCTTGAGATAAAAATAGAAATTATTGATAGGCTGCAGAGACTTGAAAATACAAAAATACACAAACGCATGCAATACGAGGAAATTGAACGAATTGAACGAGAGCAGCTATCGAGATAAAACAAAAAAAAAAAGAGAAAATGGAAGTATTCATCAGCTAGAAAATACCGTATTTAATTTTCAACTTCAATGCATCATTGCCAACGCGTGACGTTTCCTCATTTCGTCAACGACGAATTTTTTCCCTCTCTCTATCTCTCTCTCTCTCTATCTCTATCTCTATTTTTGATGAAGAAAGTCAACTGCTGCTTTGACTTGAAACGAACACCATCGAGTATCCTTCTCAACATACTGCAAAGAAATGGAAACTCGAAGGGGCCAAATCTGGGCTGAAAAGTAAATGCGGAACGATCTCGGAATCATGTTGCTTGAATTTCGTTAACTATATCGAACTTCGCCAAAAATGATTTCCTTCACTTCGTCCAAGCGAACTTGCCGACATTTGGGGTATTCATAGAGGAGAAACGTAGCTACAAAATGAATTCTCTCACGTGGACCTGCATTTTATTTCGTTCTGGAGACACAAACTTCCAGAAATATTCAAAGTACGATACTCCTTGTAATAATCAACAATTTTTTTTAATTACTTTCCTAAGAATATAAAACTGCAGTATCTATTGATATATCAACAAGATCAAAGTAGATTCCAGTAGATCGACTAACCCTCTCATCGTGTTGAAAACGAAGATGCAACTCGAAAAAAATTAATTTTCGAATTATTCGTGAATAGTTTTCAAGGTTTCACGATCGTGAACAAACGAACGACAAAATGACGATTGAAAACGATCGGAGAGTTCACGAGCCGCCGGGGAAATGTACGATCACACAATCACGAATTTCCATAATTTAAAACTAAATGCGCGGCCGGCTCGCAACCGGAATATTTAATGTAATTCCCGCGGCTCGGCAAACGTCCGTGACGCTTTTCCATCGAAACGAAATGGGGATTGAAATTCTTCCGAGGTGAAAACGACGGGTTCGAACTGTTCGGAGAACGTGGAGACTGAACGTGGAGGCTGTACAATCGAGGAGGGGGAGGTCAGATGCAGACGCAGGGTAACCAACGTAAATACTGTTTCGAGGTGTTTGCCAAAGGCAGTCTCAAAGGTAGTGCACTCGATGGCAAAGAAAATATTGAACGGGCTTCGATGTTGCGACACGAATGAATCGACGAGCAGTCGGCTGTTCTAACAGTGGCTCCCGGAAAATCTAATATCACTCCTTCACCCCCGCCGCCACCCTCGCCCGGTCTGCGAGGACTTTTACTTCTTTTTTCGGCGAATATGTACGAATATGACGACTTTGTATACTTTGACAAAATACCGCATAGTCGGTAGTGACCCTTTCTTGTTACGTTAATAATAAAATATTTCAATATCAATGATATTAATAATTAACGTTGAAACGAAGAGGAATAATACCGATTAAGAATGAGCAAATAAACGTCACAGTTACTCGAATGAGAAAATAAATATCACAATATTTCGAAACCATACTTATATTAATTACTGTATTATTCTCGATGCGCAGAGACGTTTGTTTCCTTATATATTTATATTTCTTAAGGTAACTTTCATTTTTTGCAACGCTCTATCCCCAAATGCGCGAAATTATCATCGAATGGGAAAATCAAATATTGAAAAACTACGTTTATTTTAATAATATCTATTCATGTAATATCCATTTCAGATCGTAGAGTTCTAGTTTTTATGTGCAGCATACGAAATCGTATTATTCACTTTATTGTTGTTGATAAATACGCTATTCGTAAATGGAAAAAAAATGTCAATATTTTAGGCTTTTACAGTGTGAAAAAGATCGTACAATGAATTTCAAGAGATCGTTGCAAAGGAAAGACTTCAGTCATCAAGAAGACGTCTTTAGCAAAGATGTAAAGACAAAATAAAAAAAAAAAGAAAAGAGAGAGAACAGAGGACGAAAAAAATGTAAAGAATCTATATAAAAGATTTCTTCTATCCAAGAATCCGCGGGTCTCAAATGGAGGACAGAAAACTTCGTTCTCCCGTGAAAACAAGATTTCACATTCACGACCGTTTTGCAGAAAAACAGAAAAAGTAGGAAAGGAAGAAAGGAAAAAAAAGAAAAGATCCCCTTTGTCCAAGAAATCCATCGAACCGAACCGCTGGTCTCAAATGCGGAAACGTGAAACTGCGTTTCTTGCGACACAGGATTTCGCATTCATAACTCCTTGCAAGAGAGAGAGAGAGAAGAAAAAAAAAAAGATCGAAAGAAAAACGAGAAAAATGGTTTTTTATCCAAGGAATATCCACCGGACAAACTTAATTTCCCGCGAAAGGAGTATTCACGACCGTTTTGCTGACAAACGAGGAAAACGGAGAATAATATCTTTTTTTGGTCGAACAACCGATCCGCTTGCCTTAACTGCAAAACGGATAACTCCATTTCTCGCGCAACGAAGACGTCAAGGGACGAACGTTTCTCCGAGGTGGTTTTTACGTGAGCCGCGTAAAGAACGAGGAGCAGCAGAAGAAGGAGGAGGAAAAGGAGGCCGCCTCCACCGCGAGATTGTTCCAGAGTGGTTGTTCCAATCACCGTTACAGGGTGTTTACGTATGCTTAAAACGCCGGTCGGTACTCGTTAATTTTAAGCGAGCCGGAGAGAGAGAGAGAGAGAGAGAGAGAGAGACGGGAGAGCACCGCGCTGGAAGCTGCCTCGCCTCGACAGGGAATATTCAGACTTCGACGGACTTCAGATGCCTTAATATTGCATTCCCGGTTTCCTCGTTCCGTAGAGCGGAACACTCTGCATACAGCGTGTTCCGTTGAATGTGCATCAACCGAGGCAGGGACGAATTCAGCGCGTTGAACCAAGCGCAAAAAGTTCGCACAAACGTGTAGAAACATTTCAAGCACGTGTTCGAATTCCTTATGAAAAACTTCCACTCAAGTTGAAACAATTACGTCTACAGTGCGCGATCTACTTTCGGATGCATACAGGATTGTAAATTTCGCTTTCACAGAACGAAACAGGAACGAGGAGTGTGCACGCGTGTTTCTACTAAACTTGTCTATAAGCTTCGTTTGTACTAACGACACACATTTCAACGTGCTAACGTTCGTCTGTATTGTGTTTTGTCAACACCCTGTATATAACACAAAAGTCGGTAACGCGACGCGAGACTCTAAGCAACGGGTTAGACTCGGACCCCAAGAGAATCTCGCATGTTTCGCTGCCAGAGTAGATGAAACGGATCATCCTGCCTGAACCAATTTCCAGCGCGTCCCAGCTAGCCCGAATGAGATAGCGCGACGGTTGTTATCAGCGACAAGAGAGACGTGAATCGGCCGGAGAAGAAGAACAGCTCCTGAAAAATCTACGTTGAATACGGAGGGAAAAGCGTGCGAGTAGAATTTAAAGTAGCGTGGAACGCCTCGGATGACTGTTGCCCGATTTCCCATAGATTCGCGTAGCAGTTCACGTGTGCCACTTCTTGAGACGATAAATAGGATAAATAGGAAACATTTGGATTTGAAAACTCTGAGTAAAGATCGGCGGAACTTGTAATTGAACAGAATCCTTGCAGAAAATGCAAATCAAACTTTCAGTCATTATTACATTCTAACATGTGCAATTCATTTGTAAATGAATACTGGAATATTTATTTTGAATATTTTAAGCAATATAAATATAAATCAATAAAGATTAATTCTTAAGTCGAATTTAAATGTGATATTTTACTTTATATTTCAATTTTTTTATATAATATGATATATTATATACATATATCGAAGAAAGATCTATGAAAAAAAGTTCAAAAAAGAAGAAATAAAAAAAATAATTCAGATACAATAAATATAATTATTCTAAATTTAATTATAATTGTTAGAATAAATGTATGATTTCCTATAAATGTTCTTCCGCGAATAATATCTCGATTTCATAAAAATTCAATTAGAATTAAATTTAATAATATATTGTATGTATCAAAATTATTTTCTTTAAATTAATTCATAATTAATTCAATCCTAATTAATAGATTCATTAAATTAAACGACATAATAATAGGTCATGGTCTATTTTTTATCAGAAAGTATGGAAAATTCTTTTTCATTTACTCTAATTTGAGTCTTTTAAATACATATTCTAGTAAAACTGAATAAACATATGCTTGAATAACTCGTATGTGTTGTAACTTGTAGTTCAAAACTAATTTTGAATGATTATATTAAAAGGTAAAATAATTAAATTTATTATAAAATTTCTCAATAAAATTAAAACTAAATGTCCAGAAATTAAATTTGACGATAATCGAATTGATAAAGTTAATGGTCGAATTATATATATCTAATCAATTCAATAATTATTATAAAATGTATTAATAATTTTGGAGAATTATAAGAAACTAAATGTACAAAAAATTTGATTGGATATTTATATGACGAAAATAAAAAAGATCTTAATCATAAAGATAGATAGAATATTAATATAGTTTTTAAAAAAAATTTTGGTCATCTATGTGCAAGTAATCTAGGAACAAGCAGAATTAGTACCTATAATGTTGTGCAAACTTAAACAAATAGTAACTTTTTCTTCCTTCCGAGAAATTTGATGTTTGGCACCAACCAGTGTTCTCTAGAAAAATTCTTTAATTAATGATCAGACTGCGCATATTTATGAGAAATTTAAGGATGCAAAAATGCATAAAAATGGACAGGTCATCCGAACAGATTGAAGAATAATGTATCCATCAAATAGTTCTGACAAGTAAAAATTCGTTAGCTATCTTCAACTTCTCTTTTTAGTTCAGATATATAGATTCTTGTTTTTAATGCAAACACACGATTGTATTAGAATGATTATATTCATTACAAGAATACCTATTTGTACGTACAATACCACTCAAGATATTTATTATTTCGCATATTTTTTTATTACAGTATACAACGACAGATAAGCTCATTTCTTATACAAAATGTACTAAAATATTCTAGACAAGGAAATCACTGTTCATACTAAAAATGTGTGAATAGAAAATCCATGTACTTCAAACACGCTCCCGCTCAGAAATCTTAGGACAAGTACTGCATTTGTATAATAAAAATAGTAGAATAAATATAAATTATAAGTTATATGCAATGAATACAATATTCACGATATAAAATATAAATTATTATTTTACACGACTTATAAAAACTCTGTTAATATATCAATATATTGTATTATTATATTATTACATATTGTACATATATTGCGTTATAGTATTATTGTAATTGTACTATAAAATATACATAGACGATAATTCGCGACAAGTGCTGAATATTAAAAATAAAAGTATTCTAATTCTAAGACTTCTAATTATAAAACGAAAGTGTATACCCAACTGGCCAGTGATATGTAACATATGTAATTGAAAGAATGTTCGTAATACAAATGATAGAGGCCAAACTTGTTAAGTCATTTTTACAACAACAAAGTGGATAAGCGACATTCTAGCACATATAAAAACATCAAAAATATCTGATTCTTATGCGAACGTCCACTCATTCAGTTCCTTCGATAAAAATAAGAATTCCTCCGAATTGGATTGTTAAAATTGTACACACATACAGCCGTAGAGACGTAATATCCCAAAACGAGCAGCGGTTCAGTGGAATTGAATCTCGGTTGAAGAACGAGAGTACCTTGCCCCCTGTGTGTACGAGCGTTTTTTTTTTTTTCGTCGAGATTCGATAACAGGGTTGAATTAAACTTGGCCCAATACGAGGGTAACGCTGTAGCAAAGATCGTGACTTCGATCAGGCCAATCGTTCTCCGCGTAATTAATGCCAGCGGGCTCAGCTTGCCAAGGTATGCGAGAAACCTCCTCCCGTTCTCTCTCCCTTTCTCCGCCTCTCTCCCTCGCGCGCCATCTTTCTCTCCTTCCCTCTGCCGATCGGTTCGAACGGCAGTGGGACTGATGAAATATCTCGTAATTCAGGGAAAGTTTCTCGCCCGCGTAAGTGTAAAGAGAATGAGAACACGGGCTGAACCGGGAACCGGAGGATGATTTATGGAAGGGTGTAAAATAAGAGAAGAGAACCGAGGAAAGTAGCGTGCGGCTGAAATAAATCAACTTATGAATTTTAAACGCGCGTATATCGCCCGTGATAAAAAACGAACACCGTCGTCCGTTCGCTGTCTATTTATCCATCGAATTTCAGGCGACGAGCAGAACTGGATAATTGTAGATTTCTCTTCATTGAAGTTGACATTAAGATAGTTGACAACGAACGCGCGTATACAGAAAACGTTCGATGAAATTAACAATTCATGCCGATGAAACAATATTCTACGAATATCTTATGCAATTAAGAAATGCTCGTTTTTCAAAGGCAACGAGTATTCGCTCGTTTGCTTGTAAACAGAAAAGTATTCGTTGATTCGATTTTAGATGCAATAGATGCACGCGAGGTTGTTGCATCGGCGTTGATCTGTCGCATCGAATACCAATACACGTGCAAAGATATTTTACAGAAAAGAATTAATTGCACTCTTCGTACAATAAGAAGGGATTTAATCAAGACCTGTGATTTTTGAAAAGGTCTCAGTTGCATCGGCGTTAATGCACAATTCCGAATTCGTCCACACATCGGAGTGGATTTTCTTCTCGGGATAAAATTTTTAAAAACGACGGAATCTTATCTCGCCGATTCGTCGAGTCATCAAAATTTCTTTCCACGAACCGCGAAGAAAATTCAAATTACAAAGGATCGCAACGCGACCACAACGACTCGCCGTCGACCCGAGAATATTACGGCGATATTACTCCGATATTACGCCGATGAACCCGGGGTCGTATCGAGCCCGAACGTGAGCGTAATTAAAAATATCTCGGCGACTCGTAAACGAGCCTTTGAAACCGGCGCCCGTGGAATTTCGATCAAACGCCAAGCGTCCTCGTCACCCGAGGTTCGCCTCCCTATGAGTCGCGCGCTATGAAGTTGGAATTCACGACGGATCGAAACAAGAGGCCGCACGCTCGCGCAACCGGTCGCAAACTGTCTGCGTAGATATCGTCTATGATGTTCATCTATCACGAGGAACGACAGTCGTATCGCTGGATATACGCTCCGTGTCCCGGTACACGCGGGTCATTAACATCGCTTACAATTAAGTGACGATCGGCGTATCGCCGCCACGTCGTATCGCGTCGCGCGGTTTCATCGCGGCTGCCATCGAATGTCACTAACGACGTGTCCAATGATTCTCGACGTCCTAACTCTCGACGAGGAACGGCTCGGGATGTCGATGCTTCGTTCCGAAATTGAACAACTTGCTCACTGAGTTTACTAGGTTATTAATTGAATGACACGGACAAGTGACTTTGTTCTACTTCTTCAGATTCATCGATGCACACTGGTCGCAACTAGTTCTCAGTTTAGATAATTAATTCTGCCACAAACTGGTCATTCGACAAACTCGAAAATCTCTTGAATGACAGGTAAAAAGATACAAGATTTTTTTTTAATCTAATTGTAAGTATGCAATAGAGGCCATCGTTCTTCAAAAGAGAGAAAAAAAAAATAAAGAAATGATGTGTATATTGTAGGTATATAGAACAGAATCTTCACTCACAATCAAGAATCAAATTTAAATATTTGTAAGTAGTTCTCTGTGAAGCTAACAATTCCAATTTATACTCTCTCGGTCGACCATTCTTCTATTCTTCTCTTTCGCGTTATTTCATCTCTAATATCTTAGTAATCACTTGCCTCTGGTGCACGTGCACGTTTGTTCTCCTTCAAATGAATTGTCTCGCACATGCGAAACAAATTATTTTAGAAAACCGTCTGCTAAATTGAATTTACGGTAACGTAGCACGTGTTGCTACACGGTGTATCACGCCGTCATAAAGCATATTACTTTATAGTTATATTGTAATTTCAACTGCAGCTCCATTTCGGTGGAGGATCAACCCTCACCCTCAGTAGCGCCAGAAGAACCACGAAATGATAGAACGCGCGACACAAGAAACAAAAAAAAAAAAAGACGAAAGAAAAAATAACGCCAGATTTACAACGACGCGGAGAGAACGCTAGCCGCAAATTGGATTTGCAAATCCCTTTACGAAGTAACCGAGCTGGAGCTCGTCGTTTATTGTCGCGACGCACGGATCAGAAGTTTGCGCCATCCCCCCCCCCTCTTTCGTCCATTTTGGTCTCTCGCATGCTCGCGTAAATACAGCTTTCGCGAGAAAACAGAGAGAAAGGGTACGAGAGAGAGAGAGAGAGAGAGAATGAAAACAAGGGGATGAAAAATGAAAGAGAAACGAAAAGAATGAGAAAGCGGAGGCAAAGGGAAAAGGGGAGAAGGATTGACGAAGATTACCTCGGGACGACGCGAGAGATACCGAGAGACAGGTTAACGCCGTCGTCGCGCGACCAGGAGAGAACTCACCCTCCTCCAGACTGGGGGGGAGGGGGGAGAATTTTTATATCCGATCCCACAGGAGACACAGTCGTCGCGATCCCACGAAATTACAAGGAACCCGGTTTCGCTTGGAACCATACTCCGGGCAAAAGCGAAGTAACCTTTCGTGCCGCTGATGCACGATAAGCCTGGCCTTCGAATTTTTTCTTCGAAAGACTGCGCAAACTACAATGGCGACAATGATCTCGAGAAATTTCCCCGAGGAGCATAGATTAAGAGGATCGCCGGGGAGTCGTTCCTCCTCGATTCATACACCGGCAACTTTTCGAATCTTCGGTCGATGTAGCGAAAAATGAAAGGTCGTGGATTCCTTCCTTTCTCTCTCTCTCTCTCTCTCTTGCTTCTGGATTTTTATGGATGTATAGGTTCGGTACGAACGATAGTCGCGCGCGTTCAAAAAGATGGTCGAGGTAAGGATCCACTAATGACGTATTTAACGATGTTTTTAACGACGTAGCGAATGGCAATTGCCGCGACAAAGGGTTCCCCGTAAGAGGTATCGTCTCGTTCCAACCCCGCAGAAGGGATATCAACTTGAAGGAGCGTCTCGTAAAAGGCGAACTCGTTTATGAAGAGACGATAAAAAACGTCGGGGTAAAAACGATCTACCTTTACTTACGGTGATTAGAAGTTCTACGGGGAACGCGTTTCGTAAGCTGACGACGGTTTTGTTCCCTTGGAGCGTTGAAAACTGTCAACGATAGGAGCACGAAATTATCGAAATAGATCGTAGGAAAAAGTATATGAAAATATAAACCAAGGAGAAGAAAATGTACTTCGCAAACAATCTTGGGCTCTATAAAACTACACTCGTCGTAAATCTGCAAAATTTCGAACAATTTGGATAGAATTATTGAAAGCTACAGAACTGTGCCGTACAATTTCTGCGGAGTAACGAATTTTTTGCAACTACCTGCGCTATTTTTCAAACAATCCAAAGAAACATCAAGTTACATGAAATTTTTTATAAATTGATCGTTTCCATTACTCTGTCATTTCTGGTATTAAATGAGCCTCTCAGAAAGCAGACTCGTCGACATCGTTTCTTGCAAGTTTCTCAATTTCATTACACAGGTATGTGATTAATGATCAATTCCAAAGTAACAAACGACTTACACGAGCGTGTTCATTTATCTGAAAAGACCTGGAGAAAAATACAGTTCGATATGTACGGTCAATCGCAGCAATACATCTGTCAAATTTCAAATGTTCGAAACAGAAGAGAATAAAGTTTTTGAATGTTACAGTGTTAGTTAATCCCACTGGCATCATTTTGACCAATGAGAATCATGAAAATTTAATAAATTTGATTTAATTACAAGTATCTGTCACGGAGAAACACGCAAAAATCAAATCGAACATCTTCGACTTTAGTGATCTGACATAAAACTACTGTGGTTATCTGTAACTCGGCGAGGTTTAGTATCGAATCGTTAAAATGTTTTAAACATTTGAAATTTGCAGACGTACACATCCCGTTGGAAGTCTTGGAACAAATATCACATTCTTCTCAAAATAATAATTTCTCCAAAAAAAGAATCGATCAACTATTATATATCGTGAAATACACGAGCAACAAAAAAACTTCATTATCCACGACAAATACTGAATATTACAAGGAAAATGTATCCAATGACTTTCGAACAGAACGTAGACTTTTGGCGACTGACAAATCACGTGCGTCTCCCCGGGCTGTTCTGCGAAGTTTCCAAGTTTTCCAACAGAGATTCGCCAAAAAAAAAAAAAACGAAAAAAAAATGTGAATCGTTTCGCAACAAAGAAGAACAGAAAGAGATCTGACAACCTTCTGGAAAGGAAAAAGGCAAGAAACAGAGCGGAGAAATCGCCATAATAAAAGAGAGAGAGAGAGAGAGACACACACACATCGTCGCGTGGTTTAACGAGTATTCAAACATTCTTGTGCAAATTTCACCGTGTTTTGTCCCCGACGTTCTTCAACAATTAATAACCCTCATGAATTTCGCGGCGAGCCGTCGAGGGGCGAAAGAAGAAACGAAATAAAGTGGAATGCCGGACTATATACAAGGGTAATAGGGTAACAGGTAGCAACCCGAGTTCTAGGCGAAAGAGCTCAGGGCCGTAGCGTATATCATACGGTAATGGTCCCGCTGTGGCCAGGGTGACAGCCCTTTCGCGCTAAAATATCTACGAGGTAGGGGAGGAGGATCCCGGTTTTGCACGCGGGCCGAGACAGTCTTCACGTGAAAATAATAACCACTGGCGAATGGAACAGCGTCGCTGTTGCAATCTGCTTCTCTTTTGCGAGTCTTCTGTTCGCACATCTGCTATCAACGCGACGTGCTTGTGGCTCAGTTGGAAAGAGACATTGGATGATTGGTGCGGTGATTAAAGGGGTTGCTCGGGGTGACGCGGAACGGGGGAAAATTACTTTATGGCTCTGGAGGGAGCACGGTATTGATGTGCGTATCGTGTTGTAATGTATGTAATGATACGCGTGGGTCGCGTTATGTCATGCGTAAATGACCGATTGTGTCGCAGAGAAACGAGTGTTAACCAATCAACGATAGGTGATTTTATATACATGAAACAGATTTTTTAACTTCTCAGAACTTTTTCTCTCCATGCATGTACATACGTGTATAAACGTATAAATTTCATTCCGATTAATATCGCTAATATACGATCTCGTACGTAGATTGACATGCCTCTATACTTAAATTCTTTTCGCCTTATATTGGTAGCACAGTGAATGGTTCTATGTACAAAAATTAGCCGAGAAGAAAGAAAAGGACTTCTTAAGAACGAAACGAAAAACACTTTAATGCATTTGCGTTATACCATGAAAAATGAAGTTTTTCAGTTCATCGCAATTGCAATTGGAGGTTCGTTGGAGATTAGTCCGACGAAAGGGCCAAATAAGAAGGAATCGAAGTCCGCACGATATATACTTCGCGGTGCGGAGGTTTAATCAAGCCTGGGAAATTTAAGAAAGCCTCTTGGAGAAAATTGGTCCGTGGACCAGGAGTCTGAAGTGTTTACGATCCGGTGATAAAGCGCGAGGAGATTTAATCGGTTTCTTACACGCACCTCTTCTGGAAGGGAGCCCAAGAGTCGGATCAGACGAGACGCGGATCACCGTGGAAATAGGACATGATAGATAGATAGATAAACGATCGATAACTTGGTGGGCTATTGGTCTATCGGTCGGTTGAAGGGTGAAACGGTGAAGTCGTACAAATACACGTAACACGATACCCATTGTTGAACCATTTCGTAAACCACTAACGGTCCATCGAACGATCAAACATGAGCTTGATATTCCTCGAATCTTCGCCTCGATCTACGAGAAAGGTTTCGAACAGAAATCGAGAAGATGCTCCTCCGAGCGTGCACCGCGTACGAAGAAAAAAGGAAGAAAGAACGCGACACGTTCCAAAGCATAAATCAAAGATAAACCCAAGCGACCGTTTTCACCGAGAGAACGACACAATCTAACGGGGCAACCGAGCACGATACAAAAATCGAAGGAAATACCGAGGCCAGGCGGTGATTCGATTCGGGCGTGAAACGCCAGGAATCCAGCGCACTGGGTCATAAACTGTTAGCCAACCGTATGATTTTCCCAGGGCCGGCATACACACACACACACACACACACACACATTGTAGGTATGAGTTTCGAGGCGATAAGTATAAAGTGTAAAAGTGACGATGAGAGTCGGTCGGAAGCCGATTCAGAGGCGAGAGACGCGGAACTATGCTGTTACACACTCGAGCCAGCTTCCACAAAATACGAACCAGTATAATTTGTCCATAGCATATAGAAAAATTTGGCATGTTACGATTTCAAAAGAAATAATCACAACGAAATTCCATTATTACTCTATATTTTATGATACTGAAATACTCACGAAGAATACACGTGTATGTATGTGCTCGAAAAGTGTGTGTGTATGTGTGTGTGTGTACAAATTATTAAGAAGATTGATTATAAAATAACAAATGATAATTTCGTCACAGAGAAATCACAATAAATTTCGTTGCAAACTTTAGAAAAGCCTGAATTGAACACCTGTTTGTATAAATCCGTATCGGTGACGCTTTAAACTTAATTATCGAGATTTATAAATATAATCAATTTCGAGTGACACTGTTGTTGCTTTCATTACAAGTGGTCTGCTCGATCACCAATGACGACAACTTTATAGGCGGACTCCTGTTACAACGGTCGTCGAAATTATACTCAGTGATTCATCAAATTATTATCGCGGTCACTCACAAGCAATTATCGTTTTGATATCACGACGTTTTCTAAAGTGGTCCGTCTGACTGTGCGCCGAGTGTCATTGTTGGTATTGACTTTGTTCACAACGAACGATTACATTTCCTTACAACCACCAGCCAAAGGCGAAAGGCTAATTGTATTTAAACGTCAGAGTTATAATTACGGTATCCTTGCTTCTTGGAAAAATGTACGAAGAAGCGATTCGCCGAGATCAAAGTTATAATTACAACACTCTTATTTCCCAGAAAAATGTACCAAGTTTGAAGAAAAAAAAAAAAAAAAAGGTAAATAGCGCTCCAAACTTCTGCGCCGGAGTGTACGTGCTCCTCTCTATTTCTCTGCCATCCAAACTCTCTGCTTCTCTCCTCTTTCGCTGCTATTTTATCGACGATTCCTGCGGTAACCACGCTACACGCCAAACCCAAGCATTCCGCTTCGCCACGCGTGCATCGTACAAGAGCGAAACGCGAGTTATACGCGAGCAAAGAGTAAAATTTCGCGCCGAGGGGGGGGGGGGAGAACCACCTGAGCACGTAGAAACAAACGAGAATAAAACGACGCGCGTTCGAGTCGCGTGAATTGAGATCGTCGACGAAACGCGGCGCGTGAAATAAATTGCTGGAATAGCGACTACGTCGTAGGCGACGATAAAAAAAAGGCAACGTACGTACATTTCGGATAACAAGGTTTGATCAAGCGTGTCTCGACACAAAGGAACTAATAAATTAACATTTTCCGGCAGCAGCCGATTCCTTTTTCGTTGTCGCTCCCAATATCATCGGCACGCCGATGCCGTTTGTTCCGAAAATTACACGTGTAATTAATAACGTATCTTGCTCCGCATTAATGATAATGCGGAATAATACCTGATTGTCAATATATGTACCTTACATTTTGGTATACGTGTACTAGTTTGTCAAAAGCTGCACGGATTAATACGCGGATATTGTGCTTCATACGCGTGTACAGAGTGTCCCGATTCCAGATAATTTGACATGCGAATTTCTTCTGCAACGATCGGATGAAAATTCATTACCGATTGCTTTTGTTGAAGCAGGTGACTTAGAATATAGGTTGTAAGGATGTAAAATATCTTTTTTCAACACTAGAACTACCAAGGGCATAAAGGTATACAAAATTTAGTCAAAGAACACGAACTTTTGTCCGTGTAGTCTATAAGAATCATTCGAATTTAAAAAACGCAAGATTTATTATAAGTCCGCGAAATTACTTTAAAAAATTATAAATTGATCATTTTTAATACTTTGGTAGTTCTAGTGTTAACCGAACGTCTCTCACACGTCACTGTGTGTCAAGGGGTTGACTTACGCAAAGATTAGCATATCCTCGAAATAAATATGGTAAAACGGTGTTCTTCGTTCTTCGTGACGTTTTGCCAAAGCGAGAAGCGAACGAGAAACGAGCGGAAACCGCGCGGAACGCGCGACAGCAAAGCTGAATGGCGAACATTGTGCAGGCACCGGTTGGAAAACGAGATCTAGGCTACGAAGTTCTTTCGCGTCGTTTCCCCAGCCAAGCTCACTCTCTCGAAGGCGGCGCTTCTCGACGCGAAACTTCCGCGACGAACGAGTATCGCGTCGAACGAACGCAAACAAAAGTCGGTAATTACTCTCTTCGCGAGGGGAGCGGAGGAGTTTTCGGCGTTGGCCAGCACCGAAAGTAAATAACAGGCACCGAGAGGCGAGTTAACTTCGGAGAAGTGCCTTCTGCCTCGATACCTCGCGAAACACCATCGATCCTATCCTTTTCCGACGAAGTCTCTCTCTCTCCGTTTAACTATTAAGTTAGTGTATATGAAATACTATTTTTTTTTTTTTTTTTAACAGAAGTTGGTACGTTCAATCAAAGTCATTCAACATAGTTCCTGGATGACTAGTTAGTTTCATTACTTCAGTGGGATAATTTGTGCTTTCAAAAAACTTGAATTTATATCTACGTGTCAATTAATTCGTATTTGTTTGTCAGATAAATTTATTTATTTGAAGCGTGTTTCAGCGGCACCTGTTTGCAGATTTGTATTCATACGAGAGTTTTAATATTCTTTTTTATCCGAAATTTTTTTGCGATGTACGCGAAATATTGCTGGTCCGAAGTTTGGCTGCACGTTTTTCGTCGTGAAATAGTAAAAAAGATACGCGAGAATTAATATATAGAGACATATTTAACCAATTATAGGTACGAAATTTACCAGAACTTTCAGCCGCAACTATACTTTGATTCAAATTCACTTTGATATAAATAGTTATTGCCATGCTATATTTGTTTTGTATCCTCAATTTATAAAGTTGGCTGACGAACCACTTAACCACAAGACAAAATTTCATGAATCACATTAATTACATTCTGTAGAACTATGTATCCACGTGTCCACATTTCGAAAATTCACTGCTGTACATATTTCACCAATACACTGTCACAAAAATACCTTGCGATTGCAATAATTGATTTCCAGATTCTAAGTAAAAACGAACAGTTGCTAACAATCTTTCTCTCTTGCGGGTTCTTCGTCTTCGTTTAACATTTCACGCAGACCAGCAGCGCCAATGAGAACTTTCCGCGCCGTGCTTGGCCAAGCAAACAACCGATCAAAACTCTCGTCTTTTCCTTCTTTTTTTTTCTTCTTCTTTCCATTCTCATAACAGGAATAGATTCACGTGTAAGATTAAACAAGCGTACGCAACTTTCGCGACGATGACCAATTACACTTGAGGGTCTTGCCAGCGAGATAAAGTTCCAGCGCCGATAAGCACCGGCGATAAGCACGCGTCCGACCGCTCTACACACTAACATCGCAACACGTAACATCACCAACATCGCGAAACGTCAGAAATTCAACGAGGGACGCGAGTTTCGTGCGTTTCCTCTCTCGTTCTCCCTTCACCGAAGGGTGACTCGGCATTGGGCCTGGGCGTT
Organism: Tetragonula carbonaria; assembly: GCA_032399595.1. NCBI lineage: Eukaryota > Metazoa > Arthropoda > Insecta > Hymenoptera > Apidae > Tetragonula > Tetragonula carbonaria. The sequence continues at coordinate 19,726,635 of JAUCRC010000001.1, read as the reverse complement.
GATACACCGATTCGCTTGATTCCTGCAATAATTATATGCACAGACTGGATCCCCCTTGCAGGGGAACGGGCACCAACATCGAGGAATCTCGTTGACCCGTGACGACGTCGTCGCCAATGGGAATAGAAGGGGAAACTGGTCTCGTACAAACGTTCTGACGGGCGTACGTGATTTCATATGCAAACACACGAGAGCGAGGCTCACCGCACAATAGGCTTATGTCATATTCTTCTCCCCCTCTGTCTAACTTTTCTACGGCGAAACTTCTCTCCTATTTCGAGGCGGAATTTCCCGACAACCGTGTCGGACGAGGAAGCGAGGAGCTTTCGCCATCTCTTTTCCACGATTTTCAACTGTTGCTAGAAGCGTGAAATTGGATGATGATGAACAAACATTGACACGCAAGTTTGATGCTTGTACGACAATCGTTCGACGATTTCTTTCTATCGAAGGTGTCGCAATCATTTTTACGTCACTCGACGAACAAATGTAATTTCTTTACGCTGATACACGAGCCGATTAACTCCACTTTTCAACAATTTCGCCAATTAATCCTCAGTTGTTCTTAAAATTACTCTCTTCCATGAATTCGTTTGTTGCACGAAAATGACAAAAAGTAACAGCAAATTCTAATTGTTTTTATATCGCTTAAAATCGATCGAATATAATTTCTTTCACCGATGCACGCGAACCGATTTGTAACTACGCTTTTTAACATTAATCCTTCAATTGATTCTCCTGTTCTTGAACAATGAATTATCGACTTCCATGGGCTCGTTTGTTACTCGAAAATGACAAAAACAACAGCAAACTCGAAAGTAAGTTAAAAAAGAAAATAGCGTTCGCAATTACTCGTTACTCTTTTTTGCTTTCTCATTTGTGGAGGTGACGAAAATGCGTAGGTTCTAAATGACCATATTTCAGTAAACTATCGATACAATTTTAAAAGTTTAATATATCAACACATATGTCGACGCATTTGCAAAGTATGGGACAAATATGAAAACGTGTTTGCTGGAACGTTAATCAAGTAAGATAAATTTCAGCGCGAATACAGGCAGTGATAATAACCCCACACAGTGGGAAATTATATTCTCGCAAGAAGATGAGAAACACACGCTGAAATATTCCATCGGGACTGCTTACAGAAAATCCCGCCTCTATGCAACCCCCTCCCTCCGTGAAGTTCTTCGCGATCAATGATCCTCGAGTTCCGCTCTTTTCTTTCTCCGACCTCGTCACTGATTATGTTTTCTCAATGAACAGCGACCGACCGGTCGTCGGCTGCATCGTCGTTCCAACGGAGTTCTATTTTCGGCGAACGTCGTCATATCCCTCTTTGAGCCACTCGTAAAGTAGTTCGCGTGAACGGCATGACGCTGATTGAATCTGGACCACCACTCGAGGTGGACTTGTTCCACGATTGTGCCTCGAGTGGAAACGGGCATGATCAAAGCATAATTGAGATTCTCGAAAGTCGAACGTCTGTATTTACCGCGTGCATTTACTCTGTCGCGCTTCGAGCATATCGTTGCGATAATGGTGAATTGTCGGCGGTATTCGTTGGCATTGTTCGCTCGTCCAGGGACTTTAAGTTTACGTTCGGTACGTGAAAACGTTCCGTTGCTTTTCGAAACGGAACGTTTCTTTTACTTTTAACGTAAATGGGTCGCGTTAGAATTGCTTCCAATTTTTAAGTCAAAGAGACTCGTTAGCGTCGTGTTCAAGGTCCGTCGAAGAAAACGAAGGCCTACGAAACATTTCAGAAAAGTTGTTTCAACATGTTCGAACGGTACTATCGCGTGAAATTTAATTTTTGTAAAATATCGCGAGACCGTGTTTTTCCATCTCGTAGCATTATCTGGCTAGTTAACGGGTCATTTTCAATAGATAAAATAACATTGTAAAATATTCGTAGAAACAGAAACAGAATTTTTGTTATTAAATAGAAGCTACTAGAATTGACTCGTTGATTATCACGTGAAATTTACGTATTTTATTCCTGGAATGATGTATTTAATTTTTATAAAACATTATACGAGGATAACGCTGCAATGAAATTTACTTCATTTATTTTGCTGCATTATCTCGTTATTTATATTCTTCAAAATTCTTTTGTCGATGATGTTTATATTACTTTTAATCATTTTAAAATATTCAGAAAAATAGAAACCAGTCGACATATTAACCGGTGGAAAAAAGAGATTTTTGTCAACAGCGAAAATAAATATTCAAATACATAGAGAGGAGCGCCTAAAAATTTCTTCACGAACAGTTATACAAATGGAATAGGCCTAACGGTCCTTCCTTTTTATTTTCCCAGTTGTATAATATCTTCTATAATATCTAACCTTCGTAACGTTTACACTATCATACAAAACTTTAGGAGACCCATTAATTTCACATACAATGAATAAATTTCGCACCGACCATTAATCATATTATGATGTAACTATTTAAATTATATTCATATTTAACCCTTTCCATTCATTGAAATATTTAAATTCTCGACCGAGAAATTAATTGCAATTATAGTAGATTACAATTGTTAATATTCATACTAAAGTAATTTCTCAGGTAATTTAAATTTCCATCGAATATTTTACATTTCTCTATTTCTAAAAAAAGAAAAGCAACATCGAAAGAAACGACAACGTTCGCAAATAAATACTAACATCTTTATTACGATACAATCTTATCTGCCGGAGAGACACGATTTCGTTCAAACTTTTGAACAGTCCACGCGGTACGTCGAGCAAATGGACAATGGTAAAAGCAACAAACTGCTTGTTTAACGGTAGACAACGCCTACGACGACGTCTTACGGGTCTGTTCGGAAATAATTCTTCCTCTTTCTCTTTTCTTTCTTTTCTTTTTTCTTTTTCTACCGAGCCCCGTTCGTCATCTTTCGTTCGACGATCCGAAGGCGACGAGACTTTTATCGAGATGGAATAAATCTCGGCGATCGGCGGCCCGAGCTCACGATATGGGCCGAACGCCACTCGAGAGTCGAGAGATATGGAAAGGAACGATGCAGTAAAACTAATAAACGGCTATCGATCGGCGACGTTTATCGAGTCGGCGTGCCGCGAAGAATTTCAACCGTGCCGGATATTTTCCCAATGGCCAGGCCGCGGGATGTCTGCGGCCGGAAATTCGCACGGAGCCATCGGCACCTCGTAAAACTCGTTGTGTGGCCGTCTCGTTAACACACGAGAAATGCCATGTTTTAACGAACGCGAGTTTGTCGAATTCTTTTCGCGTAAGTGGGAAAAAAAAGAAGAACGAAAAAAGCCGAATTTCAACTGTTCAAATACGAAGGATAATTGCGATTACTTATTTTGTAACATCGAGATAGAAAAACCGATCGAGTCCGCTTTTTTATCGAATATTCTCAACTTGATTGTCAATTAATTACTTTCCTAAGTTTGTTTAGCGCGAAAAGATAACATAAATGGAGGTAGTCAACGCGAAAATCGGTAAAAAACGAAGCGAACGTGATGTCGAAGTTATCGGCGGTGACGATCACCTGTGTTCGAATAATTGGATATCTAGTGAAAGATCTAGTTACAGATATCCGCGCATCGGAATCTATGCAGACAATCTAGTTCAAACGGTAAACTAGTCTGGTTAGTACAGTTAGTTACTGAACTTACTAAAATCGTTTAAATAATCTAATTTGGGACTAGGTATGTAAAACACTGGATGCCAAGTTACCGCTACACATCTTCAAATGATGAAGATACATAAACACTCGTCTGATGACCTGCTTCAAATCATTTCTCGTGCGTGTTCAATCGCCTCGCAAGTAGTTTCACTTTCCTCCACGCATATATCAAAAGTACAAAAGTAAACATTTATCCGTACAAAAACTGATGGATAAAATAGTTTTCATTTCATCTTCTGTAATTATTCCTATTTCTCCCCAATTATAATTCCTATCACAATTAAGCTTCGTTGCTTAATTAATAATAATAATAAAATTACTTTAAATTACTTTGAATAAAAAATACTTTTAAAAATACTTTAAATAGCATAATAATAAAATTTCTATTACAACATTTCTCCCCTATTACAATTCCTACTACAATCAGGCTTCGTTACTTTAAATGAAATAATGATAAAATTACTTTAAATTACTTTGAATAAAAAATACCTTTAAAAATACTTTAAATAAAATGATAATAAAATTTCTATTACAACAGCTACATTAATTCCAACTTCCAGGGAAACTCTATTATATTACACAAGTAGTACAATAATCGCTAAGGAAACGACATTTACATCATTGAATTATATCGTTGAATGTTATATCATTGAACGTGCAGAAGATTTTCGCTCAGGCACCCCTAAACTCGCTACTAAAGAATATAGGCAACGACATCCCATCTGTGTATCTACGATCTTCGTGTCTTCTCGCTCGCGTCGCATCGCGGAGGACAAGAATCTTCGAGCATCACGGCCGTAAATTATAATCGCGAAAATATGGCTTTTCGGGACATTAAGCGGGCATCTCTCGGTTTGAATAAAGTGGCGAGGTCGTAGTAGCACGCCGGTCGAAAACCCGCCACCGTCACCACGAGGCGAACACGAAGGAGAAGAGGGGTTAATGCAGCGCGAAGAGGTGGTACGGAACGAAGCAACCAACCGCGGAGCCAGCCTATAATTTCTGATCAGCATAAATCTCCCTTCGCGTGGCATCCCTTCGCGTGGCCGCTTCCTTCCGCCCTGCTCACGGCCATAGTTAAACCATCACTACGGATGGGATATGTACTCTACGAATCCGAGTCTGAGTTGAGTCTGAGTTTCGAGATAAAAACGAATTTTAACAACGAGTACGCTTGAAATGCATTCACATTATAGCTGCAAATTCGACGTACGAGATGTGTAATCAGAGAAACAAATCGATTATCATTTGAAGAATAATATTACAAAATCACATGACCACGCGTAGTCGTTTGACTTTGGAAGCTACAGACTGTCGGAATGCTTACACTCTTTGTACAAGCGATCAGGATAATTCTTCAGCTTCAATTTCAGTTTTAGAATTTGAAGAAAGAAAGAATTCTGCAGGTGAATAGCAAGACAAGTGAAATAATTGCGATGTTCTTTCTTGGCGAAAATTCGGCTGACAAATAGGAAAAGCGTTATTATCTATACTGGCAAAACATTCGTTTGTTCTCCATCTTCGTAACGCGTACGACAAGTACGCATACTTGACAAAACGATTGTAAATTACGAAAGTTTCGACATTCGCGAGCTGTCCAACAGGTTCTTCACACTACAAACATAATCCGCCATTGCCAAAATATTTCTTAGCAAACGTCTCGTTGCTTCTACATCTCGCACAAGTTCGATACAATTTTCCCACACTTAACACAAGCCAGTCTGAAAGCTTCGTTTCATGATTTTCGAGTACCGTAAAAAACGAAATCGAAAAACGAAAATGTTTCAATGATGCGTAACATATTATCGCTTGATGCAAGAAGCTGCTATCGAGTTGCATGCAACAGAGACACGGTTCGAAGCTACTTGCGAGACACTCGAGTCCATCTCTAACCCGTTTCGCATCGGCCAACACCTCTTTCGTGCGCGCGTGGCGAATATCATCCCCCGTGGGGACCCGAGGAGAACCCTCGCGTTCACGGGATACCAACCGGCACGGGATGCCACTTTGAGGCGGCGTCCAACGCCAATGGGAACCGACAGAGGATCAAAAGTGCCTTCGAGATAACACGAATTGCAAATTAGACGCCTAATATCGCGTCGAAAGGGTCGATTGAAGCCACGGTGCATAATATCCGGCTTGAACGCGTAATGAACGGAGGACGGGGAAGAAGGGGCGGGGGGGGGAAGGACTAACCCATCGCGAAATTCTGCGTGTATGTCGAACAGGCAACAAGATTAGAGGGTCACGACGCGATTTCTGCCGGAATTTCTGCGAGATCCGTCTGGCGATCTAGACCAGGGGAAGAAAAATTTGGCAGGTTGCCTGGTTCTTGGCGTGGATGCACGTGCAGCGTCGTGCGTGGAATTCTTGTTCCTGAAAATTCGTGCGTGATTCGTCTGTTCCTCGTGAACCGGGATAATGAGAATATCGTCTGACCGTGGAGTGTGCGATCTTTTACCGCGAGAGAAATATATACAGTCTCCAGCTGTGGTGCATTTCGAGAAATTCTGAGATCATTTCAATAGACGATTTCAAAGGGCTTGCAATAGGCAAGAGGAAAAGGCAGTTGAGTTAATTTCTCAAACTAGTGGAGCAGTACTCGCTTCAATAATTAAAAACACGATTCGACTTTGAATTGATTCGTCTTTGTTTATTCAAATATATCTTCAATTATATGTATTATACAAGTATTCTATCGGCTGGCTCGATTCTTTTCGCTGTGAAAAAGATAACTCGAATCGAGGTTAGAGTCAAGAGGCACAGCACAATGTGTTTGTAAATGTGTGAAATATTCGCAGATAGAGCAACGGATAGTGGTTTATCGCATGAAACATCACGTGTAATCGCAGGGAAAAAAGAAGGTGCTAAATGGGAGCTAATAAACGACAATTTGGACTTGTCGAATTAATGGCTACGCGAAATCGGACTGGAGCGTGGGCAATATCAGAACACGGTAATAACGATAATCCTGTCGGGAGAAAAAAAACTATCGGCTGCCGCAGTTAGAAACACGTACCGAGAGATAAGTAGATAAAACCGGTTCGCGTCTCTGTGTGCAACGAGAACCGGGTGACCAGGCTCGAATGCAATCGTAAAGATTTAGTAAATACGAACGCTCGACGAGACGAGACAAATCGATACGAAAGACGATGGGAAATAACAATCGGTGAAAATGATAAAACGAATAAAATCCAGTAAAAACGTAAGCGATTGAATCAATGATACAATTACAGACAGTGAAAAGAACGGAATAAAGCCAAGACAAAAAGAATCCACTTTCTTCGTCAATTGAAGAGTTATTCTTAAAAAAAGAAAAAATATTGTAAGTGTCGAAATTAGAAGTTTTTTTATTGAAGTGTTCCACGTGTCAACTATATGTAAGTGATTACCGATGATATTAAAAGATGACGTTGTTGATAAGTTTAATTGTGAGTGGCAATGAAAAAATACTTGTAGAAAATGCTCGGATCAATTTTAGATAGAATCATGCATTTCTTTATAGATATTTTATCGAAGATACAATAACATTTACTCATAAACTGTTACAATTAAGTTGTCGCAATAAATTATCCAATATTTAGTGACTAAAGCTATTCATATAATATATGAACAATATTTATCAGTGACGAAATCACGCATGGGTGAAACCTAAGAATTTCATCGAGAATTTGATCAATTCATATTCAACAAACTAACGTTCAAGTTGTATCTACGATCAAATAACGCAACGCAGCATCTGCTTAGTTCTTTATTCTTTCGGGTATAAAATTTACAGATTTTTCTCGAAACTTTCGAAACGATAGTGCGTTCGTTGGCTGTAGAACTCGTCCGTAATGGACAAGCCTCGTCCAACAGAAGAGGCAAGCACGTTTCAGAATTCGTGCCGGATCTCTGTCGACAGACAGACGTTCTTCCTTGGAACTCTTTTCCGACCGATAACGGACGCGTCGCGATGGATGCTCGTTTCGCAACGGCACGATGCAAATAAACGCTCGCGCTGCGAGTATGTACGTACGTGTAGACGACGACCGGCGCGGACAGAAGAGAGTTGGCCCGCGAAGGACTTTGACGAGAAGGTTCGATGATTTAACGACACACACGATGGGGGGAGAGCGCGCACCGGCCGGGGAGAGGAATCTAATTTATTTCCTCCTTTGTAGAACAGCCTGGGGAAAGGAGAGAGAGAGAGAGAGAGGGAGGAGTCGCGGTTTTCAAAGCGAAAAAGCTTTCCAATCTCTCGAGGCAAAGGAGTCGCCGGGCAAACAAGGGATTTGCCACGATGGACGCCGATGTGGAAACACGCGGATGGAATCGGCCGAGGGGGAGAGGAGAGGGACACACAGATGACCGTAACACGTCGCTATACTTGTTTTCGACCGGCAACCCTTGGCCGTCTGGGAATCTCTTTGACCGGATCGCCGTATTTCGTTCGATGCGCTCCGTTTGATACGCGCCGCGCCGCGTTGAGACCAAGCCGCGTTCGCCGGAATCGCGGCGGCACATCCCGCCCCAGGCGCTGCGTCCTCTGCGACCGGCACCCCTACGACTAAATAATGGCGCCCACATCCGCCGCGCGATCCGTCACACCCCTCCGAATCGAGATTCCAACGCTCTTTCGACCGGAAAGAAAGAAACGTCTCGTCTCGACCTTTGCTCTCTTCGACTTTCACGCTCCTGGTCGTTCCTCCCTCTTCTAAATTGAGATCTACATCGAAGAAACTACACTGCGAATTTCGAATATTGCTTCTGCCTCGTAATCGTGCGTCACAGAAAAATTGGCGAGTCCAGCCCTTTTTTCCAAATTTTTAAAACCTCAATGTTTACTTTATTTCAGCGAAAGATCGTATCGAAACCATTCTGTGCTTAATTAATGTACTGCAAGTAGAATTCATTCGTCTGTCATCGTGTATCATACTCTCAACTAGTTTAGTAAATGATGTATTTTATTTAGTCAATTTAATTATTTATTAATCTTCTGTAGTATAAATCTACTCGAGTTTAGTCTACGGAAATGTGAATGTGATACAATATTTACACGTATTCTTAGTTTCCAGATTCTACGTTCCATTTTCGTGGTATTAATATTTCTATAATTACAAGAAATTAATCCTACAATTGAAAATTTCAAGGATTTTCATCGTTACTAACATATTAGTAACAGATAATTACTAATATAATGTAATATAAATCAGTAGTATATAATTATAATAACATTAGTAATTACGACATTTAATAAAATATATATTTATCTATTTATTTATTTTTTTCACCATCACGGATTCTACGATTCTGCGAAATCCGAAGAAACAAAGTACATCACGATGTCTTCATTTCTTGATCCTAGACGAGTTTAACAGAACAAAAAACCACCGGGAAATTAAATCCTTCGAACTCAATCTATCTTCGTCGTTTACCAACTCGAAGAAAAAGAATCTCTCGTTTTCATTTCCTTTTTTCGTCGAACGAGACGTGCCTGATTTCTACGACGCCGCCGAACGAACGCTAATTATTCGATGAATTACGCCATTAACCGGGAAGTTCGACTCGCCAGATCGGTATAAGTAGAAGAGGAAGACGAGGAGGATGAGAGGGAGGGGGAGGGCCACGGCCCCCGAATAGTTCGCAGACTCGTTATGTACGTTTCACATCGAGTGTCAAATCGAATTTCTGCGGTGGCATACGAATTCAAATTACTTGGGGCGAACTTGCCGAACCGGCACCCCCAATTTACCTGATTTTTCTCGCCGCGAGAGGCTCACCCCCTTTCCACCTCCTCCCTCCACGATAATTACGCGAAAGTACGAGCCAGCGTGTGGGAAGTTTGCGAAGCCCTGGCATCTAGCCCTCCTGCCCCCTCGCCCCATTCTCAACCGCTGGTTTCCCGTCGACGCACGAATTTGATAATGCCGATCAACTCGTACGCGGACGCGTTCAGCTGCAGCCGTGAGAAGTCAATCGATAATCGTTTCCAACAGACAGCGTGTCATCCAGCGACAACATAATGAACAACATAACGGGGTTCAGACGTGCGATGACTATGGGATAACGACGGGGATTCGCGTGGCTCTGACTACTATTCGAACGTCGTCGATTATTGTAGACCGGGGATTTTTACAAAAATCTGTAACGCTCGCGTAACAGATGTTGGCAGAAGGAGATTTCGTTTAGAATTATATAATTTCTAGGGCGAAATTCTGCCCCGACTCAATGTATTTATTCAGAACGAAGTGGTGATGGATGAACGAAAAATCGTAATTAGCAAGGAAAATCAATGTGTAAACCATCTGTTTCTGAAGAGTGAATAAATGAAATTTTACCTCAACGTGCCTTCAAAGTGCTATGCTTGCATCTTTTGAGTTGTCTACGAGCAAGACGGGTTTCATCCTACGTATTGTGCATTGACATCTTCGAATTTCTGACGTAGTTCATTTTTCATTGAGACAAGGAATTCCCTAAGATGTACAACTTCTTCCATATGGACTTAAGGTAATAAAATGTAAATTACCGTATTGTAACATAAAGAACGTTAGCAAGACCTGTCTGATTAGAGCGTCATTCGAAATTTCAAAATTTTTATACACGTAAGACCACGAACTTCTTTATATATTTCTCAATATCAATATTCTAACGATAATTTCCCTACGATGAACGACATATTAGGCCTCCTGTTATTTTGTACTATCTCGAGATAGTAAAATGAAATTATCTCGAACTCCTAAGCTGAATACACGAAGCACACGCATATTTTTCATTTCTCTATCTAGTGTTAGAAAGCTGTCTCCGTAACAAGGAAGATCGGCAGTCTCGATAATTAGTCCAGCTGAAAATCGGTGTTTTCCTAGTAGCGGAGCGTGTAGTTAACCGACTGTCGGGGTATTAGAGGTGCGTTATCACCGGGCCGAGTAGCTGAATTAATGAAATCCGATGAAAAGGCAAGATTAATGCGCATAAATATCTCAGTCTGACGGTATAAACGCAAGCTGTTGGTACAAGCCGAGCGCACGCAGAAGGGTGATGCAAGAGGGGGTTTCGAGTAGTGTACTTTACGCGGGTAATTATGTAAGAAATATGCACATAGATAGCGCAGTCATTAGATTTCCACGGCGCAAGGCCAGGCCATTTTCCCCGGTTTCCAGTCGCGCGTTTCGCTTGCCAGGTCGAAAAGAGAAGAGAAATTCCGCGCAATTAAGCAAAAGCGAGACAGTCAACGACCAACAGTATTTTAAGGGGTTATTTTCATTCGGAATGCCGTCGATTTCACACGGTCTGGCGATTGTCGAGCAAAGTTCGATTAGAATTTCCTATATACAATGTAATTAAATCGACTTTAAACTTCACGAATTTTCCTCAAATATACGTATAATACATTTTTCAATGCTCATTTCTTTTTTTATTGTCTATTTGTTGAAAAAAATTTGTAGTCTGTCTTACCTACCACGACCGGTCATTTGATCGGTAAAACGATTTATGTCTTTTTGCAATAGTATTCTCTCAAGAACTCAATTCCAAAACTATAAAGTCGTTACGAACGAAAGGCAATGCAGTTGTGGCATGATATTAGGCAAAAAGTGCCTTCCAGGGACTGATTTACTGATTAGGCACTTCCAAGTGTTTACAGTTCTCGCTCGCCTATCGGCCTCGCGGTGCTCATTTGCCTGATTGGTATCCGAAGCGGTCCAAAACCTCGGATTTTCTTAAGGCCCCCATAGACGTTGAAACATGCTGCGATGCATGCATGAACTCCTAGGTTTCATGAAACATCAGATGATGTTTCAGAATCAGCTTGCCTCCTACTCTACCGATTCTTCAGTTCTTCGTGTGACGCCAAAGTTGAAACAAGTGTTTTAAAATGTCGGATCGTCTTGCAGCTCCAATATTAGTGATGGTAATGTTAGGTTCATTATCACGGACTTTCTTTGTCCAACTAATGCTAGAAGTCTATTTCTGCATCAGTGATTCCTTGCTTCTCAGTGGTGCTTGCATCAGTGATGCATGCATCGCAGCGTGTTTCAACGTCTATGGGGGCCTTTACACCGTCTTATTTACTGTAAAATAAATAAAAGATGCGGTGAAAACGAGTAAAATGTACATTATATACTTCTGAATAAAAGAAACTATATTTTTATACTGTCAAATTGGCTTCTATCTTCATTCTATATTAAAAAATATAAGTTGTACTAAAGACCGGTCATTTAACCGGTCGCGGTAGGAATAGGTATACGTGGAGTGTCGGTAGGAATAGTGTAAAGTTTCGTCAATGAGAAATTGGTTTCTACAAACGATCGTTGGACGATCATTCTCCGTGAATAGATCCACCATGGTCTCGGAGATTGAAATTCTCTTTTTACAACTCCTGTATGACGATCTCTTTCTTCGTCATTTCACTGAACTTTGATCGTTGGGATTAAACGGCAAAAATTCAAGAAATTCTAACGTTTCGTAAGCGAGCCGAGGAAATTTCTCTCGGTCGCTCAAGACCATGGTGGAATACCTAGTTTTGAAAAAAACTTTTCCCATGTTTGAATTTTTGCAGAATCTTCGAGAATGTACTTGCTTTCCTATCCGCTGCACGATGTAAAAGCATCTTTAAAAAGGACGAGTTCAAAGCGCAGTTTAAAATATCGACAATTTTTCAATTACTATGTAATTCCTTGCTGTATAAAAATACAGTAAAAATTCGATTCAAATATGTCGGGTTCGCAAAAAAAAAAAAAGGAAAAAAAAACTGACGTAGGCACTTGAATAATATTACGTTCCATGATATGCAATGCCATGAACTAGACTTTGCGTTAAAATGAAGAAATCAGAAAAATATCAAGTAACATGTACAAACCGTGACGGCCAATTCTACGAATCCTGTGAAATAACGATACTCGACAACATTTCGCTCGACCAAAAATCGGCCAAAGACCGGCAACTTGGAGCGAGCAATATCCCCTTGAAGGGAGAAGAGTAAAAGTAAACTGCGTTGATGGCCGGTCGGTCACCTCGCTACCGATACCAGTCAACGATAATGCACGCTCGGGATAACAAAATTCACCGGTGATATTAATCGACTAATGGGCCGTTCGCGTGATACTTGAATTCCCGCAGTCTTCGGAGATAGGATTATCGGCCAGTGCAAAGTGCAATTAACCGGTCGAGAAAGATTATGACGTTAACTTTGATCGGTCTAGTTCGTAATTCTCTCTGCGGTAACGTTTCAGCCGGTCTTTCTTCTCCCTCGTCGAGCGACACACGAGAATAACTCCTGGTACCTGATAGGAAACTAGTCGCGGAGATATCTAAAATATTCCGAAGCGCCGGGTAGATAACGCGGAAACTACGTTGTGCTCGTGTACACCGAAACGAAAACAGAACGCTACCGCAATTTCGAAGCTTTGGAGAACGTTGCCCGTCTCGGCGATGGATTTTCAAACGAGCGTGTATGCGCGTTCGATGGCAGAGACATCCGAATGTTTAAAACCACGGGAATTAAAGTATTCATCGCGTTCAGAAGTATATATGGTTAGTTGGGAAAGTGTTTAAACGCTTGATATTGTAGAGTAAGACTCACAAAATTACAATGTTTGAAATAAATCTAGACTATATTAAGCTACAAGAAACAAATCAAGTTCGAAATAAATATAAAAATATATTAAGCTACAAGATTTTAAATAGAAATATACGTTTACGTATTTTTAATATTTCTTCCACGTTACATACAAACTTTTTACTAAATAAACATTTTACAACTTTTATATACGTATATTTTTAAACAAGTTTTGAACGTTACAAATAATATAATCGTGACAGTCGTGTTTCACATCACAGTGTTAATGAAATTTTCAACATGTTTTGCATAACCTACTTCTATGACAAATGTTCGAATACATTCGTTTCGTTATACGTCTTATATATCCTGTATATTATATCCCTTAATGCTCGACATCGCGTTTACGAAAGCTTTTATATTTTAATAACGAAGAGAATAAAGATGTTAAAGTATGCGTCACTATTGTCATCGTTCCATCTACTTTAATTTCATAAATTTCCAACTTGATTTGTCTTCCTGTATATATATCAAAAAAAAAAAAAAGAACCAACTTAAACTAACCATATCTTACTTAACATCGTTGAACAATTTCTCGAGCTCTTCTCGATTCGACAACTATTACTCTCAAAGCATATCAACTTTAATTTAACGTTAGGTGTGCGAATAACGGTCTGGAAGCACATGGAAGTCATGGAAATTCCTGTTGCGACGCATTTATTTACCATTCGCCAGTTGCGAAAACATGGCGGCCCGACGAGACAGGCGATAATTAACTTACGATTTCCGGACGGTTTTAGTTGCGCAAGTCAAACATCAGGGCCAAGCATCCCCGAAATCGGGAGCCCCGTGTTCGCATCGGCAAACAATTAGGCAAACGTCCCTGACGAGTCGTCGATTCCGTGTCAACAACAAGTTCGTGGCGCGCATAGTATCGGCAGTTTGCGGCCTTGGGATCACATTGAAAAGAACAGAGAAAGAGAGGATCGCCAAGCCGGGAAAAAAACTATGATATATTAACACGTTTCGATTGTTATGCGATCATTAATACTACATTATGGGAAAATCCCGACAGAAGTGTACGAAAGTAGTGAAGAAAAATGATCGGTGAAAAATGATCGACGCTTTAAATTTTTACAACTTTGTGAAAGAGAGAGAAAAAAAAAGAAAATTACACAACGATCCAGTTAACCTCATATTAAAACACGAAGCTTTTACTTTGGCTCTAGGTTTGCTTCTTTCAAAGATGATTTTCACATCGTGCGAAAAATTTAAATGTTTCTCTATAAATAATTACATGTACAAACAATTGACAAATCACTATTATATATCACAGTCCTAATTTAAAAAAAAATAACTTTCATCCCTGAAACCTTTTTCTCCTTCTTTCCATCTAGAGATAAAGTCAAGAAGGACAGAAGAATTTTCCAGAAGAAGTGAATTTCACTCGAGAGGGGAAAAAAAATTGCGCAATACGTGCGCACATATGCTCACGTATGAAGTTTCGTAATATTCGCGAGTTAGAAGGAATCTTTCCCCGTTTCGATCGATCCTCCGTCGCATTCGTCGTTAAGAGCTCTTCCGAACGCTTTCGAGCTCTTTCTTTTGCAAAATGATACTTCGACAGAGATTTCCAAGTCCTCGAGCCACGCCTCAATAACAAATTGATTCGAAATCTAGGCCAGAATGCCGGTACCCAAGTTCTCAACGGAAGTTGGACATTTATAATTAATAGCCCGGGCTGCGCCGCGCCTTCGTTTCCCGTCGCTAATTAACCAGAGAGAAGACGATTATATCCGTAGCCCGGTTTAGCACATCCGACCACGGGCTACTGGAACTATCGATCAGGCTTATTAAATCCTGGAATTCTGTTTTACCCAGTTTCTCCGACCGTTTCTTGCGAAACAGCCAATCGCAGATTGGAATACTATCGCTACTATCGCTACTTTCGTGTCGATCGAATGTGAAAATTTCGAATATGAAATCCTGCGATATTCTTATCAACGATTCACCTTAAAATCTGTTTGCAACGCTATGCGCCAGCGTTGAAAATTACTATCGTCATCGTGAAATTTGTCATTGTACTCGTCAGAGTATGGCCGTTTCAGTAATACGTCACTGTATATTTTCTGTAGTATACTCGATTGGATTGATTTTATTGTTACTTTCGAGTTTTATTATTCATGCCATTAACTGATTGTATTGTGAAATATTAATAAAGTGTACTCTGATTAATTTAGCATCTAAAAATGGTTTGTTTGTAATCGCAGACAATCTAGCTTGTTCGCATATAATTCAATGATTTTCAATAAGAATCGTAAATTCCGTACTCTTCTATATTTTCTTCGTTTTCGTAACAAATGATGATAAGTATAAAGTTAATATTCTTTTTCTTTCAGACACAAATAAATGATGAACGTTGCGGCGCAAGAAATTTGAACTTTCTCCGTTTCCATTTATAATAAAGCATAAAGCGGATTCTCGTGTTCGACATCGTTGTATAATTGCTATAATTGGATAACTACGGAATTGTAAAATTTTCCTTTCACTTGAGATTTAAAGTTGTAATTCAATTAAATTGTCGTGCCAGAAATGCAAAGAACTCTTGAACAATTCTCAGCTTGCGCCCAATTTAACATGCGCGCAACGTAATTACATCATTCGCTCAACCGATAACGAAAGAGAAAAGTGATTTCTAATTTTCGATTTTCATTGTATTACCAGCATCTACACGAATTATCGCAGCGAAGGAAAATCCCTAATCTTCCATTTCTTTTTTTTTTTCTTCGCATTCATTCACACAATTAGCCTACCGACCCTCGCACAGCGAATATAAATATAAAATTCAATGACACTTAAAGCCTGAAGGAAAATTTCTCAACGAACGCGGTACTATGCGTGTAAAAGCCCAAACACACGCTCGATGCAACAACGTCAAATTAATCGCAATTACTCACGTGTAACAGGGCGCAACTTCGCCGAAAGCAGAAGCTGGAATTTTGACTCACCTGAAACAAACAGAGAGAAACAAAATGATTATCGCAAAATGCTGCTGTTAACTCACCTTAATTACAGTCTATCGCGGCAATGCAATATCCTCGACGCGCACGCGGAAGAGAGATAGAGAGAGAGAGAGAGAGAGAGGGAGAAAGCCTTTTGTACGACGACGAAACTCTCGATTTCAGCTGTCGCTTGCTCGAGCGAGCGCTTAAACTTCCGGAAATACGGGCAACGTATCCGTTAATACGTTCGTACAGTAGCGCGCGAAGCGTCTTAGAATCTCGTGGCCCGTGTGCCGTAATTGGCGACGTCGTTTCTCGTCGTAAGATAATTCGGGAAGTTCGTTCGACGACGAGACGGTCGCGACGGGTTGACTCCCATTTTTTTTTTCTTGGTGTCAAATTGATACAATAGTAAAAAAAAAAGAGAATAAATTCTTTCGTTACTAGATTGATCCTCTTATACAATCAAGTATCTTCAAAAGTTTTGCCTCGATATTTCGAGGAATTCGTAGGAATTGTTAATTATAGAATTCAAAGATGTCTGAGAACTTTTAGGAGCTGTTGCAATCGTTTGTAAATTTTTTGTGAAATTAATTTACGAATTAAAAGACCGCATCGCACCAAACGTTAAATTTATACTTCCAAAAGCACCTGGCCATCTGGATTATAATTTTTAATAAAACGATAGATTTTTATTTGCAACTTTAGGTTCAAAGAGTAAAAAGAAAGAAAATACTGCAATTTATCGGATAAATATATCAAAAGGTATACGTTCAATCCTTTGGCTAATTAACCTCAATTACCTCGGATCAAGTGAAACTGTGCAAACAGAGAAATCCCGAAATTCTTCTTTTTTTTCCCAATTAAATTAGATTACAGTGAGTAATTCTTTTAAATATCACATTACAAACGGGCATAAGAGAAATGGACATGTTTTGAAACGACGCAACGTACCAGGGGAGGGCGGGAAAATTAGACAAGAATCGGATTAAAGACGAATGAACTTTTAACGCTTAATGCTCGTTCTTAGCATTTTTAGCAGTTTTAAGTAACCGAACGGGTCAAGCGCGACAGGGACAACTGATGCGTGAGTCAGATGAACAACGAGGGGGTGAAAGTGGCGAGAGGGTTGGGCCCGGAGCAGCAGGGCGGATGAAATTTGCATCTACACGACGCAGCCTGCATAATGGAATTAAAACGAGGTGGTGGTGCAATTAGCTTCCTAACTAATTCTACCGGCAACTTCGTCGCATGTCGCGCAAAAGACGAGGAAGAAAAATAGAAACAGACTTACTTCGCCAGGGACACAGTTTACATGTCCGGCTTTTCTGAAGCTGCGAGGCTTGGGAATCTGCAGCATTTCGTGCGATATCGTGCGATATCATCTCGATATAACGTCCAGAGAGTTTACCTTCGTCCGAATAGAGACGAATAGAGGGATAAAAATGGTTTGCCCGCGACGGACTTCACTTCCTCTTTTTTTCCCTTTTTTCGTTTCGTCTATTCCCCGACGGTTCGTGAATATGTATAAAACTGTAAAACTTTGCAATTCGGTTTCGTTCGCAGTAGAGTTTAGATGGCGTTGTAGTGAATACAATTAGAAAGCGGTGTTATTGCAAAGAACTAGTTTCTGTTCATTTCCTCCCGATGGTTGGCGAATGAGGTACGTTTGAAACTCTGTTCGAAAGTCTATGATTTGATTGTGTAGTGTACTCCGTTAAGATTTAGACAGTACCATGCTAGTGAAAACAATTTAGAGAATAGGTTGATAAATTGGACAATACGCGAGCAAATTTAAAAAAATTCTAATTTTGTAGTTTCAAATGGAATCAGCAGGCTATCGAAAGCAATTAGGAAACAGCCTATTGAGAAACAAATTTTATTCCACCGACCAAGCGAACAGGCAAGAAGTTCTGCAAGTTGAATAAGATACTCATGTCATTCGTACAATATTAGTACAATATTTTAAGACAATTAGGATTAAAGTAAAGTAAATCAGGAACCAGGAACAATCATAAGGATACGTAATTGTTTATTGCACGAATGAAAACAACTATATAACCCAACGCAAAAATAGCTTTCTCCAAGTTTTTATCAAACTTAATTCTCACAAAGATATTCGAACGCACTGCCGGAAGAATCTGAAATCTAAAAGGGAAAAGCCACGATCTCCTTACGCTGTTTTCTTACGCACGCGACGACAAGTGAAACGCAAACTGAACGCAACTGAATAACAGCGTAAATCCGGTGTATTACTTTTAATTTGAAAATGATGCCGTACGACTGAATCTCCTCCCGCGTTTCGCCTCGTTAATATCACCATAGTGTCGTTCGTTGCCAAAAGATACGCAAACGGTCTCGAACACTTTGACGCGCGTGCGACACTAAGCTCACGTCGACGATAGAGAATTTCATTGGCTCGCTTTAATGAACAAAGTTTACGAACGAGTTTACGAAAGAGTAACCGCGCGAAGGGGATGGTTTTTCGCATTGACATTCCCTTCGAAAGCTGCGAGGGCAGCGCCGGGATACAGCGGCTCAAAGGTGTTTTCCTTGGAAATACAGTGACCAACTATAATAAATTAATAACTACAAATACCGCGTAAATCGTTTTTCCATTAACGGTAAGATTAAAGTATGCAAAAAAAAATACACGTTGCAGAAACATTTTACACGATTAACGTAAAGCTATACGATTATTTGTTTGCACATCTGTTTCTTTCAACGTGTTGCTTGATATAATATTTTATCAATTAATCTTCTATCCTATCCGGTATTTTTATCTTTTTTTGTATTTACATATCGATTACTAAATTTCTCTATTTATCTGTTACTTTATATTTATTATATTACTGCAGTTACTATATTCTTCCATCTCGTTTATCTCATCATCTGTCACTGCAATTATCATATTTATCCATTACTACCTTCATCGTGTTTATTCCTGAGACCATACTGCTCTTGATCTTGCTTTTGTTATTTAAGAACATTTCCTCTTTTTCCAAATAACGTTTCCCGTTTCTATCTTGACGCTTGCTCTTCTTACTTCTCTTCTGAATAAATAAATACACTTCTTCTCAAAAGGAAGAAGATATAGTAATACTTCCCGACTACTATTTGTATACTACGCGAGAGAATCTACGGGGGGGGGCACATAATGGCCCCACGGTTCCCCTTCATCTACGTCGCGGAATTAACCTCGCGTCGGATAATGAACTAGTTAGGTTGGCAAACGACAAGGGGAGCGACGAATGAATCGGCGTGGGCGGCGCGCGCGGTTTCAAGACGGTTACGAGACGGAAGTAACGTTAAAGGAGAAAGAACGACCGCTGGGAAACTCGTGGACAAGTTGCGGCTCTCTGCCGCGATCGTGGCAAGTTTCGCCGATAATTTATGGAAACGTGACTCTAATCCCTCCGACTGGTATTTCGATACGTTTCGAATTCATTTCCACCGACGTGGTGGCCTTCTTCCTCGCGGTGTTCGATCGCACCACTTTGAAAATGGTAATTCAACTTATCAACTGCGTGATTTTTTTTTTTTGAGATTTTTATTTATCGCGAGTGGATCCAAAATAGAATTCAACTCTATTCTCCTCGATTTTCAAACACGCTTATGTGTCTCTTTTTTTGTGAGATACACAACAGGTTGTAAAATTTTATTTAACGTTGAATTTAAGAAGGTCGTATAAAAAGAGAACAGAAGAAACGGCGAAGTTTCATTAGAATCGAAAATCTAATTTTTATAACAAGCAATATTTAAATATCTTCAGCTTGTTTATAACGCTACGAACAATGTACTGTAACGTCGTAGATGGAACGCAAAATTTTATGCAACTTCATACTTTCGAAAGTATAAATAAAGAAATAGAAGCTCGGCAGGAAATTGCTTGTTTCATTGTTCTATTTAAATTCGATCAAATAAGCGACAATCAACGATTAACCAAAATGGTCAAAATCACCGTATTGGATATTTTCGTTAGATATTTTATAGATGTAAAACAATGTATTTTTTGAAACTTGAGTGATTCTTCATTCAAGTGAAAATACATAAAACCTGTGTAGTCCATTGTATCATAAAAATCTTCTGTTTTTTTCTTTTTTTTTTTTTACTCTTTAACGTCTCTGATGGAAATTTTATGCTTCAGTTCTAGCGTTAACCAACGTTAACCTTTCCCCGTGGTAAGTAAACGAAAGTTCTAGTTATAGACGGTTAATCGTTGATAAATCCTTTCATCTTTCGTTGCCTGGCAATATTTCGTCGCCGAAAGGACGGTCTCGTTTGCGATCCCGTACACGCTTTGCGAAACAGCTACGTAGATCACTACGGTTGTCCGACGATTTTGCACCGTTTGCGTTTCCTGGCATGTCCAAACATTCGGCTGGTGCGTCGATGGCTACAGACGGCTGTAAGGATTCACCATTCGCCGAACGGCGAGAGGGAAAGACAGACAAACACAGGGACCGAGGGCACAGAAGGGCCAAAGACAAAGGGCGTGAGAGGCTGTTTCCATATAATTACAGCACACATCTCTCGTCTAAGCCATTGTGTGTACTCGGAGGCTGCGACAAGCTAACTAGCTAGTGGCCACTAGTAACTGGGAACTCCTGTATCTTCACGAGCCTCTGCCCCGAAGTCACGAGGCCCGTGAACCGGTAATGATACGTTAATATCCCTGGGGCGATCTATCAACACTTTAGACGCGTTCACCGATCGCGAGTAGACGATGATTGCGCGCTAAGATAGAAAACGTCCCCGAAAACAGACAACAACGATTTTACGCGACGTGATAAAGCGGGAGGAAGATTAAATCAGGTTCGAGGTATTAGAAATGGTCGTGCAGAGTAATTTATTGGTATTAGATCTTTATGCAACTCCAATTTGGGGGGGGGGATGTAAGTAAAGAAAAGGAGCAAGAGCATTTACTCGCACTAGGTATAATACTTTTGATACTTTTGAGTGAGATCCACAGTTCAGTTATTATACTATCATTCTCAGGAAAATAGATGTGGAACCATGATGAATTTTGGAGGAGAAGATCGATGAATAGTAAGCAATTCGAATTTCATCATGTTTCGAAAAACTGTGAGTGAAACCTGTATTCATTTTCGACAACTCGCGTCGTGAATTTTACAAAGAAAATACAGCAACGATTGTTAGAAACGATCCAACTGGATAAAGATGAAATTCGCGGTCTAGGCACTGGATGAAGCATGAAGTTTCTCAATTTAGATGGTATCTGTGGTCTTGCATATTTCAAGATCGGCCAATTAACCACGTCGTCCCTTAAGCACGAACTTCTCAGCAATTAATAAAGGCAAATTAATTTCGCTTAGATCGGTTTTAACCCCCTTGTAAACGCATCTATAATGTAATCCATTTTTGACAAACGATGCATCTAAGGAATAATTGATCAAATCACAATTGTTCCGTTGCTACATTCGTTAGGGCCAAAGAATTTACCATCGTAATTTCTTAAAATTTCATAAAGCTACGAAATCTCGGTGAAAAAATATCAAACGAATTTTGGAGTTTCCTTTCACAGCCTCAATATAAAAAAAATATATATATATATATATATAATTTGGAATGGAAAAAATTTTCAAATGAAGTGTTACGTTAATGCAACGTTGGCTTTCGGCGGATTAATAGGTCAACAGAAGATGATAACGATCGAAAATTAAAATCTTCTAACTCTACGACTACATTTGAGAGCGAACTTTTATTTTCGACCAAAATGATACTGACAGTAACGACAGTCACTGTCCTTGTAGTATTAATACGACCGTAATCTATGCTGCAAGCAATGAAATCCAACGCGAATACGATTTAATAACGAGACGATTATCTCGCCCACTAGCGAGCGGAGAGAGAGAAAAAAACCGATTATCGCCCCGAGTTTCACCCTGGCGGGTCACTCGGGCAGAAATCATGCAACGACAGATAAGATTAATTCGATTCGATATTAGGCACGCGGCGGAGCAACACAAAGGTGGAAACGAGAAAATCGAGAGTCCTGGTGGCTGGAAGAACGTCACGGAATCGGACCAAGGAAAATGCCGGCAACCTTTCGCAACGGTCTCTGTCAGTGGCGTAGCATCTAGGAGGATATTAGCTAGCGGTAGCGTGAACGGGGCAGCAGGTGATCTATTATCAAGGCTCGCGTGTAATCAAGCGAGCTTCAGAAGAGCGGACGAAAACACAGACACGCGCCAACGTGGATAGGAGATGATCAGCGATTAATCTCGTACGTAAGGAACTTCGAGGGTGGCTTCCCCTTCCCCTCCCCCCTCCCCGGTAATTTCCAACCAGAAGAACGTTTCCGTCCGCATTTAGAACGGGAACGATCGACTCGTTGTTGCACTTAGAGATTCTTTCGCCGCGATTTATTGCTCCCGCCGTGTATACACGATCGTCGCTTTCGCAACGATGTTCGTGCCTAGATACGGAAAATAGAGAGAGAAAGAATGATCCAGAATATACACGCTCGTTCGAAAGTCTTACAATTAGGGTAATTATCGTAATTTGTTTTGAAATTAGAGAAAGTTAAATAATAAGGTCGAACTTGAGATTTTACACGACAAATTAATTAACGCTATGATAGTCGGTAGACTTTTGATTATGGTAGATAGGATTGGTGAATTAAAATAAGTTTACCTAGAATTTGTAAAATGTGGCTTTGCAAAGGAACGATCGGCAAAAAAAATTAAAATACATATAATATAGATATAAATGGTACACTTGCTCCGTTAAATTACTGTTTATGTATATTTATGTAACAGTACGAACTTATACCACACTTTCTAACAGTCATTAACCATCGATCGTATGATAGATCGCTATAGATTAATTATGATTATTTACCGAGAAGAGGCGTCTAATTTAAATTTCAAAATCTATACATCATGCATAAAAGATCTATTGAAAACTTCAGTATCGTAATTATTTTACACATACTCTGCACGAATCATTTACATTCCAAATTTAAGTTCAAGATACACGGTCCCTGCTTTCAAAAGTTTAACTCTTTAACCGAAAAGTGTGAACTTCAGCTTTTATGGCGAATTAACTTGTCGTTACCGACGAAAAGATCAAACAAGAATATCATACTTTTCTTTAGCAACCAGAAACATCCCTTGATTTTATACACCAACGACGCCGAGTATCCTTCAATTCAACCATGCTTTCATCGTTAAACAATCCAAGTGCCAGGAACAGCCGACGGGGAAAAAGAGACAGATTCTTTTACAGGAACGTGTCAAGGCAAGGCGGATCGCGATGCGTTTGATGTCGCGGAGCTTCTTCTCTTCCCCATAGGAGTCACCTAAGCGCCAAGGAGCCTCGTTTATGCAAAAGGCTCAAAGAAACGCACGCGTTCTTTTGTCGTACTCTGCGACGAGAGTTACTTCGAGAATAGAGACAAAACCTGAGACGACGCAGAGAAAGAGAGAAAGCGAAGCAAGTCGAGGAATAAAATGGAGAACTGCGACGCGATATGGAAGAGAGAGAGAGAGAGAGAGAGAGAGAAGGGGGAATACACGGAGCGACTTCTCATGGGATGTTAACTCGCCGTGTGCGTCGGAGGGGTGTGCACTTTGTGCAACGACTGTCTTCCAACGATGCGTGCCAGGACCCCGTGTAGTTTATATGTACACGCGGGGACGAGCCTTCAAACAACGGAAGGAGAATGCGATCCCGTGCATTCGGGGGCACCGAGGCGCGAGCCTCGTTCCCCATGCACTTTGCATCCGCGGTGCATAATTTGTGTGCCCTGTCAGCGGGCTGCCTGTTTTCCACGCGACTCGATCGATGCCCATCATCCGAGGGTCGAACACGCGTACGTGGGCCAGGGGCGGATTTACCTTGACGTTAATGACCAGCCACCGGTCGATCAATATGTACTTGCGAAATCGAGTTCAAGTTCGACTAGTCTGTGTTTAGCACTTTGCGAAAGCAAAGCAACGCTTCGTATATTCGTTCCTTCGATTGCTAAAAGGTGTGCAACGCACTCTTCTTGCAAAATCCACCCGATTCGACATCGAGTCGCCTGTATGAAAAACGTCGCGTGAAAGATTGAATCCTATAAAACGCGTGCGCAGATCGTATTCAACTATAACTACAAGACTGATCTTTTTCGTATTTTTGCTACCTCGAATCGTATCATTTCTTACGGCTTGTAATTGTATGTGTTTTGTCTTTTGTTAACTGTACGACTCGCTATATGTACTAAAGACAAATAAATATCTACACACACACACACACACACACACACACATATAGATATAGATATAGATATAGATATAGGATCCTAGAACAAGAACGTACTCGTGAAACTTGAAACTATCGCAATATTCGAATGTTGAAAATCAGATCATTCCGCGAACTAAGGGGAAATCCAAGTTTCCAGTTTCTCGTGATAGATCATTCAGTTTCAGGCCTGACAAAGGCCTAGATCCGTTACTGCATACGGCAAATAAACGCGTACCACGTACCAATTACAGGCCAGCTACGCGTACACACGTATGGGGGTGTGTGTTCGTTTCGGAAAGGGAAGATACCACACGCCGATATGAAAATGTTTGATCGAACGATGCAGTTCGTTGAATTGCGGCGGCCTCGTCGAATTTTTACAAACGGCCTGTTGGTAGCTTTCCACGGGGGACGCGCAGGTTAAGGGGAGGCGGTTATGGCAGAGTGGCTTATTTGGGGGAGGCTTTTACCCCGGGGCTGTTGAATCCTCCATTAGTGACCGTGATAAAAACGTTTCGGCACGCATTATGCGCATTTCGTGCATCAATATTTCGGACGAAGTTTCGGACGTGAATTTTGCATTGGACGATCCTCAACGAGACGTTAAAAAATTAACACCGTCAAAGTGACTGGTTTCGAACATTTTGTCTTTCCAATTACCTGATTGCTATACTCGTCTCTTTTATTTATTTATTATCCGCACAATTGCTCGTTTCAGTATTGAAACTACATACGATAGAGAAGATCTTCTTACCAAGAAAATGGTTTTAGAATCAAGTAGTATTTTAATTCTGTTGCGAGGAAATCATAATATTATATTCCTACATCTTCTCATTTCACTATTTTTGTCTGCATAATATATATGTTTAAATATATCTCAGAAGCTTGGTAGTTTCAACATTCGTACGTGACAAACAACGAAAGGATCGTTTGGAACGATATAAAATATTACATCTACAAAAAGAAAACAGTGAGAACAATTGACATAAAATAACAAATGAACGTAAGAGCGTTGATAAAGGGAACGACTATCGTTACTCGGCGTTTCGACCACGTCATTAGACCGAGTTATCGCACGTTTCATATTGAAGAGGTAATATTTTTGCATGGCGGTCGATCCGACTGGCCAGCTACCAGCTGACGCGGCCGAAATCACGGAAGAAAACGACGAAAAACGTCTCTGTTGTCGACCGGGACAACTTTGATTGGCAGAATAGCGGTTATTGGGCATCGGGCCGGTGCAATAGAGAAGAACGAGTCTCGCGGTTTTGGAGTTCGCCCGCCGCTACGTATCCATGCAATCGCTCGAAATATGATCGAGTGGATTCGCGGCTGCTCTTTTTAATTCCGCCGCATTCACCGGCGGGAGAGGAGGAGAATGGTACGTTAGCACCAGGTCGACTTTCTGCCGGACGGCACGTGATTCCGTGATTCCGTGGCCGAGCAATTCGCGATCGCAAAAATTGCCTGGCACCAGCCAGTGGCCACGTCCGAGCTTGATAGAGGAATGAAATTAAAACAAAAAAAAAAAAAAGCGAGAGCGAAAAGAGAGAATAAAGGGAAGGGAAAGAGCCGAAAAAAGAAGGGGGGGGAGCAATTTCGTTCGTAATACATTCAAATTCAAATGCGTTTCAAATTCAGTCGCGAATGGCTTTCGTCGTCTCGGTGTCGTCACCTTTGATTTTCAGCGCTATTTTGTTCTTAAACTGCATCGAGAGAGAGAGAAAGAGAGAGAGACGCCGAGAGTTAAATTTCAATATTTTACCGTGGAGGAATGTATCAAAGACATCGTAAGAAGTATGAACTTCTTTGTTTCGTCTCTCTGTATGCTTCACACTGGCTGACAGATGTCTTTCGACATTTTTCGATTCATCATTGCTGTTTATCACAGAAGACATTTTGAAATTTTATTACCACTATAATGAATCAAGTTTGAAACCAATCTGAAAATATTAATTGTGCAATGTATCAAGTCGTAGTTTTAAAAAATGATTACACATTTGATACACTGTATCAATTCGAATCTGTAGAGTGCAATTAAGGGATATAATAATATCTATACAAGTATAACTAACAATCCGAGTTATAACCAGAGTGGCATGTCAGCAGCAATTCCCTGGCTACAGGGGATTAATTATATCATATATAATCATATTTATCATATATCATATATTATATCTTATATCGTACATCGTATATCATATATCATATGTTGAAAAATATTGAAAAGACACATTATATAATATATTATATAACTCTGCATAATTCACTGTTACTTACGTACATAGACATAATTACTTACGAAAGTATTCGAACGTTTACAAGGGAACTTTTTATGAAAATATACAGATATAGATAAGAATCATAATACATGAAATACTTCTTCTAAAGCAAATGTTCGAATAATACTTTCTGTCTGTACGCAGATCTTCAGATTGATTTCATATTGATTTCGTTGAAGCTCGAGTCTCGCAACAGTGCCGATGAAATTTTAAAATGTCCCATATAACGCACGTATAGGATATATTCGTACAGGATGTCCACGAGTTCGTACACATATGTTCGAAGGTAAATTCTGTTCGTCATTACGCACGTTGTCGTCGGAAAATCAAAGCGAATAGCCAACGAACGAGTAAGCATGATACTATGTATCGAAATGGAGGGGTTTCGACCATGCGAGGACATGTTACGTACGTATATATATATATATATATATATATATATATATATATATAACGTGTCTCGTCGCAATAAAAGATGGCGAACATCTCTCGAAGGCCGGAGCAAAATGTTACCGATAAATTCTTTCTTCTTAGCGAATAATAGACGTACCGGCGACGCATTGTTGTCGGCTGGTAATATTTATCGTCGCGGGCATCGAGACCACAAATCTCCAGATGGAAATGGTTACAAGGATCTTCCCCTGCGTCGCACCACATTTTCAGTAATAAAGAGACGCGTCCGAGAAGTGGACGCGTCAGCGTTCGGTCTCGCTGGTAGCAGAAGAAAGAAGGGAAAAAAAAGAAAAAAAAAACTAAAGGGAAAGCAGAAAAATACCGACGGCTGCTTTCGCAGTTGCAAATGAAACCGGGGTTCGTTTGACGAGCGCGGCGTATTAATATTTCCATTCGGAAATGTCGAAAGAGGAGTTATAAAGTGAACACCGAGGCAAAAGAATTTCGTCAGTTGTATCTTTGAAGTCTGCGTTTCTCTCTTTTTCATTTTCTTCTTTTCCCTTTTCTTTTTTTTTTTTTTTTTTTTTTTACGTCAGACCGATAGAGCGCGCAGGTTTTTTTCAGCTATAAATCGTAGCCTTTCAATTTATGATCGTTCGTCGGTCAAGTGGCATAATAATAAGAAATATCATCATTCATTTTTCTTTTTTTTTTTTCTTTAAATGAATCAAAGACTTGTTAGCTGAATGTACACTTCATTTAAAGTAATTTACATGATTTTACCTAATGCATATAAATGGCAAAATATCCAGAATATATGAAAACATCCACGTTTTGAATAAAAACCAATTTGTTGACTCAAGATACTTCAAATTTAAAAGTCGTCTGATGAAACAAAATTACACGTCGAAAATGCATCCTATAAATGAACGACCTAATTATTCTAATAACAACTCAATCTGTACGATCTTATGTTAAGACTGCATATCAGTGACACGTTCACCGATAAGTTTTACTTAAGTATATTTTTCATTTTCATTAATAGAGGCAAACTCTGTTTCACAGTTTCAAACGTGAACCAGCCAGAGTACACTGTGAAAATAATTATGTACCAACAGCAAAGAATTGATTTCTACAAACGAACGTGTTTGTGAATATAATAACCAGAACGCTATGCGTCGATCCCATCAATTGGTAAAATAAACTCGGCTAAACTCGAATTTCGTTGTACGAAATTCGAACACTTTGCGAAAGGGCGATTAATCTCCAGCGCTGGACGTCTTATCAGTTTTCGATTCATCCTCATGCAACGTCGTCGAAGTATCACGAACGGCCATAAAATACGCGATGTTACGCAAACTTTACGTGAGCCACTTACGTTCGAATTATTACCCCCTGAACCCTGCACGGTGGTTGGATAGTGGTTAAACGGAAACCGTTTTAACTCTCTTCACGATCGTGAAATGATAGCCCCTGTCAAAATTATTGCTATCCATCGTGTACGATATATATCCACTCCGGGACCGGATACCGCACTTCGATAAAGTACAGGGCGCGAAAGTGCCGTGCCTTAATTGTAAAACGGAAGCCGCGTTATCGATCGATGCCCGCGGCATAACCGACGATTCGACCAACCCTTAAGACGTGTGCCAACTCTCTCGCGTACTTTATCACCGACCGTTGCGTTTCCGCGACGATTTCGATCGCGAAAGATCGTTCGATTCCGAAATGAAAGATTTCCGATTTGAACGTTCAGAAGTACGATCGTACAGTGGCCTCGAAATCAAAATTTGATGCTTTGGTAACGTTTGAAAAGTTTGTTTGAAGTCATAATTTAACATGAGATACAAAAGGAAATTCTATTATCTTTAATCGTTGTCGTTCAACTACCATTCTCATTTTTTTTTTTTTTTTTACTATATCAAATTATTGTAACTATTACGACTGATGAGGTTACGAGTAAAGTAATTTTTATTCACTTATTGTTTAATTAATATACCAGAAAATTAAACTGCTAGAACGAAGTTGTGTGGGAAAATATTCGTTTTCCAGAAAGAGACGTACAAAACAGTGGAATGTGTGAATTAGCTAGCTTCGCTAAATATATTAATAAATTATAATTTCATTGTAGTTTAAATAATTAATATTATCGTTGGTCCGTTTTCAATGAGAATTGAAGAATCAGGTACAATAATTTTTTTAATTCAATCGTTTTAACGGAGAAATCGTAGAAGCTACGAGATTTACGAGTTCGTTCAAGCCGAAGAATAACAAGTCAGCTGTAATTTTTAAAACAGCGTTTCCAAGAGGAATAAAAGGATAAAAAGTTGCGCTATTAGTAACTCAATCATATCTATGATGGCTCTATCCAATAGAGCTTGTTCGTGTAACAAAAGTATTGAAAATACAATGTAAGCATAAAGTGTCGCAAAAATTAATATGTCTCGCGCTTTGATGTCGCGCGTCTTCTCTGTCTGATATCTGATATTTGTGAAACGATATTCCAATTAATAAATTTTTGCATCTTCAAATCGAGTCTTCAATTTCACGACTTCCAAATTTTTTCAATTTTCCGATCGTGGATATTCATGTGTTCGAATTTACGAAAAATTCTCTCGATTTTTTTTAATTTTCAAACAATCGTGTTCTCAATACATCATACTTCCAAATTTTTTTTAAATTTTCAAATATTTCAACTTTCCCAACATCCGAATTTTTTTAATTTACGAATCTCCAAACTCTCAAGCTTTCAACTCCGATGTCCGAGTGCTTAAACTTACCGTATTTTTCAATACTCGAGTTCTCAACTCGCCAAGCTTCCGAACGTTTAAATTTGCGAACTTTCCGATCGACGAAAATTGTCAAACTGTTTAAAAAGATCTACAGATCTCTCGATGGTGCCCAAGTCTTTTTAATTTTCAACACGCACGCTCTAACCTGCGGGAAAATTTGTGGAAAATTCTCAAATTTCTCTCAATAAAATTCTCCAAAGATTAACGCTCGCTGAATGACAATTTCATCCTTCGCCAAAGGAAGGATGAAAAATGCAATCGCGCGCTGGCCGCGACAGAGCATGTCTGGCACTCGCGAAAAAAAAAAAAAAGACAGCATTAACCCGACGGCGATAATGGTGTGTCACGTTAACGCGCGCCACGTTCCATCGTTGCGTGAATAAATTCCGTTTACAGGGATGAACAGCGTGTGGCCCTGGCGTATAATTCTTCATTTCGTGTGTCTTACCGCGAAATAAACGACGCCCGTCTTGTCTCTCGATAAACCGACAACGGCCGTAAAATAATTACGCGTTCGTCGCGTGCAAAAACGGGCGATGGCAGAGACGAAAACAGGGACAGAGTTGTTGGCAGCATCCAGAAATGGGCAAAAAACGCTCCTGGCGAAGTCTTGGCCAGCTTTGAAATACGACTGGGCAGGTTACTACGGACGTAACAGCCGGGCCGTGTGTGTCTCGATTTATTAGCTCGGGCCCGATCGATACTCGTTGCCCCGTGCATGATTAAGTTTTTATCGAAATAAAAACCAAAGTCCCCTGTCACTCATAAATTCGGCGGAGGCGCCAGAATTGAAGTTGGCGTGCGTACACCGCGTCTACGGGGTGTGTCAGTAAGAAGAATGACTCGTTGTTTCATATTCGCTGAATTAAGGATAACGATGTGAAAGGACTGTGTTGCATCCGGTACGAGTTCATCGGATGTATATGTTTCTTGCATTTTCTGACTTTGTACATATTGTATCTTAGTTTCGAGGGGAACTCTTTGATAATTATCAGTCAATCGAGTCAATCAAGTCAATCAAATCAACCAAGTCAATCAGTCAATCAAGTCAGTCAAGTCAATCACAAAAGTCTACATACACCTGGAAAATTAAAAAAAAAAAGAAATATAGTTTGCATTTCAGTGATATATATATATATATATATATAGATGTATGGCAATTTCAGTATACATATGATAAATATTTAAGTAAAATATTTAATTATAAGTTTTTATGTTTTTTTGATTAATTGTAAGAAACATTGTCAACATTTTGGAAATCATCTAATTTCAATTAAGTTAGAATGCTCATATCTATCAAATATTTTGATAGATATATACTTTTGGGATTAACTGTATTCATCGATTATTTCACCCCCTTTATACGCTGAACACGTTTGTAATACGCTGTGCACGTTAGTACATTAATAGTAGTATAGTTTGTAACAGTTAGTAATTCATTTAATATCATCTTGATTCACGTAACTTGCACATCTGAAATAACTTTTAAATTATGCGTCTAATGAACTAATCCTCATCCAATGGAAATTATGCCCAATAATGTAAATTCCGTAAATTGACATTACCATGATTAATAAATGTTATTTCGTCCGTGAACAATACATTTTCTAAAAAAAAACTTTCATTAACAGTTGTTGCGAAAACCATTTGGCAAATTGTACTCGATCTTGAAAGTCGAATCCATGAAGATCTATAGGTGATTCTATAGATCCATTTTATGGGCATGAAGAATTTCAAGAACACTTGATTGAACTAATTTTGATTATACACAAACACTTGATTGTCGAGAAATCTGTCGTGTACTAACATGTGTGGATTGTATTCTACAACTTCTAAGATGGCAACATTTTTTTCATTGGTACTACCTCTGGTACGGCGACGTTCAATAACGTTAAAGTATAATTTTTCGACATTCTACGTACGTAAGGCACCTCGTATCGTGGACCTCGATCCATGTCGACGCAGAAATTTGTTTTCCAATGGAACGTGAATCGCCGATGAGCAGTACGAACTGAATGATAACTGAACATTCTAAGGGATTAAATAGTAGTCTCCACTTGAGCGTTCATCGCCATCAATTCTTGGAATTGCGATTATCTCAATAACAAAATAAATTTCCAGGCTGTGACTAACTCTAAATCCAAATGCAAGCTAACAACACTGACGTTTATAAACATTGTCGAAACGCAGTTCTCATCCTGATGACAAATTATCGTAACCATTAGATTTAAAGTCGACGTGACTTGATAATTTTTCACTTGAAATTTCATATTCTTTCGATTCGTGATGAAAAATATACACGATCCAATTAAGAAAAATAAGGATGAACTTCGAGAATTTCGAAACACCTCAAACAATCGATACGCCATATTTTACTTTCATTAAAAAACGTACGACTTTTGTATTAAACAATTTAAAACATTAGACATTAGTAATTTTAAAAAGTGTCATATCAAGGTGTGCAAGTTACGTGAATCACCCTGTATAGAGCGGAGGCTGATCCACCGGACAAAGGTGGAGTGAAACGCGTGCATCCCCGTTTTCAAAAGAGGAAGAGAAAAAAATAGAAAGAGTCGGGGAGGAATTGGGCGATGGAGGAATACAGCGACAACGAGAGCGAAGGTAGCCGCGTTTCGCGAGATTCATCGACAAAGTTCAAAGCCGATTAAAACGCGCGTCTGGCGACAAGCGAACGCTCGCCGGTATTTAATTATCGAGAGAGTCGGCGGCCGTGTGCGTCGAAACGCCGGCATTATTTAAACGTATTTACGAACGAAAATCCGTGAATATGTTTCTCCGATGAAAGAATCGGCCGATATAATCCGGTCGCCGGGGAAAGCGAGGGGAAACAGTGTTTCCCTCGTTTGCCGAAAATACGGAGCGGCTAATAAAATACAAGTGGAAAAACGAAAACCACGTCGCCGCGGATGGTGAACGGTGAAAGAGAAATGAAACGTCGTGTATAACGTGATAAAATAATAAAATTCTTGAGTCTGAGCGTGCCATTTTCGATCGAAAAAGAAATCGTGGAAGATCGAGCGGCGAAACACCGGTAACGAGAAATATTGCGTAGGATACTCCATTTTATTTTTACAAATGCAATCATCTCCGCGATCGTTTGTTACCGGTGAAAAATGTTCCAAACGAACATTTGTTCAAATATCGGGAAGGAAATAACTTAAGAAATATTTCGCCATAAATATGTTCGCAAAATCTATAAAACTCATCGATTCGTGAAAATGGAAACTAATAAATGCATAAATTTGTGTTTTAACTCTCTTTCGACTGTATTGGGCAACAATTGAAAGAAAGGTAACACATTCAACAACGTAAGTTACAACTTCTTCTTATGGCCTCAGCATTCATTGCTAAACGATGACGTGTGATAAACGCTAGAATTATCAAATGCTCGAAAATGATCAATTGCCGATTTTTCGTAGAAATTTTGTCGAACCGTAACGTTTTCACAGAGATTCGAACGATTTCTCGTAAAAATTTACGAATCAAAGCTCGTGAAACGTCCTCGTGATTCTTGCGTTCTGATTTCACTGATTCAAGTTTCACATTTCATTCGTCAGTGTTGATGTATCTCTTTACAGGCGGGAGTGTAAAGTCGACTCGGTCTTTCTAAATGGAATAGTATAATCTTGAACGCGCGAGTACGTGCGTTCAAACACCTTCTCGAGCTTATCCCCGACACCGACGACCACCTGGAAAACGTTTCGCACCTGTGCAAAGAGAGTTAAAAGAGTCGGGCGTAAACCGGATTCGTGCATCGCGAAATATATCTGCCGGAAACTCTCGCGTTCGATAATGCTAAACTACGAAATTGCGGAGAATAAGGCGTTCGGAGAATCGCGCGGATGGCGGCGCGAGGCGGTATAGAGAAGAGCGAGGTTGACGGTGTAAAAATCGAGTGGCTCGAACACTCCCCGGAGGGACGAGAACTCGCGTAAAAAGGAGGATTTCCAATATAACGTCGCTCAGGCATCTTTTGGATCGGCGTTAATGGTCTCTTCCGTTCTCGTCGTCCTTCCTTTCAACCCCCTTCTCCGAGCATCGTCGGATCCTGAGATTTTTTTTTTACTTTCACGCACAGGAGCGGATTTACCCTGACGCTAATGACGGGTCCCCCCAAACACCGCGAGTTTCTCAAAAGTGCTTGTCAAAAAAGATGATTAAACGATTGTCGGAATTACGTGACGTGTGGCTGTTAGTACGCGGAGATACCGGGATAAAAATGTTAACCAGGGTAACGATGTTTGTCGAAGCCATTGCTACTTGCAAGGCGAGGATAGCTTCCTCCAGACTGAAAAATGAACATGGAAGAATTGAAACGATCGAAAAACGACTTTTTTAAATCTGAAAAATATAAAATTCCGATCGTTGTTGCTTGATGAAACAGCGAAACGATTTGCGTTTACTTAGAATTGGTCACTACTTTTCTATTAGATTACAACTATGTGCAGTACGTAGAATTTTGCAATAAAGATTCCGTAAAATTGATGCAACTAGATCGTTGTCGTTTGATGAAACAATGAAACAATTCGAAATATACGAAGGTTAATACTCACTCGCGTTCTTAGAATTGGTGACTACATACTTTTCTATTATATCACAACGTGCAGTACGTAACATTTTGCAAAGCTTGATTTTTAGTTTTGCTTTAACTCATAGATCCCAAAATAAGACGATGTCCCAAGGGTTAGATCCGCTACTGTTCTCCTGTGCTCTTTTCTTTTCTTTTCTTTTCTTTTCTTTTTTTATCCTTAAAACAAGCGCGCGCTCGCGAACGGTTCGTTTCCCATCAATCCGAGTCGAAAGCACGTCGGGAGAAATTATAATAGGGATCGACATCGCTATAATAACGACATCGGTATTCGCCCGGCTGAAAGAATATAGAAAGTTCTCTAATGAATATCGGCCGAGCTACAACTGCCTCCATCACGGTCGCCCTTCGTCGAGGCGATATTTCGCGCCCGCGGCAAGACCTCGCGAAAATGCATTCCGCGAGTTGATCGTCTCCCTTTCCTGAAAAGAGCATTTTTACGGTCGACGCGCGAAAATGCATGGAGATGGATACAAGTTTTCCACGTGATCTTCCTTTCGTTTTTCGATTGTATGGACCTCAGGATCGTTAAAGGTTAAGGCGACACTTTTCAGATGTTGTTGCTTAAGGTGATTGTTGTATTAATTGCTGAACAGTGTGTTTGTTATTTCGGTAAGGATCTATCACATCGTACGAGGTGGCCCATTTTAATATATACATGTATGTTATTAATTATTCTCGATTTCAAGAAGGAAGTAACTTAATATAGTTAATATCCAGGACGTCACGGAATCGTATAATTTCTACAGCGCCAGTCGATCTCGGCTCTACTTTTATAGACCTGTACAAAAATGGCATTCGTACTTTGTCCTTCGTAAAATTAAATTTCCACAATTAAAACTGAAATATCCTGAACTGAAGTGCATAGTTTTCCGACATGCATAAATTAATACTCTTTCGTACAGAGAATGCTAAGATGAATCGAATACGTCAAACATATCGCTATGAATTCACCCACAAAGTAATTGATTACATTAGTGCCGAAACAATTTTGAAAATAATTTTTCGTCTAGATTACTAGCTAGGTATACTACGCCTCAAATTTAAGACAGCAAAGAGAAAATATTTCGATACACCGAGATACTTTTCCATCTTTCGTAAGCTGAGAAAAATGGTATTAATTATCGAAAGGGTAAGGGAAACTGGGTCGATGTTGTTCCGCACGAAAGAATATTTTCAACCTCCGCTTTTTCCGCTCCTCGAAATCTATTCCCCTGGAATTCGATGGAAAGAAGCGCGTGTAAATCGTTGCAATGTGCGCGAAATAAGGGAAGGAGGTTCACCAAATGGAGAGCTTTGAGTCCACGCCAACACCATTTTACTAACTGTTTAAGTTGTTCGTAAACATTGCAACTCGTTCTTGAACTCAAGTCAGATTCCACGAAATCGCGAAAATCGTGGTTTTCAAGCTGGCGTAGTCAACGAGCTCGAATTAAAACTGCTTTAAACTCTCCGTTAGTCAAATTTCCATTATCTAAGTAATCATTATATTTAAATAAATGAATTTCATCTACGATAACTACGAGAAACATTTGTACGTCGCTGTATTTATTAAAACGTGTTACTTATTTAGAGCAAAGAGTTGCTAGATGATATTTAGTACTTATTCCGAATAGCTATAACAAAATCTTCGTTAAGCTTTCGAGTGCTTAAAATTACCGAAAGTTATGAAACCAAATTAAGAATACATTCGTCTTTAAACATACAAATTATTTTTGGCTACATTATAATATGTTATTCTTCTTCTTGAACCTCCAATGAGGAAACCAATTGCTTCATCATTGATTGTAATATCATCAGTACTCTCATACGAAGAAAACGTTCAAAGGATTAATAGTTAATTTTTCATAAAATTACCAAAATCTGGCATTAAATGACATGAAAGTGAAGAACTTGATAAAAGAAAGCGCTTCGTTGGATATACGAACGAACACTGTATCTACTTAAATTCTGTACCAATTATTACAAAAATTCATTGAAAAGAAAAAAAAGAACTTTCAACTTACGTTGCCATCGCACGCGTGCGACACAACTTCGTGTCGCAGCAGCAGCAACAACAACAAAAAAAAAAAGGAAAAAGAAAAAAAAGGAGTCGCCAATTAATCGAGGCTTTTCGATCGAAGTTTCCTTTTACATGTTTGGAGCCTTCATATCCCAACCCTTAAAACGCTTTCGCTGCACTCTCCCCCCTCCCCACCCGCCTTCGATAAATCCATTTTATCCACTTTTCTACCGTCCCCTCCTCCCCCTCCCCCTTCTCCTCCCGTTTGTCGACTTTCGAAATTCGACGAGTGTTCGACGCGCCGCAACCCTCGAGAATCGCGACTTCGCGCCGCGAAGTTGCAACTTCATCGTCGGTTCGACGGTTCCACCAGTTTGTCGGATAGTTTTCGAGCACGCGAAAGAGGAGGAGAGAGAGAGAGAGAGACGAGAAGGAAATGTCACGGGAGTGAGCGCAGATATCGAGCTTCAAAGAGTCGTATCCACTCTTTCAGCGCTCGACACACTGCCGGGTGTGTTCGGTTTTTTAAAAGCTCTGGCCCCGGCACTCGCTTGCTCGTCATTCCATCGCCCCACATCAGCGCCTCTCTCTCTCTCTCTTTCTCTCTCTCTCTTTATTTCTTCTATTTCTCTTATTTTCCACTCCCACACCTCGGTAGGGACTGGCATACATCGAGCGAGATGCAGGCTCGCTTTCAGGCCCCGGATACATACGTTGAAACATCAAACGGTTGTCCGGTCCGCGAGACAAAGATTTGGCTTCGACACGAGAAGCGGAAACACCGACGCGAACTGGTCAGGCTAAAAGATGCATAAACAACGATGATGAGGGAAGAACTCGTGGGAAAGCTGCGCGGACGATAAAGAGAGTATCTATGCGTATATGTATGTATCTACGTACGTACGTACAGTACCATTCAAAAGTACGTGGGCACTTCTATCATTTGAAATCTGTGATATAGAGAAGGTTCTGAAACCAACCAATGTAGATCGTTTGCCATCTGTATCGTGCAAATGTGTTTCTCTTATCAAAAAGATAAATTCATGGAACAATTATAATATATATATATTTTTCTTATCAGAAACTTCAATCAATGGAGCAATTATAATGTCGCAATAACTATATCATAATGACCATATTGCGGAGGGTTTTTTTCCAATCAGTTTAAACTACTTTTTATAAAGAACAACTTTTGCAACGCAAATATCGTCAAAAGATCTTCAATTAATGGAAGCGTTTAATCATTATAATATTACATATTACTATATATTTCCATTGAAACTATGTTTGTACAGGACGGATTAAATGATTTCTAATGAAAAATTAGATATACACTGATTGACTTATAACCCCTTCATTTAATAAACTGACAGATTCTCCACTACGGTGCAAACGAAAACAGAACAAAATGTATACAATCTTTATTAAAAATTTCGCACCTCTTTTCAGACAATTACAACACTTCAGAGAGTGTGCAGAAACTTTTCAGCAGCAGTGCGTACTGTACGCAGAATGAACGATAGACAGGGAAAAACGTACGCGAGTATCGGGCAAAGGAAAACGAGCATAAATAAAGAAGGGAGAAAATGAAGAGGAAAAATGGGGGGAGGGGGGGTAGACGTTATCCCTCGTCTTTGTTTCTCTTCTAACCTCGAAGCACGGGCAAGGAGAGCGCGTTTGCAAATTACGCGCAGTCTGAGGCGACTTAGAGACTTTTCAGAGTTTTAATTACTCCGCATCTCTTTCTTCCTTTGCGCGTTCCACCCCTTCTCGTCTTCTCGACTTGCCCCGCTGGCTGGGGTAGCTCTCGCGTCCGCTTTCACCACGACACGTACCATCTCAATTCCGCGAAAGAGTTACGCGCCTTGAGAATAAAAGAGAAGCTCGACTCTTTGCCTCCTTCCACCCCCGCAGCAACCCCTACGAACCGAGTCGCGCCACTTTTCAAATCGGCGCCGTTAGCCAGCGGATTAGACAGATTTGATCGATTGGCGGAAGAATTTCACGAATTTCGAAATGAAGATTTCGTTTGAGGAAGAACAGTGAGCTTTCGACAGTGAGTGTTAGAATTCAATTGCACGAGAAGTATCGAGTCCTGTGCGATGTGTTACATGGTTTATCAAATCGTTTTTAATTGGACTGCGAACTTTTATGCATTTGTGTGACACTTGGAAAAGGAAAAACACAAGCAAGGTGAATATAAATATTCTCGAAAACCGTGATCGATCTATTTGAAAATGACGCTTGAAATTACAATATTTCACAGTATTTCCTATAGAAATGTTTGAAAAATTTTGTTTCACGCAGAATGAAAATGACGCTCCATTTTCTAACAATTTCCGATTTTTCCGATTATGATTGTGACAGTGACTTCCCTGTCGATAGGGAATAATAAATGTTTAAGTTAGGTTGTAATTTATAACTTTACAAGCTACTAAAAGAACGGAACTTAAATGGATAATTGTTTTACCTATTCAAAATTATAATCAGTATTCTGCTTTGAAAATTATTTTATTTTTCAATGCTGTATGAATCTTGTGAAATTTTGCACTTTTCAACACGCAAAAATTCCATGAATAAACGCATCATAAGCTTGAACTTTCGAACCTGTGTTACTCGAATACAAAAATTCCCAAACTACAAAAGATTACATATATTAAAGATTATCCCCAAAAATCTTTAATAGAAATTAATACGTAGAAATTAATCCTTATAACCATTCTGATACTAAAACTATATTTTTGCATGCTACTGCTCCGTAAAAATTCGTAATACGAAAGGGTGAAAGAATCGAACGAGATTCGACGAAACGATAAAAGTCCAGCAAACAAGATCGCGATATACAATGGCTCCAGACAATTTTCGAGAATTTTTAACCCCTTTTCTTTTTACCAACTGTTTTCTTTTCTCCTCTTTGTTCCATATTTCATGCAGACGTTGTCTCTTTTGTTTACGAGGCGAGCAGAGCGAGGCGGAATTTTATCCGTTTCTCACTCGCTATTCTTTGAACGCGTGTGACTTAACGTGCGCGCGCGGCTCGTTAAACAACTAATACGCGGTGCACATATTTTTACAGGTCACGTTCTACCTCCGTTCCACCCCGCGTAATCCCCCCCCCTTGTAACACGGCCCATTA
Organism: Tetragonula carbonaria; assembly: GCA_032399595.1. NCBI lineage: Eukaryota > Metazoa > Arthropoda > Insecta > Hymenoptera > Apidae > Tetragonula > Tetragonula carbonaria. Next base: position 19,686,967 of record JAUCRC010000001.1, on the reverse strand, counting down.
GAAAATAGAAGGAAAAAAAAATATGAAAATCGTTGAGCCACTTACGAGCACGCCACTATCCTGCAAACGTGCCTCGCGTTCTTGCAACGCGCCACAGTAGTCCGCGATTTCGTTCCAACGGTTCGAGAGTTCAACCATTCTACGCTAAATCATTTTCTAACGCATCAGTCAAACAGCAAATAAATAAATATTATTTATTCAATTATCAATGTCACGACTGATGTGATAAAAATGTAAAAACATTAGTTGAATAACAAGGATCGAAGATGATTAATTCTTTGAAACTGTATTTTTCTTTCTTTGTTTTTAAATTATAAACGTCAACATTTTTCGTAAATACTTAAACATCGCCAACAATTACAAACTTTTTTTTAAAGCATTTGTTTTTCTTGATTTTCTGAACTATATCGATTTAGAACCGTAGCAAGTCGAAGTGCGATAAAATCGAAAAGAAAAGAACCGAAAGAGAAAATGAGAATCGTGAAGAAAATTTAAAAAAATACCGTAACGTGCAATGAACACAGTTATGAATCCTGTATTTCCGTATCGACGAAAATATTCATCGACGTGTGCGAATCGTAAAAATGTTTCCCTACGGCTTTATTTCTCCACTCTCTTTCTCTCTACGTTCTCTTCTTTTCACTTCTCCTCGTTTTTTTCTTTTTTTTTTCTTTTTTTTTGTTATTTGTCGGCTCGAAACGAATGGCAATTTTTAACGCTCGATTAATAGACCAACTTTCGGAAACGCTGGATTTGATTCGATATAGCCGGCAACGTTTTATCATGGGAGGTTAAAGCTGAGAACAATGAATCGAGCAGAGAACAGTATTAGCTTGTTTTTTAATCTTTTTACTCTAGCGTGCTTCTGATAAAATGTGATCGTTCTGAATAAGATGCGTTACTGACTGCTAATAATACAAGGAGAGCGTAATAATAATACAATTGCAGTATATATAATATAATTGCAGTAAAATTAATTATTGTAATTCAAATTTATTTTTTTTTTAATAGCGCGATTAATATTAATACAGTTGATATCAGATTTCACAAGAAATATAAAATTAAATTTTAATTTTACAATCAAGTGAAATAATACAACAAAATACGCTCTTTCTATGTATACCTAATGCGTATAGTACTGGCTAAAAATTTGCGTATACTTTTACTGCATAAAAGTTTTCCTAAAGATTAGGAAAATTTATGAGAACTTGTCAAACAATCGATCGATCAAACTGTAACAGTTTCATTCGAGCTGTCAGTGGATAATTATAACGAGTCGAGAAAAAAAACAGCCGTTGTAAGTAACAGCAACGTGCGATACAACGCTATCAGTTCAAGGCAATTTCCACGATCCTGAGTTTCTTGTCGAGCACGTAAGCCGCGATCGAAACGATCGGTCGACAGTGATGAATGTCGCGTTACCGGTGGTCCGCTGTCGTAAAAACTCAATACCCGCCAGGTGGGAAAACTTAGAGTTGGGAATTCCGCGCGAGTGATCGAACACGAGGCTCAGAACCAAAGTTGGATGATTTAGCTGTAGCTAAATCACTTCGTCTTCGGGTCAGACGAATTTTGACACAATACATAGGTAAAGGTAAATTTGAATTTGGACTTGAACGAATCTTGGTCTTATAGTGCCAAATGGGATTCGATCAAATACGAGGCATATAAATATGAAAAACTTATGCAATGTTTGTGCAATTCCTACGTAGTTTTTTGTAGTTGTTTATTTCTCGGGAATATTCCAATATCCACACTGTGTTGTGAAAATTTGTAGATATATTCAAATGGATCTTTCGTTTACAATTTCATGAACCAATGAAACTACACAATATAAATACGTAATATTTTCAACATACATCGCATGAAAACTGTAATCAATTGTAATTATAAAAATGAAAGTTACGATTATAAAGTATTTTATAAATCAATTCTAATCGCGAAAGTTACAATCGTGAAATTTCATATAAATCGTAATCTAATCCGAATCTAATCCGAACGTAAAGTCTTTCATTTCTACAGATGAGATATTATTTTTAATATAATTAAAAATAATCTGACAGCTAAAGTATTTTTTTTTTTTTTAGTTGAGAGCATCGTTTCTTTTGAAATCGCAACATACTATTCTATTGTAGATTCTTAAGCAGTATATCTGTATATCAAAGAAATTTATAATAAATGCTTCTCGCTAGTACGAAAAGTGAAACAAACAATTTACATTGACAATCGTATAAAATGATTTACATACTTCATACTATGCGATAATTATAGGAAATAATTTAGTAGAAGGAACATCTATTACTAGTAAATGTTCCGTTCGTACAACAGAATGTTTATATGTTAGAAAATATATAATCGGATAATCGACTGTAATTAGTAGTTGCAATAACATATTCATTACCGTTTGCGGGTGCCACGTCCATTTCGCGTATTTTGCACCTTTAAATTTCCCATAGATTCGCGGACATTAGCAGTTCGCTGACAACGTTACGTAGAGCAAAAACAAGCAAATTATTGAAGACATTAAGCGCACGGTAAACAGGCGTAAACAAACGAATGAAATCCCTAGAATTACGAAATGAAACAAGAATGAAACGGCAGAAGTTAAACAGATTACGTTAACGCATTGAAACGGGAATGGTTCGAATAACGGAATAATTCGGCGATGAAGACAACAGCTAAAATTCACAGATCCATACGAGCGGAAACAGAACAATCGGAATCGATAAAGGAGGGAGGAGGGGAACGACGAGGGTTCGTATGTTGTAGCAACGCGCTAGCTAACACAGTCCTAGTGTCGTGCATGAGTCTCGAAGTCACAGGCTGCCAGCTTTGGAACATAGTTTAAACCGGTGATACTCGTGAAACTAGAGGCCAGACCATTTTGGTCTCGTAAGACTTTGCACACGGTGATCACAGAGACGTAGAAGCCCGAGTTTATGAAGACAGGAAACTTCGTGCCAGCGGATCCCGAGGCCTTGAGACTCGAATCGGACCAGGACCACCGAGACGCGTATCGTTGAGGCTGGCCACACAGTCGTCAAGCTGAATTGTTCAAGGATTATGGAATTTCGCGCGGCGACTCGACATCGTCGAGTAAGACACAGCTCAGGGTCAATAGATCTAGAATTAGAGAAAACTGGAGCTCGAGTCAGAAGATCTCGAGTGTCACCGAGATTCTTGAAACTTGGGAGAGCTGTATCTGAACAGTCGGAGATTTCTCGATCTGAAACCTCTACAGAACCCAAAATCCTATTTTATTTTCGTACGATTTCTACAATTCTCTATTTCATGGAATCTTTCCCTAGATATCTCAATATTACACCTAAATAACGACTAAACGCGCTCTTAATGGATCACGCTCTCCATCCCCCTTTCAGATCGTCAGAAGTTTTCCGGCACGGTTCGCGACGAGAGAAAAAAAAAAAAAAAAAAGAAAAGAAAATAATTTGCCGATTTTTAATTCAGGCTGTCTCGCGAACGGGACGTCGCGCTTGAATGACAGATGCAGCCGGTGGAATTCGTTTCCGACCGCGCGAAACGTTCCCCGGCAACGCGAAATTCATTTCATTTCGCGTTCCGGTGCGGCGCTCGGCCAAAAGTAATTAGCTTGCAGATATCCACAATATTTGATGAGTCCCTCGGATCTTTCGAGAATCGCGAGCAACGGAGCGACCATCGACCCAAACGCGAAACTGGCAAAAACGTCACTGTATCAGCACTGTGTCGACAAAGTCCATGATGATGGGAGCAAGATGTTCGCTGAAAATTCTACGAGAGAGAGAAAGAGAGACAGAGAGAAAAATAGAAACAGAGGGGGGAGAGAGAGAGAGAGAAGGAAGAAACAGTCAGACGATTCCTGAGGGGATCGCGAGCAACGCTAGAGAAACTCGGCAAACAATTATAACTTCCGGTGAGGAACACCATAATATAGTCGAACTGGTGGCGCGCGTCGTTTCGAAACGTTACATTTATGGCCCCGTTGGTATTGCCGAGCCCTGAATTTCTGGTTTCGGAATTTCGGGGTTTCGCCGTTGCGGTGGCTAGGCCACCCCCGATCCCTTTCGTGTCTCTCGTTTCACCCTCCTCCCCCTTCTACCGTGATGTCCACCCACGCTAAAATCCTGTGTCCCGGTCTCTATCTTGCTAACTTCACCTAATTTATCTTTGTCCGGGCCGCGGGTCTGCTCCAACTGATCCAACTCTCCTGCCCATTTATTTATTTAGTCCCGGAAAGCCCGCAAGCTAACACGCGCGATTCTATCGTTGAATCGCGTTCTATCTCTCGTGCGACGATTAAACGTTCCCAATGTTCGCCTCTTGACAGAAAAAAAGAAAAAAACTCATCTGACGATTCATCAGTCATCGATCTGACGTTTCTTACAAAGACGTGAGACAACACACTGTGGATGCATCAGAAATTAGGGCAATGTGGGCAACCAAGACAGAACTCTGACTTCGCAAGATACGTGTACGCGTGTGTACATACAGGATACTTGGTAGTTTGTACGTGACCTTAACCCTTGGTTACCAAAGCCAATTGATTACCGAACGCCACTCTCTGAACTGTAAACGTCGCCAAATTGCCCTCTCGAAACTATATAGTACTAATTCTGAGATTCCGGATAGCATTGCGTGTGAAATATATACTTCTGCCTTTTATGTTCTCTCTTGGACAATTGTCGTTATACGACCATTTTTAATGCAAATTAGAACGCTGTTAAAGGCCAACGACGCGATGTTTGAAACGAATGTGAATACGTATAATACAGATAGTAACAATATATATTTATGTTATTTATACATCAACATATTATCAATAACTGATACAATACATCGATAACGTCAATTGACGATGAATTCATTTCGAACGCAGATCGTGACAATCCGCCGGATTTTATCATCGTCACGAAACGCCGATTATTTCGCTAGGATCGCCAGAGGATCGGAATCGCTGAGAACATTTGAAACATGTTTTCCCAAATGTCGATTATTTCGCAGTACGTATTGTCGAAAGTATGGAGATGATAACACGCGATCAGGGAGTTTTTTAAAACGTGGCTTTCTGGGTCACGATCGACGTCTCTATTCAACGTTTCTCGCGTCGCGGTGAGTCGCGTACTTTTCGCGATTTTTAATGATTCGCGGCCTCAAAGCCGGCGCGCAATACACAACGCGAACCGCGGAAAATTTTCACCCGTTCCGTTCGTTTCGGCGGAGGTGGAAAAAAAAAAAAAGAAGAGGAGGAGGGCAGAAGAGGGTAAAGGGAGCTGAAAGTACGACGCCTTCCAGTAAACGGGGGCTCCCGTTGCGGGGCTCGTCGCCGCTTTCAAAAGATATATATACTCGCGTGCTCTCTCTCTCTCTCTCTCTCTCTCTCGTCCCTCGTAAAAATAGGGAACGAGCCAGGTAGACGAATCCTTTCTCTGTTAAACGCCGTCTGAAGAAAAATTCCCCCGCGAAAAATAGGAGAACTTCGCGGCATAACCGACTGATTGCATCGTGGTCTATGCTGCTCGAAAAGCTCGGAAACGACGAAGAGAAGGCTCAATAATGCGAATTTTTCTTCTTTGGTTTATTTTGTGATTGCAATTTTTTCCCTTTTTCCTTTCTTTTTTTTTTTTTTTTTTTTTGTTTGAGAACAACACAGGTCCATTTTTGTTAATTTTGATATCATTCTTGATACTGCTTGGTCGTCAGAAAGGATAGTTACGCAGTTGAAGAGAAAAGATTTGTCGAAAATAACTGATGAATCTGTGATTTATGATAAACGTCTGATCAACAGTTTCTACGAACTAGAATTCTAGATTCTATTCCAAGGTTGATAATTTCGATAAATCTGGAACAACGAAGCTGGTTCATTGTCCAGAAAAAAAAGAAAAGAAATCAAATCACGTGAAGATAGAGACTACGTGCATTAAAATCCGAAGAGAGACGAAATCAATTGCAACTTCCTCCGTATGGATCGGAACGGACCCAGAGAGTTAAAATTAACTAACGATAACGATTTCCAGAAAGAGTTTCCAAAAAATCTAAGCAACGAGCTACGTTGTTTTTTCCAGCCGCGACTGTACACGGAAAGAAAGACATAATCGAGTAGAAAATCAAAGAGCGCGATCTGTCGCGTGGAAAATGACGAAAGTTCACTCCGAGCGAACAACAGACAGAGCAAACACGGAAACGGAAATAACGACTCGTGATCTCGGCCGGCGGACGATCTGGATCAGTATCTTCCCCTCTCCACTCTCTTCCACCCCTGCCGGAGTCTAGAGGACACACGACGATATCTTGGCGAAGGTCTGGGGTTATTGGACTCATCGAGCTTGCGTCGATGGATAGAACAGCGTCGACCAGCCGAGGAGGGAAGCAGTCGAGACGAGGCCGTTCGCCTGGCGCCCTTTCAGATCAACGTGGACCACCGCAACGATCATCCTCCCTCTCCCCCCCCCCTCATCTCCCTCTCCCGTTACACAAACTCCAATTCTCGTCTCGATCGGAATCACCGGAAATCCCGTCAGCGATCCACCGCTGCGCTGGAATTTCAGGAAATATGATTCTCGTGCCTCGCCCTTTTTATTTTGTTTCGCTTGTATTCCATTAATTGGGTTGACTACGAACGACACGAGAAATGTGAAATTTAATCAGCAACCGACTGCGACGAGACTACTGAGTCGTCTGACGAAATAAAAAAAAAAAAAAATCAAAAAACGGTGGACGATCCATTTCGTGACTTTTTTTACACAGACTCAACTCACGCGGAACTGTAACGGGTCGTGACAATGATTTTTCGTGATAGATATCATGCGGTGATTCAAACTGTTCACGATCATACCTTTCGCGCAAGTGCATGTTGCGTTTCTTTTTAAATAGAAATCTTCTGTTTACGCGCATCAAACTCCGTCATTCTACGTGAAAAAGTATTAGGATAATATAATACACGATGCAAATTCGACGTTGAAAAATGAAACGTAGGATCTAACAAAAAAATAAAAAAATATTTCATTACGAGATACGTGCCTTGTGTCTTTTGAACACACGAGTCGAGGAACTGTAGGGTTTCATCACATTTCGAGTGAAATACCCGATCATTTAGAAAGCCATTCTTCGCATATTCTAATATGGCACACTTGCAACTTATCCTCTCGTGAAAAAATCACTTTCACTCTCACATCGCGCCGCAATAACACCGCGTGCAAACTCCACGACGAAGAAAGAAAAAGATACACAGCGCCAAGTGGGTCAAACACGGTTTAATTCTCGATACACCATCAATGTTGCATTACGATCGATAGATTTATGTACGTTCTGTCGCACGGGACTGCGGTACGTCTTCGTACACTCGATTCGTACTCTCGTTGAAACTCTGCCAAGCATGGATAATAGAACACCATGTTTTTTTCTGTTTTCTCTCTCTCTCTCTCTCTCTCTCTCCCTTTCTCTTTCCTCTGCGATCCGCATGCCGTGTCCGAGAAGTAACACTTGTTGATCGGGCCCGCGGACTATGATTTAACGAGCGAACGTGACGCGGAATTAATCACCCGGCTGAGCTACGCGGCGGAAAACACCAAGCGCTCGCCGTGCTGGTTTTCAAAGACGCGGCGGAAGTGCGGCACCACCACCGTATCACAAACAAAACGAGGACGTCGAGGTTCGATCGGGATTCGCCGGAGGAACAGTTACATAACGCGTATGCGGAGAGAAATTACCATTGCACTTCCGACCGATGCACGTCCTGCGGGACATTTGCATCGAGAAGCTGCTGGTCGAAAGTCGATTTCAAAAACAATTTGACCCGACCGTGTGGAACTTTTCCGCTGCTGAGAGAATTTATTGCATATCATTACTCGCGTATTATTATTATCATTATCGGACGAAAAGCAGTATGTTTTCCAAGAGAAAAGCAATTTTTGAACTGGATTACAGATTAATAATTGGTCTATAGTAATTTACTTTAGATTAATTTACTTACGAACTAATTAATTACTCCCTCTGTCTGAAAATATGGTATACATTTTAATATTTTTTTTGTCCGAAGATATGGTATACATTTGCGAAGAAAATCAAATAAAATTAAAATTAAATATAAAAAAAAAATATTAAATTTATTTTATTATCACAATATAACTGAATACAAATAATTTAGTGTAATCGAAATTTAAGTTAAAGTGAGATTTAGCCTTGTTGAACGCTTCTTCTGAACATATATACTTTTCAGCTAATCGATCCTCACGACGAAGTTTTACCTTGTTTATATGAGGTGTTTTATAGGAATTTCCCCCTCCTGTCAACATAATTGATTCCATACACGTTTGTAATGTTATAAAAACATTATCAAGAGTATTTCTCTCTAATTTATTAAATGCATCTTGAACACATTCAATCAATTCATTAATAGCACCGTGTTCTAATTTTTCTTTGTTCTTCATATACTGTAATAGCTGTTGCAAAATGCCATGACGTTGTTTTCATTAGTCAATTGCTTCGATTTGGCATCTCTTCTTTGTAAATTCACGTTATTTGGATTGAAATTTTCCATTTTAAAATTACAGCGATGACTATTTTATTTTTCTTAAAAAAACTAACTTTTGATCTTCGAATTCCAACTTAACTCAAAATCAATGCCTGTCAAATATGTTAGGTTATTTAGCTACCAATATAAACAATACCAATATAATGAGTATTGCCAGTTGTTTTCGAAACTCTAGATAATCTAAGATTTTCTTTCAAATATATACCATATTTTCGAACAGAGGGAGTAATACTTACTAATTTACTTAATTTAACATTCTGCTTGACTGACTATTTTATGTTACGCGTGGACGGAATACGTGTACAATATATTTCGATATTAATCCTTGAAAGGGAAACAAAAGTTTCCCAATTGTTCAAAAAATGTATTCTGTCTGCACAAACTTGCGAGACGAACAAACAATACTAGCTACTGTTCAAATTTCAATATTTAAACCTTCCATAGAAATTTCGACAGAAAAGTACACGACCAAACAAAAGAAATCCGTAGCAATTTTACGACCTCGGAACAAATAATTGCTAAAATAAATATAAAAAAACTTCGTGGAAAAAATCGATGCAACCCCGACGTGTGATTTACATGCGAGAATGTAATTTCACCTAACGTATCGACGCGGACGATACCGGACGACCGGTGAAAATCACGCGAGACGCGAGGTTCGATGGAAATCGAGCGGCCGATCGATTCGTCGGATACGGTACTTTTACCCAACCAACATCTAATTAATCACTGTAATTAACAATTTCGTGTGGGGCGGCAACTGAACCGGTTGGAATTCAGTCCTGGGGGGAATGATGGAAATAATTACCGATGAAATCAGTTCAATTTCTCACGGCCATGGCCACCAGGCCGATCTCCGCTGGACAGAAAATCGGAAATACCGATGGACGCCGATTAATTTTCCAGCTAGCAGGGACCGACAACACATTCGATGCTGCAAAGAAGATCAGAGGAGAGAGGAATCGAACGTCCATTGTCATGGACAGACAAACGAAATGATGTCTCAACTATGAATAGAATCTACAGAGTCCAATACGAGCCGTTTTTTTTTGAAAACGGCACAAGTTAAGTTTTTCAAAGAAAAAAAAAAAAATCAAGTTAGTGATTAGATTAATTCTGCGTGATCTTTTCATTTTGCAAACAGTCAATATGTTGAAAAAATGTTGGAAATCACTGAGATGTTGTTGGTAGAAATTTAGGTAAATGAATTACGAATGATAGGCAAAATTTTAAATATAATTTTAAATATAAGCAAAATGGCTCGTTTCACTTTCAAAATAAATGGATCATATGTACTTACAAATCCATATTTAAGTTTTGCTTCGTGAGTGTCAAAAGAAAAAAATGAAGTAGTGTATGTCCAAATTTTTATAATTTGAGTTCTTCAAGTATTAAAAGCTCTAGCTTTCACGACAGTTTCACGACCAACTATTGTTATAATATTATTCATTACCAAGAAATGGCGGCACTTCACTTTAGCACATAACTAGGAAAGCAAACGTTCCAAATATACCTGGAATGTATTCGTTTTATACAATTTCAATTATTTATGTAATATGTACAGGTACAAGTGCACAATTTCATCTAGCACGATCTCGATTTCTAGTACGATTTCATTAATCGTACATTTCATGCGAATGAAAATCGACATCCGACAGTTCCGTCTCGTAGATTTCAAACACTATGCTCGAAAGTTTCAGTGAGTGCACTTGCAGTGAATTCGTTTCGTGCAAGCTTGTGAGACACTCGATCTCTCTCCATCCGAGATAATATCCGAGTCTATTTGAAAGTGTTCTTCGACGCTCGAAAATTATTCCGTATTTAGATTCGAGTGTACTTGAGTGTGTACACTATCAGAAATTTCAAGAATTACTCACAGATATCCGATTCCTTTTCTATCATTGCCCCAACAAACATTCCATCCCCTGTTACTCATTTTCGACCCACGATCTTTTCTTTTGTAAAATTTGTAAAAGATTCGAATCCAACGACTAAAAGCTCGAGTACGAGGCATTCGATCGCATCTTTAGTATCAGACAGGAAACCGACGTCGCGGACAAATGAGCGGCAATGACGTGTTGAAGAATCGATCATCGAACGGCGGCCGCTTATCAGCGGAAGACGGCCGTCGCCGAGGTCTCCGCGAGCTTCAAGGTGAAAAATCGAGTCGCGATCATTCGCGTGAGATTTCGACTACGATCTAGGCGACCGTGCCGACGTAATGTTATGCACGACATGCTCTCGTCGAACGACGTGGCGACAGAGGTGGGAAGGTGATATAGAAAAAACGGCGACAGAGACTGGAGAAGAAAAATGCGGCGAACGCGACGCGAGGATTGGCGATAATAAGAAAAAGAAATGTTCGACCATCGAGCAGGAATCTGAGGAAGAAGGCAATTTGCATTGCTTAATATGCCAACTATCGAGCGAAGAATATCGACACTTTACATGTAACAAGTATAATACAGATTCATTTTTTTTTATTTAATTTGGGAACAGGACGCTTTGAGAGATATAAGAAGACAAGTAAACACGTGCAGGGCTATATTATGTTCTTCAGGTGTTAGAAAACTGACTATTTTCTGATATTGCTTGCTTCGTCAGTGTACTTTAACTATTTTTAGATTTTTAGAGAATTTCTTCGGGATTTCATCGAAAATCATTGGAAAGAAGTTTTCAAACATTCACTTTGAGACAACAGTTGCGCAATTAAAAACGAGCACCTTGGGATATATTTTCAGAATTTTTAAAAGTTCGAAGGTACGAAATGATTAAATTTGAGAATAATTCGATTCAATCCTTTCGCAGAGGATTAACAAATTGATCGCCGAAGAGAATCAGGATCACGACGCGATAAATCATCATCCGAATAACACGATCAAATGTAACGAACGAAATAATATTTCTCTAATGCCTTAAGGTCTGCATCTCACATGTATAAAAATAGAAATTCTTTCTCGAAGAAAATAATATCTCAAACAAATTTAAAAATACGAACCAAGAAGCAAAATAGTGCAAAATAAAAAAAAATATAGCTGTTTCTAGAATCTAGTAAGCTCACAAAGAGCTGATCAAAAATTACAATTCAAATTCGATCCTGAATCCTGAACAGATTCCGTGGCAACCAATGACGAAGAGCCACGTATCATCGCTTGACGCCCGGACAGGATGATAAAAAACGTAACTTTATAGAGAGTGAAGGAAAGAACGGTCGTAAGACCGCGGGATATCGTACGCTTTATTCCGGTGAGCGACGAGGCGAGAAAGGTACAGCTTATTTTGCCTGCGGATCAAACGTACGTATCGGGGAGGGCAGAGGGAGAGGCCGATGCTCGCGGCGGATTTCGTACCGCGGGAAATACCCGTGGAAATTGTTCGCGCCAGTCGGCGAGATTTTTCAACGAAGTGACGTGCGACGTGCACGCGCCGAATTCGCCGCGAAATTCCCGGAGGTAGCATGAGAGACCTCGGGACCGAAAACTTGAATTGCGGCAGGTTGTTTCGCGACGGCGACGGCGATGACGACGACGACGACGTGGCTTCGCTGGGAAACGCGGTTTAATTAGAATCGAATTCTCGGATGATTCTCCGCGGAGCAAAAACAGGGGCCTCGTTCCCCCGCGTCGTATTTCACGCGAGATTAATCATTGTTCCGGAACTTCTCTGTGAAAATAAAGACACGTGCACACTGGTGCAGCGGGGAACGTAAGAGAACCATTAATCACGGGGGTTTAGTATAAATTCTTTCGTACGACTGTTGGTATTAAAATGTACGGAGGAATGTGCCATAATACAGGCGAATAATTAAAACTAGAGTAAACAAACTTTCAATATCCGTTGGTTCGGTTTTGCGCGACGAGTCGAATAATTTACCGATTACTTAATCTAGAATTCTTTAGTTTTTAGATTGGCTCTTCGATGATCAATCAGGGTGAATTTTATTCTAATTTCCCCTGAAAAAGATCGACACTTGTGTATAATACTTTTGTATCATACACGAAAAGATCGTTTAAACAGGCATTTGATTGTGCAAAAGTTTTCTACAGTTTTATATACCTCGTTACTGGCAATGAAAAATGATTTAATCCGTAGTTATTGGTTCGGTTATGCTCTCCACGGTGGAACGATAAATCATACCGGAAAGAGAAATCGGCCGCGTGCGATGCAGAGGGGGAGGGAAAAAAATCATTGCTCGAATTGAAAAGGCTCGGAAACAGACGATAAACGATCGTCTTGGGTAACCGGTGTACCGCGATTTTACACGGTGGGAGAGCTTTTTATCGTGGCCAACCCTTGTAATTAATCACCAGCTAATTAACGAGGGAAAATCCTCTAGGAGGGTACGAGGCGACCGACGTATACACGACTAATCCGAGCCGTATACGCTCTCTCTTGTCCGCTATCCAACTTGTGTTGAATTTGGAAAAATCTATACCGAGCGGTTTCTTTGCCCCTTTGTTGGTTGTTTCTTTCTTTTTCGGGTCTTGTTGGGAAATTCAATGTTGAATAAAAACGTAGAATTTGGCGACTTTGAGAAATGAGAGAAGTGGCAATCGTCGTTACATAAAAACGGATTGTTTCGATGCTTGTGTGTTCTTTTTTTTTCTTTTTTTCTTTTTTACTAACGTCAGAATGATCGAAATTTTAATTTAGATATTTACTTACGTGGGACAAAGATCCTTTGATGAAAAAGTGACAAAAGGTGGCAGAGAAGGAAAGAAAAGTAAAACTGAATGAAAGAGTACGAGAAAATTAATTCAATTATAACGAATAACCAAACTAGACTAATTTAGAAATTGAAGCGTGCTATTCTTGGATGTGGAACAGATATAGAAAAATTCCGAGAGTTGCTTAATTGAATTTGCCTCCGTACAAATTTTGGTAATCGGATCAGAGAAAAAGAAAAGAGAATCTGCTGTGCATAAAACGCTTAAACAATGCAAGAAATGGACAGAAAATAAACGACCAATTCGAGAGAAGGAAAGTTTCACGGTCTCGTAGAAATTTTGTAAATTTATAACAATCCATTTTTAGAAATTCGAATAATTTTTCGTAACTGAACATATATAATAAATTTCAGTCCCTTACACTTTCATTCCTCTGAAATTTTATATTTCAATCAATTACTCTGTCATTAAACAAAATCGTCCAATAATAGTGTTGGTTCCTCTGGTAATTTTGACAATCGAGGAGAATGAAATATTTTTCAAGCGACGGAATTAAACATTCTTCAATTCTAATCGCATTCCAAGAGACGTGAGCGATTCTATACATAAAGTGTTAATTAAATTAACATGGATTTCTCGATCACGCTAATGTTCTTACGTTTAGATCTTCTCAATGAAAATTCTAATTAAACATTAGATCTCTCTTCTTAATTAAAGGAAGCAACGTATCTCTTTCAATGAATGAAACAGTCGTTTCGTTCGATCAGACTGGAATAATTCGTTCGTATACGAGCACCCGATACGGAAAGCTCCAATCGTTAACACGTTGACTGCCACAATGATCACCGGCGACATTCCCATTTCAATAAATATTTCCAAACGATTAAAATATCATCGAGAGAATTAAATGAAAATTTTAAATAACATAAATAACAAGATAATACCGTGGAATGAGAATCGCGCTCTCGTATAGCACTTTTATATATTCCAACGTAATATTTTACAAAAATTAAATATTCCCTGGCATGAACATAACGTATGAATTTTGCACGACAATCAACGTCATAAAAGAGAGAGAGAGAGAGAGAGAAAAGCACATTGATGAAATAATCGCTGCAAATAGCACTGGCGGCTGCGAACGATTCGCTGTTATCGGTGTTATCGGTGTCGCCTTATCGTTCGGAGTTGATAAGAAATTCGCCTGTACGGCACGAGGAAAGAGTGGGGAAAAAAGGGGAAAGAGAAAAGGAGAGCGGAGGAAGTAAACGACGAAGATTCGATCGATACGGCGATAAGATAACGCGGCGACCGCGTGAAACGAGCCCCTCGAATGAAACAGCAGCGATCAAATCTCTCGTGTTCGCGCGAGTTAAACTCGATCGTTGAGAACGGTCGGATTCGTAAATTCGTTCGGCTCGGACCGGACCGGTTGGATTTCGCGACAAACGAATCACGCCGATGATAACTCGGCTCGGATTTCGCGCGTACCGCTTCCAACCGCAAGCCACCGCGCGTTCACGCGTATCCGCAGTTTCGCGCGTGAAACGTTGTTGGCGTGGTTCGATACGTGACTTACGTTTACGTGCAGATGTTTCATAACGGGAGAGAGAGAGAGAGAAAGAGAGGAGAGAGGAGAGAAAGAGAAGAGGAAAGTTGCCGCGTGTCGCGCAATAACTTAAAGGTGCAAGGGCGAATCGATTTGATACACGCGAAAAACGGAGCCAGGGCAGAGGGGGTGAGAAACAACGGTGCAAATGTAAGTTTGCTCGACAAAACTTTATATGTATATATATATATATATATCCTCTCTTCGCGATTTTTCTCTGTCCCTCGGCGCTCGCAGAAGGAGAGAAACACCGAAAAGGAGACGAAAAAACGGAGTAACAACGCACACCTCAAGACGGCAAAAGACCGACTGAAAAGCACGCGAGGGAGGGAAGTCCACTTGTTTCGGTGGGGAGGGGTACGTGCGTTTTCCGTACGGCATCAAGTGGAGAAGAAAATGGAGTGGGGGGTTCGAGCGCGAGCGGTGGGGAAAATGCGGGAGAAGTGGGGGACTGGTGTCGCGCGATAACCGTCGCCGAGGTGCAAACCAGCCGCGAATTCGAAAGGCGGCCAGTTGCTGTTCGCGCGTCGTCTACGTCGCGTCGTGTGTACAACGTGTCGAGATACCGAGGTAAAGATCATCTCGTCCGGACAACGTCGTCGTCATCGTCTCGCAGTCTCGCGGCGTCGTGCAAAATTCCTCGTCGTTTCGTGCCTCGTCCTCTCGAGCGATTCTACGCGATCGATCATCGCGGTAACAGTGTGTCTCACCTTCCAACCAATTTTTCAATACTCTAATAAAGAAAAGAGAAGGGAAGAAAAAGAAAAAAAAAAAGAAGCGCAGCACGAGTCCTCGAGTCTCGGATTCGAGATAGCGCGAGCAGCTTAATAACGAGAAGAGCCAGTGAAAAGTTCACTCGCGAGTGAAGATCACGCGATACAAAAGGTTACAGAGGCGTCGATCGCGCGCGACTCTTTCTCTCCCCCCCCTCTCTCTCTCTCGATCTTTGGAAGGAATGCTTGACCTTCCAACGGCGACAATCCGTACGAGCCGCGGCGAACATCCTCGAAAGATCGTTGCATAACTATGACACGGCAGCGGCGGTCGACGCTATGAACGATGACGCTAGACCTGAACGCGTCGCGAAATACCGATGGATTTTTCCGCGGCTGATGCAAACAGTGGGTGTGACTGTCCGCCTAAAGCCACGTAGAAGAAAGAACTCGGTCAATGAGTCGCGTTATCTCGTCCACGGCCACCGACGACGACGACGACATCGCGGAAATAAGCTGCCGATCGCGTGGATAAACCAATACGTAGCAGTCTCGGATGACCGAATGGGATCGGTGTCGTCGGGTTCAATCGTTCGTGTAACGCGTCGTTTCCCACGTGGCACGTTCGTGCGTGCGGTAGCGACGCGTGTCAGCCGTCGTGCGTCGTCTTCGACAGAGCTCCGAGACTCCGAGAGAGGAATCCAACTTAATCGTCGATTAACTCGTCGGTCCCCCTTCTCTCTCACTCGCTACGAGCATTTTCTCCTCTAAATTTACCTCCCGTTTCCTCGCGTTCTTCTCGCGAAAGAATCCAATTCTGAAACTTCTGCTTCGGCTGTGAAATTCGTTCGTTTCTTCGTTCCGTAACGAGCAACGATTTGACGCTGGCAAGCAGTAATTTGCCAATAATGATAACAATAACCAAACGACTTGCTTTGAATGGAACGACGTATGGTAATCGTTCACACGAGACCTGCGTCGACCGGCACGCAGCTGTCGAACCACAGAGACGTTCTGCCAACATTTTTCTCGTCGCAGCTGCACGGTGTGTACAGCCTCGCTGTACGTACGTAGCGCTGTGTAAACGTTTCGCGTATCGAAAGGGTAGCCATATCGGTTTTCGATGCGATCGTTTAGTCGCAACTGCACGTTCCACGCTTCGTTCGAAGGCTGTGACATCGATGCTTCCGCGTTTACTCTGCACTATCGTCAGACACCGAAAGAAATTTCACCGGGCTTCACACACACACACACACACACACACACACACACACACACACACACACACACACACACTTTGATTTTTTTTCTTTCCCTCCCCCCGAAAACTCGACGACGTCTACACAACACCGAACCGGATCGGACCGGCTGGAGCGCACTCGCGCGGTAAATTGACTTTGCCCGATGTACGCGCTTTATCGCGCGTAACGATTTCTGTAAGAGCATAATTTCTCGACAGGTTCGTTCGTAGTTAAAAATAACCAGATCGCCAGAGAGCTGTCTCTCTCTCTCTCTCTCTTTTTTTCTCTTTATGGCGCCAGTGGAAAATCGGTTTCCGCGGGAGAAAGAAATGATTAAAACGAGTCGCGCGCCATTTGTCGCGAATTAGCGTGTCGCAGTATCGTTTCGAATCGTGAACGACGAATCAATCGTAACCGAATATACCATCCGTTGATGGATTCTTCCGCCGCTAGGCGAGCTGTCGATAAAAATAACGAAACTTCGTATATACGTGTAACCCGTCGTCTCGACGATAACGGGATCGAATCGCGTCGGCCAACTTCGTTCTTCCTCCGAGTGAAATAACGCCCGTGGAATTCGATTCGATCAGAAGAAAGTATCCCCGTCCTCTTATCCGCGCCACTTCCAACAGAACGATTAATCGAACCCTTCGGTGTATACCTATAGAGTATATGTGTGTGTGTGTGTGTGTGTATAAATATATATATATATACATATATTGGAACGAGAGCTCGACCGTGATTGCGGGATTATCCGTTGTCTCACCCGGCTAACGGCTACAGTTTGACCTTCGAGATATCCGATCTTAATCCCTTGAGAAGGGCGGCGTTAAGGAAGTCTCGATCGTCGTCGAACGAGCTTCGACCATCGAGAGGGTGCTTCTTCCCTCTGCTTTTTGCTTTTCTCGCTCGTTCCCCGCCCCGTTATCGGTAGCTGAGAATTGCCAGCGATTTACCGGTTCGTAGAAGTCGCGGTGACGCGATAACCACGCGAAAGAGAGAAAGATAAGAAATTGAAATAAGGGACGGGCTTCGGATTGGGATCCGAAGATGTCGGCTCGAAGGGAACGATTTCACTGGAAAATCTTTTGCGTTCGGAATCTACGAGGGTGGGAAAAACGTAACGAGCAAGTTCAGGTAGCCGACAGATACCTGTTCGATCGACTGAGAAAGAACTGCGGATGTTTGTGCCAGATGAATATTGTTTTCGTGAACGTGATTGAAAATATGAAAGTTAAATGGGCAACTTATCTATCGTTGACAACGTGCAGCTTATTTCGAATATTCTACACAATTACGAATTTACGACTCGTGAGGAAGAACTGATCAGCTCGGAACATGATCGATTTAGCCAACTTTCAAATAATTTTGTTTCGACAGTCTGACAGCACGGCTGATTTACGTCAGAGAAGAACGTAGAAATATCGGAGGATCACCGAATTGAAAATCAAGATGTGTATTCCAGTCTCTCGTTCGAAACGAACTAAATTCTAGTTGCCATGACAATCACGTTGCGCGTACTCTATTCTGGTTTAACCTGAATGCTCGGCTAAATAGTTAACTATTCCACGACCTGGATCTACCCGCCGTGTCTTTCTCCCCCCCTCCCCAAGAATAAGATCCACCTTGACGTGGAAGACACACCTCGAGAGCAAATGATTTTACTCGCGCGTCTCGTGGCTGTCGCGTGCGCGTCAATGGAAATCGCGCGTGAGGGGAAACAACGTTACGTGGCAGAAAAGCAAAGTTTTCAACGAGTGTCCTAGAACTGTACGCCTGAGCAAATAGCTTGGAACGGGAATATATGAATATCCATTAACGGAAAGTGAATCAGCCGCAGCGAAATGTTTAACCAGCCAACCGCGAAAATCGTTCCGTGGACGAGGTTGAATAATTTCCTCGGCAACATCCGAACCTCCATACGTTGGCAAACAAACCTACACGCGTACACGCAACACCGCGTGTTTCTTCTGCACGCCAGTTTTCCATCCACGTCGGCCCGACCTGACCACCACCATCGATTCGCCCATCGACTCCGACTCATTTCTCTCCTCCTCTTTCCCTTTGCTCGTTTTTCTCGTTCACGTATGTACCGAGTTCGTTTCTCGCGTTTGTTTCCTCTTACCGGGGTGATGGGATCAAGTCCGACGTGCGCTTACGAATCCGAGTCAAGTTCGACGTTCAAGTTTCGTTTTGTGGGTCTCGAACAGTGAAAAATCACGCATAGAGATAGAAAAATTCTGATTATTCCGACGAAAAATCTCCGAAATACAGACAAATCTTATGCAAATGGTTTACCTAAAATAGATGTTGCATTTTCATATGTGTAGCTTTTGTATTCGATTTATTACAATCAGTGTTATTAACTTTCGTGTTTGCTCCACGTTTTTTATAAATAGAATATTCCAAAAGAAAGAAGATATTTAAAGAGACGCAAACGTAAACTAAGGTACTCGATCCATCGATGTTATTACTCAGAAAACAAGTGCTCATTCGAAAAAGTATACCAAACTCGAGTATGTTTGAAAGTACTTAAAAATTTAGCGTTCGAATCTGTTTTCATTTTCGGAACGAATGCCCACTCGAAACTATCCCAAACTCGAGTACCTTTAAAAGCACCATTGGAAATACTTGAAAAGAATTCGAATCCAACGATCAAAGATTCTAGAATCTGTCTGTTAATAGGTAGTTCGATCTGAATTCTATCTCTTGCCTGGTGTGTTCCGGTTAGGTTCGCAACTCGTCTCATGGATAGTTCGCACGATAGTTCCGTACGAAGCTGCGAGCCTCGTCGCGGTTCGTTTGTTCGTTAGTTCGTATCGGAGCGGTGTCGCTCAGAGAGCAACGTCGTCAGTGCACGGCCGCGCCGGTGGCCAATTAATCGCTCACGCTTGCTCGCATACTCGCGTTCCGCGGTGTGTTGATCGGTGCCGGAGAAAAAAAAAAGGAAAAAAATGCGAATTCCGAGCGGAAACACGATGTACAAAGAAGCGTATCGATTCGAAGGGAAAACCGGTTGACGCGCGCGCGCACGCGCTCGTTACCAGATTGCGCGCGGTTCGCTTCCATCGTTTCTCATTCGTTTCGCGATCGTTCGACATTTTTGCAGCGTAGAACCTTCAAACGGACCGGAGAGACATCCGAATATGAAACTATGACTGTGGATGTGTTGCACATCGTGTTTTCTCCGCTGGACTAGCAACCGTGTATTTTAATGCAACTGACTATACAAGTATTCTGCGATACTTTCTAAAGTATATTTAATATGCTCAGAAGTCAGAATCCTACCGCGGACAGAGAAAAAACGAGTAGAGCACGCTCGTGTAGTCCTAGCCTAAGAGTATATATATAAAAAGCGTAGATTATCCGATTCCACCCGCTCCAGTTACTCGAGCACAGTAGTTGCATCACATCGTCCTTTGATTCTTCGTCGAACGACTCCCTGTGAAATTCACAGCTCACGACACGAGAGAAGAGAGTGCGATAATTAGAGGGCAAAGAAACGAACACAAGCGTTTGTTCTGTGAAGTTTCCGAGGTGTGCTCAAAGGCTCGGCAAAGACACTGAATCGAGCGTGGAAAGGAAAATTGAACGTTCGTCAAAGGAATTGAACGTCGTCTGGTAAATTTCAGTCTCACACCCGGACGCGTAAACATAATCACGTTCATCACCGGTCGCAGTGACGATTGATAAATGGGATTAACTAGGATCCCACGTTCAAGATGGCGCGTATAATAACGCGCGTTCAAAATCTTTTAACTCGCCGGAAGAGACGAATCGAGCACCGCGTGCTCCTTAGACTAATCAACAAGTCGACTCCAGAGTTTTTGATACCGCGTCGTGGAAACGCGGTCCGTAGAAGGAGCATAGAGAGAGAGAGAGAGAGAGAGGCGTATATAACGTGGCAGAGACGAGAGCCAAAAAGGACCGGAAGAAATTAAGAGCGCAGCGCTCTCGAGAGGAAGAATCAAGCTTGCGGAAAAATTCTTTTCTCCGGCCTCTTTTTTTCAAATTCGACCCGCTTTTCATTCGCGCCACCCTTTTCACGACCATTGACGCGCTGTTTCCCCTTCATCCACCTCCTCCTTCTATCACCAACCTGTATTCTCGCTCGACGAATGGAAAGTTAATTCATTAAAATCGCCAGCTACAACGTTTCTACAAACGGGTCATTCTTTTGTCGTTTTCGCGTCAAATTAGCGAGGATTTCGCGCCGCCCTTCTTCCCTCTCGCGTCAGACGGAGGATCTTCCTGCTCGTAGATACCGTAGTCTGTGATCTCTCTCCTTTCGAGGAGAATTACGACACGAGTGAACATTGGAGTATAGTAGATCTTCGATCTTCTCGTACAGTTTTTCCCTGCAACCAACGCCAAGTCTGTGGTGTTTCTCTTCTCGAGGGATACTTCGATTTTCGAAGGAAGTTAGAGACGTTTCTCTTTCCTTTGATTTCTATCCTCGAAGAGGAAGATTACGACTTAAGCGAATGTTAGACTGGCACGATCTTCTTCAATCGATTTTTCAAAGCAAATTGCAACGAGAAGATCAGTGTCAGAATACATGATTCGCCTGTTCTCGAGGAAAGAAACAACTGTTTTGACAAGATTTAACTTTGGTGCTTCCGAGCAAGGAACGCCAATCAACCCTCTCCTCGTTGATTATTTAACTGGAATATTTAAAGGCGACCGCGTTGTTGAACTCGCTCTTACGAAAGACTGCGACACGTGCAATTCGCGAGACACTGAGAATGCCGCGGAATTGCGATTTAATGAACAGTCGTTTCACCGACGAGCCGGTGAAATTCGATAATCCCGTGCATTTTCTCTTATTTCACTCGCGAAATATAATACAACATGCATTGTCCCAATAGAATTTTTACTCGGTGAAATCTGGAGAACCGCGCGAACTCGTTAATTCGTTTCTACGGATCGAAGTAAATGAGAGTGACTGAATGTCAAAGTAGTTTAGATCTTCAGTTTCTACGATCCGATTATCCTTCTCTCATGTCTTTCAAGACTGACGTACCTTAACTTGGTCATTCGTCATTAGCTCTCATATTTTTCCTCTCTATTTATCGTGCATATTATTCGTTAAATAAGTGTACTAAATATATAAATACATATACTATTTAAGTATACTTGGTCAAACATAATTATTTACTACTCAATAATTTTTACTATGTATTTATTCAAAAGGTTTTTATCACGCGCGAATAAATAGAATGAAGCTAAAATACAGCTCGTGAAAGACTCAAAAGGCTAGCTGTCGGACACACAGTGTTGCAAGTTGCAAGTTTAAAGTGTCATTGCGCGTAAACCGATTATTAAAAGCTATTGCCCGTGACATGTTGAAACGTGCTAGAATCGTAATCATTTTCTAACTCGAATGGTGAATTTTTCCTTCTCGTCTTGCGACACTCTGAAATAATCAATCACAGCGAACAATATTCAACTATACTCGTATACGTCTACGTAACTTGGAAAATGTTATTTTTGTTCATTCGAAATACCTCGAACGAAATAACAAGTCACATAGCTAATTGCTATCAGTTCTCTGATTCCTACAAGACTGATCTACAAGACCCGTAACGAATCGTAATCCCAAACGTGCGATCCAGATTACAGAGAGAGTGTTTGAAAAAGTTTCATCGCGATAACGAGCGAGCTGGCGTTTGAACGAACCTCCTCGAAACTAGATCAAAAATTCCTGTGTAATATACGTGGCTGCGTTCGCAAGCGAGGCTAATATTAGTAAACGCGGCTCGGTGTCACGACAGTTTGATCCACTCCAATTACGCAACGCTCGAACGATAGCAATCGTCAGCGAACGTCTGGATGCGCGTTTACGCGATTCGAGTAAAAACTCTGGCATACAAAGTGGAAATAGATCAGATATAATGATCAGAGGGGGAGGGGGGGAAGTTGCTGCGGTTTCTTAGAACAGGAATTTATCTTTCGAGTGGTCTAACAGTGAGTGACATACCTTTACAATCTCTACGACTATTTTCCTATCAAATACACATTGCAAGTACGTAACTTCCGGTTTTCCATCAAAGTGAAAGATTTTGACAATCGTCCATTGTGCCGTACATTTGTACCACACCAAGGGACCAAGATCAGCCAATCAGCGTAAGTCATTTTTCATTAAAAATAACTCGTGCCACGCAAGCAACGAGCTTCTCTTCTCCTTGCAGTCAGTGGAACGATTTGGTGGTCGTAATATCGCTATAATTACAACGACTAAACTGTTTCGACGATTTTAACGATAAAGGAACATTTGCGTGGCACGAGTTGTTTTTAACGAAAAATTAACGCACTGATTGGCTCCTCAGGCCTGATACTTCACGCGGCACGTGCATAAAACGTGTTCCAATCTCAACCTTTAAAGTTGCACAGAATTACAGGTCTCTAAATCGAAAAATCGCAATCGGGTTTCTCTGGTTAACTCTGGATATTTCCCCTAGAATCGAAGCGTAAAATCGAAGGATTTCGTTGTGCAGTGTAGCGTAATTCCAGTTTGAGTTGCACGTTCGAGAACAACTATGAATTTAATGCGCGTCAGGCTGCGCCCGAGCAATCGAGAAGTACAGCGCGACTGTGTAATCGCGTTCACGTTCCCCGAAGGGCAAAGTGTTTAACTTGCAGCGACGTGTGTGTGTGTATGTGTGTGTGTCGAGCGTGTGCCAGCACAGTCCACGCGTGTCGCACAACACGAAATCCCGTCTCAACGAGGAAGTTCCGAGCATACGAGCAAACGGAAGAACGATATGGCGCACGCGTTTTCAAATATAAATCAGAATCAGCCGATCGAGTCGGATTCGACAAAGATTCTTTCACTACGTCCTTGAAATCGCGTTCGTTTCCCTGATTTCTTTCCTCGTTCCGTAACTGACGCTTGGCTCCGACGATTCGGAGCAGTTGAATTGTCTTCAACTTTTAGTTGAGTTTCATGCCAAGTTTACTGCCAATCTCTCTGTCTCTCGCGGAGAATAGGAAATAAAATCGAATCTAGTCAATTCCAGTAAATTACTAAAGTCAATCTACGACGATCGCTGCTCGAGAGTTACAGAAAAAAGGGAAAAGAAAAGAAAATACACGGACGTTTGAAGATCGACGAGCAAAGAACGACCTTGCGGTGATGAAAGATCTCGCGCGGACTGGAATTCTTTTCGAGTTTTTTAAACGATCGGTTTCGCGTAGTTGAACGCGTCAAAGTCCCCGATAGCGGCGGAATCTAGGGAAACGTTTATAATTAGTCACGCGAGAATACACAAGGGAGAGAGAAAGCTGCAGAGAGAGAGAGAGAGAGAGAGAGAGAGATTACAGCTGTGGCGACGAGCAACGAGATCACGTGGATTTTTCATCGCGACGCACGCCTCTGTGATTCACTGTCGTAACAATGGCACGCGTTATATTTTCGTTCGGGGGAACAAAAAAAAAAGGAAAAAGGAAAAAGAAAAGAAAAGAAAAGGAAACTCGGTCCGAAAAGCAGACAAAGAAATACCGGGCCGGGCAAAGTACGTAAGCGGAATTCTCGATTACGGTGGATGCAGCGTACGATGAACGATGATAACGATCTCGCGGGCTCGAGTGGCTCGATTTATCAAATCGGTCCACGTCGACGAAAAGAAAGAGGAAAAGAAAAAGTCGAGAGGAAGATGCGCAGAATGTTCTCGAGAGGACCAGACGAAAAGGAAACCGTTGAACAGGCAACTGTCTCCAAGAATTTCACAATTTTTCTATCGTTGCAGCTGGAATTTCGGGCGCAAGGTCGAATGGAACGTACAGAGACCGGTGGAGGCTGGCCGTGATGCTGGACGATGTTGCACGGTATCACGGGTGTAATTGGATGTTTCCGGTCGAGCGAAGGAAAATAACGACGGGGATGACGTCGTAGTGGAACTGGAACCGTCTCGCGACAGCTCGAATGACGACCGACCGAGGCGGAAGCATCGTGGAAAGTCGCCGCGCGTGAGAGGTCATGGGGATCCTGACTGCAACATGACCGACAGAGTTACGTAGTGGCGCGTGGCGTGTCAGATCCCGCCGGCACGGGACTAAGTGTGTTCTTCGCGCCCTTCTTCGCGTCGGGTGGTATTTTCGTGTGATTTGTGTTCCAACGTCGATAGTATATATCGTTCAACAGGAAGAAGTAGGGGCGGCGGTGATGTGTGATTGGATTCCATGCGGTAAATCCAAGACGCAGACATGTCGAGGCGGCATCCAGATCGGCTCAACGTAGAATCAGCTGGTATCAACTGGCGAGCGTAAACGCGGCGAGGAAGAGGGCAGCGAAGTGAAGAGCGTAAGAACAAGAGGAGGAAGAAGAGGGTGAGCCGAGGCGCAAAATGGGAGCAACGAGATTGCTGTTGGGAAGCGCTATCCTCGGACTCTTTTCGAGTGGATTGTTGTTCAAGGGCGCTCTGACCAATTCGATTAACAGGTGCGACTACCCTCCGTGCTCCTGCGATCCCCACGGCAGGCTGACCTGCGACTGTAAAGAGGAAGGAGAGGTATGTTGTTCCCCCCGTAGACACCTAGCTAAGAAAACTCTGCCTTTATCTTTTCCAGCGTTACAACACGCGGCTCGATCTCTATCGTAAGATAGAGAAACACACACAAACACACAAACATATACACACACGTGCACACACGCACGCACACACGACACAGCGAGGAGATATCGTGAAAGGAAATAAAACCGAAAGGAACGCCCTGAGCGAAGGGAATTCGCTGGAACAAGCGAGCGAGGTTTACGCAGGCCGTTCTAAATCTCGGCGAGCAATGTTCGTCGCAACCCTCCGAGAGAAGAAAGAAACTTCTATATCTCCCCCTCCCTCTCTGTCGCACGTTCAGTCTGTCGCGTTTAACCTGCCTCCTTTCGTTTCGTCCATTTCATTCCGTATCCCCTGACCCAGGAGAGCCAGATCCTCTCTCCGGGCCAATCGTCGTCTCGAATCTTTCTTACCGCATCCCTCTCCGTCACCATCTTCGAATCCCTTTTCCACGAATTCATCGCGAGAGGATCTCGAGAATCGCGCTCCTCTCTCCCTTTCTATCTCGCGACAAATCGCAGACAATGCAACGGTCAGCGTCCGGCAGGAGACGATCTTTTGTTCGCAGTGGTGCGGTCGCATTATTCCGCGACCGCTTCGAATCGTCGAACAGAGAGAGAGAGAGAGAGAGAGAAGATAAAGAACTAAATCGAGTTTGCACGTAACCGAGGGAGGGACGCCGCTTTCCCCCTCTTCATACCCCCGGACGTTCGAGACACGAGACTTTTAACGAACGAATTACATGCGGGACGGTCGTTATCGCGGGCCGGAACACCGGAGTTACGTGCGATCCGATCGTCGTTCCATCATCGCGTCGATTTTACCACGGAGCCAACCCCTCCGGTTAAAAGCGTGGCGAACTCCCCCAAGAAGAAATATAAAACATGCCGCAACTAGGGGTTGTCAAAATAAAAACGGAAGATAGGGGACGAAAGAGAATGAAAGGGAGGAAGAAAGAAAGGGAGAGAGAAAGAGAGAGGTTAATCTTAAAGGCGCGTAGGGGTTCTCGCGTAAATTGCGAGGGCGGTGCGGTCGGCTCACGCAGAGCGAAACCTCCATAAATTAAAGCGTGTTTACGCAAATCGCAGACCAGACACTGCTGGCAGGTAGGTAAGGTGCGCGGCCTCTTCCCACCTGCCTACCCACCCCGTCTCCTTCGTCCTCGCCCTTCTTCCCCGATATTTATTACACGCGACTGATACAGGTAAACCAGCCCCCGCCGCCTCGGGCGCAAAATACTGCGCGCTGAGAAAAATAGCAACCGCCCCTGACGGATCGTGGTCACGTGAAGATCCATCATCCACGCTTCCCTCAACCCTGATCTCTTCTTCTTTTCTCCTTTTCGGAGTTTGCGTCTGTTTCGATATCTTTCTTTTTTTTTTTCTCTCTCTTGTTTGAAATATTTTCAAACTCGCGAGAAAAGGTGGAATGCAGACCTTGTGATAGTTAGATATCACAGTTAAACTCCGTTCGTATGAACTTTGTTTGAGCCAGAATCTAAGTCGATGCCCGATTAAAGCTTAGAACGTTGATTCTCGCTGTTGTATGAACAAGAAATTGCTGGTAAAAAGGAAAACTCGGTGGACTCTTAACTGGCCATTCGGAACCAAGTTAATTTCGAATACTTAATTTCTCCATCGCGGAGGGTGTAAAATACAGAATGACATCAAATACTCTGAATTTCAATGATCTAGCAGAAATTACTGTCGTCTTCTACGATATTACTCTATTAAATACATCTATTAAATACACCTCGTGAGAACAACTTCAGAATGAAACCTTTTCCTTCTGCATTTTTCTCATCTGATCCTAGTCGTGTCGTACTTTTGATCGTCGATGGAACAAATAAAGAAAGAGATACGAAGAAAATCTTGGAGAGACCTGGAGATCTGGAAGAATAATCGAGATGGGAGAAAGAACTTGCGGGATTCGAGATAACTGGATCGAAAGAACAACTTGCACGCATGTTATCGAGAGAGGAGGAGCTGTCTCAAGGTCCCGCTTCGAATCACCTATTATTACACCTACGAATTCCAGTACACAATGAAGTTTCGTTTATCGCACGCCCTTGGAGGCATTCCGACGTGTCGTTGCCGAGCCAAGATAAAGCGTTCTTTGTCCCTGGAGATACAGGTCGCTACGTTTCTAAGCGACGCGAGGAATTACACCGTGCAAAAGTCCGAAGTACAATGTGGTACAGCTCGATCCGTGAAGCTCTGGTCCGTGACGAAACGTCCGCGGGAAGCAAACAGCCGGTTACGCGTCGTGAAAACCAATCGGCTCGAACGTTCCGCAAACGTTTTAAAAAAAAAAAAGAAAGGAGGGTGACAGAGGAAATAAAAATTAAACGAACGAAACGATAAATTTCGGAAAGAGAGAGAGAGAGAGAGACTCGGTGAATTTTAAATCACGACGAAACTTGGATTGAATTGGCTCGATCAAACCGTTATGTAACATTTGCATCTTACATTAATTCTCCATGCACTGGTATTTAAAAACAGGTTTTTCGAGAGTAACGTTGCACGAACCACTGACACCAAGTTCCAACGTGTTCTAACTGAACAGACGAACTAAATTACAGCCAACGTACATGTACACTCTCCACTCTGAGCTAACCTGACAATCCGGTAAACCTGACAGACAGCCAAGTCGCGATCTGAACCTGCTCGCTGTAAGACCGACCGACTTTTCCACCAGTCCCACGCGAAATACGAAAAAGGCGGCCTATTTTTCTTCAAATGTCGAACGACAATATACGCATTTGCTCATCGAGGAAAATTTCCACCTCTCGTTTATGCAGCGAGAAAATCCTTCCAACGAAGGAGAGTTCGCGATATCGTGGCGACCGCGAGTAGGCGCGTAGGCGCCTCGTGTCGCGTGCGCGGATGAAGGAAGTGGTCGACCATGGGTCGGATAAATTACGGATCGAATATCATATCGGCGTCGAAGATCGCTTGGCCTGTCGCGTGGACCTGCTACCGGGCTAGACGATGAACGAAGTGGATCGACGATTTTCCACAAATCGCAAGCGCGCGCCAGTTCAACGGCGCGTTCGAAGATACTTTCGATGGAGACGTTCGCGTATAACGAGAGGCCAATTACCGAGCGAGTCTCGAGAGGTGAATTCGAATCGACTTGAACCGTTGAATAATGAGCGAACGCAGCTTTTCGCCGGCGAAAGGGATGAAACGTTGCTCGCGGAACGACACAATATATATACCGCGAGGGGAACTCGTTTCAGGAAATCCTTGGCTAACAACGCAGAAGAAGAAGAAGAAGAAGAAGAAGAAAAAGAAGAAGAAGAAGAAGAATGGAGGTGAAGGTGGAGAAAAAAAAAGCAGAAAGAGAGAAAGAGAGAGAGAGAGAGAACGAAAGAGGCGGCAAGTTCTATAATGTATAGCGGGAGTCTGCGAGTTCTCCCGTGGATTTCGCATAATATAGCCAGCATTTCACGAACACGCTCAGCCAATTTGTCGTGCCGTCAACTCGTGACTACGAATATATCGAGAGAAACTGGACGTTCCTCTTTTTCTCTCTTTCCTTCTCTCCTCTCGTCGTTTTCCTTCCCCTCTAGGTCCGACCTCGCGGGCCTCCTCTCTCTCTTTCTCTCTCTGTTTCCCTGCTTCTCTTTACCATTTCCGCCTAGCTCATTGGAGTTTCTTATTCAGACCTATTATCTGCTCCTTGGCAACGAGACGCCCCCGCGTCGTTCCTGTAATACGTTCGAAGCTTCTGGTATTTGCGAACGAGAACGAACCAAGATGAGACCTGAAAGAACAACCGGGCCGTGAAAAGTGCTCGGTTCGTTGTATGCCACGGCGGAAGAAAAGAAAAAATCGACGTTCGACGATCGTTTCAGGGAGGTAACCGTGTCTCGCCGGTGAGGAGAGGAGAACACGCAGTCAACGCGAATAAAGTTGTCAAGCGCGCCGGCGACCACTGAATAATTAACGACGCGGATAAATAATCGAGAGGAACCTTTTAGCGGATACAGCGCCTTAAAGTTGGCCGCGTTCTCCGTAACGAGAGCGATATAAGGCACTGGAGAGAACGAAAATAAAGAACCGGGGCTCTCTGAACCGTGTAAAAGTAATAGCCATGAACACCAGCGCGAGCAATGGAGAACGTGAGGATGCCATTTGCGAGAAGGCGACCCCTTTATGAAAATACTTGGAAAACGGAGACTCAGAACCGAGTCGCAGGAAAAGAAACAACCGTTTCGAGAGAACTGACCGTTCGATTGACGAGAACAACGATTAACGAGTCAGTGACCTATTACTTAATCGTCGACGATACTCCAACTATTTTTGACGCCAGAAAACGCTTCGTCCGATCGAGAGCGTGGAAAACACGTTGAATCAACGCAACGTTTCATCGTGACGACTATGAAATGAAAGACATTGTCTCTTATCCTAGATCGTATAATTTTACGAGATCTCAAGAAACTGGAAAATTACGGCCTACCTGTCATAATTTATAGACAAGTTGCACGCGCTACTTGGTCCTTAATGGATTAAATGAATAGAACAACATACGAGGGCAGAGAATAATAATTCTCAGAGGGAAGCTATTTCTTGTAAATTCTTAATAAGTCGTGCACGCAACATCTTTACATCTCGATAGTCTCTCTCTTTCTCTTTTGCTCGATTAACGACACTACGAGCGAATTATTCCGCGAATTAAAAATCAGAAGATTCAATTCGCCATTAGAACGATTTCATTTTCATCCTTGTTTCGTCACACACTTTCGTAGCAATCGTTCACGTGGCTGATCGAAAATCGTGGAAACAGTCCCTTGCCACGTATAATTTCATTAACGTCGCTCTAACGTGTCTCTAATCGATGCTCATACCCGATGTGCTTTCTAATTAAAATTACGCCGAACGTGGTTTTCGTCAGGCCGAGAAACACTCGAGGGACAACACGTGCCATTAAACGAGTTCCCTTTTCTTTTTTTTCCTTTTTTTTTCCAACCGACTCGTTGAACGTGACAAGCGATACGCTACGGATTAATTGGGGGAAAATTTATGTTTCAGCCCCGCTCCCAATCAGGGATCACCGTCGATCCGTGTAATCGAGGAACGGTCCCTCGACGCGAAACGCTCGCGCACTTTGTGCCCTTTTTTGATACGCGAGAACGTCTGGAGGATACGAGAAAGCATCTCGTACAAGCTCGATAGAATCACACGCGACGGGGAGATACACGCGGAGAGAATAAAGAGCAGCCGTTGAACAAAAACGTCTTGGTACCTCTGTTTCCAACCCTCTTCGTTTCTCACGGGGGAGCAAAGACTATTAGGAAAATAAAATTCACACTCACGTGGAATTGGCGTTTGAAATTCACAGACTCGAATCGTTCGAATCGTTTCTCCTCTCTCCTAATTGCACCGTTGGACGCAGCAGGGCGACGAGAGATTCAGTTTATAATATTGAAAAATTCGATACCTTTTCTTAATAGCTTCGTTCAAGGTAAAATTACTATCTTATTGTAACAGCACTTTGCTACAAAAGCCCTGTTCGTAACCGTATGTAGCCATCGTACGCTTTTGAAAAGTCGAACAACGAACGACGAAAAAAAAAGAAGAGAGGTGATCTGTCTCTCTCTCTCTCTCTCTCTGTGTGTGTGTGTGTGTGTGTGTGCGGACGGCGAGCAAACACCGAGAGACGGAAGCAAAAACGTTGGCTGGACGTTGTGTAATTGTTCGAACGTGAAAAACGAGCTGTAGTCCGCGAAGACAAGTATTTCGGCTGCGGTAATCTTTTCTATGGCCGGAGATTGTGCGTCGAGAATTGACCAAGAACAATGAGACGGGAACAAAGGTCGAATGGACAGGCAGGAAGGAACGCAAGGGGGGCAGATTGCCCCCTCGAAGGGGCGAGAGACGCGCGCGAGTATCCCGCGTGTTTCGTACCTGAGGAAAAGGGGCACAAAGGTTTTGCTTTTATCAACGACGCACTACACCCGTGAGTTCAGGCCCTTCTTTTACTTTCATCCGCTTCGCGCCCTCCTTTTTCACTCCATTCATCGCCAACACTAGACCTTCTTCTTCTTCTTTACATCCTTCGTTCAACGCCTTGTGTTTTTCGTGACCGACCTCCAAACTTCGCTGAATAATGCACGTCCTCCGTTCGCTCGTGTTTTAATAACCCCTTTTTTCTTTTTCTTTTTTTTTTATCGAAAATATGTCGCTTCATCGATGTTCCAGATATTTTAACCCACAACTGGTATTACTGAGCATTATTGATAGCCAGGACGTGGTTTCATTAATGGTCGAATTTTCAATTCGATTTCACTTCACATTTCGTACTTCAATTCGCGAAATTAATGAAAAATATCAAGCCTAGGGGTTTGTTCCAATTGTGTTTTAGGTGTTTTACATATTTCTAGCGATCGATGAACGTGTGTTTGCAAAGTTGAAATTTCCCATAAATACATTAAAAAAAAAAAACCGCAGTCTATCAACTTTCATCGGAGAGAATACGAAATGTGAATTGTTAGTTAAAAACGACGATGCCGTTTGACGATTAAAATCATTACACGTCGGATCCGCGTAACGTGAAAATTCAGTTCCCTTTTCTTTTTCTCGCTCCAGAATTTCAAATAAAATTGTACCGATATACGTAGACGTGCCGAAGCCAAGTTTATTCGTTTTATCTATACAGAGATCCCTACCGAATCGTACATGACACGAAGAACAATCTCGATGAATCATCAGAGACGATCGACAACGCGAACGCGCAATGTTTTCCACGAACGGCTGTTTATCAGGTACTCGTTACCAGGGAGAACGCGATAATCTCGCGAACCAAGTCGGCGTATGCGAACGATATCTCGATCAGTTGCACGATCGTTTGGTCGACACGGCAAGTATGCGCGTGGCATTTCGCCATCGATTGTTTAACAAACAAGGAGCCGTAAAGCGGCAGGTGGCATCGAACGCGCCTCGCGTTCGCAGCAACTCTGTGTGACGTGTACCGACGAGCCGCGTACAAATGGATTAATTAAAAAAAAAAAAAAAAAAAAAACTGGGGAAATGGATGAGCAACTGGTTGCAAAATGACGTGCCTGAGCGAACGAGGCTGTTTATTTATCGAAGAACTTGCACCATCCCTTTCCTCTTCCCTTTCGAGGCGTGCTTCTGAGAAGTTCGTGCGTGTTCACCGCGAGAGAATCTTTTTAACTACCCATACTTTTACCATAAGAATTTTACACACCCACGACGGCGAAGTTTTTCGAAATTTGCCCGTACATTTTCGTAAAATTCTGTTCGTGAATTCTTTTCCCTTTCTCTTTGCGTTTTCATTTCTCTGACAAAAGTTTCGTTACTCTGGTAGCCGACAGTTCTGTCGTTGAGAAGGGGGCAAACTATCGACGTGAATCGAAAGATACGAAACCCTCCGCCCTTCACCAGCTGTCATAAATTGTCAGTGCACGTTCGCAGTGCCGAGCTGAAATTTCGAGGAAATTTAAAAGTGCAAAAATCGCGCACGATGCACATCGTATGGAAAAATATTCAAAGTACAGCGCTTTTTACACAAAAGGTAAACGAATTTTCTACCGAGGTCGTACATTTTTTTTACCATATTCTCAAACACGCGAATTCGTGTGTAAAAACCCGCGATTTATCCTGCTACCAGAACGTCCAACTAAGTTAATGCAAAATTCGACTGAATCGATCTTTTTCAAGATACACTTCAATTATATCGCTGTTTCTTTCTTACACGGTTAACTTCACAACCATCAATTCTATCTTATTCTCTTCGTCTTTTCTCTTCAATTGCTAATAAATAAATATGCGAACAGTGGTGATGATGCAGCGTCAAATGTAAACAACGAGACGATAACGAGAAAAGGTGGAAAACATTCGAGACGAGAGCTTCGAATCGCCTGTAACTTGAGAAAATTCTCATCGCCGGCGCTCAGCCGGTGAAAATGGGGAAAAACCACGGTGAACTACGAAGGAAGTTAAGCCCGCGACTACGATAACGATATTAGCCTGGTTAATCGCCAAGAGTGCGCGACAACGCGCGTGTTCCCAACGATTAGGGCAGTTAGACGTCCAATTACAGCTATTCGAGCGGTTTTATTAACGGCACGCGTCTGGTGCATCGGATCGCGCCAACTCGCCCCTTTTCTATTTCTACGTTCGACTTTTCCAATTTTTAAAAAATTTGCTAATTATATATAGTAGAAACTGAGAGAAACTTTCCGAATCGGGAGCCGAAGAGAGAGATTAGCAGAGTAAATAAAAATCTGCAGCAGTGTACGTGTTCCAACTGTATCGAAACGTGACCGGACGTGCCCCGATTATTGATTAATCGCCGATTCGTCTGATTTCAGGAGCTGGTGTTAACCACCGACGGCGACAAAAGATTGAGCCCGCACACGAGTAGGATAGCGGTGAGCAACTGCTCGTCCGTGATCCTGATGAACTCGAGCCTGGCCTCGATGGCGGGACTGCGCGCGGTGGACCTGATCAACGTGGCGAACCTGAGCCTAGTCAGACAGAGCTTCGAGCTGTCGCCGCAGAATACACGTACGCGGATATCGGTGAGGAACTGCAGCATCGACACGATGCCGAGTTTCGTGTTCCGAGGTGACGTGGAGGCGATCATCTTCGAGAACGTGAGGATCGGCCAGCTGAGCGCGTTCTCGTTCGCGAACCTGGTGCACACGGAGAAACTTAGGCTGGAGAACTGTCGGATCGAGAGCATCGAGGCGCAGGCGTTCAAAAAGTTCGACGTCGGTCACTTGCGCGTGATCGGCAGCAGCTTCGGTGACCAGGTGCCCAGCAGGACGATGAACGACATCGAGATTTACCACACGTTCATGCTGGACGGCGTGCGAATGGGCACAGTGAGAAGTGAGGCTTTCATCGTGAGGAGTCCGCGGACCGTCGCGATACAAAACTGCGTGGTGGAGAGTTTGGAGAGCGAGGCGTTCGACGTGACGGCGAGGGGGCCGGTGATCGTGAAGAACAACACGTTCGGCAGCCTCTCGATAGGCGCTTTCCTCGGCATACGAGCGGACCCCGAGGCGAGAACGGCGACTGCCTCCCTGCCGGCCAACCTACACGACCTTATCTTTAAGAATAACAGCGTGGTGGACTTCGAGGAGGGCTCGATGATGTTCGACCGCGGTAGCTTTCGCCTGGAGCTCGACAGCCTCTTGGTCGACCAGCCGTGCGACTGTCAGATGTTGCCCGTATGGAAGAACAACATTCTCAATTACACGAACGTTTACTCGAGGTTTTACACCAAACAGAACACCGGGCTGCCGCCGACGTTGTCGCCTCAGGACAACACGATCATCAACGAAACACCGGAGACGTTCCTGTGCTCCGAGGGCGAGGTGAACGGCGTGCCGACGAGCTTCGTCGAGTACGAGACGCGGCATTGCTCGCTCGGTGGATCGATACTGGTCTTCGTCGTGATCATCGCGGGCCTGCTCGCGTTTCTGATACTGCTCATCTGCCTGATCGTCTGGTGCTGCAGAAGGCGTCGCCGGAACAGCAGGAAGAAATGGATCAGCGTGCCGATGAACGCGCCTGACGTCGTCTCGAAGAAGAACGGCGTGATCGGCAGAGAGGCCGCGTCGTCGGCCGCGCCGGTCGACAGCCGGATAACGATGGTCGTGCCCGACGGCAGGCTCTACAGGGAGACCGAGTTCCACGTGATCGTCGAGAAGGCCGAACCGTTGACCACCGAGTTGTAACGAGAACCTTCGTACGGCTCGACGACGAGGGCCGTGGTAGCTCGAGTCGAGGAAGAACTCGAGTGGTCCGAGACCTCGAGCCGTTTCCGCGTGTACAAGCTGTGAGCGGGACAAAGGACGAGAGAGACGCTACTTTGAACTGTGGTGGCTCGACACTGGACAATGTGTGACGAACACGTACGCCGGCCAGTGCCGGTTATACTCGTCGGCGATAACTTGTGTAACGCGCGTACATAGTGATCGTATTGTAATCACGTGTTCAGGACCAGAGCGAAAGCTCCTCTAACGAAACTCTTCTACCGTGATTGTGTGCTCGCTTCCTCTACGCGAAGGAACACGTTCCTCCGAGAAATTTTTCACGTACCATTTTATCGATTAAGCGGTCGTTGCGTTCTTGGAAAACGAATATAGCAGAGCAGGAGGACTCGAGCTCAAATCTCCCTTGTTTTCAATTTAATCGACTATCCTCCTAGTACAAGGCAGTTCCAGTAAGCTTCCATAATTTACATATCACGAACGAGCGGCGATTATCCAACGCGTTCCAACCCGTCTTTTTTTCGTTCTCGTCCGCCTTTGAAGGCAGTCACGTTCCTCTCGACGATAATTAAGAGTTTCTCCTCTCTTCCGCGATCGAGGTCGCGTACATGGATAATCGGCGCGTCGTTGTTAGTTAAGTTCATCGCGTTAAGTAGCTTCCAAAAGAGAGCCAGTGTCGTTTCACGAAGATTGGAACCGAGAGCTTCGATACACGCGCGAGCATAATAACGCAGAGAAAGAGAGAGAGAGAGAGAGAGACGAGAGGGAAGACGTCAGAAACTGTGAGATGAGAGAAGAAGAACACGCGAGGAGAGTGATGATCGAATGCAACAACGGGAAATCCTAAACTCGTTTACTCGTATAAGGGACACGCGATTTGATCGACCTTTCGTACTTCGTCGCGTTTAAGTTTATCGATAAAAGGATTACGTAGTTTTACGTGGCGCGTCGCACGTCATGCGTTCGGCAACGTTCCCGAGCCGAATCATGTGCGCTCTCGAGCAACCAACGAGACCGACGAAACGTCGAGAAAGATCGCGCTGCGTTCACTCGGAAGAACAGTACCATTTCTTATACAGATCATGTCAGTTTCGTTGCGATCCTCGAAGCGGAGGAAAGACAAAAAAAAAATAGAAGGTAGCTGAATATTTGTCAGTTCGACGAGCGAGAACCGAAAATGCTCGCTCCTCCAAACCGAATCGCTGTATCTATCTACTTCGATTCCAATTGCGTTTCGTAATCGCAA
Source organism: Tetragonula carbonaria (assembly GCA_032399595.1). Lineage (NCBI taxonomy): Eukaryota > Metazoa > Arthropoda > Insecta > Hymenoptera > Apidae > Tetragonula > Tetragonula carbonaria. The sequence continues at coordinate 19,650,661 of JAUCRC010000001.1, read as the reverse complement.
TTATGCTTGTAACACAATAAAAGATATTACCTGACACCCCTTGACAATACAAGATAATGAATCGATATGCAAGTGTATTTGAAATTGCTATTATTAAGCACGGAGAGAACGAGGATAGCGTACGTACGAGGCGAGGATGATGATCGAGTAATCTAATAATCTACGTCAAACGTTCGTAGACTTAATGAAACGTTGCGCTACGTTGAAAACTGAGGAACTTTTCATATTCCGTTTCGAGAAACGTATCAACGGATCAACACGATGAAACTCGAAGAAACTTCTCAAAACAGAAAGTGTTCAAAACCCTTTACCTTCCCCCTTCCCCCTCCCCCGGCCTCCGTCCCTTCCCATCAATCCCGATCCGTGCGGAGTCGTTAATTTATTGTATATTATTTCACTGCGACATGTTTTATTTATGAGCTTTTGGACTTGAGCCAATAAATTGTTGTTGTTGTTGTTATCACTCCGATCGGTATCTAATTTTGATAAATGCGCAGCGAGGGGATGCTCCCGGCGAAGGGTAATCGATTCGCCACGAGGGAAACGGCGAGCGAGTTCGCGCCGATTTTCACGAATTCGCCCGCTAATCTCGCAAACCGAGCAGGGACCGTGCACCTGACTAATGCGGGCGCATACGTTCGGCAAAACCGCAGCCGTCTGCCGCGCTCAAGTATCGCTACGCTATGTGCTTTCCGTGTGCTGCCGCTTCCAGTGTGATTAATAGACCCGATATAATTCGTCCTCCTCTCTGTTTCATCAAGGTAAGCATCAGGTGGTATTTAACTCGTCGAACGTACCGACGCGAAGGTGAAAGGAGACCTTCGGAATTCAAGAAACGAGGAAACCGCGCGGTATAGTATGGATAATACCCCTGCTACCGATCACGTTGAACGGAACGATTCGTTCGTTTGACGTTAGAGAACCGACCACGTTTCACGTTTCCAGGTACAATACCGAGTAAGCGAAGCTTTTGAAACGTCGCATACGGAGCTATCACGCGCACGTGTTACCCATGCATTATTGATACACCACCCACCACGGTGTTACTTGCCGTATATGTAACGAGCCTCTCCGCGGCCTTGTTTCCTCTTATCTCGCCGAGCATCGAAACAGAAATTGGCCTTCCTGCTCGAGTTTCTTGCGATTATTCAGCGACCTTACGCTCGTTACCTTGAGCATCATCTCGTCGAATACAAGGCCCAATTAGAATCCGAACGCGAGAAGTGGCGCGAGTCGAACGAAGGCTGGACTCTCATCCCATACGTGCGTATTCACGCGTACAGATCCACGAGCTATCTCGCGCACGTGCGACTATGTACATGGACGATTATCGTACTTCGGCGACAAATTAAGTTTTTTTCTAAGGACCTTTTAGTTGTAATTATCGTGACACTGTGATATAACGACAGCCGATTGTATAATTTGTTTTACATTGAAAAGGGACGTCGTGCGCCATTGACAACAAGGAGATAATAAAGATGAAGTTGACAACTAATTAAATTCCTAACTTTCATACCCTACCTGAATATATACCGCTACTCTTTCTTTACACGTTTACACGTAATTGTAAAAGTGCGAGTACGCACGCAGCACGTTTATGAAGAAGTGTACGATATATCGTCGCCATTAATCGGTTATTTTCAGTTGCTCGCGTAAAAATGCTACTGCGTTTGTTAATTCTTCCGCGACATAATGGCATCGATTCATAAACCGCGTTTCAATAAAGCGATTATAATTCATTTTTTACGAATCCGTCAGTCGATTCGCTGTTTGATCAGCTCGTTCCGATAGAATGTTTTCGATAGAACTGACGTCAAAGATGAAATAACACGCGATAAACGAAAATTTTCTATTGTATCGACGCGACAAAGGATTATATTTGATTTTGTGTTGAGTTCTTATTGACAGTATTACGTGAACGTTATGTTGCCAATAAAAGTATTATTCCTTTTTAACGTCAGTAGCTAATTGGTTAGTATAAAATAAAGTACTGTGAATAGAAGTACTTACCTGAATGGAAGAATACCGTCGAGAGCCTGGGAGACCGTAGGAGGTGAAGCTAGAGCGAATCCTCGTCCAAGTAACGTCGAGTGTACGGAAAAAATCCTCTTTGCAGTTTCTTGCATCAGCTCCAAATCCTCTTCCACTTCTTCGTCTAAAACGGTACAGTTTTCTTCGTCAGAATTCATGAAGTAACAAAACAATTGCCAAATACAAATAAATGTTTCAAACTACGTCTATATGATACAGACAAGCATTAATTCTGGATTAGAAGAAAAGAGATATTATTCAAATTGGTAAGTACTAGCAAGTAACACGTACTAGATACAGGCGGTAAGGCGAGGTTTCTCTTCATAAGACTTGCGGCACACGCTCCACCCAGGAATGACAATTCAATTTCCAGATTTCTTAAACCATTTCCCGCTGTCATCCAATCGTATCCAATAACCAGACATTTAAATCCGTATGTAATTGCTCTGTCGTTCCTCATGTAATCGGAAGCGGTCTCCAACGAAAACATAACTTCATTTCCTAAACAATAAATAAAATCGATTAATATCGCGAGTCAACAGGCAATTGAAATTATTCCGTAATGTAACGACTCACCTGGCAATACGATCGCATTTTGAGGCCATTGACTTGGTATATTGCTGAATTTACGCAATACAGGCCACCGGTAGGGCGCATCTTCGAGGGTGCGTATTCTAAAAGTATATCAGAAAACATGATATATGTTACGCGGTTGTTTCTCGTTGTAAAACGTTTGCGCAATACGAATTAATTATATTTACCCTGTAAGAGGAGAGATTACACTTGGAATGTACAATTGTAAATAATCCTCTGGCTGAGCTGTGCCACATTCTGGTGTAAATTCAATGGATAACCATTTGACAGTCTCTGGAAAAGTGACTCTATAGTGGGATACTGTAGCAGGTTTATAAGGATGATCGCTTTCCAACCAGGTGTAATGATGACTGGTAGTAGTGGGTGTAGAAACGTGAGATTGAAGTTCGCTGTCTTGAGATACTTCAGACGATCCCATTGTGGATAATAAGTTAAGTGCCGCAACATGGGGTAATGTTTCTTGAATTAAGGTAAGAATTTGCACCCCGCTCTACAAAAGGAAAAAAGGAGAAAAATAATTTATTTTTTGCCGGAACAGAAAATAATATATTAATGATCGTAAAATATATAAGATTGTTAATCTTTACTCTGGGATCTGATGTAGCTAAAGGACTGATATGCGCCATAACCAATGGTAAAAGAGTCGTTACAAACGGCGTATTTCCAAGAATTTCGGTAGTTACCACTTCTTCTGCTTTTTCTCTAGCTAATGCGAAAATTTCGTTCGATCTTTGAATAATCGTAGTTGTCATTGCAAGAGCACATTTTTTTGCTTGCACCTCAGCCATCGCTTTACTTGTATGCTGGCCATCAGAGTCTTGGGGATTTGAATAATAGAGAATGTGTGGTATTTGACCTCTTGTCTGAGTCGTACCTGCGAAAATTATATATATATATATATATATAATCATTGTTGTTTAAACAAAATAACGTTTTCTATATAATAACGCACCATTAAAGCTTAAAGAACAAGCCGTGAAAGTAAATGTAGTTCCGTCAGGTCCTTTAACGACGCTTAAACCACCATCGCCATTACTTGTGCGTCCTCCACGATTTCTCAGTCTAATAGCGTACTTTATATTTTCCTTAATGGGCACAGGTTTATTAAATTTTAATTCTACTATGTCGTTAACGCAGTCATCTGGCCCGAAAGAGCCTCGTGTAAAATCCAAACTACTCCAACGTTGAGTGTGAGATGGATCGTTGCCCGTGTTATTTTGCTACAAAATGTACAATACGATTGTGTTCACGACGATGACTGAAACGATTATTTTCATGCAAAAATTTAAAAAATAAATACTCACATCGTCGAGTAATTCTAACTCATAGTCATACATTCCAACACCTCCATAAATACCCACACCAGCTATCACAATACCAGATCTATCGACTGAAAAACAAATTGCGTCTGGGGAGCCATTGCCGGTATTCCACGATCTTGTTTGATTTACTCGAGTAAATCTCGAAGGTGTAGTATACATAAGTCTGCCACAGGCGGCTTGAAGTTCATCCTCGTTTCCATTAGATTGTGCCGCTAATTCAGCAATCACACGCGCTAACAAATAAGAACAATAAAGTACCAATTCCAACCGTGACTGAGTCTTTTTTCTACAAAGACTTTTCTTCACAGGGACTAGAATCAAATCTAACAGTCTTTCAAGCACATCACGAAACGACCAGTTTAAAATTTCTTTGCCAGAACTTTCCATTTGAGATTTGTAACTAATTTGTTCGACTAAAATTGGATACTGATGACTTTCTGATGAATTTATCATCAATAAGCCCGTATTATCGGATGGACTAAGTTGCTGTTTTATGCTATCAGTACTATCCATGATGTTATTTAGAATTGGAAATGTACATCGAAGACGAATAGTAGGACAGCACAGAGCAGCTAGAACAGCCGATAACAATCGATCTTTCGTAGATTCTCCTTGTTCCTGTAAAATACCACAGTTGCTTTATAAAAATCTTCCAGCCAATAAAATTATGAGATACATACCCTGTCGATTTCTGACAGCAGCTCGCATAGACATGTCCATTTTAAATACGCTGTCGGATAAAATGCGTGATAACAAGCTACAAATGTTTTGTGACATTCATCTAATATGCTGTTTGTCGCCTTACTGTTTACGGCATTGGGACCTACAGAGATTATTATATTATAAAGATGAAAAGCAAATATTTAAAATAAGGACTATATTGCAAGCAAACTTACTTTTGGTTGGTCGTGTTTTGCCTTTGCTTTTCGTATTTAATGGTACAGTATCGGATAAAATTTGATGTAATAATGCACGTACTTCACCGATGCATTCTGCTAACCGTACTGATTCAGAGGGAGTTTTCTTTCCCACTACAAATCATTGATATTATTTAAATACAATATTTAATACAATTATTATTTAAATACAATATCTAATACAATTTAATATTTGATGTACAATACGCTACATACCTTGATTAGGATAAATTTCATTAGTATAGGTCCTAAGTAGTCGTAAACTAGCTCTACTAATATAAATTAAACGCTCCACTTCAAATATTGCCTGAGTAGAAGTAGTATCATTTAACGTTGCTTTTAATGTATTCCAACTCCATTGAAGAAGAGATATTAATGATTGGAAACACTCCTAAAAGAAAAAATTTATTTATATTATTTTACATTTGATACGTAAGAAGTAAATACGTACTTTAGTGACTGTTCTGCTGAATTCTCTTTTTAAGACATAAACTGGTTCAATTCGATCTCTTTGCCTATTAGAAGTTTGATTTTCAGGTGTAACAATTCGATATAGTAATTGTGGTATTTGTCCGGCATTTACATCGGACCCATTATTGGATCTCTTCGAAGATTTAAAATAAAACATAACTCTAATGGAAAAAAAAACAATTAGTATATCACAAATTATAATACATTTTTGAGTAAAAAAAAATGTTACTAACTGGTCTTCTGCAGTGACCATTCCTTGACCACCAGAACCACAATCGCTAGAAGGCCCACTGATTTTAGCCCATGCAACGTACCACCTATTTGCTTGCAAAGGAATTGGTTCATAAAATAAAATAGAATATTTTTGTCTCGGTCCACATTCGTATGGTATTTCTTCAGATTCTGCTAGAAGTTCGCCATCATTTTCTTGATCTCCTCCATCCATTCCAATATCAAAGAGCTGAAATGTTATTTAATATAATACTTAGCATAATATCACATATTCATAATATGTATAATGAATAATACTCACTTTTATTTTTGCCGTATATTCTCCTCGACCTCCAAATAATCCATATCCTCCTAATAAAATATCAGTGTCGGGCATAAATCTAATAGCCTCGATAGAATGTGCGGAATATCCCCAACCACCACCATGACCTAAAAATATACAGAATATACAGAATATATGGTACAAAAATATTTGAAAATTATTTTTACTAATCTTCTTTATACGCACTTTCAAACCTGTTGACTGTAACAAAATCTTCACGACTATACACTTTATTGTGTGTTGATTGATTACATTCATTCTCTTCTATTACAGTAAAATTTTCATTTTGTGCTTGTGCAAGAGTATCCAGACAACCCAATAAATGCATTGCAGCTTGAGAACGTGTTACAAAACAATTTGATACTGCTGGTATTGTTAAACCTGGACTCAAAATAGATGCTTCCAATCCAGGAATTATTCTAGCTTCCGTTGTTATAATATTATACAAACTTATTTCACTATTCGTAGGGTTAAAAGTCCAAATTACATTATACAAAGGATCTAAACATGTCGCACAATTACTGAAATCAACTTGATCTGGTCCACTGTAACTGTTACAAGTACCATCTCTTTTACTTATAACTAAACATTTGAAAGAATTTGCGTGATCAGTTTGATGTGGAATTAAAACTGAAACAAGTTTTTTTTTTTATATAATTAAATGTGTTTGGTGATATGATAATGGTGGAAGTATAATTTACAAAAGAGGACATACTTATGCAACTTTTATTTGCCATAACTGTACTTCTTGTTAAACTAATAGAATTTATTTCATCAATTTTGATATAAGTTTGATCTCCACTTGCACCAATCCATGTTGCTCTCCTACCCCACTGTGGACCAATATTTGGAACTACATTTGGATAACTATGCCGGGGCTGTGTTCTGTCAGAACGACGACTAACTTGCGGTGAATTTGAGAGTTCATTTTGTCCATTCCACCAATTTATACCCAATTGTCCTTTCTGTATATAAAATATGTATGTATAAAAATGTCTTTTTTTTCCTTTGGTTATAATAGATAATAGAATTTGATACAAACTTGATAAGCTCCAAATGTAAACACTTCCCCCTTTGATGTAAGTACGACAGTATGATTGCTTCCAGCAGCAACTTGTGTTGCAATCCCTGGTAATTTAACGTGAACTGGTCCAGCATGTGCTACCAAATCTCCTACACCTAACTGACCATATACGTTGCTACCGAATGTATAAACTTCCCCATTTTGTAAAAGTACCACTGCATGTAACACAATATATAATTGTTAAACTTCATCTTATAAACTTACTGAAAGAATATAAAATATATTTTTAAGTAAGTATTACCTGTATGATGCAAACCACATGATACTTGAACCACAGGACTTTCACTAGGTATAGGAACTCTAGCCGGTGGTATACTAGCAATTCTTGCAGCATCGCCTCGTTCAACATCACTTCCACCAATACCTTCCTCATTTATTAAATTAGTACCTAATCCTAATGCCATTTTTCCAGCAATTTTTTGTATCACACTTGGCCCAGCTATTTTATATAAAATTTATTGTTATATTAATTGTTACAATTTAACTTAATTTTCAAATATATTCAATATATCTGTTTTATATAGACATCTACCCAATCTTTGATTATTCGGACCTTTCATCTTCATTCCATATTTCGCAGTACTCGGACCTGCCTTCGTTCTCTGTTTTTGCTTTATTTCCCCCAGACATCTCTGTAAATACTCTCGAAAATTTGAACTTGATCTACCTAAAATGCAACATGAATAATTTACAGAAATGTTTAATTAATATTAATTTATTAATTTGAAATTCAAGATTTTACCATTAGCACAACTTTTCCTTGCGCAAGTACGACAGCATCCACATTCCGCACATCCACTATCCCCTTCACCACATCCACATTCCCTAAAAATACAGACTTTAATTTCTTGTGCTATGCATGTGATTCGATATACATACTGGCCTGGATTTCGATCTGGACGTATACTGCTTAAGCACGATATACTGTAACCAGTGCATTCTCGGCATACCGTGCAAACCATGCAAACACGATGCCTCCATTGATGTAAACCTGGCGGACACATTCCTCTTGTTTCTTCCCAATCTTCAGTGGATTCCATACCATCTAAATATTATATAAATATTAACTTTTTTTTATTAAAGAACGTTAAAATTATATCATGTATAATTACCCTCTTCAGTTACTAAAAATTCTTCCTCTGTTGTACCTATTTCTACAGCAACCGAAGAGACATCTTTATTTATAGAATTATGAATTGTATTAAAATCTCTACCACATTGTCCTTTATTGTTAATTCCAAATGTGTATAAATATCCTTTGTTAGTTAATGCTGCAGCATGAGCTTTGCCTAACGAAACGTGAACAACACAAACGTCTCTGAGATCAGTAACTATTCCCGAAACCGGATCACTATGCAAGGTATCTTTGCCAAACATCAGTAAAGACCCTTCCTTTGTAACTAATGCTGTTGATCCATTATTACAAGCAGCATTCACAATAAACTGTCCTTCTACTTTTGCTATCTTTTTTGGTTTAACTGGCTTAGGTTGTCGCCTAACTTTATCTAAAAATAAAAAATATATAAAGACATAGTACATATATTATATATGTAAACACATTATAAAGTTTACATTAATTAAAAATATATTTACTATTATCACCATCTTCTCCACGTCTCGCAGTACCAGCAAATAAAACTGAACCATCTTCCATAACCATTACAGCATGTTGACCATCGTGACCAGCTGCAAAATTTACAAGTCTTGGTCCTTTCCCAAGTGTTAGCTCTATCCATCTATTAGGCCTTGTGTTATTTTTCATACCAAGAGAAGTTCCTTTTCCACTGTATAGAACCTTCAAGAATGCGATATATATATATTTCACATTTCTATATAATTTTTGAGGAAAAAACAGTATGTTGCTTACTTTTCCAGATACAGTTTTTAATAATGCAAATTCTTTTCCTGCAGTAACTGTAGCTATTTCATCATCACAGCCTGGATTTAATGTATGAGTTGTTTGTTCTTCATCAAAAGAAGCATATCCAAAAACATCTACACATTTTCTTGCTAATTTTAACGGTAATTCTGATGCGACTGTTACTGGATTACTTAATGTATTTATTGTTCTGACTACAAAGCCATCCTGTTAAAATTAACGACATAAAATTTATATATATATATATATATATATATATACATATTTTTTTTAAATATAAATTTTTTAACTAGATCGAAAACAGAAACTAACGTCTTTTCCAGCAGTTATCATTCCTAAGCATTCACCATCAGAAAACATAACAGAGGATGACCAATCACGACCTTCTAAAACAGCAATCTCCGTAACTGAAAGGGTTTCTGCATCAATAATTAGTAACTCGCTCTGTTTTCTCGGTGTATATTTAAAGTACAACGTGTTCTAAAAAAAGTTAACTATTAGATGTTAATATACATATAGTTGCACGTTACAAAATTAGTACTTAATTAAACTAACATTTGCATAACCAAGCCAACCGGTTTCTGTTGGATAAAAGTCCGTTTTATGAACATATACATGACCCCAAATAGTTCCTCCATGTCCATTACCAATCTTCAATAATCCTTTATTTGTATGCAGATACAGGTACTTTCCATCACTCACAAAACTTCGTCCATTGAGTATTATATTATTTATCTCATTTGGTAACATAAGCGTAGAAGTATAAATCTTAGCACATTTAGGAACTCCATATGTAATCCAGTCTGGCCGTGCAAGTTTTCCAAGTAAAACAGCTTGTACACTTCTTTGTAAGGATATTAATACACATGGCATCTGTAACATGCAAATTGCAATCTGCAGTCTTAGAAAAGTATGCTGTAATACTATGAATTTGGAGAAGAATTTACTTGAATATTTTGAACCGCTAATGCTCTTGGACACATGAGTAAAGCCGCTATTGCTGCCAATAAACGGCCAGTATCGCCTCTAACAACCACAAGACTTAATAAACATGCACAAGCAACTGCAGTCAAATGACTGCCATCATTAGCAGCTGCTGATTCTGGGCCATGTGAAGTTGCAAGATCCAATAATAGGTCAAAAAGTGGATCTATGAAAAAAAATAAAAAAATAAAAATGTTTTAATATTTACCATAAAACAATAAATACTTATATGCATATATTAATTTTGATGCATATACCAATAACATCATCTGGTTCAGATTTCAGGCCTTCAGGAAGTTGTCCTTGTAACACATCCAATAAAGCTGACAATGTTTTTGTACACAAAGCAGGTTCAATTGTTCTACTCTCTCTCATTAATGTAAAAACACTTCGTAAACCAATACCTACAATCTAAACATATTTAACCTTGTATGTAATTCTTTCAATGTATATAATGTATAACTTTGAAGATTACCTTTGGTAAGCTCTGTATAGTTGATATTCTGTCTTCATCATCACTCTCTGTATCAATAGTTTCACTATGTTCTGGTGATGGTGGAGAATTACAATTTGATGCTCTACAAACGTCAGTTGATTTAACATACCTCTCCAAAATAACACTTCTAACATTAGCAAATACAGCAAATGCAGAAGCATTGCAAGATATTTGTATCTCTGGTGGATTATTATAATTTACATCACTGCTTAAGTCAATCTGTAAACATTGAAGATACAGAATAATTCAAGTTAATTAATTCAAAGAAAAAAAATACAAATATAAAAAAAATTTAATAATACCTTTTTTTTATCCCTCTTACGTACAGATTTATTTTTTTTACATTTTCTCCATTCTTCCTTATTTCTATAAAATAAAATTTGTTTTATAAATATAATATAGAACATAAAACATCTTATAGACAACACTATTATTAACGAGTTTTTATGACTAACATATTGGTATATAAAGGAAAGTATAAAAACAAACATATAAAAAAAGTGTATCTTTATTTCTTTTAACAGACAATTATAACTGTATGTATCCGCAGATTATCGTGTTAGATCAAATAAATAATTAACAATGACCAAATAATTCAACATATTCCAAATTAATTTATAAATTAAGTTTCTACTTCGTCTAAAAAGTGTCAAAGTGACAACCTAACATATAACATTAATAAACAAACAATTTTAGGTTACTTTACGTATCTACAAAAATCATGATGTAATTTCATAGTAGGGTAACATAAAATGACATATTTAGGGAAAATAATAATAGAATTATCAGAATTTCTGTCGGAATTATTGAGTTTGAACCGCCAAAAGCGTCAAGTAAACAAAGCTGTAAGGAGGTTATATGCATTTCGCACCTCTGTGCTTCAGCAATACTTCTAAAAAGGTCATAAAAGCATTTCACGTAATTCTCCGGCTCGGGTAGCAACCTTTCGTGATCTCCGGACACCATGTTGTACACAAAATTTTCAACGTACGAATCACCAATTCATTTTCGTAATACTATTGATCGTTGACATTCCCTCGCCTTCCCCATGTGATCGCATCACACTATTTATAAAAAGGGGCATTCGACGATTTCTATCAAAGTATTTATTTATTGATATGTGATTTTAAATTCACATATACCAAATAATCTAACGATGTATTATTTTTGCAATATTCGAAAACAGCTAAAGATCCGTTTCTGCTGTATGTTAAGAAATTCGTCTTGAAAGTACCAGACGGACCGCGACTATTTTGCGATTTCGATTGTTCGATATATGATATCATTTTAATGCAGATTACCATTCGATATGGCGCTTATTCCTCAAATGAACTTTTACAACTGTAAATTCTACAAATAGAATTCATTAGCCGAATTCTGCGTATGTTAAGATATTTATGAATTTATACATACTTAATACAACTTTATTATATATGCATATAAAGTAATGTCTTTATCTGCTAAACATCAGTTCTAAAACGAAACGTCCTTACAACTTTCATATTTATTATATATATGGATTCGAAATATAAAAATATAATATCGCTAAAAGATCATTCTTTTTACAATAATATTTTTTTCTTTTGTTTTATGAAGAATAGAATTTGTAAGATTACGTGATAAGTTACATCTTAATTTCATTATTAGAAGATGAAATATACTCTTATACATGAAAAATCTATGTGTGAATTGTTTTCGTCAGTATTTACGATATATTATACATTTATAAGCTCCTTGTATTATTGGGTTGAAAGATTAATTATAAATGTTACATTCAAAATTTATGTTTTATAGAATTGTATTTTATTAACGAGAACATTCGGCAATATATTTCTTGCAACGTAACAAAATAATGTATTGATAAACGTTTTATCGCTTGAAAATTTAATTAAGTAAATGTTAAAAAGATGTGATGACGTAAAAGGCTTATCTCATATATGATTTAGAATTGATCACCTCACGTAAAGTGTAGTATAGTGTGCATATCCTGTTATGCTGAGATTACTGTTTTGAAGATTATCGTGAACATAACCTAAGGAACACGATTCAAAGTGCAATTACACTTAAGTTTTATTTTATTGCAAAAGAAACGAAATGAATGTGATTTTATAAATTATTTAGTGAAATAGTTGATTTATGAAAAAATTTACCACGAATTGAATAACAAAAAGCTGTTTAAAAATTGCACAGCTATTCTGATAACAACATAACCAAATGACAGCTCTCAAGCACGTATGTAATATTTACACATACAATTCGATAAGTTGTTTAAAATGTTGTCATTAAAGTTTTTTTTATTTATAGGTAGACTATCTTAATAAATATATAATTATAATTGTAAGCTGATTTTTGCTTATTACGTATCTCGATTGAAATTGCATTTATCTATGTATCTAGAAAGAATGACAAAAGTCTATAAGAGTATGAACAAAAATTTTAGTTAATTGTAATGAAGCAACATGATTCTTGTGATATATTTTTAGTATGTATCATAGCAAAGCCTTATATTTTGAATTTAATCTTCATAGATTTATAGACATATGTTATAAGTATTGTTATTTTCAAGAAAAAGTATTGCTTTTAGTTACATTGGATATATCAGTTAATGATACACATGTCACTTGATTGTGTAAATATTACTTAGAAAATACATGTGATAGAATATCTTTAAAAGTATCATTATAAACGTGTGGGAATGGGCAATTGCTTGTGCAAAGATACACCAGAAGAACTTGAAGTATATAATGGACAGAATCATGCAGAGACTGAAAATACCATATTACCAGAATCAAGTGTAGGTACAGTTGCATCTGGTGATATGAGCACTACAACTTTTAAATTTCCAACTTCAGCAAATATTGATAAATTAGTACTTGAAACTCTTGGAGTAATTGGTTCTCTTGTTGATAAGTAAGTATTCAATTCTTAGAAATTCTGAGTTACTTGTAATGTAATTTCATAATTATATATACACTTTACAAATATAGGACTTATTAGATTTATTAATTAATTATTTTTATGCACATCCAGTGAACAAGAACCACCACCTGCAATGTTAAAATTACACGCTATTGCTGATAAAGAAGATGGATGGATACAAGTTGTGAGTTCTATGGTTAATGTTATTCCTATGCATAATCCATTAGGTCCTTCAGTTATCACACTTCTATTGGATGATTGTCCATTACCATCAAAGGTATAATTGCTTATATATGGTGATAATTGTAATTTATACTATAGATATTTTAATTTCTTAGGAATTAGTTCTGCGGTTATCACACATGTTTCAATTATCTCAGAAACTTGGAAATGTACAGACTAGTGCAACTCAACAACGTAACATCTGTGTGGTATTGGGTTGTATAGCAGAAAAGTTGGCTGGCCCAAGTAGCATTGCTATATTATCCGATGAAACATTGGATTATCTTATTTCAAACCTTGTAAGTATAATTATATACATATGATTTATAGATGCGAAATTTGTTTAAAAAAATTTGATTTATAATTTGTATGTTATTTTAGAAGGAAGATATTGATCCTTATGTGGTATTATATTCATTAATAGCTTTGGAAAAATTTGCCCAAACAAGTGAGTATTAATTGCAGTAATTTCTACAAATAACAATATTTTTATTAATTTATATTTTAAAAAATGTAATATTGTTACCTAATCAGGTGAGAATAAAATAACTATAAAGAAACGTTTAACGGCAGAAAAGCCAAATCCATTATTAGAATTAGAAAAATGGGCAACGGAAAATCATTATGTACGCCGGCAAGTAGGTTTTTGTGCGCGATGGTGTTTAGATAATTTACGTAAGTATTGAAGAATTTTATTATACGTGATACACATGATAGGCAATGGAGATTATACAATAGAAAATATAGATATAAAATATGTATATAATATTAATTATTATATATATTAAATAATTAAATAATTAAATATATGTATATATATATATATATATATATATATATATTCATTGTTCTAGTTCTAATGGAAGGTAGAAAGTATTCGCATGATTCAGTTGATATGACTGGTATTAATGTAATGTTAAACACAAAGGATGTAAGCGAGTACCTGAAAATATCACCTAATGGTTTGGAAGTAAGTTTTAGAAGAAATAATATAATATATTAAGAAATATTTATATATGATAAGACTTCTTATTATTTTTATTGCATTTGTAGGCTCGGTGTGATGCATATTCATTTGAAAGTGTAAGATGTACATTTCAAGTAGACTCAGGAATCTGGTATTATGAAACACTTGTTATAACTACAGGCGTAATGCAAATTGGATGGGCTACAAAAGACAGCACGTTTTTGAATCACGTAAATTTTAACATTCGTAATATAAACGATATATAAATAACGATATATAAATTATTTTTGCGTATTTTATTTTATTATTGCAGGAAGGATATGGTATTGGCGATGATGAATATTCTTTGGCCTATGATGGTTGTCGCCGATTAATTTGGTATAATGCAAAAAGTGAAAAATATCATGATAGACCATGTTGGAAAGCTGGTGATATTTTGGGTTGTTTACTAGATTTGAATAAACTAGAAATAATATTCTCTATAAATGGTGTACCACTAAAACCATGTGTTCAGGTTTTCAAAACAGTAAGGTACGTACATATTTATTTATGTACTTCAATATATTTAAGCAAAACTTATTAATTAATGCTAAATATTCTAGGTCTGGATTTTTCGCAGCAGCCAGTTTTATGTCATTCCAACAATGTCTTTTTAATTTTGGGAATGTACCTTTTAAATATCCTCCTACCGATCGCGAATATCAGAAATTTAATGATTATGCTACTTTAAAGCCTGAAGATAAGGTTGTGCTTCCTAGACACATATATCTAGATCAATTGAGGAAACTTAGTGTCAGAGAGGACTCATGTACATTGTGTTTTGACCAAAGAGCTTCAGTGAGATTTCTCCCATGCAATCACAGGTATTGTGTATAAATTAACTCAATGTACTGTTTTCTTTTACATTGTAATTACAATATAATTCTTAATATAAAACATATAAATTTTTCATTCATATTTCAGAGGATTCTGCCAAACGTGTTCGAATCAGCTAGTAGAGTGTCCAATGTGCAGAGCTACAATCGAAGAAATAGCTACTGATAACACATGACACCACACAAGCGTACTGACAGTTTTTAATACTCTTCCACTATCTTTTCCATATTATATAATTCTCAGGAATTATCGCGAGGTAATCACAATCACAACACACCATGTGTATCACATACTGAATATGGTTATAATATTTTATACATTTCTCTTCTTACAATACAGTATTTTAAATCAAGAGAAGGACTATAAATCAATCACAGAAAGCAAAATTGCATTTAAATGTATCACACCTTTAAGATATATCATTCTGAATGTTGCATTCATATGTGTAGATATAACATACAAATTATTATATTATAAATTTAAATTACAGAAAAATATCATCTTATATCTACCGGCTGTGCAAATTATTTTCTCTAGGTTTTATCTAAGTACATCTAAGTACATCTAATTAGATGTCTAAAGTAAAATAGTGAGATAAAAATTTAAATATTTTTTTTACACTATACACATTCGAAAAAAAGCAAATGACATTTGCAATTTATATCTGAATTGCTACGAATGTTGTACATTTCCAATTTAGTGTTTGTGACTGGATCACAAATATGTAGACACTATTTTGTCTATGAACTTGAAGTTCTTTTCCGTTAAATTATGAAAGTCTGTATTACCTGTACTTGTCAATATTGACAAACAAATAACTGAATTTGCGCTGTAAATGTAAGATTAATTATAGAAAACTGTAAAATATTGATACCTTGTAGTATATATGGAAAGAACACACACATACACATATTATATTCTTGTGAAGACATAAAATGTTATCATATGTATAACTTTGCAAAATTTTTCTATAAATTCTGCTGATTTTTTTTCAGAACCTTTCCTATTACTTAAAATAGTTCATTATTATTTTAAATATGTATAAGTCGTGCGTCCCTTCTATATATTTCTATTTATTAATTAAAAGAGTATCTTTGCAATAATCATTCATATAATCAATATAATTAATAATTTTTCAGTTCACGTAATTAAAAAAATTAATAACTTTGAATATAAAACTTTTCACATTATATCGTGAATATATCTTTATATGCAAGTTCGTAGATCGTAATAAATGCAAAATTAATTAAAGTTAATTTACTTAGCCCTTTTGTTGGACTCCGCAGATTTTCTATTAATTCTTGATTCCATATTTCTAGTTAATCAAATCGTTTCCACCACGTGCAGCCAACGAACAAACGTCCATGTTAACAAAAAAAAGTGGTAATTTTTCGAACTTAAGAACCGTTGAAACGAGAATTAAAAACGAGAATAACAATATCGATATATTTGCAAGCAACGTTAAAAAACGATCTCTCGATTTGGAAAGTTAAACGCGTGGTCACGAGAGCGCGCTGCAGTTTGTTACAAGATGGCGGGTGAGTGAGTGCCTGTGGATCGAACGAAGCTACCCAAAAACACGAGGGATTTTCAGCTAACTCGTGGTGTTTGTGGGTTTCAGATATATCCAACATCCAGAAAGAGAACCTGGACGATCCTGACGAAGGTGAGTACTGACACGGAAATATATTTTTGATGTTCGTAAATGTGCGCGGAACGGAACGAGTATTCGGCACGGTGGCCCCACCATCGAAGCATGCCAGTGTCTGGTGTGCATGGCGGTGGCATGCTCGTAAACTCATATCCGTTAAATACATTCTATCTTGCATAATTTTTTGGTCCGCCGGGTTTACTAACTTCGTTATCACGCGTAACAACACGATTCGGACACCTTTGAACGGGTGTCACGTTGCAGTCTTGACTGTAACCCGTATGTCACGCCGTGATTCTCACATGCGCGACTAAGTCATGAGAGTGCTTCGATGGCGTTTTATCGGTTAGGGGGCGCCACGAAACGTGCCGCGCTGTGTTTACCTCGACCGCAGGCTGAAAAAAAGAAGAGAACAGAAAAAGGGCACGCGGTCGCTTTCGTCTTCGTGTATTGTTCCTGTTCTTTTTTACTTTTTTCACGGACCGATCGAAACATCATATACTTTTTCCCTCAATGTTTATACCGCGAACCTCTCGATTTATAACCATGTCACTGATAGTTGACAAGTACTAATTTTTTTGTTATCTCCTTGTCTTAATGACTCATAATAGGATTTATTTTGATATATTACACTTCGTGTAATAGACATAGGAATATTCGAAACGAGTTGATTCTTTTGTATCGTTTGATTATGTAACGACAGGAACATTTACTCGCGTATAAAGATACTACGGGACAAAAATAAAAATAAAATTTTTTTTTCTTTTTTAATAATTTCCAAATTCTCATGTGATATCAGAATACGTGTAATTTCTTTTACGTCTGTGTAATGGTTTCAGAAACCGATTAGATCGAACGGAATAAAAGTATCTTGGGGGGAGGGCTGAAGTAAACAGAGTTAATGCGCGGTTATTCGCCTATCGGGGTTACTGATCTTTCGACTTCCCATGTATTTGCTAGTGCCATCTGTCGCATGTAAAGCCAAACCGCATTATTAACTTTCAATAGAACTGTTGCCGTATAATTTTCAAGCATGCGATTGAGATATGTAACCGAAATGTCGAAATTTGTAGCGTTTCGTAAATTCGATCATGTACAGATCTATCGATAATACACGATACCTTATGAATGAGATAACAAATGAGTTGACAAAGTATACGATGCGTGAATCCTTATCGGAGCCTGTTGGACCTCTGGGCCGATAAAGTCGGCGCTCTGCGTATATAGGGCATCTACTTTTCCTTCTTTTTCCTTCTCATTCCCATACATGCAATCATTCTCACCAACTGTTGCTGCTAACTCACAGTTGGTTCTAATCGACTTTATCACACATTCCAGAGGTCGTTTATCAACTTGGCTCACTTGTATTTCCAAGCGCGACTAAATAGAAAAATATTGAAGCCTGTGCCCTTCGATCCTCGAGGCAATGACCTGATCTAAGGTCGTATCGATCACGAGACCGTTACACGAATATCCTACCGATAAATTATTTTATCAATTCATGTTTTTCTTCTTTTTTTTTTTTTTCTTTTCGACCCATCGATCGTTGTGGCATTAGTCACAAATCAAAAGGATCTGAAATAATTCGCAATTCGCTCGCACAATGATTCACATTCGGGAATCATTTAATAACGATTCATCTAAATCCTAAGGTTGTTACGTGAGTAATTCCTTGCGATTCATAACTCGTGTATCCTATTTGATAACGTGCAACGGTAGCACGTGACACACCGCTTCCTGATTCATACTTCCGACTTTAACGTTCGTTCGATCATCAACTTTGCGCACGTACAATTTTTTTTTACGACTTTCGCGTGTTCTACACGTTTCGCATCGATCAGTCTCGTACGAATCACGATTTCCTCGAGGACCGTTTTCGGCGAACGATGGTTGATCGACCATCGACGAAGAAGAGAATAAAGATGACGATATCTTACGAAATCTCGCGTACTGAAGAAAATTTCTCACATTCTGTACTCCGAGCTCGAAAAAAATCATAATGTTTCTTACGCTCTCTGCGATTTGCTCCAGAGAACGTAGTAATTACGTTCAACACAATCGTCGAAGACGACAAATCAATAGTCATAAAAAATATCTGCATTTGTTACATTCTTAAAGAAAAAAATTTATCGCTCAGTAACTGATGGCGATAAGATCTGTATAAGATGAATCTCTAATTTGTTTTTATGTAGTATTATCATTCTTATATTATACTTATGTTTATATATATATATATATATATATATATATATATATATATATATATATGTATATATAAAATTGTATACATATTGTTTGAGATAACTTTAGTTGCAAGTAAATATAGAAAATTTGATTTGGCGAGCGATTTTTGCTCTATTCTGTGTCCTATTCTGATCTTACAGGTGCAATTCAAAGTTACGCTTTCAGTTTTATTTATTAGCAGCTTCTTTTCTTTCTATCGAACGTTTTATAAAACGAAATATTAAAATCCATGTAATTATTTCTAAATTTTTCTTCTTGTCTATTGTTCGATAAAAGAAGATCCTCGAGGATAGATCGGAATCATATCTAGGCACAACCAATGATCTATATCATATAATTATGAATATAATTTCATGGAAAAATTTAGTTTTAGCTTATTTCCACTTTTATTGATGTTGTTTTCTTATTCTATACTGAATCGATAACGTCTCTAGAGGCACGAAAGGGTATATTTATTCTGTTCTTCGTCTATAGTTCGACTTATTTCGAAGCGTTGATACCATTGAACACAATTGAATGAAACACGTTTGCTAAATTTTTCGAAGTCGGATGTATGGTGATGGGAACCACGACGCGCGATAGCAATCAGTCGCGCGATTATGCAAACGATTTGGTAACTAGCTGTAACAGCTAGCGAATCGGATGTTTCTCAATGAATCCTTTTCATTTGTATCGCAATACATCGTCACATTCACCGGTTTGTTCGTGATTTTTGTCTAAATAAAACATTTTCGAACTTCTGTATATTTTATGGGTAACGTGTAAACCTCCGAATAGCTGATGATAGCTGTAGTAATTTGTATTCGAACCGAATTAGGTCACTTAATCTTAGATTATTTAATTATCGTTTCTACCCTATATTGTACACGTATATACATTTTTCTATTGGTTTTTTATTATACATAATAAATATAAAATAGGAATTAAAGTGAAACTAATTAACTTAATCTGACCTGTTGTAGATCGCCTACGATCCAATACTAATCGAGGGTTAAACTCGAAGAAATAAGTGCTCTGAATGTTTGAAAACGATTTACAAGCTTGTCGACCGCTTCTCATAGAAGGTATATACAGGATGACCGATCATAACCGACGCGACGAGATCGATCGAACTCCAACAGGTACGAGAGTTTAGCGAATCCTTGCGAAACATTTGCCGCGAAGAAAGGGAGCAGTCTATTTAACTGGCGTGTACGTTGCTCCCCATTCTATGTTTGCGTTTATCGGCAAAGTGATCTCTTTCTCTCCTTTCTTTCTTCTTCTTTCTTTCTTCTCTTTTCTTTTCTTTTATTTTCTCTTTCTTCCCTCCGTTTGCCGGTATGACGTCGACGTCGGGTAAAGAGGATAGAAGAGACGGATAAAAAAAAGGAGAGAGAGAGAGAGAGAGAGACATAGGACGAATATATAGGTGGATATACAGAGAAACTTTAATTTCTTGGCATTGTGAGGAGTTCCTTGCCCTTTCAGCCTTTTCAGTTCGGTGGTCTGTTTTTGATAGGAGGCCACGTCGTCTAGACACACCGGGGGTTGCCCAGCTTTTATAATCGCAACGAAATGCACCCCTCCGTGCTTGGCGCAAAAATACCGGTTTTTTTCTCTCTGATTCTCTCTCTCTCTCTCTCTCTCTCTCTCTATTTATCTATCTATCTATTTCTCTCTTCCCCTCTCAACGTTGAGTTTCTCTACCCCTTTTAGCCTCGTCACCCCTTCGTTCCGCAGCGTCATGCCACCGCGTTACATTAAAATGATTTATTCTCTTTATTAAATTCGCATTCTAGGCTACGAGAACACATTCTCGACTCGCGTGAATCGAATCTTGAGACCGGATGCGTCCAACGATATATATGTATGTGTTTCCTCCGGTGGCGGCGACCTGCCTCCATGCCTTAATCGTATACAAGATGGTCGTCCCTTTTTCTCGAGAGGGATAGTCAAAGGTCACGGAGGGGCATAAATTTTTGTACCTCTTTTTAGTCCCAAGAAGATACTATATCTCGTTAGCGATCGTAACTGTATTTACTCTCCTATCGTATCGGTTGCCTTCGTTTAATCGTCAACATTTACCCTCGTTATAGATTGTCGACAGATGATTCGTCGAGAAAAACGGATCGTTTTGACGATAAACTTGCTCAGTGAGTTAGTTAGGATAAATAGGAGGGTGATCATATATATGTTCTGCTTAAAATAAAATCACGTGTATTCTCTGTTTTCTTGCACTTTAACACTGATTTAACATCAAACGTCATCTAACGATCCAATATTTAGCGACTATCGAAACATTCTCTGGAATATATTAAATAATAATTCGAATTTCTATTCAAAAACTTTCTAACGTAACAAACAAATGATCTGAAAGTCCCTCAATTATCAAAGTGTTTATTGAAACGTCCCCTGAAATATATTATTGATCTCGCGAGATGAAAAGCGTATTAAAATAGTTCCAGTCATTCCGTTAAAGAATTTTTCGACAGCTCGATCTAATCGTTGAAAAAGTTCGTTATCCGCCCATCGCAAAGTTGCGCAAATTTTCATCCCCCTCGTTCCGGGCGGATGCGACGAGCCGAGTGGTGGCGCCGCCTGTCGTCAGAACGGACGCTCGAATGGCGGCCCGATTATTACATGACATTCCTCGAATACCGTCCGGACCTCCCTCGTCTCCACCGTCAAGCATAGGTTCTTTCTTCTTCTCCTTCTAGTTTTCCCTTCTGAATTTCTTTCTCTCTGTCTTTTACATCCCCGTACGTGGCTACACTAAGCCTTCTTCCTCCTATCTCCTCCTCCGAGAGTGGATCTCTCCTAAGAGAGGCAAAAGGCTTCAGGCCTCCAAAATAGGCCCGCGATACGAATGATAAAAGCATCCCCTTCTGCTTCCTCTGCAGGCTACTGCCTCCACGCGCCATTTCTCTCCCCCTCGACGCTTCCGACGCCCCTCTCTCCGAGGCGTCTTCGCTTCCTTTGCATCCTGCCATCGCGGAGGAAGCACGATCGAGAATCAGCCGCGCCCTGTCGAGAGGCAAACACGTCTGGACCGCGATATTCCGCCACAACGAATTACGCGAAAAGAAAAGAAAAGAAAATAGTCGTAGAATCGTAGAACGATTCAAACGAACGAATTTTCAGTGAATTTCTCGCGATTGATTCTTCAGAGAGTTTACTTTCTCTCGTGTCTCTCTACTCTCACGATGGTTTTGAAAAATATTCTACGTTATTAATTTCTGAGATTTTTCACGCGTCATGGTCGATTATCCTCGTGACAAAGAGACATTTTATCACAAGTAATATTCTCAATGATCGCTTTCAGAAGTTCAAAGAGAAAGTTTTTTTTTAGTTCTGATTACAGTCATCTTTCCTTCGTGTAGTGATTACCGTGACGGTAAAGGACTAAACGCATTAGTACAAATAAACGGCAGCAGTGACGACGACGACGACGACGACGACGACTACGCCGGACGCAGCGGTGGCAGTTGCGAGCTATACGATCGATTCGCGGCCGCCTTCTATTGTCGCTCGTTCTCTGTGTGTAAGGGTTTGCAGTAACCCTCCGCCGGAGAAGGACGCTGGCTGACACCCCGTTAGAGAAAGGGAAAAGACCGTGGCAGAGAGAGAGAGAGAGAGAGAAAGTGGCGGTAGTAGAGATAGTACGATTCCTCGTAAGCCACGAGCGAACCCATTCATAAAGACGAGACCGTGACTAACGAGTAAGGAGAAGCGAGCGCGAGCTGCTTCTCTCTGTCTTCGCTTTCCCCTCCTTCTTTCTTTACTTTCATCTTCGTGCTCTCTCTCTCACTCTCTCTCTCTCTTTTCTCCGTATCGATTTCCTTTTTCCATCGGCTTCTTTTCTCCCTGGGTGTTATCGCGCCCGATAACGAGTCGAATTTTTCCCCGCTGCTCGTTTCTCTTTTCCGTTTCCCTGTTACTCCGTCACGCGTCGTTTTCTCCGTTCACTCCCTTCCGCTACGATTTCAACGCCGGTGGTTAATTAAAAACGCTTTCCCGCGACGAGATCCGCCGACGAATTTGATAAACGAGCCCGAGCGCTTCCACGAGACCATCGATCGCGAGACCATGTGCAAGAAAAGAAAAAAAAAACAAGGTAACTCTCCACAGTTTGGATTTATCGATCGGAATAGATTGTACGAGGTTCGGCGCGTGCTCGAATTCGATTTCCTCCGGAAAACGATCGGTCACGGTCCTCACGAGATTCGGTCGCGGTTTTTTGCGGTTTGTCAACGGGAAACCATCGTTTGTCCACACACACAAAAAAAAAAAAAGAAGAAGAATCATAAAAATCGTAAGCACGCAGTAAGAAAAGAAAGGAATCTCGATGCAACGAGAACCGAAGAACGCGTCGCGTAAGCCTTTCTGGTCTCTGTGCGCGAACGCTTCCGCGTTCCATCACGTGGACCGACCTCCGGGAAGGACGCGCGAGACATCATCGATGACGACCGTGATGTCGCTCAGTTCTTTTTCTCTTTGTCACTCCGTTCTCAGAGGAGAAGCCTCTCGCCATTGTTCCAAGCTATCGATAACAGCCGGAAGATTCGAGCCTTAAAAGTGGAGTGAGTTCTCTCGCGATTGACTCGCGCAGTACGTAGTACTAGAGGCAAACGAGTTGCCTTTTCTCGATCGCTGGATCACTTTTTCTTCTTTTTCTTCCTCTTCCACTATCGTTGTATCGACGATATTTTCTTATATATTTTGTGGTGTCGAGCCACTTAAGAGACTGTTTAAGGCATTTTTCTCTCTTGATCCACGGAACAAGAGGGAAGAAGCTTTCAGCAGGCGGGATAGCCACGGACGATAACGCGGACGCGAAACATCTTACCTGATCGGGAAATATCGAGATAACCCGCCGAGAGGGACTTTATTACGACACCGGGGGAAAGTTTTGATTGGGTTACAAAACTCGTTCGCCGAGGGATCGATGGATACCTCGGAAACGGAAAAGCTCGATGTAAACGCACCCTCCTCTCGTCGTTCTCGCTGCGTCCTCTTCCGTCTCCCCTCGTCCTCCGACAACCCCGGCCTTGGCCCCAACGTTCGATGAAAACCAACCAGCCCTTCGCTCGCTTTCGGGCGAACAGCAAAGAGGAAAGGGGAAAAAAAAGGTACAAACGGAGGGCG
The DNA here is from genome assembly GCA_032399595.1 of Tetragonula carbonaria. NCBI lineage: Eukaryota > Metazoa > Arthropoda > Insecta > Hymenoptera > Apidae > Tetragonula > Tetragonula carbonaria. The sequence goes on along the minus strand of JAUCRC010000001.1, from coordinate 19,626,327 downwards.
AGAGAGGAAAAAACAATTTAGCTAATTTTTCTACCGCATACAAGGGCACTGGGACAACCGCCGCGAGACTAAAGCGCCAACCCCACCTTTTCGTTCATTCAGTCGCCCTTCAAAGGGACCAAAGGTTTCGTGTTCAACTTTATCTCGCCGAAATCGTCGAGCTACCGCGAATCTACCTTTCTCTCGTCTTCGTGAAACTGGAACTTCGTTTCTGCGTAGTTTTCAACTTGGCTCTCTTTCCTCATTAATTTCCCGATTTTCACCTGTTAGCTGGTGAATTTTTTTCATCAACTCGTTGCGAACGAATCGCACTGCGTGAAGTGCGATTCTCCAGGACCCTTGTGGTCTTTCAATTTTCAAGCCTGCCCAATTCGCGTTACGCTCGCATCCGTCCTCGTTGCATTTTACAGTTTCTTCTTCGATGAAATATCTAGTTACCGATACTTGATCGCGTAATTATTACCATGCATACGTGACTCTCGCGGGCTGTTGGCGAGCGTTAACGCTCACGTAGGCGACTCGTAACGTCCGATTTTGCTATCGAACGAACGTGCTGCAGAAACAAAATCGGTCGGCCGGTTAAGGGATAAACCGGCAGAGGGTTCAGGTAGTTTATGGTGGTGGTGACTTGAATCACGGCGATAACGCGTATCGATAACACCGGTGGGAGTCGGTTTTAAAGCGTAGTGGTGTCGGGCCAGGGTGTCCCATTAATCAAATCCAAAAGATGGAGAACGAAACGTTGAACGTAACATAACGTAAAGTACAGTGGTACGATGTATACAGAGGAGCGTGTACAGCTGGTACGTTATCAGCTATCTTTACAGAGCAGGAAACAGAGAGGAGAGGAGTGAATAGATAACGAGCAAGGACATGTCGTAACATCTTTCTCCTCGTCACGCCTCTCGGTCTCTCTCCGTTTTCGTCTCGTTCTATCTTGAATACGAAAATAGGGACGCACACGACAACCGCCTTCTGTCTTCGTTTTTCCTTTCTCTCTTCTTTCGGAGCCGGGTCGGTCCGATTAGCGCAGCAGCGCGCCTGTAAACGTGGAAACTAACTAGCTTCTCAATGGACGAGCCTGGCATTCCTCGTCTCTTTTTCAGCCTATAACACTTATAAGAAATTTAAATACAGAAAAATGTATGAAATATTCAAATTGTGATATTGTAGTTGATAAAATATTCAATTGGTATAGATTCTTCTCAGATTCCATAAAAATGCCAATTTAAAGAAACATTCTGTCGGTGACAGTTTTTGATCGCACTGCCAATTTGAAATATTTATTCGGCGATCTCTAATCAAAAATCTTTTGTCTTCGTTTTTCCTTTCTCTCGTCTTTCGGAGCCGGGTCGGTCCGATTAGCGCAGCAGCGCGCGTGTAAACGTGGAAACTAACTAGCTTCTCAATGGACGAGCCTGGCATTCCTCGTCTCTTTTTCAGCCACGTGTCGTTTGCGAGTCGCACTGCGTATATATGCATTCCACGTGCGTAAGGTGTAAATAAAATTCCAGACGCTGGATTTGCAGACTAAAGTAGGTTCCTACTTACTTGTCGTCGAGGAAAATTTGTGTCCCGCTTTACTCCCCGATGACGTGCACGGTGTGTGCGACACCCTGTTCGGCAACGGAATTATCGTCGTGTTAAAGTTTTAACGATACGCGTCTGTATTTAGAAACGATGACGAGCGTGGAAAAACGCGACGACGGAGCAGAGAGAGAGAGAGAATCGCGAATAAAACGTGCCGGTATCGAGCGTATTTCGTCACCAGAAAGTAATTACGTCACTGCAGGACGAGATGAGATCTCGCGCATCAGGCGAGGAGAGAGAGAGAGAGAGAGGAAGAAATCGATCGGCACCGTACAAGTCGAACGTCATTTCATGTATTTTTAAAGCTTTTTCCCTCCCTCCGTTGTCTGGCGATTTAAGCGGCGGGTGGCCAGTGACGAAAGCGAGCCCGGACGATGGAGATCGAGGTCAAAGCTCGAAGCGGCACGAAAGATTTCGTCGCGCTGGAATGCGCCCGGTTCCCGCGCAATTGTTGCGACAATTTAACGCCGTTGTCTCCATCTCCTCCTTCGTTATCTCGCCAACAAGTTAATCTTTATATATAGCCCGAGCCACGAGGTTATATTTAATCCTGACCCTCGCGGACGCTGTTTCTGCCTGTTTGATACCTCTTGTTTCCCATCTCTCTGCCAGTCTCGCGCGTCTTTGAACAAGCTTCTGGAAAATTGACGCGCGTTCTCGTCTATTTTCGCCGCGTGGGGATAGATCTTCCAACAGAAAGAGAGAGAGAGAGAGAGAGAGAAGAATTCCCCTTTTAGGCGAATATGAAATCACATCGATGAAAGAAAGAATCGCGAATAACGCGTGATAGAACGTTCATCAAGCCGAAGTAATTACGGCCGGACGGACATCCGCTGTACGAGGAAATAATTCATTGAAATTTCTATCGGCGACCTTTCCACCCGATTTCTGACCCGATTCTCCCAAATATCATCTACTCGCCCGGAACTAGCCCACCTTTCTGAATAATAGAGAAGCTTCTCGCGAATATCCATCCATTTCGCGACGTCCTAACCGAGAGCCGTTTTTATCGTCGTTACCCATTTCCCGCTTGCTTTCCCCTCTTTCTCGTCTTTTCTCGTTCGACGTCGTTCCTCATGGACCTTCGGTTAACCTAAATTCAAACACGATTGCTAATCGATCGGTCTTGCACGCTTCGCTTCTTCTTTCTCCTTTTTTTTTTCTTCTTCTCTTTCTTTTTCTTCCCCGCGTTCTAGATAGACGTAGACGTCTTCTCTGTCGAGTCGGAAAATTTCGCGCGACCGATTGATCGATCCGGCTGTTCTAATTTTCGATTCGGGGGCCTCGGAAACTAACCGGTTCACCTGACGTGAATCTTATTTGCCAAGGACTTGGTCGGATTTGTCGCGTGTCATCGGTCGAACCGACGAGAAGTCGATTCTCAGTTCGCGAAACGGATTCTGACGAACGCAGGCTAGAAAAGCGCGAATTAATCTTGGAGCTCGACCGACAATAAAACCGGGCTGTCCTTACATTCCTGGGCAGTGTGTCGCCTGCTATTTTAAGCCCGGAGTTTAATAAACTTACGTCTCTTAATTAGACTTACTTCTCTCCTCCTTTATCGTCTCCTCTCTCATTCTACGCGTCTGCATCTGACTCGAACCAACCTTCTTGATCCGATCGTTGTCTCTCTCGATCGTTAGCACGTACTGTCGAAAACGTGAAATTTCGGTTTATCTGGATTTTTCCGACATGGTTGGTTTCTCTTTATGAAATCAGCGCACTGAAAATCGTTTTAGCAAGTATTATACAAGGCACTATACTTTTGTGTATTTTTTTTTTTTTTATATCATGAACATTTTCTGCATTCTTACACTTTGAAATTCGCGGTCTATCTTTTTTTCAACACTTGATTCGTATCATTGGGCGTTAGTGACTATAAATTACTACAATTTTATTGGATTTTGTTACTAATCTCTTTATTGCGGAGAGTGTGAAGCACAAAGCAAAATTAAGTGGTCACAGTTTCAGTGATCTGACATACATTATCTGCAATCATTTATAAACGCGAAAGAAATTTTTATTATATTATCGTGCCTCGTAGAACTCCTTCGCTTCTCTATTTGCTCGCAATAACACGGACGATGATCCGCTAACTGTTATGATCTCAGTGTACACTAATATATTTTTTTTTTCAAGTGTTTTTTTTTTTTTTTTTTTTACTGCAATTTATCTTTATCCGACTGCGTGAAGGGAGAACGATGTTCGGAATTTTTATATTTTGAAGGCAGCTAGGTACATCGTCGAAACGCGCGGAGATTAGATTAGAGATTTACGCTTCGACGAGGAAAATTACCCGTTATGAAATGTTACGAAACACGCGTTCTTCGAATTATTTTACTCCGTTTTCTTCAATTCGGTGCGTCATTTTCATCTATTCGTTCGTCTTCAACGTGCAACGTCGAACGAAGAAAGAAATTAAAGACGCGTAACGGTAACCATCTCGTTGCAATTTCAAACGAAATATCACGTGCCGATTTATCATACGCACTGAAAAATCGTCTACGATATTTACTCACGGCAGAGTACTCGCGAGCTATTCCATTCTCTTGTGTGTGTGTGTGTTTTTCCTTCTTTCTCTGTTCGCTGTCGCTGTTCCGCTCGCAGTGCCACGCGAGTTTACGTTTGTATTACGGCACTGCGCAGCGTACGCTCGCTATTCTATGATACAATCAATGAATGACTGACTGCGTGTCGTGACGTGGCTGCGCTGGTGACCGTGATGACTTATCTCGAGCTCTCTTTCCCTTTTACCTCGCGCTCGCACATTCATTTTTTCCCTCCCATTCTCGTTCTCCTTTTTCTTTTTTCTTTTCTTTTTTTCTCTCTCTCGAGCGATCGATCGCGCGTTTCGATGTAATTAAAATTCAAATAGGAAATTAAAGTTGATATTTATTACGGGGCAGCTGCGAAGCAAATTCCACTCGATAACGTTTCGAGATATTTCGCCAGCGAGTCGGGATCATTTCAATGTTTCTAACGAACATCTAACGACGAAAAAGAAAAAATTCGTTCTATGAAACGGTCATTGCGTTTCGTTTTTCCGTTTCGATTACTCTCGATCAAATTTGTGCCCGAAAGGGGCAAATTTCTGTCGAGGAACCCTCCGTTACCAGTTCTCGTGCCACGAATTCTTCGCGTGAACCGTTTAACCGAGTCTGGTTTTACCGGAGACACCGGTGCGAACGGTCGGAGAAAACGTGCGCCCAGAGAAAGAGAGAGAGTAAAAAGAACCAACAAGGAGTACACTCGCGGCGAAAGAGAAAGAGAAAGCCCGAATGTACGTTCTCGACAAAGCCTTTCTACTGCCGGTAGTTTCCTCTGCTTCTCCTCGCTTCTATATTCGTTCGTTTCTTCCTTTCTCCTTTCATCCGGTGCACATTAGCGACGTAAAACGCACGTTGGCCACGACAGATCTCACACCACGATCGCAATCAATGAATGACCGGTGTGCCACGACCGCGCTCACTGACCGTGATGACTTTTCTTATCTATCGGTCTCTTCCTCCATTCTTCCTCTCTTTTCCTCTCTTCTCCAACTCCCTATTTCTTTCACGTAACTCTCCACATCTGTTTCTCTGTTCTCTCCTTTTCTCGTTTTTTTCAAATTCTTTCCCAGTCGTATTCTGCCCCCCCCCCCCCCTCGTGTGTTTATACTTGCCTCTCTCTTACTCGAACTGTCTTTTCCTTTCTTTCTTTCTTTCTTTCTTTCTTTCTTTCTTTCTTTCTTTCTTGTCTCATTCGTTTGTCCACACTCACCCTCTTCTTGACCCTCACACTTTCATCCGGTTCGCATTACGCACGATGCGTACGCTGACGCAAATACGAGAAGGAAGAAGCGCCTCCTCCCGTTCTTATCGCGGCAACGGTGTTCAAAAGGTGTTCCTAACGAGGGTTCTTGCGACCGTGTTTGCACCCCTTTGGACGCAAAAAGGGGGCCTCACTGACAAAAGTCAGTCAGAGAGACTTTTAAAAGTGGAATATTTCTTCTATGGAAAGTGCAGTCAGAAAATATGTTAAATTGGCCAATCTGAATTTGGCTTTCACTCCCTTCTCACAATAGGTCGACTCTCTTAATCTCAGATCCTCTCTTTTGCTTCGAATCATTTTTTCCAGTTTTGTCCAGCATCGTCCGTTACGATTCAGACTGATTTTCCGGAACACCGCCATTTTAATTTCATTTTGGTAATAAGAGGATGTTACGTTATCAGGCTATTTTGAGAGACAGGGAAATATTCAGGTTCATTGTCGAATCGCGATTTATTCAGTATACTATTACTACTTTCGATAGTATATTTTAAGGCGACGTTTTTCTCGCTCGTTTCACGAACGGCAAACGTCGAGGAACGTTTCACTGGGATTCTCGTGGAATCAGGGGCAAAAGTCGGCCAATTGATAGCGATGAATATCGAAGGCGTGATCGTGAAACGTGCAAATATAGATGAAAGTCGCTCAAGCGACTTGTTTGTGTATTTATAGAATACGTGTCGTCATTTTGAATCGAATTGAACGAGGTAAGATCGATAGAAGATATCAGTAAATCGGATGAATCTCTGATGAGTTGCAGGTTCAATTTTGCTCGAAGTAATGTAAGCTGGAATTTTCGAGGAAAAATGATTCTCTTTTGTAAATATAATAAGAGGCATATATTATTGAAAGTTTTGAAAATTTCCTTCACTATTGTGTAATCGATATGCCATTACGAAAATGGCATGTGCCTTATTTATTTAATTATATGAAATATTAATATTAAATAGAGTGAATATTTTATCACAAAGTTTCATTTCATTTCATTATTTTAGTTATGTTAGTAATGCAAGAATGCATAAAAATTCATAGTCTCTATTTAGAACAATGATTAGCTTTCAGATTTAAAGTTGGAGTAAATAGCTCCAGTTATTTATCTTTTTTTTTTAAGTAAAACTTTCACTTCCAAAATCTAACGCTCGATCTTACCTTTGACCCGATCTGACCTTTCATATATCAAAGAAATACGAACACGTGTCCCGTTAAATCTTTGGTACGTAACAAGAAATTATAATACAAAGTCTCTCTCTCTCTCTCTCTCTCTTTTTTTTTAACGTTCAATCTCACGTACATTTCCATATGTAGCTACGTAGCAATACTGTGCGATGCAATACGAGATCTGCCAACATCAAACGAGCCCTCACGTAGTATCGAATACAGAAACAAGTGCTGCAATCATCCGTAGGGAAAGCAATTTCGTAACCCAGTACCAGCGAAATACACGCATACTCAATTAAATTCTACAATTATTTTTCCATCAAGGGAAAGCTTTTATACGATAGAAAATTATTACAACCATAGAATCTCGCACCGCGAATAATACCTGACCTGTGCAATTACGAACGACCGAAGCTGTGGTTACAGTGAATGCGTATTCCGATTGACACTAGATTCTTACAACTGTATGTGCATTTAGATTGTCGGATGTCTCGTTCGTCGGGACAATGAAAATTCTTATCGGCAAATGTGTGAATTTCATACGTGCATTTCGATTTCGAGACGTTCGTCTACTAACACACGTTCACTGCAATCTCGCGAACATGTCTAACGAATCTCTCGACGAGAATTCAGCTAAGAATTCGTTGGAAAAAAAAAAATCGAAAATACTCGTGTATTCGGAGCGGGAATTATAACAGAAACTGGAGACAACTTCAACCAGGGTGAAATGTTACACTTGCATCCACGAGTTGCAACGCTCATCTTGTATAATCTGATCAGACCTGCGGATTTCTGTGCGGAATTTTGTGGGAAATTAAAGGACGAGGAATGCGCACGGCGCGCGGAAAAAATAAATTTCTGCCTCGACTCTGTTCCTTTAATTCGTACGGACGTGCGCAGCTTGATCGCGACGAATTTTCACGCGATGTGCATGTCAAAATTCGAGGTCGTCGAATGATCGTAATCAGCCAACAGATTAGCGTGCAGAGTACAATGCACGAGTGATACGCACGGGTGAGATGCCAAGGCGACGGTAGAAACTCGGCGTACGTTTCGTTATCACGAAATATCAGGGTGTGTACTTTGTTACACCCTGTGTGCGATTGTTCAGAAAAAAGAAAAAGAAAGAAAAAAAGAAAAAAAATTGAACGACCGACTGAATCGGACTCGGATCGAGAGATTTGAGAGAACAATGCGCCGAGTGCAAGTACGCGGATCGTACTCGACGATGGAGGCCGAAGACGAGTAACGGGGCCGACTAACCGAAGTGGAATAGTGGTATAGCGGCCGCGTGGTGGCGTGTGATGGTGGTGGTGGTTGACGGCGTCGTCGTCGGTGACTATCGATCGGTGGCGGGCGTCGGCGTCGGTGCCGCGCGGTGGCGCCCCCGTCGTCGGTCCGACGACGGCGACGGCGCTCTGCCACGGTCGTCCGCCCCTGGGGGGGCGACGGAGAGGGCGGTGGGGGCACCGACACGCAGACCAATCATGCCTTTGGTGGAGCCGGCAAAAGCCCGGCGTGTACGTGAGGCCGTTACACTAAATGCGGATTTATCAGTCGACGAGTGGCGTTCTTACCGTAAAACTTTTCGTTGCTCTCGAGATCCACGCTGTTTGGTCTTCTTTTTCTTCTTTTTCCTTTCTTTTTTTTTTTTTTTCTTTTTCTTTTTTCGTCTCTGCGGTCGCGCGAGATCGACACACTCGCGGGTGGCACTCACGCGAACAGTGGTTCCCCGTCTCCGAAACGCGATCGAGCAATTCCGCCAAGGCGTTCCCGCTGCGGCGCCCCTTTTTTTTTAATTCCGCGCGGGGGGAGGGGGCGTTGGAGAACGCGACAGCCATGCAGGATGCTGCGTCCTTCAGGATCAGCCCTCACGGAGACGATCCACGTTACTCGCGTGTTCTTCGCCGCGATTGCAGTTGTTGGAGGCTGACACATAGGCCCAGGACCAGACGGACACGGGGGATAAGTGAGAAAGTGTCATGCTGGTCGAACGTGAACGATTGAGATCGCAACGTGGATTGTTCGAACGGATCGTTGGTACAGTAATCTCTCGGTACAATCTATCGGAGAAGGAAACTCGTCGAACGAAATGCTCGGTGACGAGAGTTTTAACAACAACATATATTCCAAAGTGCGAGAAAAATCTGATAAACGTTGACGCGCCCGTGGAGATATTCCGATGCGTAAACGCGAGGAAAAAGCAAGAGACGCGTGGAAAGGAGGCGGAAAAGCCACGGTTCTCTGCTATATTTTTCTCAGACCTGAGCGGAAAATGGCATTGTAATACAGCCTTAAACGCTGAAAAGGTGGCGAGGATCTCGCCGGCCACGCATGGCCGTTTCGCCCGAAGGATGTCGTAAAATGCCGGCGTAAGGATCCATCTCGCCGGCCAGTAACCATTTTCCATCGTTCGTTGGATGTGATCGTGGTGTTCTTCTCGCCTTGGTCGACGAGAGAGAGAGAGTGAGAGAGAGAGAGACGAAGCAAAACGGAGGCGGCGACAATGCTGAAACGACGAGCATGATAAAAGAAATTTCGAGATTGCGAGATACATCGCCAGCAGGCATCATCTTTCGTCAGTAACGTCGTACGTAGTTGTGACAAACGTAGTCGACGTCGTAGTTGTGTTGGTTTCACGGGAGGATGGACGTGTGATCGACGCGAGTGCGCAGCCCTTTTACACGAAGAAATCGTCTCGTGCTGGTTTTTTCGTACGATCAGGAAAGGTGAGCGCATTACCGTATGGCAAAAAACAGTATCGAAAATTCGCATCGAGTTTGCTACGTTGAAACGGAGGAACGTGGAACGCCACGATGTTGTGCACCGAACGAGCGACGGTAAGATTATGTAACACACCGTGCGGAATCGAAAAGTGCGCGTCCGAGTGTGTACGTCACTTTACGAGTGTACGAATCGATGATCGACCGTACGTGCCGTTATAACTCGTGCGTATACAAAAATCCAGTTTATATAAGAAATTCCCGACCGACACACGACGATTGCGCAATATCATCCCCCGTATGTTTGCCCACGTATAACAGCAATTACAGTGGGAATTAAAACAAACAAAAATTCCACCGTGTTTCCACGGTCGGTCGATTGATCGAGTAAGTGGTTGAAATACAAGCTCGTTGCCGCTTTTTTTTTTCCTTCTTTTTTTTTCTCCCCACTCTTTGTCCCTGGATGAGGGAAAGACACGTGTGAAAACTGAAGCGAAATCGGCGAGGGAGAATTCGGATGGAGACGGAGCGCGAAAGAAGGGCGGAAAGATAGAAAGAAAAGAGGAAGAAAAATAAAAAGCGACAAGCTGCCGCGAAACATCGACAAAAACAAATGTTTTCGTCGCGGCTAATGAAACGCCTCCGGGGGGTAAGAGAGAGAGAGAGGGGGGAGAGGAGAGAAGAGCGAAACGGGGGAAAAAAAATGGTCGGGAGGACGAAACGGAGGAAAATCGATGTAAAACGTAGCGGAAAAGGAGTTGAACAATCAGTCACCGGTCGAATGAAATAGGTTATTTCGCGGTGTGGCCGAAATGTGTTTTAGGTGTGGCGCAAAAGAGAAAAACCTGCCGCGATTCCTTTTGTTTTTCCCTTCCGTCCCGACACCGAATAGCCCGTCGAGAAGATGATGATGCTTCTCGTCTCCCCTTCTGATTTATCGATCTGTTCGCTTTGTCGCGTTGCTTTCCTTCCTTTCGTTTTTTTCTTCTTTTACTTCTTTTCCTTCTACTTCTTCTTATTCTTTTTCTTGTGCGCGAGACAACGGTAATTAGTAAAAAGAATTGATTCAAAGGTTGAAGCGACCAAGAAACCTCTCTCTCTCTCTCTCTCTCTCTCTTCCCCTGCACTTGCTCTGAAGCGCTCGAGTGAGAGAGAGAGAGAGCTCATAATGGTTTGTTATTGATCTATCTCGAAGACTTACGATTTTCCTTCTTCGTTTGGTTGTTCGTTTTCCAACGTTTCGCGATTGCACGATGGGGGACGGGGGGGGGTATACGGAGGAGAAGCCACGTAAGAATTCCTCCGTTCTTTTAATTCCGCGTCTTGAGAGAGCGAAACGAAAAACATAATTTCTTCCCTTGCTTCTGATTTTCACTTAGAGTTTTAAAAGCGAACGAGCGAGTGAACGAAAGAATGAGAGAGAGAGAGAGAGAGAGAGAGAGAGATGAAAAGTGGAGGAGCCGCTGTGAAATCTTTCGTGGTCACAAGGCTCGATGATGGAAAAAACTATCTGACCAAGAAACGAAATATCGAAGCTAATTTTGTCTTTATTCAATTCGAGAGAACGACAATAGTTTCACTATCGCCAAATTGAAGTCTCTCGTCATTTCCTTTTTTTCTCAGCTTGTTTATTCCTTGTTCTTTTTCTTTGCTCCGCTCTTTTTTTTTCCTTTCCTTTTTTTCTTTTTTTCTTTTTTTTTTTTCAACGCCAGCAAATACCACTAGTAAGGTACTACTAAGCGTGTAGCGAGCAGACATACACACATATTTCTGATCTTTTCACTGTTTATCCTTCTCTTGCACAGACCAGTAATTACACCGCGACGTAAAACGGGCAAATCTGACGATTATTCCCTAGGCGGAGTATATATTATCGTTAGATGATCCAAATATGCCTTATCCTTAATCGCTTTCTCCCGTTTTCGCGGTGAATATCGCGTGTTTGTTAACGTAATTAATATATTTCGTTGAGCTATCTACGCGGGAAGGAACAACACCATGATTCCACGTTTAATAACGATTTTCTATTGTCGTACGAACGACTTCGTACGTACGTTTCGAATGAATCTTTTCGCCGTTCTAGGACACTTAGGCGAGCGTTAATTCTGCTCATTGTTTTACCGTATGCCACGTGACCGTTAATGGTCACGTTATTTTAACGAACGTTATACCGAGTCGGGAAATGAGCATTATATAATTACGCGTATCGATAAAAGATGGCTGTCTCGCGTATGGTTGTCGCGTACTGTGACTGACTTATTTTAAATCCATCTATCCAGTCGGTTCATCGTCGAAAAGTGCGAGCCTCACGGAATAGATGCTCCCTCTCTCTCTCTCTCTCTCTCTCTCTCTCTCTCTCTCTCTCTGCGTAGACGTCACCGAGAAATTCGATTATCCGATAGGGAATTGTGAGAAACTGACGCGCGCTTTTGACGTCATCTCGGCTGGCGATATCTTACTCGGATATCAGCCGTGAGCAAGAACGGATCGATTTATCTTAATTAATCTCCAAACTCAACGATTCACTCTCTCTCTTGCTTTTCAACGGTGTCGGTAATATCTCTCAATTTCTTTTTTTTTTTTTTTTTTTTGATTTTTATAATTTCATGGAACTGGAAATAAGTTCCAATTTTCCTCGCATCGATTCGATTTCTTTTCTTTTTTTCCTATAAGAGGCATCTTGAATCGAGATGCGTCTTCATCGGACGAGTGTCAATGATTCCTATGTCGGTCGCCTACTTAGAAAATCCTCCTTCCGTCGTCAACAACAGTCTCGCTTCTCGTTAATGTCTCTAGCTTCGTCTCTCGTTTTTAACCGCCTTTAATCGTTGCATATCGTCAAAATTTAGCTCATACACGTATAGGCGTATGAATTATAAATCACAAACGGCAGAAGTTGACCGTTCGCTTAATACGCTCACCTGCGCGAAGTTGTTACTCTGTAGTGCCCGACTAAGATTTACGTTTTCTATGCGGGGATCGATCTGCTAATAAACGGTTATAGTCTTCCTTTCTCTGTATAATTCTCTCTCTCTCTCTCTCTCTCTCTCTCTCTGTCTGTCTCCTTTCTGTCACGCGCGGTCTGTCACGACTCGTCAGCGATTTGTAAAAGTTAGACATTCCAACGTCATTCAGGGGACGTACATACGTGCATACACCGTTAAATACCGTGGAAAAAAAAGATTTCAAGAAAGAACATTCGCTTTCTGATCGGAGGAGGAGAGCTCTAAGTCGTTAAACCTATCATTAGGTGAGTTGTTGTGCCACCTGTTATTACGATATATCGTGAAGGCTCTCCCATCGTGCGTTTCATGCGCTGCTTATAACCGGAAGGTAGAACAGAGCAGAGCCGCGCGCTGGCTTGTTGCTGATTACACGCTTCCTCGAGGCGTTGTGCACAGAAATTGCCACTAATTACGTAAAATGTTGTTCGCTGGTTCTCGGGCTCCTTCGCTATGCGTACGCGTTGCGTGCTCGCTCGTAGGCACGCCGCGTTAATTCTCGATGCTCGGCGATTAATGCGGCGCTCGTTCGCAGAAGCTCGATCTAAATATTACCCGAATAAAAAACACCGGAGAAAAGAAAACCACCGCGGCGGGCTCGGTTTTCTTTCCCAGCGAGCGGGCTACGCGTCGCGTAATTAGAAGTTCCGTACAAAGTATTACAAAGTCTCGGTAACGACCGTGAAAAGAACGTTTTTAATCCTCCCGCGGAGGAACCTGCACGGGAGGAGAGGAGACAGACAGAGAGAGAGAGAGAGAGAGAGAGAGAGCGAGAGAGCAGTGTGCTTTAGTCGACCGGCGTGCAGAATGTTATTTCAGACGGTCGGTCCCGTCATATTAAGCTCGCGGAACAAGAGAGCCGGTAATTACTTTTCGTGCGACTGTCACGTCCGTCGAGGCAGTCGTATCCAGCGTACTCGTGCTCGTGCCTCGGTTATTAATACCGAGTCGGACGCTCCGCGGTGCTCCGATTAATCGACCGCGAGAGCGAGAAACGATTCCGCGATCCTCGCGGTATTTTCAGTTCCCTAGCGGACGAATCGGAATCCGCCGCGAGACGAGACGACAACGTCGCGAACGATCGTTTCGTTTCACGATCGTGGCCCTGAACCAAGGGAATTAACCTTCGATTCGAAATGTACGGCTCGTACAGTTCCACGCGTACGCGGCTATCCGAAGAATTAATGAATTGCATCGTATAGCGTGTGATCTACGAAAAAGTAACTGTGATTTATACGTGGCAACGATATTTTTTTCTCCCCTATTCAAAGAAGAATTAATTTTGCAATTAAATTTGCTAAATGTCACAGTGAAATTTCAACACGGTTGTTGTAAACTATATACGTTGCTATTTTTATGTGTCAACGGTTGTGCTAATATGTTTCATGCACGATCATTGCAATGTTAAATCCAATCATTATACAGTCTTAGTCTGTAATTAACTTCACGGAAGAAGTCATCTTGTTTTATTGTATCTTTGGCTCAGTAGGGATATTGAATGCATGAAAATAGAGAGCATCTACCAGCATCTACACCGAAGCATTCTTTAAACGTTCGAAGGATTTATGAACTTGTTAGAGCAAATCCTTGCATCTCTTTCTCCTCGCAGAGACACGCAAATTCGTCTGTCCGGTCTCGCGTCAAATCGGTTACTCGGCTGCAGCTCGTCGTCGATTCAGAGTTGGAATCGCAAGGGTGAAATTAACGCAACAAGCGCGGCGTAACGAACGCTCCTCGGTATCTTATGGAACACGTTCGAAAGGTTGGCGTGTTTCTTCGCCGCGATCCAACGTTTCTCAGAGGGAGGCGCGCGTAATTTTCTGCAAATACCAGATTAACAGCGACGCCGGTAACGAGGCGCGCTCGGTTTCCCAGACCTTGGCGCGATAAACGATACAGGTTTCAGAGCCGTGGCCCGAGAAAACGCGGAACGTGCGTTTCGAACGATACTCTGCCCGTGTGATTGTATCGAGATCATTCCCACAGCCCCCTCAAGCGTGCGCATTGTCGTTGTTGTCGTTGCGTCTCCTTCGTCGGGGGGTGGTCCGTCGCGAGAGACGAGGGGCGAGAGATCGCAAAGAGAAGAAGAGGTTCATTATACCGGCGTCCGAAAGATCAGGATTTATCCATTCTGGCAACGCGACACGCACACCAGGAGGCAGAGGAGGGTAAAATGTCGTTGATCTCCTGTGTGTCACATTGTGTGGTAAGGAAGTACTGGTCGGTCATCGTTTGCCTTGTATCGATATGATGTTGCGAGCGAAAGAGAAAAAGGAGCAGAGAGGAGAGGAACGAATCTCTCCTCTCTCTGGGTTCTTCGATTTTGATCCGGCCGGGAGAGCAGCAGGTTTTTCTCTCCCTTTTGGAAAAAGAAAGGAAGGAAGGAAGGAACCCGACACACAGGAGGTGAAAGGGGTGCACGCATGACCCTGAACCTAACCGGCGCGTCACCCGGTACAGGGGTGCGAAACTCCGACAAAGAGAGAGAGAGAGAGGGAGAGGAGAGGAGAGAAGAGGAGGAACACGATGGAGAAGAGGAACGAGAAAGGGGAGGAGGACGCGCGTATATATGCCGGAGAGAAAGAGAGAGAAGGGAGGGAGGGATGTGGAGAGAAAGAGAGAAACAGTCAAAGTACAGTCCCCGGGATCAATACTCCCGCGTCTTGCGATCATTCATCTTGCCACGCCCCTCTGCTCTCTCCACTTTCTCTCTCTCTTTCTGTCTGTCTGGTCTGTCTGTCCGTTTCTCTCTTCTGCTCTCCTCTATCTTCTTCTCTGTCTCTTTTCTCTCCTTCTATTTCTCTCATCCCTTTTCTCTCCCTATATCTTTCTTCTCCCGTTCCTACCATTCTTATCCCCTCTCGCTATATCGTCTCCTACTTTCGTCCTTCACTTCACCATCTTCATCCCCGGTGATAGAACCCTCGTGATCGCGCTCGTCGCCGTTTCCCACCCAATCCTGGTGTCCATTACCGAGAAGTAGACCGAGCAGAGAGAAATTTCGGCGGTTTCGAACCAGAAACGACGTGTGTACGAAGAGAAACACGTGGAGAACGGAAAGAGGGGAGAAACGTGAGAAGGATAGGACCTGAACGATAGGTCTCGGGGAGAGAAAGAGAAGAATCGCGCCGACAGATTCGCTCGAAAAAGCGCGGAGAAGCGGAGGGAAAAATAAGGGAAGGTTGAGACGAAACGTACGACGACACGTTTACGGATGTCGAAATCAATAAATAGCCGGAATTGCGAGCGCTAGGGACGGACGGAGCAAATGCGAAACCCCCGGGGGGAGGGGGTGGGGACGAAGAGAGAGAGAGAGAGAGTGAGAAAGGGAGAAAAAGGAGATCGTTAGTAACTACGTAGTAGCGCGCGTATATACGTCGGCGTAAACGCGTAGTACGACTGCACTTGACTCGTCGTTGCACGTGATTCAAATGAGTTTCTGGAGTCCAGCCCCTACCTCCCGCAACGGTGATGCCAGAAGGCCCGATAGAGGGGATTGTACCTACTATTAGGCCGGACGACGAGAAAGGGTGGTCTCCAGAAAGAGAGAGAGAGAGAGAACGAGAAGAGAGGGTGGGCGCTTGTTTCAGATATAGAGAGAAGGGCTCGGTCGATCCGATCGAGCGTTACGATAAAAGAGAGCCTAGAATCGGACGGATGGAAGTCTCGCGTGATAGATATATGTTTCTCACGTTCCACGCTTTCTCTTCTTCTTCCATCTATCGTGCATCTATTACTTCTCTTTCTCGCTCCTTTTTGCTTGCATCTTCTTGCATCAAGCGTAGCTGGCCAGCCATCTCGAGAGTAGGAATCTCTTCCTTCCACTGTCTCTCTTCTCTTTCGTATCCACCTTCTCTTCTCCCTTCAACGACGGCTGAAGAAAGAATGCTGAGAAAAATATCTCAGGGATAGCACCGCGAGTCCCGCGGATCTTTTATAAATTATCGTTTCGCTGAGGCAATTTCCACGCTGTCCGCAGGAGCGTAAAAAACCGGGACAAAATTAATTTTTGCTTAGCCGAAACGATTAAATCCCGAACGGTGGCGGAATTGAAATAATTCTTTACGGCGCTAAGGTGCCACGTCCAGCGAAAACGATGCGAAGAAAAGATCCTGTTTCCTCCGCTGGTCGCGTATCGAACGTGCGTACGCCATGTGCAGTCTTCGTTCTCGTTGTCGTGTGTGTCTTTCTCTTTTTCCTCTCGCTTCTCATTTCTTATTCCTCGCTTAGCGTCCTCTTTCTAGTTTCTGAAATCCAGCGAATTCTCCTCGCGGCAACGTGGCCGACGCGAAGAAAAAGATAGAAACGAAAGAAACCGAGGGGGAAAATTCGCGGAAATTTTGTCGGAAACGCGGACGAGAGTAGAAAATAGAAGAGATGTGGAAAGTCGGGGAGGAAGGTGGAAAGCAGACTCGTGAGCAGGAACTGCTCCGTTTATTAAAGCCTTCGATTGCATCTCTGCTATCTTCTTCTTTGTCGCAAGTCGTTACGAACACGCTAGTTACACGCTGGGCAACCTTCTCTACCGTACCGGTAGATACAAGGAAATTGTCCGAGCAGAAATGCAGGGAAATGAATATTCGCGATCGGTGCAACGAACCGGCTGAATTCGAGCGAACCGGTTCGAATAACGTTAGCCCCGTATCTCATCGAGCTGCTTATCTTGATATCGTTCAGCAGTTTATGTAACTGTTGACATGTTTCCTGGTTTATTTTTTTTCCTCGTCATTTTTTAACCTATCGAGTCGTGTAGATGTGACGTTAAAACGCGTAGACCTGTAAATATGACGCGTGATATTATTTTCTCAGCTTATAGAAATATATTATGCCTAACAACAGATAGCTCTTGTAAAATGGTTTATTAGTTTTAGAGTTTGCAGATATCTTAATTTCTCCGAAGTTTTTGAAATTAAAAGATCAAAGCGAAAGAAAGTCATTGAACAAATTCTTGAAACTCTTGCGGAATTTGAGAAAAATAACCATTAAGATGATTGCTCTTTTTCATTTTTGTACGATACTATAACGTACAGCTGGGTTTCTTTCTACACGATAAAACGGAAATAGTGTAAAAGGAGTCAGTGATGAGGAAAATGAAAGAAATTGTCCTTTTCCTTTTTCTTTTCTTTTTTTAAGAATTTAAATTTAAGTGTACATGGTACACTTTCTATAATATGTATTTGAATTTGTTTTTTCTTTTTATTGAAATAACATCGCTACTGAAATACCTTTTTCGTTATTGTTTTTCGTGCCAATTACAATGATGTTTATTCATTTAGTAGCGCATTCGTACAATTTTTTTTTTAAAGTATCTTAAAATCCCGCGGATCGTTCAACATTAGGATCACTTATAATGAAGTAATGTTCTCATCCTCGTTTAACGATACTTGCACAAAATGATATATATTCGTCAATATTATTTAATTAATTTTTAATTAATTCCTCAGCTATTATTTTTAATTACATAGTTAAATCGTGTAACTGTAAACAAAACGTAGAAGAAACTGTAAAAGAAACCGTAATTGCGAATGAAATATGTAAAAAAAAAAAAAATCAAACTTGCGAATATAAAAAAAAAAAAATACCGTGTAAAACGAGATCCAGGTGTACTTTATATTCCAGTGTTTAGATTTCAATTGCGTTTAATTAAGAATTTTTTGTCAGGGGTACAACGCAAGTTAAGATCAGCTTTCTCTTTTCTGTTGTTGCTCTTTGACTAAATGCAATTGCGTTTCTGTTTGTGCAGCAATGGAGATCGATGAAGTCGACGACGACGATGTTATCGGTATTTGCAATGTTGGAGGAGGTGGTGACGAAAGCGGAAAGGACGAGCTGCTCCTGAAACTGCAACAGTACGTAACATCGGATGCAAACTTCACACGGTGAGTGTCGTTGTTTTTTTTTTTTCATCTGTCACCTGTCGCCGATAACGATACGATTATGAGCCTGCTCGTGAATCTATCTCGATATTAATCCTTTTAACATTGATACGTCGTTTATATCGTTGCCTAAAATCGCGAAAAATATCGAGATCGATGTATCGTTGTGTCTGCATCCCTGTGTCTAAAAAATGTCAAACACCTTCGCTCGTTGGATACTGCGCGTCCTAAAATCGTAATTTATTTATTTCTCGAAATGTAGCGGCCCTTTATTTCTTAACACGTTCTTTCCCCGTTTTTGTAGTTATCGTTTGAAATTAGATCTCTCTGTCATTTTTCACTCGAATCTTTACCCACCCTAAGCTACATCAATTCGGCTCCTCTCGCTTAGGACTTTTTTCTTTCTTTCTTTCTTTTTTCGTCAACGCTAAAATCGGTTGATTTGAACTCGAATATCTATCAAATCTGCTTATAAATGTACATCCTGCACGTGCAAATACGGAAAAATTGAAGAGTGACCGTATGGACAAGAACAAGAACTGAATCTTGTCGTAAAACGCACACAGAGTTTGCTTGCCGGATGTCATTTGCATGAAAGAGCCGAAAAAAAAACGAACGAAAAAACTTCTACTTACGCAGCGCCGTTTCTTACCAAGCTCTCTTACGTTTACATGTTCGGCGAATCCGAATCCTCTTTTGAGCTTTCTTTCAAATTTATCTCCCTCCCCCCCGCCCCCCCCCCCGCTCGTGCACTTGAAATTGTGTTGTGTCGTGCATCGTTTTTCGCAAATTTCTCCGTGTGACAGTAGCAGTAGAACGTGTATCGTGGCGAACGCCAGAAACGAAACGAAATCTCCGCGCGTAACATGGCGAAAGGAAATACGCGTACACTACCACACCGGTCCTTTGAACAACCCTCTTGATGTCTACCTCGGTGTATGAAAGAAACGGGTAGAACAGGCACGAGAGCAAACGAACGAATTTTTAAAGGAATCACGGAGGCCGGGCGAAAATTGTTGAAACATTGGAGTGTGTAGAACATCGACAAGAGGATAAGAGGAAAATATGATACGGAGACACACAGTGCAGGCATTGAATAAGACAGCGATGAAAGAAACGTGCTCGTTTCCATACGCGTGGTCGGTGGGGGCGAAGGGGGAGAAAAGAAAAATCTCTTTCGGTGGATCGGCGGACTAGCGTTGCACAATGTAAACGCCGAAGTCCTCTCGTGCAGGTTACGCTTTTTCTCGGCATCGCGGGCCGGATACGCGTGTACCGAACGACGAGCAGCGAGAGGGAGCGGAGACGGAAAGAGAGAAGAAGAAGGGCTCGTCCATAAATTCTCGAAACGCCACGCCACGCCGGTAGTCGACGAGTCGCTGTTTCTTCTGCGTACGACGAGTCCTCGCCTTGCTTACCTACCAAACCCCCCTTTCCAACGACTTTTCTCTTACTCTTTGCACAGTCACCCCGAACTTTCGGGCTCCGAGACTCGCCGGGACGATCGCCGCCACGCGCCGTTTTTCCGCCCCTTGTCGTTTTGCATCCACTTCACTTTGCTCGCGCTCGAAGAGCGCTACCTGTGGATAGAATCGGCGTCTCTCTCTCTCTCTCTCTGTCTCTCTCTCTCGCTCTCTCTCGGTGAGAAGGTAAAAAACCGAATTGCATTCGTTGGAAACTCTTTCGCATTGCTGTAGATCGCAATTGGTTGTCAGATACTGCCTACGACAAAAATTTGGAACCATTTTCTTCTACTCTGTTGTTGTTGATTTTGTTGTGGATTCAGAATCAATCGTTGACTTCATTTTCGAACTGTGTGATTTTTAATGCACCGGTTAATCGTACAAACTCTACACGTATTTTACGTGTATTTTAACGCTCGATTGTCTTGGAACACGTATCATATTTATTTCAAAATATGAAATGCTACCTTGTGTAAGAAAGAGCTGTCTGTAATGTATTAACATTTGTATCGTAGAATACGCGTGTTACTTCGAAGTTTCGTTGCCTACGAATAGAAATTGAATGTTAAAAATAAAAAAAAAAAAAAATGTCGAGGGAGTCGAACGCAAAAAGTTTTGCGTCTCTCGACAATTGCCAGAAATTTCGATCAAGGTGGCATGTTCTGCAAGAGTCGAGCGATGTATTTATATCGATACAATGGAGCTTGCAAACTCACCCGACGCGAACGCAATATTTAAAAAATCGCACATAGGGACATGCTTCGTGCTCGTAAATTGTTTGAATTAAAAAAAAATGCTAAGGTGCCGAGGACTATGTTATCTTCAATGTCTTAATATACTATGAACACTGGTATTTAATTTCTTAATATACATTTAATTTAATTCTTGATATATTTCATTGAATTTCTTAATGCATAAGTTTACCATGTATCCGCACGTATTAAGGATACATAATTTTAATTTCACGTGTACACGTGTATTTTGATACAGGCTTGAAACACCGCGATCTCCAGTAAGCAGCTAAATTAACTTGATCATTTCCTCCTACAAGCAAACGAAATTCTAATAATTATAGACAAGATTGAAAGATTGAAAGGAACGTTAAGCGAGAGAAATAGAGATCGTGAAACGGAGCTTTAAAATCGATATAACCTGGGGGATATCGGGATAGCAGTTACTCGAGATTACCTACCACGGAAAGAACTACACTACGATCGGACGTAGCGGACCCCTAGCCAAATATACACGGTGCGTCAGCGTCGCGGCGCGCGGCGTCGCGTCCTCCCTTCCTGCACCGTCCAACAGCCGGGCGCCTCGTTTGAGGTCAACGTCATTCGTTTCTCTCTCCTTTCTTCTCCCCTTTCCCTCTCCTCTCCTGTACAGGCTGATTCACGCAATTGTAACAAGCCATATCCTTTTTTTTTTTTATTATTTTTTTTCTTTTTCAAATCGAAGATAGAAAAAGAGAATATTGGAGGATTCGAAATGGACTACATATTTTTAGACGGTCGTGACTTTTTGCACATACAGTTGCATTTTTTTTTTATCTTTTTTTTTTTTAATAGAAACGTATCTTTTTTTGTATAGAATCTTTCGTAAAAAAAACGTATCATAGTTAAATATGATTTAAAAATGACTAGTTTAAAAGCTGTTTTAATTTTAATCTCGTGGAGCTTGTATGAAAGTTTGTTTCCCTTAACATTTTTCTTGAACAAGTCTGAACAAAATCAATGTTCACGTATATATTTTACATTTCAAATTCAATTTTCGAGAGAGTTTGATATGTTGCGCGCAAAAGAAGAGAAGAAGTAACACAATTGTAAATTGTGCGTGTATCATGACGCTTGTGCGAAAAATATGTAGCCCATTCATCTTTTCCCTCTGATATTTTTCTTCTAATTTCCACACTAACAGAAAGATATTATCACGGTTGCGTGAATCACCCTGTATGCTCGTCTTTCGACGTCTCTCTCGCTTCGTCTATTTCTCTCTTTTCCCGCTAACGTTTCGGATGAGCGATCTTTGGAACGTACGACGAGTCGGTTCACCTACGAGCGAAACAGGTCGTGTAGGAAAATCTGACGTCGGTTCGATCGAACTCGTGGCAAGCAACTTGCGAAAAATTATATATCGGTGTTATATCGGTGTCGGTATCGATCGACGTTTTTAATCATTTTTCGCTGCGAGGGACGTTGTCAGTTTCCGAATCGGGATCGGATGAATCGGAACGCTTGCTTGTTACATTTATCAGGAATTTCGAATGAATTCTGCTTTACGCGAACGTCCTTTTATGCGAATGGTGTTTTAATCAGTACGCGCTTAAACGAACTGTTACCTGTTGAATTCACGCATCCGAACGTAAATCGCGGAATACGATGAGAACGAAATAGTAAATTTATAATGGAATAATCAGAAAACGAGAATGGTAGAAAGCTATCGATTCGCGCCAATTATCGGTAACAGTCTCAATTGTTATGGTTAGTAATTTGTATAAACGTCCTCGAATATTGAACGATCATTTACCAAAATCGTACGTATACATTATCTGTATTATTTACGTATGCGTGTTACAACTGTGGGTATTTGAGGATATATTTAAAAAAAAAATAACATCGGTAGAAAATTGATACTTACATACGAAATATTATATATACAAATATTACGCGCATATTTCAGTCAAAAAGTATACTGAAATATTCACGTTTTTTGAGTAACCCCATTTATGTCTATGACTTTCGGTTGTTTGTTTATTTCAATCGTTGAATCTTAATTACTAAACCGAATTAATTAATTGAATTAATTATTAAACAAATTTGATTAAATTTTCGTCTCTCAGAATATAGAATAATTTTCGACTTTGGCAAATGAGCTTCCTACACTATATTAAAAACACCTATACCAAAAATATGTTAACAATATCTCTGGAATACTCGATGTAAGTTTGACCATTAACGAGTTAATAGAAACTACGATTTCGACTTGTGCGACAGAAATTACTTCAATCCCGAGGGTGGAACGCGCGTGTTCACAAGAGTTAACCCCTAAACTCTAATCATTCTCTCGGCCAAGCAAAACTAGCTAGCCATCGAGAGTCGTTTCGAACGATATATCCAGCAAGGTGTCAGCGATTTTGCAGCGATTTCGAGCTTCTTAATTGACGCAGCTGATTTATGCAGGCAAGCGTGCGAATGCGGACGCTCGTCGAGAAAACGGAAGAGCAGCATAGATATCGGTATTGCACGCGATTCTTCAAACTATTTTGTCAACTTACTCGTGTCGCAACGTTTGCAGTTGTCTTAGAATTAACTTAGAAATTAAAATATTTATATAACTATTGCTTCTTGCCCTGATCTTCGATTCGACTTGATCTCGGTCTCTCGCAGAATGCAGAGCATCCGTCCCTCGCGAAAAGAATAATCTCACAACCCAAGATTATTGATTTATTATGTAACTGCCCGATATTTAAATCCGCGGAATGTTTTTTTCTTTTTTTCTTTTTCTTTTTTTTTTTGCATTGGTGGAAAATCGATGTCGGCGAAGCGTGTTCTCTGGTCGCGCCTGAAGCGTACAGGTTTCCCTTGTGGACCGTTTCGCCGTTTCGCAGGTGCCAAAGAGCACCCAGACCGTGTAATTAAAGGCGTGTTTCGTAACCGCACACGCTCTTGCATGGTTTCCGATTACCAGCTACCGGACGACAGCGTGCTTCGCGGGAGTTCACGCGCAATTAGAAAGTTCCTTCTTCTGCGAAAAGATCGTGCCTTTCGATAGGGAGATTTCGCTTTTGTTCATCGGGCGTGTGCGTATCGATCGATCAGGAAATTAGCGTGATCCTACGATGGAGAAGTTCTCCGTTGCAAAACACGGCTGCCCCGAGAAACAATTCGAGGATCTACGAACGGTTCTATTGCCTAATTGTTCTGCAATTGTTTAACTACGGAGAAAGAATGTACCTTTAAACCTTGAGCCTTTTGTCATTTCGTCATCTTATTGATCGTTATTCATCGTGACGTTATGATCAACTGCTTATTGGTCCGTAATAGGTTGGGTAAAACTTCTTCGTAATCACAGCGATTCTCGTATGGAAATTAACCCTTTAACTGCGTATGACGAGTTAACTCGTCATTACAGCAATGCTTTTCTTTCCAGCGCGTAAGATGAGATAGCTCGTCGTGAAACTTCGAAGGTGACGCACGTAGATTTAAACGTGATCGATCGTTTTTTTTTTTTTTTTTTTTCGATTTAGATTTAGATTTTAACATGAAGATCGTATCTTCTGACGTTCTTTTACTCTTCCGTTTGAGTGCACTTTTGGTATGACAGCTCCACAGCTAGAGAGTTAAAGTATTTATGCAACTATTGCTTAACGAAGAACTTGTTCTTCAGCTACTATGTCTACAGCGCGATTCCCCGACTCTTTTAGCAATCTCCAATCTCGTATCGCAACATTCACGCTGGCTTGTATCACGATGTTAATTATTAGTTCGTGATATTGGAATCGCGGCTCTGGAATTAGCAATCCAGATTGAGCATAATTCAACCCTCTATTGCATGAATTTTTATGACGAGTTGAAGAAAATTATATATGGCTGTTAGTCTACTTAAAAATGAGCAGGTACAATTATAAATATGCAGGTACAAAATCAATCAAATAAAAAAAAAAAAACAAAATCTCCGTGTGAGTCTTTATCACATATAATAGCAACCTTACTTTGCATGAAATTCACGAAAACAATTTTTTTTAACACAGAAACACAAATGTATGCGACATTTTTCGCGCATAACTCTTGCCCTTGCATCCTATTGCCTTATACCTTTGCCTACTCTCAGTCCACAGAGGCCAGTGTGCAATGTGATCAGTTTTTTTCTTTTTTTTTTTTATTTCAGCCAATAAATCGCTCTCTACACGGGAAAAAAACTTACAATACAATTTGCAGCAAACAACAGTAACTATAAATGTTGGCACACAACTACCAATAAATTGTCTACTTAATTTACTGTAGAACATTTGAAATTTAAGTCGCCAATTGGTAACGGAATGCAATAGAGGGTTTAATACGTCATTGCTTTAACATGATCGATGAAGTTTATTTTCACGAACGAGATCGATAGAAAGATACTTGGTTTCGCGAGTAGTGTAAATTCAAGTAGCTTAAATATCGTCGGTACGGTCACGCTCGCGAAAGTTTAAACAGACTTTTCTCGAGAAAATCTCGACAAACTGCCGCCAATCTACTCGTTGCCGTGGCACGTGGGCATATTAACGAACGTGGAAAACTGTCGGAATGGAAACCACAGGAGAACGATGGACGCCGTGATGCGTTTCCGCGAAAAACACACGGGGTGCTGGCTTGCGTGGTGCACGTGTGTGAAATATTCTGGAATACCGACGTGTTTCTGACGAGCCAGCGGGTTCTTTGGCTTTCTCTCGCGCTCTTTCTGTCTCTCTCGTCGCGTACAACGCGGGACGCAACCGAAACAAAATACTGCTAAAATTAATCCAGACCTTAGGTCACGTCTGCAAGAAGTCTAGACGACGAACTCGTTGACGACGTGGCTGGTAGAGAACATGGTTGTGGCGCGTTCGTTAGTTCTGCTGTTTCCACGAATATTCGAACATCTTGTTTTCTGCTTTCGCGTGAATTCGATGGCCAGAAAAAATGGCATTTATCATGGCATTTGTACGATGATATAATTAATTGAATGTTAGATATGTTTTTAAAGTCGTTTTTTAAGGTCCCGGATGGGTTAATAATACCGAAAATGTACTACATAACATGGAATTTCCTTTGAAGGTAATAAATCAATAAATATAAAAAATATTCCATTATTACGTATTTTTTAAGGACCTGTCATTTTGACTGGTTCTGAAATAGAAATAACTTCGTCTTAACTGTCGGTAATTCTAGTATTAAACAAGTGCATTTTATAATGCAAACACACCATCGTCAGTTTCAATATATTCCCTTGGAAAAAAAAAAAAAAAAAAGAAAGAAAAAGAATTTCGTCCGCGGGAAATAATAAAATATCAATACAATGTCGTTTTTGCAACGGGCACCGATTTCACGTGGCGTCGGACAGTAAAAATCGCATTTCGCCGGAATTCTTCCTGGCTCGGTGGAAAACTGGGTCCGACCGGGTTGTTCGATCGCGCAGTCATTCAATGACTAGTCGATTTGTCTGGTGTGCCAAGCATTTGCCACGTCATGCCTCTTCCACCGCTGTGGAAAACAGATAATGCGGACATTGTTCGGTGTGAACGCAGCCTTCGAACAGATGGCACAATTTTCCGATTGTCGTTCTCCGCTTTTTCATCGTCGTCGCTGTTCGGCTCTGGCTTTCAATACGTGAAACATGCACATGCACACACACACACACATACACACGCACACGCGGACGAAGGCGGAGGGACACAGATACACAGAGAGCGCGCCGCACGACGTAGGGTGGAATGGAGAAGGGGGCCAATATACCGGGATTAGGGTATTACCACGGATATTTGCGATTTCGATTTACGTTCTGGTAATTTCGTGATTCGGTTTCGACCGCTTGAAAAATGGCCGTATCAGCTATTACGGTCAGTGGGGCATCGCATCTATCATCCGTCACGTTCCGTGTAACTTGTTTTTTTTCCTTTTTTTTTTTTCGTGTGTGTGCGTGTAGTTTGTTGTTTTTTAATTTGTTCTACAGAGACAATCCCTCGATAAAATACGAGAGAGAATATCTTTCGCTCGATCAGATCGAGTGGAATATATGGATAACAGAGAAAAATAGAACGAAATATTAGTGAAATGATTAAACTGGATTAATACTGTGTATATCTACATTGATGATCGGCGAAATAAATTTTTGGTTATTTTGTTGAAATTGTTAGCAGATTGTCGGTATTCTCAGAAATTAAAGAGCAGAACGACGTGTTTAATTATGTTTAATTGAATACATTTGATAATTCGTACAAGAATCTTACGAATTAACAAAAGAGAATTCAGAAAAGAAAAATTAATCACGTTGGCGTGCAACATGTTCTTCGTTAACGTTGTTGAAAAATTAACGAGTACATAATTACAAATTCTACGAGATATAATCAAACATAAGGGATTTAATCTCTTGACGTAGAAAAGTGTCTGGGAGACATAAATGTCTCCAAAATAAACGTCTCCCTATCTATAAAATAAATATTAGGTTATTTACTCATTTATTATTCGATTATTGATTATTGATATTACCTATTAGCTTTTTTTTTTATAAAATTGGCAATGTAAATATTCTATTTCGTATACGTAACTTTAAATCGACTCTGTGTTTTAATAATCATTTAATATTTCGCTTGTACGTCGACAGATTTTCTATTTTAAACTCACAAAGTCACAAAGTTCTATGGTACAAAACATTTAATGATTCCATGAATCGTCAGGGGGAAAAAGAAACGAGTAAAATCGAATTCTTTGTAATCGTCTCCTGATTGTTTTCACCAGTAGGTGCAATACCATCTGAATTTTACAAGAACGTACAAAATTACAGTCGAAAATATATCCTCGCCGTGGAATGTACTCCAAAAACTGAGGAATTCATCGAATAGATAAATTCCATCGAAATTATAAATTTCGAAAATTATTGCATGCTTGCAACGACGCGGATTGCGTGATATTGCGCGACGTTACGCCAATCTAGGTGTGCTCTTTGATCTGTTGAGGATCGTGTCCAACTTCACTCTGCTCACATCTGAACTCCTTGATCGATTATTATGTTTTTTTTCAGCCGCTAAATCAGACTCCTACGTACGAGGATGATTCAATCATTATTCACGATAGTGGTGTTTTTCGTTATACTGACTGTAGCCTCAAATACCTATGCATCATTGTCAATCTTCATTTATCGTGAACTGTTTCATGTTCGCACCGAAACAAGAACGTCATGCTGTTGTTCAATTTTTACAATCTGAAAAAAAAACCAGAGGGCTGAAATCTACGAAAATTTTGTGCAGAATCACTCACTTTTCTTCTTCCGCGATGTAGAAGCGAATTAATAAATTTGAAACTGGCCGCGAAAAGTCGAAGAAAACAACGCGTGCGTTGTTTCTTCTCGAATAAAAGAATGCATTTTTCTGAGGCTTGAGGAATAAAAAGGCTTGCACACAAAGGTGAGTCAGATGCGTTCATTACACACAAGAGGGAAAATAATATCGTTTTAAGATTTCTATTGTATTATTTTAATAATATTGTAATTACATTGCGGATAATTATTGAATCAACGTGGAAAGTAAGTCGATTCACGACGTTCGAGGTAGCAACCTGTTTTCATCGAAAGCGTAAGATTCGAGAGCAATGCACGGGTAAACGAATCGATTGTCTTAGGTCACGAATTGTAAGTCGTGCACGAGTGGTGCACGCTTGGCGGGAATAATCGTCGCATTGTTACTCGGTGATAAACCTTTTATTGCGCGCATGCGGATCGCCTTCGTTCCTAATATCGAAGCTTACGGTGCGTCTTCAAACTGCGATTAACTATCGATAACTAAAGCGTAAAATCAGAAAAATACCTTCTAAATAGCAAGAAAAGCAGGAGAAAGTGTTTCGATATAATAACAGGTTGCTTCCGAATGGAGGGGGTTTTAATTTCGATAATACTAGCATCGCGTGACGAGGATGTTCTCACAATCAGACGACGATTTACTTACGATTTTCCACTCACTCTTATTACAGGACAAGTTCACTCTTGTTACTTGAGATTCAAGTTCAATTTAGACAGGATAAAACTCACGAACACGCTGCGTGAAGCAAATATTGACGAGTTTAAAAAATACTCGAACGCAAAGAGCGCAAGTGCGATGAAGAAACGTGTGAATCGTTGCCGACAACGTCGACGTCGATTTAATATAAATTGAATATTATTGTAATATAAATTTAATTTTATTGATGCGATATGTTGAATATTGAATATTAAAATGAACGGGTTAACGTCCCTCGTGTTTTCAAAAATAAATCCGTGACAATTATTCTTCGTACAGAAGCAAGAAAATACATAGACAATCATTCTACAAACAAATTTAAATCGACAATGTGGAAATTTAACACTAAATCAATCTATAAAGCTTAAAATACAAAGAATAGGAAGAAATTTATATTTATAATACAATAAAGCATATATACAAGCTTCTGTTTTTTATATTTTATGAAAAATCATTCGAGCCTCTGAAAATGAATGTTGAAACTCCACAAAATTTTTATAATTGTTCATTTTTTGATCTGTAGTTCTGGTGTTAAATTTTTTCAACAGCTCGTTGATAGAGTTGGTCAAATGTTTAACATTCAGTTCGATTTTCTCGATTCGAAAACGATGCCTCGACAAAACAAAACAAAAAAAAAAAAAGAAAAGTAACTTCATTTTTCTTCTCCGATTTATTTTTGCGTATAGAATGTTTCGAACGTGTACGAAACAATTTTCGCTTGCTGTTAAAAGTTCTATTGACAAAAGAAAAAAGGAGAAAAAGGAAGGAAAGTTCAAAGATCGGAAATTTATCGCAAACGATCGTTAAACGTTTAACGACTCTGTTCTCGTTTTCGCGTGGGCGTCATTTATCGTCATTTCGCGTTGGGGAACGTTGGATCATCGAGCGAGAGTTTAAAATTCGGTAAAGTCCATGGCGAGACCGCGAGAAACGGAAGTGACGAAAAACCCGTTACAAATAGAACAAGGTAAATAATTCCCGGCGAAGAGAAGGAAGTTGGAATCGCGTCGATACAACGTGATTCCCGTGGTAGGGTCAGATCGATACTCGGGTATCGTAATAGACGTTACTCGTCAGGAGAGCAAGAACGAAAAGGGACGAAGGGGAGAAGGGGGAGAAAAAGAGCGAAGACCCACGTACGCGTGTGTGGGACACTTTATCAGCTAGCAGGATCTCTAATTATCTACATCGACGTTCGAAAGAGAGAAAAAGAAAGAAAGAAATCGTAAGGCCAGTGTCTAGGGCACGTGCCCTTCGCCCTGTGACCATCTGCTCGTCCTCTGCCATCTTCCTCTACGCGGCGCTGTTCCACGTTTCCGTTTTCCGTTTGTTCTTCCCTCGGCTAATCGTCATCACGGAGCATCGTCGTCGCAAGTTCTTCGTGTTCACCTAGCTAAGCGCGACCGATTTACGTCACGATACCGCAGCATCTGCCGTGGAAAACAATCATTAAAGGGTCACTTTGTTAGGAGGCACTAATGTCGCGACGATAATGCTTGGCCGTTTCAACGTCGAAAACTCGAGAGCTGTCACACGACGCGACCAGCAGCGGAGTGGTAGAAAGAGACGGAGGGAGAGAAAGTGTATGTGAGAGAGAGAGATAGAGGCGATCAAGTCCACGCCTAGCATGGAAACTTTTAATAATGCGGTCCTCCGCCAATTACCCCCGTAACCAAGCTGGCTGACTGTCCCACGACAACGCGTTTCGTTGCATCGCTATCGGAGCTTTGCGCTTCACGGAGAAAAGTCCATGTACAATCGGACAAACGTACCACGATCGCCACCACCACCACCGCTGCAAGCATCACCGTCATCAAGGGAGAAGAACACGTGTAACTTCACTCTTGCGCAGTCACGTTTCTGCAAAGCTCGTTTACCTTTGCAACTTGCCCTTTATTGGCGGCTCTCTCGCTATTTGCGTGTTTCTCTGAAATTAATTGGAAACGATTCGAACGTCGTGTTGATTTTGCGTTTCTTTTTTTTTTTTTTTTTTGTTTTTGTTTTTCTTCTTCTTTTTCAATCTCGCGCGGTTTCTTCCTTCCATCGTGGTCGTCGGTGGTGTCTTTTCTTTCTCTCGCGGCCTCCGGATAGTTTCGCCGTGCCTCCCGCGAGAGAGAGAGAGAGAGTTCTCCTCCTCGGTTAGGTCCCGTGCAATTTGGAAAATGTTGTCGCCGAGTCGGGGAAACTCGTCAGCGTCTCGTTGCGAAACGGCCAAGTTTGCCAGGCGGCAAGTTTCAAAGGGGCGTAAACGTCAACTTCTTCGGTGATGCGCGTCAACGGAAAAGGGATTAAGGGCGCATCGTTGGAATGGCAAAGTTCGCGGAGGCACAGAGGACTGCAAATAGAGAGAGAGAGAGTGAGAGAGTGAGGAGGGGCCGGGGCCGGAGGGTTAGGCATCAGAGAAACAGCCACGAGAAACGGTATCGTTCGTGGCAGCAGCCAGCCAGCCGGCTTTTAGGTTTCTCTAGGCCTGCCTCTCCGCCATCCTCTCGCTTCGTCGCCTCTCCACCATCGTCTACTACCAAAGTTGCTTGCAATCACGCCGTGTTGTGTGGCACGTCGATGATGAATCAAAGAGACTCGCTTTTTCACGACGGTAGTCCATTGGTTGGATGTTACGATGTCTGGAAACAGTGAATTGTTCCTACAGTTTGTCAACGGTGCACGATAGAGGTATCGAGGAACTTTGCTTAGATCACAAACTGATTATTTAATCGGAACATAAGATACTTGGTTAAGATACAGTTTTCATAAGTTTAATAGATATTGTCGTTTCATCGCTTTGTGCAACAAAAGAAGAAAAAAAATTCCACGTTACGATTAAAGCCTCTGTACAAAATATCATAAACTTTAGTAATGTAATGTAAAGTATCATAATCACGTTCTCCATAAATAAATCCGTCTCCATTACACTCTGATACAAGTTTCATGCATTTATCTCTAATTATAATTTCGAAGCATGTGTTCGATGCCAATCCAAATACTTATAATCACTCTGGTACGTCATACGTACGTCTGCATAATCTAGCGTTTCTCCGTAAAAATCGTCACCTGGTTTAATCTCGGTCTTAAGTTCTGCGAATCCGCGAGCTACAATCTGGAAATGAGAATCGATTGTCAAAGATTTACTGTTATTTCGTCATCCCGGGGCGAAAGTTGAAACCGGTGGTGGTTGGTTGGTCGGCATTAAGTATATAACGCGTGAAGCACGTCGGGCCCACCCTTTTCTTTAAAGTTTATTCACCGGTCAAAGGATCCACGTCTCGAGTCAGACAGCAGTCCTAGGAAATAACATGTCGGTATTGGCAACGGGTTAACTATGTTCTAGTTGCGTCGTTGCTTCTCTCTCTCTCTCTCTCTTTCTCGTTCCCCTTTTTCGTCTCGTTCACTTTCTGTTTCTATCCTCCGTACAACTCCATACCACTGGTATCGCCGCGAGTAATCCGTGTGCATTTACGACCCTCGGGCTGGCGCGCACATTCGTTGCGATGTGCATGCGTGTCGGTGAGGGGCAGGTGTGTACATTTGGGAGGGGGGAGAGGGGAAACGAGACCTATCTGCACGGAGAGAACGGGAGAAGGGCAGGGAGAGAGAGAGAGAGAGGGAGATTGAATAAGAAAAGGATAGGCAGAAGGGGTAAGTGGGGGAGAGGGAGAGAACAGCGCGTGCCGCCGTCGACCATCCGGAGGCCAGGTGTAGCCTTTATCCATTTTACTCGCGTTTGTTACCCTCGGACCTCTACGATTCCGATGCACCCTCTGGGTCCCGCTTCAGGGGCGCCCATCGACCGACTGGGTGTACAGAAAAAAGAAAGGAAAAATATATACATATACGCGATCGACGACCGATGCCCACGGACATCAGCTTTTCTGCTACATATGTACCTCTAGTCGCTCGGCGAACCTGTGATTATCGAGCGTTTTTTGTTGTTCCAGTTTTCGGATCGGGGCGTCGCGCGCGCCGTTCTGTATTTGTTGTTTCGTTGGTACGTCGCGCGCCGACCGACTAGTCCACCAGCGAAAAATAGGCGACGGTAATTTCGGTTGATCGATGCCTCGTGAAAAGTCGCCACGTTGTGCGGTAATTTTTTTCTCTTTTTTTTCTTTTCTTCTACTCTTGAGAGATAATGAGCTACTTTGAATCACGCGATTTTCATTCTGTCAGATACTATGTTGCGATATTGTAAATTCAGCGAGAGAACGTTTTTCATTCTACAATATTGCATATCTGTATTGTTCGAAATTTCTTCATCGATGATATTCATCTTATTTTAATTCTACTAAAATCGGTCGAGTCAAGTCATCAACGTGTTAATTCGCGAACATTGAATGAATCATTACGAATAATATCCACAGTTTATAAGATCATCTCGTAAACGAATTTCACAGAAACATTAATCGACAACTTAAACCACAAATTAACAAAGCACTACGAAAACGCAGATACTTCTGCCATATAACAATAAAGTTCAGTTCAGTTAAGAATCCCAGAAGTAAGTAACAATTTCAAATTGTCACCTTGCTATTCAATGTCGAACGACCTACCGCTCGTTAGATCTCTCGCGAACTCACAAAAATCCGCAGCCTGTCGGAAGGTTCGCGATAGCTCGACAGCTCGCAGAATGGAATACCTGGAATTGACGATACCCAATCGTTCATCACGTTTGACATTAAATATTTCCGGTATCGATCCGCGTGGTAAACGCCGCGATAAAAGCTCGATCGAAATCGACGACTCTTGCCCCTCCTCGCCGTGTCTATCGATGGAAACATTGTCTCGCGTGCGAATTAAAGTTCGTTTTACCCTGCCTGTCCGCCGTCTCCGGCAACAATGTGGAGGAGAAACAGATCGATGAAATTCCACCGGAAGACCGTAGAAAATAGGCAGCAGCAGCAACAGCCAGCAGCTGGAATTTCAAAAATCTACCCCAGCTGTCGAGCCTGGCGATCGACCGGGTCTAATCGTGAAATAGCAGAAAGGGGGTGCCCTGCGCGTGTCCTCCCTTCGGCCCCCGGAGGCATACGCCCACGCGGAAATAACGTCCGCCCTTAGATAATCAGCCAGGGCCCCCGGTAACGACCATTTTCGAAGGGCGTTCTCGCGGCGACGCTTCCGATTTTCTTCTGCTCTCACCTCCGGCGCGATGGCGTTCACGGAGAAGTCGATCGTCTCGCGAAAGAAGGACAGAGATAATTCCTTAGGATATTGTAATTATTTCCCAGAAAACTTTTACGTATTACGTAGGCATTAATTATAATGTAGGCACATTGTGCGCGTTGAACATTTCTGAAAATTTCATTTCACGCGCGTATCGGTATTTTCAATCGATCTGATAATTTGTGTAAAATGTCATAGAATATTGAAATACGGGGGCGGGGGGTTTGATTCAATAATTATATCCGCAATACGAGTGAAATTTTTTGTATTTATATTAAATGCTTATGTATTTCCGTTAGTTATGGTTTTAACCAGCTATCTACTCTTTTTGCTTATCGTGACAATAATGATTAAAACATTTTACCTTTGTACAAAAGAGAAAGTACGTTACTTCGTTTTTGTACTGTGAACGGGGTGTCTGGGGTTGAAAGGTCTATAGTAGATTTCAATGTTCTTTTGCAGAGAATTCAAAGAAACGATTTGTTTCCTCAGCGGAAACATCTTTTTTTGAGGATATATAAAAACTTAGAAAAAGTATAATAAAACTACCAGATATTTATATAGTTTTTACGGGGAATATAGTTTTTCGCGTATTATGCGCATTCTATGCATTTTAGCATTTCCAAATGTCTACAAATATATAAACATCCGCGCTCTTTTTATTACTAATCTTCCCTTCGAATTGGAGAAATCCTTCTCGAGTGGATATTTCGTGCTTTCGTCTTGTTGAGACGGAGAGGAGAGGAGCAAAAAGAAGAGGCGTCCAGAAGCGTCATTCAGTAAATCCTCGCGTTAATTCCTCAAAACCAAGTTGTTCGAGGGTGGAGGAAATTGACAGATGGTGTTTTATCCCAGGGAATCGTCCGTCTAGCAAAGTGGATGGTTCTCTTGAAACCATCGCACGCTCAATTGTTTCAACCTCTTGCTTTATGACTTTAACTCCTCGCCGGTATCATCGAATATTAAAGATCGTAACAATTTAGCATTTTAAATTACTTAATCCTGGAATTTTTGATTTAATTTGTTCCAAGTAAAATACTAAATAAAATTGAAATTTCTTAAGTTTTTCTAACGTGGTATAAATTGCTCGCTCAGCGGATATTATTCGAGGGTTGAAGTTCTACGACGCGAACCAGCAAGTTTGAAGGAAAGTCGTCGCAAAGAAAAAAAATTTCAATCTTCAACATCATGGTGAATTTAGTCGTGACGAGATCTGTTCAATCTCAGAAGAAAAATTCCCATATTTCCGCTACGTAATTTGAAAAAATGCAAACATCAAGACTACCGGTGCAAAGATTTTACGCTGTAAAACGAGACCAAGTGAAATGTTACGCGATTCTTGTTCTACAAAATTGTAACAGTTTAGAATTTTCACTTTGTAATTTTTCATTAATTTTTAGTTAGTACGACGGTGTAAAATGTTTCACTGTATGTTTTCACATGTGTCCCTTTGGACTTGCATGTTACTAAAATTATCCACCAAGTTCAAGGATAATTGTATTGTTACACTAGTTGACAATTCGGTAATGACGAGAGAGAGAGAGAGAAAATGAAAACAGCGGAGAGAGATAAGATAGATAGATAGATAGATAGATAGATAGATAGATAGATAGAGAAATAAGAAAATAGGGTGAGAACGAAACAACAACGCGTTGGCATTCTTAATAAAGACCTTTGTTAGCGGTTTAATATAAAAGGCGTGTAGCTGGTTGCGTTGTTTCCATTCGCCTCCGCGAACATGCAAAGCGCGAATCATGACATAAATATAACCGGGCAATGCGCATAAAGTTGCATGAAACTACGTGTTCGCGTAACTGGAGCGATCCAGGGTGAAATAGTCGGGGCGGAAATGTATCCGGTACAGAAGGGGCCGAGACTAGATAGATGCGCAGGGATACGTGTACGTCCGACGATGTGTTTGAAAAGATTCAAAGGTACGTGACCTTATTTTTGACGAGAAGATATCTTCCTCGGCACGGAGTTCTCGCAGAGAACTTTATCCGGCGGAGTGTGTGTCGCGAAGGATGTGTGTGCGCGTCGATGTGTTTTCTTCTTGCAAGTTCACGTTCCGAAGAGAATCCTCGCGCTTCGACTTTCGATGGATTCGCCATGCGAGTCGCTAGAGCAATATCGAGGCATTTTTTTGATCATCTCGTCGTCGCTCCGCGTGTTTACGAAATATCTCTCGGAAATGTCCACTTACAGAACTTAATTTCGCAAGTAGATGAACAAAATTCGTAACAATGCATCGGTTAATTGTTTTCAATTTTTGTTGATCGAAAATCGGATGCCTCGCAGCAGTGAGAGTGAAAGAATTACATCGGCGTTAGAAAATGATTAATATATACGTTTCATCTCGTAATGATTTAAAATCCCTGTTAGGAATCTCCGTCGTTTATAATCTCCATTAAAACGATGAAGTGTTTAAGAGTGGTTTCAACTTTCTCCTATTCTTCTTGGATTACTCCTTTGAACTACACTAATGTTTCCGGTTTAATGTCTACCCGTATATAAATTTATCAAAATATCTCACGCTGTTTAGTTTCCCAATTTATAGCAGATCACAGCGTGCTAGAAGCTTTGTTTCTTAGTTTTAAAAAATATTATCACGCTGTTATATCCAAGTGTCTCGCCACGAATTCCCTCGCCCCCCCCCCCCAAGATTATCAAGTCTAAAAATTCATTTTACGCGATGTGTTACCAGAATCGACGAATTCATTTGTACACTTAACACTTTAATGGCCGCACGTCTACGCAGTCGAACGTCACCAAGGGTCGGCAATATTTTTTAAGAATTAATTTAAAAAAAACTTTATGTAAATTCACGAAATAATTCAACATGTGCGAATATACACAAAAAAAACAACAACAACAATAACACATTCAATACAACAAATTTACGTTCATCAATCATCGCACAGAGAGTGTGGTACCGGCCAATAACCTTCGGCAGTTAGGTAGCATCGCACACATGTTGTGTGAGCGGCCATTAAAGCGTTAATACACACCGTACACGACGAAAGAGGAAAAAGTTGTGCACGATGCGTCTGCACAGTTTCACCGATGAAAGACATTGCCGAATCGACGGCTCGTTTAAATACGTCGAGGATGGTCAAAGCACCGTCGCGACCTGTCCTTTTAATCCTGCTGCACCGTCTCGTGTCCTTTTCAACCCTATCGTCTCTCTCCACACGACGAAGAAAAGATCGAGGATGGTCGATGAGTTACGTCGAGAAATTTCTCCTCCGATCGTTCCGGTCGTGTCGAGTCTCTCTTCATCGAGCTGTTAAGGCCGGCGTTTTTCATCGGTTATCTCGTCCAGGGCATCTTCAGCACCAGGGACAACCGTTAAATAGCGACGAAGTACTAGAAGCCCACGATGACGACAACGACAGCCCTTTGACGTACATTAAACGCGTCACCGACTAAGTGTTTCTCCGCAGTCACTTCTAGCCATCTTTCACCTCTTCCTGCCAGTAGCCGTCTTTTCTCCTCTCTCTCTCTCTCTCTCTCTCTCTCTTTTCTTTCTCCTCAAGCCTTTCGCCAACCAGAAAAAATGACATCGGCTTGGCAATAACCTCCGGCTACTTCTTCTTCTTCTTCCACACCAAAGCGAAGGAAAGAAAGAAGAGAGAGAGAGAGAGAAAGGGCGAGAAGTTAGGGTAGTGTACTGCACCACCTTCTTTCACTCGCGCGCGACGATCGACAATCCTGTAAGAAGGGGCGAATAGCAGGCGTAAAGTACTCCTCGAGAGCATCTTCCCTCGAAGATAGAGAGAAGCGTTCCGAGAAATAAAGGCGGTCGAGTAAACTTCGCGGCTTAAGTTCGATTTCTAGGACAGCTCGAGCCTCGAGTGTCCATTGTCACGACGTGATCCACGATCGTCGTCCTTCCATCGGTTCCCGATTTCGTTAAAATACTCTCCGTATTCGATCAGCAGATGAACGATGCTTCATGACTAATGAAATGATTCTAATTTATGGCGTGTCTGTGTGGCAACTTGTGCGTTCATGTCATCGTGACTGATATGAATTGAGTTAGGCAGCTTTTTATCGTCGTTAACTTTTTTGCGGTTAAGGTTCTAGTAGGTTCAGTGTAACTTAATTATCCTAATAATATTCTAAAAAATATCCAATAATAAAATTCCAACCTGAAAGACGCCAGATAACGAAACGTGTTTCTAAGAAACTAGTCAAAAGTTAAACATCATCCGTCTATAACATTACGGAGGACTCTGTCAACTAAAAGATGTAGATTGTCGATGGTTTTTTCAATGGTGTCTTCTGCATTGGTTGTTGCAGTACGTGCTTAACTGTAGCGTAATTATTCATTAAAAGTTATTCATTGCAAGCATGTAAATACTTGAAGCAACTTAAAAAGCAAGCAGAAAAACGAGAACTTGTAACATTCCACCATGATCAGAGAACGATTGTAGAGAACAGAAGAAAAAATTAAAAATTAGGCCGCGCTACACATGAAAATAGAAATCGTGCTGCAATTATTTTCGTGCTCTCCTGTCGTTTACACAAAGTTTTCGCAATTATTCGCCGATAGTGTGAAAACTCACTATTTTTTCACGGAGGCGACAGAACGTTTTCGTCCCTAAGACCATTTTTTCAACAGGAAGGAACATTCTTCCATTGTTATCATCGCGCGAATTATGCTCCAAATTTTTTTTTCTTTTTTTTTTCAAATTCTCCAGTTGTCGAACTTTTCTCGCCAGAGTCGTTCAAGTTGTCCAAGGTAGAGGAAAGAGAGAGCTACAGGCAGAGAGAGAGAGAGAGAGTTCGTCGACTTGATCCATACAAAAGGCACCGTGCTGGGTCTCGCGTCCCCTTCTTTTCCGTTGGACGATGAATATTCGATAGTCGAAAATTTGATCATATACGAGAGAGTCGTTAGTGCTGCTGGTCGCTGTGGGCTCTTAGGGGGACACGAAAGAGCGACCAGTTATCGTGTTACGACGCGCGTCTCGTGTTAAACCTGGTAACTGAATATATCTCTCTGCCCAATAGCCGTCAAACGGTCGACAACGATCGAATTTGTCCAGCCAGCCGTGGCCACCTCTCCTCCTCTCGCTTCTTTCGTTTCTTTCTGCTTCTCGCTCGCTCTCGCGTTGCCAATTTCGTTGAAATATGTATATCAACGCCGCGGGCTCTTTCGTTCGCGCACCACGCGTGTGGCGGGGTAGTATCCTTAATTGATTTTCTAGCCAAATAGACTGATTCCGCGCGTATCCTCTTTCATTGGTCGTTGGTCTCGCGGTTTCTTATTGTCTTTCCATTCATTAACCTCTTTTGTTGCTAGCTTACGGTAGTTTCCTCTACCTTGGACAACTTGAACGACTCTGGCGAGAAAAGTTCGACAACTGGAGAATTTGAAAAAAAAAAAGAAAAAAGAATTTGGAGCATAATTCGCGCGATGATAACAATGGACGGTAGTCGATCGTATTTTAACCACTTGATCGCCGTGCGCGCAGCACCGATGCGCGCCAGTCACTGTGCCCTAAATAAAATCGAAATTAATTTCGATTTCTAAACGGTGACATCTAGAATCATTTTCTAACGTTAAAAAAATCAAAAAATATGTATATTCTTCCTTGATTTTGGATATATTCGAAAGCTGCTTCGAAAAGAAAGGCAAGATACAAAATTCGCGAAAACAGTAAAGTTCCACTCCGCCCAACTACTTGTTTCAAAGCATTCCACACCCAAGATAAATATTAGTTTTATCGTGTATAGTATATATTTGTATTTTTCAGACTATAATATTATAACGTTTCAAATTTAACAAACGTGCATATAACATTTTTTAATCTTTTTGATATTTAGTGTTTGATCTATTGTGTGACAACCCTAGTGAAAATCAAGTGCCTTTTTTTGTGCAAATTATATCCTAATTGATTGTGGCTCGCTAATTATGTAAGTGAAAAATATTTAAATTATTTATTTATTAATAAAAGTACATTTTTCTTAAAATTGAAAATACGCGGCTAGCTGATGCGCGGTCTTCAAAATATGCGGCGATCTAACGTGCGGTCTTTAAAAAGACTGCGGCGATCAAGAGGTTAATCATCTGTCGTTGAAAAAGTGTAATCAAATAATTAAATAGGAGAAAATTATGGTGTATTTCATGTGATTGTTAAACAGGGTGAGTTTCACGCGAACTTACGCGTCTGAAACAACGTTACAATTACGCGTGTAATGAACTAATCCTCGTCCAGTGGGGATTCTTTGGTGTCCAGTAATGTAAATTCCATAAATTGACATTACCATGATCGGTAAATGTTGCTTCGTTCCGTAAACAATACATTTTCTAGAAAAAGAAACTTTCATCAACACTCACTTACCATTGAAGTTGTATTCGATCTTGAAAATCGGATCCGTGAAGTTCCTGATGAAGATACAGATGATATTGGGTCGTAAAGAATTCCAAGCACACTTGATTGACTAATTCCGGAATGTCGAGAAATCTGTATACCATTCGATGGTTTTTTTTTTCCTTTTTATTATTCGCGTTTACAAATGCTCAGTTTAAAGGATTCAGTACGCAAAAGACAATGAACAGATGCGTCTCGTGAAACTAAGCAACTTTACTCACACTGTGTCGAATGACAAATTACCCTATATATATCAGTTCGTTATAATCGCGACGAAATATCAAACACTACATTCTAATCGTAATAAAGAATTCGTACACGTGCGAATTAACATTCGTTCACGTCCGTGATTAAAAAAAAAAAAAAAAAAAAAAAAAATACGTACGATTCGTCGTTGTTTTCTCGCGGTAGCTTGTATTATTATTGTATTTAAGAAAGATATCAGGACCTGTCAGGACGAACGTTATCCAAGTCGGGAATCTTCCGACCGTGGTCATCCAACCAGGTTGTAACTTTCACGCTTGTCTTCCACCGCGTGTCTTCCTCATCGACAAGATCGAACACGAGCCAACGTTTCTCCATATTTACCGAGGTGCTCCAGGTGCGAAGCACGCCGCGCCAGGACCCCTACTCTTCCCCGAAGCGACCTCATCCCTTGTTTTCGCGAACCGTCGATTGACATCGTCGGCCCCACGGTGGCTCGAGAAGCTCCGAGTCAACCACGGACCCAGTGCCAGATCAATCATTTAACAACTGAAATATAATCCTGCTTTTCGTATCATGTTTAATTCGATGAAATTGAATTTCCGTGCAGTTCAGAAGCTAACGTGCTACTAGAAAAATTTACGCCTCGGAGTCAAGAAAGGAGAAACGGTGTAAAAATCCCCTTTCTTCGAAACTTTGTTCATTTACACGTTTTCACTGTTACCATTTATACATGAGAAATATTTCCATTTATTACGTGTGTATCCTCATGAAAGTGATATTCCTATGGAAACTGGGGTCCTATCCAAGCGAGCTATAAAAATTCGTGCCTGGAAGAATTGAGGAAGCCAGGCAGGGGCCCCTCTCTTCCAACTTCTTCGTGTCGAGTGAGTACATCGTGCGCAGCCAAGGGTGCCGGTGAAAGAAAGAGAGAGAGAGAGAGAGAGAGTGAGGATTTGGGAAAAGGGAGTTAGGGAGCAGGGAGAGGCAATTTGCGGCGGTGGTGCAGGGGCAGCTGCAACCTCACGAGATACGGCTTAGATCGTCGTGGCACGAGCCTTCCTGGCATGTGTTTCCTTTAGGCCCTCGACCCTCCTCTCTCTCTCTCTCTCTCTCCTTCTCTCTCTGTGTTGCCTTCTACCGTAGATTTTTACTCCGAATCTGTCTCACTTCGTCTCTTTCTCTCTCTTTCTTCTTCTTCGTCTTCCTCTCGATACGCACATGTATGTACATAATTCAAGCGAAACAGACGTCGCGGTCCCCAACCCTTTCTCCACAGTCGGGAGAGGGAAGGGGGGGGGAATCCGGACATTATTTCGCGCAGACGACGCGATACATGAGAGTTCAGGGGTCGGCTTCGTTCAACCTGCAGGTCAACTTTTCTCGAAAGAGTGCAGCGACTTCGATCGTCGATGCAGCTGGACGTGTAAGTGTACGGTGAAAAAGAATTTTGTTTGGGGAAAAGCGATCGTTGTTTCGGTTAATATAGTAAATGGACAGAGAAGAAGTTTGGATGGAGATTGTGTTGATGTTTAGTGATTGATAGTTTCGATAGTATTATAGATATATTATAAACTGATTATAGTATTATAGATGTTATTATAAATCAATAGTGGTAGTTAATGGCTCTTGAAAAATGGAACATTTGGTTCTCTTCCCCCCCCCCTTTTTTTTTTTAGAAATTGCTTGAAGACCATATGAAGATTACTTTACGTCGAGCAGTTTCTCCAAAAATGAGAAAGCTTGCTCTTTTGTAACGATTATTTTCTTTCTTAAAATTACATCTCGTAAATGGAGTAATTCCTTTATAAATTCTTCTATTTTTATATTATCAAATTAATTTTTATAGAATTCTCGACATCACCTATCTCTCAGCTGCTAAACGGCCAGTATATTAAATTACTCTGTTGAAAATTGTCGAAGATATTTTATGTTTTTCGGAAGTGTCTGTAAATATCACCTGCCATCTTGCAGTTATTCCGAAAATGGAGCACTTATTCTCTCGCGAGCTCTTCTATTGGACGTAGAAGGTCATTCAAAGATTACATCCACGTCACGCAGTTACTTTAAAAATGAAGCATTTGCGCTTTTATCAATCATCCTGTCGGAAATCGTCAGAAATATTTTAGTCCAAGAAGATTGCACAAAGATCGCTTTTTCTCGCGAAGTTGCTCGGAAAATGGAGCACTTGTCCTTCTATTGGAAATTGTCAAAAATAATTTAATCCTACGAGATTGTAGAAGAATCGCTTTCCATCGTGAAGTCCCATCAAAAAGTGGAGCGGTTATCGTTTCATAAATTGTTTTTATCGAAGATCTTGAATTATAGATCTAGAAATATTTTGATCCGTAAAAGTCGCGAAAGAAGATCGTGTCACACAACTGCTACAAAAAATAAAAGCACTTGTTCCTTTATCGAAATTCGTCGATAATATTTCAAGCCGCATTTCAAGAATCATACAAAGATCACCTCATGTGACACAGTTACTCCAAAAAGTTTCAGAAACCATCCGATCGTAGCTCAGTTTAACGTTTGTCGGGCAATTTGTCGTGTTATGATTCACAAGCGAGTGGCTTTTTATTTACCCTTAATTTATTCACTTTGCGGAGCATGTGTCACGCTTATTGAACCACCAAGCGTAAACACTCTGATCGCATTTAACGATGTCCATTGACCATTACGCTGGGCACGAAGATTCGCTCGCCTTTCCCCATGGTGGTTATCTCGTCGCGAGACTCTCGTCGATATCGTTCGATCGATCGATCGATCGCGCGAGCGAAGGCTGACAGCTGTTCGTTCGGATTCGTAGTTACACGAGAATGAAATGGTAATTCCGCGCGTAGTAAACCGGGCATGGCGGTTGTTTCCTGCGTGAAATGGCACTTTACGCTCAAACGTGATCGATCGAACGCGAATCACGTATCATTGGCGACGATTTCGGACGGCGGTTGTCCTTATCGTGCCAGGTAAATGGTCACGTACTTCGTGTTCGTAGGAACTGCATTCCTATTTTAATGAGACTATTGTGCGTCGTGTGCTGGATCCGCCAAGTTCTGACGAACTGTTTTCCCAACTGTAGTCTTCTTCTGTACTTCAGTTCGATTGAACATGCCAATTTTTTGGATTTCTTTTTTTCTTTTGTTCTTTTGCAAAGGACTCCCAAAATTTTTTTGTAGAGTTCTTTTTTCTTTTACACATGTTATTTCTTTTATTCAAAGTACATCAATTTTTTCTTTTTTTTTTTTTAATAAAAATAATTAAAATTACACGAGCTGCGTTTGATTTTATGGAGCTTCCTTTTCGACTTGAACTCAATTAAAAGGATATTCTGCTTCAAGAACCGCAAGAATTCTCTTCGTTCGTGTACTTGTCTTTATTTAAAATATACAATTTTTTTTTTAAGTAAAAAGAATTAAAATTACACGTGATTTTATGGAGTCTTAAAAATAAATCGTCTATTCTCCTCTACTTCGAAGCAATGAGAAGAAGAAATATCTCGATCGCTATGAATGTGGTTATAGCGTGAATCAAAAATAAAATAAAAATCTTCATTGTTAAAATGTTTCTTCAATTCCAGCACGAAT
Organism: Tetragonula carbonaria; assembly: GCA_032399595.1. Classification (NCBI taxonomy): domain Eukaryota; kingdom Metazoa; phylum Arthropoda; class Insecta; order Hymenoptera; family Apidae; genus Tetragonula; species Tetragonula carbonaria. The sequence goes on along the minus strand of JAUCRC010000001.1, from coordinate 19,582,658 downwards.
ATAACGAAGAAAGAAAAAAAATAAAACGAGTATCCGCGTTGTTTCTGAACGAGTGTTGATAAATGAATATAAATCTCATCGATTTGTCATAGTGGGAAAACGGTAAAATAAATGTGCACGAATTTCGTCAAAGTGAAGGATCTAAACATACCAGTCGAAGAATCACCGATGCTCACGAGAGATCTCACCTCAACGATTCTCGAAACGTGCGGTGTCTTTTCTGCCTTACCGTCACACATTTCGCGTTACGTAAGATCGCGATATGTATACTAACGGGTGTAGTTATATACCCGCAGTTTACAACGCCTGTATCTCGCACGGAGCTGAAAATATATCGAAAGAAAGTGGCACGTGCGGCGCAGAAGGTGAATCGTATCCCTCTTCTCCCGGTGGACATCTGTTTGGCTCTATCAACGCAAGGAAATTAATGCATTTTTTTTCCAGCCCGTGCAGGAGAGGGGAACGAACGAAATAAGAAAGAAAAAGAGAGGCAGAAGATGCACGACGCTCGGCTCTCCCTTTCTCCTTTCACGACGAGCCTGCACACCTACCTCCGCCAGTGGTAGCATCTGCCGATCTGCTTTCGATGAAGTGATTTCGTAGCATTGTACACCTTTTCCTCCGTGAATCACCTTTTCATCCCCGCGCCGTGTTGTTTCGTCGTCGTCGTGCATTCGCTCCGCTGCGGGGTGCTCACCGCCACGGCTAATAGAACCGAAGAATTTAGGGCCCCTAATTTAAATTTCCTACTTTTTTTTTTTTTTTTTTTTACCAAGAATAAGAGTTAATTTAGATCCTTGAAATTGTTCTCGATTCTCGAGGCTACGCGATCTTTTCGTTCCAACAATATCTCTGTGAGATAGTAATGATCCATCAGTAGTAAAAAAAAAAAAAAAAAAAGTTTTATTGAATCGTCGAACGTTTATTTGATCGTATCGTCCTCCAAGTCCTGAACCTCTCTTGCGCTTGAATGACACGCACGTCGAGAATTTTTTCTCTCAAAATTGCGATATTTCCTCAGTTTTAAGTACATTCAAGTATAACCCAGACGAAACAAATAATAAATTTATTACTTCTTAGTAGTAATTTTTGTACGTTGAAACATCAGTTTTCTGTTTACTTTCACATTACCAATTCTTTTCAATTTGTCGTGATAGCAACGTCGAAACAAGCTGAAAACGTGCTTCGAAATGTTGGATCATTTTCCAACCTAAGTATTAGTATCGATAAAATTCGCCTTCTTGTACATGAAGCTCAATACGAGAAGGAGTTTCGCTGTACCAAAAGTTGGACAAGTTTATAAAACAATAGAAATTTCACCCGTCCTTTGAAATTCAACGACTGCTGAAAAGGTTGACGAATCAATCCTAATTTCAATTAATTTCATACGAAGCTAGGAAATGTAGTATTCGCTCAAGCATATGAACTTTTACTTTCCTAATCTCTTTCTTTGCCATTTCTCTTTTCTTTCGCGCGTTTCCTTTCTTTCTCTGACAATCAGTCTCTGTTGAGAGAGGATCCACAGGGCTGGTCGGTCGACGGGGCTGTGTGTTTGGCCGGTGTCTCGAGCCCGTCGATAAAATCGCCAAAGGAGGGCCGACGACCATAGACAGCTTCCTCTGCGCGTGCATACGCGGGCTCCTCGAAGAGCCGAAACTCCTCGGTCGTATTGCAGCTGACACGCACGTGGCACGTGGCCATGCACCGGGCAACACACACACACCACAGATGCACACGGGAACGAACCCCGCGTATATATTTACCGAGAAGCCACGAAAAGGTGAGCCTGTTGGCTTCTTTTCGAATACTTTCGACCTATCGACCCCCCCTCTGGAAGAAATAACGCTGGCTGGAGAACAGCAGATGCGTCGAAGGGGAACCTCTTGGCGATCAATCGCACGCCCGTGAATTTCAGAATCTTCGATCAGTCTGCTGATCATATTTTTGTAATTTTCACGATTGCGAACTCTGGTCGGAAGACTCTTCCTGTCGAGAGAACTGAACGTGCGAGGACTGATAGGTAGGGGAAACGTGTCAATTGCCATTTCTTGAGAAGATCATAGCTTTTGGCTAAGACTGCTTCACTTGCACGTGCACGTGTATTTTAAAATATTTTAAAAGCAAGATAAAAATATTCCTTCATAGTGGAAATATCATGGTGAAAAGAATTTCGTTCTTTCATCGTGAAATAAGAATAGAAGTCATATGTATAAATACACAAGTAAAAAGAATTGGTTCCCAATACGAGGAACTTATTTTTCTATTAATGAAATTCATTTCTGATCTTTTGTTTCCGTCTCGTAATGAAATCTGTCTTAAATGAAATTTCATTGAATATTTGGTACAAAACCTGTTTCTATAGCAGAGAGGTTTCCCCGTGTTATATAGGAAACAATAATGCAACCATTATTAGCTGCTTCAAGTTTAAATCTTCATTATTTGAACGGCACGGCGATTGATTAATTCATTGCATCCGATATATGAAAATATTTATATGACGATATTTATGAAAATAATCATAGATTTACCATTTATCTCGCCCCTTTGATGACATCTCGAGCCTTGAAAATCTCGAAGATCTCGACCTCTTGGTCTTTGTAGAGACTCGCAATAGGATTCGACAACGTGACACGCGAGTATTTCAATATCATGCAATACATGGTATCAATACAGTATATAAATTATAAAGATGTTGCTCGGAACTTCCTCTCGAGCTTCTGCAATCTGCTTTGTATCGACGACACTTTGACTCGAATTGAAACGAATCGAATGATTTCCAAGGATCGGCTGATGACGTAACGATTCGTAAGGACAACGACCATCGTCGTTCTATCTCGGAAACTTCTATCTCAAAACGGTATTTTCTTTCGCCGTCGACTAGACACGAGCTAAGCACAAAAAGATTCAAAGCATCCGATAGAGACGCGCGGTATCATCGTGGATCGGCGTGTAGGCGCACGTTTCGCCCTGTTAGTTGCAGCACTAAGCATTCCACGAATTTTCGGTAGCTCACGCGTGCATCCGTGGACCAAGATAAAACCGTCATCGCCTGAAGATCCTATTTCCACTGCGGTTTATCTTCCGAGAGAGTGGCGACCTTTTCGCTAAAAACCCTCTCACCCCCTTAGTAACTGTGCTCAGCTCGTTAGAAAGGACGCTTTGTCTTAATTTTACTGGGAAGTTCTCAGATTAAAACGCTACATTTAATACTATTTGTTTCAAATAAATGACACGACTCGTAATAATCTCATAATAATTTCAGTTATATCTGGCGCACGTCGTTGGAATAGCAATCTTCTTAGACAGCGATCGATGCTTCATATTATAGTTCATATTCGAGTACTTCAAATACTTCATATGACGAACACGTATAGCGTGAGAATATTTTAACACTAGAACTACCACACCAGTCAAAATGACTGGTTTTGCAATTTTATTTTAAAATTTCTATTTCTATTTCATGTTACAATCTTTTCCCCGCAATGATGCAATGACTTTTACAGTGATAACTAAAGAAATAATATAATGAATTTTATTTTATTTTTATTTATTAAAAATCGAAATAATTTTGGTAGAAATAACTTCGTCTTAACTGTCGGTAGTTCTAGTGTTAAACATACGTTTGTCAATATTTCATTTCTAATGCTAAGTCTTGTATCTGTGGCTGTAAGGGGGGGGGGGACGAAACGCCAATGTCATAATTTCAAGAACTTTAAATTTATGCATTGACTGGATTGATAGAATATAGAATTTCAGATGGACGAAAGCAAATTTCATAAAATTCGTGCCTTTCCTTCGTAACTTTCTTTTATTTTTTCCCGATCTGCTTATACAACTTCTTTCTGTTCGAAATTATATTCTACATTTTTATTCTGCCATAAATGGCCCCTACCACTACGAACAAAAAAGTGAATATTACGCGAGGGAAATTTCCGCGAAAAAGTGAATATTATTACGCAAGTGAGGAAAATTTACATTTGTACGTCACGAAAATCAGAGCACGCTTCGGAATTTCATCAAGTACATGTATCTATGACAGTGATACAGGCACCTTAAAAATGCTTCGCGAGCATCAATGGTACCAACTTGTGTTGCTGCAATCTTCACTCCCTCCCTGCGTGGTTTATTTTACCTTCTCTCGGTCGAAGAAGGGAAAATTCACATTCAGGGTCGGCCCCCATTCTGCGTATTATCTACATTTCGCGTCACTGGTGGTCCGTGCGTCGTCCAGGCGTATTTTTACCGTTCGCAGCCGGCAAATATTTTTCCTCCCGTGAAACGCGAATCTAAGTGGCAAGTGGTGGGATGGCCGAGGAATCTCTAAAGAGCGAGGAGAGAGGGATCTGTGAAACGGAGCACTCGGTTCTCGAAGACGGCAGGCGGCTCCTAGGGTCGATGGTTATCTGACTTCCTGTCCTTTCGTTCTTTCGTTCGTTTGCGTTCCTTCGCGTTCGTGCGTTCGCGCGGTCCGAACCCGCGATGAAACACACACACACACACACACATACAGAGCGCCACAAAAGAGAAGGATAAGAGAAGGAGCAATAAAAATTCCGACGAAATAAATACAAAAGATAATCAAGCCGACAGGATTGTTGATCGCGAGTAGCGGTGCTGCACTGTCGTCGCTACACCTTTTCTCTACTTTCTGTTCGACATCTGTCGGCTTGGCCAACTCTCGGAAGGAAGGAAGGAAGAAGAAACAGAAGACGTTTCGTCGATTGATCTTCGCGTAGAAAACATTTTTTAGCATCGGATAACGTTATACATACGATACGTATACGTATCGTCTTTGGTTTCCTCTTAGTAGCATCATTCAGGATGTATCTTCTTTTTTTCGCGTAAAGTTGCTAAAAATCGCACAGGATGATTTACGCGAATTAAGCAGATTATTACTTTTTTATTAGAAGCAAAGGATGGTAGTTACTTTGTTGATAAATTTTTAACAGTGAACGACCTTAGTAATGTGTATATTACGAAGATCAAGGTAACTGGAGCTGAATCCTCTATGCGAAAAGAAAGTTTCATCACCTCTCCAAATACAGTGGCTCCTTATTTCTTAACTCGTTCCTTCTTCAGTTTTATTACAATTCAGTTTTGTTACAATTTATCATTCTTCATTCTATTCGTCAGTTTGGCTCGACATTATTTTTCACCGTTGAAATGCTCGAGCTATATCGCCCCTCAACAATTGCGTTGCCAACAATTTCGTTGTTTCCCGAACACGTGTTTACCTTCCTCCGGTACGATTAAAAAAAAAAAAAAACAAGAACTTCTCCCGAGGAACATTATTCCCGCTTTTCCCCATTATTCTTGGTCGACGAACAACAACAGCACACAGGAAACAAAAGGAGGTCGTAACAATAAAATTGGCCTCGGCCAAAAGAAGATTAAGAACAAGTAGAAGAAGAAGAAGAAGAAGAAGAGGGAGAGAAACATTTACTCGTGCTCGTGAATCATCATAAGTATTAAGAAATCCAAAGTGCCGAGATTGGTTGGCACAGTGGATGTGACACGAAAGAAAGAGAAACGAAAGAGAGTTTGTTGAAACGTAGTTCTGCGAACACAGGGAGAGAATGGTGATGGGGGCGAGGGGTTGAGGCCGGGGCACGTGACCGGAAGGCGGGGGGCAAAACGGCGCACGCGCCGTCGTCCTCCACCTGGTGCATCACCTGCTGCCCCCTGCTTAAGCCTCCGCCTTTCCTTCTTCCTTTCTTCTCTTTTCTTTCCTTTCCTTTTCTTTTATTTTATTTTATTTTCTTTGCCTCTCTCTCTCTCTCTCTCTTTCTCTTTTATCCTGTCTTATTCTGTCCCTCTTTTTCTTCGCTTTTTTCCACACCTTCTCCTCGTCCTTGTTCTCTTCCATCTCGCTGTGCCACTCGTTCTCGCCCATTCCTCGCTCACTTCAACCACCTGGAAGCACTCGACGTTAAGCTGTGCTCGTTCGTTTGCGAATCCTCCTGATTCTCTCTCTTCTTCGCCGCTGGTTTTAAATTAATCCGCGGTTTCCCGCCACCCGAACCCACCCCGCGTGATTACAGCCAGACGGCGCCTTGTTTCTCCCTGTTGCGTCCAGGTCACGTGAAAATTGTGCCAGGAGCGTGAGGATTTGCGTGATTTTTTTGATACAATGCGAGCCATCCGCGAAGCACAGCGGACAGACGAACAGTAAAATCGAACGAGTGTATTGCAACGCACGGTCTTCGCAGCTTCCTTCTCGCTACTTCATCGTTAACGTTCTTTAATTGAGGGATCCAGCGCGAGAAGTAGAGGTCTAACGTCTCTTGATGTGTTCAATTATTGTCCCTTAATTTACAATTACGCGGCAAAATCTTTGCGACCCTGTATCATAGACTCTATATAGAAATGAATATTTTTCGCTTATGCTTGCTCTTCCTTGGAATAACACGTGAATGACACTTTTCGAGGACGTTGCTGAACGCCCTGATTTTTGTATCTCATCCGATCGGAAGTGAGAATAATTTTATCATCCACTCGTTTTCGTTAATCTTGCAGAGCGAAGATGAATTGGAATGTGAAATTATTCAACGAATTCGTTCCATTTTATATTTCCAATCGAAATCAGAAAGATTCAGGAGAACTTTTTGGTTTTTAATTAGAAATGAGATGTAGTCTGTTGTAGTCGTCTCAGCTGTTGTCTGTTTTCTTCCACCCTTTGCCGCAATTTTTTGTTCGGTTTAAACAAACTGCTGGCATCTCGCACTTGGGATTCGCAGAATCCTTTGATACGCGTTATTTCTCTCCGTGTCTCCCTCTCTCTCTCTCACGCGCGCACGCGCGCACGTGAAAACCTGGCGTCGACAACGCGATATTCGCGTTATCCCGACGGTATCTATTCATTTTCCATGCTAGCAGAGAGATAAATTACACGCTGTTGCGCACACCGGCGATACCGCGGCTCGTAAACGCTTCTCGAGGATTCTTGAATACTCTGGCCCACCACCTGCCATCCCTTCCTCCCTGCACTCTGCAGCTCACCGTCGTCCTTCGAAGAACGTATTTTTCGGCACTAGGCACACCGTAGCCACCGGTGCGCTCGCTACCTGTACGTACACTCCCTTTCATAAGCATTATGACACTTTCACGGTGCGAGATTGGAATGATCGAAAAATTACGTGGACAGAGATAGATAGATATCGTTGAATCTTAAGACAAATAAAAAGTTTAATACTGTAATAAATGCTTGTAATTAGATTGCAGATTTTCACGCAAATCCGAGTAGAAAGTTTCTATATTCACCTCTGTCGTGAGCATTTTTTTTGCAGTTTCAAATTTCCTCTGAATGCAGACAAATCAAGTCTGATTTTGTCAATAGTCGTCGTTGTGATTGATGTTACTTTTCAGAACGATCGAGATGAAATATGTTTCATTAAGTCGTAACACCGAGAACATAATTCAAGAGAATTCCCCTCGATATTTGTCACTCGGCATTTTCCACTTGTAGATTCTACGTACAATTTTCTGAAATGTCACGAAAATTCCATGTATTTGTCATGTGTTACCTGGTCGTTAATTTGGTTAATCGTCTCCCCGATAATTTCAACTAATTGCGAACATTTCGATACGAAACAAGAAAGTGTGTGCCCTTAACACTTACGAAGAGTGGTACAACACTGCGCTTGTTCTTTTCTCGCCGAGCGTTCGATTCAAACCGGCGATCCACGTGACTGGAAGTCAACGACTTTCCAAAGGACTGACGAGGATAAATCGCAACGAGGATCGCGACGATGGGCGAGCAATTATCGGCCAAGTTGAGATACCACGGCGAAACACACGGCAGAGCACAAGGTGGCAGATGCCGGAGAGCAGCAGCACCCTGAGCCAAACCAAACGTTGTGTTTCTATACGTATGCGTGCGTGCGTGTGCGTGCGTGTGTGTGTGTGCACGCGGCACGAGCGAAAGAAAGAAACAAGGAAAGAAAACGGAAGAAGAAGAGAGAGAGCTAAGCGGGCCAAGATGAATTCAAGGTCCAGGTGGTGTGGTGCTTTTGTAGAATCGACAGAAAGATCTTCGGTGTTGTTAGGTGTTGGGGTAGCAAGCAGCCAGCCAGTCAGCCAGCCAGCCAGTCAGCCAGCTAGCTCAACGGGGATCATTGTCCTGATCGCGACAATCTGGCGCGGCCCGCTCCCAACCAGGGTCATGCTCTCTGCCAAATCGATCCCTTCCGCGAATGCGGGCGTCGAAAGAAAAACTCGACGTACGAATATAGCCGGCGCATGAAAAGTGCCCGCTACTATTATTAACTTCGCTCGTGCGAACATAGTCGGGGGGACAAATAGTTTGTATAATTGGAGTTCGTACGGTAGGAATCTATCGATCCTTTACTCTTCTGGTAATTTTTCGTGCCTGTGAGAGAAGTTCAGGTTCGAATAAGATACAGTAAGGATATTTAATCGATTGCCGGGTGAAAATTTGGTTCGAATAAGTAGAGTTCTATAAGTGATATCCAAGTTGGAGAGTCACATCTTTGAATCGATTTACTTGATTCCTTTGTTTCGTCGCAAAGTCTAGTTTATGGCATTGATTGTAGATATTATTATTCGATATGTGTGTCCCAACGCGTTTGACTCAATTTTTCACTACATTTTTCATCAGTGGATGTACCAGGTGATGATGAGTTTCATCAGCTGTTACATTGTTTTTCAATTCGTCAATCGTCTCTGAATTATCAAAAATCTTCATACAGAAAGAACGATGTCGAATCACACGATTTTGGGTATCGCATCTCAAACTCACACACACGTACACATGGCACAAAAATTTGAATCACTTCGTTTACGATACCCGGAGACTCGAAAATTTCGACAGTCTTGAAAGTATCGAAGGTCTCGAATATCGTAATAAATCTTGTTGAAAAGATCGAAGATTCTCAAGGCACAATAACACGCCACGTGTAAACTACGGAGACCAATGTAAACGCGGATTATAAAAGAACAACGGAACAGCGCATTTTCATGAAGTATTGCCAAAGCTTTCACAAGGCTCGTCGAAATTTTCAAGCATCCGACACTTCTGTCGAATTCTATTTTGGTGATCTCGAAAAACACGGGGTGCTCGAGTGCCCACCGCTGAATGGGTCGATCGAATCTGCTCGCGCTGCGTTTTCACTCTGAAATCTTGTCACACTATCGATGATCTTCTGCTCGGAAGGCTAGCACGAAGAAGGGTAGGTAGTACAAGGTTCCAATGAGTATATTTAGATCTTTAACCCGGTGTGCCGATCGAGATCGCGAGTGAATCGAGCGGCCGATTTAAGAACGCGATGTAGGTCGTGCACGATGGAGCACGCGTGTTCCCTGTTACCCGAGGTCACGACATTAACTAGCTAATTGTAAAACCAAAACGCGAGCATTTCACCTATATCCGCTAAAAATACATACACGTAACGCGTGCTCGCGATTAATCGTCCTGCCAACGTTGCCACACCAATGCCTGTTAATGAATGACTTTTTCGTTCTTTTGCAGGTAAGTTTATCGAAGCAGCGAAATCGTGCGTACACCGAGGCGGCGTGAGTGTGACGTGAGTAACCATTCACACGTGCTATTACCATAGGGATATATATCCTCCATTCTTGGAATACTTTATTACCGTTTGAATGACGTGTACACACACGGTTGCACGATATCGTACGAGAGGAATTTCCGTGTAACTTTTATATTGTTAACTGATGATCTGCACCCGATCTCGACGTGTTCGTCTTCGCGAGAGCAATTCACTTAATTACGTTTAATTAATGTGCATTTGCGAAGTGAAACTGTTTGTTTCAAAGTGAAAAACGCGCAGGAGCATATAAATTCCGTGCACTCACGACTGTATGATGCGTGTTACAGACGAATCGACGATTCGTATTGTTAACCGATGATTCATTCTACGTCTACACCTGTCTTACAATTAACACGTGTCCATGTATCTCCGTTAACCGCGCCGTGAGAGCGACTCGTTGAATTAACGTTGAAAAAGTAGTAAAATTCAAAGTGCACGCAACTGCGTCATTTTCGAACGCGTCGCGTTACCAATCTCTCACTCTTCCTCTCTTTGATATTCTTTGGTATCCTATCCCTCTGTTTCACTTCTTTCTCGTGACTGAAATGTTTCTCTTTCTACGTGTTTCTATCTTTTGCACGTTCGATATATACATATGTATGCATGCGTGTATACACATACGCGACGATTGAAAAGATGAGGGATGAAAACGAGACGTACAAGAATAACAGCACCTGCTGAGGGTATTTTTTTCGTGTCGAGATGCGCGATATGCTTGAACGAGAACTCCGGATTTTTGTCGTTGTATCTTTCTCTTTCGTTGTTTCTGATAGTGTTTAACATTTGGAAATCTACGAAAATTCGACGATCTCGATTCAGTGGAATAAATAGGAAACAAATGGAAGACTTTCAATTCACGAATTGTACACGCGTATACAATCAATTTTGTCTGAAAAATAATAGAATTCTTTACAAAAAAAAAAAAAAAAAAAAAAAAAAAGAAAAGAAAGGGAAGAAGAAATTAATAACGACATTTATACCAAAATTTCATTTATTTTGTGTCCAAAATTTTATAAATACATTTTGTTAAGATTGCTCGTTTTTACTTTTATCTATTAAGCAGTCCAAGTTTAAAAATAATAAAATTCTTTCCAAAAAAGAAAAAAGGGAAAAAGAAATTAATAACGACATTTATATCAAAATTTCGTTCATTTATTTTGTGTCCAAAATTTTATAACATTTTGTTAAGATCGTTCGTTTTTACTTTTATCTATTGGACAGTCCAAGTTTCTCGTTCAAGATCAGGAGAAAGAGAGAGAAAGAGAGAGAGAGAGAGAGAAAGTGAAAGAGGAGGAGATGCATCGTGCGCGCGTTGATTCGCGAGGAGAGAATTCACGCAGAAAATACCGCGCGTTTGCCCGATGATTCGGAAAAATTCCAATAACGCGTTAGAGATCCTGACTCACGCGTCGCGAGCTCGTCAACCGGAGCGTTATGACGTTGAAAACCAAAGAGCAAATGCGAAACCCAGACCCTGGTGACGACACGAACCTTCCCTTGTTGCCCTTTCACTAACCGGAATTTTAACCCGTAACCGGCGTCTCGGCCCTATTTCTATTGCATGAACGGTGACAAGACTAGAATATAACTTCTCGTTCGAATGAAGCAACAAACTTGTGATAAAATAATTTCAAACAAAATGATGGACAATCTGATGGAAACTTGCTCAAATACAGAATGAAAAAAAAAAAAAATGAAAAGTTATTTCGCTCGATAGTGAAAACAATGAAATAATCTAGAGAAAAGTCTCGCGTCTTCGTGCGCAAATAAACCAACGCGTATGGTTGTTTCAAATGACATCTCGTTAAATGAGACACGTTATATCGTACGATTCGTCGTTCCTGAAGTACATCATTCGATTCAGTTCCATTTCAGTTTGAATTGGAGTGAGAGATTCTCCCAGATTCGACAACACCACCACCCCGTCGTTACGGGTTAAAATCGGCATAGTTTTGCCTTCGATTGGTTTATCGCGAGTTGCTTGTGGCCTTTCGCTTGAATTTCACAGCGCATGCCGGATTCGTTAACCAGTACTGGCTGGCTTGAGTCGTCGTCGCCTGCCGGCCGGCCGTGCTTGTGAATGAATTCGTTATCTGAGGAAACGGTCGCGACCTGCCATGCTGCGTGAATCGTATCGTGTAAGGTCAGCGCACGAAACGCAACAGGGAGAACCGAGCCAAAATTACACGACGCGTTGATAGTGGTTTGATAACGTTCGCCGTGTAACGGTTTGGCCCGTCAATTTTCATTCAACGCAGCTGCGACATCGCGTTCCTGGTATCGTGACGGAGGAAGAATTTTACATTACTCGTCTTTAACGCTAGAACTACGAAAAAATCTCGTCAAAATGACCAATTTCCCTTTGGATATTTTACGAATGTAAAACGGTGTATATTCTAAATGTCTATAATAAAAGCTTGCATACTTCGTTGTATCGTAAAATTTTTCTTTTTTTTTCCACTTTAACATTTCTGATGGAAATTTTACGTTTTAATAGCTCCGGTTCTAGTGTTAAAATACACACCACTGTTCAAGAGTTCAGCTCACTCGTTAATTTTCGTATTCAGAGAAATAAAGTATCGCCTCGACTATACCTAAATGTCTGTTAAACGTGCAGTGATAATTTATAAATGAATAATCTTTAATAACGCCTGGCCCGCCGAGAAGGCACAGTTTTGTCCAAAATTGACGCGTAGCTTCTGCAGAAATTGCGCGAATACCCCGCGAGAGACGTTTTCTGCGCGCCGGAGGCCACCGCTGCGCTACTTTACAGGCTGCTCTCACTCGCGAGAGCCCGTGGTTCAATGTCGTCCAGAAACAGTCAACAACAGTGTGTAACCGCTAAAAATACTCTCTCTCCCTCTCTCGTTCTCTCTTTCGCCGGGTGTTCCCGATGTCCTCCGCGGACGTTCGCGCGACTTTTCTTCGCGTCACCGAGAAAGAAATCGCCGAGAATCCGTCACCGCCACCACCACCCCCACTTTGAATAACCGCCGCACTCGGTGATAGTTCTCTCTTGGGACTTTACAGCAAGTTCAAGACTTCCTTCTTTCTCCTCTTTTTCTTTTCTTTCTTTTATTTTTGTTCCACCCTTGTGTTCCATGGAAAACTACCGCGTTTTTCAACTACTGTTGGAAGTTGGGAAACGTGACGGTGAAAACTGTGATTCGTTGAATCGATAGGGGAAAGAACTCTTATTGGCTAAATATCTTGGTCTAACTTCCACTATTATAGAAAAGTAACAGGAAACATTCCCAAGCCAACTATGATATATGTATACTATACACGTCTCTAAAGGTCCATAATTTTTCCAAATTTCCAAATTGGGGGTCATATTTTGTGAATACTTGTACTCTCGTTTTTGCGTCGTCTTTTCATGAAATTTCATACACGACGTATATTTTCGTGAACCATTGAGAACATGTTCCAAGGTCTATTCGTCAACGATCTAGAGGTACACGACGACGTTGTTCCTCAAACGAACGTACGTACGTACGTAAGTAAGTAAGTAAGTAAGTACAGACGTTCGCGTTACTGAATGTTTGCGCGACAATAGGAAAGAGGTACGTACGTATCTAACTGATAAGAAACGAACGTCAGCCACGCTATCAATTCGTGCTCGTTTATGCGTTTCTCGCTATAGCATAATTCACGATAGTTCGAACTCGAAGATTCCGCATCCGCAAAACTTACTCCTTCGTCATCCTCTAGACGCCCGGAGTTTTTATTATTCGCCGTTTGACAATAGCTCGCGCGAAAATTCGTGAATCATTGTCGTTACGTGGAAATTCGCTTCGTCATCGTCGCTATTATAATCATCATCATCATCCGCTACGACCTTCTCAATCTATGTGCGACGTGTTCATCCACGTCATTGCACATAGATTGAGTTTCTATTTTCTCAGTGTCGACAGGGGCACCGAAGAATTTTTGAGATCATTCTTGCGAGAATGCGCTCACGATACAGAGTAGTGGAATTTCAAAAAAATTCGTGAGTCACTCGGACTGCCTACGGAGAAACCGGTTCTTTGCACTAGAAGAGATTATGAATTCGAACGCTCGTCTGACAGATATCGGATGATTTTAAGTAGAACTGCTTTTACTCGACCTCGTTGGCGTAGGAATTTGATCAATTATGAATTGTCTTTCTTGTTTTCTTTTTTTTTTTTTTTTTTTTTTTTTAATAGCAATTTCTGTATTACACCACGTCGAGATACAGTTGAAACGAGGTTCTTTAATCTAACATAATAATAATGAGTTTAGTCTCCGTTCTGATCTCGGAGTGGAGATATATTTATTTAAAATATATATCGGTCTGCCGAAAGAATATCTATTAAGTTAGTGATGTAAGATATAATAAGATACAATAGATATTCATTGTGTTTTCATTTTATTCAAATTTATTTCTTTGATCTTCAAAATTAATCTGCACCTGACAACCAACGCGAAGAGATTAAATTCGATATTCGGAAGTTCTCGTCGTACGTAAGAAAAAATGAACGCGTCGTGATTTAGACAGTTCGTATAATCCAGGCTGAAGAATCCTCTCCTACGCAGATCGGCTCCGTTTCCTACTATAATTTTTTTCGAATACTACGCGTTATTATCGATCGGCCTGCGCTAGAATTTACGGTTCGTTAAAGGGAGAATCCGGCAGTATCGCCAGATAATTTCTCAGCGATTATCGTACGGAGTGCTTAAGCGAATCTCGAGGCAAAATCCACTGCTGGGTTGATCTGTGCCGACGACTCCTCTAAAATCCCTCTCCCTTTCTGTATCTCTCTGCTTTTCTCTCCCTCTCCCTCTCTTTGGAGCGTTGTCGAGGTAACTCGTAGCAAGTTGGTCCGTCGGCTGGCTTAATTGCTAATTAATTCTAATTGATAATTCCCTCGATAGTGTTAGGCAAGTAATCTCAAAGCATGTTTACGCGAAAGTTGCAACGAGCAATCGTCGGATGCACGTCTCAGACCTCGTCGAAACCCGGCGCGTCGCTATCTCTCGTTCTACTCCTCGTCTTCTTCTTTGAGTATCGAGCTTTTTCGACAAAATTTCCCGGAAAATTAACGCCTTAGAAGCTCCATATGTTACCTCCGTGTGCATTTGTGCAAATACGTATATCTTACAATTAACTCTGCTTTAAGAGCAGCGCTGCGAGGCATTTGGAAGAAAATTAGTTCGAGTTCTTTAAGTAATTTAAATTTTTCTGTTTAACGAAAATCAAACCTGTCACCATAATCTCGTTTCTGACGCTCGAACAGTCGTGAAAATGCCAAAGTAGAATCAAAGCAGTCATACATTTTTGATACATTTTATCACGACAATAAAGTTCATGTGCAACCTGGTGAAAATTTCTGCCTCGAAGAGTCAACGAAGATTTCGTCCCCGTGTCGATCGATGCAAGTAATTGTTACTTTCGAAAACGAGAACTAAACGCGAGAGAAGGGACGCGTTTACGCGAGTTATTCGCCACATTGATAACGCGTATCATACGTATCTGGCTTCATTGCTTCCTACTCAATGTCAATTTAATGTTCAATAGTGTAATGGACTCAAAATTGCTATCTATCACGCGAGTTTTAACGCCATTTTAACGAGCAGGCAGGCTCACGCGGCACTTCCAGCGAAATTTCCAGCGAGACCGATGCCGAAAGAACGACGGATCTCCATCGTTGAGCAGCGCGACCAACTCGAGTTTTATCTGCGAGTTTTGGCACGAGCCCGAAAACAGTGTAGTATTTTACGCAACACGCGAAGATATAAGCGTAGTTGCACGTGTAGCTTAAAGCAAATATTTGTGCGCCGGGGTACGTTCAAATCGCGGGAAACGACGCGGAGAAGAAGACGGAAGAACCTACAAACGTAACTCTTCGAGGCGGCGATTGCTCGTATATATCGCGAACATTCCAGCGGTCGAAAGTCGAGAGCGATATACGAACGAGATATCGTCGTGAAATTAATTAATAAGGAGCGGTGCCGTTATTATTTTCCGCTATATCGTAGGTGTTGTATGGCGTCTTATTTTCGTTTTTTTTTTTTTTTGTTCTTTGTTTAACTGCGCACTTCTTGTCTCTTTTCTTTCTTTTTCGTTCTCCCGCATTCTCGTCTGTTTAGATTCTAAAGATGAAGCGGCGGTGGAAAATCGACAGCGACGACGACGATTCGCGTGACGTTCGCGAGACACGTGAGGTAACTGCAACGTAAACGTCGCACGTGTCACGTGACCTATCTACGTAGAAACGAGGCCCGAGGTCGTTCATCGACGACGAGGAGAACCGGGAATAAACGCGGAGAAACGCAGCAGGGGAAACGATACGCGCGCTTTTCATCTGGGACGAAAACGTCAGTGGGTCGTTATCGGCACACGTCATCAATAGCCGATGATCGGTACACGAACGACCAGATAAATCAATATGTCGGGCGGAAAATTATTTCACGATACGCGGGCCGTCGTCGTCGGTCGATTCAAAGGTTTCGCCGAGGCGAAACGTCGACGTTTCGCTAATGAAATCGATCGTCGTGAATGAAGTGCTGCATCGTCGCGACGTCAATCGCCACGTGACTCTTTCAAATGTGTGCGCCCGTGTACGTTCTCTCTGTGGGCGGCCCCATTCGTGCATACGTGCATGCATGCACAAGTAAGTACGTGTACGTCGGAGATGTGTACGTCGGGCCGTTCGAGGTCGTTCCTCGACGGCGTCGAACGATAACACACAACAGAACGTTCGCCGAGTTTTCGTTCTTTGCGTCAGTCAGCCGGTAATACTCCATTCGCGTCATGAGCGTTCCGCGAAAGCTCGCGAAGCTAAAACTCGCGGAGGGAGTTGTGATCGCGATCGACCCGAGACCCGTTCGTTTCGACGAATTACGACGATCACGATTGAAAATGGAAAATACATACGCTGACGTGGAAAAATGATCGGCAGATCGAGATAAAAAAACGATACGGTGCAAATTGGTAATTGAAATCGGTGACGATTGGTTTCTCGCAGCGAGATGAATTTTGAGCGTTATCGCGAATCTGGCGATACTGACAGTTCGGTGTTAACGGTGGAACAAAGAGCTGGCGAAAACGATATATCGTCGACGGCGTGCGCGAGTTCTTCGTCGTTCGCACGAAGGAAAAGAGCTTTCGACGAGTCGCGTGTTCCCGCCAGTCCACCGACAAATCTAATTGGTTGGTGTACGAGCCAGTGTTGGTACCGCACATTCTAGAAAATCGAATGTATCAGGCGCGGTACGTGTACGTGTGCTACGTGTGCTACATGTGCGCAAAGTGGCGGATCCATCCTCCGTGTGACGACACTCACACAACGGAGAGTATAGCGACGCGCGAGAAGCATATACACGCGCGGAACGAATCGTCTCGTCGTTGGCTCGCATCGTGTCCTGCACGATCTCTTCTTGCTGCACGTTCAGACGTACTTGGATTATAAGGAATGTCGACGAACGGTGCGCTATTTCTGCAGCGTCTCTATTCTTCTAATCAGGGACGTACCGAGGCGAAGGCGAGATTTCTCTACATTGTTTCTCGACGCTGACACCACACTATACATATACGTATCTCGCGTGCATTTTATCCCAATTTCATCGAAAATATATCGCTCGACGTTAGGCGACGTTGGCGTTATTTTTAGAACGACCACACGCTATTCTGCGCCGGTTATTGTCACCAATTGAGCCAATATCACGCTACTCCATTGTCAAGACGTAGCGTCTCGCATATTTCCGGAGGATCGTTTCTTCCAACAACCATCTCTCGACGTGCTCGACGTAATAATACGTCGATCGTGTGATTTAATAACAGACGACAAGGTCAATGAAACAGGTAGTAATTTCGTAATATCTC
Organism: Tetragonula carbonaria; assembly: GCA_032399595.1. Lineage (NCBI taxonomy): Eukaryota > Metazoa > Arthropoda > Insecta > Hymenoptera > Apidae > Tetragonula > Tetragonula carbonaria. The sequence goes on along the minus strand of JAUCRC010000001.1, from coordinate 19,565,246 downwards.
GCGCGTTTCGTGGCTGAATCGTTAATGACAACGTGGTTGATGGCGGCGAGGATATATATATTCGAACAACGGAAACGAGAGAGATGTCCACGCGCCTGTAACAGCGTAACAGTACCGGCGGCACAGAAAATGTAATTTTCCGCATAGCGTGGAATTCGTTGCACTCGTATTCGTTCCGTGGCACGCGCGCGCGAGAGCTCGTTTGCCAACCGGGCCCCGCAGTTGGACGCGCTCGCCAATCGGAATCGCATTCTTCGTCTATACGGCACGGCCGTCGATGTGCATTAAAGTCTAGAGGCACGCGATAACGTAGCAGAAGCAGCGGCCATGAATTTTTCAAGAGGCCAAACGAGGCATATGCTCGTCTCACGTGACAATCCATATCGGTAGAATCCGGCAGCGACCAGTGCTACATAATTTTCCGTGTACACGGCCGTACAGACCAATGTTGTGTCACCGTTACGTTGCTCTCACTCCACCCTGTGCGCACGAGTACGCACACGTATACAGACCCGTAAGTGCATGTATTGCGCGTGTATCGTCGAGCTTTTATCGCACACGCGTACATACGTACATACGTATATACAAACACGGACCAGTACAGCGCCACCCCGAATACCGGATGTGACGACACTCGCGCACTTGGCCCGACGCACTCTTGAGATGTCTCCCCCCCCTCCCCCTCCCTTTCCCCTGTTTCTTCTCCTGCTCTATTTTTCTTTTTCTCTTTCTCTCTCGTTTCTTTCTTCCTCCCTTCGTCGCCGCCGTTCTCCGACCCGTCTCTCCTGCTCTCTTTCTCTCTCGCCCCTCCTCCCTTCGTCGCGATCGTATACTGCTCGGTACGCGAGAGACTCCCCGCTCCCTCGATTCCCCCCGTCCATCTGGTTGCTTCCCCTCCTTAACAGGGCGCTATTTACCCTCGTAGTTCCGGCGACGGCCGAGCGTGGCGCTGCGCGCTCTTGCGTTGCATCTTACTCGCGACGTGTTTCTCGACGTGCACGGCGTCGGACTCGCGTTAGCGCGCACAGTCCCACGCGGATCTTCGCGCGCGCGTCTACCGTTGTGTCATCGCGAATCGCGGTGTTTGTCCGATTTCGCGATGTCTTTCTTCCGTCGCCACCATCAACAGCAACGACGACAACAACGACAAGGACAACAATGTACCGGTGTCGTAACCACGATTTCGATTCCATCGTCGTGGGACGCGGTATGCTCCGGAATCTGCGGAGATGATAACATCGCCGATGCGGCCGCGTGTGTGCCGACGAGACGCGAGCGAGCCGCCGAGAGGAAAAGGGAAACGACGAACGGAGAGAGAGAGAGAGAGAAAGAGAGTGATAGAGAAAACGACACACTCGCGGCCATTTTAACTGCGCCGTACGCTAACCCGGGCCACCCAGTGTGTAGTATAGTAGTACGAGAGCCAGAGAACCGTCGTGCCACCGCCGCTCTCTCCTTAGGCTTAAACTGCGTCTCTCGCGTGCGCGCTTTGCTTCTGCGCACGCAAGTCGGCTACATGTACTCTCGTCACACACGTACGCGTCACACAGTTACACAGCGTGTGTGTGTCACGCATACTTTCTCGTGTCCAACCGAGTTGTTTGTCGCCTTGTCGTCTTGGGACGTCTTTCGTCACGATTCGGAGTCGGAGTCGGAGTCGGAGGAAATTGACAGCGACGGGGGGATACGGATAGCATCGTTCGGAGTACCGTCGATACAGTGACACACTAGCGACGACAGGCGACACGCGGACGTGTGCGCTCGACCGGTATGCTTGCTCGTTTCACAACAACGAGGAGAAACGCGCCAATTCGAGGAATTCGGTGAGAAACGAGAGAGTACCTTGCATACCCTGGGTTGCGTGTATCTCGTACACGGGCGAAACGTGCGCGAAGCAAGGAGCAAACGAGAGGATGTCGTGGAATTTCCCGTGGGAAAAAAAAAAACGCGAGGATAACAAAGGAATGATCAGTTGGAGCAGACGAGCGAGGAAATTGTTCAGCCGGTAACAGCGGACTTGACAGTGACCGGAGTTACCCTATGATAATTCGTGCGGAAGAATCGGAACGCGATGGAATAATTGAAAGTGCGCGGAGGCATCGACGGAAAGAAAACACACGTGTCAAGGTGAAGAATCGTCGCAAAACAAACGGATCGACGGGATGACCTAGCCGAAAGTTACGAGCAGTGACAACGGGCGGAAAGTGACGAGGCCTCGTGTATTCCAGCCGCGGAGCAGCAATAACAGAGACGAGGCGATGCACCAAAAACGTAAGTCATACGTATGAAAAGAGGTTAAAGACGCGCGAAAAGTGGGGATGAGGAAAGTTCGACGTCCGAGGGCAACAGCGGCACGGCACAGAGAGAAAAAGAAAGAGAAGTTACCGTGTGCGCGACGTTGGTACGAACCGCGTGACTCGGAATCTGCGCAGTAAATCGCGTTCACGTGAACGCGGCGAAATGTTCCGCGGTGCCCAACAAAAACGCAGCCATTAGTCACGAGGAGGAGGTGATGAAGATCTTTCGAAACTCGATCGTGTGTCGTCGATATAATCGATAATGTTCGTCCGTTTGTCGTTTTCCTGTTCTTTCGTTTCCGATACGCTATCCACCTCTTTTTCCCGTCCCTTTTTAGCGTTCGTCTTTTAGCGTTCGTTCGCCGACCAAGCACGAAGCCCCTTCTGCAAAAGACGTGGGCGACATAGTGGCTTACGTAATGCTTCGGGCGATAAGACGGATAACGCGGCAGCGGTTTCGAGCGTGCCACCGAAGCGGCGCCTCTATTTTCGAACTCACGAGTCACTAGTTGCCGCCTAACTACGCGCGTCGTGTGTACGTGTGTATTTGCGCGTGTATTTACACGACACACCCGAAAAATCTTTCCAGACAGAGGGAAACGATTGTCACTTGTATTTCGCGCGTTTCTGTCCGGCGTTTTACCGTATGGAATTTAACAACGCTTGCACTTAACAAAGAAAATCCATCTGACTCGTTACGTTCGAACGTTACGTTGTCGGTCTGAACAAAAAAAAGACACTCTACGAACTAGAGTTCACGGCGCTACGTGAAAAAAGAGGAAAGGCAACTTTTGCGACGTTCGAAATTCTTTCCACGCGTATGGAGCGCGCGTGGCACCGCCTACGGACCGTCTGCTCGAGTCGTCGCCGTCCAATCGATCGTCAATGCTTCACCAAGGTGAAACGATCCGTGTGAAGAGCGGTAAGAGTTCCTTTAACCGATGACTTCTGACTCGTCAAGGATATGACGTATATCGTGGCATCAAGTTCATTTATCAAGACCGGCAAAATCGTATTTATATATATATTCATCTTTTACGTTCGTGTTCCTCGAACGACTGAATTGGACATACGGAGAACTATTACGGGCAAGATTTAGGTTAGGTCGTCGAGGTGTACCTGACGTCCGAAATCTCCATACCGCGAACCATGATAACGTACAGAGAAGAGCAGCAGTGACTCACCGGCCGACGTATGCGAAACTGAATCACCCTGGACGATATTAAAATCATGCAACGTTTTGCAATTCACGCGCCAGCTCGGACCGGGACGTTCTTCGCTTCTCGCGCATTATAGAAAGCTATCGCACATACGAGGCTTGGGGGGCCTCTCGCTGTGAGATTCCTGGCGTATATCTCGAAACGATCGTTCTCGTGCCCGACTGTGTATATCGTTTTTTATCTGAATTGGAGATTCGCGCGACTCTAACGCTACGTGTTCTTTCTCTCTCTGTGTGAATATCGAAGAATATCGAAGCACACTGTACATGGTGTTTCGATAGCTTCCTACCAAATTGCCACGGTGCATTCTGAAGCTTTTTCAACAGGTGAAAAAAACGTTCGTAGAGTTTGGAAGTCGTGTGGAAATGATTAAGCGTTTCTTTGTTTCGCGGAGAAACACTGTTCTTCATTGTCCTAATTGTCGATTCATCGTTATTTTGTAACCAAAGAAAATTATACATTTCCGCAGCATTTAAATCGTCCTTAAATGTAAAAATCGTCCACAGTCTATTAAGCAACTTTGCTTAGTAACTGTGTACTGAATAATTTTCTAACATAAATTCATCCTTTTGAACTCTTTTCATGCTCTACCTCTAGAACATACTGTGACAATTTGATACCACCAACCTATTCAATTCTATTCTTCGTGTACGAGCTCTTCATGTCAGGATCAACGTTGATCAATTCCATAAATTGAAAATTCGAGCGCTCCATTTTAATTTATTTATTTATATCATCTCGAACGATTAATCGTCTATTTCTGCAACGAAATGACGAGGTTGATAATGAAACTCGATCTGCGCGATCTGTCGATAATGATCGATCGAAAACGCCGCGGGAATAATTCTTTTTCGCGGGGAGACAACGCGGGGGCAAACCACGGCAATTGGCGGATGAAAAAAAAAGTTTGCTTTGCAAACGTTGAAAGAGGGGCAACGATCGATGGTGGGGGATCTCACTTCGCATGGTGGACGAGCAAGATGGCGGCCTGGGCTAGAGACACGTGAGAATCGCATTGCCGCGTCATGGATCCCCAAAAGATATTCGTGTACTTAATACGCGGTATTGACGTTAACACTAGAACTACCGACAGTTAAGACGAAGCTATTTCTACCAACACCAGACAAAATGACTGATCTTTAAAAAAAAAAAAAACGTAATAATAGCATATTTTTATATTTATATTACTTTCTTACAATAGAAATCCCATGTTATGTAGTACAGTTAATACCAAATTTGTCACGTTTATTCGACAAATATTGAGTAAATCTGCATCTGGCTTTAGATGGAAAGAGTTGTTTGTCAATTGTAATATTTGCACTTAGTTTGTAGCAACTCTGACTATTTTGAATAAACTTATCCCATACAGCTGATATGAAAGCAAATTTATCACTTTGTTGACTTTATCACTTTTTTTTATCAAAGCAAATAAATCTCAATATTTCGGTCAAATCGTTTCATGGTGTTGGAAAAGAAGTTTGGTCGCCATTTCCTGTTACATAAATATGAAAGTTTCAAATTTTTTGTTTCGTTGCTCCCCGTGCATACAAAATTCGAAATTTTTTACCCAAAACTCAAGAAGCTTCTAATTCCGTGCGAGATATTATACGTTCAAGCATATTAGGTCGTCAATTAGTAAAGAAAATGCGCAATTTTCCCGATAATTATCACCATCATATTGAATGATAGCAGTATAAATTCTAAAAACGTGTGACAAATTGTACGAAATTGATTAATTCGGGTTCGATAAACAGATTGTAAGACTTTTACACTTTGACAAGTACCAGTCATTTTGACTGGTATTGGTATAAGTAGCCATGATACAAAATTATTTTGATTTCTAATAAATAAAAATAAAATAAAATTGGTTATATTATTTCTTTAGTTATCACTGCAAAAGTCATTGCGGAAAAAAATATAACACAAAGTAGAAATTTTAAAATAAAATTGTAAAACCAGTCATTTTGACTTGTGTGGTAGTTCTAGTGTTAATTCGAATGATTTTTATTTCGACCGGCGTGAATTCATCGATTTTATCTCAACCGATCAACCGATTTGCAGTCGAAGTTAACGCACCGTCTGCGTTGTCTTTTTTCTGTCGTTTCGTCCAATAATATCGCGCATCATTCCGAAATGAAAACGAATCCGTGATATCAAAGACCCACGAGGTAAGCTAATTGGTCGAAGAATTTTTTTCTCTTTATACGTTCGTCGATCTTTTCGTATAGATCTTCATCATTTGAATCTTAGGTAACTGGCTTGATCGAGTCTGAAGTAATTGTGCGATGATTTGGAATGAAATTGTCCAAACTGTATGTGCAATATCGTTTCATTACTTATGATCTTTTCTTTTTCGTTTGAACATTTAAGGAATAGGGCATTTTTCTTTTAATCCTTTACGCGCGATTCTAATTCTTTGACATCTGATTCTTTATGAAGGCGGTGAACTTAATTTTCCGATGCAATAATTTATTGAACGTAATTAATAATACTACAATAATTGAATATATAAAAATGTATGAAAGGCAAAATCGTGTCTGCAAAGAGTTAGATTGCATCAGTTTAATACTTATTAAAATTTATTTATTAAATTACGTACATGGAAAGATATCTATAGAAATCATGCGTGCAGTCATAGAATGAAACGGCCGTGCATGTACCTAATTACTCTAGAAAAACGTAAATTTCTGACTCATTTTTCAAGCGCCGAGTTATAAACCGCGGTATTTTTTGCTCGCTTAAGTTTTTTGCTTAAAGGTATTTTAATTGGACGACGATTGATTATGTTGTTGGCATACATATTCTCAGAGTTCATCTCTTTCTTCTTTTTTCTTTTTCTTTCAATTTAATCAATAGATCGGAAAATCACTCGGTAATATGGACATTCACGAGTACGAGACGAGAGATAGAGATTCGCGTCATTAAATCCTGCAAATCAGGAATGGTCTACTTAAAGAGACTCTCGTTATTTAGACGGAAAAGCATTTAGTTATGCTACGAGCTTCCGACAACGATTTGTTGGTGGAAAGAACAGAGTAATATCGGTTGGCAAAGCAATAACGCGTTGCCTAGTTCCATATGCAACGTCTTAAGAAACAGCTACTGGTACTCGTAATTACCAGTTTACCACCTCGCGGTTCCGTTCGTACCAAGTATTTGCATTTTCCTGTAATTAGAACTCTCATCCTGATAGTGTGTTGCTTCCCATCGAGCCAAGCAGAGTAGACGAATGTCAGTGTCCGCTCTCGATGAGTTTCCGTAAGGGAGTCCTCTTGTCTACAAACTGCTAACTTTTTATACTCTCTCTCTCTCTCTCTCTCTCTCTCTCTCTTTCTCAACGGGGTTCCCTCGATCGTGGTCCCTTTTTCTTCATTCTCTCTTTCTCTCTCTCACTATGTTTTTTCTCCGTCACGAACGATCACACAAATAAAAATCACGAACGATCGTTACGATGCAGCGTACGTCTCTGCTATTCACGGTTCGACCTGTCGCGACCAGTCGAGGGTTTCAAGGAAACTGGTACAACTACTTTATCGGCCGAGGAGGATCGGGCGCAACTGTCTGCACTGATTTTCATTTCAATACAGTCGCGCAAGACTGTTTGCTCGGGACGTTGAGGAACGCGTCGACGTTAAGGAGAGTTAAAGGTACCTAGGACCGGTCGTGCTCGTACCAACCTGTCTGCGAACTTTTTAACAAGGGAAGCGAATCATCGCACTTCCTTCTCTTTTTCTTTTTTTTCTCGCTTCATTTTCTGTTTTTTCGAATTTCTCTTTCCTTGTCGCTGTCCTCGAGTTCCCGAACGTTTCGATCTTTCTCACGGAGAAAGCAGCGTTGGACAGAGGCGGACGACGACCGATATGCACGCGGCACCGCGGCGAAAGCGTGTCGACGATGGATGCAAAAATGGGTAACGATATTACGTGCTTAAGGGCGAATGCAGAAGGGGTGTGCCCGAGAGCGATGCCTGTCGGAAGCTGTAATGGAGATTGATGGCTGCCGCCGCGAAAAAGTCGATGTTGCGAAAGTAAATTAGTACGCGGAGAGGCTAGATCGAGCCTAAAATATTGAAATCGGTGATGGAATAGTTATCATGTCTTGCTCTCTGTCCCGGTCTCTCTCTCTCTCTCTCTCTCTCTCTCTCTCTCTCTCTGTCTCAGTTTCGCGTCCCCATCTGTTATCGAACCCTCAGATTTCTACAAAACAATTCCAGCTTTCAGACGTCGATAACGTGTTTCAAATTTGCGAGTCCGATACAATCGAAACATTCATCGTGAAACGAGAGAAGAACGAACAGGGGCTTTAACCAATTGACGTGAGAATTTCGTGAAAATTTCTCTGAACACGCGTCGGAGATTACCTTTTACATAGCGGGTACACTTGCGAACGAAAGCATTCAGTGCAATTTCGCACTTCAAAATTTTCCAGAAATCCGCCGACTAATTATGAGTCTTTTTTCCGATTGTCACTGAGTAAATGTCGTGAATAAATCATTGTCGAAAAAAACGTTGGCGAAGTGAAGAGAAGTGTGTACTACGTTGAATTGTACGAAATTACTTTCCTCGTAAATGAGCGATATCCGGTTGCGATCTCCGATAAAAATCGAATCAAATCGATTGCATCCGTCGCGTGGAATGTCGCGTGATAGAGAAATCGAGGTGACTCGCGTCTGAAGAAACGGTTAAATGTCGATAATGGCACGTTAATAGCTCTGGCGACGACAACAGGCGAAAAGTGAGTAAGGTGTGGAACGCAGTCAGGTAGGCGAATCGCGTTTGGTTGCTACCATAATTGTACTTTGACGTTGTCCCATTGTTTTGTGCGGCCGCGTGGGCAGCTTCGTCGTATAAAGCCTGTTAAGGGTTGATCTTTTCTCGAGTTATCGTTAAATGGTACGCTATGCTTCGTGACGCTTCATTTGGTGATAAGTGTCGTCCAGTTCAATGATCAAGAAAATCGGGCAACAAACACGAGCAAAAAGTATGAACACTCTCTCGCGAGTTATAAAATGAAATTAGGGAAATTACAGTAGTATCGAACAATTGGAAAAATAGAAAATCAGAAATACATAGTTTTTTTTCTGAATTATCTTGTCGGCTATATCTTGTCTAACAGTAGACACTCCGATTTAAATTTCATTGAACAAGTATTCTTTACCGTTAGTGGGTTGGACTTTAATTGAATAATTAAATTTGATATTCAAATGAAAATGAGAATGGAAATGCAATACACGTGAGTATTTTTCTCGTACGTGAACCTCAACGAGGCTGAGACAATTATTCCCTGTCTTTGCGAGGGAAAAACGACGTATTTCGAAGCAGAACGCCTACATTGGCGTAGGTAAAACGAAGCTCATACTCGTTCATGGTTCACGTGTCTCGATCCTAATGAGGCTGGTTTGCGTTTCTCCGCGGTCGGGAACTCGCGTGTGTGCACCACGTCCCACTGCTTCCGCGTGTAGGCGCTACGGATCTTTCATCAAGTCGTTACGATTTATAATTTGTCAGAAACGAGTATACGATCGATGTAATCGGTCGTCGAACCCGTCAACGTACCCGTCCGTACCATTGCTGATAAATAAATCTCAGTGGCATCTCAGTCGCCAGTAGGTCAAAGCTTTCGTCGAAATTCTTTCAATAATTCGTCCAGTCACCATCATTTTCTCACAGGGGCTAAGAAAACATTTTGAATCCCTTCTGAACGCGAAACTTTTCCAAAGTTTTCAAGATTGTCGCACAACGAGGTGTCAAATTCAAATGTCCGAAGCGAATTCGAATTGTCACGGTGGCGAGCAGATTCGAGAGTCCATCTTTTGGGTGGTGTTCTGGGGGGCAGCTTGTTCCACCCCCGCGCGCGATTAGTAGCAAGGTAAATATTGTCGCCGACAGCCGCGCGTTCGCAACGCGTCTTTGTCGTGGATGTCGGCGCAGAGGCACACGCAGCAGCGAGTTGGAAGGAAACCCAACCAGGGTGCAGGTGGCTCGTATGTCAAGAAGATGAAGTCTCTCGTCTTGGAACAATGGGCTATGACGTGCGCGCCAGGAAGCATACATGTCTTACTTCCGGTGACTCGCCGTCTAATTGATTCTCAACCCTCTTGTTCGGTTAACGTCGTCTATCGAGTCTCGAGCTGTGCTGCCGTCTTCGCGTGTCGTCGTCGTCGTCGTCGTCATCGTCGTCGTGGTGCTACGTCGATGCCGGAGTCGGGCGAATTTTATTCGAAACGAAGCTTTAAAAAAGAAACAGAAAAAAAAAACAACATTTCGACGTGACTGATCAATTCGTCTCCATCAATTCGTTACTATTGTTCGTAAAACAAACATCGAAGAAAATAGCATTTAACTTGGATCCAAGTCAAATAAATCATTTTTGCTTAAGCGATCGTTTGTTTGAGTCGATCCGTCGGAACGAAACAATAAATAATCCCAGACGAAGTTTATACAACAGGATCGGAAATACAAAAACGTTAATTTGATAGTCAAGTGAGTAATAAAGTAATTTCTAGAAAAGTCCGGGTGAACTGGCGCGATGTTGTTTCAAACTGACATCGAGCCAAGCACGAACAATCAATTTCTCAGAGAAATATTCGACCACAGTGCGTCGACGTTTAACCACCGCCTTCGTCGTCATCGTCGCCGCTGGTTATCGTTCGACGTGGACGAAACGATCGCGACGAGAAGTCGTAAAATACAGGTAGTTATTCGGCAGGCAGATTTTAATGCAGACACACAGAAGCGTGCGAGGCGCGAAGAGGAGTTCTTCTCCTCCTTTCACCACCGATTTAAGATACGTACGACGTTTCGTACAGCACGGCCGTGCGACGACGTTCTTCTCTTTGAACTTAGACCGCCCGTGAAATATTCACTTTCGGCGTAATATTCAACGGCGTGTCGTAAATTTCGCGTGCTCGCCAGCCGCAAAAATTGTGGCGGACAGGAATCAGCGTCCTTGCGCGAAGTCCTTGGGGCGCTGGCTCGTTTTAAAAGCGACCCCGTGCGTCGTCGTTCGTGCCTCCTACGAAGAAGAGGAAACAAGTCAGAACGAAGGAATACCGATCGGAAAGGTCACATCGTCTCGTTATTGCGGGAGGGGGAGGAGGGAATGGAACCTTCGCCGAAATAGCATACCATTCGACGATTACGCCATTTCGGTTTCGCTTCTAAATATATATGTTTTACACATGGTGTGTTCCCCCTGGTGTTACAGCCACCAAGACAAGTCTCGGAGAACTATTTTGTCGCCACACGAAAGCTGAGCTCTCCTCGAAACACAGGCACGCGGTAAACTGTTCCTCCTCGGCTTGTTCGCGTGTTACGAAAGCCTTGAAAAATTAACCTCTTGCGCTGGAATGACGTGCCACGCAATATTCTCTCGGTTTTAAATATATTTAAATAATAACCCAGACGAAACAAACAATAAATGTATTACTTCTTAGTAACGATTTCTATCGAGTGATGTTATACCGACGAATTCAAAAAGAACGCGGCGAATTATTGCATACGGTTTGGTCACTCGTTATGGTCCGCCAGTTTTGCCAGCGCGAGAGGTTAAAAGTGAAAAATCTTGAAAAGTTAAGAGTCTGTGATTTGACAGTGGTGTGGTGGTTACCAATCGTTTAAATCTTTGATCGAGGATGAATCGACTCGTCGTTGGAAAATTGGAAATTCGACAATCATGTAGCGTAACCGATGTAATGCAATTGCATTTTCTAAACGTTCTGCCAAAGTTAGATTATTTAAATCGAGTCAAAAATCCCGAGATCATGTATTTTTTTTTCTAATGATGATACCAGTTATCAGTTGGTTAACTGCAAGCTACTGTGGTCGTTGTACGTTCCAAACTGTCCAAAATCGCAATTGTCCGTCGCACGGTTGGAAAACGGAGCGGCAAGAAGGCGGAGCGAGAATACGAGAAATCCGATCGACGAGCCACCGAGTCGTGGAGAAAGTAACGAGGGGGGAAGACGCGTGCAGGCGATCGAAAGATGGCGGTCGACGGGGGTGCACGGGGGTTTGTTTTGATGTGTGACTATCAAAAAAAAGAAAAAAAAAAGAAAAAAAAGAGCGTGTGGCCCGGTGCCTGCAGTCGGTACCAGGCACGCAACTGCACGCACCAACACAAATCTCACGGCCGCGCGACCAGCCGGGTACAACACACGCGTGGATGCGAAACGCGCTGCGTGCACGCAGCCCGCCTCCATGGCCTGTGCGAAAGATAGAGTACCGATAGCGGCGATTCGCCATGGCCAGTCGTGATTTAGGGGTCGCTATGGCGCCGCAATTCAGAAACAAGGGTTCGTTGAACCCGTTCGCAACCCTACGGCCGCGCGATCGTTACTCTAAAAGCTCTCTGTCAGCGTGATTACGAAAATTTGCAGGCTGCGAGTGTGTGCAGAGGATGGAGCACGTGAGATCGCAGATTTTTCTTCTTGACTTTCCCTTCTCGATTCATTCTCTCGAACGAGCGATACTACGTTGTCAGGTGTTCGCAAGTTTTCAGCAAGCACCGAGGAACATGACAATATTTGTATTTCAGGATTAGAAAAATGTCTAGAGCGTTAACACATCAATGATTATACTGCGAAATACACATGTATGTTTTGAATATTAAAAGCGAAGAATCTTCCAAGATTTTTCACCGGGAATGCGCTGCATTGTGTACACTTCAGTTGATGCAAGTAGTAGATTTCGATTCGTCTCAGTCTCACGCGCAGTTATTGGTTGAATTGATCAAAATAGTCTACAAAATAATCTTCATTGTCAGATGTGTGACGATTGTATAGATATGTACTGTGCAGACACGAGAGAGAGAGAGAAAGAGAAAGAGAGACTGATTGGATGGAACAAAAGTTTGATGATACAGTTAATAAATTTCGATCGATCCATCTTCGCACGCGATTAACGGTTAAATTGATCGAAATAATCTACAATTTGCAAAAGAAATGAAAATTTTTTTCATAACTAGATCCCCTTCCCTTTAATAATGTACGATTTTTCTCCGGCATTTTATTGTACTCCGAGATATCCTAATATATATATCTCGTCTAACTCCAATGTTCAAATTTCAACGAAAAAGAAAATCGTACAGAAACGTAAAATCTAGCTGTTAAAAGAAATTTCCAATTCCCTTCAGAGGCACTTGAATTTTTACAATTTTCGAAAATAGGAACATCCTTACTTCTTCAATCTCTGGAAAAAAAAGAAAGAAAAACGAAATCAAAGTAGAGTTTAAATTGTAACCTCGACCATGTTACGTTCTTCGCTGTATCACACGTAAAAACGCACCCCAAAAAAAGAAAAAAAAAGTCACTCGTTCACATCGAACGAGGTACGTACTCAATAAAGTCTTAACAGACGCGTAGCTTGTGGACGAAGAAGCCGGTGGTGGTGTTCCGATTGGAATCACCGGCTCGAAAAATTTATACGATAAACGCGCGCGGCGATGTGCGTAACAGACAGCCGCGGCGGGTCGCCGTCAAGTGGCAGATTGTAAACATCCGGTAGCCGATGCAAATCCGCTGGCAGTGTGACGACTGTGTGGAGGCGAAACGGCTCCACAGAGAAAAAAGAAAAAAAAGACAATGCCGCGTAGCGTGTATATACACGTTATTGTCCGATCGTTGGTATCTACGTGGTATATTCACCGTGTTCTCTTCCGATCGTCCGATTCATACGGAAGAATTCACGGTGGTGGCACACGGATGCACGATTTTCCCGAAGAGAGAAACGCCATACGTGTGTCTCTACGTACGCGCGTGCATCTCGCGTGCAATCCGCGCGACGGCTTCTTTTGTGCCAAGTTATTTTAAGAGCGCAGAATTTTGCATGCTCACGTGACTCTGTGGCAGACGGCGTCTGCGGACAAAAACAAACAAGGGAAACGCGTTTTGGGGGCGAGAGATCCGGCTAGGTTCGATTTTCTAGTTCTGTCAGCTTCTCGACGATTCAATGATTTTTTCGATTTTACTAACTTCTGATTGAGTCGTTTACCTTTTTTACCGTAATTTTCGCATAGAAATCTGATGGATGTTCTTTGTAGGATTCTCCCTTTGTCGATGGTAAATTTTCATCCGGAATTTCATTCGCGATTCGAAATTCTTTGCATTCGTAGCTTCTATTCTATTCTGGCAAATGAGCGCAATTGCAGGGCACGAAACTTACCGCACGTTGCTCTAATATTGACCGATCTAATTTGTCATTTCTTGCAAAAAAAAAAAAAAAAATGAAATCGAGTAATTAAACGTATTATAATCACTGTCGTTGAACTGTTTTTTCAGTCGGATTGTTGCTCAGAATTTCCCTTTATATTGCTATAGATACACACACTTTGTTTATCGTAGATACGTTGAAAACGTAAGCGTTCGGATACTTTCGAGCAATTATAGTTGTACGATCGACTATCTACCCAATAGTCACGTTCGAGTAACCATGGAATGAACGATGGTGCTGTAAACTCTGTTGAGGAACTGGTGAACGTTTCTGCGAAGTCTGGTCAGAAATATCTACCCGGTTGGCTGTGTAGACGATATATATTGTAAAGCCCGGTGCTTCCTCCTTGCTGTTTCTGTTTCTCTTTGCAGCTAGATTTTCTTGTTTCGTCTTGCACACCGTATCGTTTATCAAAGTTTCAATACTTTCGTTGCAATGTCTCGATTTCATCGAAACGATTTACAATGTTTTCTGTGAAACAAGTAGAGTTAACAGTAACTGCCAGAAAAATTACTCCGTTACTTTATTTATCATTCATGTTAATTTAATTTTTACGTTCTCCTTGTTAAAAGGTAAATTCAAATCAAAAGCTCCGAAAATGAAGTAATTCGAAAGTTTGACTCCAATGAAAATTACACGGATCGTATGTGTGTATGTATGTATATATATATATATATATATATATATATATGTATGTATGTATGTATATGTATATACACACATGTTTAATCGTATTTCGCAATGTTGCGAACGTTGAGTATTGTTAGCCGGTTTTAGAATGTAGATTAAATATGAGGTCAAACGGCAAAATATCGGCGAGAAACAACACGTACTTCTCGTCATACTCCGCAAATAATCGGCACAAATCACTTCCGTCCTTGGCACGGTTATCTGCGATAATATTTCGTGCTTGGTTTCCCGTTTCGCTGTTCGAAACAACGTCGTATTGACGGAAGAAACTCTCGACGAAAACGTCCGTATATTTCTCGAGGCTGCAGCTCCGAGTATTCGCGCGTTCATGAGCTCTGCGTATCAATGGCGGCTCTGACTTTACCTTGCCGATTCGTTTCTGCTCCTGCTCCTCTTCCTTCTCCTCGCGCTTAACTCTCCGCATCTCTCGAAATTTTCTCCGCTCGCGAAAAAAAATGTTTTTCGATCGAAAATATTTGACAGCCTCGAACTCGTTGAAGTGTGAAATATCGTTACATTTAGATCGCGGATTTCTGTGAAAATTCACGTTCTTGCGAAAATAATTTAACACTGGAACCCACCAAAGTGGTTAGAATGATAGATCAATCTATAATTTTCGTTAGACATTTGACAGGCAAAAAATTAAATCTAAAAGTGTTTTTAACGATTTAAATAATTTCCCATGAAATATACAAATAAAAGCTTGTATAGCCAATTGTATTATGAAGTTTCTCTATTCTTTGACTTCAATGTCTCTGATGGAAATTTCATGTTTTAATCGTCGGTAGTAATGTTTCGCCTATTGAACAACATATCTATCGTGTTTCGAATCTTTGAACTTTTCACGACTGCGTAAAAATCCACGATCCATGATGCGTGCAACTTATTTGAAATACACTGAGAAGCGATGAAATCAACTTAACTTCTAATTCAATCGGCGAACGCGAGAGATCTCAATGTTACCCGAATACTTTCGAATTTTTCAATTGACAACCTCTTGCCGTCGACAACGTAACGAGGTACATATATCGAGATATATCGAGAAATCAAAGTATATTGTACACAGTGAAGCGTCTCCGTTGAACAGTCGCGTGTTCTTGTCTGGACAGTCGCGGGATGCACTCTTAATCGATCGAGTTCACGGAGACGCTTTCAACACATAATGAGAAAGCTAGCGTCGTTGGATGCGCCATTGATTTTCAACCGGAAACTAACTTCCACGGGTAGAAGCAACAAGTAATTACTTTAAAGAAATTGAATTATACGGACTATATAGCGCGAGGCGGCGGCGGCGGCGCGCGTCTCCTCGGTTAAGTACACTCACGCTCACTGTAATCGAATCACCGAACATTTTCGTGTAATCAAAATTGTTTGCGCCGTGGTTATGCTTCCCGTGAGAATTCTTTCTTTTCAATCGTTCGTCTGCTCTGCCCTTCTCTTTCTGTTTGTTCTAGAGACCGCGGCTTTGAACGTGAAACGAAATATCCGTGTTCTTAATACACGTTTCATCATATTGAAAATTTCCAAATATAATGTTTAGTGTCGCGGAGATTTTATCGATTGGATATTCTTGTGTCCCTCTGTACGTGATTTTCAAATGTTGCACCCGTGTGCAGGCCACTTTTCCATTGTACGGATGTACCTGATGCACACACACGTGCATTCAACGATTATAAAAAATGGCAATTTAATCGAGATCGACATTTCTTTATTTCTGACAATCGTCGCGCAATCTGTACATTCTTCTCGTTCGAAGATTTTTACGACTTTTAACGATTAAATGCTTGGCATTTCATTCCCAAGTTGCGCCTGTATCTCATAATATAATCGATTAAAAATAATGTTTTCTTATGCTTGTAATGTATCTTTTTAACATTTGATATCTGGTCTAAAAAATTTTAAACGAGAGTGTGTCCGTGAAATAAACAGGTGTTACAACGACCGAGCACTCGTGTATTAAAATTTACACGGATTCGTTTACTACGCGTGTACACGTGTATTTACATACGGGGGACCTCCCGTTCTCTCTACTTTTGTACCACATGGGTGTTCTTAGTACTTTACGAAGGTTTTCTGGCTCGCGACCGCGAGAAAGAGAACCTCGGCTGTCGACTCTCTTTCTGTACTACGACAAAAAGGACAAGAGAGAGAGAGAGAGAAAAGACCTCGCGGTACCGCCCGTATTCATCCCCTATAGCGGGGATCTCGACAGGGTGAAAGACGGTTTTCGGAGGCCCGAAAGACGATCGTTCGTAATGTTCTTCCCCGAATGCACACGGAACCCCTTACCCACCTTCTACCCTTTGAACTTTTAAGAGACCACTCGACACTTGGAAAGATGCCTCTAAGCGTTCAATGAGGCCAATACCACGAGGGTGCGGCTCTTAACAAGGTTATGGGACTCTTTATTCTCTCTCTCTCTCTCTCTCTCTCTCTCTCTCTCTCTTTCTCTTATACTCTCACTCTCGGTCTCCTTCCTCCTGTTTCTCCCTCTGGCATTCCCTTTAGTTCGCTGCATTTACACCGCTTCTCTCCAACTCTCGTCTCCTCTGCTTGTTCCGTCGTGTAGCCTCGCGCTTACGACCGGGTGCCATAGCAGCAGCAGCGTGTTCGCGCGCGCGAGCCAGGACTCTCTCTCTCTCTCTCTCTCTCTCTCTCTCTCTCTCTCTCTCTCTCTCTGTCCTCTGTCCTCTGTCTCAGCGAGGGGCGGTTGATTTGGGCGCGAAATTGCCCGACAAAATCAAATTTCATTTCGCCGAGGGCGTGTCTGGACAATCGAGCAGCCAAGTGGCCAGCGGCCAATCTGACTATCTCGTCAACCAATTTTGTCGGTGATTACTTTACTCCTCGTTGCTCTTGCCCGGTGTGCGACAAGAGAGAGAGAGAGAGGCGCGAGAGAGGCTTCTTCACGCCGCGTTCGCCCGAGCGTCTTCAGCCTCATTCGACTTCGCCCTTCGTAATTTAAAGTCGTTCCACGAAAATGAAAATTCGTTTCGTATAATATTCGACTATATATTTTCCATTTCTCTTTTCGTTATCGCCTCGAGTAGGCAGCAGCGGGGTCGTCCGGCAGCAGTCTCGCCACGTTTCGTCGTTTGTAATACAATAATCGCAGGTTGCCACGTCGAGACAAGAAAAATGCTCCCCCTACCCCCCTTCTCCTGTCTCTCTCTCTCTCTACCGACGTTTCTGTTACTCTCTGGCGGACTACCTGTCATCGCCACGCTTGTAATTTAAATTCTCTTTCACCAGAGATTCATCTTTTTCCCCCCTCTTCCCCTTTCTCTTTCTCTTTGCCACGCCGGGTTCTAATTACGCTATCCTGAGAGAAACCTATCCGCGGTAAGACATCTGTTACCCCCGAAGTTTCTTTAATATCCGATTATACCGTTCCGCCTGGTTGGAAACCTCTACGGGAAGAAACAATTACACGTAGCTGCACGCACGCGTCTCTTCCTCCTCCTCCTCCTCCTCCTCCTCCTCCTCCTTTTCTCGCAACACGGCGAGGAGAGCCAGTGTTGAATTCGCAAAGGGAATTCGATGAACCGAATACTCGTTTGTCATCGAACAAACGATGTTTCGCGATTAAAACGAAACTCTCTCGGAGTTTCGCCAGCTTCTTAGTCGCCCGTCGTGAAACTATACCTACATAATACTCTCTTTCTCTCTCTCTCTCTCTCTCCCTCCCGCGCTTCGCGTTGGAGAACGTGTAATCACGCATTGACGCGCGCATGTGCGAAACGATCGGGCAAATTTTCCTCGCAGACTCTCGGCGGTCGTCTCGAGGCCTTCGAGGTAAAGCGCGAAATTTTCTCCACTCGCGTTCACGGTTTGCGTTCACGCATGTGTGAATATGCCCCGGGGTAGCTTCCCACGTGGAGACGAAAGCTCGCGACTTATCGTGGAAAAAATCGGAGAATCTGACGAAAAGTACAACGGCCGGTGAGACGCGTGCGTTTGTTGTGTGTGCTTACGCGCCCTTTTCTAACGTACGTTTTCTAGGTACGTTATTATACGCATAGGTGCGTTATTATACGTACACCCCCGCTCAAAAGTACCCCCGAGACTTGTGCAGGACAAGTGTTATCAGGTCTACGAATTGAAAATCGTGGTCCTTGGGATTAATCAAGTGCAACCTCGAGTTCAGTTCCAAACAGTGTGAAATATCTAATAATTGCGTAATTTTGCAAAAAAAAAAAAGACTACTCACTGTTTCCGACATGTTACGTGCTTTTAGCAAAATTGAAGAATCGAAATACAATTCAATCGTCAATTTTGTCACTAAATATTTACTGGTGAAGTAAATATAGATACATTGCACGAGTATACGTTTATAATAATAATTTGTGTTTTTCCCGTTTGCTGTCATCCGTGTAGCCTTTCATACACTGTATACACTGTTTTTCTCGTATATACCTGTTGCTCTGTTTCTTTTTTTAAATTCTTCTCTCACGATACAAAATTATTAATGGAATGTTTAAAGAGCCAATTGAAGCATTTCTTTGACACGTTAAACGCGAAGCTGATTTTGCTGTGTTTTCTGTTCAGGCAGCGATCACTCATCGAACATTGAATTATAGGATATGAACAGACAATAACAAACATGTACATTGCAGTGACGACATTGTTTCAGTTTTTGTTTGGGAATGGCGCAGCCAATGTAGAAGTATACAAACTACAAACTAAATGTGAAATTGGAAGGCTACCTTCGAAAGGATATCAATTAGATAAAGACACGAAACACTAAAGACAAATGCAAAAATATTCGGCTGCGATACAGCCAGAAAGTTAATGATTATAGGTCGTCACTTTTCGTAGTACGTGTAAAGCCAAACCATATCTTTGCTTGAAATGTTTTAATAAACTTCATTAAAATTACAACGTATATTTTTTAATTTGCCGGTCTCGCGAACAGTCGTCGCCCAAACGAAAAGTTGACTGTCAGTCACCGGGGACTGACGCCGCGTTTAATGTGTTAATTAATAATTAGTATAAATATCCAATCAATAATCACTAATGAGTAATAAGTAATATTATAGTAATACATATACGAGTAATATTTTAACAGTTAATAAAACTTTTATGATAATTAAATTCTGTTGAACCCTTCAGTAGTACTAGAGCTATGTTGAAAATTGTGAACGATCCCGATACTTTAATTGCTAAAAAACTGAATTGAAGGTAAAAAAATGTCTTTCGAGTGAAAATGTAGATAGGTGTCTGTTTTTGATATTTGTGTTATGCGATATTTTAGTCAGCAATATTTATTTCCGATAATTATCTCGTTTTTAACACAAGTGAAGCAACAAATTTTCGTCAGAGACATTAAAGTAAAAGAAACAGGAAATCTTTATGACACAATAGCGTAAAACACAAGCTTTTATTTATGTATTTTACGAAGAATCGAAAATTCGAGTCTCCAAAGCTACACACTGTTTTATACCTATAAATTACCTAGACAAAAATTTTCAGTCGGTCATTTCGACCATTTGGTATTTCGAGTGTTGATAAATATCAAAAGCACGTGATCCGACGAAAATTGTGAGCGATCCGAAAATTCAAATTTCTCGAAATACAAAAAAGTATTCTAGTACTTTTGAGCGCGAGTGTATATCTATACTTTGTACATGTTCGTGCATTTGTGCGTCGGTTTGGTTGCCGGTGTATTGGAGAATTATTCTAGCGTACCATAATACGCGCGTAGGTACGCGCAACGATCAGGTCCAAGTTTATAAGGGTTCCAAGAAGGGCGGCGACCTCCCTTGGGCCTCTTTCATCTAGACCGCGTCCTTCTCTATCCCCCTCCCCCTCCCTCCACCTTCCCATTTTCTCCCTCTTTTTGCCTTTCTAAATGCATCCTCTCCTTTTCTCTCTCTCTTTCTTTCCTTTTTCTCGTTTCTGCCGCGTTTCTTTTCTCACCTTTCCAGCTAAAATCCTATATCCAGCTTCCAGAAGAGGGAACACACGGAATCGTTGACAGCGATCGAAACGAGACGAATTCACTTCCTCCATGGCCATCTTATACATACTTCATGTTGTATTTTCGCACGTGAACGATGCCCACGTTACGGCTCGCTGCCTGTGTATTCCTTTTCGATTTTTCTCTTTCGGAGCACGTACGGATTGTGTTACACGCTACTAAACTCGAGATACGCACAGAAATACACAAATAGAACAGCGACAAAATTTGTTGGTTGGTCGACAGCGAATGAAATCGATCACAGTGTGAGCAGTCCTAGATACACCTAGGTATACGTCCATTTACTCCGTGTTTTCTCCGAAGAATTTTTTGTATTTTCGACTTCATCTTCTTGACGTATGTGTCGAAGATTTTTGCCACTGGACGCAGACGTGAAGATCACTAGAATCTACTGAAAATTTCCATCGAAGACATCGAAATAAAAAGAATGAAAGAGCTTTGTGATTTATACGATCAATCGCACAAGCTTTTATTTACACGTTTTTTATTTTTTTTTTTTTTTTTTTTTTCGAAAGATCGCTTAAATTTCTAAAAATACATTATTTCGTGTCTATGAGATTTCTAACCTGGAAATTTACAAATTGGTCATTCTGATCATTTTGATAGTTCTAGTGTTAGGAGAACAAACACGTGCTACATCCTATAGAAAATTCTATATTAAATTAATTCTTCTTAAATAAACGACATTACATAGCCAGTAGTGTTCCGTCTTCTATGGCTCTGGCTTTGAACCAGCGAACGTTTGTCGCGGAAAATTTCGCGAGTTTTCTATGGTAAAAATAAATATAGTCGACAGCAGTTGACGATCACCGCGTATGAAACTAGTCATCGATCGTATCGAAAACTAGCCTTACGATACAATGTTCTTATTAATGGAATAATACTTGTTTTCGAACATTATTCACTTACAAACGAGAAACCGGTTATTCGTTTGTAGCTGCGATCGATCGCGTATTGGCCCGATTGAGAGGGAAAGTCTAGAGGAACGTGTTAGAAACGATCGCAAAGAGAGGAGAAAACGCGAGCGAGCGAGCAAGCGCGCGCGCGAAATGAACGAAACAAATCACGAAACCGGTACCGATTTCGTGAACGGTTAAAAGCCGATCGACCGAGAGCGGCTGTCGAACGTGGCCGGCCGGTCTCTTGGTTGGACGCGGCTGTCAGTCGGAGCCTTAACGAGATTAATTAACACGCCCGAACCGTAGCGGCGCGACCTATGAAGCGTCCGACACGAAAACCGGTACAGAGGCGCGAATCCCACCTTCGCCTCGTACAAAATAATCGAGTTTCACGAGACACCAGACAGAGTGAAAGAAAGAGAGAGAGAGAGAGTGAGAGTGAGTAGGGGGGAAAAAGCGTGTGTGTTCTCTCTATGGCTTTCCGGCCTCGGGACCCGCGTTTCATTTGCTCGTGTCAGTCTCAAATTTCCACGTTCGAGCGCGTACCTACTTGGTACTTGTGCCCCATCGCCTCGTTCACGTTGTTCCGTACCTGTGCCTGGATCCTCGTCGATTGTTTTCGGCTCCTACCTGTGCAACCGTTCCCGGTCACGGCCATGAAGGGATGCGAGAGATCGTTAATGCACGACTCGAACGATGAATAATAATCTTCTGAAATAACTTTATCGGCGGAACCTCCTCGTATTCTTCGAGTAGCCGAGTACTTCACGCAAGTGGAATAGAAATGTAATATTTATTTATTTATTTTATTTTTTTTTAACATTTGGGTCTCTTTTTTTTAAATGTAATACAGTCAGGTTAATTTTGTGAAGGATTATTTTAGTCTCATTTGAAAATTCTGTAATTGTATTCCAAGATATTTGTTAATTGTAAATATTTTGTGGAAGTGTGATAGGAAAGATCCTTCGTTTTTCGACATAATTATATTGTAATTAAACTCGATAACGTAAATTAATTTATTTAGCTTTCGCAAGCGAAATACCGCCACTATTACTTAATTACGATTTTGCTTCACGCGAATGCATATGTTTCTGTCACGTTCAATTGTTGTACTTTTAATCATATTAAACAAATCATTGATTTTTCACGGACGAAATCTATAGATATAGACACAGAGGCGAGGAAATGAAAAGGAAACAAACATATAATTTAGTCGATCTTCCTCCTCAGGAATCAGAGTTTCCATTTGCTTAATTAAATGTTCAGAAACCTTCTCAATAATTACAAAAATTCCACTCGACATTTCGCTTTTATTCGTGAAAAATTAATATTTCAGTATTTCTCTTGTGGGGGCGAGCAATGGAGGATATAGCTCAGAATTGTTGGGAGAATTTAGCAGAAAGGCATTTGTAATATTTAAATTTACGACGTGCAATTACGTTAGATTTCGAACGTGAAAATTAATAGTTCGCGTTACATTTATATATATATTATTTTACATCTTATAAATACCAAATTTTATTTTTCTGAAAATAATGATTGCATTATCTTAACCCAAGTTTGACTCATAGTCTTTTGTCCATCCACCAGAGATTTACGAACGATTTTGCAAGACGATCTTCGGATCCTTTGCAGAATCTGGTTTATCTGGGAATAATTCACACTTTGTTAATCGTATCAGTTTACTTTTAATCGCGACCTGTTCGACGCAATTATCGTGGCTCATCGATCAAATAAGTGGCCAATACAGTGGAATATATGTATGGCTCGTTTATCGTTAGAACAACGGGTTGACCTTTCGCGGTTGAATCGCGATTGTCAATGAGATATTGCCGATATCAAACGCGCCTTTATCCAACCCGTGCCCGCAAGGCATATCGAAATTTGGACTAACGTTCTCTCTGAAAATTTCATTGCGTTTTGTAACTGAAACCCGTATCGACAGAATCCATTGGATATTTATGCCATCGTATTACATTTTTTTCTTTTTTCTTTTTTTTTTTTTTTTTTTTGTCCTTTCGAATTTTTCCTCGTCGATGATTCGAACGATAATTATCACCGGCTATCGCAGAGTATCAAGCAGCACGACTATCGATGTGTCGTACGTTTTTATTTAAAAAGAACATTCGTGCGCACGACGTATCGACAAATCGTCAAAAATTTGAAATTCGAGAAGAGTGATAATTGCACGCGATAATCAGCAATCGAACGGCAATATATTTTTCTGCGTATTTCGTATATTGCGTTTCGTATTCGAATCGTTACTCCAAAATAGAGATTCGAAGCTTGGTGTTACAAAATGGAGTTTAAATTCAAGTTACGAACCTGATACGTGATATATGTCCCATCTCTCGTAATTAGATCGCGGATTTTCCGTGAAATTTTATACTCTTACGAACACGATTCTTCGAGGGCTCACCGTTTCAAAAGGAAACGCTCTTTTCTATTTTATTATTATTCTATTATAAAAACCTATTATCGTACGGAATACTAGTTGCAACACTACGAAGATAATTCCTTTAAAGAATTGAAGAAACTGAATTTAAACGTTATACCAAGTTCTTTACTTTCTACTATTTTATATATATGTACGTATCACGTGCGCGTTCTCTCCGTATTTCTGCGATTTCCCAGATTTCCCCCGCGTTCGCGTGAAAACCTCGCGAAATACCCAAATACTCGAATACGATATCTTGTAATTGCATCTAGTAACAATCGTTTTTTTTCTTTCTGATTGCAGGTAAGTCGTGCTCTGTCCACGCTGCATGCAACTTCGCCGTTTCCGGTGAGTGTTCTTACCGACCGCTTCATTCGCTTTGAACGCTTTTACGTCCACCACCTACTAGTAAATCGCACGTATGCAAAGAAGAAGAAAAACGAAAAAAAAAAAAACGAAAAAAAACGAAAAGGCAAAGAACGAAGGAAAACGTTAAAAAAGGAATCGGCACGCTCTCAGCGGGTAGAGTCAGCGGTATGCGCGGTACGTCTGGTGACGCAAAGCGTGACACATTCTTTCCTCTCTCTCTCTCTCTCTCTCTCTCTCTCTCTCTCTCTCTCTCTGTCTGTCCGACACCGACAGTCCAGCGTACACACACGCCGCTGACTCTGGTGTCTGTAGTTTCACGATTTCTTCGACATTCTTTGGCAGAGTGGTGGCGTATGTAGATCAGCGTCTCTCGGGGGTCAATCGGGAGAGGCGGGGGGGACCGTTTTCGCGGGCGCGTTCGCCGGACAAGGAAGCGACGACGCGAATATACACACAGATCTTTTTCTCGGCAGAGAGAGAGAGAAAGAGAGAAGCTTACGACGCAGTTGCTCTCGCGGTAGGTACGCGCAACTGCGTCGTTCGAATAAGGATCGTAGCAGAAGAGAGGAGGGAGAGAGAGAGAGAGAGAGAGAGCGACGCGGCGAGAGAAAGAAGACTAGCCGTGCGTGTATGTTTCTCAGAGAGGAAGAAGGAGGCCAAGAGAAAGATAAAGTGTGTATATGTGTATGGAGGAGAAGGCGTATGTGGACTGAACGGAGGGAGAATGCGATATATATATATATATATAGAGGGAGAGAGAAAAAGCGTGAGAGGAGTGTGCGCTGTAAAGTTACGGACCGATCACGTGGTCCCACGTTCGTCTCGCGTATTTCCTTAGTGTAGTCCCGCTCCGAGTGCTTGCGCGCGCGCGCGCGTGTGTGTGTGCGTGTGCGTACGTTGACGATACTTGGTTGTGTTGTCGTCGGCGTTTGGAGGGGGCGGGAGAGACCGTTGGGAAGGGTGGTATGCGGGAAACGTTTTCCTCGGTTCCCACGGCGCGACGCTTCCCCTCCTCCCCTGGCTCCCCGCCTCTCGCCCTTCTGTGTTGCCCTCTGTCGGGCATATAGGCGCGCGCTCGCGAGCGATTTCGTACACCTAATACCCTCCCCCCCCCCCCACACGCACGCACTCACGCACCACGCACGCACGTACACGTCAACTCGCGCACGTATACGTATACACGCACGCTATCCCTCCACCGAAAAACTGTAGCTCTCGCGTTGTCTGGTGGGGAGGGCAGCGACGCCAGTGGACCGCCTGAGATGCTGCGAGACTCGACAACGCGCGATCTCTGGCCGCCCGTATCCGTCCAAAGACGAGAAAAGGGCGGCCTACTCCTCTCTCTCTCTCTCTCTCTCTCTCTCTCTCTCTCTCTCTCTATGCGTGTGTGTCCCCCGCGTCGAACCTCTCGAGTGGGTGTATGTCGCGACGTGCGCCGCGTGTATATACGTTGCGATCGTCGAACCGCTGATTGCCAAGCAAAAAGAAGAAAAACAGGAGAAAAACGACGATTCTTCCGTTCTGTTTTTGCGGAGACGCGCGTAACACCTTGTGGATTTCGGCATTTGTCAAAGGTGACGAGTCAACGCGCCTGTTTCGTAACTTGACTGTTTCTTTCAACGTAGGAGGAAACGTTGATACGAGAATTCGCCGGAAGATCGCGTCCTCCTCCTCCCCCCCCCCTCCTCCGCCTCGCGAGAGGTTCCAATTTCAAAGGAATGTGCTCGTTCGCTCCCGAGATAAGGATAACGTTGCAGGAAAGAAGGTCGCGACTCCTTTTTTTTCCCCCGTGCACCGATCGCGAAATGCTCCGTGGATCGGTCGATTTGCATTTCTGTCGCCAATTTGCAACAATCGCCAAATTGTGTAAGGTAAGGCCGGTACGTACAAAAAGAAAGCGATTCTTGGAAAATATGCACGCGGTCGACAGTGGAGGCGTGCGCTGTCAACGGCGATCGTCAGCGAGCGTACGAATCGGATCGTAGTTAGCGAATGGCCACGTGGTTCGAATACCGGGGCTGAAGTCTCCGTGATTGCTCCGCCGGTCGGTATTCGAGATTCCGTACTCGAGCGCGTTCGCTGTGTCCAGGACCGATGATTCCAAGCCAGGCATTTCCCTTCCCTGTTCGTTCGTCCTCCTTCTCTTGCCTGAGAACGGCCCTTGGCCTCTACGCTCCCTTCTGAAACCACTGGCACATCGCATTGACGACATTCTCTCACGTGCCGGCCACTCGTGTCGCGGCCGTCGTTCCTGGTAACAAGAGAGGAAAGATCAGGGAAGAAGGCGGGAAAAATTCCACCGCGCGTGCTGCTCCCTCTTAGCTAGTTTCCACGAAAATCACCACGTGAACTAGATCGCGACGAGTTTCGAAATTTCCAAGTGCTAAGCAGCTAACCAACGTCTCTTCGGCGAACTAGAAAGATCCATTCGTATCTGAATTCCGACTATGGCCATTGAAGAAAAGTCCTCGACCGATTGATCGAAGAGAGAGAGAGAGAGAGAGAGAGAGAGAGCGTGCCACAAGGGTACGGTGATCCCTGAGGTTCCACGAACGGAGCACCTTTCCGGACGTTCCACGCGGGACGTGGAACTCCGCGATGGAATTTCGAGGAACCTCGCAACGAGAAAGAGAGGAAAGGGAGGGAGAGACAGAGAGAGAGAGAGAGAAAGAGGAGGATAGAAACGCGGTAGGTGGTGGGACGACGAGATGGTGGTTGTCGTTTGGTTCCTGGTGTTCTTACTGCATAGCCGGGTGCTCCGAGTACCTACCTACTCACTCCCTCGAACCAAAAGGGCAGCACACCTTGGCTGGCCATTGGCTCTCCTCCATCCTCTTCTCTCTCGCTCTCTCCCTCCCTCCCTTTCGCTTGCTCGCTCGGAACAGAGAGAACGTCACAACCGTCTCTGTCTTTTCCTCTCGTCGAGGTTCTCCGGTGTTCCACATAAATACACAAATACCCTAGCATAGCCGACCGGCGCGTATATACCGGGACCACGGCCGCATTCCACGACCCCCGCCCTTTCCCTCTCACCTCTGCCTCCGCCCTCCCCCGTTTCCCCCTCCCACCTTGGTCTCTTTACCCTTGTACGCCGTCACTACTACTAACCACCTTCGGCAAGAGCAACAGCAAAAGCAGCAGCATCGCTAGCACACCACCATTGCCATCATCATCATCACCACCACCACCACGACGACCGTCGCAAACACTAGCCACGTTGGTCGTCACTATCGCGGCGTCAGGGCCCATCTTTGGGGCCCTTTACCTCTCCCGGGACCGAGTGAATCTCCTCCCCCACCTTTCGACCAGTGTGCACTGCCTCCTACTCTCCCCTCGTGCTACCTTCTCGCCCTTTTCACTCGCTCGTCTCGGGACTCGCTCGGTTGGTCGCGCGCACGGCGCCACCGAATACCTTCGTGGTTGCTCCTCTTCTCGGCTGGGCTCCTCCGCCCTTACTCGGACCCCTCGTCCTTACTCTTCCCTCTACACTTTTATTCTTCTGCGTCCTTTTCGTCTTGCGATTCTCTGCCCCACCCTCTGGCCTTCTCTTTTCTTCTCTTCTCTTCTCTTCTTCTCTTTTCTGCCATTCCTCCTGCTTCCTCTCCGACATACACAGACGTGAGAGAAGCTGCCTGTTTAGTTCGTACGTGTGGCATACACCGACCTGCGGGAATATTTTGTTTACCTCGCTCACCTAGTCCTTTGAATTCCGCGCCGGCAGCGGATTCCTCTTCTCGGTTTCTTCCAGCTCTTCCTCTTATCCCGTAGCGGTGTTCCATGGACCCGGACCAAGGACTCTCCTTCACGCAGAAAGCTCTTCTCCGAATCGCTGCTCTTCGCCGATCTTCTACCGTCAGCTATTTTCATCGGTTCACCTGTTTTCTTCGCCTCTTCCTCCTTTGTTTCTTTTTTTTTCTTTTTTACTTTTGTCTTATGGTTCAATATTTCGGCGGACGAAAGTGACGAAAAGTTACCTGGAATACTCTGATATTCGGAAGAATTGAAACGGGACCAGTCGGAACCAATTGTCTAGCGGTTTCTTCTTTGTCGCGAGCAGAGAAATTTTCCGCTGATGGCGAATCCAAAGTTTCTGTTTATTCAAACAGTGGTTCCCAAGTTTGAGTGACGCTGTAGAAATACCGGAAGAGTAACGTTTCAGTAAAAGTGAAGTTTCCCAGGATGAGTTGATATAAACGACACCTTCGATTAAAGTATAGAACTCCATTCAGAACGCCGAATGTGATTGTCGGTAATTAAAATTTCATTCCAATGAAGTAATTGTAATTTCAACGATGATGCTAAACTTGTGCATCGTTGTCAACGTGGAGATGCATCTTAGCCAAGAATATATTACTGGAAGCATTTAGTTTTCACATCTATTTGTCGATTTGTCGAATATATATATATATATATATATATATATCTATCTCTGATTGGTGTTACCAAATTTGGTAACAAAATTGGATTAAATTAAATATTCTAAAGCCAAGTAATTCAACTTTATAAATACTGTTTCACTGTCACATAAAATTTCAAACCAAAAATATGACGAAAACTTCAAGCTGATATGTAGAAGTCTTTTACAAAATTTTTTACAAAAAAAAAAAAAAAAAAATGAATTCGATTTAACGTTGTTGGCGTTCCGAGTTCGAAGAACTTTCCCTTGATGAGAATTGTGTACCCTCCCTCGTGTAACTTGAACGCACTCTTCACGGAGACTTCACTTTCGCCCCGATCGCGAAACAACATACCTGTCTCTCACAGTTCTCGGTATCTCGTTCACGGGAAAAGAACATCCGAAAATGATCGAGAGCGCGAGCCTGTCCTTTGAAACGTTGTCCCTGCCAGCGGGGAAGCAATCAACGGGCGTATACCTTCTCGTACGATTAACGGCAAAAGCATATATACGCGCTTGCTTTATCGCGGTTCCTTCGACACTTTTATCTGCGTTCTCACGCTCAGATTTTTCGAGGGCAAAGGGAGAAAAAGAAGAAGGAAACGAGAGAGAGAGAGAGAGAGAAAACACGCGTTCGACCCTCTCGCGCGTCGTTGACCGTGGCCTGTATCCGTACGAAACGAAAAGGAACGAAGGGGGGCGATCGGTGCTGGAAACATCGACTGCACGCACACTCTCTCGTAACCTACCACACGTGGAGAGGTGAGGCCGCTGGCAAACGGAGTCCGTTTTCGTAAAAGCATGCACTTATTCCCAGCATCGTCGAGAGAGGTTGCCGACTACACTGTGTCCCGGGCTGGTGGCCACCAACACAACAGAGAAAGGGAAAAGAGAAAGAGAAGGATATATGTATATGTATATATATAAAGGCAGAGGCTCCCGAATGAGATATATAGCACTGAGCAACAAATGAGGTCCTTCCGAGAATCGGGCCACCGACACAGTGCCCGAAACGCACGAGGGGGTGAGAACCACCCCGATCGTCGGTTCTCTTCTCTACGCGATGGCTACGAACCGTGCGCCTCTCTACGTTTGTTTCTTGTCATCCGC
Source organism: Tetragonula carbonaria (assembly GCA_032399595.1). NCBI lineage: Eukaryota > Metazoa > Arthropoda > Insecta > Hymenoptera > Apidae > Tetragonula > Tetragonula carbonaria. The sequence continues at coordinate 19,535,640 of JAUCRC010000001.1, read as the reverse complement.
TGCTTTTTCTTCTTTCCCGTCCCTTTATCTCGTCGTTTAGCTTTCAGAAACCTGCCTTTGGGATTATCCCATTTTTGGTTCCCCTCCTCCTGTGGTTCCTCCTGTGAATGAGCTTGTTTCCGGGAATCTTCGACGCTGTTTCTGTGTATTTTTATGTTTCGAAGACTTTTCCACGTACGATGAGGAATATTTTAAAATTTCACAGTTGTCGAGTATTTTTTCTTTTGAGATAGAAAGAGAGAAAGAGAGAAAAGAAAAATTTCTTGCTCCATCATAAAAAAATCTTCGTGTCAGGGAGTCCAATATTGTACATGCATATATTAATTAGGAGTTAATCTATAACCAGAATTATTCGTTAATAGTAACTATTTGATAGTTATTAATAATACGGTTCAAATAAATTGATAGTAAATTATTATGAAGCCAATTGTGCTTGCGTTGTCTAATTAACACTAAGCTAACATAAAATTACTATCGTCATTTATGATCCAACCATGCTATTTAATTTAAGGATTAAAAATTGCATTATCTGTTGTTCGGTCCAAAATTCTCCAACAAGAACAACGAAACGTTTGAAATGTTCAGATTCACCGCGAAAGTGACGTAAATTTATTAATAACCTTCTGTCAAAATACAAAAAATCAGTTATACGAGAAACACAGTTGAAAACGACAGCTGCTGTCCGGACTGAAATTCTTCGACAAGAATAACGAAACATTTACTAAAATAAAATAATAAAATACTCAAATCCAGTCATCAGAAGTGTAAATTTCATTAAACCACAATCAATTGATAATTTCTTTCCATCATTAATGAAGAAAATTCCGATCGTAGGGGGTTGAAAAAAATGACACCTGTCGTCCTCCTTCGACCAGATCTTTCAACAACGAAACCCGTGTGTATACACACACACACACACACACAGGAAGCTTGTGTTTCGATCGACAAAGGTTCGTCGACATCGCTGTGAAAACCTGCGTCGATGCTTGCTGCATCCCCCTCTGGCCCGGTGGTAGGAGAGGGCGAAAAGGAGAATGGCAAAGGCGGGTGAACCGCCTGGCGCCATAGCAAGCGTGCACACCCCCTCGGTCCTTTCTCTCTCTCTCTCTCTCTCTCTCTCTCTCTCTGTCTCTCTCTGTCTGTCTTTCTGTCTCTTCTCTTTTCTCCTCTTCTCTTCTTTCTTCAGGGTCCGCCTGGACCACCACGAGTCACGTGACCGTCTGCATTCTGTGTTTTCTGTGAATGACTGGGCCCGCGGACCAATCGCAGCCTTGCCGATAGAGGCAAGCCTTAGGCGCGGAGGCGCGACGAGAAGCGAGCGGAAAGAGAAAAGAAGAGAAAAAGAGGGAGAGAAGGGGCCAGAGCGCCGCTCCGAAACGTGGGGGCGCGCGCGGTTTCTTGGCCTTTGCGAGTCCAAACCGGGCTTTGGAATTCCTTCCGAGGAATACCTCGAAACGTCCCGTTTCTCTCCCCCTCGTGATCTCGGCGGGAGCTCTCTTTCACGCCGTACGAAGCATCGTCCCTCGCGCGCGATTCGATCTACGATCTCTACGGTGCGAGCCATCGACTCTTTCACGACTCTGCGTTCGCCGGACACGGACGGTTTTGAGATTTCAACTTTTTTTCGTTCGCAGAAGCGAAACTGACGGATCTCGATGACGAATCGAGAAATTCTCGCTACGATCGTCGATCGACGATAATTGACTAAAAAATATCAAAAACGTATGTATGGTCGATCATACGAAATGCATACGTAAAAACTCGTAATTGAATTGATAGTGTCACTTTTGATCTTTCAACTGAGCTTTAAGAATGATTTGTTTCGTACGTATCAGAAACGTATTATGTATATACGTTGAAAATATTTTATTGTAAAACGTACCGCTGCGCGGTATCGTTCCGTGCTTCTTCGCTTGCTCTCGGTTGTGAATCAACGCTTTCGATTTTTAATAACGAAATTGATGCATCGACGAAATGAAATTGTTTATTTTAAATGAAACACGAATTCAGCGCACGATTGAAATTCATTGCTGTGAGAAGGGTTTTCCCTTCGATGATAGAAAACAGTTTTGAATTAATAATATGTAGACAGGATCATGATCGACAAACTTCCCCCGTTTTCGGCTCTCATTAAACTCTCTTCTCCCTGTGTTCTCTCACAGTGCAGGTGTATTAATTTTATCCTGACTACTGAAAATTTCCGTGAAAACGCGTGATTTTTCGTGCGTGTAATTTACGATAAACGCGACCGTCACAGTTACAACATCTAACCTTCCCTTCGAGTAACATAACCTTGGAAAAAGCGGCGAAGAAAGGAACGACGAACATCGCAGGATTCTTTTCGGGAATACATACATACATCGTGTGGAATAGGAGCGCCGCGTGACCTGTGCCGGTTCTCGGAAAGGCGGATGCTCCTTTCGAAAATGTAAATGCAGGCGCCGAGAGTCGACCACCGCTCTCCGTCCATATGTCTTTTGTCCAAGTATTCTCTCCGCCGCCAAAAACCACGAAGAAAGAAGCGAGAAAGAAAAAGAAAAATAAAATAAAATAAAAGAGGAAGCACGCAACAGAGAAAATCAGGGAGAACCGCGAATGGTGACGTCGCGAGTGTGTTCCCTCGTTTTTTTTCTATTTTTCTCTTTTCTTTCTCTCCTGGTTTTCTTCGTTTCTCACGTGGCGAGAGAAGTTTTAACCCCTTGCGCTGGATTCACGGACCATAACGAGTGACCAAATACAAATCGTACACGATAATTCGTCGGTATAATATCATAGAAATTATTACTAAGATGTAATAAGTTTATTATTTCTTTTGCCTAGGTTATATCTAGATACACTTAAAACTGAGAAAATATTGCAATTTTGAGAGGAAAATTCTCGTATACAACCGTATACAATAATTCGTCACTTTCTTTTTAAATTCGTCGGTATGACGAGTATAAATGTCACTGGACAGAAATTATTACCAAAGAGTAATAAATTTGTTATTTGTTTTGCCTGCGTTATACTTCAATATATTTAAAACTTAGAAAATATTGCAATTTTGGGAGGAAAAAATTCTCGACGTGCGCGGCAGCGTCATTGCAGCGCAAGAGCTTAACGAGAGGAGGGCGTGCCGGTCGGAAAAGAAGCGGCGAGAAGGATGGGAAAAGAAAGGTAGAAGAGAAGAAAAAAGAGGAAAGGAGGGGAAAATGGACAGCTTCTAAATCGGCGAGTTTAGTAGCCGTGCGTCAAATTTACGCGGCAATTTGCGCCTCGAACAATTTAGCCGGGGCGATGAAGCGCGTCCCGACGAAATTTTTCTCGGGCCAGGCCGCTGCGCCTCTCGCGCGCGATGCCATTAATTCCCGACCATAAATTCCCCCGGTTTCTCTCCCATGGAACGTGCGTGCGAGAGACACGTTCGAAAGAAGAGAGAGAGAGAGAGAAGGAGCAGCCGTTGAGAAACACGGAGAAGACGGCTTTACCTTCCTCTTCCTAGGATTATCTTAAATATTATGACTACCCTCTTAGCGTGGCGCGGCACACAAGTAGAACGAACGCGTGGGAATTCAACCGGTACCATGGACCGGCGAGTTTTACCCTTGAAAATGGATCTCCACCCTCCCTTTGCTCGCGCCCTGTCACCAGGAATCGAACGACCGTCCCGTTCCGCGCGAATCTTAGACGTCGAATGAATGAATATATATGGTGAAAAAAGAAAAACTCATCTTCGTTGAATGACCAACTAAATATACGCTGTCGTTCCAAAAAAAAAAAAAAAAAATTATTTCTGTTACATTTAAATTGTAAATAACGCCACGAGATCGAGAGTTTTCGGAAATAGATCAACCGGAGGGGTGGGATTCTTGTAGCGAGAATTTGCAAGTATTACGCGCAAATTGAACGATTCGTTGAACGAATAATGTTATTGTTGGTTTCCGTTCCATAATTGAACAACACTTACAATTTTTCAAAGAGTTTTATTCTACGTTACAACCGTGGTAAAGGATCGTGTACAAAAATCTTCTGTCAAGTTGGTGAAAAAGTGAGCTTTTGTTTCTTCTCGGCATGTCTTTTTATATTATTTTTATTTATCAGAGAAGAAGAGAAGGGGAAAGGAGCATAGATGACCAACTACTGGACTTTTGCCCTTCTGACTAAATTATTTACAGGTCATAGTAAAAGAGACTATTACTAACTCAGTGTTAGTCAAGTCTGAGCCAATATTGTCAAGCCGGTTGGTCATCCAACATTATTATATTTAGATAGATATTTCGTTGCAAATGAACGGCGTTCTCAATCGTTTTTTAATTTTTGGTGAAATGATGTTTCTCTGGCAGACACGATTATGAGACCGAATGATGTTAAATGATTTACGATTAAAACGACATGCCTTTCGAATGTGAAATCGGTAGGGTGAATCAAACTTGTAGACGATTTAAGTAGGTATTTTCACGAATATAGATCTACAATGTCAAAATATAAATGTTTCTATTTAAAAAAAGAAAAATGAGATGTGATCAGATATTTTAATACACATTTCTCGTCATGTAGAAATTCTCGATACACATTTCAAATATGGATTACTTGTATTAATTACATGTGTAATGATTTATAAATGGATCAAAGTTCTGAAAAGATTAGAACAAGACAAGATTAATCGACGTGTTGAATTTGAAAATTTCTCTCCGAACGTGAAACGTGGAAAGTATGATTCTTCAACCCTGTCCTCATACTAGTCCTCGTACTTCTTCGAGCGTGTATTTTTATTCCCATTGTTCGTCGTCTCCCTAAACATATATATAACTTTTTTTTTTTTTTTTTTTGAAAGAAAAGCCAAAGAAAAAATCACGAATCCGTGGCTTTAGAATTCGTCGAACTGTTTGGAATACGATCGAACCACGGATTTTCTTGGAAAGCATGAACACTTTATAAAGCCCTACCAAGCAGATACGACGTTCCCTCCACTTTTCTTTTTTCCTTCTCCTTCTATTCGACGTTTCTACGATCCACGATGAGAAAAATTTTAAACGACGGATGACAATTTATTCTGGGAACGCGTCTGGTGTTTTTTTCCTCTCGAAAACGCAGCGAAACAGGAGGAGAAGGAAACTTGATGAAGAATTTGGAAAAAGGAAGAAAGAAGGATATCGATATAGTGGGACCGAGATGGACGTACACTCGAGGGGCCTATCGATTCCAAGAACCTAAACCTTGGGGTAGGTCCTTTCGGGAAAAAATGCACGCTGGTATAAAGCATGCATCGAGGAGTCCTGGGAAAAGAAGGGAAAAACACGTCGTGGGACATTTTCCCGAGCCGCAACTTTTCCAACCCACGTGTTGCTTTTGTGTGTGTATGTGTGTGCGTGACTTGATATGTACGTATATCAAGACGAACTATACCGACAAACCGGAGTAAAATTTGGATACCATCTCGGCTGTTCTATCTCGAGATATGAGATATTTTATTTCAAAACTTTTATGCAGAGTAGAAAAATGAATTTAAGGTGATATCAAGCCCTCAAAACCACATGCATGTTAGAAGTTTGCACATTTAAAAAAGACCAAAGTTATAAGACTAAGAACAGTAGGAGTTAAGAAGAATTTTAAACGAAAAAGTACAAATTAACATGATATTAACATGGCAAACTAAATAAGAAGTGCAATAATGCATACAGATAAAAATAAGTTAAAAATAGAAAGTTATATAAAATTCAGATATTTATAATTGTTACAAAAATATAGTTATATTGTTATCAAGTTGTTAATAATTGAAAGATTTATAGAAAGCCGTAAAGTTCTAGAAACGTGCAGTTATGAAGGGTTAATTTAACGTGCAGTCGGTCTCGATGATTAAAAAGTAATTTGAATCAAGCAGAACAATGAACAAACAAAAACGAATAAATGAATTGAAAAAGTAAAAGTACATCATTGAGAAACAACAAATCGAGGATCCGATCGAGAGAAATAAAACACAGAATCGATACCTAAATCAGGTACTGAGAAGCGTATTTATCAATTTTTTTAGTAAATTATACGAATCAAGCCCGAATTCAATAAAAGATATCAGATTCTAACTCAAGTGCCATAAATGACCTTCTGCGGCTGTTATCAATTATGGATGGTTCTGTCTAGAAATCGTGCTGTATGGTGGATATTTTCGAAAGAATTCGTCCAATATCGTGCACCACGTTATTATATTATTGCGTTGTATTAGATCGAAATATACGTATTTCGTGATATTACTTTAACGCTAGAACTACCGACAGTTAAGACAAAGTTATTTCTACCAAAATTATTTTGATTTCTAATAAATAAAAATAAAATGAAATTCATTATATTATTTCTTTAGTTATCACTGTAAAAGTCATTGCATCATTTGCAGGGAAGAAATTTAACATGAAATGGAAATTTTAAAATAAAATTGTAAAACCAGTCATTTTGACTGGTGTGGTAGTTCTAGTGTCAAAGGAATTGCAACTTCTACGTAATAGAGAACGAAGCAGAGTGGAGAAATAAATTTCTATGGTAGTCTGATGGTAGCTGTTATCAGTTATGGATAGAGAAAATGAATTTTCTGTTCTTTTCTTTTTTTTCACACGTTGACAATTTGCAATTTTATTTAGCACACGATCCACGTTTGTTCGCGACTGAATATGAAATATTTTCGTCGACGAACAGTTACTTTCGATCCTCTAACGAATAATAAAAAGATGAACTTTTACTCGTGTTAAGAAATATTCTATAAGTTTCGTGGATAGAAAGAAATAAAAAAATTCGTTAGCCTTTCAAGTTTCGCGAATAAGAAAGACACAAATATAACAAATATAAATTCGTTAACAGATGTAAATATTTCCAAAGTGTACTGGCACAAGGTACTTTGAACCTTAATAATCATCCGTCAACGTTGTATGGCTGCAGATTTGTCGCTTTTCTGCATTTTCTTCCAAATGAAACTCAATCGAGAAGAGAAAGAACAAAGAAAGAAAGATAAGAGAGAGAGAGAGAGAGCGAAACGACGCTGACAGATGAATGGGCCAAAGGGATCGCACGAGGAAACAAGAAGCAAGAAAAGAAGGGGTACAACGCGGAGAGAAAGTCGTCGAAACGGGACGAGGCGAAGCCTTACCTCACGGAAATTTATGTTAAATGTCCGCGTTTCTCGGAAACTTCATTGTCAATTCCTCTTATTATATATGCGGAGACGATTCGTCTCGTCTTTTGACCGTGGCGGCCGGTTTTCGACTATCGCCGTTATCCGTGATGTGCACGACCGCTACACAACTACGTGAGAAAAACTCGAGAATATAGAAGCAGTTTATTCATCCGCGTGAGAGGTAGGTTGCCGCCCTGTCTCTGACGGAGAGGAACGCGAAAGAACGCCGGGATTTCTCACGAAACGTGGTGCAAGAACGCTTCTGTGTTCGCGCGTTATCAACCTCTATCGACGTATCTACGATACACGTATGTACGTATCTCGCACGATTTGTGGATGGACGGATATCCAGGAAATGGAGGACGAGGGAATTCCATCGATGAAATAGCGTTTAGTCGTTCTGTAATGGATGCCTCGAAGCCGTAGATCGATCGAACGGCGCTAAGAAGTAGGCATTCCGTCTTCCATCGATCGGTTTCTTAAAGGCCCCCATAGAACGTTGAAACATGCTTCGATGCATGCGTCAACTCCTAGGTTTCAGATGATGTTTCAGAATCAGCTTGCCTCCACTCTACCGAATCTTCAGTTCTTCGTGCGAACGCCAAAGTTGAAACAAGTGTTTTAAAATGTCGGATCGTTTTCCAGCTCCAATATCAGTGACAGTAACGTTAGGTTTATTATCACGGACTTTTTTTGTCCAACTAATGTTAGAAGTCTATTTCTGCATCAGTGATTCCTTGCTTCTCAGTGGTGCTTGCATCGCAGCATGTTTCAACGTCTATGGGGGCCTTAATATTGGAGCTGGAAGACGATTCGACATTTTAAAACACTTGTTTCAACTTTGGCGTCGCACGAAGAACTGAAGAATCGGTAGAGTGGGAGGCAAACTGATTCTGAAACATCATCTGTCGTTTCATGAAACCTAGGAGTTGATGCATGCATCGTAGCATGTTTCAACGTTCTATGGGGGCCTTAAGATTCGAACCACCCCGTCGAGTGTCTCAGGGGCTCGAATCGAATGAAAGTGTGTACTTGAAACAGTTGATCCAGCAAAGTGTTCGGTGCTCGAAATTTTGTTTTTAATTTGCACTCACTGTTTCCCGTACCATTTTTTTCTGCAATTTCTACGGCAATTTTAACGATGTTCAACGGCGGTTAAAACGTAGAAGGTTGGGTACAACCACGTTTGGAGCTCAAGTTGCCTCATTCTCGCCCGCAGAGCCGGGTAAAATTTCTATCGAGAAATACTTCAAATACTACTTTAATAATATTACTTCAAAGCAGAAGGTTTCGAAAATAAAATATTCTCGGATTGGACGAATCTGAAACGGTGAAACTTTCAACGTTTTGAAGTTTAAACGTTCTAAACAGTCCGAAATATTTGTCGATGGAGGAAAAAATAGATCGGGAGAGGAGATAATATCAAGTGCAGAAAATAATAACGGCAAAATAAAATTTTTCTTAAGTATGCGTATAACAGAACGCGTTGTGCAAAGTTTCCATCGCTTCGGCTGCGTATCTTTTATGTACCTGTAACGCTTCTCACTGTGCGAGAGTGGTAAAAATTTTCGAATATCGTCTTGTTTCTCGATAGAAAGTACAGATCCAGTTATACCGTTTTACTTGAAAAATATCCCGGCGCGCTAGGTTCGTGGGATTCGTTCGTGTCCGCTGTTGCGTCGACACTTCAGAGCGTGAAGACACACCACGGGCAGAGGAGGCAGAAGCGCCGACCACCTACTCGCCTAGTTGTCACAGGACCACCTCGTTAGCGATATATACGCGAAGGTCGGTCATAAAAAAGTGAGAAACCCGAGGAGGGAGCTCGTTCGATCGGGAGAGTAGAGCTCTAGCCTAGCAGCGCTCGATCGAGGAGGACTGTGTGTTTTCGGGGTCTCGTCGATTCTCGGAAGGTCCGCCGACAGAAATTCGAAGATGCCGCGCGCGCTCTACGACCTCGGGCAAATGGAGATTTCTGTGCGTCTTGACCTTCGTCAAGGGAGGAGCCGCCAGCTACGGCAGCTGGAAAGTGAGAAAAAGAACGAGAGAGAGAGAGAGAGAGAAGAATAGATACACAGGGACGAAGGAACGCGCAGGGTCGGAAGTCGGAGATGGTGGTGTACCTCACAAATAGGTTTCGAATCCTTGATCGTTGGATTGGAACTCTTCGTGAGGAGTATTTCCGAGTACATCGAGAGATTTTTCAAAAAAGTATCGAGAAGGAATCTCGTTTCAAATCGAATCACGATAATCTCCTTGTACCACGATATAAAAATCATATATCACTTTGGGCGTTCCCTTCTTCGAGAAGATTCTGATTTTCCAACGTTTGTGCAACTACCCGCGAGTGTTTCGAATTCTTTAGAAACACCGAACTGCTTTACGAGCAACTTCTCGAAAGCTGTTGCAACGTTGCGACGATGTACTCATTGGAAATATCTTCAGAAAACTCACGAAACGAAGCTCAAATGATCGAAATGATCTCTATCGAAATGTCGACCTCTGCGAAATGATCGAACTCGCGAAATGTAGATATTGAACGTTCACTGCGGCGAAATACACGAAACTGAGCTAAGACAGCGTACAGAAAGCGTGATAGAAACGTTAGAATATCGTGTACGTGTTGAGCTACAGTGAAACATTGAACTTGAGCATGAAACGAGAGCACGTTATTATACTCGTATACTTGAGAGACTTTTACTTTTATCGGAGTAGCGGTTCAGAACCCACGGGGCCAAATTTACGCATCGAATCCGATTCGAATTTAAAGGTAAGTACATATTGGATCTCGCTTGATCTCGTCGTTTCCGAGTCGAGAGCTCGTTAAGAAATGGAAGAAGCAGAAGAAGGAATCGGTCGTCGCGGCGTTTCTGTGCCGGCCGGCGTCTAACCTTCGACGAACGCGCAATCTCCTTCGAAGAAAACAGTATCGATTAAGAGTTCTCTCTCTTTTTCTCTCTCGCGCGTACGAGAGTGGTTACGACACCGGAGGAAGGATAGAGGACAGACACGAGGAAAGATAGAAAGAGGAGAAAGGAGGACCTGGCAAACAGAGAGAAAGAACTTTCTTGCTTTCACTGCGCGCAGACCAAACGAATTTCTGGGGATCCGCGCGAGACCTTTGAGATTCCAGCCACGAGAGGTCCACGGAATCAAATATTTCTCCGTTTGGATTTCATCCGATAGAGAGATAAATCTTCGTCGTTGATTGTATATATTAGGAATGCAAAAGCATGATGAAACGAGAGAGAAGCTTCTTTCTCCTTCTCTTCCTCTTGATTCATTTTTTTTTTTTTCTCCGACGAAAGACGCGATTATTTTCGCTTCTACAAGCTTCTTCTCTCTTCCGATCTGTATACCAAGTTATCGTTTCGTTTCGCATCTGTGACCAAACAAACGTTCGTGGTTAACTTCTCTCTACATTCTTCTCATTTTTTTTTTTTTTTTTTTGTTATTATTAAAAAACGCGATTACCCTTAAACTTCTGATTTCATTAATTCATAGATCGACTTGTCGTTCGATGTTCAGAATACGACGCGTGTGTGTAATTCTGTCGTGGATTCTTCTTCACTTGTGTAATTATCTTTTGTAAATTTCCGTTTCGATCGGTGCAACAACTTACTTTTTTCGTCCACCGGATCTGATAATGCCTATGACGAAAATTCACACAGCTCAGTCGTATTTCATTTTTTTTCTTTCTTTTTTTTTCTTTCTAATGTAAAAACGACGTCATCTTCGCTTCTGCGAATCTCCGTTTCAACCTGTACACCATGAACTCGTCGTTCCTCGCGGTATCGACCAGTGAACGTCGAGAACGCAACGTTCGTAGCTGTGTATATCACGGGGTGGTAATCATCGTCGTTAGTGATCCGCGACGCGTGGCCGCCGCGCCCGTGCGAATGCCAGAGAAAATTTGACCGCGGAGTGTATTACGTCTTTCTCTCTTTCTCCGGTATGTGTGCGGCGAGAGAGAGAGGTGGCCGAAGAGCTTGAGACAAAGAGACAAACGAAGGAAAGAGAAAGAGCGTGCGAGTGAAATAAAAAGGAGAAAAAGAAAAAGAAAAAGAAAAAAGAAAGGAGGAAGGTGGAGAAACGATGTGTAGAGGACGAGAGCGGGAGAGAGGAAACGATGAGACCGATTGGAAGGTGAAGATAAAGGGCTACGAGGCGGCGGCACGACCAAAGAGTAGAAGCCGTAAGAGGTTCTCTCCGCTGCTTCTTCGACCAGCGAGAGAGAAAAAGGAGAGCCACACCGTGCATGGAAAAATAAAATGAACAAAAAAAAAAAAGAAAAGAAAAGAAAAGAAACAGAAAGAGAGAGAGAGAGAAGAGAGGATGCAGACAGAGGAGAAAGCGATGAAGAGAAAGAAAGAAAGAGAGAGAGAGAACGAAGCGGCCTGGCCCCGTTGGTATCTTAGCCAGGATCGCCGAGCTTCGGGGCCTTATTGTGTTGTATCGCCTCGGGGCCCCGAAGGTGAAACACGGGGCTTCGTTCCGTCGAATCTACCCCTAGTTATACACCATGTTATGATACGCTTCTAACGACCGTGAGATGCCGATGATGAGAGGCGGTTTTACGCTCTCTTCGCGCTCTCTCTTTCTCTCGCCTTTTATCTTTGAAATACGACGGGGGCCCTTGTGTGGGGCCCCGATGATCCTGTCACGACACACAGCGTCGTCGACTTCACGATTTTCATCGGGGTAACATACCGAGGGACAGAGGGTCATCCGCCTTTGTTCTTTCTTTCTTTCTTTCTTTCTTTCTTTCTTTCTCTCTCTCTCTCTTTATCCGCGTGCTCGTTCGTTTCTTACACTTGCACGTATGTTAACCATTCGGAGGCGACGTCTGCACATATCTCGCTGACACCGTCCCGCGAACTCTAGCAACGCTTTTTAAACGCAACAATATACGAAACTAATATAATTATATATGATCAACGTGCACAAGTCAATTTCCATAATTGCACACATGTGTATAAGATTGTGCTGCTAGGTACAATACGGTACCTACTCTCTTTCTCTCTCTCTCTCTCTCTAGTAAATAAGTCGTTCGCGAGTGGCAATCAATCGCGAATAAATAAATAAATCGTAAGCTATTGAGTCCGTGGGATCCGTCTGTACCTACGTTTTCCCTTTGAACTTTATTTATGATGAATTTGATCAGAATTTGACCAGACGGCCTTGGATTATTAAGCCTGCTTGTTCAGCTTGCGACGTCCACATTTTTTTCGTCCATTGTCGCTTATTCTCCCGCGTTAGAAATAGCCGCGAAAAAATATCAAAAGTCGTCAAAATGTCATCGAACGTCGTCCTTGAAGATTCAACTGTTCGTGTCGTTTCGCCGCGACCGAGTTCGATGATGCAGGTCTTTTATCGAAACCCCCGAAGTATCTGTTGCGTCGTAGATTCGTATTGGAAACAGATCCACGCCGAATATCCCGTACATTGACAAGGTAAACGGGTTCCTTTACTCTCGTTCGTGATAATTGACGATCCGACTGTTCTGCGTCGTGTATGTTTATCCTCGACGAAGAGAGAAAAAGAGAGAATGAGAGGAATGGAAAAAATGACGAGAGGAGGGGAAAAAAGAAGAAGAAGAAAAAAAGGCGGTCTGACTTTGTGAGTAAAAGCACCTGAGTGCAGTACCTGGACAGGCGACGCCTAGTCTGCCTCGAGTAACCTCGGCGTATTAACATATTAGACTAGCAATGACCAGCCAACCAACCAGCCAGCGGCGGCTAACGATCTCTCGTCGGCGAGAGTTGCTGCGAGTCACGCGGAATCTGCTCCGCCGTGAATCTTCCGTCCGTTCGTCCGAACTTCTTGCGAGATTGATAACCTTAGAACTCTCAGGTTAATATCCCTTCGATGCCCGATGAATGCAGCGAATCATTCCTATGTTTGTTTCGCAACGATTCGCGACAATGGAATTCTTTTTGCAAAGAAGAATCTCGTTTTTTTTTCGCTTGTTTCAACGTTTACTATTGTACATACGTATATTAGAAGATCTTTTTTACATTTGTCTCCTTTCGACTTGTCACTTACTCTGTTTAGTAATTTCACTGCCCGATTAATAACTTATTGCAATATTTGATATTGATCTTACTACTAGTCTTAATCCCCAAGATTTTGACCACTGTTATTCTACATTCCAATTTTTACACACATGCCGAAAGAACGTGTATATTTTGCACGTATGAAACAGATACACTCGAAGGAAAATAAAATAAAAAAAAAGAAAAGAAAAGAAAAGAAAAGAAATATAGTTCTTTTTTTGTTCGTCGTTGCGTGTCGCTGCGTATCTGAATCTCGAAGGACAATTTTCCGCGAAACGACGGCCGCCTTTGTAGAAAACCAACTGTTCCATCGAGGCGGTGGTGGTGGTCGTCGTCGTCGTCGAGGGGACAGGGATAAGCGGTGCCGTAGGTCCGGCTCTGCGCGCAGGCCGCGGGGTTGTTGTTGGACATTCCACGGACCCCAGGTAGCATTAAAGGAATGCAGATAGGATGAATGAGGTGGTCCATGCCACTGCCGACCGATGCATAGAAGTGAATTCTCTCCTCCCTCTCCTCTTTCTCCCTTCTCCTGCCCCTTCTTATTGAACAGGCCAAGAGAAGGACACGCAACAGTGGCAGGAAAAGGACACACGCACACACACACACACACACACACGCACACAGTGTCGAACGGATCGGCGAGCATGCAACGGAGAGACGGATAGTAGAAAAAGAGAAGAAAGAGAGGGAGAAGGGAAACCGAGGCACATTCCACGTTACCGCGATAATTAACGGCTATATTCCAGCCCTATCCCACGGGACGATCCTCCCGAAGAAAGGGCCAGCGGAGAGAAAGGTGAAGGCGGCGGTGGCAGAGGGGGAGGGGGTGGCGAGGGGGCCAGCTCAGAGAAAGAGAGGAAGCATTTGAATAAAAAAAGGCGCGAGTACACGAGTTTCCTTTAATCAGGGAGATTCTTCCGCGGTAGCCTGGAGAAACTGCGCGTCGAGAGAGGATTCCTTCGGTGGGCTGTTCTCTCTCTCTCTCTCTCTCTCTCTCGCTCGCTCGGCAGAAGAATGCACTGGAGAGAACGAGGGTTGTTCCCTTTGCCCCCTTTTCCACGCGGGCACGCTCGAGACACGCGTGGCACACTACACGTTGTCCAAATTCCACGGGTTCAGTTATTCTTGCTTTTTCTTTTTTCTTTTTTCTTTTTTCTTTTCGCTTTGTGTCTTTATTTTGTTAATTTTCTGCACGTTCGTGTCTCTTTTAACTAACTTCGTAGTTAGAAACGCACGTTTTCAGTCGTTTTCGAAAATTTCTAACGGAGCAAGGTTTTCAATTATCCAATTATTATAATATTACCTAATAACTAATTGTACTGCACATTATATTCCAATCAATTTGAACGTGTTTAAATACTTATGCGCAGTAGCGCGCGTGTAGATGTCAAATAAGAATCAGAGTCAACTGTTTTTGTCTCGCACGTTAATGGCGAGGAAATCCAAATCTAATCGAACAGCAACAGGTTGAAATATCCGAATCGAAATAAAAATATGTAATAATGAATGAATAAAAATATAGAGCGTTGCAGGAAAGGAAATACGACGAATGAAAATTGATCCGTTTTATAGTAGTTCAGGGTTAATGATTAATTGTCGCGAAAGTCCGTACTAGTAGAATTATGTAGACGTTAGAAAAATAAGATGGTGGCGTGTACGTGTGTACGAAAAAATTGCTCCGAGGTTATTCGCGACAACGAAAAATCGTAGATACGAATGGCGAGGGCTATCGTCCATCCGACACTGGGTCACCGACTGATAATCACGGTCGTTAACTTGACAGAGAAAGAAAGAGATGAAAGAGAAAAGTGAGAAATAAATCAAGCAACAATACGATACATATCAACGAGATTGACTCGAGGGAAAAAGTATATTTTCGCAGAAAAGGCGAAAAACTGTTCTCGAATGTGCTTGGTCATAGTTTTCTTAGCGAAAGAAGGAAAGCAACTCGACGTGATATGCGTCTTGTTCGCAGGATAAAATTCGTAATAACGCGTGTTTATGAAATACGGTACACGAATTAGGAGAAGCGATGTAATAGCTCTCAGTCAAGTATTTATCGATATAATATTCTCATAGTGATAAAGTTCTTACACATTTTGTAGGAACTTTCAAAGTACGAAACTGTATGATTTACACAATATTTATACGAAGCATAATTCTTTCTGTAACATTTCGTAAGTAAAACAATTTTCTACCGAGATTCTGTTTTTTTGAATTTTATTTGAATTATATTTAATTTGAATTATATTTCCAAAAAAAAAAAAAAAAAACATGAATTTGCATAAAAATACGCAGTCTAGTAATAACTGAATAATTGTGTTTCTTAGTTGTCATTGATAACAAACGGTGTCGTTTAATTTTAATTCACGGTACTTCGTCGTAGTTTTTTCTCTGTAATTTTTTAGAAAAAAAAAATTAAGACGATCTCGATGACTACAGGTCACGGTTGGAGGAAAAAAGTAGATCGTAAAACGATTATGTAACGATCGATCGATACGTGTGATGTAACGCTTGATGTGAAAAAAACAGAGTTCGAGCTGCCGATGTATCGTCAGGATGAATAATCCGTGACACGTGTGTCAACCATGGTTTCGTGAAAATACGCGTCTCTGCTCGCCCTATTTTCATTGCCACGTTTTTCCATGGGCCGCGCCCATATGTGTAATATCGACGCACCGAGCCTTTCTGATAACCGATCTCTCTACTATTTTCTACGAATTTCTCTATTACACAGATAAAGTGGTAAAATTATAGGAAATTTCTGTATGATGCTGTACTTTACTGAGGACATTTGTCATTTTTGCGGAATCTGTGATATATTTATTTGTCTAAAAGATTCGACTTAATGACAGATAGTTCAATTTAACACTAATACCTGTCATTAGAATACATAAATGTGTGTTCGTAAGTACTTGATATAATTAACGTCGTTTAAGAATAATGATACAGAAAGTTAAAAAATCCTGAATCATTTTGCACCGTGAATGATTTTTCTTTTTAGAATACTGACAATAAGTTCGGTTTTTTTTTTTCTTCGAAAATGATTTTGGAACGGCTTCATGGATGTGAAGAAAATTATTTTCATAACTAAATCCCTTATAAATCTGCCATATTATCTTTTTCCTCAGTTACAGTTACAGTTCAAAATGATCTTTCATCGGATGTATCGTATACTATTATTGTTCAACAATATTAATTTCTAAATGATGCGTTCTAGTATATAAATGCGTTCCGAAATACATCGTAACAGTGCTAAATCGAACAATTTAATTGTTCGGATCTTTTGAATAAATAAATGTTTTTATGCGTTACTGTTAAACACAGATTTAGGGGATGTTTCATTGTAACTAACCTAAACCTTGAAAAGGAATGAAAAGAAAATATGAAGGACGCATTTTTTTTTATTATTATTGCTACGATACATCGCGAATACGAGAACGTACCACGGTTCGTTGGTTAGATTTTCTTTCCCTTTTTCTTTTTTTTTTTTTTTCTTTTTCCACATCGAACCAGCACTGTGAACGTACGAAAGAGCGAAGCTTTCTTTACCAATCTCTCATTTTCCCCCTTTCGCTTCGATTTCCTTCTTCCCCCTCCCCCCTCCTACGGTTCCGTGGCAACGTATCTACGTGCTTCTTTTCCTCCCGGCGATAAGTACGAAACACGAGAGAGAAGCGAAGGGGATGGTGTACACATGGAAGAAGCATGCGACGAAGAGAGGAAACGCTTGTGTGTATGTGCGTGTGTTGTGTGCATGTGGTTGAGAGAGGGAACGGGTGACGCGCATTCTGCTTCCTCTGTGTGTTTCGAAATACTCAGCTTTCATTCATGAGCACGACGGAAACGAGCCACTCTCTATCTCTGTCTTCTGCCTGCCGTGAAACCGTGACACGAATCGTGACATCTCTCTCTCTTTCTCTCTATCTCGCTTCTCGTCGATTCAACCGAGTGATCAATGGTCGTTATCGCGGCGGATAATTTTCTAGGGCCGATAAAGAGGCGCCAGCATTTTTCACGATCGACAGCAAAGCAAACGTAGCCGCACGCGTGCTGCTCGTGTTACAAAGTGTCGTCACCTTCTTCGGCGCAGCGTTCCGCTCGCGCATTGTCTGTCGTGTATAGAGAACGAGCGTGAGCGATGATGGCGGTCATGTGCGTGCGTGCGTGCGTGCGTGCGTGCGTGCGTGTGTGTTGTGTTTAAATTAGGGAAACGACAGGCGCCGTGACTCGGTATCGCTTCTAGAAACGCTGTGCCCCGATACAAGACTATTATCTTTTCTAGCTTGAAATTTATTTACAGTAGGTCTTCTACTACGGATTCGACTTGCTGAAGTTTCGATTCACAATGAACCTCGTTATCTTCGAGAACGTATTTGTTACGGGCAGTTAGCGTAAACGACTGTGGCGACAGTCGTGAGGTTTCGAGGTAAATTTTGAATACTGCAAACGATAATAAAAAAATGATGGAAAATATTGTCGCTAGACTGTGCTCACGGTATTGAAGAATATCGAGAAGCTTCGTTTCGAACGAAAGAGAGACAAACAAAAAAAACCTTGAGATCTCAAGAATCTCTTTTTAGCACGCGTTTGAATACTGCTGACAAATTTCTTTCCTCGGGGACAAAATTTGTCCGTTCGTGGAATGATGCAAAATGTGCTGCAACGTTCAATTAGCAAAACACGAACGACGTTTCCAACGTTTTCCAATACTTTGAATACTTGCTCGTTTGTTTCGAAGAACTTTATGCACCACACACGCTGCCGCGCGCATTCCGCGATTCGGCAATCGAGGTTTTTCGAGGTTAAAACCGTCACGATGTATTCGCCGGCGCGCGCTTTATGACGCTTCGAAACGGCCAATCGAACGATCGTTCGCCAGGATGAACGGGGCTAACCCGAAATTCCGATCGATATTCGCGCGTTACGCGTTACTATACGCCAACGAAAGCTGAATATTTGTCGGAGAGGCAGCGGCGAACTGTCGTCCAGCCTCGGATCGTTTCCAGCGGTCTGCCCGAGGTCGATAGGTCGCGCGCCTCCTTCGTCTCGAATACAATCGCTGGCACGGATCTTGCCGATCCATTTAAATACTTTGGTCTCTAGATCTCGAGGGAATATCTACTGGCAATGAGATATTGACAGAAACCATAGGATTTATATTGATTGGCACAAATAAGAAAACAAAAGAAAGGAACGATCAAGGATGAATGAAATGTATGTCTGTTGGGACTTCAGAGATCAGTGATCGAGATGCGAGCGTTTTTAAAAAATTTCTCGACGAATCTCGTCGAGTGTCAAGTTATATTCGTCACGTAGATAGTAGATATATTCTTTCTTTCAGCATCGATTTAACATATTGATTTCTGGTTCAGACCGGTTGTTGCAAGTTGTGGAAAACTAACAATAGAGAAACGTTCTTCCATCGAAAATGTAACAAAAATATGAGCCTTTCGATCGAATTGCACCAACTGTCCAAATGCTTTTTAACGATAGTGTATGCAAGTATACGTTCTATACTTATGTATTCGTGCGAGTGAACGTTTTTCAAGCACAATATATACATATATATATATATATATATATATATATTCTTTTGTATTGAGCGTATATACGTGAAGGGCATGTATTGCAATTAACTCCATTTTCAGTTAATTTCAGTAAGCAAAAAATTGAATTTATAGTCAACTAATATTCGTATCAATACACATTTTTCGATGAAGATAAGATATGTAACAAAAAACGTGTCAAAGTTGGTGCTATTTTCCATTTTTCTTTTCCGAAGCAAGAATAGAGTAGAATATACAGTTTCTCAATACGCTCGAGCGGAGATCTTTTCCTCCGTTTTCCCAACAATCGACATTCCTTTTTCCACGCGTATCGGACCCACGTCGACGATCGTCTGTCTCTTCCATCGATCGCTGGAAGAGATCGAATTCCAACGTTTGTGCGACGACCTAGAAAACGCGACGCGCCGACAGCAGGCCTACCGCAGAGGCAGGCCCCTCGTGGAAAATTTTTCATTAAGCCTTTCTCTCCTCTATACCTGGCGCCTGCGCCTAATCCAAGATGCCTTCGCCCTACCCTTTCTACTCTCGCCTCTCCTCTTCCTCTCTTTTACCGTTCCACGTTCGTCGTCCTTTTCTCTTTCTCGTTCTTCTCGTTCCTACGTCTATGAATGGGATTCTTTCGAGCCGCGTTTTACCAACACGCGCGCGCACACATACGTACAGTCACTCACTCACTCAGTCGCTCTGATGTCACATACACGGCATACGCGCTCCTCGTGCGTGTGTCTGTACAGAGACAGACGCGTGTGAGTTCGTACGAGAGAGCAAGTACGTGTGTAGACGACGACGTAGTCACACGCCGCGCGTACTCAGCCGCTTCTGACCCCGCGACTACACTCTCCCTCCCCCTCTCTTTCTCGCTCGCGTTCTTTCTCTCCTCTTCTCCTCCTCGGGCGGCGACTTCACGGTCGAGTAACGCGTCTTCTTTTGCTCGTACGTATGCCGACGACGACGAGCACCTTCACGCATTCCAACCTACTCCCATGACGAAATTCAAGACGAGTCGTCGGCCCGGCTCCGATAGCTCCGTTTCCCGGCCTCGTGTGTGCGTGCTTCGTCCATAGAGAGAGAGAGAGAGAGAGAGAGCAAACTTAGCACTCGCTAGTGTGTGGAGAACCCGGTTTTCGATGTTCCAGCGGACGAGGTTTATTCAAGAAACTCCTAAGTGGTCCCGTTTAAGACCACCACGACGCACACCGATCCCGACGATCGGCATTTCGAGAATTCTTTATACAAGCAGCTTTTTCCCCTTCGGCTCTCTTTACAGCGTGGGACAAGAGAGAATCGAGATACCTTTGGAAAATCCACCTTCGATGTTTGAATTCTCACCCTGGCCATCCTTCAGTCTTTCCCACTACGAATTCAACGAAATTCCAAAAAAAAAAATAGAGTTGATCCATTTGTCTCGATGCTACAAAACGCTCCAGCTTTCCATAGATTCGACGAAATTTTGAAATTCAGCACAGACGTTTCAAAGACGAAGAAATATGAAACGGAATCTTTGGAATTAAATTTGAAAGAAAAAAAAAAAAAAGAAATCGACTCGCGATAACAATGATTCTCAACGAGTTCAATCAATTTTGCCTAGCGGAGTGGAGTTTAATTCCGGCGTTAATTACGCGTCAGGGTAGTCATATTTTTCATTTCCTCTTCTGTCTTTCCTTCCCTTCCGCAGCAACAACAGCAGCTGAACAAAGCAACTCTGCAGAAAGATCTTTGTTGTGAATTCACGGATGTGGTACCGAGGTCTGTCTATTTGGATATCGTTCTAGGTTTTTATCAGGCCGCTGGACCACTTCCCCATCCGGTGACACGGTTCGAATTTCCCAGCGATACACGCCATCGCAACCTCGCGTTACGGAATTTTCCCCCAACTTGTCGATCACGCACGTGTTCGTTCGCGCGATCCTCGCCATCGGATATCCACTTGGATATCCTCGCCGCGTGTAATGGATTTTCCACCGACGATTAATCACGATTAGTCGCGCGCGATTTGTTTTCCTTTGGCTCGATCGATCGATCGTTGTATTCCCTCTCGAGTCGAGAAACCTCTCTCTCTCTCTCTCTCTCTCTTTGTCTCTCTCTGTGTCGAACGAGGTATTCCGTTGTTCTTTCTTAAACAGCGACGTGGCTAACGGTGCTTGGAGCGTGAGAATGAAACGTCGCCGCGCGACCGATAAGCCAGCCCTTCCTACGCACTGATAAAAGGAACCCAGTGTCCACAAGTCGTCGCGTACGCGACGAAACGACGACTGCGGTGTCGCAACCGACGTTAGACGATGTACCGTCGTGTCCACGAGGCGTCGTCGTCGCGCTATCGTCGCGACGTGCATTCGTCGAGACGCGAGAATCTGCACACGTGTTGCAAACGTGATTTTACATGGCGCAAAGATGGCAACACTTTAACCACTTGATCGCCGTGCGCGCCAATCCCTGTAATTACCCTAAATAAAAGCGAAATTAATTTCGATTTCTTAACAGTGACATTTAGAATCATTTTCCAACACTAAAAGAATCGAAAAATATATATATTCTTCCTTGATTTTGGATTTATTCGAAAAGAAAAGTTCGCAAGAGACAAAATTCGCGCGCGCGAAAACTGTAAAATTCCACTCTGCCCAACTATTTACTTCAAAGTATACCGCACCATAAATAAATATTAGTTTCATTGTGTGTAATATATACGTGTACTTTTTTTTAGACTATGAATTTATAATATTTCAAATTTAACAAACATGCATATAACTTTTTAAATATTTAGTATTTGATCTATTGCGTGGCAACCCTAGTGAAAATCAAGTGGTTTTTTTCTTGTGCAAATTATGTCCTAATTGATTGTGGCTCACCAATTAATGTAAGTAAAAAATATTTAAATTACTTATTTATTAGTAAAAGAACATTTTTTTTTTAAAATTGAAAATACGCGGCAATCTGATGCGCGGTCCTTAAAAAAGTGCGGCGATCAAGAGGTTAAAGCAGAGAAACTCGTTTCCACCAATAAAATGAACATTTCTGTTTGTATAAATTGTTCAGTTCAGATATTACTAGGTTTTCCATTTAAATAATTCGCAAAGCTAATAAGTATCTTATTTTGTGAGATTTTCATTAAAAAAAAAAAAAATCAGATTCATATGTCAAAAGGAATTGAAACTTTTCGTTTAGTAATTACCGTGTGCGAGAGAAATTTTCAAACTTTCTTTTCCCCCATACAAGTGAGACTAAATACTAGTGAGTGTATTGGAAAATATAAAATAGAAATGCAGGCATGAATGAAAATTGAAATGAATGCAAATTGGGTCTGTAATAATCAAGGTTAAAAACCAAAGAAATAGATGTACGCCCTTTCGATTATGTCACGTACGAATCATCTCGTTCAACGACGTGATTTCGATGATCGAGATGCATATATGTCGAGTAATGACGAACTTGTAATTATTTTCAAACACGATTGAAAAAATTTTACTTTTGCACGTAGAATATGTAGCCTTGAAGTAAACTTAAACACCTGTACACCATATAAACTTATCGATCGCAAGTTTCAACGGCGATCCGCCATTGATACGCTCACTTGGTTTCAATGTCGCACGCTATGTTATTTCGCGCGAAGTAAAACCACACACAAGTATTCGAGTGTTACAATAATTTTTTTCACATCGCGATTATATCAGTCAAATTTAAAAGTACCCATCGCATCGCGATCAAAAAAATTCAAGCAGCCAATTGTTCATTGTATTAATAAATAAACTATAGTGTTGGGTATTTGATACTTATTTGCTATGTGCTTAAAGTGGCTGTGTATTCATGCTGTATAATAATCTTTCACTAAATATCAATATAACGATATTTACTAAATATTACTTACAATAAATATGTAGCTTTTGTTTTTACAACTTTATATATATTTTTTTATATTTTTAAAATCATTTCAAATTTTATTAACATATCATGGCAGAGGTGTCTCGTTAGAATGTTGTTGATAAAAGTTGTTTTATATTTTATATAAATGTATGATACATGTAATATATAGATATGTAAAAAGTACGTCGATGGTGAGTGTTCGAATACTTTCGTAAACCGCTGTACGTAGGATTTTCTCCATAAGTTTCTATTTTTCTAACGTATTCGCTGATAAAAAGATATTGCTAGTCACTGGAATTACACATTATCTTTATCTCGAGTAAGCATGTTTGTTCCAACACATTTATCTTTCTTTTAGCCATTTAGACGAAACACAGAAATACGAAAATACAATAATTGCGTCAGCATTATTTAGACAATTGACAATTTCGTGTACGAGGGAAGCCAAGCTTCCATCCATACGAATTAAATTAAATTAATTCGATAAAATAAATTTTCGAAACATGCATTTACGAACAACTATGAATTGGATTATATTTAAAAAAAAAAATATATATATATATATAGTGTGTTACCTATAGTAAATAAAGAAAGTCGCTCACTCGGCTATTTGTAAAAATATAAATTTACATAAATGTCTCCAATCCAGTTATTAGAAACTAATACCTCATCGTGACAAAATGATTCTAACCGTTTAACACTAGAACTACCAAAGTGATCAAAACGACCAATTTATAATTTTTGTTAGACCCTTCATAGACGTGAAACAGTGTGTTTTTAAAGATTTCAATAATTTTTCGCAAAATATATGAATGACAAAAATTATCACGAAATATATGAATAGGAGCTTGTACACTCCATTGTATTATAAAGTCCCTCTCATTTTTTTGTCTCCTTTAATTTTTATCTCTTTTAATCGTCAGTAGTTCCTAGCATTAAGTAATCCGTACCAGAGTATTGTACAGATAAAATAAAATAATAAAATAATTGGCTTACTTGTTGGACGAAGCTTCGAGGATAACGCGCTACAACATATTGAATAAATATATATCAAAAGGTTCATTCTTAATTTGTTGCTTCTCGTTCGGCTATTAAACTTCTGAGCTTTTGCTAAGTTCAAACATTCCAAGGGTTAATTATCTCGTTGCAACGAAGAAGAAAAGAAAAGAAAAAGAACAAATGAAAACTGGAGAACGAATATACGAAATACGCGTAGATCGCCGGAGAAAAAGGTAAAAGGAACGAGAGACGAAGCGGAAAGAAACGTTCACCATAGCGTACCGATGGTGGTGTCATCGGTGTCGCGCTCATTCACGGGTAATCGTACGTCACACGGAAATAGCAGCCTGTCGAAATTGTTCTTTCCGCGTAACGACACGACGAACGTACAAGAAAATCATACGTTTCGGATGAACGACCGTGTCGCGTGGGTGGGAACCGCGTAATTTCGCTGCGTTTACGTAGCCTATAAACCCCTGGCCGACCCCTAGCGAATCTCAACGATCCTCTCGTTCTTCGTCCTCGCGAATTTTCTTCCTTTCTCTCTCTCTCTCTCTCTCTCTCCCTTTTTTTTCTTTTTTTGCTTCCACCATGTCGGTTAATAACACTCGTCGTCGCGCACCGCTGCGCGCGGTTAATTATCGCCAACTCGGTTCGCGTTTACGATTTTCACCAGGTATATATATACGCGCACGCTAGGTACGTTGTTATTTCTGCTTTTTCCCGCGAACATTCGGTTTCCCGCGAACTCGGCGGTTGTCGCGCTCTCGCCCTCGTTGTGGTCTCGATTAAGGTCCACGATGATGGGTGGCTTGCTACGAAAATATATCGCACGCGCGAACATGGAAAGATTTAACATGAAAACTTCGATGGATCGTAACTCTCGACTAAGAATGCTTTTATGAAAATTCGATATATATTTAAAGAGTAAGATATGCGTTCTCTTGCAGCGAAAGAAAGATCCGTTCCTTCGTAAATGAGATGAAAATGAAAATATTCATAGTGAAATCTAGTTCTGGTCTTCGGTTCTTTCAGCAGAAATTTAAATTGCACAAATTCGTATGCTTAATACGAGAGATCTATTCCGTAATAGGAACAACTTTTAGAGAACAGTTTAGTCGATCGTGGATTAATATATATATATATAGTCGAAACTAGTATCGCTGCCAGTTTCGTTGCCGTTTTCCATCGTCGGAACCCGTAATGAAAATGAAGTATATATCATTATACACAAAGATCCACTCGCAGGGCATCAGGATCAAACGACGCGCCGTACAGCTAGCGTCCACGTTTCCAGCCAATCCGCCATCATCATCGCGCGACGCGTTACTGCGCCCGGGAATGGTTATAACCGTCTATTGTGTCGCAAACACAACCCTGGTCTCTTTTCTTCGCGGCTTCGTATACGACCCACGGGCGTCGGTCTCTCTCGTTAAGAAAAATTAGGCGGGAAATTCGGGAGGTCTCGATTCCTGGAAGGTTTGAAAGCTGCTAGAAGGACCAGAATGAAGGAGAAGAAAGGAGAGGTGGTGGCGAGAAAAGAGCAACGGAACGACGGTCCAAGGGGTTTTGAGGGATGAGGAGGAAGAGAGAAGGAGAGAGAATGATCGATGAGTGTGAGAGAGTGGCGGGTGTGATATCCCATCCCTCTCTTGGCCGCTACAACGAGTGTTACCACAGGGACGAAGGGCATGTGCGAGGGATGGGAGAAGCAAAACGAGAAAGAGAGAGAAAATGGGGGTGGAGCGAGGCAGGAGGGGAGGAGAGGGTTCTATAGGAATTATATGATGGGAAGGGAAGCAATTATTGGGATGATGGATGGCCCCGGGGCGCCGCTGTAGTGCTTCTCTCTAACCAAAGATCTTTCTATCTCTCCTCTCCCTTACCTTCGTCTCTCTCTCTCTCTCTCTCTCTGGAACTTCTGTCTCCCTTTGTCTTTTTCTTCTCTCTCTCTCTCTCTCTTTCTCTTTTTTCTTTCACCATCGCCACTTACACGCCGTCTTTCCTTCTTATTACCGAAGGTGAGATCAAGTCCGATGTTTTACTTACGAATCACCGAATCGAGTCCTCGGGTTTCTCGGTGATTTTCGAATACTGTACGAAAAATGTTATGACGAATCACGTTCGCGGTGATATTTCGTGTGCTGCTCCTAGTACTAGTAGTTACAGACCTCGAGAACGTGTTTATAGTTCACAGTTCGCGGGATTCGCGATGTTGTTCGAACGAAATCGGATTGGTTTATCAGGCATATATCTTGCTGGATATTACGTTGGAATCATCATGAATATATCTATATATTTCTGTTTTAACAAGGGTGTGCATTTCGCCCACTTTTAAACGAATTAATCGTTCGAGGTTAATTCGCGTCGCAGAATTTTCCCTCGTCAGTTTCGAGAACAATTTCAGCCGCTGATGGGAAGAAAAACAAGCCGCCCCTTTCTGAAAATGATCTACTATCGTGAAACTATAGTTGGCTCTTCGCGACCGTACCGAGAGTATCGAGAGATATTTCATTGAAGTTCGTCGCAGTACATCGATATCATCGAGGAGCGAGAGCAACGCTCCTCCCAAGACCGCCCTGCTAAATGTTGATTTCGTTGCCGCCAATGCCCCAAGTCTGCTCGCTTAATTCGATTTACCTAGCGAAGGGGGCAGCCCAAACGAAATTGCGTGGTAAAGGGCGTCTTCGTCTCGACGTAAGAGCCGAGGGGGTTGCCAGCCGCGACATTCGAACGCAGCCACCCACGCACGCACGCACGCACGCACGCCCGCCCGCCTTTGCGATACGGAAGGGCAAACGCATGCGTACACGCGCTCTCTCGCGGCAGAGTGTGTGGGTGCGTTCACTTAGGACGACCCTTAAATGGTCGCCACGACGAAGGGAAGCCGGATGATGGACGAAAGCGCCCCAGACTTTCCTCCTATTGAATTAATTTCTAATCATCTTCCCCGGGGTCTACGTACTTCGCCCTCCGATCTGCGAGTGTCTTCGCCCAACTTCCGTATTCTCATTTTCTTTTTTTTTTTCTTTTTTTTTTCTCTCCTTTTCGAACCATTCCTCTTGGCTTTCGAGTCTCTCCTCGCGCCGATCCTCAGAAGAATTCTTTTGTGCAAAATCGCTGATCTTGTTGGAACTTTGCGCAAGCGGTACGATTCTATTCTGTTTCGCGAAAATACTCCGTTACAGTTGAGACAAATAATTGCGTGTTGCCGTGGATATTGGTTGATCGAGCAAATGGCGGCGAAACAAAAGGCAAGACGGTACTTCGACAACAGATTATAAAAATTTCAAGAAGAAACAGAGATTTCTAAAGGATTGTTAACCGTCGAGTAACATTGAAATGTACCATCGTAATATCAGATATTTTCATAAATATATGTACAACTCTGTGCATGTATCTTCGCAGTCTTCAAACAATATCCGCCGTGCAACGAAAATTTCATCCCCATCGAATAAACGACGATACTCCATTTGGTGGAACTCCATTTATTTAAACCAAACTTGATGGATGATCGATTAAATGCAATTGGCCAATAACCTTATTAGAGCCTGATCCTCCCATTGTACGAACAAAAAAAAAAAAAAAAAACAAAAAATGAGAGAATGACTCCAACTGTATAAAATATTTGTCACTAAACAAGTTCTACTGTACACTGTCGTCTCTCGCGACGACCATAATGTCTTTCATTGTCTACGCCAGGGACTTCTTACGGATCGTTTCTTCCTCGACGTCTCGGAGAAAAATACGTTTCCCCCGTTTCAGCGGGGCGGGTAATATACGCGGCTGGTTTCTCTGGCTCGCGCGCCACTGTCGAAGGTGAGAAAGTGAAAGAATCCGAAAAGAGAAAAAAAGGAGAGCGGCGAGTACGAGCCGAAAGGTGGAGAAAGAGGCGTAGGCTGGCAAATGCCGCGAACGTATGAAAACAAATTACGAGGCGGCGTCTGTTTGTTGTGCTCCGAGAACACGTCCACTGGAGAAAGAGAGAGAGAGAGAAAAGAAAGAAAAGGTGAAAGAAAAAGGGCCGAGGGACGCGGTGGAGGAGAGAGAGGACGTTGGCGCATTTTCTCCCTCTCTCGATCCTCGTCTGCATCGGTGCATACGCAAGAGTTAGGTAGAAAGACCGTAGACGGATTCTCGAAGGTGCATTCCGTTCCCCCACTCTCACTTCCTTCGTGTTTTCTTCAACGTCGTCGTGGTATTCTTCTTCTTCTTCTTCTTCTTCTTCTTCTTCTTCTTCTGCATCTTTTCACTAAAGATTGCATCAAGTCCCAGTATGTAGGATAATATACCCAAATTTCGCCCTCCGAAAGATATTTGAGCATTTAACCCAAAACAATATCAGTTTTCCAACGTGGAACAATTGATATAATTACTTTGAACGCTTGGCTCAAAACATAGCTCTGTAATCAATTTTGATCAAAGTTTCGTAAAGTAAAACATATACACGTATGTGGAAAGATGCGTTTCATCCCCTTAATTCTAATTACAATTTCACGTGTTTGAAGAATATTTCATCTTCGAAACGCTATGAGAATAACTACTAATTTATCTAAAAATTGCTTGAAAATTTGTTCTTGTTGGAAGTAGATTCAATCCGCTTTTTATTTGTGCTTGCTTCATAACATTTACAGATACAAATTAAATGTTTCTAATATCGTTTCTCGTTTCTCTTGAACTGTTCGAAATAATTCAAATGAATCTTTTCAATTTAATTGTAACGCGCCGTTGAAGAAGAATAACTGACATCAATTAGTAATAATTGAAGGTAGCTGAATTTTACAGAGACGATCTAGTTAAGCGACTTTGAATGTGTGTATGTTCAATGTTGAAATTGGGATATGTGTCTTTAAATCACATTTAGAAAATTTATATAAATTTAATGGGGTGAGCAGCAATTTTATCGAGCGAACACAAGTATATTCCTAGTTTCAGATTCAATTTAACGGAGAACGTTTGATCTCGGTTTTAGTAGTATATAGAAGATTAAGTAATTGTAGAACTAGAAACAAAATAAAAATACAGAAACGTTATAAATGTCCAATTATTCATGCACTATGGTATACGTAGGGAACAAAATTGAAAAAAAAAAATAAATAAAAGATGAAATATTTTTTTCATTCATCGAACATTCGAGGCTATCTCACTACATACATGAAATTCTTATAAAGAGTTCGAGTCAATGCCACGTCTCGCGGGATTCATAAGCTTCATCGTATTCTTGTTATGGCTCCAAAGTCATTCAGTCTTCGTCAAACACCTTCTTTCTTCTTCCATTTGGTTTTCGCTGTTGATTACAATCGCTAGAACCGCGTCGAAATACCGTGAAATAATTGAATTTTCTTAAGATCGTGTATCCCTTCAGCTTGAAAACGAAAATGACGAAAATCAATTAATTAAATCGATTTTAAGCTGACTGTGAACCCTCGCGAAAGTAAAACTTAATTTCGATATAAAATGATCCCCCGATCAAAGGGTCGAAGATCGTCGGATGCGACAAGAAATCGAAACGATTCGCGTCAGGAAAAGGCTATTATTGTAGGCGCGAAAAAATATAGGGGTGAAGAGGGTGAAGAAACGTTGTTGAAGGGCGCAAGTAGCGGGACGTCCGACGATGTTGAGACGATATGACAAAGTGATGGCGCTAACCTCTCGAGCAAACACATTGCTATCGGCACTTTGTCCCGCGTTCATGTCGTCTGTCGTTACCTTCGATGCTTGTTATTATTACCGTCGCGGCCGATTGACCGATAAACGAATTACAAGTTAACGAAGAAAGACATTTGCCTGCGCGCCAGTCTATGCCAACCAACCACTTGTTAGCGCCACGATAAGAAGAACAATTACTTTCGTGGAAATTTCTCCACGGATGGTATCGAGAAAGTTAAATTTCATTGTACATATAAAGTTAAATTTCTATTCAAATGTCTTATTATATTTCGTGTTAAGGGTTTCGTAATCTTTAATTTTAATTTCAATTTTAATACGTATTTTACGATATTTTTCACGATGCTCCATATTCTTCCTTAGTGCACAATCTTTGTAATTTGTACCCTAAAAGGTGTTAAATTAACTATATCAATGTAAGCTCCTACAATCTTCTCTTCGAGTACGAAAATTAATCAGAATGATAGAGCACACCTGAAAGAAACGTTCTTTAGTATACTCGAAATTTTCTATAACCACAATTTCGTTTATTTACAAAACGAAAAAGACTCAGTCAGTTGTTCTAATTATAAAATATAACAGCAAAGTATAGCAAAATAAGTATACCAAATGAAATTCTCAATATCCATTAAAGTATAATGCATAAAAATCCGCGTGGGCGTATTCCTAAACACTGCAATTTAAAAAAAAAAAAAAGAAAAATAAATCTGACTTACAACTTGCGTTACACGTGTCGCAAGTATTTACACTTTTATCACTTCGCGAGGAGAGAGAGAGAGAGCTGGTTAAAAATGACTGAGGGGGGGGGGCAATTTGCGAACCGCTAGTAGTAACTCGAAACAAAATAACTCGTTCGTTCGTGTTCGGTCCAGGAGAGAAGGTTTGGCTCTGTCGTGTGCGGTCCGCTCGAGTGGTGAAGCGGTCGAGCGCCTCGCGTCGTTGACGTAACGCGCTGAACTGACAATGGTAACTACATTAACCTTTGAAGGGAGGCACCGTGTCGAATCGGATTCGGCACACGCCGGTGCACCGCAGATTCGAAATTCTCTGTCCGCGTGGCAGCAGATGCATCGGTCGCCTGATACAAAGGGAACCGGCCGCGATTAAGCGCCGATGAGTATTTCGAGCGTGTTCCGTCTTCAGCGAGTCGAGAGGCGAAACGGTCCAGAGCCACGGTTAGTCGTGACGATTAACCCTCCTCGGCCAACGGGGAGGCTGGGTCAGTTCCGACACACGCGAATGTTTCATATTTATTATTAGATCGTGCCATGATTTTTCTTTCTTTCTTTCTTTCTTTTTGATGACCCTCGTGTCTTTGCCAGTGGAGAGAGCGATAAGTAACCAAAAACCATTTGAGGGCCACTTGCAATTCTTTTCCAGCTAATTTACATTGTAAATTAGTAAAGTTTGTTTGTTTCTTTTTTCTCTTTTTTTTAATATCTGTAATGACTGTAGAGAGTACAGATGAACTCCAAGAATTTATTTAATATTCTTTCTCGTCAGAGTTCCTCCCACTTAGACTCTACGATTTCATCGAATTCATACTTGTTCGCGTGAGTTTGAAAACTAAAGCCTAGATAAATGATATCGTTGTCGAGTATTTTCGAATGTCAAATGATTTTGTTGAATGTTAAAATCTGTTGAAAATCTGATAACATTTAATTGAACGTTATAATGAGTCTCTGAATTACAATTCGTCTTTGACACGGTGTACGGATATCAACGTTAGATATCAGTTACAAACAGATAGTTGTGCTGTGTGCTTCGATCAATCAATAATCCAACATCTTAGCTCTATTCCCGTTGAGGTATAAAGTTCCATACTCTTCCATATGTTAAGTAATCCGTCAGACGTAAAGAAAGAAAGAAAAACTTTCGTACGCTTTAATCTACTTTTGTACTACTGAATATTGCAACGGCTGTGAACCTGCAGTTTCACACGAGTCACAGAGCCGATTTTCTATATTAAATGAGCAAAGAGAAGGTCAAGAGAAATTTCACGACATACATTGCTTGTTAAGTCTTCCCAGATGGCCGAGTCCGAGTAACGAGCCATCGAAGGTTCCATTAGGTTAACCAAGAATAGACAAAAGGACGACGTAACAGGTAGAAATAGGAATGCCAGCGCGATTATTGCCGTTCGTGTGGTGACGATGGTGAGTAAAACCACTCGCGACGATTACCCAACGACGGGCGGCATTGAGCAGTTGTGGGATGCAACGTCGTGTCCTCATCGACATGATTTGCACAACTATCCGACGAACGTAACCTATACACGCCGTCTGTTCGCGTAAAAATTTAAAAACCAACGCGACAGGTGTTAAGGATCTCGATTTCTTTGTAAAGTACTATTGCTTGTGCAAACGTTTGGACATTCATGGCAACCCCCCTTCGTGCATATACTCCTCGTGTTGTACAAAATTTTGTTAACAGACCCTATAGACTCGATTGTCATTTTCAAATATATATTCACCCGTTTATCAAAAACATGTCTTACTGAGAGTAATTTTAAATCGATCCAATGAAATTTAAATGGCTGCGGTATAACTGACTGTACAAAGGTAGCATAATCAATTGGTTTTCAAATGAAATCTGGAATGAAAATATATTAATGAAATATATACTGTCTCGTATATATGTTATGAATTTAAAATTTTAATTAAAATGTTAAAATTTTTTTTATGGAACGATAAGACCCTATAGAATTTTATATTAATTTATTTTAATACTTAATATTGGGAGGATTATTAAATTAGAAAAACTTTAATTTAAGAAAATTTTTTGATCTTTAATTTAAAATTAATGGAGTAAGTTACCTTAGGGATAACAGCGTTATTTTTTTTTTTTTGTATGGACCATATAGAAAAAAATTATTGCGACCTCGATGTTGAATTAAGATAAATTTTAAATGCAAGAGTTTAATAATTAAGTCTGTTCGACTTTTAAAATCTTACATGATTTGAGTTCAAATCGACGTAAGTCAGATTGGTTTCTATCTATAAGTAAATTTAAATTATTTGTACGAAAGGACTATAATTTATAAATTATTTATTAAAATATTAATAAATAAATATTATTTTAGCAAATTATTGTCATGATTAGTCAAGTTGGAAGAAATTTAAATATATACACATGGATTATAAAGATATTTTCTCAATTATTCAACGCCTATTTATATTACATGCTCAAGATATTTGTCGAATAAATTCAATTATCCCTGCTTAACGCTACAACTAGCAAAATGGTCAAAGTTACCAATTTAGAATTTATCATAGAAAATTTTATATATTTATAACGATGTATTTTTAAAAAACTCGAATGATTTTTAGTAAAATATGTACAAACAGGAGATAGTGTTCTTCTTATAGATAGTATTCTTTGCTGTATTAAAAAAATTCTTTCATTTTCATTCCTTTGTTAAAATGAGATCCAAACGTAATTGCAAGAGAGCACAAATAAAATAATGGCCAGACAGAAATAAAAAAGCCTATATAAATATGTAGCATAACTTTCAATTTACTGAACATCGGTGATACATCAAATTTAATATCTCAGAACATCCGGGAACAATGTAGTAAGTAACATGGCTCCGAAATACAGTGTGATTCGCACATAACTTGCACACCTGAGATAACTTTTGAGTAATGATAAAAATTGCTTTTTACGAAAATCGTATAGTTTCAAGGCAAAATTTTGACGATCTTTCGTTAGACGCATAATTCAAATGTTGTTTCAGGTGTGCAAGTTACACGAATCATCCTGTATAATATGTGATATTTATTTGCTCGTTCGCAAATCAAGTGCCAACGTCTTGCAAAAGAAACGAGAAATAGCGTTTTCGTCAATACATATACATTGTCGCGCGGAAACGTTTAGTTATTCCTCAGCTTTCTCACCGGAACGCTGCATACCCTGGTGCGAAAACGCGCGAGAAGAAAAAGTCGCTCGTCCGCGTCGAGTCCCGCGATAGAAGTGCACTACACACCTTTCCCACTGGCACGTAGCTTTTGTCTATCACGAATCACGGTGTCATTCGATAGTGGATGACAGTCTGCCAGACCGGTTCGTGCGATCCATCCATCCTGTCGTCGATCGAAGGCGAGTTTCTCATCGAAAGAGTGGCATTAGCCGCGTAGCTGCAGGAAATGAAGTATTCCGCGGCGTGTACGAATGCAGAACGGAAGCGAGCGTCCGATCGAGTGGAATCGAGCGAGACGTCGCTCTAGCGCCGATTTAAATCGACCATGCGATAGTCGTCGTCGTCGTCGTCGTCGTCGCGCCTGAGAATTTGGCGCGGATTCAAATTCACAGTACGTGGAATCAGGAAGATCTAAAACTCGCGGGAAAACATTGTATACAGCTATGACGCGACTCGTGCGAGGGGAAGAAGCAGCAGGAAACTGCGGGAAAATAAACGGATTGAAAAGAGCTTGGCAAAGACGACCATGTACTTATACTCTGACTTACATTATACAGGCTGGTCCATTTAAATGAAATCATCTGAATATCTCTTCGAATTGTTTGACAAAGCGAAGAATATTTTTTACGTAACATACGAATAGTATGTTGCAAGAATACTTTCTTTCGGGCATATTAAATACGTACATTAAACGTATCTCTCACTGTACATTCAGATGTATACAACGTATACACGTAGCGAATATAGAAAATACATCTGTTCTTATATTTTCACATTTCGATGCTACCAACACTATCGTTAAATATGTCTCGCACATGACACGAGTGTCGCAATACTCACACGCGTACACATACACACGTGGTGATAGGTACTCGCGGAGTAGCTGTGATGACTGTTGACGCGAAGACGCGAGTATGTTGCACAGTCGAAACATAATGAAACAAGAGCAAACGAGGTTCAAAGGCAGAGAACGACATCGACTGGAGAAAGAGCGCGACGATAAGAGAACACACAGGAGGGACAGAAGGGTAGAGGTAGTTGGGTCTTTGATGTTTTCACGTGCAAAGTCGAGGTGGTCCCGACAGTGGGAGGGCTACAATGGCCGCACGAAGTCCTACAAGGTGCTACGTTCACATCGTTCTCTATACTCAATTATCATATCTGGTCTGGGACCAGTTCCTTCTTCTTCTGCCCTCGAACCCTACCCATCCTCCCTTTCGTCTAGCCATCTAACTTTCCATCTCGTTTCAATTTTCTCTACGGCGCGTTCTTACTCCAGCGTCTAGAATCATTCTTTCTTCCTCGTGTCTCCTCTCTCACCATTCCTTCTCTCTCTCTCTCTCTCTCTCTTTTCATCTATATACACGCCGCGTATTTATCCTCTCGCTCCGCTGTCTCCGATAGACCATTGTCGGCTGCCTTCCAGCATAATGCATCTTAAACGGCGGCGCCTCAAAGATCGACGCCTCTTGCGTGCCCTCCTCGGAATTCTTCAATATTAAATTAGATTCTCGAATGGGGATTCTAGATCGCTGCCATGGCCGGACTGAGGCGCAAGCCTGGCTTCCATCGGTCGAATACAAACAGTATATATATATATATATATATATATATATATATATTTGTACGTATCATCCCGTGAAGAAATTTTTTCTTAAGTACCAAATTTTCGTTGTATAAAAATACTACCGAGTGACACAATACTTAGACTTGATCAATTAATGTGGAAATATGCTATAACAAGTATAGTGGCGTTCAAGGACTTTCACTATGTTTAAATATTTATCTTTTCTTTCTCTTCTTTGTTGATTTTCGCGCCATGGAAAGATGGAAAATTACTAGAATTAAATTCTAGTTAACAGAATGAGCACGTTATGCACATCTCTGTCGTGATCTTAACCCATTGATTTTATTAGGATGTTGGTAGTTAATTTTCAAAATAAAATATATTTAATTAGAATTAGAATCACTACATACATTATTGTTGTTGAACCATTATTAATAGTATTATACAATAACATAAAATAATATTTGATTAAGTGTTTAATTGTAAGAAACCAAAAATCTTCGAGAGACAAATCATTTATCAGCGTGATTGAAAAAATGAATCGCGAAGGATTAACCTGATAATCAACTATATCTTACAAACTCGCTGTTTCTCTATCTTTAGTCGACCATCTCTTTTTTTTCTTTTTTTTTTTTTTTTGAGACTTTTTGTAGAATTTCGTCCATACGTCGACGCTCGTTCGTTCGAAAATTAATCGAACGACGACGTCACCGACCGCGTGTTTTGTCCCTCGGTGTGTCCTATCGATCACGCGTCGCCGACCAAAACGAATACCATTTCGTTTCTTTCTACGCACGTGCACGCATACAAACGTGCGTGCGAAATAAAGACAGAGTCTGTTGCGTTAATTGGAGCAACGTTTCTAGCCTCGATCGAGCGGGCTGATTAGCCGCGTTACGCCCCGCTGAATTCGTGTATATTTCCACGACGATCGCCGGTTTCCTGGAAGAAAGCGCCACACCGCCTACGCACACGCGGCTTATGGCTGCGATCGATTCATCCTGTGAACGCCGCGACGCGTTATACAGGGTGCACCGCCGCAAACCGTACACAATCGACCGGGGAGGTGAGATTCTACGCGCAAAACCGGATCAGAAAGAAAGTATAAAATTCGTTCAAAGTTCGTTCGAAGCTTCGTTTTCTCGAGAGAAATCAAGTTTGGAGATTTATCGATTTATCTCAAAAATAGCAGAGAACTGCGAAACTAATATCGTGTTCTACAATTGTAGAAGTACCGAAGGTAGGCAAGTACCGAATTAATATACAGCATACGAAATCTTTCCAAACGCGTTTTAAAAAATTTACTATATTAAAGTGATGCATGTATCATCAACTGATCACCCTGTGCAAATAACTCTTTCGTTATTACAGCTCTTTGATTTAATAAAAGATGAAAATAATTATCAAATTTAATAAACTTTTAATCGCTAATATTTTTTTCATTAATACAGTCACGAGATATAAGAAACAAACACCTATCGAATTAAAATCAAATCGAAATCATCATGTTGAAAGATTGTTAGAATTTTTTTCTTTATTTCTCTTTTTTTCCTTTTTCCTTTTTCTTTATTTCTGGCCCATTTTTGCGCGCCGTGCGTCTCGTTTCCTCTCACGCCGACATCTCGCTTCGGCCACCACGATCACTCACCACCGTCATTGACGAGCCTTCTCTCCCGCGTAGGGAAGTGTAGAAACGGCGCTCGCACGCGAACAAGCCGAGTAACGTTTTCCTGTCACGAGATCAGCAGAGAGGAGGGGAGGAAAGGAGAGTAGTAGCGTCGTTCGTAGAGAAGCCCACACGAGTCTGGCCGGATACTCATACTTCCGGTCCTCACACACATGGCCGTGTATTTCCCCCACGCACGCGTGTGTATTTCCCCCACGTTTCGTTCCTTTTTCGTTTCTTCTTTGTCCGTCGTTGTGTTGCCTCTCTGTCTGTGACGTTAGTTCATGCTCGAGTACGAGTCTAGAACGGCGCGTACTTTACTTTACGACGTTACTCTCCCCTTTTCGCTCCCATTTGCTCAGAATTTACAGTTTCCGAGCTATTGGTACATGGAAAGACGAAGCAGCTGTTACTCGCGCTTTTCATTGGTAGAGTTCTCTAAGTGCGCACGTTTGAGATATTCATCTGAGAACAAGAAGGAGATTTCTCTAAAATCAGGATGTGTGTATCGTGTTCGAAAACTGAAAAAAAAAATAAAGTAAATAATACTTCAGAAGATATATATATATATATATATCTCAAGATGTCGTAAAATATACGTGAAATTTAAAACTTTTATTATTTACCATAGTCCATGACGAATAGTCCGGGATATTAAAAAACGAAGAGTTTACATATAGTTGGATACGAAGATAGTAATGCGAACGTTACACGCGACTTACGTCGTTCCATACTTCCGCGCGTGTGCGTGCGGTGCGCGTGTTCGTGGGTCGATGTGTACGTGCCTCCTCTGGCGTGACGTCACCGATGGGACACCCTACGCACGCACGTTCTTCGCAACCGAGTCATTCACCAGCGTGGTCGGTGCCGACTTCTTGAACTTTGCCAGGCCTTTGTGCTTTCTTTTCCCATTTGCACCGGACCCAGGGGGATTATTGTTGCTGCAACAGCTAGACAACACGCGGACGCGAAGCCTCTGTTTACGCCTTGCTGCATCGATTACATTGAGAAAACATAGAAAAGCCGATGTCTTTCATATTTATAACCAATTCTTCGAAACTGTTAATTTCTTCATGATTGAATCGAGATTATTGGGAAATTAAATAACCAAACGTGAGTTCTGGTTGTTAAGCCAAGTCCGGTGATACAAGCCAGGTAAATATGTGACGTAAAATATTGAAAACAGCACAGTTTCGATCATTTTCCAAGAGTTTCCGCAACAGCGAGCTCGAACTCTAAAGCTCCGCGTTCAGCCCGAGTTCTTGCTCTACATCTCGCGGGGGTCGTCGAAAAAATTCCGCAGTTCCCGGTGGAAAAGCTTGTACGACGAGAGGGAAGAAAGAACGGAAGGGAAGAAGGAACCAAGTCTGGCCGCGGAGACAAATTAACGGCGGGGGTTTCCGTTCGTCGTCGGACGCATTTCGATGAGACAGATTTAGACGGGAGGAAAAAGTGGGTGTAGGGGATTACGTGGCCTGTTTACAGAGAGAGAGAGAGAGAGAGCACCGCCGCTCGCAGGCCTCGCTCGCTCGCTCGCTCGCGCGTCACGCTGAAAAGAGGGGCTGCTGGCGCGAGAAGAAGAAAGAAACGTGACGAATGGCGGTGTAGAAGGAGGAGGATGGAGCTATATAGTGAACACACAGAGAGGGAACGCGAGGGGCAAGAGAGCAAGCAGCGGCCACCAATTTGAGAATCGGCGACGACCCTGGGCACCGACGACTTCCGGTGGTTCCGTTGACCCCGTAGAGAAGTTCGTCGCTACGAACTCGCACGACGCCTCGAACAAACGGGCGACTATTCACGCCGAGCACCGCGCCACACTGCCTTGCCTCGACAAGATCCGTATCCACGTTTCTTGCCTTTTTCAGTTTTTAGCATGCGTTCTTCCATCGCGTTCGGCCAGCGAACGTCGTCACTCTTGACGCGTTCGAAAATCGTTCGAACTGTCTAACGCGAAACACCTCCACCACCACTAACTTTTAAAGCTTCGTTCTATTTCTGTGCGTGTAGAAGGTGCGTCGAGAAACGGTGGGACGTTGCTCGTTTCATTGACTTTTAAAGGTATCTCTGTTTTTGCAACGAGCACGTGCAAAACACGAGTAATAATAAACCGATGTACATTTGGTTATTTTACGCGACTGCGATGTATTGTCAGAGGCAGTAGCGCCTCGAAGAAGTTTCAAGAACCACCGGGATTTAAC
This sequence comes from Tetragonula carbonaria, assembly GCA_032399595.1. Taxonomy (NCBI): domain Eukaryota; kingdom Metazoa; phylum Arthropoda; class Insecta; order Hymenoptera; family Apidae; genus Tetragonula; species Tetragonula carbonaria. The sequence continues at coordinate 19,496,999 of JAUCRC010000001.1, read as the reverse complement.
GGCGGACGGGGCTTACACGAAGTTAAAGTACACGTAGCCAGTTAAAACGCGGAGCACAAATTTATTAATTCTATCTAACGTTAGCAATATTAACGTGTGACGTGGTAAAATCGGAAAGCGAAATCAGCTCGTCTGAAGATAAATAACTCCGTCGTAGCAAATCAACTCCACAAACGTCGATAAAACTCGTGAAAACTCGATCCTGCTTTCAGAGTCGTGCGAAATCGATCAACGACACGATCGCGACCCCACCGCCGCTTTGGAATATTTACTATTCTCGATGCGCGTTTGACAACGATCACGTGATCAATAAGAGGAAAGTGCACGGCGCGCGTAAAAATACTACGCCACGCGAAACGGAGTGGCGATGTGGTGTGAGAATCGGCGCGAGTAGAGGAGGAGGAGGAGAATGAAGAGGAGAGGAGAGGAGAGGATTGAATGAATCGTCGATGGGTAAGCGGTGCGGCGGCGCTAGTTAGCGGATGTAAAAAGTGTGTACAGGATACGGGCGGCCGCGAGGAGGGTGGCAAGGAGGCCGTATTAGTCGCAGGAAGGGTGGCGACGAGGAAGAAAAGAGGAAGGAGTGGCAACAAAGAAGGCGACGAACTGCGCACGCGCACGCTACGTGTCCGCCGCCACTTTATGAATGCACGCCGCAAACGTGCGCGTCGCCGCGCCGTCGTACGTACGCGCGGCCACCGTACATTCATGCGGCCACCGTGAACGTAGCCGTAGCCAGTACGTAGTGCGTAGTAAGCACTCGCCACACTCGCGGCCAATGTCTGTCGAGCTAGCTGCTTCTCTCTCTCTCTCTCTCTCTCTCTCTCTCTCTCTCTATCCCCCCTCTTCCTCTCTGTAGCCCCAAGGGATTTACTTAGGACTTAGAGCGTCGCGCGAATCGTTAAAACGACGCCGGCCACTTGCGAACGATGATGGCGCTTGGTTTTATTGACGTTCCGCGGTCAGAACGCGCGTGCTAAAGTCGATTCTTGGTAAAAAAAAAAAAAAAAGAAACTAACAAGCGTTTCTGCGTGCCTCGTAGATTCCATGAAAATATTATATATATATATAGGATGGTATTAATTAAACGATCGTTCTTGTATACACGACGTCGCTTTATTTCCTTGAAAAAGAAAAAAAAAAATATATATATATTTCAAACAAAAGTTACATGATTTCCGGAGAGGCATGCCGTTTTGTTGTTATACACAGCTCGGTATTCTTCGTAAAAAAAAGAAAAAAGTATCATTCCACGCGTGTTGAAGAACCGTTAGTTCAAGAGATATTTCCGCTTTAATTCTTTTCTTGTGAAATCTACGAAAAAAAGAAATACAGCGGAGATTTTAGTCTTCCGTTTCGGGAATATTTTAGAGCCTGTCGACAAAACTTCGCGAAAGATGCGAAAATAGAAAGTTCGATGAAATGAAGTTTTACTCGGATCTCGCTTTCCTCAGTCTTCGTAAATGTATAAAATTGTGCGAAATTTCTAATACCGACATCGAGTAATGGAAAATGACGCGTCTTGATCATTTGAATCTGAAACTTAACGCGCGATGTACGTGCATTGCATTTAGATGATTTTCCTTCGTTAGTTGCATTTAAAGAGAGGGCACGGGACGGCAGTGTGGCTGTGAAATTGTTGAAAATAGCGGACAAATTACGGTAGTTGCCAGCCCGCGCGAACACCGACGACTTCACAAATCACCGAGCGTATCCACGTATATATCTGCCAGTATTGACGTAACAATAACCGCACGCGTTTACAGATATACAGCATTAGTTCGCAGCCTGTAATACATCGTCCCACTTGTCTTCCATCTCGCGCTTTTTCCCTCGCTCTCTTCCGCGTACGTTCGTTCGCACGAGGACGGAGAAACGAGAAACGACCACGCATGCGCCTTTTCTGCATACTCGTGCATGCCAGTTCTACAATGATAATTGCGCTCATTGACATTTCGCCGCGGTTCATTCACCGAAGTCAGCACATCAGCCGCGTTATTATCTCTCGTTACATCTCATCGATCCTGGCGAAACTCAGATCACCATTGTCATCGATAAACGCTAAAAATCTTTCTCTCGAATCTTTTCTCGGACTTTTGTTGTTCGATCAACTGTTCGTTGATCAGCTTTCGTGAAACTGAAAACGTTAGAGAAAACTGACGATATTAGTTTCTTACTCTTTAACGATGTTAAAATTGTACAACGAAGAATTTGGAACGAACGTTTTGGAAAATAATTAATTAGGATTCCTTGCAGTTTTGCCGTTAAATGCGAAAAGTGTTTTCAACTTTTTATTGAAAGTAAATATCAATTGTGCCACGTCTGAGGGCATTTAAGATGCGAGAGAGTTAGAACACTATATTTCGTCGATTCTCTCTTGTGTTACACTATCGAAGGTTCAAATTTGCTTTAAAATTTTGTGAAAATCCCGCGTGTTAATCTCCTTAAGATGTTAATAGCTTCTAGTTATTACCATTTGTTACTTGCGGCTCCAGCTAAACTCTGAATTAACAGCCGTGTCAACATCATTAATTGCCTTGTCAGAAAAATTTCCATTTATCAGTTCGGCACACGAACTCCACTGAAATTGAAAGTTCACTCCAAGGGTCGATCAGTTTGGTTCTCGAGAGGCTCGTGCAGCTCGTGTCCCAAATTCCCTCCAAAGCGAATCCTCATTATTCGTACCGCAAAAACCGCATCCAACCGCATCTCATCGCAGGTATACTGTCTCGTACGCCAATCTAATCGAAACAAAAAGAAACACTCTGATGGTCGAGTTCGTGCGATCACGGAATAAACACCCCTGTACGTTCCAGGTAGTACTATACATTACAGCTCGGAATCTCCACTCGGATCTCGGTCTTTTTCCACCACGTCTACACGTCCCTCCGAGGGAGAGAGTAAAACGAGAGAGAGAGAGAGAGAGAGAAAGAGCTCCGGTCGCTCGTGCTACGAACGATAATTGCGCTCACGCAACTCTCGGTTCATTGACGCCCTTTTTCCAACCCTACCCTCGTCCGACGCTCGGTCCATTCATCGAATACCCCGGTCCTCGTCGTCGTCGTCGTCGTCATCGTCGTCGCTGCACGGGTATATCTATTTGTGCATGCCCGGTGTTACGGCGAGAAGGATGAAACACACGGTGAAAAACGAACGAGGAAGAAAGAGAAAGAGAAGGAAGGAGAGAGAGAGAGAGAGAGAGAGAGGGTTTCGAGAAGATGGAAGGAAAGACAGTCTCTCGCATAAATATGTGTAGAAGTTAGAATGTCAGAAGAGGGAAGCGAGGGAGGAGTAGTTTCCTGTTGTGAACGTCTTGGGATGCATCTGCTTCTCTCGCTGCGACTCTTAAGCCTGAGCCACGCGTGCGAGTACCAATTAAGGCGCCACGAGTCGTCGTGATTAGCCCCGCGGGTGCAGCTCGTCGCCCTGCTTGCCGGTCGCTCCCTCCCATTTGCTCTCTCTCTCTCTTTCTCTCTTTCTCTCTTTCTCTCTTTCTCTCTTTCTCTCTCCGTCTGCGTTTTCTTCTTCTCGTGCACGTTTGGTTCCTTCCAAGAGCAACACGTCTGCCTTCTTAACTGATAACGCGGCCCGTTTGAAATCACGAGCAGAGAGGCCAATGACGCTATCCGCGTTCCGCCCGGATTATATTATTACATTTAGCGCAATCGGGAAAATGCCGAAGTGAGTTTGTATTACGCGAAGCGGGTAATAAATACAGTGACACGGACGAAAGAAAGTTTGATCCATTAAAGGGCGACATTTTTAAAAAAACGAGATTCTATTTCGAACTGAAAGCATGCTCACGCTTGGCCAACTAGTACTACTACTGTAGATAAGTATGAGTAGAGATGATGATTGGTAAATAATATTAATCGGCAATTATTTAAAAGTACATCCATCTCACCGACTTCGATTTTCGAATCATACGTCACAATTCCCTAATCTCCGATATATTCGTGAAAATATTTTTGACATTTTTACTTCGAATGCCTCGTAGGTTCGAGTTAGATTTATCTACGAGCATGATTATGTCATATACTCGGGCCGCGATCAGTTGATACGTCTCACTTTTCAATTTACTCCAAAACTGAATAATATACAATATTAAATTGCACGTAACATGAAATTCATTAGTATGTAGCAGTAAACATTTCGCGAAAAATTCAAAGGAGATTTCCTAAGACTTTTAAACAAAGAAATACATATACGCTTGCAATAGAAGAAAGGGGGAAAAAAATCTCCCTTTTTTTTTCTTCGACTCACTGATAGCTGATGAAGTGTGATTAAAGAACGTAATTACACGATATAATTCAAATCGAACGAGAATAATTCCATTACGTCTCGTTAACTTTCCGAGATTGTCTCGTAACGAGAGTCAAGGCTCGAACAAGTTAAATAACATTTCGTAATAGCCGCTGGAACGTGAACGCGAACGCCTTCGACTTCCGTTCGAAGCGAGGTTTTTCCCCCTTTTATCTGGGCTGGCGCGTGAAACTCGACTCGCTCGTTGATGACGCAGCGTGGCCATCGAACGTTTCTAGATTTCCAGCAGTGACTGCGAGGAGGGTACGACAGTAGTATGCCTTCCCTGGGTATCTTCCCGCGTAAATAAAGAGCCTGTCGTGCATCCGTACCGCGCCAGAAACAGCCGTGCCCCATTTTACGCGAAGCAAAGAGAAGATGCGGCGGGCGTCACCTGCGCGAGACGCGCGACCGAACGAACAAAGATGCGCGAAACAACGAGAAGAGATCTGTGATCGTAAGGAGAAATCACCTTTGTCTCTGCGTGTCGCGACCGACATAATTTGAATCGTCATGAAAAAATGAAACGAAAGCAAGTCTTCGCAAGCCCCCCTCAAAAAAATAATGCAATATCACTAGTCCATTCGTACCACGATTTATTCCAGGCACGAGATAAAATAATCAAACGAATTGTATTTTATATTTTCATCTGACTGCAAACAACAGACTATAAGCGTATAATACGTATGCACGGAATGAAAACAGAAACATGCAAAATGAGGTAATGAAGACGCGTCTGTGCCAATGAAAAGGAAACAAGAGTGCATGTTAGTTTATAAGAACTAAACGATAATTATCTTGAAAAACGAAAGCACGCGGCGTTTTTCCTTCGAGCAACAGAAATATCCCGGCGTTAATATACGTTACGAAATTCGAGATAGCGGGCATTCGTCTTTCCTTTTGGTCGCGGATGGGTGTCGTTGTTGCCTTAAGTGCCCCGGTGTGTCAGGTGGAAGAACTCCGGAACGGAAAAGGGGAACAAAGAAAGAAAGAGAGAGAGAGAGAGAGAGAGAGAATGGCTCGCGGTGCAGTGATTCATCGAGCGAATCTCTCTCCATTCGTCGTCACGCATCCAACGGATAAATCTTCTCTCCGTGTTCTCTTTTCTGCCTCCTATTCTCTGCTCGATCGTTTTCTCTCTCGCGTGCAAGCGGGTACTGCCTTGTTTCGAACCGCGATCGAAGCTTCCCTTTCGATTTTTGCGACATGCGATGGCAACCACAAAGAGAAAAATACTTTCTGATTAATACGTTTATTGAACTGTAACGTAATATCTAGTCAAAATAAAACCTTCCTTCATTTGAATTTCTAATTGAACAGTTGAAATTGATCAAAATGTCAGACAACAACCGATACACCGTAGAATTGAAAAATTTTGAAATGAAGTCAAACGTCTTACAATCCGTACCTCGTGCTACGCTCATTTCCGACGAAGGTCCACGGATATGAAAGAGATCAAAGTTTCACTATTCGTCCTCCAATGATTCGAGATTGATTTAGACAAAAAGAAAAGGCATAAAATACGGCATGGGAGAGAGAGGTATCGAGTGATGGAACGGTGATGCAAAGTGACGCGGGCGTTTGGTTCGTGCGCATTCCATCACGTTTCCGTGTCTCTTTATAGGTTAGGTGCGCCTCCGCGATCTCCTCACATTGGCGTCGCAACCGAGCCGCGCATAACGATGGTAGATGTATATATATGTATATATGTATATATATATATGTATATATGTGTGTATATATGTATGTATGTATGTATGTATGTATGTATGTATGTATGTATGTATATATGTATGTATGTATGTATGTATGTATGTATATATGTATGTATGTATGTATGTATGTATGTATCGAATGGAACGGATAGGAACGCGTGGTCACGTTCGCGATATGCCACATTGTTGACCGAGATGTAAATTGCACGGTTAAAATGGGCGAACGGTTATTAAAGTTTTCGATCGCGAAGCCGAGATCCGAACCGTTCGCCGCGATCGCAGATTACATGCAATTCGCCGGCAGCATCGTTCGATCAGCCGTGACGATAAAGTTGCAACTTTTAATCCCCCTTCGTTCCCTCGATTACGTTAGATTTTTAGACTCGAAGAATTTCTCAAGCGGTCGGTCTACTTTCTTCCCTCGTCTCGGAGAACGCGAGGGTGAAAGGTAAATCGACAAATTGAATCGACGTGACGGATAAATCAGAAGGCGTGACCGGGCAGATTAATAATCGATTAATTGAAAGAGGCTTCTCTCGAACCATTAGACCTCCATCCTCTCCTCCCGTTTCGATCGACGCAACGGCGAGAAACAATCGGAACGTTGCACAAGCAAAAGCGTTATTTATAACTGTTATTATTGCTGCAAATCGATCAGTTCGAAACCGTACGGTGCGCAGTCGATTACCGTTCGACCGATAGTTCAAAACTAAGCGTGCAACGAGCGATTACGCGAGAATAGAGAACGATCTTTTACCAAACAATCGCGGATCCAGTCTGCGAACTGACAGACGCACGAAATCGGGTGACCGGTACGTGTTCCTGGGACACGTCGCGATCGTCGCTGCACCACTGACCTTAATAACTCTCGTACGTTCCTCGCGTACCTCGATGATGACGATAGACAAGGTCTGCCGTCTATCAGGCAATCCGTGCGCATCAAATATGTATGTATACGCTTGTTCTTTGTCTCTTTCCCTCTGTCTGCGTCCTCTCTGTCGGTCGTTGCTCCTATATAATCCTTTTCTCTATCTCTCCTGTTTCTTTCCTTTTTACGCACACTCGACATCTATCTCTGGGATCTCTGTTTCCTCCACCTTTGTCTCTCTCTCTCTCTCTCTCTCTCTATGTGTACAAGTACACCTTACAGTCGTTCACACGAGCGCGACCGATGGATTGCATGCCGGTGTACACACACGCGTGCGGCCGCCTCCGTGCTGAAGAACCGTTAATGAATCTTGCAGTTCTTAGACCGCCCTTGTGTGTGTGTGAGCGCGCGCGTGTGCGTGTTTCGTGAGAGGAGAGGAAAGGAATGGGACACATGCACGAAACCAGCGTCCTGCCGATCCTCCTCTGCACCGGAATTCGGCCCGAGGAATTTCACACTTTTAAACGGTTGTCGTTTGCTCCATTTTCTTCTTTTTTTTTCTTTTTTTTTTTTTTTTTTTTTTTTTTCTTATACCGATGCGATATTCCGCGTGGTTATTCGATGGAAGCGCGTTTGTTATTGAAAATGCAGGATTTTGCGAAAATCGGAGAAATATCGGAGAATACTTCGAGAATACTTTATTCGTAACGAGATTGGAAACAATAACATTGTAAATGATAATATTCTCATAGCTGGCATTGAAAACTTGAAGTTTAGGAAAAATTTCCACGGATTTTTTGTAGTCTAATACCTGTAGAGATAGAAGAGTTTGAGATATTCATTTGGTGAGTGGAAGTATCGTAATTGGCACGAAACTTTCTTATTTCGCTGGTATGTACGCACGCTGTGTGTATGTACGTGGTGTGCGTACCACCCACGACGCTGCCCCCGTTCCGTGAAAGAAAGGAAATGTTGATCCCCGATGGTTGTCTTCGACCAATCGCCACTCGCCGCTTTTACTCGACCAAGAAAAACTAAAAACCGAGGTTCGCGTTTTGGCGAAACGCCTCTCTCTCTCTCTCTCTCTCTCTCTTTTTCATTTTTTGCCTCTCCTTTTTTCACTCGTAGAGAGAGAGGCGATAACCGGTTTTTCTCCCAATTTCATCGACGTCAACGTATTTACGGGGCCCCTCAGTTCGTTCCTCCGTTTCTTCGTTTCGTCGGCTTTCTGTGAAAAACACATGACATCGGTATGTATTCGTCACTCGAGTAAATACTCGTATCTAATCAATGGCCGGTCAGCTTGCGACAGAACACGCGCGCTTGTTCGTTTATCTGCGCTACGCGTAGATATCGCCCGATACACGTTATATCGTTCTAAAGTAACGTAACGCAGAAAATGAATGAAAGGCACAGAGAGAAATATAACATAGTAGGAGCGACGAGAAGAAGATACACGAAGGTTTTCTAGTTGTCGAAAAATTTCCAATTGTCGAAACGCTAGTATATTCCGTCGTGCGTGTGCGCGTGTCTCGCGTGTCAGGAGGACACGTATGTATAGCGAAAAGAGTAATAGGGCCTGGATGAAGGCACGCCGGTGATAGCAAGCGAAAGAGAACCACCACGGTCGGTACGTGGTTACAGGTCTGTTTGGCGGCGAGCGGTGGCGGTCCACTTCTGAGAACTAACGGGTCTGTTTCGTCCCTTCCCTTTCGATCTTTCTTCTCCCCTTTCCTCGCCTCTCATCCTCGGTCTTTCGCGAACCTCTACCACCCGCGGCAACGCATCGCGTACACGAGAGAAAGAGAGAAAGAGAGAGAAAGAGAAAGTAGTGTGTGAAGGCCCAGATTCGTGTGGATGCGTGCATATCGCGCCTGCGTGAGCGTGTGTTAGCGAGCGCGCATCGCGGGGCTGGTTGCCGCCGCGTCGCGCGCAGCAGCGTGTGCGCAACCCGCGTCTGCGCATCGCCGTGAACGTGACGCGCCAGCGATCACTCTCAGTGTGGTGCGAGCCGTGTCGCGGTGTGGTCGTGTTGCGTTGTTGCGATCGTGTTTCTCACTCTTCGATCCACTTTTCCGTCTCTCTCTCTCTCTCTTTCTCTCCTTTTTTTTTATTCGCACAGTTTCGCGTGTGCGTCTGACCGCTCGGATGGGATAAACATCGCGGTTGGTGTCAAGGGCGAAGAGCTCGACGAGGTAAATTCAGGCAACGGTGGTACGCAACCAGGATGGACCGTGTTGTTTATGTACGAAGAGGACGTAATATTCGTGCGTTTTTGCATAGAACGAAACGGATATATAGGATGTTACATCAGTGCCAGTTCCACGATGATTTAGGAACATTCCACACGACGAAGACGCGCGAGTTACCCAAAGTAGCACGTGGCTGCGACGAAAAGCAAGATCGGCAGATAATATATCGATGCAAAACGAGCAATGTACGCGCAATGGCGGAACCTTCGGCCGGAAATCGCTCTACCGGTTTCCCTTGTCGCTTCTTACGCACGCTCGACGACGCATTTATTTGCGGTACGGGACGTCTTTTCGACGACACGTTCACGGAACGCGCGAATCGTAAAATTCGTCGTCGAAAAGAGGAACGAGGACGTGTCCGAGCAAAAGCAGCGTTTCTACGCAGCGAAAGCGAGGCAACCGCTTGGGGGAGAAACGTGTAACTCGAGTAATTTGATTGCGCGAAGAAAAGACCGAATGAGGGGGTCGGGTGGAAAAAAAGAAAAAGAAGAAAACGGAGAAGAAGAATCGAGGACGAAGGGAGGAAAGTGGAGAGATGTGTACACGCCCCCGAAAAACGCATTAAAGGAGTAACGACGAGCAACGTGGCTTTAACCGGTAATTGGACCATTCTTTTTGCCATTGAGGTAGTAATGGCCCTTGTAGCGTGGTCACGCTACACTACGGTGCGCCATAGTACTATAGAGACTTCCGGCCCGCCGCAGGAAGTGAGACACACGTGTTCAGGCGTGTGTGTTCCCATAATACGGGCCCCGGCTCCTCCTCTACAGTGCGTTTCAAGTTCGACGGCCCGTACGGGAAGCAACCACCACGCCACGGATATATATTACCGTTCGTTCGAGGAAATGTGAATCAAGGCGAAGAAGAAAAAAAAAAGAAAAGAAAGAAAGAAAAAAAAAAGTGAGCAAACGTCACGGCGATCGAGCGAGACAGATCGACTTCGCACGGATCTTTGGATACGAAGAAGCATTGCCGGCAAAAAAAAAAAAAAAAAAAAGAAAGAAAAAACGTACGTACCCGCGCACACATGTATGTACCTGTTTGCAGATATAAATAAATATTTATTCTTATCGGCAACGTAACTCGACGTACAGATTGATCGCGTAGCGGTGCAAAGTTTGCTGTAGATTATCGCAACGTACAGAAACGTCGTAGAAAAAGAGCGGTGAAAAAAAAAAAAAGAAAAGAAAAAAAACACTTGTCCATATTCTTCGTACGTGAAGAATTTTTGTCAGTCCGTGGTTCTTTCGTTTTTTTTTTTTTCTTTTTTTTGTACTTCGTCTGCGAAAATCGTCCCTGTAAATACTCGAAAGAATCGCATCGCCGAGGGAGATTGAGCCCGACAACCACGGCCCACTATGGCGAACTATGGCGCGTGTAAGCCCTCGCCTAACCGGCCCATTATTCTCACGATTTAGGAAAACGACCGTGTTATTTATCGGCAGATCTCGTTAACCTTTCCCCACTACGTTTCCCTACTTCGTTTCGCCCCCCCCCCTCCCCTCCTCTCGGTATAGCCAGCTAACGACCGGACTCTCGTAATCCGAAATTCAAATAGCACGCCCCTGGTATGTCGGAGTAGCCAGATCTTATTATGAATGAATTTTCGGCATTACATTCATATTTCCTGTGGCAGCGTGTTGTACGCCGCCCGCGCAGGCAGCGGCCGCTGTCGTCGCGCCAGCGGTTCTCATTCCCGATATCATCCCGACAGGCGGCGTACCTCCGACTCGCGCGCGTTCCAATTCGTTTTTTCTTTTTTTTTTTTTTTTTCTTTTTATTTCTTTTTTTCGGTTCAACGTTCAAGAGAGGAAAGAAAGCGTGCGTGTAACGTCTTCGGGGGTCGATCGCGTTAAAGCCGTACGTAATTGAACGAAATGAAGAAACCGTCGGTACTCGAACGCGGCAAATATATATAACTTCTTGCGTAACATTATGAATAATCACCGTCTCGGACGGTTGCTTTCAATGGCAGCAGCTGCGAGCGAGCGCACATCCGAGCGCAGTCCCTGCATCATCGTGTTTATCGCATTCCTGAATACCTGATGCCTGCCATTTTTGCTTTACCGCTTGACCGTGTTTGCTGCGTCCGCCGTGAAGGTATTTTCCAACGAGTTACGCGCGCTGGTAAATTACATTCCGTCCCGCGAGTCGATGAAAATCATATTTCTACGAGATACGATGCAGACAGAGTTGTTGTACGTGCTTCAAGACGACTAACAAAGTGGCCTGTTCTCTTCTTCTTTTTTCTTCTTTCTTCCACGGCGGGGGGGCACGAGTGCTCGTTCTCACCCGTTCTCGGAAGAATCGAGGCACGATGCACGCGTGGTGTTATTATATAGTTTAGGTGGGTACGATCGCTGCGAGTGCGAGCGAACTGTATGTGGCTGAGTTTAAGGACAGGTACCGGTGGTGGAATGTCGTCTTCGAAGTGTCCTCCGCGTTTCGCGCTTTCTCGGCACACACGGATCGCGAGATCGCACTCTCTTCGCGCTTTTGTTCACGTGGCTGATATCGTGGTCGCCATCAGTCCTTTCAACGTTCGATCGAATCGAGGGAAAATCGTTTCGTTGACATTTGATACGTTGGTTAGTGGGGGAGGGTTGCGAAGTAACGACAGGACACAGGAAAACAGGCTGCGACCGAATGTCCTGGAAGGCTGGAGAAGGCGAAGCGAAGGCAAGACCGACCTTCTTCTCAAGTTCATCGCTCCCGCGCATGTGCAAACACGAAGCATTCATGTGCCCTTTCTCCGCGTTATTGTCGGCGGTCGCGCGTTAGTTGGACCCTTCTCACCCTTCTGCCGTCTCCCCTTACGAGACGACGTTCCCGCCCTCCTGTGGGAAGATATACGATAGTACCCACGTTACCGAGCGAGGATATCCACCAGGCTTCCCTGCTCTCTCTCTCTCTCTCTCTCTCTCTCCCTCTCCTTTCGATTTCTTCTCGCTCTACGTAGCTCTTTCATTTCTTCGTCGGTCGTTCCTGCCCTTTCCAACGAAAGATCGAAATTTTTCTATTAAAGAATCCCCAATAGTTTGCAGCAGTTATAAAAAGAATCTCTTAGCCGTTGTTTTGTTGTTTTACTAATTTGCAACAGTTACGAGACAGCTGTAATATGTTACAACATACGTATATGTCAGTGAGAGAAGAAAGGAGAGTCAAAAGAAATTCATTTCTTAGTTACGCGCGTCTTATTAATGTTTCGATGGTTTGCGGATTTCTACTTAAATTCGTGTTGTTCTTGATACGAGACGATTCTACAACAATATACTTCGAACATATTTCGCAATTTTTCTTTCAGTACTTTCGTAAATGCGTGATTGTTCGCGATCGTACAAAGCGTAGTGACGGCAAGCGTAGATTTTCGAGAAGAGAGCTTAAAGGTTAACAGACGAAAGCTTTTCCATTTCCTTGGAAAGAGGCGGGGGATGGTAAGGTGATTGTCCACGATCGATCTCGACACGCGGGCAGCGTTCCTCGGGAACGCGCCGCTCAAAAACGGCCACCGGACTCGCGGCGGGTATTTCGGTCCAACAAAGCCCGGGCTGATTAAATACGCGATCGTGGTTAGCGTGCCGGCAATAAAAGCGTCGCGCCACGTCGTGTTTACGGCTGCCTGTGCCCGTCCCGGACGAGTCCGGGCTCTCGCTTCTCGCGTAATGGTCCGGCGGCTGCGTTTGATCGCTAAATTATTTCGCGCTTTTCTCCCGAACATCTACTCCCTTTCCACCACCCTCTCTTCTTTTCGTTTCTTTCTTTCTCGTTTTCACCTTTCTCGCGCCGCTTTTCAGCGATCTTTTCTCTGGTACTCTGGTGAACGAGAATCGTCGAAATCGCGAATCGAAAGTCGGTACGATGTGACATTGTAGTCGCGTTCCGTACCGTTTCACTCGGAAGGAAAATTTCCACGACGACGTTGTTACGGTGTAATTAAAAGTTACACTGCACAATTTTACAGAACTTTTATTGGAACAAGACAGGAACTTATTGATATGAAAGTGTGTTGCAATCCGTGGGCCAAAGTACTTTAAGATGGCCTCGTAATTGACCAATTTGTATCGATTATGTGTTGCACAGATCGAGAGACGCAGCAGGGAATTAAGACACCGACAAAGTAACAACACAAGTTTTAATAGTTTTAATTAAATTCGAGCTTGCTCTTAATTTATTTTATCGAATTGCGTTTTATATGGTACAGTGTGACGCAGTCGAATTGGATATATCTCAATTCTTACCATTGCGAAGAACCAAAGAAATGGGACTTGAGTGGAATCCTGCAAGTATCATGGCGAGCTTTGTTCATGATTCGACACAGTTACGCTTAACTAATAGTTGAATTACGAATATTAATGACGTGGTTATTACACCAATAATTCACAATCTCACCGTGTTACATGTACATAAGCGCGTCGAAAATGAAGCCATTCAGGATCTTGTCCATTGGTCGGTATGGTTGGTTCGTCGAATCGATTAAAACGAGATAGAAAGGAAAACAACTCGTGTTCTTTTAATAACACGAAAAACGGGAGTTAATCGATCTGGCGCTTTTCGAATTCAGAGGGAAAATTCAATTTCACCGGGCGGGCACCGCGGCAAAATTCAAATTTCCACGCGGGGAGGGAGAACAACAGGGAGGAATCGTTCGGCGCGCTGATAGCGGAGTGAGCCGCGGCGTGACCCTGGCTTGTTTACGTCGCGACGCAAAAGGGCCTCGGCGAGGAAAAGGAGAGAGGAGGCCCCCCGAAGTACGGCGAGAGAACGCGCGCGCCTTCGCCGTGGAGCATTTAACACAGTGGGCGCTGCCCCCTCTCCACCCCGCCGTCATTCCTACCGTCTTTTGCCATCTCCCCACGGGCCTCTTCTTCCTCCCGGGCAGCCAGCACCCCTTCCTTCACGCTTCTCTTTCCTCTGTAACCGGGTGCAACGAGGACGAACGAACTGCACGTCGCCCCCGGAGTGCATGCACAACGAGGACAGACGAAGCGTGTCTGAGTCGCGCTCGCTGGCCGCCATGACAGAGCGGAATGCATGAGAACGCAGAGCTACTGACCCTCTTGTCCTCCCCTTGTCCCCCCCCCCCATTCTCTGTCTCTCTCTGTCTCTCTCTCTCTCTCTCTCGTTATACATATGTAAGGCGATGCGTGTGTGTGTGTGTGTGTGTATTTGGTTCTTTCCTTCTCTTCTCTCTCTCACGACATCTCCGTTTCTCTTTCGAAATGTTGTTTCTCTCGCTCGCACGAAATATTCTACCTCGCTCTCGCTCGATCTTTCTCTCTCTCTCTCTCTCTCTCTTTATCATGAACCCTATCCCTTTCCTTTCAATCTCTATATCAATCCCACTCGCCGTGGACGAACTGTCTTTAAGCGCGCCGATTTGGAATTTTTTCGCTGTGCGTCGTCCTCGATCAACGACTCCACTGGTGGTGGCCTGCTAGAACACATCCAATGCAAATCGATCGCACATCTCTCGTGCACCTCTCCCGTGAAACCTCTTCGGCGTGTATTTTAACATTGTACAGCGCCGGCGATATTTCGCATGACCACGCGCGAGTGGTCGACACCTTGGCTGCGAAAGTAGCGTGGAACGAGGAATAGAAATATAAAGCAACTTTACTTATATCACTGCGAAGAGGTGTTCTAAAGATTAAAGTGACAATCGCAAGCGACAACTATTGTGTTTTATCAAATTTGCCCAGAGTCGCGAGATGCCGTTGCGCGTGGACCATAACGAGTGACCAAACCGTATACAATAATTCGTCGCTTTCTTTCTGAACTCGCCAATGAATAGAAATGGCTAAGAAGTAGTAAATTTGTTAATTTCCTTTGCCTGGATTATATTTAACTGTACTCGGAACTATGACGAAATGATTGCAACTTTCTGGAGAGAAGAAGTCTCGCGTGGCACGTCATTCCAGCGCAAAGAGACGAACAACGGCCAAGTTGATCTAACCTGTATACATTTTTCATTCGAAACGAATACGCGTAGGGCAACGAGAGAACGGTTAATGGTGAATTTGCCATTAGGTTACATGGTGGAATAGCGGCGAACTAGGAGCAGTCAGGTCACCGAAGCGTCTAGAATGTTAATTTCGCGAATGGTATTCGCGCGAGACACGGGACACCTCCGGCGAATCCGGGCAGCATGGGAAAGCAGAGACAGGAGAAGAGCCGCGTAGACAGGTGCTGGGCCGTCGACGCGGCAGTCGTGTGCCAATCGGTCACATAACGGTCGCACGGTCGTAACACGACCGTCGCCGTCGCCGCCACTGCCGGCGTGACGTCAAGAGATTGACGACCACACCGCGACAACGACAATCATTCATACGATTCGAAGGAAGAGGCGGCGGCGGCGGAGGAGGTGGATGGATTCTCGGTCGCGCGTGCGCGTTTTATATTCCGCTGGAAACGTCATCGACGACCGTGTTTTTTTTTTTTTTTTTTTTTTTCTCTTCCTCCACGCATCCGGTCTGTAATTGTAACGTTCCACGTTATTGTCAAATAAAGTCAGATAGAAAATTTTCACGGTTTTTTATACCACTTTGGGAAAAGTTTTTTCTAGCAGAAGAAGAAGAAACGAACGTTCGTTCGCTTCTTCGGTGACAATGCAAATCTACGTACAGCTCGGTATTTTCCTTTCTAACGGTGACAATGACGTAACTCGCCGGCCTTGTTAGATCGGCGCAGAACCGCGGTGAATTATCGTAGGCTTCAACCTGATGTTAGCGTACTGAAATTATTCCGTCCTATCGATATCGTTTCGCGATCGCGAAATTCGACTCTGTGCTCGAGGGGCTATTCCTTCGAACTAATTTTTGAAAAAAAAAAAAAAAAAAAGAAAAAAGAAACAGAATCCAAGATTTCCAGAAAGAGAATTAGGTTCTTGCTCGGTCGGGTTTATCAGGTTCTATCACCTGTGTGCGAGGCGCGCAGCCGATGGAATTCCGCAAGGCAAACGGCCTTGATCCCGTATCAATCTGCAATAGCGGAGGTCTTTGCGCGGATTCAAGATGAAGGAAGAAAGAGACAGAGAGAGAATAAGGTAGAGAGTTTCGAGCGCGCCTTAACGCAGAGAGACGGCACTTCTCGTTGGGTCGTTGACTCCCCGTTTCTTCTTTCTTCGAATCCTGGGCCCGGTCCCTGTCCTCGTACCACGTTCCCCTCTTCTTTTCTCCTCCTTCTTCCTCTCCCTTTCACATCCTCTTTCTTTCTCCACTCTGCTAAATCCCTCTCTGTATGTGTATTCTCTTTCTCTCTGTCCGTCCATTGCTTCGTCTATTTCTCTCCATCTTATTATACTCGACTCTGTGTTCTCTCTCTTATTATTTCTTTCTTTCTTCTCGTTCTTCCTCGTGTTCCTTCGCTAGTCCTGTGTGTGTGTGTGTGTGTGTGTGTTGGCCTCCTCGTTTTTCGTCGGTGCACGCGGATGCTTCTTCTACTCCGGTCCTGCCAGACAGTAAACAACGCCACGCCGTACCCACTCTCCTCTCATTCATATCTCACACGAGCGTATCCCGAATTATTTGGATGCCGACGTATTTCGCTCAGCAGGAGCGCGGCCCCGGCGTGCAACAAGGGGTCCGGCTGCTTCGCGTAGTTGCCTACGACAGACCGCCCCGAGATCTCGTTCGTTCTATTCCCTTTTCTTATTTTGCGGCCAACTATTATAAAAATACCTCGCGCCCCGGCGGAAGCGACGAAACTAGCCGAAGCGACGAAACTGGCGTGAACCCGAGGCGTCAAATTGCCCGGGAAACGCGCCGCGTTCTCGGTTACTCCGTTTCTTCGTTTTCGAAAAATTAGAATCATTATCGTATTCGCGGTGTTGTTTCGTCATTTTCCAGTATAATTATATAACACACTTTTGTATCGTAGAATTGTACTTTTTTTTTTTTTCTTATTCTGCACCATGCACGAATTTAAAGTATGTTGTATTTATATATATATATATATATATATAATTGTATCTTATTTACAATATTATTTTTTTTATAACTGAAGTTTTTTCACCAATGATAGCAAAGTTTCGCTCCGAAATGTTAAATACGTCGAATCTTTCGAAATTCAATTAACAACCGCTGTACAAATTGCATCAGCGTGATTAATTATTACCTCGTTATTACGCTGCATCGCTCCGTAATAACAAACACCGGATACATGGTAATGGAATTTTTGAGACTCCCTGAAGGTTTTACTCTCCTTGTTGGAAGTTTTCGCGAGCGTAGATACCTAGCACGATTTACACGACAACACGCATACCGTATGCAAAATGGGACAGAGAAAATGCATGAAAGCTCTATGTGTAGCGTTACACGTCGAAACTATCTGTTAATACGGATTCGTTTTATGAATTTATCATTCTCATCGATGTCGCCAGTTCCTTCAGCAACTGGGTCTATAACAGCCCGAAACCACGTCACTTATTCACAAGTACCCAAGATTTCATTCCCCGTGAACGGGGAAGCATAAATTACGTGGACATTATTTCTATGTCTCCTGAAACGATGACTAGAAAACGATTCGAATTGGTTATGGAAACACCTGGCCAAGAGAGAGAGAGAGTCAGTCAGTCTTATCGACTTAGTGTCTGTCGGTGGTGACGGAAAAGGAGAGGAAGAGTTTCTTCGGGATCCGTTCAACAGGTGCTTGGTCGTTCGTTGTCGGTCGGTCGTGTGTGAGTCGTGCTGAAAAGGAAGCCCCAGGAGGAGGCAGGCGCGAGGAGAAGGCGAAAGAAGTCGAAGGAGAAAAAGAAGATGCTAATTGGAGCGGCTTGTAGCGTCCAGCAGCGCGTGTTAACACGACTTCCAGGTACTCGGCTTCTCGCCTTCTTCTTCCCTCTCGGATGAATACTTTCCAGTAGGTGCTTCCGGCTAGACTCCGGGCGGCCTGCTTCAAAGAGTCTTTTCGAGCTCGAAAATGCAAGGCCGCGACGGATGGAACGCGCGTTTTAGAGAAAACGGTGTAAGAGGTGGAGAATAACGGAGTCATACAGGGTGTCCCAGTTTTTTCCTTTTTTTTTTTTTTTTTCTTTTTGTTAGTATGTTTCATAGATCAAAATCAACACGTGTCATTGGATCAAATTGGAGTTACGACAAAGGGGGGAGAAAAAGAAAGAACAAAAACGATATATCGAATCTGATGGTAACCTGAACTTAACCAAAAGGCAATCATACTTTCTATGGCCTATAACTTACACCTGAAATTATAATTCCAATATCAAAATGTTCACCGTTTGATTTCGCGCGTCACTTTCTTGCCAAACTCTTGCAACTCTTTTTGTATTTCTTCAGAGTATTGTACGTCACGAATTATGGTCGAAAAACGATAAGCTATAGCATCGGTGGAATTTCAATTCTGAAATTTTAAGTTCCAACTCGTTGAATTAATAAATAGAAATTACTACGCGATAGTAGTAAAATTATAGTAATTAACGGCTTGTCTATGAAGATTGAAAAGAAAATGGTACGGCGAGGAGAGTTAACAACGCCTTCCGGTAACATATTAACATTTACGGCACGTTTTCCTCGTCTTCACCTAGGAGGTAATAATAAAGTAACAAAAACTGGGACACCTTCTATAACGCGTGGTATAGAGGGGAGGAAGATAGAACTCTTCGTTGACTAGAGCAGAGAAAGAGTACCAAGTGAAGGGAACGCTTTTAGAGAAACTATGAATGATGCTCTCTCTCTCCTCTCGTGGTGTGTCTCTCTGCTCCTTTCACCCCGTCTCCTCTCACGTTTCGATTCTACGATGCCTTCGCTGTTCCCACTCCCTGTCCACCCTGTAGTCTCTTTCGTTTTTTTTTCTTTTTTCTTCTCTCTTCTCTTCTCTCATACATACACGCCCGTTAGTCGAACGCGCTGGACAAATATTTGCTCGAATTCAGGGCGACCGCTCGTAAATTAGAGAAAGAGCGCGGCCTCTGAAGAGAGGAGAGGACTCTGAAATTCTTCGGGGGCCGTGCCCCCCCCCTTGCTACTAAACTCCCACTCCCCTCTCTTTAGTACCACGTACTTCCTCTTCTTTGGCTTCTTCCCTTTCGTGCTTCGCGTTTCTCCTCTGCTACGCCTTGTTGTACCTTGGTGTGACGCGATGGAGTTCTTCGTTCTCTCCCTCGTGGCACGCTCGGTTAGAGAGAGCAGAGCAGCTCGGTTTGGCGTGCAACGCCGTAGTCTTTTGGCTTCTCGCCACGGCAGGAAATTAAAACGACCCCTTCTGAAGTGGCCTCCGACGTTCTCTCTCCTCCCCCTCGCCCTTCCATCGGTCTCTTTCCTGAAAATCCGGGACACGCCGCGTTCCGCTCGGTTTCGCCGGATCCTTTAATCTCGTTCGCGGTTCGTAAGCAAGAATGCTCGACTAGCGAAGAAAGATCGACTCTTGAGAACGGATCGTTGTTTCGCTAAACTGCGGACGAATAGTGGGAAACAATATTCTGTCGACTTCGGTTTCTCTCGCGCGGCGATGTCTGTTACATCGACAATTGCTGCTTTGCAAACTGATAGTTTAGAACATTGCAATTACAGTTGCGAGCATGGCCTTTCCCTTTTTATTGCTAAGGATCTTATTAACCATCTTAGTTATTAACCTCGCAATTATTAATAGTACCAGTTGACAGATTGACAGTTTGGAACTTTGTAATTTCGATCGAGGGCAACTTGACAAAGATAAACCCTCGCTTTGTACAATTTTGCTGCACACCGTCTAATATTACAAACGTCGTTCGCAATTCGTCGCAGGAACAAAACGTGTGAATCTCGGTAAAATATACGTGGCCTTGGCCTTTTCAGTAGACACATTTATTTTGTAAAAATATCTACCTCGATATATCGGCTCTCGGCTACTAACTTCGGTTAAACATCGAAGAGATAACACCGTTCGAACGGTCGAAATTCGAAAATCCGACCGGCGGATTTCCAAACGGCTCGGTTCGAGCTTTCGCCTCCGATTTCCCCCAGCCCCCTATTTATAGCCCGTGAATCATATCATTCGCGCGGTTTCTCGTCACCAACGGATTTAGAGTTCCAGCAAAGCGAGAGAGACGAGCATCTCGGCCCCGAGTAGAGGGGCGCCGCCGCCCCAACTTTGACAACGACGAGAGCACGATCGTACGATAAAAAGGTGTACGTACGGCATACTTCGAGGATCGTTGCGGAAGGCCAGCTTATACTAGTAGCCCCGGGTAGAATCACACGCAAGAGGGAAACTCGTGACCAAATGAAGAGTTTGTCGACTGTCGGAGGGTGGGAAACGACCGATAGAGAGAGAAGAAAAGAGGCGACTCTCTGTCCACGGGATGCTGCGTGGTTCTTCTCGCTGTGATCTCGCGACTGGTATGAACGAGACTTCTTATAAAACAAATAAAGAAAGAGAGAGAGAGAATGAGTGAGTGAGTGAGTACGAAAGGGAGAAAAAGAAAGAAAGACGATTACCATCCACGGGAAGAGCGGCGAGGAATGAGAAACGGAGCGATTCGGGGGCAGGGGATGCAACGGGAAGGGATAGAGTGTTTGTGTGTGTGTATGTGTGTGTGTGCGTGCGTGCGCGCGCGCGCGCGCGTGTGTGTCGAGTGGGAGTGGGGGCAGTGGCGATGTCCTAGCGAAGGTCACGGCCGGGAATGCGGTTTGCGTCCGTCGGTCCAAAGTGGCGTGCCGCGTTGCAGAGCTTCTCGTCGCTCTTTCTCCTTCACTCTCGACGATCGTACGCTCTCTTTACTCGCCTTCCTCCTTCTCGTCGCGTCTCCGTCGAACATTGTCCGGCTTGCTGGCTCTCCCGCTCTCACCATCGCGAGCCGCAGCGGCGCAGACTGCAGGAATGCACCAAGTGCACCGCACTGACCGGTGCTCGTCCCGTTCCACCGCTTCCACTTGTTTACTTCGCGCGCGCACGCGTGTTTCCCTCGTCCCCCGACGCGTTCTTCCTCTACACACCCCCTTTTTTCTTCGCCGCTTCTTCTTCTTCTCTTTCATCATTATTATCATCATCATCATCATCATACTCTGTGTCTTAAACAGAGAGAGAGAGAGAACGGGGGAGAGCAGAGACTTCTCGTGCGCCCGGTCGTGTATCCTTTATCCCCGGATGGACAGTTCAGCGGCATCGTTCGTTGTTCCCATCGCCGACCTTCCATCCCTACGCCCCGCCCCACCCGTTTCTTTCATTACTCCACCCCCGTGCCGAGCGTTCACCCCTTGCGCTTCGTGTGTTTGGAGCGTGTCCTTGCGCGCTCGCCACGGATCCGTACGTACTCTCTCTCTCTCTTGACTGTATATGGAGGAGAAGCTTGTGGTATGCGCTACCTTGCCGCCAAGGTGACCAGAATTCTGCGTTCCCTCTTGGTGATTTTTCTTTCCCCTCTCTCTGTACGCGCTTTTTCTTTTTTCTTTTTTCTTTTTTTTCTGTCGTATCTCTTCACTTGTTATCCCTAAACAAAATTTCCTTCCCCTCAGTTTCTTTTGTAATTCTACGTGTGTTCGACTACGGTGAGGAAATAATTAAGAGGAAAGATGAAAATAAGATTCCATCGATCAAGGGACTCGTAACGAGCAACGGGCATACTCGGTAGTGTTGTAACCGCACTAGCCGAGGATTCCACGATCTCCAACATTCCCCGAAACGCAGGAATTTCCTGGATCGGTGAAGGATGTGTAACCAATATAGATACGCGTTAATCCAAGAACAACTAAACGGTAACAACACTTTGAACCAAATTTGAATTTAATATTTCATACGTACATTCGAAATGTCTAGCGCGTGTAGCTTACTTTCAATCTTACATTTATATCACATACGGAAAATTTTTCTGTCCACAATGTCCTAGGGATATAAAAGGATAAATTCGTGAATAGCAACAACGTATCAAGACGACGGAAAATGTAACAAACTTGGGTGTTCCTCGCCCTTGGTCTTTCGCGTACGACTCGGAAAGCTTGGTCTCTTTCTATGGTTAACCTTTCTGCAGATTTGATGAACTCTTTCGTCACACTGGCGCGTCCCTTCGACCTAGCCGAATCCGGTCGCGATTCTCTGGCCCTGACCCACCCAAAGGATGCAGTCAACCCTACTTGCAACGTCGGTAGATAGGGTGCTGCTTCGGTGGGGGAGCGGTCTCTGAACCAAGCAAGCGATGCGCGGCGTGTGCAGGGTGAGTGAGACAGTGTTGTATGCGTGCTCGCGCGCGACCATCGGGGGCTCACTGAAAGGGGGTGCACCTCGAAGCCGTAATTGTATGCAGCCGTCTGTGCCCACGTGTGTGCAGAATTCGTGCGTGTATAACTGGTCTCCCTCTCTATGGGGAAGCGAAGAGAGAAAGAGAGAGAGAGAGAGAGAGGCGGAGAGAACGCGTGTACGCGCGCAGGCCAGCCAGTTTAGCGGCGAGCCGACACGCCGTGGTAGAGAAAGAGAGAGAGAGATTCGTGAAAGAGAGAAGGGTTGAAAGCGTCGCGAGAGGAAGGGGTGCGGTGCGTTCACTCCACAAATCAATACCCATTGGCTGCCGCGTGTGTACCAGCCGTGCACAACGAGCGAAACGTGTCACCCACCGACCCAAACCTAAAGGACGATATAGCAGCTGCACGCACGCACGCACGCACGCATGGCAGCCGGCATATGTCGGCCGATGACCAAAGCCGCGACGATGCCGCTCCACCATAAGCGCGTTCGTACACGTCTTCTTCCATGCATCTTTCGTCTGCCGTAACGTGTTCTCTATGGTTGCGTAAATTTCGATCTATGAACAGATTTTGCCGATTTTAATACGGAACACGAGGTGTGCGTTCTTGTATACGAGGTGTGTTCTTTCATGTACCTTTCGAAACAAAATGCGTGATGGTTCAGTCTACAAGCATTTCGACAGAGTAAAATTTTAGTCGAGCGAAAAAACGAAACAAACTGTCGAAGTTCGTGTAACGAAGGAAATGATACTGATCTCTTTCATTGATTTCTTAACTTTCATTACTTAAGATAATTTTCTTTATGCGCTTTATAAACATAATTTAGAAAGTGACGGCTAAATGTTCCAAGTATTTTTCAATATTTTCAATATTTCTGTACGTTTCATTTATTTCGTTGCACGAGCACATAATTAATATTCAATTCCCAAGGAAGCAAATGACTTTCATGAGTTCGTTCGCTGCAGGAATACGATATTAATGTGAATTTAAAAATGTACCATTTCTAACATCGCCATTTCGTTTGCTCCTCGATGTACCTTTGCACCTAGGGTAGTTTCTAAATCATAGATTGGCAAACGTAACGAGCAATAAGATTCTAACCTATCGAACTTTCGGACTCGATTGAGAGTTTGTACGTTGAATTTGTTGAAGTTCACGTTGCCGCGCGCGTGCATCCGTTTTCGTTAATTAGTTGCGCACATCGCGTTGTTTTTAACGCGGGCGAGAACAATAGGACATCGCCTCGGGGCAGATATTTCCGGCTCGTCGCCGACCAATACCGTTTCTTTTTTTTTTCTTTTTTTTTTCTTTTTTTTTTCGACGAGCGGGACTCGAGCTTCTCTCGCCGGTGTTCCTCGAGTCCTCCGCTTCTACGCTATTGTTCCGAGTCCGAGGGCTTGCTGCGCAATTACTCGGCGGCAGAGCCCGCAGTAACGAATCAAATAACAATCCTACAACCATCTCCGCCGAGCAAATTTCTAATTTCCTCTTGTAGCGCCTCGTCTCGTCACACTGTGCCGCGACGAAGGAGGAAAACGCGACGGTGATAATACACAGACAGACGCCGAGGCGTCGTCGCACGACGCGATTTTTCTGGCCAAGACAGCAGCACGTTCGTTTTCTGCGCGCCGCCGACGCGGGCCAATGAAGTTCGATCTTCGCGACCCGCGCGAAAATCCAACTGGAGATCATCGTCACTCTCGCCAGACGGATCGCGAGACGAGATCATTCTCGCTGTCCGAAAGTACACTTTCAACCCATGAACCCAAATGTGAAATGTTCGCGTTCGTCGTGTTTGTTTTCATGTTTTGAAGTCTCGTTGATTAAAACTTCGCCGTATCGTGCTCCCACTATGGTCAATATCCAATCAACCTCTTAGCTGAATGACGAGTATACTCGCCATGGGAGGAAAGTAATTTGTCGCTTGATTTAAATTTCTCGCGGAAAGTAAAACATATTTGTAAATTTTAGAGTATTTTCAGAAAAGCAGATTTGACTAGTTCTTTTTTACATCGTTTCGAAGTATTTCCTCGCTATTGGTGTTAATTATCAATTAATATCAATCAAGCTGAACAAGAAAATTATTGATTTTCCAAAAGAACTAAGTTGTTCCATTCCAATTTCATCGAATTTTACAGTAGCTGCGCGTACGAGTGCAATCGTCATCGCATCGTTCTAGCGACCACAACTGCTGTGGCAGGTACGCTTAATTTTAAAAACAGCACCACAGCTGAGAGGTTAAAGAGCGAGTAACGCGAGTAACGAACTTACGAGCGAAGAAATGTCACAGAAGCGGCGTTTTTATCCAGGCGGAGGATGTGAACGGGGCAGAGAGAAAGAGAGAAGAAAGTATGCCGTGGGCGCCGCTCGAATTCGAAACAAAGTTGAAAACCACGGGCAAACGCCACGGGGGCCGCTAGTAGAAGTAGAAGCTTCTCTTCTCGGGTGCTGCCGCATCGTGTAACAGCGGCGGCGGCGCGCACCATGTGTGGTGCGTGGCCGTCGTCGAGCGACGGTGGTGGGGGCACTTCATTCAGTGCGCCTCTCGGGCTGCTCGACGCGCATGCGCGCGGCCCTCCGCGCGTACACACGCTACTCACGCTGTGCCTGCCTTTCTACTCTAGCGTTCCCTCACACGTACGTGGCGCACACCGTTGCACCTACGTCGCACGGACTTTGTACTCGTGCCGTATCTCTTTTGCGCGGCTGTTTTAAGAACGAACGGCGCGCCGACACGCCGCTGTTTCCCCGGCCTCGCCGTGTGTGCCCACGATATCATCACGCACACTGCGTCATCCTCGCGATCGCCGTACGGAGGAGAAGGAAAACGTGCGCGAGAAGGGTTAGATGACGGCAGAAGGGAACGGAACGCGTACGCGGCGACCCGAAAGAGGGGCAGAGAGAAGGAAGGGAAACACGGTGCGAACGGCCAAGAGTGACTGAACTGCACGAACGACGACTACACGCGCCGCCAGCTCGTCCGCCCGTTTCTTTCCCGTTGGATTCGTTCGATAATCGTCAAACAGTAGACGAAAGAAAGAGAAAAAAAGTCTATATAAACTTTGAGAAAGAGAAAACTGTCGTGCACAGCCTGTCTCACCGTCTTTGCTCTTTTCCCGCTGTTGTGTAATTTCGCGGGCGTGCGTACGTGGGACGACGGCGGCAAACCCGCGCGCTTTCGAGGTCGTTGCTGTCTATCCGCACGCACGGTTAGGCTTTTTTCCCCCTCGTCGGACAATTCCAGCGAATTACTTTTCTTCCTTCCCACCCCGCGTCCGATTTGATATTTCGACGATCAGCGGTTGGGGGAGACGGAAAAAGAGAGAGAGAGAGAGAGAGAGACCGTTGGAATTCCACGGACGGCAAAACCGCGAACGTAGTACCGTTCGGCAGCCACTTTTGCCTCGCATTCCCGCTTCTTACGCGGCCGTTTCCGCCGCGTTGACTCGCGTGTCATTTCCTGCCTGCGGGAGGGAACGTCGAATCCTCTCGAATCGACGAGAAACGATAGAGAAAAAGCAAAAGGGAAAAAAAGAAAGGAAGGAAGGAAGGAAGAAAACGGAGTCGACAGAGGCACGTAACCCGACGCAACGGTATATTACAGCAGAAATCGTTCGGTTTCCGGAGCGTGTGAAACGTGTGTGTCACGCCAGATCGATACGGTCGCCGGTTGTTTACAGCCGTGACTTGGCCTCGACAAAAGCGGAAAAACACGGTGGCCCGAGTTCTCTTTATCGCCTTTAACACGACCCCGCATTCGAAGCGTATTCTCCGGTATTCCTCGTCGTTCTCTCATCGAGGCCCCCGTTCCTTTCCACCTCCGCGACGACCTTCTTCTCTCCCCATCCGCCATGGGGGTTTTTTCGCGTTGTCCTGTTTAGCGAGAGAACTCGATTCGAGTCGACTCGTAACACGCGCCGCCTCGGTATGCATCGTCCCGTGATGCATTGCTTCCGAGAAGCGATAGCACAACACCGGCCTGTGTGCAGCTTTTGCGCCCGTCGTTCTGCCTCGCCGCGACGCGCGCGCTCGCTTTCGAGCTCTTCCCCCCGTGACTCGTGGGAAAGCAAATTCACCTGAGGAGCCAGCCAGTCTCTCTCGTCCGCTTACGCGAACGCTTGCTTTCGGTTTTTAAATGGCTGCGCGTTACGTGGCTACGATATTTGGGGATAACTGGGGATATCAAGCGAGCACAAAGAAGATGGTGAATTAAATATGAGCGTACGATAGAAGCGTACGTGCTCGCGCTTTAGTTTGTTACGCCGTTAGTAGCAACAATCTGGACTCGTTCTCACGGTGTGACTGCGCGTTTTACGATAATAAATAGTGTTCTCGTTAGAAGCTAGTTTTATTTCTATCTGATTGTAGACAAATCGCTCGTACAAATTGCCTACTCGTTGTTTAATCTTTTTTTCTTTTTTTTTTCTTTCCTTTTTTTTTTTTTTTTTGGTGGCGTTATTTACACAGATATTTTCGCTTTGTCAAAATGTGTTTCTGAAATGCAGAAAGAAATTGTCTCTATAGGTCGATCGATAGATTGATATTCGTGTAAGATTATCATCAATAGATTAATAATAGAATTCTGTTATATAATTCGATATATACTTCGATGTCAACTGTAGTCGACGACGGTACCAAAGAAATTAACAAGCGAGAAAGATAGAAAAAGATGTCGGGCGGCTGTTAAATGATTCAAAGTGGAACGTCTCGGACAGCATGCACCTCACTGTTTCCAATACCAATACCAACAGCACTAAACGACTCAAACGAACTAAATTCACCAAAATACCTGTAACAGCCCAAGAAGCTCGTGCCTCGTAAAAAATTGATCACAAAACGTTCGCGACGAATCCATCCTGTGTGTGCCTTCTCTAACTCTGTAACGTGTACGCACGTACAGGGAGTTATCCTTTGAAGAGAGCCTACCTCGAGGTAGGGGGGAAATTCACGGAAAAGTCTAGGCCAGAAAAAGACGTAGTCGCGCGTAGTAGCCGGGACCAGTGACAAAACGTAGTCGTAAAGTGCAGTAGAACGCACTACTCTGACGTAGAAGCAGCAGACTCTTGTGTATTGCTTTGGCGCGGCGCTCACAGCGCGTTGCATTCCCCTGCGGTGCATTGACTTTGCTGCCCCTCCTGCATCCCTCTCCCCCCCGAACGCCCTCCACCCCGCGCGTCTCAACTCTTCCTCCCCTCTCTCTCTCTCTCTCTCTCTCTCTCTCCCTTCCGCCGACGTTTCCCCTCCCCGCTTCTTCATCGCGTTGCACCGTGTTTTCCTTTCTCTCTCGTTCTCGCGTCGCTTGATCCACGCCGCCGGCCGCACCGTTGCACTCCACCGCCTCTCCGATGCAACCGCCTCCCGGCACAACAACAACAACAACAACAACAACAACAACAACAACACAACATTCCTTCCTCTCTAGAGAGTCCCTTCATGCCACGGAGAGCGGTAGACCCTGCTACTACCACACTCTTTTTCTTCTTCTTCTTCTTCTTCTTCTTCTTCATCGTCGTCGTCGTCTCTAGACGAGGAACACGCGTGCGTACGTCATCCTTCTTTCTCTTTATGCCGCGATTCGTACAACTACTCCTCCTCCCCGTCGGTGAAAACTGGTCGCCCGCGAATCGCGTGTACGATCGGCGGTCTCTCATGGCCACGGAGAACGAACGAAATCTTTCGGTTTGGTACGTGAGTATATACCAGATAGACAGAGGTATGCCTGTTCTCTCTTTCTCTCTCTCTCTCTCTCGGAGTCTCATCGATTTATTGATCGTTGCTCGTCGCTTCGAGAAGAAGAGAGACAAGGAGGTACGGCGCGGTTAAATCTTGGCGGCTCGCGTCCCGACGAATGTCGCTTCACTCGACATCGATCGAGTTAGCGGAAGGGTTACCTTCGTTTTCATTAATTCATGGCACTACTCGTTGGTACGAAGTTAAACGAAGACAGCAGTGACGCCGATGTGTGTGCAGTGTGGTTATCGTGAATGTTTGAGAAATTTAGCCAACCCCTTCAGCGAGGAGGGTCAAGTGACCTTAAGAGACACCTTAAATATAAGATGAGGATAGGTGACGGAGGAACCTGCGTCGGGATTCAAGCGATTCCGAGCGAAAGAAAAGATTTGGCAGACAGTTTAGCAGATTTTTACCGCTCGCGCGGAAAGGAAATTAAAGACTTGATCACTTGAAGACGAGTCACATTCACACCGATGCAGCGAAGAAATGTATCCTCTATATACGTGTTAACCCATTGACTGCCAACTACGAGATATCTCGTAGTGAGCGTATGTACCAAAACTGCCGACTACGGGATATCTCGTAGTTTGCGCTACAAGTTTAGATCGATTACAATTGGTTAGAGAATATTTTTATTGCCGGTTGAGTTAGGAATTATTAGAAAGGATGAATAAAACATTTAATATCACTTTTTATTATAAAAATAATAACTAATAGACTATTCGGTCGTAACATATTAATTATATATATGAATGTATTGAACTAAAATTAAAATATTTTTATTGTTGTGGCTGTGTATGATAAGCTTCGAAGCAAGGTTCATCGCAGACAGCTGGCACACTGAACAAAAATAAAATAAAATTTTAGCTCGCAGGGCAAGACGCTCTAAATTTGCCTGGCAGTCAATGGGTTGAGCGATTTTCAACTGTTGCGTTCAGACGTGCAGTCGGAAAATCTAATGTAAAAAAAAGAAAATTAATTTTTTCAAACTTCTAAACCAGAAGTAATGTAACACCTCGACGAAGAAGCGTGGCTTGCGCGCGTTCACGCGGGAAACGCGCGTGATTTGACTGATCGGCGCGCGCTTTCGCGATTTCAGCCGTGAATCGCGCTCGTTTTCACGAATTATTTGTCGCCGCGTGTGTTACATCGATCTACCGCGAACAGGTTGAACACCACTAATTGGATTATTACGCGCCACCGTACGAATCGTCGTTGTGTTACCCGCACAATCGCCATTCTTGTTTCTCCTGTGTTTGTGAACGGTCTCGACGTCGTTTGTTTACACGCCTGATTTCGAATTTGCGGATGATACGTTACAACACCTTTACGACCGACTAATGAGCTGTTCTTTTTTCTTTTTCTTTTTTTTTTTTTTCCTTTTTTCTTCGCTCGATCCGGAAATAAAATCACCGCAATCGCAAGTCGTTCCAACGAAGGCGTAGAACTTATAAATTATATTTATCTTGCTCGAATTAATATAACAATTAAGTGGTGCCGCGTATTACGTATTTTCTCGACGTTCGTTGAAAATCAACCCGGCGCTACGTTATTCGCCCCGTTTTTTTTGTAGAAAATTTCGATACTTTCGCGACTTTTTGCTGACCCGAATAAATACAAAAAGATCAAAATAATCCGACGTTCTATTTTTCCCAAACACACATTCTGAAATTTGCATGAAAATCCGCAAGTCGATTAGAGTATCGTTTCTTGTTTTCCGGGTACGTAGAGAATCGAAAAGTTTTCTCTGCTGTTGAAGTAAATACCCTCGAACTCGGGGGTTGATTTCACCCTCGTTGTTCTCCCAATTGTACGATCGTCAATCTTTTTCGGGCACAGGGCAAACGATACAAGAAACCGTGTATCCGTCAATGGTATCCCATTTCCCAAATCTGTTCCCGCGGAGCAGGTAAAACCTCCCCATCGTGCTTAAACACGTAGCCAAGAAAATACACGAAAAGATGAAATTCGCTAAATAAACGGTGGAAAACGTGAGCATCGGGGGCAGCCTCGCCAGATACAGAATTCATCCTTTTGGAATAGGAAGTATTCGTCGGTCTCTCTCGGATTATTAGCAGGACTTACATTTCAATTTCGGCCAGTTTCGAAGATGTGCAACGATGCATCCTTTCCAACAAAATACGCTTCTCCAAACAATTAAGGCAGATTTTCTTTTTTCGAAAGAAAGAATTAGCCGGCTCGATGTTATCAGGATTCAACAATCTGTGCCAACTTCTTCTTCTTCTTCTTCTTCTTCTTCTTCTTCTTCTTCTTCTTGGTGTTCATCGAGCGACGAACAGGTGTCCCACAGAAGGAAACCGGGGAAACCCAAAATATTTTTCCTTAATAACGAAAGATGGCAGGTAGCGCATCACCGAGTTTCTTCTTTATCCTTCGTCCAGATCGTTAACGTTCAGCCTTTTTTTTCGTTTTCTCTCGTTTTTGCTAATCCTTCGACCGTTTGTTTATTGTCACCGAAGAGCGTAAAAACCGTAAACCAATCGAACGAACATGCGTTAATCCTCTCCGTTTTCCCGTTACTGAATCTCACGAGCCAGGCCGCCGGCCGTGATCGCGATTGTTTGATTTCTTGGCCCTTAATCGGATTTTAAAAGGCTTTCTCTCTATCGAGCGTGTGGAAGCGCGCACCACCTTTCTCGAATGTCACCCACCCCGGTTGATTTACGGTATACGCTGAGTTCAGAAAGAGTTTAAGGGAGTCCATCGAGCGGAAGTCGCGCGATCGTCGTTAATTCGCCACAGATTTAATCTCCTTTGCTTCACAGTGGTTCTTTGCGTAATTTTCTTTTCCTTCTTCTTCTTCTTCTTCTTTTTTTTTTTTTCAATTTTGCTATTTCGAATGAGTACATGATGAATGACATGTACATCCGTAGATCCATGAAAATATTCGAACTCTTTATGATTATTAGCAGCGTTTTATGAAATCGTGGATTTTCATGCATTCATTGGACATTTTTCAAAGTATTCAAAGTGCAATAATTTTTATAACATCCGTGAAGCCATATAGGACTTAACCATTAAGTCGAGTACTATGTTTTGAAAATTTTATGAAATTTTAATACTTCATACCTTTTTTTAAATTTTAATACTTGACTTGTATTTTATGAGTTTCTGCACGTCCATGGATGCGTAAACATCTGCATTTATTCATTATATAATAAAATTTCAAAATGATTTATACTATGCATTCAACGTAGATAATACTTTTCTATAACTGTTCAAATACTTTCATCAAATGTGTAACGTAATTATTAAATATTGCGTAATTTTTAATATTATTTTAATTTTAAATATTCAACTCTGATTCTCGACATATTGTAAATTTATTTTATTTACATATTCCATGCTTTTCGCGAATAAATCATTCGTAAAGGGAAGACACTGTGAGAAGATACAAATCCCAAGAAGAATATTAATACGGCTAATTTGTTTCGGCGGATTATAAGATGGATAAATCAGTGTGTCGAATTTTTATTGGATTTAGCAAGCGTTTATTTATCGCAGACCGACAGATTTTTCTTTTTGTATTCTGCTCTTTCATTGACAAAGTGGCAGGGCGTTGTAAGAGAGATTAGATGAGAAACGCGCTCGGACGACAGATGCATACAAACGGCGAACAAATTTCGCCCTTTCTTATTTTCACCGCCGTCATTTTTCTCTGTCCTCGGATCTCTCGTGCATCTGACGAGTACGTGCACCTGGCGAAAGGGCGCTCCCCTAAATTACAATGACCGGGGCCCAGATTTTCGCGTCCCCCTCGCCGGCACAGCGTCGCGCATCTGGGAAAAACTGTCGCGATTTTCGATCCGAATTGATGATCGCTTAAGTTATTTTCTCTTTTTCTTTCGCCTTCGTATTATCATTGAAGATTTCTGATAAAAAGAAAAACTCGCTTCGCCCATGATCTTGTGCGGTCAGCAGTTTAGTTTATCTAAACGTTTCAAAGAATTGAACCTTCGAATTACTCCAAAGATTG
Organism: Tetragonula carbonaria; assembly: GCA_032399595.1. NCBI lineage: Eukaryota > Metazoa > Arthropoda > Insecta > Hymenoptera > Apidae > Tetragonula > Tetragonula carbonaria. The sequence continues at coordinate 19,464,963 of JAUCRC010000001.1, read as the reverse complement.
TATTGATTCTTCGCTTAATTGCGAAATTTATCTTAATTTTTTTTTTTCTAACCTTCAATTTAAACTGTGTTTTTAGTTTACTGTATTTCTGCTCATTTTTCGACACGATTTCACGCAATTTATCTAGTCGCAACTAAACTCTTCAATGAATTAAGTCCTCGAATTATTTTTGGAAATTTTCATCCTTGTGAAGCTGATTCTCGTTTCTTGTACCTAAACTCCCTAAAGAGAAGTGAAATCCTCAAATTATTTCCAACTGTTATTTCCACCGAATCTTCTAATCAGCGAATAATAAATAGTTAACTTATTCACTCGTACAGAGCTGATTTTCGCCACGATTTCGCGGTTCAGCCCTCGTCTATCTAACCACTTGGAGGAATTAAGGAGCTTGCACGGCTTCCGCCTGTTGCCGATCTTCTTTTACGGCTTCCGGGACTTTTCCTCAAAAGGGGAAACCCCTTCGCCCAACGTTTCGCCCTACGTTTCGCCATGTTCAACGACAACGACAAAGCAATATCCTCTTTCATCGCCGCTTTATCTATGGGGGATTTTCCCTGTGTACGATCCTTCTCTTTGGTGGTTCTATCGTCGCTTCGTCTGCCCTGTTTCTCTCTCTGTCTCTCTCTGTCTCTCTCTCTCTCTCTCTCTCTCTCTCTCTCTGTCGAGAAAACCGATTCGTTAGCGCGTTTATCCGTCGCGAAACAATGACGGGACGCTGGGAAGAATGAAAAATTCACGCAGAACAATCGAGGACGAGGCGCGGGCACGAAGAACGAGAGAGAAACGAGAGAGTGAGGGACAACGGGGCCCTAAACAAATCCAGGGGTTAGAAAAACCGTGTGAAGACGAGCCAGTGGAAAGTCCCGTACGTGGAGGCCGGTACGTAGACTACGCACGCGAGTTTTCGAGTGTCGGAACCCTAGGCCTTCGTTTTCTTTCTTTCTTTTTTTTTTTTTTTTTTTTTTTCGACCCTCGCTTTTGCGAGATCCCCTCGCTACCAATGAACCCTGATGAAAGGTGACGGGAGAGAGAGAGAGAGAGAGAGAAACGACCTTCGGGCCCATGGGAATTTATCTTGTCTCGCAGAATTCTCGTTCGGCGCTGGTCTCTTTGAGAAAACATTGCCGAGCAATTGTTCCTTTTGCCATGATGGAACCGAGTTAGTGGAGAGAGGATGACGGATTTTCTTTATTTAGATTTACTCGAGAGGTCAGGCTCTCGCGAAGCTTCGTGCTCTGAGTAAAGATTATCTACGTAATAACCAGAACAATATCTATAAATATATATATATATATGTGTGTGTGTATATATGATTTACACGTTGTAACATTTATAAAAGTGTTACGATAAAGGATATATTCGAAACAAATAAGAGCCAAGTTCGGCGAACACGAGGAATTTTTAGAAAACAAGTGTAATTGAAACGATGAATTGAAGTTATGTTCAAGATGAGATTCCTTTTGCGGATAGTTACTTCAGTTTCATTATTTAAAAGGTACGATCGAACGATTTTCAGGTATTAGTTAGATCTCTCCTAGCGTTGAGCTTTAATTTCAAGCGATCGATCGATCGTTGGTGATTCCAGTGATCGACAAAAGATCACGAAGCGCACGTTCTTGGTGCACGTAGTAGACGATCGTGGAACGGAGCTTTTTTTTTTTTTTTTTAGTAGACGAATGTGGGTCGCTCGTGTCAAAGACGGGGCTTTGTCGTTCGGTGCCGGCTAGCTTCTTGAGATAACAGCTGACTTCCGGTTGCTAGTAGAAAGCACAGTCAACTTCGCCGCGTAAAGTTCGCCGAACGACGTCGATCGCAGACGCGTTTGTTTAACGAACCGGGGAACATTGTCTTTGCCTTTGAATGGCCAATTGCCATTTTGCGAGTTAAGATCGCGATTCCAGCTCCTACTGTTCCGGTTTGAATGCCCATTCACGAGCTAATTAAACGCACGATAGAAAAATATATAATGAACCGGAATGAAATAGCAAAACGATGACACTTCGTCGAATACATTAATGCAAACGACGTGTTTTCAAGTGTGTTTGATGAGTCGAGGAACTTTAAGACGGTCGCGTTGATTATCAACATTCCAGATCATTACAAGCGATAGCAGAGGAATTTCGTTTCTAAGATCGGCGTTCCAAGTTCAATATAAACTGATAAATTCCACTTTTCAACACGCCACTCGGAATATCCTACTTACTTTACCTTTTCGTAATGACGTTCTGTTAAAAACTTAATAACGCGTTTCTTAGCTTCAATTACGCGAAATATAATGGTAGAAAGTGATAATTAACATAACGTTGAACGTTAAATTGCGGATTTTGACGAGATAGATAGTCGTGGGAAATTTAAGGATACAAAAATGCACAGGCGTTCGGATCAGAAGAATTTATACTGCATTTCTTTAACTCACTTGGAAGCTAATAATTATTGTAGACGAATCATTTACTCTCTTTGCAATATTGAAACAATAATCAGACAAAATAAGATGTTCGAGTACACTGCGTTATATCAGGGGTTGATTGTCTTCAAAAATATGAAATTGAACGAGCATCCGCAATGTGTACTTAGAATGAATACAAACAGAAAGGCATTTAGAAGGCAAATTGTTGCCTGCCAGTGAACAGCATCGGGCGACGATATATAAGATTCATCTTCACCATTTCTCCGTCTGCGCGACGTGACACTACGTTTATTTCTACGAGTCTTCCTGCTCGAAACGACAGGCAAATCCACTTTTCTTCGTTCAAACGGAATAGGAGACGCGCGCACGGGACTTGAATACAACATTGTAGTACCTCGAGGAGGAGTTTACACGCGACGTCGAAGACACGATATATTTCCTGCGGACGTATTTCCCTCATAAACGACTCGTCGTGCCTTTCCTACATGTCATACGCCAGGGCAATAATGAAATTTCACGGCCGAGAACTTGGCGCGAATTATGCGAAAACGGCGTAAAGCGTTTCACGTTTTGCTGTCGAAATATAATGGCCGTGTCTGAGTTAATGGAGCGCCCCCCCCCCTCCTCCCACGGCTTTAATATCGGCAACGAGGATCACATGCATTTTTTACGTTTGATTTTATTACTATTAATTACTATTAATTAGTGTCGTCATGTTTTACACAGAAATCGAAGCGATGAAATTGCTCCGATGAAAAGATTACAAGGGGGTTGTTTTGAACGAGGCACGACAGTTGTGAAAAGAAGTTGGAAATCTCTCTCTCTCTCTCTCTGTCTCTCTCTCGGAAGAAATTTAGCTTGAATACTGTATGGCGGGATGATTCGAAAAATGTATAAAATATTTGAAGTCCGTGACAGATACGGGATTAACAGCTTGTTTTATATCGAATTACCACGAAATCGAGCATGGTCAATCGTGAAGTTCTCTGCGCGCTACACCGTGCCGAGCGATCCCCTCCCCTTCACCCCTCAACAAATCGACTTTCCCCTAAAATCGAAACCAGCCCCCGAAGCCCGTCGGTCACGAAACCGCCGTCTTTCCTATCGATCTTACGAGCCATTCTGAAGCATTCCGAACATGCGCAGCAGCGCGAAGTTGCCCGCGGAGTTGTGCTTCAATTTTGGGCCGGAGGATGATGCTGAGTCCATCACCAACCATATTTATTTATATATATTTACATCTCGTCCCGTCTGCGCTGGTCGCGCGATCATCATTCATCATTCGTCCAAAAAACCACCGGGGTGGTGAGTGGTGAAGGGGAACGGGGGCGAAAAGCAGATTCTCGTTTCGAATCGATATCTCTCGCGTCGTACGCGTATTAATTCCCATCGAAGTTGAGAGATCCAGCGAGAAGAAGAAGTTCAGGGCTACGCGTATGGGATTCGAGCGGTCGAACCTCGTGGCCCGGTGTCGTCGTCGTCGTCGTCGTCGTCGACGACGACGCCGGCGGCGGCCATGTTTGCGCCGACACAGTAGGCGTTCACGGGCGGTACCATCCCTCTGTCGGTTCTCCAACGACTTTGGAGAACGACCACCCCCCACTTCTGGTCATCTGGTAAACTTCTGGTGGGGTACCGCAAACGATTTTCCGTTGGTGCCGGTTCTACCCCCCACCGTGGGGCCACCTCTCCTCCGTCCCCTCTGCTGCTTCGTTAACTCTGCGTACTCGGTCCTTATCGCTCCGCGAGTCTCGCCTCTGTCGGCAACGTTCTGCTCCGCGTCCGTTACCCCTCCAATTCGCTTCCCCGCGTCGTTCGTTCACGCACTCGCGTGAAGCGGAGGGGATAGCGTTCCTCTCCACCACGATGGAGTAGCGGCATAGTGGGGGGAAGTCTTGCGAAAACTCCGAACTGCCGGAGGATCGAACTCTTCGCGAATCTTCTTCCCTTCTTTTCGTCCTTCTTCGTCGTCTTCTGCCGTCGTATACTCGTTTTCTTTTTTCTTTTTTTCTCTCGATCCAACCATTGATTTCGTTCGTTTCTATCTTGTCCCTACCGCCTTTCTTTTTTTTTTTCTTTCTCTCTGTTGCTTCCATCCCCAAGACGACCAGGTTACGCGTCGCTACATTTTGCGTTCCATCTCTTTCTTCTCTTTTTTTTTTCTTTGTCCTTTTCTTTCTTTCTTTCTTTCTTTATTTTTTTTTTTTTTCTTTTTGCGCCTGCTTTCGTTTCGATTTTTCGTCTGGAGGAGGACGAAATGTCTTGCTTCCTTTTTCCCCCCTCGATGCCGCCACGATGGCCGTTCGTTCGCTCTCTCAGGCCTCTGTCCGCTGACTACAGCCTGATTGGCCTCCGCTGCCGCCCCGATCGTTAAGATTCGAGGAAGTACACTCGCTTCGCCAACTCGCTTTTCCCCCCCGCTGATGCGGAAGTTTGAACGAAATTGGCCGGTGGGGGCGAAAGTTCCGGCCGGATCGTCTGGAATTTCGGGAAGACGCGAACGATTCTGAGGCTTCGTCACCGAGGCGCGTGGCCCCATCGTTCCTTGTTAAAACTTTTTTCTCCCCCCCCCCCCCCCCCCGCGAACTTCTCTGTTCGCCGTTAATTATCGTCCCCGGCGCCTGATATTTGCATTCGTCCGCGATTCCGCCGAGAAAATGTAATTTTCCTTCGGTAAACCCTCCCCTTTCTCGCGACTTTCTTTCCTTCTTCGCGCTCCCCTCTCGATAGCACATCCCTCAGGATTTATATTCCCAACGAGACGTGACTCGTCAATTTTTGGCTTATTTTCTCGAAAATGCACACCTTGCGCGCATTGCCTCCGTTGTGACCGATCCCGATCGCCGTTTGAAAATTAATCTAAAATTGAAAATTAATCGAAATAGCCATCTTTGATCATCAAACAGTGGGTTAGGTGTATTTTACATTCTTTAAGATGGAAATTGGGTAGCAAATATATCGTTATCGTCCATACTTACGACGTAGAAGTTAGAATTATGTTGAAAGCATTGGTGCAACACTTCATTTGCAATTCGTTTGTTTTTCCGATATATTGAAACTTTAAAAGGAAATATCAAAGAAATACCGTGTTGTGTTCTTATCATTATCCGTCGTGTAGATTCTATAATTGAGCAGTTATAAAGAAATTACAAAAGAACAATAAAATTGTAAAATGTAAAGAATAATACTTAAAAAGTACTTAAAAGTACTCACTCATACCTTTTCAACTAACGACAAAGAAAGAAAAATAACATGTTAAAAAGATCTAATTTATATTGTATTGTATTCTCGTTATATCGTATCGTAATTGTGAAATAAAATACGAGAAAAATCATTCGGGGTTCAACAACATTCGACAAGTAAAAATATTCAGAGACTGTCTGAATAAATTAATTTATATTATATTGTATTTAATTTAATTTATATTGTATTCTCGTTACATCGTATCGTATTTTAATTGTGAAATAAAATACGAGAATAATTATGCGGGGTCCAACAACGTTCAACAAGTAAAAATATTCAGAAACTTTCTTTTAAACTCCTTTAACTTAAGTAAAAGTCGGTGGTCTCGGTCTTTCTCGTTGTTTCAATTGCGCGATACTTTTTTTCAATTAGAGTTGCAAACTGCGCCAACTAACCATCGCCCATGCTATTCTTTGTTACAGACAGAGAATCGGAAAGATGCTGGTAGAAGTGTTTCGCACTGCCGCCAACAATGGGACGAGACTTAACGTCAACGAAGTCATGCAGTTGGTGCAACAGATCGTCGAAGATCCTGGTAAGTTGGAAACTCATTCCTGCATTAATTATCGGAAGACGTAATATATACGAAATACGAACGTTTAAAATACAGTGAAAAACCGATGCTCGCACCGTCATTCATCTATTTCAGTTTTTTAAAGGGTTCAGTAAGGGTTTTTGGAAAATCGTAGTGTCCCAATCCTGGTTTCGGTGGTTCGTGTCGTGACTTTCTGAAATCTAGAGGTGTTAAATTTGGCAATTGCCCAAATCCATCGAAAATAAACGATTGAAGCACGTTGTTATTTATCAAATCCCTCCATCACGCACGGTTACTTTGATTTTAAAATATGCACGTAATTAGCGTTTGCACTCTACTTTATTTTGCAATTCAGCAATATGTACAAACGAGAGGATTGGAAATAGTTTAGAGCCAAATCCTTGACGTGTTGCTTGCGTACGAGATCCTTGTCTTTTCTCATGCTTTTTGAAAAATACCTTTGTAGAGCTACTCGTTTTTCTTTGATTTCCGATTCGTTCTGTTTGCCGACTTTGTCGTGAAATTAGATCTCGAGCATATATCTTTCCAATAGACGAAATTCGTAATAAATTTCATTTTTCGATGCACGAAGTTTTATTTATAAACTGGATTTTGCACTGGATATACGGCCTTAATATACGATTATCGAAAGTGTAATCGACTTGTAACTTTGTCACTTTTGTCAGAAAACTAAGTGTTCTATGTTACATGGAAACTTTAATGTCAGTTTATTGTATTGGATGAAAAATTCTTCGGGCAACGAGAAATATCGACAATTTGTACGTTGCTACGACGCCTGAGAAATCGTCAATCGTCATTCTTAACACTACAAGTGTACAAGTAATTGAAATGTGTGTACTTGCAAAGTACTTAAAAAAACGTAAAGAACCACAATAAGTTTACAGTAGCGTAGAAAACACGAGCTTTTAAAAAGCTAGGAAAAAAAAATTACAAATTAATTGTTTTCACTGCTCTTTGGTAGTTCTAATGTTTTAATCTTACAGAATCCTTAATTAATTATCTGTCTACCAATAAATCACACCATAGCAGAAACCTTCCTTCCAAAAGAAAATGAAAAATCAGAATGAAATTTTTACCCTCGCGACCAAACCTACCCAAACGTTTCGACTTCTGAAAAGTTTTCATTTCGTCTCGAGACGCAACGCATATCTCTGTCGCGCAATATTTACTAATCGTGAAGAACGAGACGTTGCTAACTCGACGATGAAAATATCGAAATACGTGACGTTTTTAGCGTATCACCCGCGGGAAGAAAATTCCTTTCTAAGCGGTTCGTCATTTGTTTTCCGGAACTTGGCCCCGTTTCTTTGAACGAGAGACCCGTGGATGATGAGACACGGGAGAGACTTAAAAATAGAAGGATCAGGACGCGTTCTTGAGAGAAGACAGAACGTGTTCCACAGTCGAGGTAAATGAGGAGCCAAGCCAGTTGGGGTTGCAGACGAGGGAAGCTGTTGCTTCATACTAGGTGACGACAAGATTGTCCCCGCTTCCGGTGTAGCACACGCGCCTCGCCGGAAGTTTATCGTGGTTTCCCTGCGTCGAAGTATTTATACAAGAAAGGACGCGCCCGCTACAATTTACTTTTTCGTCTAGCCCCACTTCCACGAACATTTACACGAACATTTCTCAAAACGAAACACGCCTCGTTCTAGCGACGAATGTCGCACTGTTGCGTTGTTCAAAATTATCTTCACTGTGTCCCTGATTTCAGAGATTGTTTCAGCAAATGATCGACTGTTGGATCTACTGTTTGTTGGTTAAAATTATCTTCATCGTCCCTGATTGTTTCAGGGAAATCGTTACGTTATATCTACTTGCGACTTGAGGTGAAACGAGAAACACGTGTTCTAACGACGGAACGGACCGAGGCATTTAATCGTTTGAAATTATCCGCATCGTAATGAACAGCAGTTTTAATGAAACGTAGCCCGCTTTCGTTCAGAGGCTGAAACTGCAATTAAAGAAAGTCAAGATCTCTGTGAAAGTTAGCGAAGCTTAAAAATGATAAGGAAAACCTCTATCTAAGTACTTAGTAACTCGTTTGCCACTGCTTATATATTTGTAAATCTACACTTATAATATATACATTTCGAATTCTTGTGTGTTTGGCCAGAAACATTCCGCCAGAGATAGAACAGTGAGGATTACCGTGTAAGATTAGATGAAAATTTGGAAAAATCACTCAACGGATTAGTAAGCGGTTTCGGAAAAATCGATTTCTCTTATCCCTCCCTTCTGCGAAGATCCAAGACCTACGTTTTCTGATCGGGGTAGTTTCGCAAAGGTCATTCCGGTGACGTACTGTCGATGAGTATCTCTGAGGTGAAACGTCAAACGTTCGCTAACGAAACCTGACGAACGGAAGCGAGAGAGACAGAGAGAGGAGAAGGAGAGGAGAGAGCCAGCTTTGAAAAAGCAGCAGCAACAACGACCAGTATCGGGTCGACAGCGATCCTTCCACGAAAAACGTTTTCTTTTTACCTGGACTGATTCGGGGAAACGTGGAAAATGACGCGCCACTGCGTTTTCATCCCACTAATGGGCTCCTTTCTTTTCTCAAGCCTTCGGAAATACTTTAAGAACCGTCCTCTGCGGGGCAGACCTGCGTCACGTGAAACAAAAACGCGGCTCGCCTTCTTTTCTTTTATATTTTCCGTGCCGCCACCTATCGCGTCCCTCTTAATACGTGACCCCGCGACGACATAGCGAATCGTGTACGAATTGCAAATAAACTCTCGATCGTTCTACACATTTCGTTGAGCGTCGGCCGTTCGTCGATTTTTCTTATCGCGTAGTTCTACGAGGCAAAAGCAGGTGAATGCAATGCTCGTCGACGAAATTGCGACACTTTAACCTCTTGATCGCCGCATTTTTTTAAAGATCGCGCATCAGCTTGCCGCGTATTTTCAATTTTAAGAAAAATGTTGTACTTTTACTAATAAATAAATAATTTAAATATTTATTTATTTAATTGGCGAGCCACAATCAATTAGGATATAATTTGCACAGAAAAAAAAACGCTTGATTTTCACTAGGGTTGCCACACAATAGATCAAATACAAAGTATTAAAAAAATTCAAATAGTTATATGCATGTTTTGTTAAATTTGAAATGTTATAAATTTATAGTCTAAAAGATACACAATGAAACTAATATTTATTTATGTTGTGGTATGCTCTGAAGTAAATAGTTGAGTAGAGTGGAATTTTACAGTTTTCGCACGCGAATTTTGTTTCTTGCCTTTTTTTTTCGAATAAATCCAAAATAAAGGAAGAATATATATATATATATATTTCGATTTTTTTAGTGACAGAAAATGATTCTATATGTCACTGTTAAGAAATCGAAATTAATTTTTCGCTTTTATGTAGGGTATAGTGATTGGCGCGTACTGATGCGCGCACGGCGATCAAAAGGTAAAAGTGTGGGGACTTTGTTGTTGCTGCACAGTTTTGTACATTTGGTTAGAAAAGAAATTCTATGTCTTCTTGTTAACAATTTAATCGAAAGATATGATTTTGCTTGAAACATGCTACGTGATGTTTATTATTGTCAAACGTAAGAAAATTGGACAATGCATTATTCACTTGTGGCAACGCACGTGGTATTGTAATATTAAAAAAAGAAATGAGATTGATTAGCGCTTGTAGTTTCCAATTGACAATACTATCTGCAATCGCTCAAAGATTTTATAGAATTTCAACAATCTGAAATAACTAACAATCGTCTACACTTTGATACGAATTATAGTCGTAACTAGGATTTTCCACATCATCTGCCGAGAATTTAGAAAAATATCGTTTTTTGGAAATACCGGGAAATATCGGAAACAAAGGTACTTGTTATAATATTTATTAAATGACATGTATAATAATAATAATAATGGCAGTACGTAATAACACATAATAATTTAGTAATGTAGCATCCACGTTAAATTCATAATTCAAATTTAATTTCGTAACACCACTTCGCAAAACACGCTGTGTCGATTGTCGTCGTCGACGTGCATATTACTCCACTTTTGCCAGCCTTAAGCCTTAAGCCTCGGGCGACTTTTATTCGTTATTTATAATAGTTATAAGGATTGTATTAATGGTGTGTAAAAAGAAAACTTAAAACATTCAACTGCAAACATGAAATTTTATTAAAACTTATCGTACATTATGCGGGAACCGCTATTATCGGGTCTTTTTTTTCACAATAATCACGATAATCACTATTGGGAGTTTGCAATGAAGGTTCATCGTCAGTCTCATTTCCAGAAGATAATGCACGTTTCGACATATCGCAAATTTAGGCTAACGATTCACTGGCCAAGGGATAATCTAAGCGAGTCAGTTGCTGTTACTCGACTGAATGTAAGTTACACGTTATAAAGATAAAGGTAATACGATGTAATATAATATTCTTGATTCTAAGGGAAAGAAAATGATACATGTCTATGAAATACGTTTCAACGTTTCAAAATAAAATCAAGTAGATTCAGCGTAGAAATAGCGCCTCCCGATGCTGAAATATCCCAGAAATTATAAGCAACGCGATAATTTAATAAGCCGTACCCCGCGCAATTGTGTAGATTAAGTATGAGCGTTGTTGCCCGCGGCCGGAGGGTTAAGAAAATAGTCGCGTTCGAAACACGCGCACGTGTCACGCGGACGATGCAACGGGCGATGCAACGTCGGAAGGATGCAACTGTCGGGGGAGAAAGGTGCATCCCCCGATGGTGCATGATCCCGGACGAGCGTGTCACACACTGGCTGCCCTATTTTTAGGATAGGACGATCTAGGCGGAACTAGATGGAACATGTTGGCCGTAACACGTGCCGGCATCGGTGTTTTTCCGTGGGCCGATCGAAGTGTGCCAAGGGGGAGTTCACGCGAACGGGAAAAGAGGGTCGGGTAGCTCGAGGAAGGAAGGAAGATCCAGGACTAGGCGGGTAGGCACGCGACACGCGTGTTCACGTATTTTTGGAGCCAGCTAGCTAGCCAGCTTTCTCGAGCGGGAAAATGTCGAGAGGGAGACAAGAAGGTCTCTCCTCTTTTTTCTTTTTTTTTTTTTTTATTTTTTCTCTCTCTTTCGATGGATCGAGGAAAGAGGACCCGATGCCAGTTGCGTCAACCAGGTTTCCCCGATTTTTCCCTCGACCCGTACGTAGAACGGAAATACGCGTGGAAGCTTAACGGACAGGGAAACAGAGGATCCCCACTGCCGTTCACCTTTTTCCTTCATTCGGAATTAGGGAATAAGAAAAATGCAGCATCGTTGCGTTCGGCGAAGAAACTTCTTTGATCAGGTTGTTAACGTTCAGTTAATTACTCGCTTAATAGAGTCTTACACAAAGAGTCGTTTCCATGTAATAAAACAATCGTTTTATTTCAGTATTTCATCTCATAGACAAAATTCGTATAAATTTCGTACAGATAGTAAACGAAGTTTCATAATTGGAAATGTACGGTAAAAACGGGCCAAGATGAGAAGAATGTGTCTGTTTCTTTCTTTGGAAGAACGATAGAACGATGGCTTCGGTAACAATGATGCTTCTAGTTACACATTCTCTCTCTTTCTCTCTCTCTCTCTCTCTCTCGCTCGCTCGCTCGCTCTTGCTCTTAATAAGAATGCAACGAAGCCATTTGTTCCTGTAAAGCAAAAGAGGTTCGAATAGTTGTTGTTCCGTGAAAGTGGTTTCCATGCGGATCTCAGTGTCGGTTCTATGAAACCGTGGCCCTGTTACCGGAGGGTGTCTCATTATCGGCCCGATACGATCGATACCCAAGATCGATCCGTCAACCGGTAGTAGTAAGTAGGTTCGTCTTCACGGAACCGGCAAAGGAAAAGTAACTACGAACGATATATCGATCGCGAGCGGGTTTTCCAGTTATCCATCACGAACACACAACATGCCAAGCAATTTCAATTACCAGGAGGTAGTTGCTCGAATTACGCGTTGATAAATGAATTCGAGGGCTTTGTGTCTTGTGCCTTGGTTAATTTCGATCATCTTGAACATCGCTGAGATTCTTGAATATTTTACGTGACGATCTCTGGCGAACGGATTTTTAATGTTTTAAGAACGTTTCCGCAGCACGAAATTGGAACGACAAACTTGCGCTAGTAATTCATAAGGAATTACAATAAATTGGTTTCAAATACGCTGCAATCATTAATTCAGAGTCGAGTCATGTTCATCATCGATAGATTGTTTTTTTGCACTTTTAAATTCGTAGTTTATACGTTGCTCTCCATTTTCTAACAAGTGCGGTTAACAACGAGAATTAACTAAGTAGAAAATACTTTCTCAAAATTGAGACATCTAAATATTTATATTTGCTCAACTAATATTCGTAGTTTTAAAATTTTCCATCATCGCGTTTCATCACTTCTCTCTCTCTCTCTCTCTCTCTCTTTAAGTAAACATAATTTAAATATCAAATTTACCTTCGATCCTTTGTTATTCTCTCGTCGAATTAAGGAAACAGCATCCAAAAACTCAACGAAAAATCCGCAGAAAAAATTTCTAGAAAAAAAGTCACGAAATTTCTAGAACCGTTCGCGCCAAATGTGAGCGTGACCACGTGGTCGGTGAGAGAAGAAACCGCGCCAAGGGAGGAAGGTGCGCAGCATCTTTTCAAACGTGTCGAACATCGCCAACAATGAACCATTCTGTCGAAGAAAGAACGATCGACGAGATGGACGAGGGGCGCCAGTGAAGGAGACGAAGATACGCCAGCGGGTGAATAATCGGTGACGCTTAATCCTGCAGGAACGCAGCGGGATATTTTTGGCGGTATCTCGCGTCCTGGACAGAAGGCGCAAGGAATAGGTGGGGGTGGTGGGGAAAAAAAGAAGAGATAAGACCCAGGCGCGTGATTTATGAATCAGGCTTGTGTAGGAAGGGAAAATGCGAGAGGGAAGACAAAGACGACGGATCCAGCTTCTTCTTCGTCGGAAAACTGGCGTTCCCTTCGACCAGGGAGAAAACAAAAGGGGCGAAACGACGTCGCTCGAGAAACGAGAAACGAACGAGGGGACGAGAGATAGCGCGAGAGAGCGAGACGAGAGGGCTGAGAAGAAAAGCAATGTTTCGAGCACGTGCTCGGATCCATGGGCCTCACGTAACGCGGCGGCCAAAACGAACCGTCCGGAAACGAACTCCATTTTGTCGACAATTCCCTATCCCCTCCTAAACACCGATTAGTTGGGCCTTGCACTCGACTGTGGTGGGGAGACCGCTACCCTCCTGGTCCTTCTCTCCCTCCCCCTCCCCCCACCCCACCCTAGTGGAAAAGCCCGACAAATCGAGCATTTCCCACGACGAACTGAATGACCCTCAGTTGCACCCACGCTCGTCGGTCGTAAGTAACGTTTCCTTTCCGATGTTGCCGCGCTTTCTCGGATCTGCCTAGACCTTGGTTCGGAGGATGCCTAGCCTAGGTTCGGAGAATTTTTCCGTGTTCCGGGCGTTATCTGAAGTGTGTTGAACGCGATATCACTCGTTGCTTGCGTGTGCACGTTCCATCTGCTTAGGTCTCTTGTTTTTTCTTTTTTTTTTTCCTTTTTTCTTAGTTCCTTCCTCGAGGGCGATCTTTCCCGAAGGGAGTGTGTTGGTAATACATAGAAACAAAAAGTGCCACGTATTCGAGTTTTTCCACGTGTAAACCACCACGATGCGATCCAAAGGATTACGAAGCTACGTGTATCTCGATAATGGGCAAAAATTACTAATGGTCTCGCGAAGCTTCAAGTTTTTGAGGGAGATGAACAAGAGGGTGAAAAATATGCGTGATGGTACGTGAGTGTTTTTCCTTCTCTAAGTGTTAGAACGTATACATATATATATATATATATATATATATGTATATATTTAAAATAATGGACCTTCTACATAATTTCCTTGATAATTTGGTACATTTAAATTTTATAATTGAATTTTGAAACATTCGATCGACGAACAGGCCCGAGGCGAATAAACTCAGGCTACATAATTTTTACCACGTTGCACCTGTTCGACTATCGATCAACGGCCGAACGATTCTCGTTCTGTACGAATGGCATCTCCGAGAGGCTGGAGAGATTTTATTATAATCAGCAGGAGGGGACGCCTCTTTCTTCTTCATTCAAGTATTTTCGTGAAAACGTCCGGTTAGGGAAATAAAAATGGTCAAGGTCGGGTAAACGGTCGAAGAAACGGCCCTCTCTCGTGCCTTTTCCTCTCCTGTTCTTCTCGCTTTCGACGCACGAATGGTTGGGTCGGCTAGCGGCCGATCGTGAGTTGCAAAGAAACGATCGGATTCCTCCTTGGAACACCTTAGTCGGTTTCTTTCTTTAGTTTAGAAAATCGAACGTTTAGAAACTCTCGTCTTCTCTCTTTATTTCTTCCCTACTCGTTCTTTCTTTTTCTTTTCCTTTCCTTTTTTTTTTTTCTTCTTCTTGTTCTTCCCTATTCCAATAGGAATATTTATTCGCCGCTCCGCAGAAGCAACGTTAGATTCGCAGAAATCCTCGGCCACGGCCGAGCGAATATTCCGAGTGATTAATTATTTAAGGGAAATCTGGCCGAATATCGCCGATTCGATCGTATCGGCGGCAATTAAAATAAATTTGCATTCGCGGCCTGTTTCGCCACGTTGAATTCTCTTCAATGGAACGACGGAGAATGGCCGTTTTGTTCTTTTTACACTGTCAGCCATTTATAACTGTCCAAAGGGGAGTCCTTGTCGCGAGGAGAATTTCGTTTTCTCCGAAACGAACCGAGAAACAGAACGTGAATGTATCAACAGCAAAGATGAAACTGACATGTGTCGAAACCAAGCGATCCAAAAAATCGATTATTTCTGATTTTAGACATGCAAATCCGACTGGACCTGATAGAACATATCCCACACGTGGCGACGATCTCTCGCAGCACGCCGCACGAGGAACTTATCTACGATTATGTGATCAGCATCATTATCAAATATCTAAAAGATCAAGATAATCAGGTGAATATTTCGTTCGTGTTCCCTACGCGATTCAATTCTTTGTTGGTATAATCGACAACGCAAACGCATATACTCCCGCCGAAAAGCTTGGAGCGTGTTCGGAAAGCGAGTTCAAAAGAAAAACAATGACTTCCTTAAATGAATGTATGTATTGAACAAGTAAATATACGTGCATTTCTAATATTTTCAAGTATTGAAATTGTAATTAATTAAATTTAGAAGCGAGATTTATAATTACCGTGCTTGTATTTCTCAAGAGAGAGAAAAAAAGTTTATCTCATCTGAAAGGGAAAGGGCGCTCGAAACTTTTGAGCGGGAGTGTACCATATATTTATTATATTCATATTTTGATCCTCTTAAAAACAATTTTATTCTGTGTTTGTATAAATCCATGATATTTTACTACAAAACTTACACGTATATTGTCTCTTTCAATTAGACTGCACATATTTGTACATTTATTGAGAAACTTGAAGTTTGCACAGATTGCACATAACTCACAAAAATATATATATAATAATCTAAAGCATGACACTCTTTGTATTTAATATAACGAGTGAAATAGTTCTCTATTTAGTTTTATTCTTAAATCATCTTTATGAAACTACAAAATTGCATAAATATAATCCGCAGTCTATACTTATGATGTACACCTCCGCTCAAAAGTCTTGGAACATGTACTGTATTCGTTTGAAAATTTGACAAAATAAATAGTACTTCACATAACCGAATGAATCCGTGCGAATCTATCAACAATTGTATTATAAAAATCATGTGCAATTAAAAAATTTTATTTACGATGAAAATAGTTGTTACGTGTTATACTATTATGTTGTTAAAGGTAAAAAAAAGTTCTTAAGACTTTTGAGCACGCCGATCCAGAAATCCCTTTCGAGAGCCACTTCTTCTTTTCGTATTGTTTCTGCGCGAAATAACCTAAACGTGGCAAAAAAAATTCAAGTTCTTACTAACGAAATCTATTTTTATTTTTTCTTTGGTTGTTCATACAGGTACGAATGACAGCACAGACAGCAGTATTGCTGCTCACTAAAAGAGGGTTCTTCGATAACGCCACGATAGAGACGAAATTCTGCCCCGTTATAGAATCTTTGTGTACGTCCGCCGATTTCTCTGGCATCTCTGTAAGTTTCTACATGTTCTCTTCTTCTTTTTTCTTTTTTTCCTTCTTCGTGTATATTTTCTTTGTGATTTGTTCATTTTTTCCCCTTCATTTAAGATTTTAATTTTAAATTTTGTACGTATGTATATATCTTTGTCGTGATCCAACGTGAGTAACGTTATATTTATATTTTTGAGAAATATTTTAAAACAAGAGAGACATCGATTCTGTCTTTTAATGAATTTTCTTCATTCGTTTCGAAACAATTAATTGTAATCTGTAACCTGTATATTTATACCAATTGTACACTACCGTTCAGAAGTTCTAAACAATATTTTCTTTCAAATGAAATAGATTTTTTTTCGTACACTTTTCTACGAGGTACGAATATTGTAATTATAAGCTTCTATTTCTCAACATAATCAATCACAATTTTAATTCTTGAAAATGTTAGTTTCCGGGATAAGTGCTGAGCGGAACGGAACACACCTCTTACACAAGTTTGCCCTCTTTTCATTACAATATCTCGAAACGAAAACAAAGCAACTTGCTTGCAATCATTTCCCTACGTTTGTTGGAATTCCCCAAGTTCCCGGTGTCGGTCCCGGGTTGGGTCGTAAATTATAGAAAGCTGAATAGCGCCGGGCTATCTGCCTTCGAACAGTCACGAAATCACAGTCGCCGCTAACAAATATCATAAACAAGATATTTATATTTGCCTAAGGAAGTCATTATTTCTTTCGAAATCTTAACACGCTCTTCTAAACTTTTGAGCGGCAGTGTACTTAGGAGATAACACAAATACGAAGGCATTTCAAACATTTCAACATATCTCCGAGAAATAAACAAAAAAAAAAAAAAAAGAAAAAAAAAAGGGGGAAAAAACGTTAGGTAGAAACGTTACAATCGAACCGTTTCGAACGATCGAAACTATCGAAAGAAACTACCCCTCCGGCGAAGATCATCTGCCATTTTGTCGATTCCTATATTCGTGATACATGATTCGTAATGCACGATTACTGCGTTTTTTTTTTTTTTTCTTCTCGAGGAACGAGTCGAATGGAACCTACGCAGAATCATTCCTTCTCTCTTTGTTTAAACGGCGTCGTCTCCTATTTAACATTCTATCAGGCGCAACAGCGTAATTTCAGTTTTCCCAATTCGAACGAACCGTAGCACGATTCGTCGTCGACTGGTCGTTTAATTAAAGAATACGTATGTAAAGAATTGCCCGGGGGTGAACGTGTGTCCCCATTGAAAGTACGGCAGCGCGGAGAAGAACAAGAAGGCGGGGACTGGTCTAGCATTCTTGATCCATTCGACTCGACGATCCGATCGTATGCAAGGAAGTGTATCACCGACGATCTAGAATCACATAAGTACCAGGTTGTACATCGATGTTGCCCTTCGCGTTTATGGCCGTTGGACCTTTTCTCGAACAGATTCCGCCTGAAAGACATGGGTAGTGAGATGTTCTCACGCTATCGCGTCTCACTATCTTGTCTTTCATCCGGCGTCTGTTCTACCACGACGTTCTTCACCGATAAAACGAAGAAGACGTAAACCAATGGCTATCGATGAGAGAAAACATGGACTTTTCGCAGTTTTGGAAACTTTTGATTTTTAACAGCGTAGTTTGGTAAATTTGTCCGTCCGTAGTCCAGAAATCCTTCAGGTATGCTGCGTGCCACTATTATTGGTGGCTTCCCACGAGATGAAAAGCCGTTATGGCGGCTCTCTTCTTTATATGGCGTTGCATGTTGCCCCTCGGATGCCAAACTGATCAATTCCAGTTTTTGTTAATTTCTGGATTTCAGTACACGATTAATGTTCGGAACGAAGAAGGGACAGAACTGTTCTTAAGGAACAAACTTTACTACATTACTAGTTCTGCAATATAGTAATAGTAAATTTCAAGGGGAATTTGAAAAACCATATTGTTATTTCCCTCGTATTTCCCAGTCTCTGAAATTAATCAGCGTGGCCTCTGAGAACAGTTTGTGTTACACGCTTCGATTTGTACTTATTTGTAACATTATTGAGAATGTATACGGAAGACTGAGAATTGTGATGGTGTAAGATGAAATTTCAAGAATATGAATGATTCACAATTTACAACCGTTAGAAGAGTCTTTAACCTTGAAAAATATATCGAGACCTCGTGTATTAATAAAAATAGAACATTATTTTACTTTTGAAACTTTATTGCATCACTGTGATTTTCAGTCCGCCATTACACATTCAGTCCAAAAATCTGGGGAGCAACTATCAATTTTGTATTCAAAAAACAAATAGACACGTATCACTTCAATCATAAATATAACTAAAATCGTAACAATTCGTAAATATCTGCAATAACTTAATCTTATCTGTCAAATAAACATGGTTTTATCCCAAAATTGACAAGACGCTCCAAGACTTTTTGGACGACGAATAAAGGTTAAAGATATATTGAATTATCAATTGTAGTATATTATTATCGTTAAAGTACCCTGCCTTGAAATACCCAGCGCGAGGGTTAAATACCGTATCGTTATATTAGAAATCAAACGAGGAAGTGGAAGATCTCGAAACGATTTCTACGTTATGTCGGCGAGGAAGAGCCCACGGAATCCTCGACAGGGACATGCTTTTACCATCAAAGTTGGTTTGTCATAGAGTTCGACTATCACAGCCAGCTTTGATGAGCAAAATTGTGTCCGTCCACGGCGCACAATTCTACGGAAAAAAAAAAATCGAACCAAAGAGGAAAGAAGGGAAGGTGGCGACAGAACCTCCCCTCCTCCCTCACTCACCTGCTCCAAAAAAAAAAAGAAGACAAAAGAGAAACGTGGAAATGATTATCAGAGAGGAAGAGAGAAAGCGGAAAGCACCCGGAATATGCCGTTTGTATCTCTCGTAGAATTGAGGGTCGACGGAAACGAACGATATATCTGCAAGAGAGGAACACGTACGAAAATTCGGCACGAACAGAGAAAGAGAGACAAAGAGAGAAAAAGAGAGAAAGAGAGACAGTGGAACACGAACGACGTGTACAGGCACCGAAATGAAAATACCTTTTGCGGTCCGATACATCAAATTGGTTGTGGAATGTTTCGAGTCATATCACAGCCATTTTGATGAGCTTGGCCCGCAGAATCGATCGTCAAGGGAGAGAGCATGTTCGTGTGCGCTGTACGAGTGTACTTAGTGTCCGCTTAACGAATAATCATCCACGCCGTGTCCGACGAATACTTCTCAACAAACAGCGAATACGTCTTTAAGATTCATATTTTCATTCTTAGCTTTTCAATATCGAACGTTGCGAGACACGCAACGATCGAGGTATCGATAGCAGCAGCAGCAGCAGCGGTCGGGGTTTTTCCGCACGATCATCGGTGGAAAGACCGAGGAGACAGACATTATAAATCGCCGAACAGAGAAGAGAGAAAAACCACGAAGAACGAGAGAAGCAACGCGATCCAATCGTCAAATTGGTTGTGGCGTGTTGCTTTTCTAGATTTCATATCACAGCCATTTTTGACGATTTGGATCGCCGTTTTTTGCAACGTGTCTTGTCAGAGGACAAATCTATTCGAAGCAATCCGTTCTTTCCGACGATGTTAGCGAGTTTCTGTTCAGAGACGCGAAGGAAATTCACCTAATCGTTGTCTAGAGCTTGCTCGTCACTGTTTTTTAGGAAACATTCGAAAGGTAAAAAATGACGCGGGTGCATCGCTCACAAAGTGGTTGTGATATGCTGATGCAAGTGTTCATATCACAGCCAGCTTTGATGAGCGCGGCGTCGCGTTTGATCAACTGTTTTCTTTTTTTTTCTTTTTTTCTTTTTTCCGGTTCATCGAGGTTTGAAATGTAAGATCATTACAGATTCGTACAGATCTTCGTGTGTACAGATCTCGATGTCTTTTAATTTTTCTTCCTGTTGCATCAAAAAGAGAGACTCGATTTATCTGTAAATCGAGCCTTTACGAAGATCCATTCTCGATCGTTTTCCCGCGAAACACAGCGTTCACCATCGCAAGCCATTTTTAAGAAAAAACATTTCCGACCGACAGGAAAGGATACGGAGGCCGACTTCTCCGGCACAGTTTCCACTTTCGGGAAAGATCGTGCTCTCTGTTTCATAGTCGACTTCCTCTCATGGATTCACAGGATCCACGAAGGACGTGATCGCGTTTATTGAACGAGATGACTTCCTTATGCGTGATGATTGCTCCAGACTTTAATTCGTTTCTTTCATTGTCTCTCAATTGAATGTAATTATAAAATACCTAATTAAAAAGTCCAAGATAAAATTCAAACGAAGGATAATAGAATTTGATATTATTTTGTAAGATAATTAGATAATCAGCATTTTTACGCAACGCACGTAAAAGAAGAAGAAAAAAAGAATGGAACGTAAATAGAACTTTGCTTTGTCTGTTAAATATTATGAATGTCCCGCTTTGGATATTTGAATGTTTTATTTGTACTTTTATGTCCATAATTAAAGAATCGAAATAAAAACTCGTTTCATCTACTTTGGATATTTTATATATTTTCGCATGGTTTATACATACGTGCAATTTCTCATAAATGTATAAAAATCCGCGATTTAATAACAATCCTCGTATCTTCTAAATGTACACAGTACATGTTACATGTATTTACGCGATCAAGGACTTCATATACCCCGACAAATTATTGGTAATATAAAAACTTGACACAGAGAAGAGTATTATAAAGTAAGACAGAGAAGCAGTGTTGCGTACAGTAGTGTTTACGATCGTTGAACGACGATAGGGTGATTCACCTCTTTCTAATTCGTTTGATCATCGCACAATGACCTTCTGATTCGGTGCAGATGCGGGCGCCGAAAGAAGGTACTCGAGAATCGTCGCGAAACGATCTATCTTCCACGATTGTTCTGAACTCGTGTTTGATCTTCTGCCTATATATATATATATATATATATATATATATATATATATATATATATATATATGTACTTACTACATCATCTGACGAACGGTGATTCGTTGTACCTGTTGTTTCTCTTTTTCCAGGCACTTAAGAGGCGCAAATTCGACTGTTCCTCCTATCAGAGTGGTTGTGATGTGGTGACTTGGACTCGTATCACAGCCAGCTTTGATGAGCGGAACGGTGCGATTTATGTCTTCGTTCACTGTAGTCTTAAGCGATACCACCCAATCAAATTAATACTATCTCGTTTTTTTTTTATTTCGTTTGATCTTCTCTTTTGAATTAAGTGAACCATATGTAGGTATATGCAGAAGCAACATACATATATGTGCGTACGCAACATGTATTTCGTATATATTTGTGCGTATATATATATTGTTACGTTTCTAATTTTCTTTGTTGCCGATCTCTGTCGTTTGTTTTACCATCGAAAATCCACAAATTCGTAAGGAATATATCGTGTACATTGTGTCGATCCGCAGCTCATGTGCAAGATGGCACCGCTTATCGGTAAAGAGATGACGGAACGGATTTTTCTGGACAAATTCATCGCTCTCTGCGAGGACGACGAATTCTTCATGAGGAAGGTTTGCGCGTCGCACTTTGGCGAACTGTGCGCCGCTGTCCGCAGAAAAACTCTTTTTCGAAAATTGGTAAGTTCCTTTCCGTGAATTTCCTTAGAACTGTTCAACTGTTTTTCCCGTTTTTAAATTTCTGTAATCTTCTATTTTAGAAATTTTAGGGAAAATTTTGAGTTTCACTTTTTTTCAATGGCATAAAAATTACTTGACGAAAATAAAAGGAAGTGTTCTCCTTTCTTAATATTTTCCCGATCACGTTGCAGTTTCCGATATTCGTCGATCTATGCTGCGACGAAACATGGAGCATCAGAAAAGCGTGCGTGGACGTTATGATGCCTGTCTCGTGCTGTATGACCCTCGAGCATCGTCGATTACTGCTAGCTGATCTTTTGGCCACGCATCTGAACGACGAATCGAAATTGGTGCGAATGTCTGCCTTTCAAATTTTAGGACCATTTATTTCTACGTTTGCGAAACAATTTACCGGAGTTACTTATAATCAACAGGGCGAACTAGTGTTCACCAGTCAACAGGATAATCGTTTCAGGTATAAACAGCTGAAAATCTTTTACGCTCGTTCAAGATAACTCGCATTGTAATTTCCGTTTTACCTCTGTTTTTCTTGTAAATTGTTTGTATTTGTTCCTTCGTTCGAGAGAAAAAAAAAAAAGAAAAATAAAAAGAAAGAAACAACGACGTAGATCGATGGTGTGTTTTTACAGTATAAGGTATTTGTACGAAGGAATATTCCCGATGAAGTGTGCGGTACGAAGTCACACACTCGACGCGGAAGATCATAATTCTAAAGATAACTCGAATTCATCTGTGATAACGCAAAAACCAATTCTCGAAGAGGAGGACGACGAGGACGAGTTTCAGGAAGACCATATTTCCACAATGAGAGCGTATAAGTCGAAGGTACGACGCGTCCGTAAGTAACGAACCCGCGGCCGGTTTGCGAACTCATTTGCCGTTCTATTTCCTTGAAAATAGCCATTAGCGTAATTCTATTTCATTCGCCGGTTATGACGAGTAACGGGTCATGAACGGGATTGAATATTCGTAAAACGTCTCGAGATTGTTTCCTCTGATTCATCCCCCGACTCCAAAGAGAGACGAGAGTGATCTCGTGAATTTCTTTCAGATACAGAGGAAGCATCAGAAGAACGATCAAACGTTAGACGACGCAGAGAACTTCAATTCGTTCCTATATTACTACATAGAGCCTGCCCTTCCGCTGGATGACGAACTCGTCGAAGCTGCCAAAAGATCCGCCGCGCAGAACAACGTCGATTGGAAACCGTTGGCCAATGTTACAACTGCGTCTACTAAAGCGTCGTTGTTGGATGACGTACTAGAAGAAGATAAATACCCAGCGGACAAACTCGACGAGTTTGTCGATCTGGGCGATCAAGAGATCGTGCCTCAGCATCTGATCGATTCGTTCCTGACGATGGCCGAGCCGGACCAGTGTTTTGGCGACATGGGCCCGGATATCCCTCATCATTGTGCATTTAGCTTCCCCGCGGTTGTACTTACGTTGGGGAAGGATAATTGGAAATACCTGAAGCATGCATACCAGTCCCTGGCGAACGCGAAACAGTGGAAAGTGAGGCGTACGGTAGCATCCAGCATTCACGAGATCGCTATCATACTCGGGGAAGAATTGACTGTCAGTGATCTAATCCCAATCTATGATGGATTCATCAAAGACCTGGACGAAGTTAGAATAGGTATGCTCAAGCATTTAGCGACGTTTTTGAAAATACTCAAGCCTGCCGTTCGGGTCCAGTACCTACCAAGCCTGAAAGAATTCCTCGTCACCGATAACGAATGGAACTGGAGATTTCGAGAGGAGCTGGCTACTCAGCTGTTGGAAATTGTAAATCTGTTCGATCCTGTGAACGTTGATCGGTATATCGTCTCGTTGGCTCTCGAGCTATTGCGCGACAAGGTCGCCGCTGTGAGACACGTTGCACTCTCATTGGTACGATTTTATTAATTTTCTATCTACCCGCTTAAATTGTCCGCTTTTTAACTAATTACTTATATTCGTTTTGTATCTCTGCTTCGGCGTCTATGCAGATGACGCAAATAGTAGCGCATCTTTCAGACAACAAACGCCTGGTGAAGGCGCTGTTTCGAAAGCTCAAGTCCCTCGTATACGCAAAAAAATGGATCAGAAGACAGACGTTTGCCTCCCTGTGCGCTAAAATAATTTCAAACAACGCCATCAGCGGAGACAGGTTTTCGCAAGAGATGTTACCTACCTTGTTAGAAATCTCCTCTGACAAAGTACCAAACGTGAGACTAGTTGTAGCGAGGACTTTGTCGGAGAACGTTGTACCTATGGGGTGTAAGTATTTATTTGTAATCCTTTTTTTTTTTTTTTTTCAGACAATTACATTACGAAAACTTCAGATATACTCAAAAAATACGTGCTCTAATTTTTAGCAGAATGGTTGGGAGTTAAGGAGGCGGAAGAAGTAGAGAAGAGGCTCGCTGAAATGAAATTAGACCCAGATAGAGATGTTCGAATTTTAGCCGGTGGCGAGGATAACGTACCATTAAATATATTGTCGCAAACGAAAACTGAAGAATCAAGGAACATAATGTTTTAACGAACTCAGGTTTCACAAAAATCAAATTCTAATTATTCCCTGCCTAAGTTGTCGGTCCCCTGGTCGTAACGACAGTTAAGTTGCACTTTGTTTTCTATCTTGACTGCACTAATAAATGCTACATGTTTTTTTATTATTTATTCGTGTAAAACTTAAGCTCATTTTTACATCATAAATGTAAATCTGTATCGTAAAAATAAGTTCAAGTTTTTCACAAAAAAACATGTATCATTCAGTGTAGTGAATATAGAAAAGAAGTGCAACTTAATATTGTCGTTAACGATCAGAGGACTGACGATTTCTGCTCCCTTTTAGGCAGGAAACAATTAGAACTAGATTTATTAACAGATTTTAAGTATCGGTGGTCAAAAGACATTAACGCAGTTATATAAGAGTGTGTGTGCGTGTTTAAAAAGAAAGCGAACGTACACTGCCGCCTGAGTATTAGGATACTTGTTTAATCGTAATAAATACGTAAAGTGATTACGAACTGATTATTGAATTTCACTAAATTGTGTGTATTCTATTTTGTAACGTATTGGAGAATATATTTTACCAATAATTCATTAAATTTCTCGTCAATTACGATAAAAATTATATTATCTTTCCATCTATGTATCCACCGAATGCTTTTATAACTGCGTCAACAAATCTTGACTTTAAAAAATTAGTCTAGCCATTTTTTTATTGTTTCAGAGCTGATATCGTTCAATTACATTTCTAAAAGTTCCTAAAAATATTTTTACCATTTGGAATATTTTATTTGGGTTTCATTTATCTAAATAATCTCATAATTTTTCCAAGTGGTTCAAATTTTGATATTAAAACTGTCCTGTAATTAATTTTTACGTATTTTGTCAATGTGTTCAGGATCGTTATCGTACATGAACTATTTTGTATTCAAAAGACATTTCTATAGAATCTTTTTTTTAAAATACAGTTTATTTGTATGTCTGTCGTTCTAATACACATAAACTCGTCAACTTAAAATTAACTATTTCAAAAAGAATTCATTAGTTTCAATCTGATAGCATCCAATTTTTTTATGATATTTATGATTATCTTTGAAACTATAACGCAGGCTTGAAAAATTTGAGATAGATATTTCTATGACAAACAAACCGATATTTCACATCTACTTTACACTCTTCAAGGACTATATTTCTGAGCGTTATTATTCTAATATATATATATATAAAATTCTAAGAATTAAATCTTGTTTCCTTGTCTTATTTTGTATACTTGATATTTTAACTGCCACAATCAGAAATACTGCCCTATACAAGTCGCCTTTTTATTATTGCCACTGAAATTATTTTATTCTTAATTTTATTCATTTCTAGTTCTTTTCATACTTTCAACGTTTTAATAAACTTTTGTATACATCCTAAATCTTACAGATCTTTTTACAGACAAATAATTGTATCCTTCCGTCTGAAATTTTATTACATTGGATAATAATTCTAAATCTATCATGTTCTAAATCTAAAGAAATGAAGCCATCATAAATAAAAGAAAGAAGCTTCAAAACCGTCCACACGCAACATAATGCAGCGTAGGCACGCATGAACTTTCAATTATTTAAGAAATTTAAATGATTAAATTCTTCAGTTTTTAATATTCAAAGAATGTCACATTCTATTATAGATTCATTTAGAAATGAACGAATGTCCTAATGCAGTCGCGCGGCAATGTATGCGTAGTTTACTACATTCGCGAGCATGTATGCTATTACCATTGTGATCAATTTGTATTTGTGAGTGGTCCCTTGGACAAGCAGGATATTAATAATTAGGACAACAACGAGATCTCTTTTAGTAAATGATCATAGCACGTTTTCTTCAGTGTCATGATCATTGCCATAGCGCCTTTTTTTTTTTAAGCATTAAGATTATCGATATAAAAGATGTTCCGAAATAGCTCCTGCGTTCAGGAGAGTTTACTCCGTAATTTTGTACGTCAGTCGACTCAAGTTTTCGTGCTATGATTCATAAACTTTGGCATTGTTAATAAGTACACCTAACACATTAAAGAAATGTAACGCGAGGAGTTCATGATGACAAGAGTAAAAAGAAAAATTCATATTGAATCCTCTGATTATCGCGACTTGATAATTCATAGCGGAGTTCGTTCGATTTAAATTGTGTGTATTTTGTATATAACATTCAATCGTCTCGTAGAAGTGCGTTGTGGCTATGGAACGAGGAATGCAATGGATCGTCGTTTAAATATTCGAAGACGAAATCGAGAGAAATAGGGCCGTTTACGAAACTATTCATGGTGAAGCTGTCGTGTGGAATATTCTGCACTTTGTAACCACAATCAATGAATAGCTGTACGATCTTACAAAATTATTATTAACAATAACCAGCGAACTTTAATCTGTAAGACGGTGATACGCGCCTCTTGATGCGATGGTGCCTGATCAGACGTGAAAAACTGCTTATTACCGTCCCGTGTTGCGTCGATTTAACGATTTCATATTTTACTGATTTGGTGCACCCGGGGCGCAACCAGTTACTGTGATCTTTGTCTACGTGTGATCACGTAGACGAATGTATATCATTTCATTGTAGATACGTAAACGTTAATAATGTAAACGCAGACTTTTGTTATCCCTCTCTTTTTCTCCGACTTAAAATAAGGAATTACGAGAAGCGTTTCGAGAGCCTTATATTTCGAAATTTTTCAACGACTTGTATATTACAAAGTATCACAAAAAGGAAGTCATGTTTGTACGATTTACACAATACTAGTTTATAAGCAACAAAATATAAATGAAAAAAACATTGGGCGATTTTTAAGTAAAGGATATGTACGATAGGAAATTTAACGAGTGTAAAAAAAAGAAAATACGTGTGAACTGTAAAGAAAAGAATACAATGTATATTCGCTAAGTGGTTGTAATTTACGGAACGACTATTACGAAATGGTACTATAAGATATTTGTGAATACCTCCAATAATTCTCGCTCATGGTTGTTAATATTTTGTGATATTTGTCACGTCCCAAGGGGGGCCTTTGCTATTTTAATAAAAATGCCAGGACTTGCTGCGCTGTAGGAGAACGCCACGATTTTGGGATCGTATCGGTGAGGTAGGGTAAAAATGAAAAAGGAAGTGATTTCCCCAGTCTCGCAGTCGCAACCCTATACGCACCCCAAAACGCTTAGGTGGAGGAGAAGGCCTCTAAAGGCTGGGCATGGAAAGAAAGGATCACCCATCCTAAGGGCCGTTCGCGCCGATGCGTGCTTAACCTGATGATCTCCATCAATTTGTAGGTAAGCTGCGTCAAAAGGCGTCTAATGATTTTTATACCTTCGGAATTGGTATATTAAGAACACTGCCGGGACTTGATACCAGATGAGACTAACTCTCATACTGGTTGCCGACCGAAGAGAGAATTTGAAAATTGAATTGATTAGAGATAGTAGGAAGATTTGAACGCGAAGACTCGCAGTAACGTAGGACATCGGTAGATGACACAATGTTTTAAGTTAAAGAAATAACAAAAATGGAATGTACACGTTGTAGTTGACTCTCTTCGTGAAAACGTAATGATTATGATTTATAGCTACAGTAAAAAAAGAGAAAAACAAATAAGCTTCCTGTAAGCAACGAAAACTCGTTACTTGTGAATACATACAAAGAAAAGAAGTTTTGTTTAAAATATTCTATATATTGTGTATTTGCTAATGAAACGGAAAAAAAAAAGAAATATACATCATGCGATTTGTTACACAACAGTGTTGACGTCGTTTGTTTCTTAGCCACATGACTCATTCAATCGACATTATGTTTGCTTCCATGTTCTTTATTTAAAAATATTTTTTCTTAAGATGTGCCATAATCTTACGTACATCGGCATACAAAATTGCAATGCAGACATACATTAATATAGAGTCTATATATATATATATATATATAAGCAAAGAGACTCTTAAGCTATTATTATAATACAGATTCTTATTAAAATATACCGAGGAATTTTCCTGGTGGACAAGCTGGCAATTGGCAAGCCTTCTCTTCCATCTCAGTTTCTGCAATGCTACAATCACGTAAACAATATCGCCATCTTATTTGACGACCTTTGCCGCATGTAACGCTACAGCTACTCCAGTCTGTCCATTTGCCCCATTTACGACCTGACTTCATTTCATTTTCTTCGCGAATTGTTCTTGAAGTAGTTGGCGACGTCTTACCAACGCGTCTAGTCACCGATCTCTTTTTCTCTAACGAACGTTTGCTTGGAATCTTAATGAGTTTCTGATCGTTAACTGTTTCAACCGGACTCAGTTTTCTTTCGACAATCTTGACCACCGATCCATCACGGTTTGTCGGCACACATTTCTGAACAATTTCAGGTGTTTCCTTGAAAGCGTCGCAACTAGTGCTAACATTTGAACACAAATCGTCGATTGCACGTGTTTTTATCTTTTTCTCTTGCTTCTCCTTTCCTGGAGATGTTTCATCGATGTTCATGTAATTTTGAAGCTCATTTACCTGAAGAGAAACGTTATGTAAAGAAACGTTATGTAGAGAAACATAAGAGCATTACTATTAAAGAATTTAGAGAAATTACCTTTGTCACTAATTGCTTCGCGAGTTCTTTAACTTCTTCGATTGATCGTACTGCCCGATTAGGATGCATTTCATTGATCATCGCTAGTTGAGTTTCATCTTCATCATTGCAGTGATCGATTTCAGTTCCAGGCTCTCGTATATTCTCATAATACTTCAATTCCTGTTCCTTGTTCAAAAAGCCATGACCCGATTCGGTATGCCTATTTCGTTTTGTTCGTAACTTTTGTTTTGCATTCTGTGGCGATTTCCCGGTTTCTTCGGGAAACGTTTTCTGCTTTTTATCTTCTGTCGCGAAAGCATTTAAATTCTCGTTCGTTGCTGCCTTAGAATCATCGGCACCACCTGCGGCTATCGAGTCTCTTTCTACTAATGAAAATCTCGAGATGTCGTCAATTTTTTTCTCATTTCTTTTTTTCAATCTCGAAGAATCGTTTTCAGAATCGGTTCTATCGATCGATCTTTCCGATTTTACGGATCTACGACGAAAATTGTTGTCGTTATATTTCTTAGCCAGTAGATTAGCAATTTCTTCTACTTTTAAGTTACCCTCGGTAACTGTCGCTTCATTCGCTTTGCTCTTGCGAGGCACTTCCGATCGATCCGATCGCAAAGAAATTTTCGAAACGTCGTGTTTCTTTCCTGCGTGTTTCTTTTTCTGTTTTAATTTATTCGTTTCGTCGTGACTGTGTTGTTTCCTGGCTTTTCTTCTCGTTCGTGGCAGATCTGCTTTTGCATTAGCGACATTTGAACTCGGTGGATTTAAATGCTTCTCAGCTGTTTCCGATTCTGATATGATCGATCGTTCCTTTTTGTTGGATTCTTTTTTTTTATCAATTGCACCTAGATCAGACGAGTTTTCCTCTCCTGAGTTTCTTTTATCATGCATCTTTGAGTAATCGTCTCGTTTTTTCCTAACGAGTTCTACTGCTAGCATAGGATCTAGCAAATTCTCGACTTCCGGATCTTCGTATGATTTCTGATTTGCAATAACGTCGTTTAACGGTCCTTGTAACGATACAGTTTCTTTGCTTTTTCTTTGACCTGTAAATTTTATATTTCTTTTTCCTGTATTTGTTCTGCGTGTATCAGACCGCGGGCTAATGAAATCTCTAATGTCAGATTTATCTTCACTAAGGTGTAAAGGAACCGCAATTGGTCCATTTTCATCTAAAGATTCATCGAATTCATGTTTGTGGTTAACGGAGTATGCTTGTGATTTGATTTCTCGTTTCGTGTCAAACGAAACATCATCGTCGTAGAGGCTTTCTCCTATCGAATCGTACGAATCTCGAGGGAAAGAGTTGGCTAAATCTTTTAAATAATCTCGTTGATATCTGAACGCAGAAACAGGATTCGATTCTGATTTGCTTCTTTTTACTCGTACATGTGTTTTTAAAGAGTCTGGATCGTCGATATCGTTCGTGGAAACTAGTCCATCGTAATCTAATAGCGTCTTTCCTTTGCCTGTATTTTCTTCTTTACTTTCGTGCAGACTTCCCGTGAAATATTTTTCATTTTCAGAAATTGTACATAATGCTCTTCGCCTCCATCTGTAGTCTGCAACTTGATAGCTTCGAAATTCGCTATTTCCTTCTATAGATTTTGACAATACGTTATTGGACACTGAAGTGTCATTTAGAAAACGATCGATCGTGCTTTTCAAAGAAGTTGTAATTAATAACCTTTCGGAATGGATTGGTATATTTTTCAATTTGTCTGTTAATAATTTTGGCAGTTTCTTTACGCTGCCAATTGCATCTTTTGTACTGCTTTCAAATCGATTTGTAAGAGATAATGAATCGTACGTGCATGTGCCGTTTAATAAAACACTTATGAAATCTTGCAAAACGTACGAGAAACTTATAAGGAGATAATTCGAGTTTCTTGATGATTCGCAATCTTGAAGATAATTGTTATTATGGCAATGGCACGTAAATAAATCGATATTAACGATATTGTAATTCTCAGTTTTAATAACAGGAACGATTAACAAAAGGATCGTAAAAATCCAAGTGACTGTGTAAGTTGAAAATTTCAGCATTACACACGCTATTTCAAACTTTTCATGTTACTCGTTGCTCATTGAAAGATCATTTGGTTATTGTTGATAAGGATTTGGTGAAATAGTTGTTGCTCCAGGGTTTTGGTTACTTCGAATTTGATTATTTTTGCGATTTTGCTAACATCGATTGAATTTCGATAGGTTGAGAAAAATACAATAAAATATCGATATCGCTTATGCCATTTTAACATTGGAAACGGTGCTTTAGATATTTATCTGTCATATAACACGTATTATATAGTCTAAGTCTGTTAATTATTATTTTTTCTAAGCTAACATATGATTTCTATGTATTTTATATGCATAAAATAATATAATGGAGTTTTTAACATTAACATATATATTTTCATTTATCTTAATGGTGAGAAACTAATGTTGTTACTTAACCTATTAAATTCAAATCGATATATCCAACTGAAAAATGTTTTAAACAAATTGGTATACGTTAAAGTTGCCATTTAATTAAATTGGAATATAACGTACAATATAAATGTGTTTTTCATTATAAATGTGTTTTTTTTAGATAAATGTTGTATCATCGGAATTTTCAGCTGATGATTGTAAAAGTTTAGGTTTTAATAAAGCTAATTTACTTTGTTCTACTTGTGAGGAATTTAATAAACACGGTTTAACAGAAATATTGTAAGTAAATAAATACATTTGCTCTGCAATAATTTAACATCTTATATTAACAATTATAAGAGAATATTGTTTGGTAATTACAGGAGTAATTGTAAAGAATGTTGTTTGAAAGATGATGATTACGATGCATCTGGATTGAAAAAATATCCACGTGCTATTCTTGAAGTATGCACATGCAAATTTGGTGCATACCCACAAATCCAAGGTAAATAGAAATTTATTGTTTAAAAATAAAACTATATGTGTTATAACGCACATTTATCATATTTTTCACAGCTTTTATAAAAAGTGATCGACCTAGTAAATACAAGAATTTACAAATAAAATATGTCAGAGGCTTAGATCCAATAATTAAATTATTGGATGCAGACAATAAAGTTGAAGATATTCTGGATATACATAAATGGGATACTGATTCCGTTGATGAGTTCTTAGCAACGCATCTTTCTATGGATTAATATTAATGCCATATATTTTAAACTTCATTATTAAGTGTAAATAACCATGTTTCTATCTAATTTATGTTCAAAAAGATACCTTTTTTTATTTGTATTATTTTTCTTCTTGTCTTAAGTATATTAACTCTCATCAGTCTCAATCTTACAACTTAATTTGTTTTTTGGTGTCAAATTGATATAGTGATAAAAAATTAATACCTACCAAATATTAAATTATTAATAGTAAATATAATAAATTTCTATTTCTACTCTTAGGCGCAGATATTTTATTTTTTTTTTTTTTATCGTAATCTTACACATTTCATAAAAAAAATTAATACACAAGGAATAGGTGAGAGTTAAGAAAAATATTTTATAGCTTATAAGATTATATAATATAGTATTCATATTAAAAAGGTGAAAAACAAATTATATTGTTATCTTTTAGACTATTTATTGTTTCATATTTTCTACACACTAATACAAAAAGTCCAATATTGGAATGAAAGTTGTTTAAATGATTTAAGAATAGTGTCAGTATTTATTAAATTGCTTTAAATAGATGATAAAAGTGATTAATATAAAGAAATTATGAATTACATATCACTTGTTACTAAGATATTGTAAGGTTGTTGGAGACAACCTTTTGCTGGACGCAAATTTTATTACAAATTAAATTATTTTATACTGGCTACAAAGGCAAGGTGAGTGTTATTGTGTTGAAGTTACAAATTTCGGTAGTCTATAAGGCAATTGTCAACGTACATTTTTATATTAAATTTTTTTGTTATAATGCCTTATATGTCACAAAAAGTTTAGTCTTACCATTCTACTGCATTATTATAAAGCAAATACAATTATTGTAATTATTTCTTATTATAAACTTTGATTATAGGTATTTTATTACAATTAGACATAAACGGGATGAAATTTGTATCAATATTTTAAATTTATTGCAAGATATATTGGGATTCTTCATTAGCGTAATTCGAGGAATGAATCTTATAATAATCTCATATTATGGTTATTATTGAAAAACCATAAACATGTGTTATATTTACTTGAATATTAATAGCATTTCTTAATACAGAATAGTTACAAGTTACAAAATAATCAGTGTTAATACGCAATAGAATCTTTTTATTTACTTTTTTTATTTTAGAAATGTACATCATAGATCTTTTATACATTGATTATATTATTTTAATAGTATTAGAAAAAAAAAATAATATAATCAATGTAAAAAAGTGAATCTATGATGTCGATTTCCGAAATAAAGGGAAAAAATTAAAAAGCTTTAAATAAGCTTGGGTGACGTAATCATATATTTTCGTACATTTACTTTCACGTAAGTGATACATGCATAATATTATCATTCATACATATAAAAAAAATAGTCATAAACACTAAATTGCGTCAATTATTTCATTTTGTTAAAAGACGTAACAAGTTAAATTACATAAACATTA
The DNA here is from genome assembly GCA_032399595.1 of Tetragonula carbonaria. NCBI lineage: Eukaryota > Metazoa > Arthropoda > Insecta > Hymenoptera > Apidae > Tetragonula > Tetragonula carbonaria. The sequence continues at coordinate 19,431,298 of JAUCRC010000001.1, read as the reverse complement.
ATAAATTGAATACAAAGATGAAACCTAATAAATGATGTACTAAGAGATGTAATTATAAAATATACCCAAGCTTACTTCAATTTTGAGTACAAGTTTATCGTCGACCTCTCCGTGCTCGAGGACTGCCACGTCCACGTGTAAAACCTCGACCACGTGATGGTTTTATTTGAGAATTTTGGTCTCTATCTAACTTCTGCATAGACTTCTCATGGTCAACATGTTCTTTTTCATCCCCATCGTCAATTAAATTACCTATTTCTGCTTCATTATCATTATCGAAATCAGCCCACATTTTATCAACCGGCGTCTTCTTTTCCGGAGTATTAACAGCATTTTGTGAAGATTGTTGTTCATTGTTGCTGTTCTCAACTTCGTGAATTTCTTCTTCCTCCGATTCTGCGTAAGCTTCAAGTGGATCATACTTTTCATCTCCATCAGCTTTCTTTTGAGCGTTTGCATTTTCAACATCATTTTCTTGATCTTCTTTTACTTCTACATTATTCTCGTCTTCAGAATGAGCTATTTTACGACGTTTCCAGCTTCCATCGTATTCTTTATCATTTTCTTGAGCGTCTTCGATAGTCTATAAAAAAATTTCATTTTTTATTTTACTGTAACTATTTACATCGTTCTGTAATTTTTACATATATTAAATTATACCTCAGTTTTCACTGTTGGCTTTTGTTCTGTACTCTCCATATTTGAAATTAAAGTCTTTACTTCTTGTACGAAATTTCGGTAATGAGTGATACTACGTAAATGAGCATTCATATCTTCAGCTAAAAGCATGAATCTTCTACATTTTTCACAATAAAATCCTTGAACTTCTTTTACCATAGATTTTCCTGAAACAGCACAAATAAATAAATTTTAAGAATTCAAAAATAATGAAAAATAAAATTCATGAACGGTGAAATTTACCAAGGGAAACTTGATTCTGTCGACAATATTTGTAAGATGGAATTTTGAACTTCTTTTCGCCCAAATTTTCAACAATATCCGTAATATATTCTTGTTCTCCTGCAGTATCTTCTTCCTTCTCATTTTTGTTATCAGAACCAACATCTTTTTCTTCATCTTCAGCTGTACGTACTTCAGATTCTCCTTTTGCAAGTTTTTCTATAAAAATAAAAGACAAAAATTAAACAATTTTTAAATATTACAAGATATCACTTTATTGCAAAAATTAAACATTAAAATTTTTCATTTCTAAATACCTTTCTTTTTATTTTTTCGCTGTTCTTCACATTGTACAGCTTTTTTCATGTGTCCAGGAGTTAAACAATGTTCATCATATTCAATACGCGAAGGAAATTCTTTTAAACATGGAAAACATCTTGGATGTAAAAACGTTTTTAATTGTTGATGTTTCTCACTCTTTCTATGCGTAGATAATGTTCCATAGAAATTCAAATCACACATTGTACAATACTCACGTACATTAAGATCTACAGATACCTAAGCAACAAATAAAAATAAATACATAAAGTATTATAAGTTGTTAAACTCATATACTTACTTTTTTACCGCGCCGTTTCGAATTAGTTAAACTAAGCTCGCGTTGTTCTTCTGCTACTCTTAATTCATGCCGCATGAGATCAACCTTTAATTTATATGATTCATCTAACTTTTCCATCATCAACTGATGCGCTCGGCCTCGTAAATGATTTTCAAATGACTATAAAAAATAGGATGATAAAAATCAATCTCAATATACAATATATATAGTATTAAATACATACATATCCATCCCACATATGCTTATTACAAATGTGACAGAACATATGATTCATAGGAACTTCTGCATAACGACTTTCAGCATGTCTAGCTTCTGATTTTTTGCCTGTCATTTTTGAATCCTTCTCTGTTGCAGACGCATTCATTTCCTTTGCTGTTGTTTCTTCTACCGCAGGTTTGTCTGCCTTTTGTTCTGCATTATCTTGAGACTTTTCTCCTGTTTCATCAGTCTCTCCAATTTTAGTATCCTCAGTCTCCTTTTTATTATCCTTCCAATCACTTTTTTTGTCTTCAGATTCTTCATTTTCTCCACTAGCATACAAACAAACGAAATTTTTATTATAATTATAAATATTAATTGGATTTACTGTGCATTTTTTAATGTGATATAAATATTGTATTTCTTTAATATGTGTTTTAGTGAAAACACATATACACAAACTTCTCAAAATCGATAACTAGAGAGAAACTGGGCATGATATTAAGTTAAAAGAAGATAACTCACACTTCTAACAACTGTATAAAAATTTAAACAACCTATTATTATGAACAAATATTCGGATAATGTGTATTGAAAGAAGAACACATGGGGAACATTTTACATGATTATAAAATACTAATGTTATGAGATTATAGGTAATCTAATTTACATTTGAAATGTGAGTTGAGTTTAATCAACAATGACGAGTGAATGTATAACATGATACATATGTAGACATATGTATATATAAATGTATATATACGTATGTATGCAATACTTTTTTAAAAGTCAGACAAGAGAAAGGACACAATGCTAATTCTTTAGCAATCATACCATATGTACGTAACAAACACCGTACATACAGAGATAGGTGACAGAATGAGACTTACTGAAGTTTGAAGAAACTATTCACAATCACCAGGAGCTTACCTTGTTACAGCAGGTGCTTCTGTTTTTTCATTATCAGAGGTCTTAACGTCCTGCTGTTCCTTTTTGGCAGTCTGATTTTGTTTAGAGGCAGGAATTGGTTTAGAAGATTTATCGTTGTGATGTTGAGTTTGGTTTCCATTCATACGCTGATTGCCAGACTGGGGTGCACGAGATTGTTGTGCAGATGGACCACGTCGCCCAGCAGGGCCATCACGGGCGCGATTGCCCATCTAGTCATGTAGGTCAAATGACCAAACCGTCATGAGAAGTATCTGATATAATTGCGATTCTTCTCGAATCGAATTTGGTTTTAGAAACCACTGGGATATTTGAGGGAGAAAAATATTCTACTCAATTCGGAAGCAGGACGTATTCGGTGTTTCAATAAACACCAAAGGTCAGTATTTCCACAGCTTAGTGGATGGGAAAAGGAAAGTAATATCAAATCGTTGAAGATGCATACACTCTTCGCATCATCTAACTTTGTATAGGTAATGATCTTATTGATCATAAGATATGATATTTATAACACATACTTTTATCCTTTGAATATAGCTCATCGATAAAGCTCAATGAAAAATAATCAACAAGAAGAAGAAGTTAAATCAGTGAACAATGTAGCTTGTAATCAATACTTTTGAATACTACTCTTCAGCTACTATTCTTAAGCTATGACGAATAGAAGACTTGGATGGATTATAAATTAACCAAGTTAGAGGAGAAATATATCTACATGTCTATACTGAAACTTGTTATACAAATCACAATTAACTTCCACTGCTAAAAATGAGAATACATATATTTTGAAATCAATACACATCTCGTTATCATGATTTGTAACGAAATAACACTGTGATGATTATTTTCTCCTATGAAAATCATATTTAGCAGAACTAGTCCAGCAGTAAGAATTGTTTATACTTAGTAACTGCACAGGGTAGCCACGTAGCATGTCATCCACTAACTGAAAGCCTCATTAATGAATCGATCAATGAATATAAAAAGGAAAATTTCAAACTTTCAAACTAAGGATTGGTGTTGTTGATGTATAAAAAAAAAAAGAAGTGTAGACTAAAAATTGCCCTTACAATTTTCATTCAAAACGATCTGCAGATTAATTAAAAATTATATATTCATACCTTATTGTACGGTTGTGGTCGTTGATTCTTCATTGGATGTCTAACAGGACGATCATTAAAACGCCCAGAAGAAAAGTTCTGTTGATTCGGAAAGTTAGGCCCTGGTCCACTAAAGTTATTTCCAAGGCTGAGTAGCGATGGCACCTGCTGTGAATACAAATTATTACTTATAATATAGGATAATATGATAAAAATCACGAATAATATATAAACAAAGTTCTTACCTGTGGTTGTGCTTCTTGCTGAGTACGAAGTAAGTTCGTAAGAAGATTGCTAGCTATTGCTAACTGTGCTTGTGGTGATGCTAAAGACAAATTATTATTCGGTGTTGGTAAAATGCCTCTGCCAGGCATCATTCCTCCTTCCCAAGGATTCATTCCGCCACTTCCGCCGCCGCTGCCGCCGCCACCACCACCACCACCTCCGCCACCACCGCCTCCTCCACCGCCACCCATTCCACCACCCATATTGCCACCCATATTGCCACCCATACCACCTCCACTTCCTCCCATGTTACCAACTCTTCCTCCACCACCACCTCCTCCTCGGTTGAAGTTTCGATTCCCAAAGGAATCACGTTTTATCCCTCGATTAAAAGACATTATATCTAAAACAAAGTACAAATATTTTATAATGATAGAAAATATTATTTTATTATAATATATGCATTATACATTTATATATCTATTAATATAATATAATAATGTATATAATGCATATATATCATTCATATATATATTCATTTAAATTAAAATTCAGTTATAAATATATATTTATCTAAATGTAATTTATTTATTTATAAGTAAAATTATAAGTTTTATTTCTTACATGATAATATAGATATTTATTATCCTACTGCATAATTTCAAGTTTCTAAACTACCCATTTTTAATTTATAAATGGAGTCTAAAAGGACGTCTATTTCCGATATAAGAAGTTAGATAATTTGTAACAATTTAACTACTCCTCAAGCCAGAGAATAAGAATTTATAATTGTGTATATTATACAATTTTAGATAAAATAAGTAATACATGCATAAGAAAAAAAAAATTATTCAAAATTTTCACGATTTATGTTTTACATACCAAATGACGCTGTACAATGTGACATAAATTTCAAAAAGATTTATTATCGTATTAAATTTCCTTTCTTTGAAAAACTGAAATACTCTAAATAATATTTGAAATTTTTAATATATAATTTCTACTCGAAATGAAAAAATAAGTAGCTACGTACCACAAAAGCAGAAACTTCTACCACAGCACAAGAAAAGGAGGTAAAATGGTAAGCTCAAGGAAATGGAGTCATCAAGCGTCTACCATGAACTAGAACATTAAAAGCAGCGTTTAAAATGGTCGATGTCAAAAGCAATAGCTGTTTTTGATTGGTTAACATTGCAATCTGATAGTATACACAAAAAATTAAAAGTTTTATTTCCTTTTATTTTTTATTTTATCATATGTTATATGAAACAAAAATCTTCAAATCCCATAATAAGAAAAATGCATTATATGTTATATATGTTTCATGTTATGGAAACAAAGTACAAAATTAATTTCCATGTAACAACTGATTACAAACACGCAAACACTGAGGTACAAATTGAATATTTTCCTTTTTTGTAAATTCAAATATAATTAAAGTAAATTAACTAATTTCTATATATTTAAATCAATTGCATATATTTTATTTGTCTTCGTTAAATATTTTCATTTAATTCAAATCAATACGTATTTATTTATGCTTTCGACGAAAATACATTGTGTTACACGTGCAATTGGCATGTAGACAATTTTACAACTTTCTTATTTGTAACATATTATTGATAAACTTACTGATCAATATTATTGAGGTATTTGTGTTTTAATTTAATGGTTATATAGAAAAAAGTTATATGTATTACGTAGTGAACGTTTTGTTAAACAACACCGGTAATATATACTCGGTGTTTGTAAAGTAAAATTATATTTATTAAACATTGCTTCATATTTATAATACTTTTAGGAATTAACTTTAACATTTAATGATAAAGCATAATGTCAAATCAAAGACCAGTTTCTTGTGGTCTTGATTTTTGTGCAGCATCAGATTTGAGCAATTGCCTTTTTACAGCAAATTCATCAAAGTAAGTAATAAATTATACATATATTTTACTGTTCATTTATTTATTACTATTAATATCAATTTTATTTATAGATATGAGTTTATATGTGTCCCACTTGTCCATCCATTATTTAAAAGAGAGTTTGTTTCTGGAAGTGCAAAAAAGCGTGCTGGTCCATTTACCAGACCAGACATAGTTTTATGCAGTTCTGGTATGTATATTCAAAATTGAAATTCTTACAATAATTAATATTATTATCTATTTTATAGATTGGAATACTTTAATCATTGGTAAATTATCACCATACATTAAAGTAGATTCTAAAAATCCCAGCTTAAAAAAAAACAGTGAAGAAACTTTAAAACAAGAGTTAGCTTTAGCAAGTCATTTAGGTCTTGTAGGAGTTACCTTTAAGTTGACAAAAGGAATAAAAGAAAATGCAAATCTTAGCCGAATTATCTGTGATAAAGTTTCAAGCATGTGCAGCTTACAGGTACTGATCAACAAATTATTATACATTTATTATATTATATTATAATTATTATACATTTGTCTTATTATATACAGTTGTCTTAATATTATTACAGGTTTGGATTCAAGTCCCTATGGAAAATCCAATCAAGCAAGCATATTCTTACAGAGAAGAAGATTGTGGAAAAGTAGAAAGTCCATGGGAATGGTGGAATGCATTCAGAATAGTTTGTGATTATAATAGAAAATTAGGCGTTGCATTAATTGTGAGTCATGATCTTCCTGATCAAGAAGAGGTATCTAAAAATTGTTAATTAAAAAATTCTTAATTAATGAGATGAAAACTCAAATGTAATGAAGTTAATTTAATTATAAGATTGATAGGTGGTTAGGAGAACCAGTTAAGTGTTTAATCTTTCCAACGACATTATTTATCACAAATAAAAAAGGATATCCTGTACTAAGCAAAGCACATCAGATATTAGTAAAAAAATTTGCCATGCTAGAAGTACAATTTGTACTTACGGGACAAAATAGATATCAAAGTATTACTTATTATCACAATTATTTAGAGTACTTATGGAAGGTAAAATTTTATATGTGTATATATTTAGTTTTTATTTTTTAATAATAATGATTTAATTTAAATATTGTTATTATAACAATTTTATATAGGACTGTGAATCAGATGGAGCAGTAGAAAGATATGCTCGCGGTTATGAAGATTACCTGCAATGTCCTTTGCAACCACTTATGGATAATCTTGAATCTCAAACATATGAAGTATTTGAAAAGGATCCTGTTAAATATTCACAGTATCAAACAGCCATTTATCAAGCAATTTCTGCAGTTAAGTCTAAATTAGAAGACAAAAGCAGGAAAATGTACTAAATACAAATATAATTATAAGTAATTATGAAAATGAAACTGCCATTTGAAAATATAAAATTGTATTTTAATTTTTAGAGTAATAATGGTAGTTGGAGCTGGAAGAGGACCACTTGTTCGTGCATCTTTAAATGCAGCAAAAAAAGCAAATCAACCAATTAAAGTATATGCTGTGGAAAAAAATCCTAATGCAGTATTAACGTAAGATTTAATAATTGTAAACTTTTTCGTGCATTATGTAGAAATATATCTTTTTAATTTATTGTGCATATAGTTTACAAGCATTGGAAAAAGATTTGTGGGAGGACAAAGTAACAGTGGTATCTTGTGATATGAGAGAATGGAACTCTCCTGAAAATGCTGATATTGTAGTATCAGAGTTACTTGGTTCTTTTGGTGATAATGAACTTTCTCCAGAATGTTTGGATGGCATCCAACGATTTGTAAAACGTATATTATTTTATTACATTATTATTACATTAAATATTGATAACGAAATATTTTCTCTTATATTTAGTCTTATGAATTTTTTAATATTTTTAATATTTTTCATCAGCTGATGGTATATGTATACCAACTTCATACACGTCATATATTGCCCCAGTACAATCGTCTAAATTATACAATGAAGTAAGACAATGCAGAGATAAAGATAAACACACTTTAGCGCATTTTGAGACCTCATACGTAGTTCATCTACAAAATAAGTATGACATTGCAAAGCCACAGCCATTATTTACTTTTAAACATCCAAATAATGGTTAGTAGTGAATAATATAATGCCATTACATAATGTATGTGTATTTTTAAATATTATGTTTTCAGCAACTATTACTGATAATTCAAGATACGACACAAAAGTATTTAAAGTACGACAAAATTCTGTATTGCATGGCTTTTCTGGATATTTTGATACTGTTTTATTCAATAACATTACATTAAGCATAAAACCTAGTACACATAGTCCTGGAATGTTTAGTTGGTTTCCTATTTTTTTCCCGATCAGGGTAAGACAAATTTGTATCATTATATTGTAACGAAACGTAACATAAAATATAATTTATCGTTACAGGAACCAATACAGTTAAAAGCTGGGGACCAAATAGTTGTTCATTTTTGGCGTCAATGTAATTCCAAAAATGTATGGTATGAATGGTGTATTAGCGAACCTTTTCCGGGACCTATCCATAATCCTGGTGGCCGTTCTTATACTATAGGTTTATAATTTTTGTGTCTTATTTAAAAAAAAAAATTTTCTGTTATTGAATATCTTTATTAATTATGACAAATATTTTTTTTCTGATAAAATTGACTTAACATACACCTTTTTAAATATATTATTGGTTCTGACAAATAAACACTATGATTTTTTTAACTTAAATATACATAATATTATATAAAATCTTTTTTATAAAATCTTTTTGAAATTGATGTAAATATATACCAAAATAAACGACTATTTAAAAGCACTTAAATAAATATCTATTTAACATCATGAAAGATACGAACTAAAGATAGTTTAATAAATGTTGTTAGAATTGTTTTTTAAAATATTTTTGTTTGAGGATTTTTGAGATTCTTCAATACCACATTGAATACTGAGGTCACTGATATTGCACAAGTTTGATGACATAAATTAGACATTATCAAGTATTTCTACTGATCTTTTAACCTCACGTGATCACATATAGAATTTCAATAATCTTACGTCTTTTCTGAAGACGAATAAAACAAAACAGCTTTTATTTCCAAATTAGTCTACGTTCATGTTATCAAAATTAAGAAATCAAAACTTTATTACTTCAACAGAATGTCAAGTTTTACTCTAATTTTTTATTAATATTATATGATGTAATTAAAAATTAATTCAAAATTATTCCCAAACAATTCATATTAATTAAGCAAAATCTAGAATTTATATTCATTTACATTATTTGTAAGGATAGTTAATAATTATAATAAATAATATAATTATTAAATTAAGCAGAATGCTTTAATTGGCTTATTTAATTACTTATTATGTATATAATTTATTTATTGAGCATATATATGTTTACATTATATTTGTTTGTCAGCGATTTGAATTATGATGAAACGTATTGCTACACATATCTCGCCTCTGGTATTATCATTGACTAAAGATAAGATAGACGAGACGTGGAATGGAACTTCGTGTCTCAGAATCTGAAATACCGACCAGAAAAAAATCACTAAGCGCACTCTATGCTTAAGTACAGACGAGATATATGAACTCATATACCTCATCTGTATTTAAACATAGAATGTGCCAAACAGCTAGTGATTTTGTTCCTGGTCGGTATTTCAGACCCTGAAACACGAAACCTCATTTAATGTCCAGTCTATACTATTCTTAGTCAATGGTATTACGCGACCCAGACAAGAAGTTCATATACCTCGTCTATGTACGCGATAAGAATTGCCGATAATCTAGAAATACATGTTACTCTATAGAAATACATTAATTCGTTCAGAATCGGCGTTTCGTTCGTATGAAATTCTGCCGACATTACGGAGAAACTAAAAAAATTAGTCAAGAACGCATTGCACAAGACACGTATTTCTCAGGTTAAAATTTTCTGACTGTTTTAAAATTAAAATTAAAATTAAAATTAAAAAGCATAACTTAACATGGCAAAAATAATTGTACAAATAACAAAATATACTGCGAAAACGTTTTCGCGCACCTCGAAAGAAAGTTTATTTAATTTTTCTGCTCCAAAAGTGTCGTCATGTTTTTCACGTTCCATGGCCAGCAGTCGTTCTTTAAATGCCGGTAAGTATATCATTTAAATGTTTGATAGAAAAATTACATATTTATAATAATATATTCAGAAACAAGATTTTTGCACTGTTAATAGAATATTTATTAATTTTTATTAATACAATAATGCGAAAGAAATGTTATATCATACAACAGATGTTTTTCTCAATTTCTGAAAAATTATACTTGTAATTATAATGTCATTTATAATACTTGTTTTTAAACAGTTACTTATTTTCAACAAAGTAAAATTATTTTAGCAAATATGATGTATTCGATATACTGTTTTCTATTAGAAAACATCATTTTCGACTTTTTTTTAATTTTAAAAATTACAAATAAAATTTTTAGACAGATTTTATACGGAAAAACATGAATGGATAACAATTGAAGGTAACATAGGTATAATTGGAATATCCAGTTATGCACAAGAAGCATTGGGTGATGTTGTTTATGCTCAACTTCCAGATGTTGGATCTGAAATAGAGAAAGAAGGTGAGAGCACTCATATCTTTATTGTTTCTCATGAAATAAAAATTAAATGAATTTTTTTTATAGCCGAATGTGGAGCTTTAGAGTCAGTAAAAGCCGCCTCCGAATTGTATAGTCCCGTCAGTGGGAAAGTAATAGAAAAGAATGAAGAAGTTGAAAAAACACCTAGTTTAATAAATACTTCTTGTTACGAAAAAGGATGGTTGTTCAAAGTAGAATTAAATAAATTTGATGAACTAAAAGGTCTAATGAACGAAGAAGCATATAATGAGTTTTTAAAATCTGATCCAGCATGAACATATCATGTCCTTGACACGATATAAAATTAGTTAGTAACGATTTAATTTTGATCATTTCTAATTGTGTCAGAGAAAAAAAAAGATTATTCTTATTTATTTTAAACCTTGTGACAATCATGCATGATCTGATATTAGTATTGAATATCATATTATATTAGTCAAATGTAAAATAAATACAGTTTACAATTGATTCTTTAATCACATATGAAGGCCTTCATGAAAACAAATCTTAGTTAATATATTGTATCTTTGCAAATATAAAAAAATAAATTGTTGTAAATCTTGATAAGGCGCAATTTTGTACATAAAATTAGGCAATACGTTTAATAAAGTATATGTAATGATATATATAACATGTAAATTAAGAATATGAAGCTACGTGCAGTAGTTAGCTGATGTCTTTATTAACCACTGTGCATTTTCTTATCTTGTTACCATATTTGTACAAAGCAAACAAATATTTTAACATGTTATACATGTTATTCGATATACGAATGACACTATTGTTACAAATTATAATAAACTTTGTATTGTACATAAACGCATTTAAATTATAATAACTTGTATGTATAAAGAAACAATTGAATGTTTTGAAATACTATTTGTAAATTTTTGAAAATTGTCTGTTTAATAATTTCTATAGTACCATCCTTTACCCTCCTTTTGAAAACTATCGTACGTTCCGTGGTCATTACACGTATTTTTATAATAATACCAAAGACAGGAGTGCAATAAGGGAAATATTATCATTTAATAGGAGTTCAATTAGTATAATATATAAAAATAGCGCTGTCAATCCTAAAAGGAACAGTTGTCAGTTAATAATAAAGATATATTTACAATCAATCATTTTTTTTCTACATAATTTACAATTGCCAACTCCTAATGGCAGTGTTAACAACGCATAATAGTTCATCATTTAATGTTAATTCCAATTATTTATTGGGTCAAAAAATCACATCGATATTAAATTAGATTGTTTGCCAATAATTGGTAACTGTACATATTTAACACAATGCTTATAACACCACTATTATATTTCCTAATTACAATTATTAATAAACACTTTATAACAGAATCGAGCGGACGATTAAATAGGATGGACATATACAAAGATGATCGATTTAGGGACATATTGAGAAAAGACAATTTTCATTTTCTTTTGAGACAGTTGTGTTTACGATTTTTGTAAATTGTTCCAAAATTATCAGACCGACACGTTCTACGAGAAGTCTTGAAAATAAATGAATGTACAATAAATAAAACATTATTTGATTTTACCCAAACAGCAATATAAAGTTAAACGTGATTTTAGAGAGACTTCATTGATAATTAAATAATTTCGAATCGAATGTGTAGTAACATACATATCATAAAAAAAGTATAATCTAATTTGGAATAAATATAATAATAACTAAAGTAGTTAACGTGGAAATATAACGGGTACAATACTTGAATGGAACTTTTATATTCTGTCGATACGCATATTACAGAAGTCATAGACTTTAAATCTACGTAGGTAACATTCATACATTCCATTTAATTTGCTATCTGGGTGTCTATTCTGAGGTATGTGGTTTACTAAAAATGTAAAAATGTAAGACTTAATACAGTTATGAAGAGGTAGACATTTATATGCGAGTTAAATAAAGGTAATTCGTTTTGAAGGCATTATTTAAAGAGCCAATAATGTTGCAAACCGGTTTCCTTTTCGAGCAATTAATTAAAAGAACCAGGCGATTTGAAAATTTGGGAACATGTTAATATATGTTTTGCATTTTTGCATGGACACAAATCTTTACTCACACGATAAGTACATGCAAGCTTTCGAAAATATATATATATATATATATATATATATATATAACATACATATTCTTTCATGGTAGTAATACTCGCAGCTACTCCTCCTGATTTGATTCAACACTCGATTCTTAATCTAATGTGGCATCGAGTTATCTTTTTACATACATCAACAAATCGTTTAAATCTATATTTAATATCTTATATCGAAGTCGGTGGAAAAGTGAAAGTAGTAAAATAGCATTTTTCCCAGGTACTTCTTTGATAGAGGATATAAACAGTAGGAGTTGCAAAGGGTGGTACTACCAGCCTACCAGTACGAGCAAAGATTTCTGTTCCTGTTGTCACACTTGAGCCTCGAATCTAGCACGTGTAATTACCGATAGCTTAGATACCACAGGCGTCGAAAAGACAACCTTCACAGCACTGAAAAGTTTCTGACTATTGACTAAACAATAATAATCTATTAGTGAAAAATTACTACGTTCGATCGCTATCTTAACATTCAGTAAATATTTATCTATTTAACAACTGCGATAAGACAATATTGATCTTATGTACTTAGTATTAATCGCTAGATAATGTAGGACCACATAAACCTTGCTCCAATGATTCTTTTATTTCTTAAACAGAATCTTTATTATGATACAATATACAATAATAAAATATCGCAATTTGTGGTTATTCTTTTTTCCGCCACCTATTTGAAAAATAATAAAGAGAAATACATGAATAAAACTCTAAAATTAGTGAAGACATTAAGTAGCTAATGATTTTTTTCTCAGTAAGCAACAGAAATATATTTATTTCATTAAACTATACACAAAATATTATAATTACATATTTAACATGATTCATACTTTACAACGTAATTGGAATGTGTTAACTAGTATTTACAATATAGTAGCCCTGCTGTGTGCAAGTGTGACAAAATGCAGATTTTTCATAGGAAGTTCTAAGGATGCCCAGGTGGCCGTGCGACATATATGTATATATGTATATATATAAGTATATCACATGAAATTTTACTGTCGTTCAAGTATGCCCATTGAATCCCTTGCAGAAGCACGATTGACTGGAGAGTCGATACAATTTCTTTCGTTCGTTATTATTAGGATTATCTTTTTGTTAAAATGAGAGCAAGGCTTCAGTGGTATAATCGCTTAAAAATAATCGCTTCTAGTATTAGAAAAATAGCTTTACTTATTTAGACAAAAAGTGCCTGCCCTTTGACCAATATTTTTTTAACCACCCTTTGTACTGTTTTCAAGGCATCTTGCTTACTGTTTCCCTGCGCTTATACCCACCAACATGGGTAATAATTTTCTTCGTGGATACATCTCTAAAACTTCAACATCAAATATAGAAAATATATATCATTATGTTTATATATTTAGATACACTTTATAATACACATATTATGTATATATGTAAAGTATGTACGTCTATACTTGATTTGTCTGCATAGGTATTTTTTGAACCAGAGCCCCTTAACTTGGTCCAATACCTGTGCAGTATTAGTTCTTAATAGGTACTTGAGGTCCACTCTGACAATAAGGGGCTCTATCTTGATTTTTGACATACAGCAATAGACTAACTCATGGCAAAAGTGCCAAACGAATGTATCGTTTCATTTTCTCTTAGCATGAAGCATTTCCATTAAAAGGGTCTGAGTTGGTGCTCCACCGCTACAATGCTTCTGATAAAGGTGATCTTCACCCCTGCTCGCTACTACATGGATTCCTGGTAATACTGCTAGCAGCTTGTTAAATTTATCCTATTTATATAAAATTCCATTTGTATATTGAACAGTTCAGGAATTATTGAATCAGAGGAAAAAAGGAAACCTATTTACATAAGAGATAAACATACCGGTATAGAAGGATAACATGTCAATGTGTAATCCAAAAGAGCTTGTTGGACTTGTTCATGACCTTCTTGAACATGTTTTTTATTAACTAATCCACGAACTTCTGCATATTGGAACGAAATGAACGTTAATTAATGACAATATCATCCGACAATGAAAATATATTTTACGTGTAAAAGAAATCTAAAGAAAAATGAAAACGTACCATGATTGAGCAGCATCAAGAATTTCATGCATATATAATCCGAAAGATCAAATTTAAGTTCCTGAAGTTTGGACGACAAATCATTGAATAGGTCTGCCAAGGAAGGAACTCCAAGTAGGCCGAGGCAAAGGAGATCGAACTTTTGGCCATTATGAAGTGTAGTCTCATCAGGTAGATTATTGTGTAACCTTTGATGAAGATGGTCAAGCACCAACATATCCGACCAGGAGTGCTGTAGCAACTTCATTTGGTCGTCAACCTGTTCCAAAAGAACGTCACAAATTGTAAAAAACGCATATAAATTTTGATGGAATTATATCGAAAAATTGTACTATCTTTCGAGTAAATTCATTTGCAACAACAGCGATACCTGATGAATTTCATCGAAATATCGTGGATATTTTGGAAAAAGAAAAATACATTTGAAAATTCGAATTTCGAGGTCTAAAAAAATATATCGAGAAAAGTATAAAAGAAAAATTATGTCACATCTTACGAGATACTGTTTAAACAAGCGATTAAAAATCTTCGTACTTGGGCTCCATATTGTTCGTGAAATATAAAAGCATGGTTTAAGCTATTGGACAAAATGATGACAGAACATTTTACAGATTTCCAATGACAATACACAATAACAACTATATAATCGGTTAAGTAAACGGTTTATAATTAACATGGGCCTGCTTTAGGGCAACCGCCATAACCCAGAAACATATCTTGTTATGACCTAGATATGAGGCGATGCTTGAAATCATTCAGTGATTGTGCAATGCTGTTGGTTACCTCACATCCCCGCTCATACCACCACCAACAGGCCAGCGAGGAGTTATTTATCGGTAAGAACTAACTTCTCTTGAAAAAGACTCTCAGCTATCGTGATTGAAAATTTTGAATGATTGAAATTTTATATCGTCTAAAGACTTTTACAGTTTACGTTTGTAAACTGTAGCACCGCTACGAGTTGATGCGACTTAGGTGAGAATAATAGGCAATATTTAAACAATTCATAGACAGAAGCCAAATTCATATCGATCAAAAGAAGATACATGTCCTGACGCAACGCACTGCATTGTCATTGCAGGACAAATACATTATAATTAATATATCATAATTGAAATTTATATGGCTGATGGAGGATCATGCAGGATTCACGTACGTGAATTCAACAGTTGAGTTAATCGAACTTTCGTCTGAATAAATAAATAAACACTGAATCAAGTTCAAATGAGTGAAGTTCTCTAGACATGCCTGTTTATATATGGTTATATACAGCGTTATATACAAGTTAAATATGACATATTTAACCCCACCTCCCTTCCCCTGCAAGGGGAGCAAGTAAATTAGGTCGTTCGCATCCAAGCCTAGTTTTTCACTATTTTAAACTCCGCGAAAAACAAGAATTCAAACGCGAAACACAAGAGATGGAAATTTTGCTCGGTTTCTGAACGACTCCAAGTGTGACTAGCCGAGAATAATTAAACATTATGTATCACCAACCTTGAGATCTTTGAAGAACACCGAATTTCTTGCCCAGTCCACCTGCGAGAACAGATTCTGATCGAGCACTTTGCACATTAATTCGAACAAGTCCACTTCACACTGATTGTACGTTTGATTTTGCAACAGTCCAAAAAGCGATGCCTGCCACTCGCGATCGTCGACCGTTTGAACGAAGTCTCTTATCATCGGACTAGTTTTCAACGTGGCGGTAGAGGGTGCGGAACCAGCGGCTCCTCCATGAGGCTGCGTGGATTGTTCGCCGAAATTGAAGGCCTTCGGGCTAGGGGTAGTGGAATTGGCAGCCCATAGCTTACTATCCAGGCCAGGGTTGAGGTTGTGCAGGTGATTACCGCCAGAAATGTTTGGCTGGGAGGACGGTGCGATCAGTTGATGCTGACCAGCTCCGCTGCCAGCTTGTGTCGTGACCAGACCAGCGGCCACGGCTGCGGGGGATGGACTCGAATCTGGAGAAGACGTTAGACTCGAGACCTGAGGTATTTGTATTTCCTGTTTAATATGCAGGAAAGGCGTTACAGCGGAAGGATAGTTCGATGGGTCACCGAGGCTGCCGCGTATCGTTTGCAGTGCCAGCTGCCGTTGTCTCATCATTTGCAGTTTCCGCGCTCGGTCTCTTTTGTACATAGGTCCGAATTTGTTCCTACCGCCTCTCATCCGGTCCGCTCGCACGGCTATAACACAAACAAACGTACAAAACATTGAAACAACAGACTCAGCCTTCGTCTTTGGTCGCATACGTATCTGAAACACGAATCGAAACGAATTAAAATTCTAACGATAAGAGCATTCTCGGACGATCGAAGTCAAAATGATCTTATTTACTGTTGTTTCGACGAATGATATATTTCGCAATATTTATATAACTATGATAATTGTTAATAACGATCGATGGTTTGAGAAATGGTCATTTCACCGAATTAAGCATTAGCCACCGTCAGTTGTTCAAGTTTGATAAAGCATCATCTCATCATTGAGCGAGGAAACGAGATTTAATCTTAACCGAACGGGACAAAGCGTAAACGACTTGTGACTATCCTTGTTCCACTATTCACGAGTCTGTTCGTTCGTTGAAAACGAGTAGTTACGTGTACGACCTACGAAAGGAACAGGTGTTATTTGGTATGTCAAACCCGTCATTATTGAAAGCGAGCATTGGAACATGCGAACGTCGATTATTTATTACTTTGTCGTTAACTGCAAAGAACAACCCGTTGACATTCTCTATTCTTCTTTTTTCTTTTTTTTTTTTATTCATTATTAGCTACATTCGTAAGTCTTCTATCATAGATTGAACAATTTCGAGATAATAAAAATTTCTCGGTCGTACGTGAAAGGAAATTTTGAAAGATTCTAATACAAAGTGAGTTTTTAGGAGTGACCTAGTTGAATATTTACTCTCGAAGCTAAGTTATTACTGCATCTCCGAGTTAAGATCCGCGCTGTAAACAACAGATCCCCAGATGTGTGGTCTCGGGACCGGAAGTGGCGAAGCAGAGGATACTCGATATGTATCACCCTTGAGAGCGAGGGATTAAAATATGCCATCACGAAATGCGGCGCATTAAGGAACCAGTCTTTCTTTAAGATGGAATTTTCTGCCTTGGAGATTTTTGTTAAGCGAACGCGTTGCAAATCGCGTTAACGAAAACAGAAATATGCTTCTCTATCGGTATAAATATATCTGATGTGAATATATCTGACGCTTGTAAGAAGTCACTACTTTGGCGAGCAAACGTTGCAACGAATATTCATTTTAAACTCAAAATTCAATATTCAATCTTCTCTTTCTTGAATCGAAATTAAAAGAACGAAATCCAAAGGAAAATAAGAATCGGCAAGTAAAAAAAGGGCAATAGAGTAAATTAAACGGGGACTAACAATAACGGCTTAAAGAGAAAAGAAACGAAAAAAAAAAAGAAGAAAACATAGTCTCGCGCCATAAAAGGTGGCCGGTTCATCCATGTGCATCGCGACGGAGAAGTTAGCGTGGCGGTGTGGCAACGTATCCCCGAGAAGAGGTCATGTGCCCGATATGACGACTATTCGCGATCCTCAAAGTCACGGTGCAATTAAGGGAGGATTTCGAGCAGCTTTAACGATTTACAGGGCGGACACGCGGCTGAACCAGCGGCGTTGCCTATTTTCGTACGAAGTGTTTGCTATCTGTCGTTCGATGAAACACCAGCGAACACGAGCAAGCGAACGAACGAGCGAACAAGCGCGGTGCGCGCTCGTTGAAAGTGAAAGGAGGTTGAATCGCTTGCCCGTCCACTTCTACCTCTGAGCCAGGCTGCCGAGAGAGGAGGGCCACCCCTCTGCCCCCATCCCGTATTCACACACACACACACACACACACACACACACGCACACACACACACACACACAAACGCGCGAACCGTGTCGGATACCGTCCGACATCCCCCGCCATCTCCTAACCCTACTTGTTCCCTTCCCTCCACGCTGCCACTTCTCTCTTATCTCCCTCTGAACACCTCACGCCTCCCAACCGATCCACATTGCCGCCTCCGCCACCCTGTGTGTACGCGACCGCTTACGCCTCCTCTCTTTTTCTCTTCTTTCTCTTCTTTCCCTCGTCTCTCGTTCTCACCGACTCCCTTTGCCTCCTCCTTTTTCGATACTCTTGACGCTACTTGCATTTCTTTCTCTTCTCTTCTCGCGCTCTCGAGCTACCACTTTTTCGCCTTCTCTACGTCGCTATTCCCTAACTTTTTGGAACTTCTATCTACTCCTGTTCCTGATTTTTCTCGATGCTTCGCGTCTCCCCATGAACTCTGCATAACGTGGTTACGCACCGTCGTAACATCTTCTCCACTTCATCTTCTTAGTTTCTTAGTTTCTTAGTTTCTTAGTTTCTTAGTTTCTCGTTCTCCGTCCTCCGAGTTTCATTTTTTCTTTTCACGCGGTTTTCACTTAAAACAATTTTGTTACTTATTGTGAGAGAAGTTACGGAATTCGGAACGAGAAGAAGAACACGCGATGATGATTCCCTCGTATATCAAGAACAGCTGTCCTGTTCTTGATACAACTATTTACCGGAAAGATCATTTCGGTGCAGTGGACTGAGAGACAGTGAATTTCAGACGGACAGAGAGTCAAGCACGATGGGGATTTGCCTTTGTAAACTTGACACACACTCGGCGCGATTATTCGTTTTTCGAATTTTCCTGCTCTCTCTTTCTCTGACGGATACGTACTATGCGAGCGTCATCCATCATCCGAGGATTACTCGAAGCGCATACTCTCCGCGACACACTCTCTTTTCTCTCTTTCTGCAATATACGTGACCGATTCGCTGAGAATTCAGACAATAGCCTGCGAGGACAAGCCAATAACGAAAGTTGCTAAACTTGACTTTCAGGTTGTTGCTTTCGGCCACTTGTTCTCGATTGCGCTTGCTTAATGCTACGCAACACGCCGCCATCGGGTGTCGCCCGTTGACTTATTTAACACGTGTAAAGCTACTTCTTCGCTGCATACATCTTTTTCGTTTCTTTGCTTACCCCGTTCATCTTCCCTCCCCTTCTCTCTGTATTTCCATTTTGTTTCAGTTTCAGTTTTCTTTATTTAGCTTCGAAGTGGGATCTATCGGATCTAGCCGTTGTATTCCCAGCAAATTAACATTTGCATTATATCCCAATGTCATTATTTGAAGATGATTTATGTAATCTTCCATTTGCAGATTTTCATACGAGAGTTCCATGTTTTTTGAAAATGTAATTTGGAAAAGCAGAATCACGATAGAACATTGTTTTACGTACCAAGTATTACAGAAAGTATAGAAAGTGTAATATTTTATATATATATATAGTATTATGAGCAATTTAATTTTGCACTTGAAAATTTCGTATAAATGCATAAAACTTCGTTTGCCAATGTTGCAAAAAGAATTTATTTCTATCAGTTCGATATAAATGAAACATGACCTCCGATTATTAATCTAAAATTGCAAGTCCGCTTAAGGATTAACTATATACTTATACTTGTATTTCTAATTATTTCGTATTTCGTGCACGGAAAACAATTTATTCGCGTGGA
The DNA here is from genome assembly GCA_032399595.1 of Tetragonula carbonaria. Taxonomy (NCBI): domain Eukaryota; kingdom Metazoa; phylum Arthropoda; class Insecta; order Hymenoptera; family Apidae; genus Tetragonula; species Tetragonula carbonaria. Next base: position 19,411,023 of record JAUCRC010000001.1, on the reverse strand, counting down.
AAGGAAATTTATGTTACCGATTTTCGTACGTTTCATTTTCTCGCTCTTTTTCACCCTGTCTTATATATCGAAGAACTTGAGAAGAGTGGAAGGGTCCGAAGATCGGCGTAGATCACGGCTAAACTTGACTCTCGGTTCAACGAGAGGTTTCTTCTCTCTCTCCTTATTGCCATCCTACGTTTACGATCATTCTCCCTTGGTCTTTCTTGTCTCGTGGTTTCACCGAACGTCGTGGGTGTTGCACACTGTCAGCCGTACATCTTTCCATCTTTAATTTGACGTCAGGTGCATCGAGTACTTGGAAATCGTCGTGTCACGTATGATACAAACACACGTTTGCTCAAACGAAACTTGCGTCCCAAGTGATGAACATTTGGAGGACGAATTTTTCTTTTGAAAATCCTCTGGTTACCTTAATAACATCGATCGTGTTGTTCTTCTTCGTAAAAATTAAATTTCGTTCAATTAATTTCTAAAGTCTACAATTCTAACTCTGCAACGTGTAATTGATCAATATAATTTTTAACGAAGTTCCGACTAAAGTTTTTCAATGAATTTCGATAAAAAAAAAAGAAGAATTAAATTTGAGTTTATAATTGATCGAGAGGTAGATGTTACTTGAGAGTGAAATTATAACAGTGCTTATAATGTCAATCAGGATACTCTTCGCAGTCACCAATCAAAGATTATATTTATTCAAAAACGACTCACTACCTATGATACTACAATTATAATAAGTATTACATCTATTATTGAGAATTCCAATCAAAAATCACTCTACGACAACTAAAAAATTTTGTATATTTTTATCGTTACGAATCGATGCAAACACAACTGGTAGCCAATTAGAAGGCACAGGCATAATTGTGACTGGTCAACGGTGTATTAAAACGCCAGAAAACTCTTACACTCTGTGTGGAAACGATTTATCGACTAACTTCCGACCACGTGTCACGCGTGTTTTCCGCATTTTTGTTAAACAACCGGAGCGTAAACAGCGTGAACTATCCAACGATCTCTCTTGGCCGGGACGGTGGTGTTCACCGAGTGGGTGGCGGCGTTTCACGTGGGCAGAGGACATTAGCGTATCGATATATATATACCAGAGCACGATTTGATCGAACTCGATCGTCAAATATACATGCCAGACAGCGCGACACTGATGATATTTACGAGTCGAATTCCAGAATGTCCAATGAATTGAAAACTCTCGGAAACTCTCGTGGAATCAACATGGAGGAACTCTGTATCTCGGCTGAAGTAGCAACCGGAAGTTTGAACAGGACGCGCGGAATTGCGCCGTTACGGCGTTCGAGTTCCCTAGTGACTCTGGATTCCATTATACGAATGAAATTATCGATAAATTTCATCGAAATCAGCAATTATAGGATAACGACGACATATAGTTTCTATAATATATAGATATGTCTCTCCCTGTATACCTACACGTACATACATAGATATATTTTCTTTAATATATTGTCTGTCCCCGTTACTGTTGTGAGTTCTCCTTTCTCCGTTTTGATCGATAGAAATTTCAAGATTACCGATTGGATCATACGACGATGAGGAATATGACGAAAGTTCTTGAAGATCTGTAACTTCCCGAGATTTCATTTGCTCCTCCGTCAGACTTTTACCAAAGGATTCGATTTATGAGAAAAAGTATTTCTGACACTCGTGTTGCGCAGGAATTTAGCAAGACGAGCGTCTCGGCGTTACCAAAGTGGCATGTATACGCGTTAAGTACATCGCAGGACGATTTTCCACCGATCGTCAACGGCTGGAGAAACTGTGCCACGAATGACTTGGTTTGCCGAATCGTCGAGTGTCTACCGGCAAAGTTTCATTTCCATGAGTTTCATGTGTTTGATAAATTTGTCAGCGCAAAGAAAAACGTGTTTGATCCATTAATAATGTAGTTATTTAAACATAATGCGTTTACTCTTTTTTTCAAGAATTAATTTATCGACGTATTTTGCATGAGACAAGCAGCAACTATTGTTATGGAAATATCGTGGCATATTTATTTATAGATGGAAGTATCAAAAAAAAAAAAAAAAAAAAAAAAAAGGAATGGTAAACAGCGTGCGAAACATGCACAATAAATTGAATTAGCAAAAGTATCGTAAATTTAAAAACATCTACATCAAAAAATTGCGTTAGATCGATAATTTCTCGTCGGAAAATAGACTAAAGTATATGTATCGTCACGTCAATGGAGATAAATATAACTACATCTTTTTGCCGCTTACTAACAGGCTGTATCAGTAGGTAGCAAGTATCTACGATAAAAAGCTTCAAATATGCTCGACAGGTTGACCTTTCCTTCTACGCGGATTATAAGCAATTCTAGTAGCAACAGTACAAACGGCCATTATGATAGCACACGATAATTTGAAATCGATATGTTCGTCGACAATTTCCCGTATTTTTCTCTCGGTTTTTAACAGACTATCGGCAGCAGAGCGATTCGCGTCTATGGCAGAGATCCACGTGCAGTAGGACGCGTGCAAACCATTGAAAGAATGCAACCCACGTCCGGTTCGCAAGGTCCGCCGCGACGATAAGTGTAAGAGCACCGAACCCGAGAGCGCGTATGTCGAAAAGAAAGGGAAACCCACTTGGTGAATCTGGTCCACGGGTCCAGTGACGTCAGACCCTCCCCATAGAAATTAATGTGCGACCACGTGACTACCGTCGCCCATGGTTGGACCAATCGCGCGAGAGAAGTTCCCCCCGTGACGCAGCCGACGCGACGCGCCCGACTGTTAGTGAAGTCATCTGCGCATTGCGAAACAGCGCAAAATAAAAAAAAAAAAAAAAAAAAGGAAAAGAAAAAGAAGAAGAAAGAGGTAAAAATCGACGAAATCCTCGGTCAGGAAACCTAGCCAAATAAAGAATCACGATCTTACGATGTATTAAAAAAAAAAAAAAAACAAACAAAGAAGTCACAGAAAGACAGATGCTCAAATACATGCATACGCGGAGAAGCGTTCTGTTTTACCAAGCGATGATATCAACTGATTCTGTCTGAATCGAACATGAAAAGTATTTCGCGTAACGATAATTATTTATCAATAGTAATATGTACTTGATAATCGGTTCGTAGGCTTCGAGATCAGGTTTTAACACTCTACGCTAACTGCCCGTCCAAACAGTCGATCATTGTGAGAATATTCACGGATTCGAACAGCTCCCGTTACCGACCGCTCCGGTCGAAGTTTTTCAGGAATTCGAATATCACTCGTATCGCGGCAACGATGACGTACACACATCGTATCGCGCGCGCAGTGATGCGATTGCGCGATTGACGTTATGTCGATCATGTGTACGCGAAAGCATCGTGTGGATATTGGACACGCACGAATTCGGCCGCGCGCTGAAAGGTACGAAAAGGAAAAAAGAGAAGGAGCTACGAAACGAAGAAAGAAAGAAAAGCTTCGGCGAAAAGAAGACGGTGAGGCTCCACTCAACGAGGGATTACACAATCCCCGCCTCAACCTAACCTTTCTCCCCCACCTTTGTAATGCGCGCGCGCGCGCGCGCACGCGGCAACGAAGGTAGGAGTCGAGCAAGCGAGCAAGGCAGCCAAGGCAGGTAAGCAAACAGGCAAGGCAGACAGGCAGGCAGCTAGCAAGCAGTCGGCCAGGTATACCACCTTCTTGCAACATAATACAATAATTATGAAATTCGTGAGTTTCTAAACAGCGGCGCATGCCACGATTTTCACTGTCCCACCTAATTTTCCAGACTCCAGACTACGCTGGCCGAGCGGTCGTCCTACTTGAAAGTGCGTATATATCTTTCCTCTCGTCTCTAAACATGAAAAAGGCATCGTATATCATCGAAATATTTCCAACCGATTTTCACTGTGTCGACGTTGTCACTTTTACGACGGGATACCGGCGTGTTCCTGGGACAGGATCTAATCGAACGGTGAGAGTACCCCAAGTGTTCAGTCGAGGACCTACCCCACGTGGCGGACAGATGCAAAAGATACGCTGGTCTTTTCGCAGTTACAAACGTGGTACACTCTAGCTTTTAACGCTATATACCTTCGACGGATTACTGCCGCGAAATTCTCCATCCATGTGTTATACGCTACATCTGGTTCTCTTTGGAGCTACTTCAAAGCTTTTGTCAATGTTTTTTAGATGTTTCTGGGATATGCTTGGGTCATGATAAAATATGCTCGTTGACTATTTAACTACTCGTTGCAAGAACATTTCACGACGGAGGGATGTTTCTCTATATAATTCGAATGCGATAAGATTACAAACAGTGGATGAAGAAGGGCGAATCGAGGGTGGTATCGCGAAGAATTTCTTTCGAGAGAATTCGCAGATCCGTCGGGAAAAATGGAGTTTCACAGAGACACCGAGGCAGAAAAGCACGAAGCATCGCTTCGGCTCGCGCGAACAGTCATCGCCTATCTCGATTGCAAAATGCGAAAGAATTACGAGCGTACATGTACACGATTATCCGTGCAATCCGAGCGCGAACGTTATGAACGGTAATGAACCGAAATCTTACTCTCGAACAATATCGGCTAGTTAAGAAATTCCACGTTGTGTAAATTAACTGGGACATTGATATATAAATTCATCGATAATGAAACTTTGGAATCAGCGGTTTTTACAATATTAAGTAACGCCGTTAAGTAATGCCTTAAAGTGGCACAAACGGCACGAATCTTCTTTTCGTGGTTAACAAACACATGTAAAGGCCCCCCCGTAGACGTTGAAACATGCTGCGATGCATGCATCAACTCCTTCAGGTTTCATGAAACATCGGACGATGTTTCAGAATCAGTTTGCCTCCGCTCTACCGATTCTTCGGTTCTTCGTGTGAACGCCAAAATTGAAACAAGTGTTTCAAAATGTCGGATCGTCTTCCAGCTCCAATATCAGTGATAGTAATGTTAGGTTTATTATCACGGACATTCTTTGTCCAACTAATGCTAGAAGTCTATGCTTGCATCAGTGATGCATGCAACCGCAGCATGTTTCAACGTCTATGGGGGCCTTAAGGCTCTCTCTCTCCTTGTGCGTCATGAGCGCGGAACTTTCGATGTCGGAAGCGAACCAAAGAATCTTTTCGGGTCTAATCTTCACTGTTGTCGCAGGTGAAAATATATGTTTCGATCGTCTAATAGAAATTTGTCTCGGGGCTCGGAAAGGCTTTCACCCGATTCTATCGTGTGGATGCGAAACGAGTTTCGGACGTCCTGCCTCAAATTTCTAGATTCTACTTGCGCAACATTCATACTACCGGTTCGCCTTTGGCCACAGACGAACGTGCTCGCGCACATTGCTGCTCCTCCGCGTGACAAATCTGCCTTCGTCCGAATAGAAAACTCGCTGGCGTCGAAACTTTTTGTTAGGAATGACGCTAATGGAAAGGAAAGGAAAGACGCGTAAGAAGTTAGTTCTCGAAAAGTCACATTTGACGGCGAAACTTTTTTTACATCGACTATGCCGGATGACGAAAAATCCTATATCCATCGCCCCTTGACTTAACAATCTGAAGAATGTAATCACGAATTGACGCTTTACAAAATAGAAGAGCCGATATCATCGAAAGACAATTATAAATTATTGCACCATACGGGGAAGGCATGAATCCAAAATTGGATGGGAAATGAAGAAATTAATAATGATAAAATATCGTTTGCTAGAAATTAGCTGCGCATTTAATAAAAAAAAAAAAAAAAAAAAAAATAAATCCAAATACTGTTGAACTAATGTCGCATAAATTATTTTTATTGTTTTTCGAACAGTACGAATTTGATTATCTAGTACGTGTTTTTACAACTGAATTTAAATTTTTGCTCTAGCGAATATTGAACCACGGCACACGAAGCATGTGTTTTGACGGTGGAAATTTTCAGGAAAATGTTTCTATGAATGAACAACGGAGCAGATTTCAATATCGATGGCTTTTAAACATTAGACGAAGTATGAAAATTTGAGTTTGCCATCTCGGTAATGCTTCAAGTTCCTGAATAGAGCAGTCAAATCATTCGCATCTGCGAAATTCAGACTCTCGTGTCAATATTTGATCGTCTTTGTGTATATATATATGGCGGTACGTTCGAAAGTGAAATTAAAAACCCGACGAACGTTTCGGTCATTGTCGATGGCCCGTTTCTGTGAACAACGTTACGGCAATTACAGCTGGTTTAGCCTCGTTTTAAAAGGTAAAACAGCTTCATTCAGCGCGAAAGGGTAAAGCGTGAAGTAATAGACAGTCGTATATATATCAAAGAGTTTATCGTCGCACGTCCTTTCCTCTTGATCGAGTTTTTCCCCCTTTTTCCTTCCTTTGTTTAATTTTTTTAATTACAATGCCAGGAAAGCACGAGGAATCCGAGTCAGAAGTTGAAACACGTTTGCAGATTTTATGGGACGAGACGTGACCCCGTTACCAGAGTTTTACAATCTCGTGTAATAAATGTGAATGTTCTGCTAGATGAGTTCACGGCTTCTAGAAGAGGATGGTTTTCAATCGGCTGTAAAGCAGGTCCGAGGTAACGTTCATTACGTTTGAATGAGCCTTGCTCTCATATTCACGGGCCGCTGCAAACACGGTAGATTCGTCGCAGAACTGTGATTATTACCACAAGCGTAATTTTGCGCTCGATGTCAACACGCTACTCGAAAAATGTGTCTAAAGTTAACGACGAACGATGTATAATATTGGGACGTACACCACTACGATGTATATTTCATTTGAAAAGTAAACGTGCAGAACTAACTATGCGGTAAGACGACGGTATATTGCAACGACAGAAATAATCGCAACAACGAAAATTTTTGTTATCCTCCCATTGCACGCGTTACGAAACGATGGTCGAATTAAACAACAAAAAGCATCGTCAAGTACATGCTCGACAATTAACGACTAAACAAATGGTTGTTCGAATTTCGCAAAATTTCACGTAGCAAGAAAGGAAAATATATGAATGTACGTTTGAATATTTTAAAGATGGCTAGAAAATCGACCGATACGACGAGAAGTTCGATAAGTTCGTCGGCTATAAATCAGCTTAATTGGCTTGATACAAATTTGTACAACGTGGACGGACGTTTTTACATTTCTGAATGTAGCGTGCAAGTAAGAAACTGTTTCCTTTCGTAAACACTCGCAAGCACTCTGGAAACTTTCCGCGTTAAGCAATCCGCGTTGCCGTTGCTGTAGGAACGCCGTGGAAAACGGCGTGCAAAGGCGGCAATTGCGACAGAGCCCTGTCTGTTTCGAGATTCGCTTAATCGCCGGGCCTTGAGGGCCTAGACCCAGTTACTCGAATTGCATTAGACGCTTCTCGTTCGAATCGTCCTCCCGTTTAACCGCTGCCAAAGTGCAAAGATGATTTTCCAAGACTGGCGGCCACTCCAACCGCGACGACGAATTGTGGTTACACACGAATATGTAACCTCGACTTTCGAGTAGAATCTGCATAACCCGCTGGTGGAAAGCGGATCGTTTAGAAAACTGCCGGTGACTACATTGCGAATTCTTTTCATTTGCGTGGTACACATCTGTGTGTAAGTGAGAATGGTTTTTGCCTAATCCGACTGCACGAAATGGACGTGATATATCTCTTCTGGTGCGATGTCGACGTAATTAAAATTAACGATGCAACGTTGTATGCACGTGAATAACACGACACGATGAAACGAACAAGAGAAACTGTTGTTCGAAAGACAGAAGCATCGCAGAGCGACGAAAGAATTTGCGAAGGAAGACAACAGTATCGTTTGAGCGCTTCAGAGCGTGTGTAATAAGGTTAAGTTCGTAGGAGTGCGATGCGAAAACACACGAACGCGAACGAGTTCTGCCGAGGTTTGCCGAAAGCAGCCGTCCGGTGCCGAAGCGTAAATCGGTGTGCACGCGTTCGCGCGTAAACCACGTTTGACATTTCGCATACTGTGTACGCGATGATATTGAATAAGAGATAACGTGAAGATTGATAACAATGCGGTAATGTTAACGCACCGATGGAAGTTATGCCAAGATTACGCTCGTGAGAAAACGATGAAAGTAATTAGATCGCTGGGAACGATAAACCACGCACGTATCGATATTGATGTAAAAGTTATTATGCATTTCTTAATGATGATAATAACATAAAAAGAACGAATGGATATCTGTTTTATTAAGATTTTAATTTTGCTTTTCAACGGTATCGATATTGATATTTTTTACGGAGAACCTGTTACACGCGCAGATACAGTAACACGCGTGTCTCGCGATTATGTTGCATAATTGAACATCGAAATCTACTCGAGCGCATATATCTACGCGTGCGCTTTCGTCCTTTTGCCTTCTGCATTAAAAAAATCGCATTCTACCCGCATGCAACGCGATCACATCCAAAAAATGAGCACCCATATTGTCGGTCCGTTGTCAAGTAAAGTCCGTTTGCGCAACAGTACGAAATTCGTCGTGTCATTGTTTGCTTACTACGCATCGTCCCGCCTTATTTAATCTCCAAAATTTGAGAAGCTTTCGAAATAAAAAAAAAAAAAAAAAAAAAAGAAAATAGAGAGAGAGAGAGAGAAATAAACAATGAGACAATCCGTGAGACTCCGCGCGCGCGCACACACACGTATTTTTACGAAGCGTAACAAAAAGAAGCGTAATAAAAAGAGATACACAGCCGCGGTATAACGATGTCACAATTCAACAAAAAAAAAAAAAAAGAAGAACTCACCCTCAAGCTTCATGCCGACTTCGAGGCACTTCTGAAAACGGCAGTAGGGACACCGCTTCCGTTGCGTTTTGTCGATGTGACAGGATCTCTCGGCGACGCACGTGTAGACCTTCTTGTTTTGGACGGTGCGTTTGAAGAAACCCTTGCAGGATTCGCAGGTGAGTAGTCCGTAATGATAACCGGAGACCTTGTCACCGCAGACCGGGCAGAGCTCTTCTATGATGATGTCCTTGGTGTCGGGGAATTCGGACGGACACGGTATCGAGCCGGTCACGACACCAACCCCGACCTGGCCCAACCCGGGATGACAGATGGTACCAGTTGGTAATGAGTAGGTGGTAGTTGGTATCGCGACATTGCCGCTTACCGTAGCGGATCCGCCGCCGCCGCCGCCGCCATTTCCGCTTCCACCGGCCGCGCCACTACCGCTACCGCCGCCGCCGCCAGCAGCGGCATTCCCTGCGGTGGGCCCACTGCCGCCAGCGGCACTCGCACCACCGCCTCCGCCCGTACCGCCGCCGCCGCCTCCGGCACCGGAGGCACCGCCACCACCGGCGTAACTGCTACCACCGCTACTCTCGAGAGCTGTCGACGTGCCGCAACCACCACTTCCGGCGCTGTTTGCTGCGCTATTGCTGCCTCCACTGCCGCCAGTGCCGCTTCCGGCTCCTGTTGGCGAGAACAGACACGTGTACACCTTCTTGTTGCCGCAAGATCCGATCTCGAGTGACGATGATGTGCCGCCGCCGCCGCCACCGCCACCGCCGCCGCAACCACCGTTGTTGTTACCACTGCTGCCACCGTTTCCGCTAGCTCCACCGCCACTACCACCACCTCCGCCACCACCACCTCCGCCCCCGCCACCCCCGCCTCCTGTGGGCGAGAACAGGCACGTGTATACTTTTTTACTGCTGCACGGCGTGTTGTTACGTTTGAAAAACCCTTTACACGACTCGCACGTGAGAAGACCGTATTGATAACCGGACATTTTGTCGCCGCACATCGGACACCGTTCTTCAAGGGCGGTGGAGTCGAAGAACGCGGCGTCGAAACTCGAGATACCAGCCTGCGAGTGCGACTGACTGTGTACCGGCAATTGTTGCTGTTGCTGGGATTGTTGCTGCGACTGTGACTGATGACACATCGTTGTCGGTGGACTTTGAGCGCAGTTCCCGTACGGTGACGAACCGTACTGTGGCTGTTGCTGTTGCTGCGCCTGTTGTTGCTGGCCGGCACCGGCCGCACCTTGGGGACTACCCTGTGGGCTTAGATGGAACGGCGACATATTCAGGGATATCAGGCCCGAATGCTGCTCCATCTCCAATAACATATCACCCTTGCGCAAGTATTGCACGGAGGTACGTGCTTGTGGCGTATCGGCTCATATATATGAATTGCCTGTGAATTCTCCTAGTTCCAGCCACTTTTTGTTTGTTTGTCGTTTTCTTCTTTTTTCTCTCTCTCTCTCTCTTTTTTTTTCTCTTTTCGCGTGAACAAGAGGCTGTTATCCCTTTTTAAATATCGAAGCGGTGTAAACGTCGTGCAAGATTGCTATGTTTACGGTACGGTACCATCGTCGCATGTGATGTATCAGTAAAATTGACGATGACAACGACAGATAGACACACGACGACGACGACGACGACGACGACGACGACGACGACGACGACGACGACGACGATGACAACGATGATATGGAAAGCATAAGCCCCGAAAAAAAACACACTATATTCCCTTGGCACGTACAATATCGATCACCAGTCACGTTTTTCTACGGCACACGTTCATGAAGAAAATCATCGCGCACCATCGTAAAAGATAAATCCTCTTTCGAAGTGCGTACTACGTCCGAATCATCATAAATAAATGTGGACGAAACGTGGATTTGCGCGTATTGTGCGGGGGAGGAATAAAAAAAAAAAGAAAGCAATTCTCGGCTGTCACTGTTGCATTTGTATTATCCGCGCAACAACAAAACCACTGTACGGCGTTTGTTTTTTCTTTTTCTTTTTTTTTTTTTTTTTTGCTATCCTCCGTTGGTTGTGCGATCACTGATAAAATCCCGCGTGACAAGAAACAACGATAAGCGAACACACACGTGGTTTAAACTACCATTCGACTATAAGATCGTAGCGCGAGGAAAACAATCGAATTGTTGTTCCACCGGGCCGGTGGAACGTTACCGAGTCGTCACACATGCGCGCAGACGCGAGATCAAACTTGATCGCGGTATTTGACGCAAAATAATCGACGCTAGCGGGTCGTTTGATTGTGATAAGTCCGATGAACGAGGTGGACTTGTGCACACTGCAATCCAAGGGTGTAACCCCTACGAAAAATCGAAAAAAAAGAAAAAAAAAAGAAAAAATAGCAAGGATGCCCAAAGTCCGGAGCGAACAGACTCAGAGAGCGAGAGTAAGAAAGGGGAAGTAACGTTGGAGTTCTCGATTCACGCGACTTGCCAGCTTGGCTATCTGCGTACGACTAGTTGTCTTCTCGCCTCGTTGCTTTCCCAAAGGGCCCGCCCCCTCCCTCCTGCTGCCCTACCGACGACACATGAAGGTAGGTAGAGCCGGGAGATCGTCTCGTGAGACACGGCACACGTCACGTATATCACAGCAAGAAAAAACGACGACGACGACGACGACGATCACGGGCGGTGAACGCGAAAAACATGGGCTGCAGGATATCTTCCATGGATATGATCCATGCCCGGCTGGCTCCCCTCCTCTCGATAGATGTATTTATCGTTATTGTTATTGTCGTTGATGTGAACAACAACACACGCGACCAGGTACAGGCTGCGCACACACCACACACGACACCGACGATCGAAGCGAATATACGACACGAACGCGGCAGCACACGGTGCGGTAAGTCGGCGCGGCACGGCGCGCGGTTTTCGCCCGGTATAGAGAGATAGATACGCGCTTCACCGTGACACCGCCGGGAGTAAAATAAAATTGGCCAGAACCGGGAGAGAACGGCGAGAGGCGCGCACACACCGCGGTCGTCAGGCTCCCTTGGCTGTTTCGGTGGGTACGGAGGAAAGGAAAGAAGGAGCGAGCGCGCGCGTGTCCCTTTACCGACGGCCACCGATCGAGTGTGAGAGCGAGAGAGATACGTACAGCGTATAACCAACACAGCGCACGGCATAAGTGAAAGTGATTCAGCAGCGCATGCCACAGCGCGCGACCAGGTGCCTGACGCGGAGAGTAGTGGAGGTGACTCCGAGAGCTCGGACCGATGGTAGGGGGTAGGCAACACGCGGTGCTCGGGAGGAGAGGGACCGACCGAGAGAGGAGCAAGAGGACTGGAGAGAGCGGGAGGTACTGCCGTGGTCGAAGGGATTGACGGGGAAAGGGAGAAGGAGGCTGCACAGTCGATGGAGGGGATGACCTACTTACGGAACCAGGTCTATGTCGGCCGGAGAAGTATTGTCGCTGCCGCTGCCGGACTGCCGTACGCTGTGTTGCCCGCCGTCGTTTTGTCGGCCGTATATTTGTCGTCGGTGTGCTACCGGCGAATATAGTCCCGAGACGCACGTGTACCGTCGGTGTGTGTATATACTCTGCACGGGTACCGATCCCGAAATCTATACCGATGATTTCTACCAAGTAGTTTGTTCGCCCTAACGACGACGAATAGACCGCGAAACGTTACGAAAACGTCGATTGCGCGAGAGATTGAGATTCGCTTAGAAATCGATCGGACGAGTATAACCGGAACACGCGCGATCGTTGAAATATTCTCGCGAACGGGATGATATTTCACAACAGGCAGACGGACAGAGAAATGAAAATTGCCGGGCAACTCGCGAGACATCGTTTTTTACCACGTAGCGATCTCCTCCGTTGTATACTCCCATATTTTCGTCGTCACGCGCGAAGAAAATCGAATGGATGCCGCGAGCCTGCGAACAACTCTTGCTTTCAAAGAGCACAGGGGAGCCAAACACAGAGTCGCGGTAAGCGGGCACAGGGCAGGCGCACAGGCCACATACAGGCCGTGGCTGGGTCAACAGTAACGCCGTTGGCACTCCCCGACAGTGCCAGTGCTTCTCAGTGTGTACGTCGCAGTAGATGTACGACGCGAAGCGGTGGGGAGACCCACTGACCCAGTTCGCTGAGAACATGACGCAGCCGCGCGACTCACTCCCTCTCATTATGTCTTTTTCTCTCTCTCTCTTTCTCCGTCTCTCCCTCGCCTTCTCGCACCCTCAACCAGCCACCTCGCGTATCCCACCCTCTCCGTATCTCTCTCTCTCTCTCTCTCATTGTCAGACCCTGTCCTTACCTCTTTACACGTTCCGTCACCCTAAACATGTACGTATTTTTCTTCTTTATTTCTCTTTCTCTCGTCTTTGCTGCGTTTCTCCCTCTTTCCCTCTATCTCGCTCCTTTCCGTACTTACCCTTGCTCACTCTCTCTCTCTCTCTCTCTCTGTCTCCTCGTCCATGCCAAACGCGTATCGTCTTTGCTCTGTCAGCCGAACGGGCTAACCATGCGACGCATTTCTTTCTCTAACGCTGCCTTACCCGATCCCCCCCCCTCGCCCCCGCTCTCTTCAACGTGCCAATGCTTACACACACTCCGAACGTAATTGTCGCGCTCTTTTTCGTCCAAGTAACTGTGCGTGCCTGCCGTAATAGTGCATACATTTACGTACGACCCGGTGTATCTATATGCAAACCGTGCGCAACACTCGTATGCACGCGCTCGCGCGCATGCCGTGTCATCGATGAATGCACGCAGCGACTATTGCGAACGTGTTGTCGTCATCATCGTTGTCGTTGTATCCAGTGCACCGGGTTTAGAGGTTAGGTGCATTGTACATGAGACGCTACGATGTTTTCTCGAATTCGACCTGATTATTTCCAATGAAAAAATTCGTCGACGTACACGTATCATGGCGTTCGAATCGTAATCGACGATATGCGATGATTTTCGTGAATAAATTTTTCTTTCTTTCTTTCTTTCTTTCTTTCTTTCTTTTTTTTTTCTTTCTTTCTTCTGGTAATTTAAATACGCAAAGAGACATTCGAGCGAAACTTTTTTGTTTAAACAACAGAAACATGGCGGATTTTCGATTCGAGCACAATGCTGCGCGTATCGTTGACGTTGCGTAACAATTTAAAAATAAACCGTATTCCACAATCGTATACTTAATTACATGATACAGTAAAAGCAAATAAGAAGCGTGTGTACAAATGGCGTTCAGATTATCAAACGAATTATGTACATACATAACTGGCGCGTGAGGAAATGAAATAGTAATAATAGTAAAAATAGTAAAAATAAAAAAAAAATAGTAATTCAAGAAGAGATGATAGGAGAATGTAGCGAAAGTAGCGATAGACGCTGGCTCGTGGCTGAATGTTAATTACAAAAGCTCAAGCGGGAAAGCTTGTTTCGTTGATCACTCGTCGAAAGAAGTAATTGCGCGCGCGCGCGCTCGCGCGTCAAATCGACACCTGCTGAATCCCTCCGTAAAATTCATTTTTCACTTTCGAGCCTTCGGCTCTACGCAGCAAGTGAGTCAAATTAACAAACGCATCACGAATCACCTCTCAAATGAGACGATCAAAAACCGTTGAAATCACTTTAAATGGCATTCATTTCAATGGCATTTCAGTGAAAAAAAATAACACTTTACCGACCGTGTATCAGCGGTGAATAGTTAGCCGATTAATAGGCTACCGGTCGGTAAAGTGTTAAAATATGTTAGCCGATTAATAGGCTACCGGTCGGTAAAGTGTTAAGAACGAAAAAATACTTCTTTGTCGTGAGAAAGAACAGCGGGAATGTCTAACATCGGGAGTAAATCGTAATAAATTGATCTCGTTTCGTTATCCTTTGGCATGGATATGTGTTGAAATGAGATGTTTAGTAGGTGTAGTGTACTCGTTACGAGTGTCTTAGGTAATCGTGGAAAAAGTATAGGATCGATCCTGCATCCTATTACTCATTCTGTTGTGCCACTTTATACGGCGCCGAAACGCGGCTCTGCACAGGTTGTTCTTGTGTTTCGCTTTGTTCCTTCGGGTGCAAATCGGAAACGCATGTACACAATATATCTGTACCTGCGCGCGATATCATTGTCGTGGTGGCGCGGGCACGACCATCGCGCAACACATGCGATTTTATTTCCACCGGCGCATTGAGAAAGAATAAAGAGGTCGAGCCTCTCTGTGTTCCATTGCACGTCACGTTAAATCACGATCATCGCTGTGTGACGGCCAGAAAACCAAATGGGAGGGAAACGAAGAAAAAGAAAAAAAGAGAGAACGAAGCAAACGAGAAACAAAGAGAAAGAGAGAGAGAGAGAGAGAGAGAACGACTGAGAGAGGGAGAAAAAAAGATCGAATGAAAGGGAAAAGGGCCGCGCTTCGAACAGTCGAAAGGGCGGAAGAACCGGCGAAAGAAAGTGAAAGCTGTGACCCAGAAAACTCTGGAAATGTAAATGGCGTGCACCGATACGTTCGGGAATTATAAATCATTATACAAGGGGGTTCTATTTGATTTCGACACGCTGTAAGTCTAACGATTTCGTTAGATTCGAATCGCTACGAAACTGCCGTCATAATTTCAATCAGGGGAATATATTACGAAAATTGCTTATATTTGATGTTTGATGAAATTGCCATTGAACGTGTTAGGTAAATATATACACATATGTATGTGTATGTAAAAGAGAGAGAGAGAGAGAGAGAAAATTATAATACATACATATTATATTGCGAACTATGTAGTCGTCGTAGCTCGGTCGATTTTTAATATAAAGTTATTTGATATAGATGGGCGGCCAAACACAACAACGACAATGCTACGACAAAGGCTGAAAAAGTGCGAGTCCTTTACCCGTATAAGCTGAAATTATGCGACCATTATCGGCATTACGCTATTTCTGGGTCAATTAGCATCACGTTGATCCTTTAAATGTCCTGCTCGCCGAGTAGGCGAATAGGTAGCGCGCGAAATGCACGCGGAATTGTAGCGCGTTCACGGCTATCGGAAGTAATTTGTCCGCGAATGGACGCGTGGTTTCCAGAATTCTGTTTACCAGCTGCACGATACATTGTTTCCTTTGACACAAGCACAGAAATCACGCCAAATATATATATATATATATCGGTACACAGGAATAAAAATTTCAGACAGAAATTTTCACATCACGTACGATGCTTGTTAAAGGATATTTGATTCTATGTTTATAACGAGATTCTACTTGTATTAATGTAACCTCGTAATTTCTTGAACTGTTTCTAAAAAAAAACTGTTTACTCGGTAAGGATGGCAAAAACTACACCTAACATTTTATCGCATATGTGTAATAAATTATCATAGTTTCTTATATTTTTTTTAAAAAAGACTAAATATTCTCGAGTAACGTCACGTTCACGAAAGGGATGTAATATACACGTATAAAGAAAATATTTTCACAAGACTGTTCCATTATCTATCGATGAAAGTAATCTTCCTTTAATAGATCGAACAATATTACGCTGAAGATAACACGTTAATAAGTTAAACCTTTAAAGTCAACCTTTTTCCCCTGTCGAGGAGAAAAAAAAAAAAAAAACAGAAGGAAGAAAGTATCTGCATATGTAAGTACGTACATCGTCTTCTGGCGTACGATTACTATCTCGTATATTAGCTATGCAGGTATGGTATCTGTAACTCGTAATATTCGTCGCAAAGAATATGAGGCTGTTGTGATCCTTCTCTCTCTTTCTCTAAGTCATCCTCTCTTTCTCTCTCTCTCTCTCTCTCTCTCTCTCTCTCTCCCTCGATCTACTCTTTCTTTCTGTCTTTCATTTTTCTGTCTCTCTCTCTCTCTTGCTCTGCGAGCAACTTGTCTCGGTGTGTGAAGTGTGCCAAGGACCGCCGCCCCACTCCGCAATCCCATTTTCGAAACTAAAAGTAAAATCTAACTCATTGTGCTGTGTTACACGCATACGTCTATATATTCATGTACATACACGCTTGCATACATAAATAAATAAATGAATAAATAAATAAATACACACAAGCGTAAACGTAAACGTAACAGAGAAGAAAAGAACGATCGTCACCGTGTCAGCCATATTTTTGTCACACCGGTGAAAAACTCTCGAATTCATTTAGGGCGACGCGAACTCCATAACAAGGACATATGGCGGCTATGAAATTTTTCGTCCCCGAGAGAACGAGTTCGTAAAGTTGTCGATATTACATTCGCGGGGATCTTCTCTCCGCGTCGACGCGTAAGGTCGCACGAAGGATCTTATATCACTGCCCATGGGTGGGTGGCGATATTTTCGATGTCCTTCGATCGGACCTTCGTATTCCTTTTCGTTCTCGTTTCGCGAGATCGGACGATCGAAAGAGAAGAGACGCGGAGTCTTTCGTTCCTCCGAGATGCGTTCCTCTCTTCTCGCCCTTACACGCGGCAAAAATGATTTCGCGAAGAATTTCGCTCTTCGTCGTCGAAGGAGAAAGAGAAAGAGAAAGAAACGAGAAAAGGTGACGCCTAGGTGAAGAGAGAGAGAGAGAGAGATCGTTTCATCCACGAAACGCGAATTGGCGTTTTGCAGGCCAGTTCGCACGTCCTTGACACACTTACCCACATGGGATGATATCGCGAGACCACGTGTAACTGTGTGTGCATTACCGTGCTTGCGCGTGTACCCACACGCGACGCGAGTGCATACACACATGCACACACGTGGACACATCGGTACACGTGATCCTGTGTGTAAATGCATCATCTTTCACGTACGTGTGTGTGTGTGTGTGTGTGTGTGTTACACGCGCGTACGAAACGTACACACCGTATCGTGTCGGTAACGAAGATGCAAAGCTGCGCTTGCGCACGTGCAGATATCCGCGTATGTGGCTCAAAGGACGCGTAGACGAGTTTCTGTGTGAAGTTGCAAGGATGTAGCGTGGCACGCATGCATCCGTGTGCGGCCATGTATATATACCCCCTCGTTGCCTGTCGTCACCCATTTTTATTACCTCGCAACTGGGACACACCGTAGAATTTGTAATGGACCTCGGAGCCGTGAACGAAGGACCAGAAAACCAACGAATCCGGATGAAAAACGCGAGGAGATTCGGCACGGTTTTGCTGTCACGGGAAATTACCCTGTTCGGGGAAGAAGAACGTCCGTGAGACGCGCTCGATCACCGTACTTCCGTTTGTACTACGACTTTCTTTTAGAAGAGGAACGACGTGGAAATGAAAAGACGAAAAGAAACGGAAAATATCCTTATTCTCCATATACGCCAGAATCATGCATGCATACGTAGATTTGATACCATTCGAGTCCTATTAAAGTTATATTAAGGCTAGACTCCATTAAGGCTATTCTCCAGACATTGGCACTGTCAAAATTTTTGCAAAGTGAATTCACACGAAAATGCGAGTTTTCCACAGATCGCTGATGTTTATTACATTATTACGTAACGCATTTGTTCTTGTTACGTGCGTTAATAGTAAAACAAGAAGAGTAGAGGCGAGTCTTCAAATTGCGAGTCTCGGAGAAGATTTATAGAAGTTGAGGAATAAATCGACATTGCCCAATTTTATACTCATTATGTACGTTATGTGCATTATTACAAAATTCATATGCATTGCAAATTTTCATTAAAGGGTCTTCCTCTTTCTAATTTTCCGTCGTTTTCATTGAATTCAGTTTGTACTTTCCAGCACTTTCGTCTATATAGACGGTAATTTAATTTCATCCATCATCCTAAGTCAACAAAATGGCAGAAATTGCGTTTCTCTAGAGAAGAACGGAATTTCAAAGATGCTCCCTCACTACCTGGTTGGAGATCTTCTTCTCGAACGAGATACTCGAAACAGATTACATTCATGTTACGAACATTGTTCGATCTTGTTCCTCCATTACGAACATTGTCGCTCCCTCGCCAGGAATGTTGCTGCTTTCTCGCCAAGGGGCAACGGTTCCTAAATTAAGGATAAATGTAAATATTTGGAAATATTGTTGAAAATTATTTTGTGCAATTCGCAATGGGTGGTCGTTGGGCCCCTGGTGACCCAATGCCCCGATGACAATCGGTCATGGTGCAAGGGATGTTTGCATTTTGCCAAGAGAATCACCGAATTCGTCACGAAACTTTCCGTTGTCCGCCCTGCAAAAGCTGTTTTCTTTCGACGTGTTGTCGTTGTTGTTGCCAGAAGAAAGGCAGCAGTAAAATTTTGGGTCCCGTAATGTCTGGACCGAAAATCTCAACGTGTCTCATCCGTGAAGGATCGGCAGAAAAACGGCTACTGCAGAGAAAGGCTTCCGCTGTTTCCGAAGATGCTTCGAGAAACAAGGCATGAAAAGTATTTCGAACGGTGGGCTTGAAGCCCTTCGTTGTTCTTAAAATATAAATGTAACTTGAACGTGAAAGTTACACAATTCACATTTTGCAAATTTTGTCTACTTGTTGTTTCACTGCTGGACGATACACCACGTCAACAAAACTATCGAGTAATTTATTTATAGCGATCACGAGTTTCCGAGTTTCTCCGAGTAGATCGGAGTGTGACAACTAATCGTCTGAAACGAGATTCTTAAGAAGAATTATTTAAGAAAGCCGATTTCGATTTATACAATGAAAATATAAGTTCAGTTCCTGGGTTAGTGTAGAAAAAAGTTTCGATACTTCGGACGAAGATAAGAAAATAATTTACACGATTCGTAAATCGAGCTCTTCCGATCTGTTTCGTCGTCTCTTATACGTAATACTTCAACACAGATAACGTGCTCATCCGTTTCTTCTACGGTTGTAACATGTAAGTTTTTTTTTTTTATCGAATCGTACGCGATGATAAGCAAATATCTGGACGTTTTGTTACTTTTAAAATATTCTCGTGCAGTGTTATCGCGAGAGCAATTTGCGACAATAGATTAAAATTATTATTACCGATATTTTCTGCCGCTGTCATTAGACTAAGTGATATTCGCTAACCGTTTGATAAGGTTGCTGAAATATTCGAGTGTTATGAATTCGTCGTTGTTCTATAACAACTAATCTCGTTTTCAAGTGAAGTTTGAATCAATTTTATACAAGGTGTTTCTTATTTAAGCTGATATCTTAGACGATATTTTGCTACTTGTAAATTGGTAGGAATTGTTTTATTTCGGACGTCCCAGTTTTTTTTTGCAAGTGACCAAATGATGTTATCATTTACAATAAAAAAAGAAAAGAAAAATTAAAAGTTACAAATTATACGTATTTTTGAATCAGAAAATCAACAAAGATGATCTTATCGCGCCTTTCTTATGTAACTCCAAAAACACTGATCCCTGTACAAATGTTTTCCAAGTGACTTTCCTTGGTTAAATATCAGCCTCTTCTGTTACTTTCGAGACAGGCTAAATTCGAAAAATGATAAAACCAGATCTCTGTAACTCGAAGGCTCGACTGAGTCAACACGCGCACGCGACAACCTCACAAAGACGCGATTGTTTCGAACGCCTAACGATGCCCGATGAAATGTGAAAGTTCGCGTTCTGTCGCCGGACGAACAAAGGTATTCATTGCCGTTTATTATGCTTCGTTAACAAGCGAATCATACTTATGTATTTAGTTCATGTTGCGAGTTTGGCTCGCGAGTTACCGTGCACGCAATTTATGTATCTGTCCGCCAGATCGGGCATTGATTGTGCACCTTGGGCTGCAACCCGTCTTCTCTCTTTTCTTCTTCTTCTTCTTCTTCTTCCTTTCTTTTTCTCTCTTTTCTTAACCACCGATCACGATTAAGAAAAGCCAAGGACATCGGCGACCTTGACCGAAAAATCGCTCGCCCGTGATTAAAAATTCGCGATCCACGCGGAACGAGCGTGGCCATTATGACGAAAGCACGATCGTCCGTCCCTGCTTGAAGAAACGCGGAGAGGCTGAAATCCACGCGCGAGCGAGATCCTCCTCTCCTCCAGGAGTACGTGTCGTTTGTAAACAGGATAACGCTCAAGGTTGAACAGCGAATCGAGTACACGAGAGACCTGGTCTTCGAGTGGTAAGGCCAATAATAATGATCGGCGACTGTAATGACCGGTAATTTCCCGGGGAAAATAATCTGTCCAAGCCGAACAGTGCTCGCAGATGAGGCAGAGCTGTGAGAATATTTCTGCCTGGAATTTGACGTACGATTTCTAGAGAGTAACGTAACGATATGGTGGAGACAATATGGCGTGGCAAACGTATCGTTTCGTTATCGATGATTGATAAAAAGCATACAATTGTCAAGAAAACGAAAAAAAAAAAAAAAAAAAAAAATGAAACGATTAACTATACCAACTGCGATGCGATATTCTCCGCTCTAATACGGAGGAACGAATATGAAAACAAAAATGGTGTTGCAACATCATTCGAACAATCGTCCAACCTTTCCACGTGGAAAGAGATCGTACATTTTTCACTAAACTACGAGAATCTAATCAACGAACGAACGTAAACGGAACGTGTTCGTCGCCGGATGAGCTCGCACCTGCGAAAAGCGCGCGAAAACTCATTTGCCGACAGTGGCGCGCGTGAGACAGCGGCGCATGCGCAGTGTACCGTGCACGTAAACGTATATTCGCACGTGACGACGCTGACGGCGGTCGCGACTCGGTTAGATGCAGCTGCTGCTCGTGATTTATATCGTATTTATATCGCGTGTAGAAAACGGCATCTTATATCTTTGTACATCTTAATAATAATCCAGCAGTATCGGTTCAACAGCCGATCGAGAGGCAGTCTGTCTATGTTCCTAGTAGACGCTAAATCGATGAATGGGGCGAAAGTTCTTTCCTTCTCTTTCCTCCACGCTACACTCGTGGAGAACTGTGGCTCTCTGTCTTTTCTCGGTTAGTCAGCAGCCGCCAGCAGACTCGTGACGCGCGAAAAGTGGCTCATCCGCTTTTACTTTCCACGACAGCTTTCGTTGGCAATGGTACTAGTTACGGCTGTTACGTTGAGCGGTTACGAGAGAGAGAAAGAGAGACGGAAGGGGGGGGGACGTTTCACGTTTGGTTAACTCGCGGCGAGCCGAAGTAAGCCAACTCTCTGTTCGTCTCGCTCTTGCAATTCGTACTTTCTCTCTCTCTCTCTCTTTCTCTCTCCGTTGCTCCTCACTTCTGTTTGCGGTCTTTCAGCAGATCTTTCACTCTCTCTGTTTCTCCCTCTCTTTTTCCTCGCTCTCACTTTCGTTGGCGAGTTTGCCTACGTAATACTATATTGCTGCTTTTTTGTGTGTGTGTGTGTGTGTGTGTGTGTTTCACGCACGCAAGCGACTCTTCCGTTCGACCGCGATCTTTG
Organism: Tetragonula carbonaria; assembly: GCA_032399595.1. NCBI lineage: Eukaryota > Metazoa > Arthropoda > Insecta > Hymenoptera > Apidae > Tetragonula > Tetragonula carbonaria. The sequence goes on along the minus strand of JAUCRC010000001.1, from coordinate 19,389,006 downwards.
TTACGTTCCCTCTCGATCCTCTCTCGCGTGGTAAGTTTTATTTCGTCAAAGTCCGTAAATAGTATCCACGGCGCGGCGTTTCTTTCGTCACGTATATCCAAGTGAACGAGCTCCAACGCGAAACATTCGTAGTATCGCCCGATCACCTTTTTTTTTTCACTTTTTTTTTTTTTTTTGACGTATCCTCGCCGAAGCTAATTAACACTCGCAAATATCTACGCGGGCGCTTCGTTCTTTTGGTCGGCGAATGTCATTCGCGGGCAAGTATCACGGGCGAGAAATATTGCAATTCGTAGTGCAAGATAAAGGTAAATTTATTGACGGCGTCTGAAATGTATGTACGTACTACGATAATATTTACGGAAACGAGACAGCAGCGGCGGGAGGGGAAGGGGGATTCGTTATCGAGCAATTAATGTTGCTTACCGTTTGAACACGGACCGATATATATATATATATATAAGAACTTTAAAAAACCTGTTATTTTCGTCGGATGATATCGATCGAGATACAGGTGTGCCTTAATCTCGAGGCGATCGCAATTAACGAGTTTCAAAATGTACAAACGGCGAGTAAAAAGCTGCGAACGTGATCTTCTGTCTATCGAGAAAAAAATCGTATACCAGTACGTATCGTTCGGGAACGATTTACCGAACGACGGGATCGAGATTCAAGAGCGAAAACAAAAAAAAAAAAAAAAGAGGAGAGACGCGATAAATCTAACGCGGGCAGCAATAATTTTTTCTATCCAGGTCAAGTTGAAGAGTTCGAACCGTCGAGGAAGGACGGTGGCCAGCGCGAGGTCACCCGTGTCGTTGTTGCTCGATTATTTTTAGCGTGTTAGAGAGGTGTTTTTACCCCGCGTTATTATTACCGACGTGTGGTCGTCGTCAGGCTATCGGGCGAAGAATACACACACGGTAACGCGGCAGATCGATTCGAATCGATAGCTCTACCTAATCTACGAGAAGGAAACCAACTCTCGTCTCTCGGTGAAGGAAATCGTCCTGTGAACGATTCACGTACGTACACGCATGCATAGCGCGTTAAAATCTGTATACGTAACGTGTGTACATAGAGTGAGAAATAGAGACGGAGAGAGAGAGAGAGAGAGAGAGAGAAGGGGAGGAAGAGCAACGGGCGCCTTGAATCTTTCCCCGGCATAATTGTACGTTTAATAAGCGCTTTATCAAAGGCGATAATACGGCCGATAACGGTATGTAGGTCAGTTTGATACGAGTGACCTGATTCCTGGCTGGCACCGCGTTACCAACGCTCGTAGATCCGCATGCGTGCCACCGGCGTAGTACGATTCTATACGCGTGTGTAAGAGCATAATTCTAGAGTAGTCTGGCTCTCTTATAGAGCATAATTGTAAACTCGCGTCGTACCCACGTGCACGGCCGTCCACACGTTTCTCGCGCGATCGTCTAATCCGGCATGAGCTCGCTCGCTCGCGCGCACGCGTCATTCGTCGCATATATGTGCCCAGAGGAGGAAGAACACGCTCGACGCAAGAAGGTATCGCAGCCGATTACGTGCAAATACAAACGTTGGCTGCTTTCAACCGAGCGTTTTCATGTATTTCCAATCGAGCATTTCCATCTCGACACGCTTCCACCGAGAGCGTGTACGCTTATCGATATCCAGATATCTTACGCTTCTTCAACGATCGAAGTTCCATCTTTTTTTTTCTTTCTTGAATAATAAAATCGCTGGACGATGTTGATTCTATTCTACCGATCCGACAGTAACGGCGATGTACGGCTTCACGTTAGAAGACAGTGTTCGACGAATAGCAGCGTGTACGTGCTCGCCGATTGATGGCTTATTTAACAACGTCGGAATAGAAATTCAATATCAACCACGATATGCCGCGAAGCGCTTCGAACCGAAATTTAAATCGTATCTCACACGTATCGAACGATCCATTGGCAACTTCGTACACTCGCTGTTTTTTCCCTTTATTTTCTCGATTTTTATTTTTCTTTTTTTTTTTTTTAATTTTCGTTTTCGCGAGAATTGTCCTCGTTCGTATCATGCGGACAAGACATCGTATATTTATCGTCGCAATTATAGCACGCCTCACGCGTAGCATTATGATAATCATCCGTGGCACTATGTAATTAATTAATCATCGCGAAAGGAATTCATCGAAATTCATGGAAGCAACAAATATCGTTTGTCAAGTCGTTTTTGATGACTCGTAGTTATGGGTGTTGCATTCGGTTTCGAACGTGGTGAATGTGTCGCAGTTGGCTATGGAATGGCTCCAAACTTGAAAATCTTGATTCGAATATTATTTTACAGATTCTGACTTACAGATTCTGTGGCGATACTAATGCTTTTATTGCAATATGATCGGCTCGATTGGCCAGTCGCATTTGAAAATCTAGCCATTCGATCGTTTTGTTACAAGCGAGGCCAAAAAAAAAAAAAACGATCGCAAACGCTATTGATCGGAAGGTTGAACTAGACTGTTTCGACTTGACAATAAACTAACAGTCTCGAGAGACAGCAATTAACGGAACCACGATCCATAGGTGTAGGATGTCCTTCATTTTCCACTGACATTGTTTATACAAGCAGTCCTGTTCATTCTCAACGACTAACAGAACAATAATACATACGATTGATTTTCGTGCCAGATTTCCGTTTTTCTACCGTTTAACATAAAAGTTTCTACCTTTGATACGCAAACGAACTCGTCGATGGGAAAAGAACGTTTCTCTAAAACGTTGCGAGTGTCTGCGTTTTGAAAGAGGAGTGCTCGCTTCAAATATTTCGCAATTTCTTTGGCAATTTCAATTTCCCAAAACGGTAAGGGGAAAAAATAGAGAGGAACATGTATGTCGTGTAGGGATATTTTTAGCGGGATATCCCAAAACAATCGCGAGTATGGTTGTAGCCCCTCTCTCCCTCCCTCGATCGCGCGAAGTCTCTGCTAGCACGGAACGCCGCACGACGTGCTTTCGTCATGCACCGAGACACAAAGTGTAGCTCGCCAACCAGAATTAATTCGCTTGACCCATTTACCCGATGCACTTGGACCACCTTGTACTACCGGTATCGATGTGTGTTAAAAGTGTGGCCACGAGCACGGCGACGCGTGCGCATACTCACTCGTTTATTACGATCCGACCGAATGGCTGCCCGTGTTAATGTTACTGTCGCAGCGTGTTACGTTAAAAGCGTCGAAAAATTCGCCGCCGAATCGATTAGTCTGTATCATGCATACGTACAATTTCGTAGTACAGCTTCGTACGATTCGTACGATTTGTACGGTAACAATGACGTTTCGCACATGTACGAAAAGAGACAGAGACATTCATTCAACAACGAACGAATGCGCCGCGTGCGTTTACGTAACGCAAGCTCGAGCGCATCATGTAGGATACGCTTTCCACCGCGAGTAATATACAATTCTAACAATTTTAGGGGAGTTCCTTGAAATGTTCGAAATTCCAATTGCCAAAATTATTGAAAACTCGTAAATAATCCATTTAACTATAAAATTGTCTACAAGAAGGACAAGAGATAATGAAATGTATAGAACAAGAATACTAAGAATTATTGACTTATTTATTTGGGTAATAGAGGACAATTGCAAGAACACAAACACCTAAGCTATCTGATACTTGCCTTTCCTATATCCTAATTACTTAAAAATTACAATCCCAACCAAATTTAATTACCCTCGAGTATCGTTAATTACATAAAAATTGTGAAAAATTTATCGTCAGGGTATGAACCTAATAGCTTATTTTAGCTTATTATGTAATTAAATTGACCTTTGTCGCTCCCTCACTTAGTAACGTGTCTGAAAAAGATATATTTTGATAAAATACTCATGCATAATTCCTACCTATGCTATTCGAGCGCATCATGTAGGATACGCTTGTATATTACTTACGTAAAATGCAACGACGCGTCGCAAACGAAACGTTTTTTGACTTTGGCGCGCACGATCCACGCGAGGGAAACGCGGATCGATCGATAACAGCGGTCCCTACCCGTGTGCTCCAATTCGCGGGAACGCGTTACTGACGCGACGCGGATAATGTCTAATAACGGCGTGTTCCACGTCGACGACGCACGAAAGGAAATTGCAAGTTGACGAACGGCGTGTTGTAGCTTCTTAAGCTGCGCACCCTACACGCGCCTACGTGTGCGAAACAGTTGTGCAAGTGGAATCAACAACGACGGACTGTTTTAATGAAACGGCAGCGAGGGACGGGAACATAGAAATGCGTCGAACGGACGAGGCGCAGCGCATTCCGCCGCATCGTGCAACGTTCAACGGCGACGGCTGGAAGAGGAAAAAAGAGAGACAGACGTACATTCACGGGAAAGAGAGGAGAGAATAGAGAAGATGTATATATAGACGGATAGATAGATAGATAGATAGATAGAAGAAAGAGAGGGGAGAGAGAGAGAGAGAGAGAGAATTCTCGCAGCGGCGCGCGCTCGTGCTCCCGCAACAACGTCGCTCTCTCGATTCTCTCATTGACCTAGTTACCCAGTACACTTGACCGCACTCTCCGCGTCTCTCCCTCGCCTCACGCCACATCCCTTCTTCCACACCGCCGCCCTGCCCCTACTCTCTACCCTTCGCGCAGTGGCGCGCCGCCTCTGCTCCTCGCGGAGCAACCAAAGACCCCTTTTCTCCCCTCTCGCCCTCTCTTCTAGCGCTGCTCGCCACAACTCGTCGTCGTCACTGACGCCGTCACCACCGCGCGCGTCGTCGTCGTCGTCGTCGTCGTCGTCGTTATCGTTATCGTCGTGCCACGGCTCACCCTTGCCCCCACTCGACACGTCGCCGGTTCACATCGCTGCCGCGAGTGTGCTCCCTCTGACTCCCCTTTTCTTTCTTTCTTTCTCCCTCCTCGTTTCTTTTCCCACCTTACTCATCTCGCACGCTACACGTCATATCCTACGCGTATCATCTCGCGTGTCACAGGTTTCTTTCTACGCTGTTTTTATATTTTTATCTTAGCATTTTAGTAGTTTTCTACGCGACGAGGATATTAGCTTTGAAACGTTTCGAACGAAATGTCTTCTTTGATCGACCACGACGAACGTACGAAAAGTAGTTGGCTGCTACAGCGATCGTTCTGACAAGTGAAACAATTCCGAAACGAATATGCGGCATTAATGACACTTGCATGGTCATACTTTTCTCTAGGTATTCGAAAAGGTAGGTAATCGAAAGCTAATGGAAAAATTAAACTCGTTGATAAATAAATGTTTGTTTCGTTAAACATTGCGGCGAGTACTTTGCTCTTGAATAGTTTTACGGATACTTCCATAATTTTTACAAAAAAACAAAAAAACATCTACTCGTAAGAATTTGTACTCGTTATAACTTGATACGTTTTATTTTGTCAGAATAATTATAACAATGTTTAAGGAAATGGAAAATAATGGAGGGGGCGAACGGTAGTTGCATACGTTGGTGGTCGCTCGTTAACAGACGGTTCTGAACAGTTCGATGAAACGTCGATTACAGGCATTCCGAGGAAATTGCCAGCTATAAATATCGAGGCAACACGATGAGTCAAACCTGGGGAGGAAAGGGCTTGTAGATTATTTCGCGATGATCCAACGAGTAATTAAAATTAATTAGGCGGCGTTTCTGATTTCTTTCGGACGGGAACCTCTTCGAGAATGACGGCAGAAACAGAGAGGAAAGAAGAAAGTGGCACGGGAACACGAACAACGCGGACCGGTTTCGTTCTCGTTGAAGAGTCGATCGCGTATTACAGGCTGGGAAAAAACATTTTAAAAGCTCGTAGCGAGCAACTGTATGCTTACTAGACTGGAATTCCGCTCACGCGGGGAACGCGGCCCGTTCTTACCGTCCAATTAATGCACGTCGAATGGCAAGAAGTACGTGGTGTGCTGCCGCACTTGCACTCCTATGGAAAATACGCGAATCCACGCGTAGGAAGGAAAAGAGTGAGAAATAAAATTGAAAAAAAAAAAAAAAGGAAAAGAGAAGGAAAACGATCGCGTCTCGCTTTCAACCTTGAAGATAGAAAATTGTTCGTTTTCAAAATTGGAAATTGTGCCGATCGATTTGCACGATTTTTTACATACATATGTATTTACGCGATATATCAGCTACTGATTCGTTGTAATTCGTAGAAACTCGCAACGAAACGAAACTTTGCCCGGAAGGAATTGCAACGTGAACCGCGTTGAAGGAAAGTTGTCGATTATCGAACTTGCTTTCCATCGCATTCGAGACATTTTACGTAACCCCGGGCGGAACTTGACGAAAGAAGGAGTTACAATACCGATCGTGTTTCATTGTGATTCGTGGAATCGTGGAAGAAGCTTGTAACGAAATGAATTTACATAACTCGCGGAGACGAGAACTTAATGGGAAGAAGGGATTGAAGCAACATCAAAACCGTGTGTCGTTTTCGCGAGGCCGTGCAAGGGAAATCGAATAACGAAATCGTCGATTTTTTTTTTTTTTGTCGACTCGCAGTCAGACATTACACAAACTCGTGTACATTCGAATTTAAGGAAAGAAGAAATTACAACGTCTATTTCGTGTCGTTTCTCCCGCGAAACGCCATTCTGGAGAAGCCGCCACGCGAACCTAGCAGGAAAAAAGTCTCGATTTCCAATTCGAAATCGCGTTTTGAATTTGCGCAAACTCAAGAGCGAAACTTAATGACTTGAGGAGGAGTTACAATATCGACGTGGAAACTTATGGCTCGCCGCGCGATGATAACTTGTAATTAAAATCCTCCGTCTACAATTAGAAATCGCGTTTCTCGTTTACAGTCGAAATGATAGTCGAGAAGAAAATCAACGAGGAAGAAGAAGAATCGCAGTATCGAACCCCGTCTCGTTTTCACGGAGCCGCAGCGAAAGTTGTCGATTTTTTTTCTTCTCTTTTTTCTTTTTCGATTCGTAATCGCGTTTCGATTTACATAACTCGAGCAGAAGTTAATGAAAGAGGGAATTACAATATCAGTCTCTCTTTCGCGAAACCACACGGACGGGGGGAGGGGAAACACCTCGAGCAAGCAAGCAAGCAAGCATTCCCGATTTCCGATTTACAATCGCGTTTCAATTTACGCAACTCGAGCAGAATTCAACGAGCAAAAAAAAAAAGTTACCATATCTCTGTGGAACAAAGAGACTCGGTGTCGTAACAAAAATTGTCAATTTTCAATTGGAAATCGCGTGAATTTGCATGAATCTGAAAGGAACGTAATGAAAGAAATATTCGAATATATTTTGCAATTGTAAGTTGCGACGTGAAACAATGATAATTACAATAAATGTGTAACAACAGTATGTGACGATAGTGCGAGCAGTAGTGTAGCAACATAGTGATCGGTAATCGACATTTTAAATTTACAACGAATTACTTCATGTAACGGTACCGTTTAACGAGATGATATAAATTAGATACTTGCCGATCCTTTTGCATATTTCACGCTTAACGCTTAACGATCAACGAGAATCATCGATCGCGCTAGAGACCGTCGTCAATGATTCATTTGTCCGATCCGCGTTATAGCGGGAAGGATAAAAGCTCCTTGAAATCGTGCAAAACACTGATTCCGCGCGATATCTGATAAGCCGATAGCCTGGTATTCTTACTGCAAAAGAGTTTTCGTTGCCGTTTCGAGGCTTGTTCTTATTAATCAGGCTTCTGGGTTACTCGTAACACGCCGAACTGACTTAATCGTATCGATTTAATTCGGAGAGAGAGAGAGAGAGAGAGAGAGACTTGTGTCGTTACGTAACTGAATATATGCATAAAACGCCGAATGATAAGATGTCGTTATAAAAGAACGATAAAATGATAGGAAAGATTTTCTAGATTGATTTAGCGAAACAAACAATCGAGTGTTGCGAAGCCAATTTTTATTCATCTCTGTCCCCCTTTATCGCGATTTTGCTCGGGACCCTTTGATGCGAATTTATCTAGATTTCATTTCTAAAATAATTATTCTTGAATATTATTTAACCAACATTATTATTGAACTAACATATGAATCATAGTACAAACATAGTTAATAATATTTATGTTTATACCTTTGTTGTTGTTATTATTTACTATTATTACAGTATAGTTATTCATTATTACATTATTATACCTATATTGTTTAGTATTAATATGTAAACGGGAACGATTGAATTCGATCTCTACTTAACACACGCACGTGCGTAATAGATGCAATAAATATTAGCAATCCGCGAGAGTAATTGCATAAGTTGTCTACAGTACTTGAAGGATTAATCCTCAGCCTGTTTTGCCAGATCAGAAGCATTTACTTTTTCACGAGTTAGCCTTTATGATGAGAAGCTTCTATTAAACAGAGAGATAAAAATGAAGAGAGGCGAAGTAATTCTAATTAGGTCGGGTATCGTCTCTTTGCCTGTGATATATATATATATATATATGATATAATAAAAGTAACATTTTAACACTTTATTGACCGGACAAGCCAGTTGATCTAATTAAAACTTGCGTTATCTACCAGGAACGTCAATTGGCGCCCAACATGATACAATCACCGTTGCAATGTGCAAATATCGAAAACGCTTTTGATATCGCGGCAATGTGCTATCTTTTACGAAACGCAAGTGCATGTAATGTATCAGTATATCATTTAAGTGATTAAACTTCGAATCGATTGATAATTTGAAGATTGCCAAGCGTCGTGTCGATTTGTTGGTAGAAATGGAACGAATATATATATATATATATATATATATATATAAATACAAATAAAGCATTTCATATATATAAATATATACAAATAAAGCATTTCATATATATATAAATAAACCATTTCATATATATGTATATATGTGTGTGTGTCAAATAAAGCACTTCATATATACATATAAATAAACCATTTCATATATATATAAATAAACCATTTATATATACATGTACAAATAAAGTATTAAACATTGCTTTGTCGAAATGGGAAAATACACTAGGTACGTGTTTTTTATTCGCATAATTTGCAAAAGTATATCAATGAAAGATATAACAGTTCCTTAATACATATTTCCTTTCATAATCACGACGACGTAAAGATACGTCTTTTCTTTGTTGTTACTCAACTGCCAATCTTCGATGATGCAACCTTTAATTAGGCAAATTTATTGAATTGAAATTCATTTATGAAATTGATTGGCGCTCCAAATTTTGGATGCTGGTTATGACATATATCTAAGAATTTTCACTGGCCAAGTTTTCTTACGTGTAGCAAATGTATCCCTCCTCTCTTCTTTCGCGAGAAAAACACGTACATGTTTTCATGTACGTGAAACATACGAGAAAAAGATCGTAAGAATTACGTCGAACATCGAAACTAAATATTTAAAAACTGTACGTATCATAATAACATCTATCGTAATAATCATCGTATCTGTTTCGAGATTAAGAATTCCAAATCCAGAATTCAACGGTGTGGCTGGACGAAAAGCAAATATCGACCCGACGCCCTTAGTTCAGATTCACGCCCTAAACAAATGAAATCGATCGTGGCACAGAAAATCTCGGAGTTGACAGGTTAAACACGTTGACTGCCACGGTACTTTTCAGGACATCCCTAAGAAGCCAATTCAATTTAATGAAAAACTCCTGTTACAGTATATAGTAGTCATGAAAAAAACATATAGAACGTGTCTTGCGAATTAATCTCGTAGTTGGCTTATGTAAAGAAAGACTATTAGATGGCCCAAAAAAAGGTTGCGTCACATATTATAGAGATATATATATATATATATACACAATGCGTACAAACTTTTTCAGTAAAGCAACTTCTTCTAAAATAAAACTTACAAAGTTCAGAGAAGCATTCGTCGACGAAGCGTTGATCGGAGAAGAGATTCAACTAGTTTCGAAAAAAAATTAGATAGCAAGAGTTTTCATTGTTTACAGAGTATCCCAATTTGTCAAGAGAAGCCAGCCCTTCGCATGGAGGATCGTTTGAAAGATTATCACAAATAAAAATAAACTTTGTATTATTCAATGCAACTTTGTATATCAATTTTCTGTTCGTGTAAGCCAATAATGATTTCCTGTTCTCTTCCCTTGAGGCCGTCTATTCATATTTACACTGACACGACTACGAATTTCATCGTAGCTGCAAAAATATGGCAAGTGAACCACGAGATAACTCGTAGTTGGCGTCCTAGGCAATGACACAAAGCTACGAGATATCTCGTAGTTGGCAGTCAACGTGTTAACAGTTGAGAAGCAGGCTCGACGCGAAGAGAAGCGACGCGGGAAAGAATCTCAAAGAGATGCACATCTCTTCCCCGGCGGATATACCGGCCGTTCTACGTCAGCGCCTCTCCGCAGCAAGTTCTCTCTCGGATTCTATCAGATCCGATTGATCGATCACCTCGATCGAGAGAGCAGGTAGCAGCGGACAGGCCGGCAGTGAACAGCAGCAACAGCAGCAACAACAGCAGCAGCAGCGGCGACTAGTAGCAGTAGTACAACACCGCGAATAGTTAGCTGCTCGACGTTGCACCGGTGCGCAGCCTTGAGCCTATTCCACGCACGAAAGCCCCCGCCGCACGCCTGGCTGCACGCTGCACTTCGCGTTCAGACCCCAGCAGACTGACTGACTGACTAAGCTCCGACTCGAAAAAACCGCGCCAACCGCGTCTCACGCGTTTGTCCGACCGATGGTAAATTTAGTTTTCGTGCATCCACCTCGATGTCCCGCCGCTGATAAACGCCTCTCGCCACTTCTCACTTTCTTTGTGACTTTCTTCTTCTTCTTCTTCTTCTTCTTCTTCTTTGTAACGATTCGAGCGATTTAGGTTATTTATTTTCGTTTACTCTGTACGCGAGCTTCTCGTTGCCTGCCTGGATTATTGATTTTCGTTTTCTCCTGCCGGTGGTGATTTGTCGTTCGAACATGACGCGCGGATGTTTCTTCTCTTCGCAGGCAGCCTCCTCCTCGATTTTCGTCGAATGTTTGAATGTGTTTTTTGCACAAGTGCACAATTTCGTATCTCGTACTCCGATTCGACGCTTTTGACGCTTATTGGTAAATGTCGTTTGTTTCGTATGTTATTTTAGACGTTGACATCGGGAATTATTAAACTGATTACCGCGTTGTTATTTTAACCGTTTGACGGCTATGCAGCGCTATCGCGCTTCCAGATTTCAAGTTAACAAGTTCCAAACAAGTTAAGCGGCGCTATCGCGCTGTCATTTCAGTACGAGTCTGTATCTCTCTAATAGTGTAACCGTAACAAAAAAGAAAGGCTCTTTCGAATATACAAAAGAAAAACCAAGCATGATTCACGATTACGATAAATATATGGGAGGAGTAGATGAATCCGATAAAATGTTGTATGCATACTTGGACGAGCGAAGAATTTGCAAATTCTGGAAAAAGGTGGTGTTCAACATATTTGGACGAATGGTGTTGAATTCCTATATTCTTTACACATCAAACACCACCGAAAAAAAAATGTCCCGGCTGCAATTCACATCCGCCATTATTGGACAAATTGAAGAAGAATGGATGACATTCAAAAATGTTGAAAATGAAACGTCAACTTCGAGCCAAAAATTCGCTTTGGAGAAACTGCCTGGACGCAATTTACGCAATTTTTCATTTACCACCGATATCTTTGTTAATTGCCTTAAATAGTTGTTTTCGTTAATTCTCTATCTGTAAAACGTTAAAAGAAATATGTAAATCGATGTAAAATTGCAAAAGTCATAAAATTTTCAGTAAAAACACATTTTTTAATTTTGAAATATGATTATAAATTATCTATAGCACTTTTGGAATGTATGAGGATTTTGATGGATAGCCGTCAAACGGTTAAATATCCATCCATTACTGTTCGTGAATGTTAGACTAGACTGTTAGATAAAACTTAGACGATGATCGAAAGTAACCGAGACGAATTTTTCATCACGTGCAACGATACAGTCGCTGTTGACCGATATAGATGACTTTTAATCATGTATAATGACTGTTCGTAGCCATTAAACTAAGTTGCGAATTCTTACAGCGTAACTTTCTTAATTTAGGTGATAACCGGTTAGGATTAATCTTAAAACTGATATCACCGCGCTACTGGAGATAATAACAATTTTTATTTCATTTCCAATTGGTTTCCATCATGGAGGATACAAGGTACGAAACGAAATGAAATATCGCGGAGTTTCGATAAAATTTCGCGCGGAGCAATATCACGATGTCTATATCAATTCAACCGGTTTAAGTTGTAAAGATATTATTTTAATATCGGAAAAGTCAGGAAATTTCTCGCATGACACTAAAATAGAATTAAACCATGTTAAATCCTTACGTGAATCTACGATCTAACGAAATCTAAAGGAACAAAGCAAGGAAAGTTCGCGTGGCAAAAAAAAAAAAAAAACGATCAAATGGAAATGATCAAAATGCGAAATTAACCTGAGCCTAACACCAAGAAACACTGATAAATCGGGGAAGAAGTTACAGTGTGTTTCAAGTGCCATCTTCTTCGATAACTCGTGAAAAGATACGCGTTTCTCTTTCGGAACGAAACAGTTTCAGTTACCATGCGAGTAGATCGAATCGAGTCGCGCAAATCGATGAAAATCGAAACGATCGTTTGCTTCGTTTCCCCGTTTCTTTTTTTTCGGACCGAGGAAACGGGGGCGTGCATCATGGCATATTGGTGGATGGTCGATAAAGTTAGAGCGAGAGATGGGCAGTGTAAACTTGCTCCCGATTTAGAGCCGAGCCCTTTTTACACGAAGCCAAGTAGGCCATGCGCGAAGGATGACGACGGCGTGTGGAAAAATATAACATTTCACGAACATGCAAGCGCCGTTGCCGGTATATATCGCCTTGCATCGGGTCTTTTGCGTATACAACCAGCCGGCGGAATCAATACTAGAAAATCCGAGACCGAGTGTGTGCTTGCTTCTAAAAGGAGATCGCGATCGTGCGCGACCGCCGGCGAGGCGACCACGCTCGCGAATCGAGCGAACGCAAATAGCCGACGAGAATAGCTTTTCTCGCGCGGTCCAACTTGGAAATAATTTCCTCCGTCGCGGCACACGCTTGTTTATTCGTCGTTTATTCGTTAACCTTCGTAACCGGCGTACCTGCGAACCTCGCTCGGGGTTGACGAACCAACGTGACAACATACGCGCACGATATACGTATCTCGCTGCGCTCTGTGGCACATCGTCTGTCTCATCATCGCTCAACATTCTCTTTTCATTCGATACGTGCGACGTATACGAAAAAAAGTGCGCGAAGCAACAAGCTGACCATAGGGATCTTGTCAACTTGTCTGTTTTATCGTGACGAGAGAAAACATCGATTTTTTTTTTGTTTTCTTCCGTCTAATCGAATAAAAGCACGCACGGGACACGGCTAACACCGAGTCAGTATCCGAGAGTTAGAATAGAGGCCGTCGTAAAAATCTCGAAGTTTTATAGATATCGTAAAGATATCTGGAATCTGTTAGGACGGTACGGCTCTGGCGAGAGTCTGAAATTTGAGTCGTGCGAGTCCATCCGAGTCTCGAATAAGTCTGCATTCTGGGAAACTGCTAAACAAACGGCGATTAATCACCAGGCAACCACCGTTTTCAGATTTTAGAAATCTTCGATTCGTTGCTCGTTAATTCCACCGTGCAACCTCGCTCGATAATATTCATCAAACGTAATCTCCTCTCCTGGGAAAAGAAAAAGAAAAAAACGCTCATCGAACGCTCATTAATCACGAGGAGCAACTTATCATTAATCATTAATATTCCGTCGCTGTTAATCATTAAATATTCCTTCCCCGCTAGTTGAGATACACCAAGATTATCACGGTAGAAACCAACGGAGTTCCACGAATCGAAGATTTCTAAAACCTTGACGGATTCTTCGACGTTCTTCGCGGCGTTCGGAGTGGCGTTACACGGCGCGAAGTTTCACGGGCGTGAAACGATCGAGCGTGAAGAAGCTGGTCAACCGCTTAAGTAGTAAGTGGAATGATCCAGAGCGCGCAACTCGGTCAGACGCGAGGTGTTACACGGCTGGAAGAACGGAGCAGCGCCGCGTTGTAACAAAGCCAGGCCAGCGGACGCACAGCGACAGGCAAAACGATCAGGCTCTGCGAGGGCGACCGATTTCGCAAAAATTAATCGCGGCCATAAATTTATCACGTTCGTATCGTGAGAATCGCGGTGTTCCTCGGGGCGCGTACCTGTGGCTTGCGATGTAAAAGCGGAATCTAGGCCGATATAAATAGGCTGACACACCACGGAATAACAGGTAGCCTTAAACCGCTGCATTACCAGGCGAGAAAGAGCTGTTTCGCGCGTTTCACAGGCACCCTGGCATCCTCTTCTTCGAGGCCGGCTGACGAAATATTTTTTTCAACCCTATTGGACTGCGAATTTTCACGCAGAAATATATATACGGAGAGCGCGTACAATGCAATATGGGGAAATACAACGCGGTGTTCTGTAACAGACTCTTCGTGAAAAAACGAGTCGAAAAGAAAGAATAAGATCTTCTCGTTGAGAGCTTTGTATTCGAAAAAATCGAGTTGGTAAATATTTTTTCAACCCTGCTGGACTGCGAATTTTCGCGCAGAAATATATATACGGAGAGCGCGTACAATGCAATATGGGGAAATACAGCGATGTTCTGTAACAAACGTAAGTAAGAGGTGACTCTTCGTGAAAAAACGAGTCGAAAAGAAAGAATAAGATCTTCTCGTCGAGAGCTTCGTTTTCCAGAAAATCGAGTTTGAAAATTTATCGTGTTAGTAAATATTTTTTCAACCCTGCTGGACTGCGAATTTTCACGCAGAAATATATATACGGAGAGCGCGTACAATGCAATATGGGGAAATACAACGCGGTGTTCTGTAACAGACTCTTCGTGAAAAAACGAGTCGAAAAGAAAGAATAAGATCTTCTCGTTGAGAGCTTTGTATTCGAAAAAATCGAGTTTGAAAATTTATCGAGTTAGTTCGTATCGATTCGGTTCGGTTGTACCATTAGTATACGAGTTACATCTTGTATGTATAAATATCGAAGATAGTATGGTTGTTATAATTGCCTAGTGGAGGAAACAAACTTCTGCTCGGAATACATTTCTCTAATTGTGATCGTAAAAAAATATGAAATTGCATAAATGCCTGCAGCCTCTGGTAATCGCTAGACTGTGCGATTATCTTTATGCGATTTCGTATTTTTACGAACAAGGAGGAAATGAAACAGGGATTTTCGAATGAATGTCATAATTGAGCTGTTCACGTTGAATATATTTCATATATTATTGCACGTCACGTGCATAGAATCTAATTCGAAGGAGATGAAGTACGATTTACAAGTCGTTGCTGTTGATCAAATAAGCAAACGAAAATTTTGAAAATTCTCGCAATTTCGTGATTTCCAATTTGTATCTTGTTCGGTGAATGCTTTCGACGCGATTATTCATCGCATGAAACACAAAATACGTACAGGTTAAACTAAAGTGAGATGAAGCTTCATCTAAATCCTTGAACGAGTCATTTACGATCCAGCGAAACGAAACGATCACAGGTTTTAAGGTTATTGAAAGTCGAAAAATCGAACACTCGAATTCTGAGACTATTGTCAAATTCGTGGGTGCGAGTTCGACGCGACTCGATAAACGCTCGCGACGACGCTCGATCATCGGCGTGAAACGCAGAGCGCAAAAAATTACACAAAGATGAGGTAAGCTAACCTAAATCCCTACGTGAGTCATCATCAACGATCTAATCTAACGAAACGGAACAAGGGTTAATACACACACGTAGAAAACAAAACGCTTAGCCTGAAATGCCTCCAACGAACTCGTGACTCGTCGCGCGATTTGTATGAAAAACACATCGTAACGATATGACACGAACTCCGATCTTTCCTTTTTTTTTCTCTTTATTTTTTTCTTTTTTTCCTTTCTTTCCCTGCCATTCGCCTTCCTGTTCTGTGTGCACGCACAACGAGCACACGTACCGAGAGTTTGCCGAAGCAATGCGTCTCGCTTCGTTGCGCGTATCCACGGTAGAGCGTTATATACGCGTTGCAAGCAGAAGAAAAGAAAAAAAAAAAAACGAAAAAAAGAAAGAAAGAAAAAGAAGCCTGCCGGCATAAAACTCCCCGCTGGTTATAGTCCGCGCTGTCCTAATTCTGCCCGTGTTGGATCTCAAAGAGCCACCCTTTTCAACAGGAATGAAAAGAAAGGAACAGAAAATTACGGTACGCTCGCGCGTAAATAGTACTCGATCACGGGCCAACTTTCCGCGCTCTTCGACACACGCGTGGTTCTTTTCAATTCTGTGGCTCTTGAACACGTGGTTGATTGGCGAGAAGCGTTTACTGATCTTTCTGACGTTGTAAAGTTTAACAGCGTTTAATAATTGATGATTTATATATCATACGTCACGTGTGTGTTGGGTGATACGAACGTATTAAGATGGATTCTTAACCTGTTGATTTTTTCGAATAAATCCAAAATCAAGGAAGAATATATATATATATATATATATATATATTTTTCTATTTTTTAGTGATAGAAAATGATTCTATACGTCACTGTTAGATCGAAATTAATTTCGCTTTTCTATAGGTGATAGGGATTGGCATCAGTGCGCGCCAATCCCTATCACCTAGATAAAAGCGAAATTAATTTCGATTTCTTAACAGTGACGTATAGAATCATTTTCTATCACTAAAAGAATAGAAAAAAAAAAAATATATATATATATATATATATATTCTTCCTTGATTTTGGATTTATTCGAAAAAAAAGGCAAGAAACAAAATTCGCGCGCGAAAAACTGTAAAATTCCACAATTCAAAGCGTACCACACCATAAATAAATATTAGTTTCACTGTGTATAATATACATGTGTATTTTTTAGACTATAAATTTATAACATTTCAAATTTAACATGCATATAACTTTTTTAATTCTTTTAATATTTCGTATTTGATCTATTGTGTGGCAACCCTAGTGAGAATCAAGTGTTTTTCTTTTTTTTATTAAATTATATCCTAATTGATCGTGGCTCGCCAATTATGTAAGTAAAAAATATTTAAATTATTTATTTATTAGTAAAAGTACACGATGCGCGGGCCTTAAAAAAAAATGCGGCGATCAAGAGATTAAAAAGAAATTGTTAGGCAATACAAAAATCGGTATGGAGTGTTCTGAAACTGTTTCAAATGAGGCACCGGCTTGAAAGAAATCAGTACATATTATTTAACGAGATTTTTCGCGAGATGCCGTACTTCTGTATGGCAGAGTATTCTGTGCAGAAAACAATGAAATATCAATGTCCATATTGGTGCTTTACACTGTAATGAAATTGAAAGAACGAATGAATTTTTCCACGAGAAGTCGTAGCAACATCAACGATGTACGCAACTCTCTTCGACCGAGAAACAAACGAGCCACTATAACGGTGTTCAGCAACTAATTGTAAGAGATTAAGTCGATGGACACTACAACTAATTTCCATCAGAGATATCGAAGTCAAAAAAAAAAAAGAGAAACTTTATAATACACAACGGAGTGTACAAGCTTTTATTTAAATCATTAAAAATACGCTGTTGCAAAATATCTAACAAAAATCATGAATTAGTCGTTTTGACCACTTCTGTGGTTCTATATATAACGTTGACACACTGTTTCAACCTACGCTATGTAAAAACGTTTTGACGCACCTCGATCGTAAAAATATAGCGCAAACCTGCCGAAAGGAGCGGTGAAACGAGAAAGCGAACGTAGAGCGAAATGAATAAAAGAAAACGAAAAAATGAGCCTTGGATCGTGTGTAAGTCAAAAACGGGAGAGAATCGGTTTGCGAGGATGATGGACGGGTTTTATCGCACGTGCACGATATACTTCTCACTAGGTAGCGGAGCTCACGGCAGCACACAACGTGGCTGTGAGACAACGCGTTTTGCTTCGGTGCACTTAGCTACCTTTGTGTCCGTTTTTCTCTTCCTCTGTCCCCCGCCGCGTAGGGACAAAAAGGCGGACAGCATAAAACCCCTAGCACAACGGCGTGGCTGCCTGCCTGCTTATCGGTATATATCGACTCTGTCCCAATTCCACGAGTATTGTGTCACTCGATTTTACTTTGCCGCCGACGACGACGACGACGACGACGACGACGAGGAGAACGTTGGTCGCATTTGTGTATTTTACGCGAGACATTAATGCACCGGGAGTCGACGACGACGTACTCGCACACTACGCGAACAAGTCGCCAGACACTTGTGCATTTTGTGCAAAATGATTGTTGCAATATCTCGCAACTGACCTAGTCGTTTAATTTTAGCACATGTTCGTCCAGTCTGCAGCGAAACTAATTTGAACGAACGTTACCGACTGACGAAGTCCGAAATTCGAAAGGGAGAAACGAACATCTGACTGCGTTGCGACAATCGTGAAACAATTATGCGAGTCAGAGTTCAGCGAAGATTGGAGAAATTTGAAGAAAAGAACGATTACCAAAAACGATAACAAAATGAAGATCTTTATAATCTTTAGAATGATTAGTCTAAATCGTAACCACGTCTAAATTTTGTTCGGTGATTTGTGAGCATTATGGAGTGCACCGGATCTTTATAGTCTCCCTTTCGTCATTTTCCCTTAACGTCTCTCTTCGTGCAGACCAACAGCGTATAGCTGTCTAACTCTACTAGATAGGCTAATCTTCTATAGCCAGTCTTCACCGTGGCTCACCTATCTCAACTGACCCATAACCGATGTAATTCCAGCGCATGTAACGCATTACACGAACTGTGTAACTGTGCCTTATGCCGTCGTACGCGTCGTTCGTCCTTTAATAACCACTATGTTTAGAGATGAACGACGAGCGCCCGTTAGACGGAGAATCGTCTTTATAATCTTTAGAATGATTAGTCTAAATCGTAACCACGTCTAAATTTTGTTCGGTGATTTGTGAACATTATGGAGTGCACCGGATCTTTATAGTCTCCCTTTCGTCATCCTCCCTTAACGTCTCTCTTCATGCAAACCAACAGCGTATAGCTGTCTAACTCTACTAGATAGATCTCGTGACGACGAAGAACGATCGAGAGAAATATCGAGAAATCTTCGTTCGAAGTGGAAGAGCATGGAATTTCAGAGAATCTAATTGTACTCATAATTAACCACTCGATCACCGTGCGCGCCATGCCAGTACGCTAAATAGAAGCGAATTTAACATCTATTTCTTAACAGTGACATTTAGAATAAATTTTCTAGCGCTAAAAAGAATCGAAAAATAGGTATATATTCTTCCTTAATTTTGGATATGTTCGAAAGCTGCTTCGAGGGAAAAGGCAAGGAAAATGAACAAAATTCGCGTTTTGCGAAACGAGCGGTTTCTAAAAAACTGCGGCGATCAACAGCATCTAAGAGCATCTTGAAGAGAGCTAGAATTAGAGATTAATCCTCGAATTAGAGAGATTAATCCAAAATGAAATTCAGATCAGAACGTTGACGAAGAGAAATCCCTAGCACACAGAAATCTCACACAACTAACGTTAAATTTCAAACCTTGTCCGCCATCATTGTACAAAGAGAAGAACGTGAATCTCTAAACGAACCGTGATTTCAGAGACGAACAAGTCCGTAGACCGAGGACTTCTTCAACGACGAACCATGAGAATGGAAGACATTTCGATCACGGTGACCGTAATTTCGCAAGATCGTCGATTAAGAATTTCGCCAAAATCTTCGACTGTCCGCGAGCTTCTCCAATCTTTTGGAGAAGCTAATTCGTTCGCGCGTATATAAGCGCGGTTAAACGATCAATAAGCTATATGGGCCAACACCCACACGTCTCTCTCTCTCTCTCTCTCTTTCTCACTCACTTACTCTCTCTCTCTCTCTCTCTCTCTCTCAGGTATCCTATATCGGATGCGTGCGTGCCCCCTTTTCTTAATCGACGATCTTGCGAAATTACGGTCACCGTGATCGAAATGTCTTCCATTCTCATGGTTCGTCGTTGAAGAAGTCCTCGGTCTACGGACTTGTTCGTCTCTGAAATCACCGTTCGTTTAGAGATTCACGTTCTCCTCTTTGTACAATGATGGCGGACAAGGTTTGAAATTTAACGTTAGTTGCGTGAGATTTCTGCGTGCTAGGGATTTCTCTTCGTCAACGTTCTGATCTGAATTTTGGCGAGAAGCTAGACAGATGATAGCGAAGCGCGACGAGCAAAACCACTCTCTTCTCCCTCTTCTGTTGCCGGTCGCGCGCAGCGAGAGCTAATCAATCTCTGCGGCTAATCTCTCGAGTTTTCTCGCCAGGCGTACGTACGATACGCGGGCGTAGATCGTTCCGTGTGTAAGCTCCATAAAGGCGTCACGCTCCGTAAGCAGAGCCCTCCTTGATCCAAATTCCAACCTGGGGTTGGAGGTTGAGGCGATTCAATCTGACTTTAACGTGTTCACACCGGACACAAAGCTGCTTGCGCCGGTTCGCCGGGTTGCTGGCTCTTGCGCCGTGTTGTGTTCGCTCGTTACGCGTTGAACTGTGAACCGCTTTCACCCGCTTTTATTTTTTCCCATTCCCGAATCGATTAACAAAGGGAATTTTTCACGTGGCCGCTTGGCGGTGCCCACGAACGGACAGGGCAACAGCGGCGAGACGTGGAGAGAGAGAGAGATATGGTGGGGAGAGACGGACGTGTCGCAAGCACCGCTCACGAATCACTCTCTGTGAAATATGCTTCACGTACGTATATACACGTCGAGCCACGTGTTGTTTCCGAAGAAAGCGCCGTCCTGCATCGAATCGATTCGAAACCGAACAGAGGCTTTCAAGTCCCGGCGGGAAAAACTTCGTTTCTATTCAGAAATACCGGCGATAACCGGCGGAGCTGGTGAATTCTCCCGCGGTTACGTCATATTCGAAAATAACCGAAAGAGATTCTCCCCGTTTCTTATAATCTCCACCAGCTACGTGTAGTATACACACACACACACACACACACACACACACACAGAGACACACACGTAACACGCTCGTTCGTTCTGTTCGATCGCGAGTGAACGACGACGAAGAGAAAAGAGGGGGTGGAAGAGATTGGCGAAAAGGGATGTATTATAGATGAGTACGAGCTTCGGGCGCGAAGTTTGGTCACGAGAGAAAGAGAGAGAGAGAGAGAGAGAGAGAGAGGTGCAGAGAAGCCGAGGAGGTAGGCACGGCCAGGTAAAACTCCGCTCTCTCCGTTTCGTTTCGGCTCGTCACGGACCGGTGCCCTGCTAGTTCTTCTGCCCTTGACACAGTTCCCCTCGCGAGAGAGGAGCGCTCTTGCCGTGTTACAAACTCACGATTCTCTCAGCTCCGTGTGGTGGACGTCTCCTCTGTCTGTCTGTCTGTCTGTCTGTCTGTCTGTCTGTCTGTCTGTGTCTCTCTCTCTCTCTCTCTCTCTCTCTCTCTCTGTCTCTGCGCCCGACGGGACGACGCCTGTGTCGTGCATAACGTATATTAAGCTCGGTTTCCATTAGCCCTCGTGGGACCCCGATCCCTCTTCTCCCCGCTACTCGTTCGTCAATTTTTTTTCGGAAGAAAATGAAAAAGAATCCATCGAGAACGTACAACGTGGCCAACGAGGTTACAAAATGGCGATCGATGCAAGTGGGAAATTTGCTGGAATTTCGTAAAATCGTTGCGCAACGATTTTTGTAAAAGTCTCGCGAAACAGTTCTCGCGTGGATGCTTTCGTAACAATGTCAATGCGGTGCTACGTGGTATACACAGGGTAAAGCGTAGAATCGGGTGGAGATTGTTTGTTGAATGAAAAACTCGTTCAATTGGCGAGCGTGGTAAATTATTCCGAAGGACTGAAGTGTGACTTAACCTCGGACATGCTCGAAGGTATTTAAAAGCGTTCGAATACTTTCGCGAAAAAGAAATATTCAGTTTGAGCTTAGAGTTAAAAATACATCGAACCTTCAAATATATCTTCCCCGTGGAAAAACGAAGGATATATACTCCTTCGTCATTAGCCCTTATATAGATTACATAATATGTATTATTACCAAACGCCATGGTTCTCGGCTTCAAATTCTCGAAGCTACTAAAAATCAAACTTTCTTATTTTATTATATTAGTATCTTGTATTATCATTTGCACGCTTACGTTTGCACGCGGAGCGGAATGGATCAGACGCGGGCACCACCGCTTGATCGTTCGACGAGTAAGTTCACGTTCGCGTTGCACTCTAGCATCTCTGGCCAATGGAAAACGCGCGCGAGATTGAACACCGAGATGTGAACATTGCCAGACTCTGCGACAGTATTTCGAAAGAAGCGTAACTAAATATTTACCTGTCTCTCTCTCTCTCTCTCTCTCTCTCTCTCCCTGTACCACCACTTTACGTTCCTCCGCCCGAAACTTGCTCGTGGATTATGATTTCGAACGAACTTTATCCTCGAGAGAAAGAAGACGTTCGTTCGCCGAACAGAACCATTATTCCGATCGCGTCCCGTTCATTCAAACGAATTCGCTGGTCAGCACTCTTTTTTTATGAAATCTTCATTGTCCGATCGATCCCCCAGGCTTTCCTTCTTTTCTCTCGAGCTTCGTCATCGGTATCGATTCGACGATCGAGTACAATGGATGGAACGCGATTTTCATCCTTGTACGCGTTCGATTTGTCGACACGGAGTAATTGTTTGCTGGTGCGTTCGACTGCGTAAGACAGAGAGAAAGAAAAGTAATTCTGAGCTCACCCGAATTCCAGAGTGTTTCTATATAACTTGTGAAATTTAATTTCCATTGTACGCGATTGTAACAACGATTGTGATTATTTAATATTTTTTCAATCTGTTTTGTGCTCTTTGCTAAAAATTAAGTGTAAATTGATAATAAATATTTATTACAGTCATATCTCGCTGAACTTTTAACTTCGCTGAATTTCAATCGCAGATTGATAATATCATAGTGATCTATTGCGTACGACAGAGAAAGAAAAGTAATTCTGAGCTCATCCGAATTCCAGAGTGTTTCTATATAACTTGTGAAATTTAATTTCCATTGTACGCGATTGTAACAACGATTGTGATTATTTAATATTTTTTCAATCTGTTTTGTGCTCTTTGTTAAAAATTAAGTGTAAATTGATAATAAATATTTATTACAGTCATATCTCGCTGAACTTTTAACTTCGCTGAATTTCAATCGCAGATTGATAATATCACAGTGATCTATTGCGTACGACAGAGAAAGAAAAGTAATTCTGAGCTCACCCGAATTCCAGAGTGTTTCTATATAACTTGTGAAATTTAATTTCCATTGTACGCGATTGTAACAACGATTGTGATTATTTAATATTTTTTCAATCTGTTTCGTGCTCTTTGCTAAAAATTAAGTGTAAATTGATAATAAATATTTATTACAGTTATATCTCGCTGAACTTTTAACTTCGCTGAATTTCAATCGCAGATTGATAATATCATAGTGATCTATGATCCAACGATGCTACTTAAGGATTAAGAACGATCTGGCCTTCTTCGCATCGTTTAGCCTGGCTACAGTTTTAGAAACAGTTTATATCCGTGTCTCTATATATCATGTGGATACGCGTTGCCGTGGAGTCTTCCTTTCTTTTGTCTTCGTTCACGTGATTCGACTTAAGTTTATACGCATGTCATTTTATTATCCGCTTTGGAATACCGCGTACTTAACATTTGGCTCGCAAATAGTAGCCTGTCCACGAAGCAAACACGTTTGCTGCATGGTTATTTCGGTTTTCTTTGATCTACCTATTTCGTCGAGAAGCAGGTTTTCTTAACGCCTTAAGCGGTCGCGTGGACGACGACAGTTGTCAACTATATATTTTTAATCGCAGTGAGTATAGTTTTCAATTAAACGTTCTCTTCCTTTCATCCTTTGCAAGAAATAAAAAAAGACGGAGAAAAAACTTAAAATATGAACTTAATTGGAAAGATTATAATGTATCAGAGTTGGATGCGACCTTGCTTCTGAGCAAGAATATATGTCACTTCATCGATCATCCGTAAGATAAGAAAATGTAATTAATTTCAAAATCGAATGTAAAAGTAAATCAAGATGAATGGAATAATAAGTAGAAGTAAATCAATGTGAAGCAAATCGAATTAAAGACTGAAGGAAAAAAATATTCTTATCAACGTTTGTTTATACATCAGGGAAATAACAACTCAACCCAACCGTTGGGTAGCATGGTAACATTTTTCTTTTTAATTTAGCAGACGGCCATTTAGTTGCCTTTTGCCAAAGAAAAGACCAAAAGAAAGGTATTTAACATGTAAAAAGTACGTGTGTGTGTGTGTGTGTGTGTAAAACGACAGAAAAGGGGTGCGTTGACGCGCTTTACGCGTGAACACCTGCGCGAAAAGACGGATATGCAAGAACGGCATATGGAGAAAAGGGACGGATCCTACAATTACCCAGGTTCTTCCTGTTCGTTATTTTCACTCTTAATTCCATAATTATTCTACCTTCGATATCACTCGTCGCGGAAATTAAGGATCAACGTTGCGTTAACGCAACACTTCATTTGCAATTCTTTTCGATCAATTTATATTTTTCTCCAACACTGGCGCCGATGAAAAAAGTTCGTCTGCATATCTCTGCATTTTTCTTCAATACTTTCTTACGCTTGGCATTCTGAACATTTATATTATCGATCGTTTAATATTCGTTTTAATAATTTTCCCCATCGTCGTGCTCTGTCTGATGAGCATTAAAAGGATTTTAAGCACCAGATGTCGAAAACATATGAAAACCTACTCTTTATGTATATTTTGAAATTTTCGAAAAATTTCCTTTTACAACGCTTCGCCAACGTGTTTTTGTTACATAACCATAAAAACATTAAATGAATCATTCATAACGATCGTTAGTTCTCAAACGTTACAAATAGCTAAGCAGTTAAGTCTGGTGTAAGTGACCAGATTCTGAGGGAGGGGGTTAACTTTCAAGCGATACGACGTAACAGAGGGTCAACGGAGGACAAAATTGCAAAGCTGCCAACATAGATTAGGATTGCATAGGTACTAAATTTAATAAACGTCGTTGCGCGGCTGCTTCCACCCCCTTCGCAAGGAGGGTCGGTTTGTTCCGGTTGGCACGGTGTTTGCGCGCGTTTGATACACACGTACACACACACACACACACACACACGCATACGTACATACATACATACATACGTAAGCCATGTATATCGCGTGTTGACCGATTATTGACTTAAACAGTCGATAAAGAACCACCGGCGGGGAAAGCGTGTAACGTTTGAAACGGTCTGCTGCACTGCGGCTGACCTTGAATGTACTTATCTACTGATGGGAAATACTGCTCACGACGCAGCCATTACACGTTACTCTGACTACCTGTCCTGAATAATTTCGCGACTTGTTGTTCCACACATGTGGACATCGCCGTTTGCTTCACAACTCCCTGAATCGTATGGTCCGCAAGTCCACCAACGTGTACAGTCACGTTGTGTTCAACTGTTGTGAATGACTTGCAATAATCGCGGTTATTATGCTGGAGTTATACTCCCCCCTTCGCTCTATTACACAATTTTTGGAATTTTTACGAACGAGTAGTATCTCGAACCGCTTGATCCCTCGTCAATTCAGCACACATATCTTGTAAAATGTACACACAGGTTCAACCTGATAAAGATTCTGTGACCTGCTTCGCTTTGAATCCGAACTATATATTCTCGATGATCTTTGATAATAAAGTGTGCCGCCAGATAATAATTGGCTGAGAATTATTGCACGCAATTATGCATTCAACGCGAGAAGATGAGCGTATCGGACGAAAAGTGTAGTCGTAACCAACAAAAACAAATGATCTGAAACGCTCGAGACGAAACTGAACGATACTGAATACTTACGCACGAGTGGAAAGTAGAGTTTGCTTGAACAGACATGTCGATACGAACGTGTACATCGCACATCACGCGTTTACTATACGAATATTAGACAACCAGAGAACTAAGTGGTTATGCTCCTCTCCTTGCAACAAAGCCGTTCGAGCGAAAATCTAACATAGTTACGAAACAATGGCGTTGTTACAGTATCACGCTGTAACGCTATATCGGGATCGCGATTTTCACAGCGTGCCGAGTCGTATCACGGGAGGGAAAAAGGGTCGGAGAGCTGTCGTTTCGAGGCGTCGAATCGTTGCGATCCGTCGACGCGCGAGAATGGAGCACACACGATTTGCTCAATGGCTCGGCGATAAGCCGGTCCGATCAACGCTGGCTATTTACACGTGCTATCGCGCCGCGAATCAACTTATTTCTAACGTTCGATGTTAATTCGCAACGCACAATAACGATTTGTTATATTCGCACGTGGTGCGTACACGTGTAAATAGCCTCAGCGGCTACGTATATTATTTCTAATTTTTCAATTTCTTTCTCGTCTTCTCCGCGCTCACTTCCTTCTCGTGATATATAAAAATTTTTCCACTTTACACTGTCGATAATTGCATTTCACCGCTGTTACCCTAATTTTTCACACTTGCCGGAAGAAATTCGCAAAGCGAAATAAAACGAAAACAAAAAAAATTACGCATAGGAAGTTATTTTGTATTAGAAAAGTATAATATATAATACGAAATTTAATATGTTTATGTAGTGTATAAAGTCTAGAGGCTTAGTGTCTAAACTTTGTCAACATATTTTATAGACAAATGTAAAGGCTAAAATGTCGCTGAAACTCCATGCTGAATGCTATAATCAAAAATGTGAAATAGTCACAACTAGCGTTAATACTCTTACTTTCGGTTTAACACGGGATAAAACATTCATGATCCGTCGATAAGAGATAACATATTTATTACAAAAATATCTATGCGAGATGAATTAATCATTTACAAATTACGATCATTTACAAATTACTTGTTCTATAATAGATTCAGTACCGCGTTATCATTAATAAAGATGAAGTGCACGTATATTACGATTATGTATAATGTATCTTTGTGTCTCATTTTTATTACAACGTTCGTCGAGCCTTTTTACTTGCAGAATATATTTGACAAAATTTGAACACTAAATGCCCTCTCTATGAGACAAATCGCTTACGGTAGATACAAATCGTGTGCAAGTACTTTTTTGTTGTTGTTTTTTTGCAGTCACTGCATATATATATATATATATATACATATATATATACATACATACATACATACATACATGTGTGTGTATATACGAGAGGTGGTGAGGTATTTCAGGAAATTATAGGAAAAACTTGCCACTTGATAAAAAGTTGAACGATGTAAATATACGTATTATCGAGTTGCACGGTTGCACAGAGGTAGAAACACGTGGCAGACCCGCGGGCGACCTATTTCCCGCACGCCAGCTCGTTTTCCACTGACATAACGTTGGAAAACGAATCACTGCCGCGATCGAGCATCGATCTCCCGCCGTGTTCGACGACAATCAGCCCGTTCTCGCGTTGTTTCGCATGCACGGAAATTTCATTCCCGGCCGACAAAATTTACAACGTTTAACCGAGTTTATTTATTAACGTTTAGCGAGTATATTTATCTGGATCTCCGGCACTCGCGCACCGAATTCGCGGACACAGCCGCGAAATTTCTCGCGTCAATCGGTTAAGGATATTTAAACTCGTGCAACGATTTTCCTCCCGCGATGTCACAAACACCTCAATTTCGTGAAATTTCGCGAAATCACGGGACGATCCAGAGGTGAGGACGCTCGCGATAAAAAAAATCGTTGAAATTTCTCATTTGCCGAACGTAATCTAACGCTTCATTTGAGAAATGAAAATTCTACGAGATGAAGGTATAAAATCCTCGAATTGTATAAAATTCGTAGGATCAGGCGAATCTAACGCAACATTGGAAAATAGAATTTTACATCGTGTAAAAATAGAAATCATCGAATTTTATAGAACAGTAAGTGGAGACAGTCGCGAAAATTGTGAAACGAAATGGAAAAGAACTGCCGCTAAAGAACTGCGCTAATAGGGACTCTGATCCGTTAATGTGTTAACACTTTAATTTTCTGTGACTCATGGTCGAATTAGAACTGAAACGAAAGATGCAACACTATCATAAATGGCGAATTCCAATTATCACAATGCTCGCAAAAACCATTCACTGATACCTCTATTTTTCAACAAAACGTCTTTTCACTATGATTCTATGTATTCACCTTCGTTCTCTTACACCTGCGAAGAACCTCGCTAGAAACAGTAAAAAAAAAAAAAAAAAAAAATTTCTGTGTGATCCTAATTCGATAGCCAAGGGCTGTAGTTGCTAGAACCGGCTCGCTTGCAGGTTTAACCGTGTCACGATTTAAAGGTCAGCCTCTTTTCACGAACGATCGAAGATCTTGTCTCTCGACTTTTCGACTAATAACAGCCTGCGAAAGTACTTTTTCTCCAGGTTTCGCCTGGCCAATGGCTCTACACAATGCGCCATCATCATCGATGATAGATTTAATTTCCTTCCTTCGAAAAGTCACCAGCTCGACGAATGAAAATACTGACACTTCCAAGGCTCAAGGCTAAAGCCAAGATGTTGAAGATTTTTAAGACATCGAAATCGCGTATTCGAAGCGATTCGAATTTTCTTAGTACACAATAACGTGTAATACGATTCGCTACCTTGAAACTCTTGAAACTCTTCTTGATTGATCTCGAGCCTTGGATATTTCGATATACGATGCTACGCTATCCCGAACTTTTCCGATTTTCTTTGATATTTCTTGATATAGCGTGAATACCGAGCTGAATACAGATAAAATATTGAAAATACTTGCGAAATACTAACTACTCGTCATTCGTACGAAGACTTTCGAAATAATTTTAAGCTTTGTATCGAATAGCAGTACTCGTACTGTCAAATCGACACGACGAATTTCTCACAGAATGGAAAAACTTCGGAATCGCTTGTTTCATCGCCATCGCGGCAAGGGTGTGGAAAGCGCGTGGAAGCAAGGAAGAGCGAGAGAGAGAGAGAGAGAGGAAGGAAGAAGCGAAGAAACGATGGAATGAGGTCGCGTTAAAAGTGGGCCAGGTTTACTCGGTAACTATGTCACCGCTATTGATCTGTCATCCACCCACAACCTTCCACCACCGTATGCCACTTATCGCTGGCGTAGTCTCGCGCGTAGCAAACTGTTGCGATAGTTTATTTTCATTTCCTGTCCATATTTCCTGTATAATCTATTCCCGCCGATTCTGTTTCGTCATCTAGCCGCAAAACTTGACGAACTTAACTTCGTACTTAAGCGAGTGAAATCGCGCGGCCACACATATAGAGCTCGAAGGAGAATTTCACCGTTATGTTTTCACGACGATCCGCGATCCAGGTGCCCGTGAATCATTGAAATCTCGTTTTATTTGCGTATTACCGCAGCGTTGTATTTTATTAGCATTGACCATGACACATATATAGATCTATTCATAGCAAGCCTGTTTTGCACGTGAATTGCACACGTACGTAAAGATGGATGTTTCTTTAACACGTTTAAACATCCATGCGTAAACAACATATGTCTATG
Source organism: Tetragonula carbonaria (assembly GCA_032399595.1). NCBI lineage: Eukaryota > Metazoa > Arthropoda > Insecta > Hymenoptera > Apidae > Tetragonula > Tetragonula carbonaria. Next base: position 19,359,460 of record JAUCRC010000001.1, on the reverse strand, counting down.
TACTTTTTGTCTGAAAAACGGGAGGAAATATTCAATTTCTATAAGACGTTATATATCTAAACGAATGTATTGCGTTTAGTATATATTATATCGTATGGTAATGATAAAATTTAAGCACTTTTTGTTAATGGTGTTCGTACAATTTTAATTATCTTGAAGTGTCTATAGAAATAGAAACTAGGTGGCCATCGTAACAGTCAACAGTATTAATGAGTTCGAAGGTTTATATTACAATTTTAATTTTTTTTAATTGATTAAAAAACTGACAATAAGATTATCATCACTTTCTTCACGATGTGGAAGTCTCTTTCTTTTACAATCTTCAATCACAATCTTTTTTTTTTTTTTTTCAATGTATTAAAGAGTGGATGATAATATTAATTTTTTAAGAGGCAGAAAGCCTGTCTTTGAAATAAAATACAAAGATTTGTATCACTTTTTATATTTTAAATTTTTATATTATTATTGGTTTTCCTCTTTTTAAATATAGACGAATGGTGTTTCACAGATTTAGAACATCTCTTTAAACCTGTTTTAATTTATTAAACAGACGAGATGAATTAACTCGTCATTTGAATTGTTAATATTTCAGATTGAATTACTTATTCATAGACAGACTTCTAGACACTTTGATCGTATGACATTTACATTTGCAAACATGGAAACGAATTATCGATTTTTGATATTTTTTTTTTTTTCCCCCCGACTCAATTAACGGAGTAATAGATTGCAGATTCGTATTTCCCCGAACACGATTGAAAAAAAATTGAACTTATTTCGGGATTTGTTTCATCCACGTTCGATATCGTAACATGCGTTCTCTGCATCTTTTTTTCTCTCTCTTTTTGCCTTGAAATTTCTATAAAAAAAAAAAAAACGACGGTACCACTCGAAATTCTCGAGACATATTTTATTTTCAAATTCACATGACAATCGTCAATATGTTGATATATTGCTGCACAAAGTATCATTTAATTCTTTCAGTTTCGAAATAAATGGAACGGCAGATAGGTATGTGGAAAATGTTGCGATCAAACGTTACGAGATTCCATTGTCGTACGTTCCATCATCCATTAGCCAACGAGCGTTCGTATTTCCTGCTTACGCAACGGGCTCCGGGGACCCGATTTCACTATTTCGGATTAGGAACAAGCTTGGGACAGCTTCTTTGGTAATACCGGCCACACGGTACTACGAAACACACACACACACACACACACACACACACACACCACTCTCTCTCTCTCTCTTTCTTCGCTCTACTCGACCAGGCCCTGTAACTCTTACCCAGTTTTCTAATTGTACGACTCTCGTGCTTTTTTTGGTCGCTGGTCATTCCGAGACTCCTTCAACCCCCAACCCCCCAAACCACCCTCTTACGACTTTCAATCTCTCTCTCTCTCTCTCTCTCTCTCGAAAATGGATCAACACGATACTTTGCACGCACACGGTCAGTCACAGGAGACCACACACTATCTGTCGAATTTCAAGCATTTCAAAAAATGAAAAGTATATCATGAACATTTTGTCGACGATCGTCGATCAAGTTGTTAGTTAAGACCATTTTTTAACATTAGTGCGAAACTTCCCGCGCCAAAGAAAGTGCGAGGAATAGGGGAAATTTCTAATCGAAAACAAATTTCTGTGTAAAGAAAAAAAATTACGAATCGACCACTTTGATAGTTTCTAGTATTATTGACAATGTCTCTCTGATTTAGTCTTTTAGATTGAAATTGGTGGAATTCGTAATATAGTTCGTCTCAACTGTTGATGCAAATTTTTGGAAACCTGTATTAGTGTTAAAACTTTTATGAAAGAGGTTGTTCCAAGATAGAAGTTCCAAGCTTTACAAGAAAAAAAAGTCCACTGAAATTTGATGATTATTGATACATGAGCTACCTTTTTACAACAAAGCGAACCTATCGATCGCGTTGAATTCGACGAGCTTCGAGCTTTTGATACGTACGCAACAATCTGATACCATGTACATATATTGCCACGGATATAACAGAAATATATACATTTTCTACGCGTTAATTAATTCGTAATAATTGCGTAACAGAGACTTCCGACTTTTTTACGAATTTTTTTTAACTCGAATCTGTTTAACTTCAGTTAACGAACGAGTCACACCTGCTTACAAAACGTTTATTAAACGTCCTCTAGTCTCTTCGAAACATTGGAAAATTCTGCAGACATACGTAGACTCTCGCAGTCGAGTGTAACGTTCGCGGATACCTTTATATCCTATCAAGAGGTCTTACATATATATAAGATATTCATTAGTCACTGGTCGACATTACTTTCCTCTCGGTGACGTTTGTACGAGATCTGTTTTTCTAACGGCGATCAAAGTCTTCGCCTGTGTGTGTGTGTGTGTGTGTGTATTAACGTGGCTAAAGATAGCAGAAAAAACGATAAAACAACCTAAGTCGTACGCGTCGACTACAAGAGCCTCGCAACGAATGAAATAATACTCTGCTATCTTTTCTTTCTCTCGCTCTTTCCTTTTCTCTTATCTTTTTTTTCTTTTTCTTTTTTCTTTTCCACTCTCTACAGTGCGATAGGTGTAATTTTCTGAGGCGTGCGTCAGCCACACGTTCAACACAAGAACACTGTTTCTCCGTGACATAAGTGTTCCAGTTTACACGCCGCGTCCTCAAGATCTCGAGGCTCGGCGTCGGCCGCGTGTTTGAGGCAGGTCGGTTATGTTAACAGGCGGCTGCATATCGCGCGAGCTGCATTTACCTTCGATTCGATCGTCTCGATAAGAGACGGCGGGCACCGAGCTGAGTCGTCAAGCCAGCGCGGCCTTAACGAGGGGAGAAACGATAGCGAAAAACTGGTTCCCGAGCGGCCGTCGAAAAGAAATCGAAAGTCATTCGCGCGGCTCACGGGCCAACACAACTATATGCGAGACGTTCCGTCGAAAAATATCCGAATGTTTCAACGTCTGTCTTCGGAACTATTCTTTAACACTTAACGATCAAACGTCCTTCCAAACGTACTGATATTCGCGGAGAAATTTTCACGCAAATTCCTTTTTACACACATTGTAAAAAGTGAAACTGCCTCCTCCCCCTTTCTCCTTGCAGATCTTTCACATTGCTGACCATATTAAAAAAAAGAAAAAAAAAAAAAAAAAACACGTGAAATTGTGTCGTCGAGCAACGACATAATCGGGGTGAGGATATCTCGTGATCGTGATCCTCCTACCCTGCGCGATCGCCAAGCATTACACGTCTGCGTCGATTGTCTCGCGAAGCGGTCTCGGTGAAACGGCACGGCGTTAAGTGGACGTTATTTTTAGATCAGACGCTTGAGTCAAACGTTCGGATAATTGAGTGGCAACGGTGATTTCTGTGCCGCGATTTGCATAGCACCGCGGCTCGCGTGTGTGTCCTCCTCCCCTGCCTTCACCCCCGCCACGCCGCGAGAAAAAGAAATTCGCTCGACGAGACTCTCTGGCCTGATTCTTTCTCCTCGGCTCTGCCCTCGCGACGGGGGGGAAAAAAGGAGGGAAAAAAAGGGGAGAGGAAAGAAAAACACAAGAAAAGAGTATACGCGATACGTCGAGTTGCTTGCGTCAGAGGTACATATCCCACGCGAACCCCGCCGATTTTTATCGGCTACCACCTGATCGATAACATTCCATGACTAGGGAGACCGATGATCGTTCTTTTAAATCTGAATCCTGACAACTCTTGTTAAGAGTATATATTTCTCATATGTGTGTGTGTGTAGTCTTGTTTAAATGTATATATCATAAATATAGGTATTTTACAACGTTTACTTTTAGATTTGTTTCGAACTCTACCAAGTCGAGCCTCGTAACAGTACGAATAAAGTTTCACGATGTACATTTCGTACGATAGTATGAAATTCTTGAAAGTGCTCGGACATTTTCGCGTCATGTCATATCGCTGTCGATGACTTTTGACTTTTTTTTTACTGACTATCAAAAAGTGTAGTATAACAAGATTAAATATATATGTATTTATCGCTTATTTCTTACAGATTCGTAGTCGCCGATCGGCAAAAATCGCATTCTAATGGTTAATTCTCGATAGAAATCCTCCCTGCTGAAATTCTGGTGAAATCCGTCAAAACCGCCAGAAATTTCCGAAAATTACCAAACAATCCTGCGATTCGAGAAGAAAAGAAAAAGAAAGAGATTGTTTGCCGGCGTGAAACGCGGGGAGTAATACACGCGTGTTGCCATACGTCTTGCCAACGTAACAACACACGTACGTGTAACGACGTACAACGTGTGTAGTCCCGGAGGCGAAAGCGAGACGGTGGCGTCCGGGGGGGCCCCGAGCGAGACGAGAAGAGAAACGGGACCGAGAGAGAAAAGGCAGCCCGGGCACTCTGGCTTTCGTTTTCACTCAGCCTACTTGTTAATCCGGTGAGTCAATAGTTGTATAACACTGGAACTCTCGTTGCGTAACCAACGCGTTGGTTTCCCTGGCGACCTACTTGCCTACTAAACTAGACACACATTCTTATCCATCGGTAATCCGTCTCTCCCTGACCGTTTCTAGCCTTCTCCGCTTCGCTATAGACCGCGTCCAACAGACGTTTCCTCTTGTACGTACGCGCCATGGCACGCGGCGATTCCATCGACGAGCCGAGAACTCGATCGATCGATCGATCGATCGGTCGCCTCCTTCGAGGAACGACGCAACACCGTGTCCATCGTGTGTTGCAACGCGCGCCACGAGGTGGACAGACCCTTGCCACTTCAACCGTAACCGTCGAAATGTCTCTCAAATTGTAAGGTATATACGGTACACATTGTTTAAGCAAACGGTATACGCTTTCGCAAAATGGTATACATCGTTAAATTCGTCGTTTAAAAAACACTAATTTCATCCATTTATATAAAAAACGATATCTTCGACAATTTCCGAGATATTTGACGAAATATGTTTTGCACCTCCAACTTTGAGGGTAGTTTTCACCCCTTCGACATCGACGATAAAAAAAAAAGGTAAATATGGGTCAAATATTTTTGTGAAAACGTTTATGCCAAATTTCATCAAAATCAGTGATTCGCGCTTGTCAGAGGGGAAATAACTCGTGCCGCGAGACAAATTTCCGAAATTTTTCCGAGAAGCCTAATGAGCGAGAACGTGCAGCGAGATCTTTGGGAAATTGCTCTGGAGATTGCTATTTTTCAGCTACGAAAATTATAGCCTATATTTGAAACGTTCGAGAGCCTCGAACGCGCAGATCTGTCGGGGAACAATTTCGAGAAAATGAGATTCGATTGCTACGAATTCAGTGGTCTTCAGAATCGGGGGGAAAAAAAAAAAATTAGGATTGTGGGATGTAATGGATCTGCATTTTTTGACGAATGATCTGAAACTTTTCAATTCGAGAAAAAGTTTACTTTGAAAAAGTCCGGGTCGTTCGATCTCGAGAAATCGATTTACGTAGCGCGTCTGACGCACGCTTGTCTGTCTCTCAAGTTCGCATTTAAATATATAGACATCTCGGTATATGTTCCATAGTCAATCGTCGTCTCCGGATTCGAAAAATCGCGGTGTCACGAAATCGATCGCGGAATAAGGTCATCGAGAACACGCAATCGGATCGGTTGGATCGAGCGATGAAACGCACCGGGACGGGACGATTGGGAATTTTATGAAATCGGAATGTAAAATTTTGCGAAACACTCTCGGACCGATCCCCGGTCGGACCACCGACGTTTCTTTTATAGAAAGTGAAATCGTAAATTAAAAATTTAAACACCGTCTATTGATCTATCTAAACGAAAATCTATTTCGTTTTAGATTACAAAAGCGTTTCGTTTAGATTGTACTGTAATTGTAAGTTGATGAGAATTTAATTTAATAACTAAGATTGTGCGATATCAATATACTTATGCGTTATTGTATTTACTTTTTTTGTTTTTATTAAATTTAGGGAGAATAATTGTCAGTAACTTTGGGAAAAAGAGAATTTCTTGTATTTATTTAAATCTGTACTTTAACTGGGAAACTTGTACAAGATTTTAATTAAACAAGCGTGTAACATTAATTACATTAAGCATAAGACGTATAATTATATCAATAAAAAAAAAAATTAATCTACACTTGTGAAAAATTAAAACACGTACCTTTCGAGACGAAGGCAAAGAAACAAGTTCTAGTCATGGTCGCAAAATTTTCGATAAGGATCTAGAATTTAATACCTCCTTAAATAATAATAATAAAAAAAAAAAAGAATCATCCCTATCTCTATCCTCGAAACGCATGAATTTCGATTCTCATGCTTTATGACCTCGTCGCGCCTTTTTTTCACCGATCGTACACCATCTTGATAAGCAAAAAGAAGGGGACCAACAGCTCTGACTGGAACGAACGGAAAAACCGGCCGCCGGTGTAATGCAGGTCGTGGATGAGGTATACAGAGAAAGAAAGAAAGAAAGAAAGAAAAAAAGAAAGTAAAAAAAGAAGAAGAAGAAGAAGAAGAAACGAAAAAGGAGTCGCGTGAGTCTGCAACGGCTGACTTATTAACGCCGGTGATTGAGATTAAGTTTATTCAGCAACGGGTATGCCATGACACACTAACCAAGTGGTCGAGACCCACTTAAGCTACCGGGTGACCTCCATCGAAATGGAATGGATGGGGTGATAGTGCGTGGTGTATTTTAAGCGTGGTGCTACGCAACTCTCACGGAAAGCGTCCTGACGCGAGGCCGTGCACGCGCCGCGTGTCCTTCGATTTTCAAACGGGAAGACCATTAATTGCCTGATGCACGTCGTGCCACGGCTATCCGCGATTCGCGTCGGACCTTCGAGGAAACGACGACTTTGTTGTTTGCACGGCACGCGAACCGATCCGAGATACATCCTTCGGTAACGCGTTCAACATCACGATCCACTCGGGCCGCGGACTTTCACGCGGACTTTTCAGGGGAAAATTTAACACTAAACCTACCGCCTTCGTCAGGTGTACCTATATTCCTACCCATAAGGGGTCATATGATGACTTTGAAAAAAAAAAAGAAAAAAAAAGAAACATATTTCTTAACAGAACAGGAGAAAATTTAACACTAAACCTATCGCCTTCGTCAGGTGTACCTATATTCCTACCCATAAAGGGTCATATGATGACTTTGAAAAAAAAAAGAAAAAAAAAGAAACATATTTCTTAACAGAACAGGGGAAAATTTAACACTAAACCTACCGCCTTCGTCAGATGTACCTGTTCCTACCCATGAGGGGTCATATGATGACTTTGAAAAAAAAAAGAAACATATTTCTTGACAGAATTTTTTTTTATATTTAAAAATAAATAATGTTTATTTTATTTATAGTTTCACCACATTGTTTATAAATTATAGGATTCTTGATTGTACATTTACCACGTACGTACCGAATTCTTCACATTTTAAATAGGACTCGTTCGTCTTATTGCCTTTGCAAAATCTTATCCGGTCACGTGAGTCTATAGTTATACTTGTAATTGTATTTGCTGGTGCTTCTTTTCTTAGTTGTTGCTCTTCTTGATATTCGGTGGCATGTTTGAAATAGAAATTGAAGTAGAAATTCTTGCCTCGAATTTCCTTCTCGTATTTCTTTATATAAAATCCAAGCATTTATCTCGGCTAAATCTAAGATATTAAAAATGTACCTGCAAAGGCCATCCTCCGTGATTTAGAGTTTATTTTCTGTATTTTCTGACCATTTAGTCGGTTACATCGTAGAATTCTATTGTTTCTGGCATACCGGCATTATTTTTTTCAGTTTCAATGGACGAATGCATTGAACTAAGTATCAGTATCTTTTTATTAGGTTTAGCTTTGTAAATTGTTAGAATACAATTATTTGATCCGTATAAGGTTGTTGAGAAATCCTTTTCGGACCAACGCACGTGATAATATTTAAGTACAATATTAAATATAATTATTCGAGTATAGTACGTGGTAGCGAAAATTACTGTTTAGGCTCCATTTCTTCAATTGTTTCGCGTTCGTGAGAATACGAAATTCCATGATTGATCCGGATTGAATCGTTGATATCCCTATCGTTAATACTGATATGCTATCGTTAATACTGATATGATAGAATATGAATATAACAGAAACATTTTGAAGCTAATAGTTTTTTAAATATTTTAACTTGTAACAAAGAAATATCCCTACGTTGATTCACAAGCTTTACGAAATATTTCTCGCGATCGAATTTAAAAAATTTTTGATCTTACACAATTTACTCGACGTACTTGGTTACTCTAGGTTTATCTTTTATTGCATTTTCACGTACTTTGTACTTTGTTTTTCGTCATATTCATTGATATGCGCCGCAGTTCCAAGCACCTTTTATTTTCTGCACGAGATAAGCCTCTTTCGTTTAATTGAATCCGTAATAAATTTTTATTATTAAACTTCTCCATTTACTTTCTAATAAGAAATAAGAATATTCATTATAATAATACGATATTTATTCGCTCGAAAATCGTCATTTGTTTCGAAATTTTGTCACGTGTCCCAAATGGAGAAGGAAATTTCTACGAAACCTTTATAAATATATTCGGATATACGAGCAACCCAAAAATTGATCTAAAACGTCATGAATCTTCCTCTGGAAACAACAAACTATTCTGTGGTTCACGAATCCCGGATTGCTGGTCGAGTAACTGAACAATATGTGTATGAAAAAATTCACGGAATAAAAGATCAAGAAAGGGGGGAGAAGAAAAAAGGAGTACGAGAGTAATTAGAGGACGATACGAGCAGAGATTACAACTCGAGGGAGTGAAGAGTAGTTTCACTTTCGACCAAAGCGAAATCAACCAATTTAACCCGAAAATTGGCCGCAGCCAGGACACAGAATGGTTACGCTGCCCCGGGACATCTTTGAAACGAGAAAGTCCCGATAGTTTCGCTGTTTGAAGGCCCGAGGATATATTACGATGAATTTCTGTGCTTTTACGTAATCCCCGTAGTCTGGGAAGTCACGTATTGTCAAATATATACCGAGATGGCTGGTTATATATCGCCGGTGCCTTTCGGTCAAACGAAATGGACGAAAGTTGCGTTACTCGAGATAATACGTTTCAACGATGTTCAAACGTATACTCGTGAGGAGATTGTTAGTAGACTGTAAAAATCAGCCGAGAGAAAACATTTGACGATATTACGACGACGACGACGTTACGACATAGAGCAGGACCGCCGCGGTTTCTCACTTCATCCGTGGTGATCCACAAAAAGCACGTATTTTCACGGCAGATTTTTGAAAAATAACATTTTTACAGTTGTGATTTTTGAACGTCTGCTTTTGTATGCTTCGATTCACGAAGCACATTGATTAGCAGCGATCCACGATATAAAACGTAACATTTCTCGATTGTTACGTTTTTTGAATTAAGTTTGTTAACTTCGAAACATACTCGTGCAAAAACAATATCCTTAATAATTCGTTTCTTCCCCCGTTTATTTAATCCTTTCGCCAGAAATAACCAGGATAATGGATAAATTGTAAATATCGGTAATTCACCGATTGCTGGGAAGATAATGATACACTGTATTACTACGTATATAGAAACACGAAATTTAATTGCACGTAATTTAAAGTTTGGGTCACCTTTCTATCTCGCTCTCGAGATTTCCACCGAGTCATCGAACAAGTGTCTTGCTACTACTGATCGATCATTGATCAACTCGCGAAAAAAATACCCTCTGTTGCAACGAAATCGATCGCGTGCCGATTTTTGAGAAATTTCAATTCTTAACGCAGCAAAGAATTTGACTAAATTTAACAAAATAATAAAACGATAAAGCATTGATAGAATACTAAAAAATAATTTGAAAAAAAAAAAATGATACTAAAATAATGAAAATACTGAAAACGACGATTCTTTCAATTTCGTTTCGGGAAAGTGGAAGGAGTGAACGCAAAGGGAGGGAAAAATCGTCTGGAATCTTTGGATATCGTCTCGCGGGGCACATTAGCTAACCGGGTACGCGCGTACGTTTCTTACGCAAACTAGCGAAAGTAGGCGGGTGCGAGGGCCGCACGGCAACCAAAGAGAGACGAAACCAGCCAGTCGGACGGTCAGCCACACACGTAGAGGCGAAAGATACGTGAGAGCGCGTGTGTACGTTTTCGAGCCGGTCGGATTGGGAAAAAAGGGTTGCGAAAGTGCGCCGAAAGCGAGAGTGCCAGCCAGGAGAAGGCCTGGGCCGAAGTCACGAAACCGCCTTGCCGGAGACATATCTGGGGCCCCGTACGTTCCCAACAGGCCTTAATTAACACCAGTGTTCAGGCTGCGTGAGTTATTTATAGCACTCGCGATCGAAGGGAGCCGTATAATTGCTCCGCGTCTAGAGAATTTTTCAATTGTCCCGCGGATATTGCCGCTACTCGGCTACCATTTTCTTCTTTCCATAAATTTCTTTAAGCATATAATATTAGTAATATATGTATATATATTTTGTTTATTTATTATATATTAAGTGAGATATAAAAGTAGTTTTAATTTATTATAAAATTTAATATAAAATTTCTTTTCTATCGTTCGTATAAAATTTATTATTTTTATCGAGGACAGAGTTTGTCTATCCTCGCGCGCAATACTTATTGATAAATACTTATGACTAAGAATTTAATAGTTACGGGAGAACAAGCACGAAGAAGTAAAATGGCACCAAATACGCGAATAAACGAATACAAACAATCTCGCGTAAATTCAAACTAAATTACAATCCATTTTTTCGACGATCGCTGAGCACAACCGAAATGGCACAACCGAATGGTGATGTTACAACAGAGTGGTCGGTTACCATTTGCGACTGGTCGTCACCGCTTTCATTCACGTTCAGATGCAAGGAGAGCAAAGCAGAATATAAAAAATAATTATCTCCTGCTAGTTCTAACAAATTCGTCCTCCGCAGAGATTAAATTGATCGCGGCACGGATTTAGTGAGCGTCTAACAAGCCACTAACAACCAAGTACCATTATAAATCATCGAACGATAAACAGACCGACGGAAAGTTTCTCAATTTCGCGACGTTTCTATATTCTATATTCGAGCTTCGTCATTATTAAAAAAAATAATAAATAAGAGGAAGATCGTTGAAGAGGAAGTTTCGGTTGTTACACGAACGCAAGCGAGGGCAAGCAGTTGTGTGTGTCGCAAGTTGTAAGACGAGTCCGACAGGAAACGTAGCGAGGAAATTAACTGGAAGGGAATGAGGCTTAATACGACGGCTTGTTAAGCGTGGGACGCCGGGAAGACGCTTTTTATCCTCGCCTTTTTCCCCCGATTCGTCGGGGGGAGAAATGAAAGTTAAAGGTCGGCATTGAAGCAGGCCAAGCAGGGGAAGACGAACGCTTGGCTGGCTGGCTCGGCTGGCTAGACTGGAGAGGATGTGTAAACGCGGCGGTTTAGATCGTGGACCGTGACCAAGTGATAGTGACTTCAAGAATCAGCTGGCGCGCGGCTCAATGAGGTTACGCCGCATTTAAATTGCGTTCCATTTTACACGGCCGTTGTGCGGAAACGGCACAACTCCGAGAGAGAGAGAGAGAGAGAGAGAGAGAGACCGGCGTTTAACCAGTCGTTTCACGTAACCGGCGCGGTCGTTGTTTCATAAATCATTAGAAAGTTATTGAAACGCGCGCAGAGGGAAAATTCGCGCTCATTTTATAACGCGTCTTTCTCTCTGTTTCTCTCGTTTCTTTTCTCTCTTTCGGAGAAGAGGAGTTGCGCAAGACGAAACGGCGACCGAGCCTGAGAAATCCACAGGTGACAACAGAAAAAGAAAAAGATCGGACAACCGAGCATTTTTACGAAAGAGAATTTCTATTTCCCCCTCTTCGGGGGAACATCTATACAAACCGCGTTCAACATTTTCCGCGCCGAAGAAATCCGACGGTTCATTGCCTCACGTCGTTGTTTCTTTCGCTTGTTACAATACCGGATGGAAATTTACAATAACGTTCAACGTCACTTCTTTTTTTCTTTCCATCGATCTTAGACGGGTATTTTCTAACGACATCTGTAATGTCGACGCGATACGATTTTTTTCACCGGCTTCTATTCGTTTTCGTCAATTAGCACTGATCGATACATCTACCTAATACAGATACACTCCTTTACCGTTGTTGGTAAAAAGACTCAAGTTCGGATAAGCGATCCATCTGTCTCTTTAGATTGCAATCGCATCTAGCGAGAGAAAATGGAAAGAAAAGAGAAAAAGAAAAAGAAAAAGAAAAAAAAAAGAAAAAGGAAAGACGATATGTGCCTCGAGAACGACGTTTACACGAACAGCGTGTTGGTCAAGACGCTTTTATTCCTGACGGCACTCTATGTTTGCATGCGCTACATAACGATCACACGCCGATATATCCTCCGAAGAGATAAAGAAGCGTCACCACGTCCTCGTCGGATTCGCGGTACGTAGAATGCCGAGAGGACGCCTGCGCGGTGTTCGCGCGTCGGAGAGGTGCGAGAAGGCGCTGCTGCGTCCACGTACACGCGACCGAGGGAGTACACAGACGCACGGACGTACACAGAGGGAGGGAGGGAGGGATAGTGGGGAAGGGTGAGCCCGGTGGGAGGCAAGGATTCGTGTCATTGTCAGTGGGTAATCAGGTCAGTGGGCCAGTGGGACGACCACTTTCAATTTCAGTCCTTCTAGCTGTGCAACTCGCCGTGCGCGCGCGTCGCGCGTTATCTCGCGCGCTCTCCGCTCTTCCTCTCCTTCTCTCTCTCTCTCACGGCCTCGATGTATTCGTCTCTCGTTTTTGTCCCGCTGATATCATGATCGTAACGATACGTAAACGTTCCTTTCGAGAGTTACTAGTAGAGAGAGAGAGAGAGAGAGAGAAAAGGAGAGCGTATGACGGAAGGATGAAGTACACAGACGCAAAGTGACAAAACGTGTGATCAGAGTGTACGAGTCGCGAAAGAAAGAAAGGAGGATGAGGAAGGGAGGGGAAAAGTCCTGACACGCACCAATCACAACGTGCTTCTTTGGTTGCAAACGCGTACCGAGCGCTACACGCACGGATCACACGGTTTCACGCAGAAAGAAGCGAGAGAGGATAAAGAGAGTGACACACGACGGCATGCGGGACAGGGGGCGAGGGGACGGATGATGCACGCGCGATCGCGCTAGCTAGCTCGCTCGCTCGCTCGCTCGGCGACGCTTGCTTTCTCTCTCTCTCTCTCTCTCGCACAGACGCCGGGAAAGATAGCAGAAAGTAGGACGCGTATTAAAAACCACAGACCGTGTCCCGTGGCGTCACTTCTCGTGCCTCGCCGCGGCGCGTCGGTATTACCCAATCGAATTCATCATAACTGGCACGAGAAACGTACGAACGAGCAAATGAACGAACACGGAGCGACCGACGTACAGGCACACAGAGAGAGAGAGACACACACACACACACACGGACAGGCTCTGTCGAATTGAAGAACAGAAACGGAGGGGCAGAGAATTATACGGCGCATGAAAGAGAGAAGCAATTTCGATGATAGATGCGATCAGCGCCATGGCGCGGTGATCGATGGAAACAACGACGCGTAGCATCTTACGATCGGCGATAAGACTTTCGATTTCGATCGCTTCGGTCGCATCGAGATGTGCAACGTGCAACGCTTAAAACGCGAAAACGTAGTAAAAAGGAATCGCTTCTCTTCTTTTTTTTCTTCCGCCCTCTCTCTCTCTCTCTCTCTGCGATTTAACACCCGCGAAGAGGTGAAGAAACAGGCCAATTTTCCTTTGTCATTATCGCATACCGAAACGAAAATTCTTTTTCTCACGGAGCGATCTTTTCCAGAGAAAAATATCAACTCGAGAGTCGCTAAATTGAACGACTGATCGAAACGAGACCAACGCCGTGGCGCGGCGATCGTGGCAATTACAAAAGGTGCGAGCGCGCGCCTCTTCCCCGTTGGAATCGATGATCCTTAATTGCGTTTGAAAATTAAGCTGACGCCGGGGTAGTCGCGCGCAGCGAGTAAATAAATTTTCCCGAGGAATTAGGTCGTGCCCTTGAAGGGCTAGTCGTGAAAGCTCAAGGAATGTCGGCCTTGACTATACTTGCTTCATCGAATATTCTTTAACCACGTTCGAGTAAATACGATCTGAGGCGGCCTTGAACGTAACCGATCTTACGAATTCCGTATAAAATTCGTTTCTTTGTCTGTGAGAAAAATGGAAAAAAAAGAGACAGAGAGAGACAGAGAGAAAGAAAAAGGAAATTGTTGTCGGCATCATAGCGTTGTCAAACGATCGTATTTTAGAAAACGGTACCGACAGAAGTAGAAAAAAAAAGGGGGGGAAAAAAAGAAGAAAAAAAACTTGGCAAAACTTGTTCCGTCCTTTTAAAACAATTTACACGAGTTGAACTGCTATTCAACGCGCATGGCTGAATAAATCGAACGTTTCCGCAATGCTAAACATTTTAACATTCCGGCCACTTCAAATGTCGCGCGCATGCGCCCGATACAACGGATAGCAATTCTTGTACGCGATCCTTTGGGCAAGCTTTTAGACGTTGATACCATTGGGAGGGCGCCACAAGTTAGGAGAAACAATTTGGCAATGCGAGATAGGCATACGTATGGTCTACTTTTCGAAGTCAGACCGCGTAGACGCGCATTGGGCGCGCATTCAAATATATACGTCGTCTTCTTGCTTTGCATTTGCAAGTACCAACGCAATTATACAAACGCGTTACACTGCAATTATACGTACTCTCAATAAATCGGTAATAACGATACAATAGCCATTACTAATACGCTGGCAATGCGAGCTAGAATATTTCCAGCTACATATACATTTAGTATTACGGCAACACAAAGATCTACGTCGCAATTCGCAGTACAACAATTTAGGAAAGAGAAATTGTTTATAACACTCGCGTTAAAAAAGACATTGTGCGTGTGAAACAATAAATCTGTCATCTGTCGAATGTTTCCATTTCATTTCGTTGCGCGAACGCACGACGCTACAAAAAAAAAAAAAAAAAAAAAGAAAAAAAAATGGAATGCAAAATCTAAAATCTAAAAAAAAGGAAAAAAAATGCTTCGCTAGAAAATGAGGAATATGTACCGATACATTTCGCTGATAGTCATTGATAGGTTCGATTTCTTGAATTTACCTTCGCACTAACGCACGTGAAAATGTCAATTTGCATAAACATTCACTGTTGTCGGCGATTGTTTATTTCGGTGACTTTACGTAACCTGGGCGCGATTAAAAATAATGGATGCACCTTAGAAAAGCGAGGAGCGGTGCGGTAAATTTATTTCTAAATCGGTGGCGCCGGAATTGGATTGTAGCGTGATTACAATGCAAGGGAGGGTAAAAGGTGAACGCGGGGGATGAAGGTTCGGGTACCGATAAATTCGCCCCGGCGTATCTATACCCGTAGTGTGCCGTAGCCCGCTGGGAACGTTGAATAATAATTATTGTTGTTGGCTCGGCTTGGTGTTATTGAGTTATTCCAATGCGAGTTTATCAAAGTGGGTCAAGCGATTCAATAGCGACCGCCGTGGAGGAGAAACGACCCATCGTCTTAACGCGGCGTGGGAGTGTACATACGTATAGCACTAAAGGACACACAACCGAACACACACCGGTAAATGCTACCGAAATGGTACACGTATAAAAAGTGACAAAAAACCAGGTCGCAAAATCAGCGCCTCCATTACGAGGAAATAATTACGATCAATGATCGGGAATTAAAGGAAAGAAGAACGTTGGGTACGAACTTGTTTGCATCGAATGTAAAATCAATGGCAAAAATCTTTAATGCCAACTTATCTTTACGATGCAAGAGATTTGTGAAGTTCTATTTAAAAAGGAGAGAAAATATACTGAATGTGCGTCCTTCATTTTTGATTTCGCATTAGTAGTTTCTCGAAAGTTTCTGTAACTTTCATCATTGAAATAGCATGATCCTCCGTCGTTTTCAAAAATTTCCCAACTCTGTATTTCCCGAACTCCGTGCAATAATAATCTCTTGCGAAGAGATTGTTATTCTTTTTCTTTATCCAAACGCCGGAGTAAAATTCGCAAAAATACGAGATCGTCGTCTGCGCAGAATCACAAGGGAAGAAACATCGATTTGAAGATTGGCGCAAATTCTACAGGCTCAATAACGATTCCGCGTATACGTTTCCCCTCTTTGGGTCAACAAATCTCGCTAATAACTCATTATGCCACACGTGCTTACTATCCATCGCTAATTATCGTAAACTGGTACGATCACGGGAACAGAATGGCAAATGTTGATCGACACCTTTTCGGACGAACACTCGGCCATGCTCGATCGATGATTTCTTCACGGGCGTTTCACGGATGATGGGCCAAAGAGTACCAAATTATCCGGCAATGTTCCATTAGCAACAGGTAGAACCGACGGACGAGCCATAAATTCTCGTGGAGGAAAAGCGAGGAAAGGAAATTTCGTTTCTCACCCCCCCGGGTGAGAGTTGGGGCAACAACGTCGATGCACAATAGGAACAACGAAGATAAAAGGGAGGCCTGATGTTGCGCTCTTGGCTCAGACTCGGCAAACAAACAAGCAAAATATTCGACTGTGAAACGGTTACGGTGAGAAACGAGCAAGCAAGTGAAAAGACGGACGACGAGTGAAAAGAACAGCCGAAGTCCAGGGGAGTCTTGGTGAAAGAAACGCGCGAGAAAAGTGCCGGGCGAAAGTGAAAAGGGGTCGCGCGTGTTTCTTGTAATTGTTCAACACGATCACTTGCTTTGGGTGGTCAATACGCGAGCGTTATTGGGAGAAAAAAAAAAAGGAAAGCGAAGAATTATCGGTGGAGCTTCGTTCTTTTTTACGATGCGCGCGATTTACGTGTTATTTAACCTTCTGCGAGCAAACTGGGTCAGTTATGCTCTTGTCTAACACTTTGACTATTCCTGGCTTGGAAAAAATCTTGAAAAATATTCCAAGATGTTTATCAACGTCTGTATTACGAGCATACGTTCACTAAGATGCGTGTGTAATGAATCTAAAAATATGTAATTTTATCTATGCAGTGACCATAGGAATGTTTAAACACATCCATTAGACCTGGTGAGACTTTAACTCTTCATCATACTCTATGTATTACACGTGTGTTTGTAATAAGAACCACGGAATTTCTGTGTACGTTTTCAGATTGATTTTATCAATTAATCGTAATTGTTGTCTTTCATTAATAACGTTAACGAAATTTCAAAATGCTTTATGTAACACATATAACATATTGCATAAGAGTGTTTCTATTCTGAGTGTTCAAATACTTTCGTTCGTCACTATATACTAAGAATACCTACAGATATAATTATCCTTCTGCAAAAAGAGAGCGTTTTATTAGTCCTTTCAAAAAAAGCTGTGTTTTTACGTGTATTTTAACAGTATATTCCTAGAAAGGGATAATTGATTTTAACTGTACCACATCGAACAGCAAAAGATTCGAATAGGTATGATATCTACTTTCAGATATGACAATATCTCCGTTACATAGAAGTTTCAATACTATGGCAATCAATTGTACATAACAGCTTTGAAAGAGCATGGGAGGAAATCAATTCTACGAAACATCTTGTACAGAAAGGTATTTTTCTGACTCGAGGCGCTCACAAAAAATGGAGTACCTAAAGAATATGTAAAACAGATTAAACGATGTATCGGAGACACAGCCTTGAATATTCATGAATAGTGAACAGCTTTTTTGGAATGGTATCACATTTAAATTCTACTCGTCCTTTGGTACCCACTCTATTTGCAAGCAGCGTGCACTTTGCACTTTGCCTGACGCGACACGCGCGTTTCCTCGTCGTCGCGCAAAATTTTCAAAAATCATTCCCTACTACGCTCGAGAACGTACAGAAGAAGAACGATATACATTCAAAGCGATAAATAAAAAAGAAAACTTAAAATAAGATCCAGCTCGGGCCCGGTTTGGAATTATTTCTTACCAAAAAAACGATGCTCGCGTGTGATTAATTTATAATTGGGCATGAATTCAAAGTCACATAAAATCAACGACAGCATTCCCTCGAAATTCGATGTTGACATACGCTAACAAGAAAAATTTGCCGATTGGGAAATTCGGAAAGATCTGAAACTATGCGCGACGCTAATAACGAAACTATTACTTTTTCTTGTCAGGAAAACGGTAGGGATGAAATCACCCCTTCGAAGAAACTATTATTCTTCGTATTATCGTAAATACTTGTCAGGTAATATACAGAAAGAAAATTACTCGCGAAAATTAAATTTTCTAAACTGCGTCTCTCCTCCCCCCCCTTCCCCCGAGTGGATCCATTATTTTATGATTGAGAGGTGATTCTAAAATGATCCATCTGACAATGAGTTAATCGCTCGAAACAAATGTGAAATGTCTCAATTAATCGTGACAAATGTGACCAGATGGATAGCTAACTCAGATCAGATCGCCGTGCCAGTGCCATGATATATACACCTGTAGATCGTTTAAATAATCGGAAATCTTCGGCTTACACTTGTTCGTTATGTTTTTACGCTAAGATGTGCACTTGTGCCCCGTGTCGGTTTGTCCCGCGCCGCTTGACTGAGCGTATAATCGTGATTTATTGTGTGCAAACAGTAGACCGAACCCGGGTCTGACAAGTAACAAGTGAATCTCGACGCAGCAGGTAGATGTTTGTCATGGCCCATTGTCGAGAGGGGTGTGTACACCGCCGGAGGAATCGACCCTCTATTCATTCTCTCTCCCTCTCTCTCCCTGTCTCTCGATCAGGAATTGCAACGAATTGGTGCTGGCCACGCGCCGGCACACGCTTCGGCAAAAGTTCGAGAAAGTTGCAATCCCCCATTTTCGTTAGCAACGGTGTTGCTAGTCGAAATAACGTACAATAGAGGTAGGAAGACTTTTATGGGGCTAATATTTTACCTCTGGCCATTGGGGAGAAAGGAGAACCATAGTAAATGGTGAATATTTCTCAAAATTCAACGAATACTCCGTTTTCAACGAAAATTATCACCTTCGTTTTTTTTTTGTTTTTTTTGTTTTTTTTTGTTTACGGATGGTGTACGCGTAATAAAAAAAAAAAAAGACAAATATATATTTAGTAGATATTTTTTTACACTAGTGTCCCTCAATGTGTATCAATTTAATTAAAGGATCGCAACTACACGAATGACCATCTTTAGGACAACTCGATCTTTCCACCCGCAGTCTATAAATCAAATAAATTCTTCTAAATCTCTGTCATTAAACTTAAAAAAGTATGCGTAGGTTACCAGTGTTCTTGAACGTGTAATTTAATTAAAGAATCGCAAGTGAAAACTATACGAATGACCACCCTTGGGACCTTGATTTTCCTATATAAGAATAAACGAACACCCGCAGTCTGGATCAAATAAATTCTTCTAAACTTAAACTTAAAAAAATATATATTTTTCTTAACATGTAGTTTAATTAAAGAATCACGAATATAAATTATGACGAATGACCATCATATTTGGAACCTCGATTTTCCTATATAAAAATACACGAACACATCCGCAGTCTGTGGATCAAATAAATAAATTCTTCTAAGCTTAAATTTCAAAAAATACATGGGTATTTTTTTATATACTTTTATACCAGTGTATATGTTTGTACTACTTTATATAATTTTTCTTAACATGTAATTTAATTAAAGAATCACGAATAAAAATTATGACGAATGACCATCATATTTGGAACCTCGATTTTCCTATCTAAAAATACATGAACACACCAGCAGTCCGCGGATCAAATAAATTCTTTTAAGCTTAAATTTCAAAAACTACACAGGTATCTTTTTATACTAGTGTATTATACTTTTACACCAGTGTATATGTTTATACTACTTTATACTATTTTTCTTAACACGTGGTTTAATTAAAGAATCACGAATAAAAATTATGACGAATGACCATCATCTTTGGAACCTCGATTTCCCTATATAAAAATTTTCCTATATAAAAATACATGAACACACTAGCAGTCCGCGGATCAAATAAATTCTTTTAAGCTTAAATTTCAAAAAATACACAGGTATCTTTTTATACTTGTGTATTATACTTTTACACCAGTGTATATGTTTATACTACTTTATACTATTTTTCTTAACACGTGGTTTAACTAAAGAATCACGAATAAAAATTATGACGAATGACCATCATCCGAGTCTCGATTTTCCCAAGAGTATATAAACACCCGCACAGTTTGTGGATCAAACAAATTCTTCTAAACTTAACTCGAGCAATAATATTCGAAATAAATAGATCGAGCGCCATCAATCTCTCGCGCGTCTCCAATTTTAACACATCGTTAATCGATCATTCGTCAATCGAAACTAACACTTACAATGTCAATTGCAATGTCATTTCTTTGTTCGTACTCTCAGTTTGCCTGATTTTAGAACTCTCTCGTTAACGAGACGCGAAGAGGCGGGAACGAGTCTGTTTATAGAGAGAGAGAGAGAGATTTGCGTTTTTGGAGCGTTTGCGAGCTTGTCTCGTTCGTGAGGCGCGTATATTGTCGGAGTCCGTAGGAAAGTAAAAGTAAAAGTAAAAGTATCGGAGGAGAGCGGGCACCGGAGTGTAAGTGGCGTGCACGTGTGTCTCGGGTCGCGTGAAACGCGATCGTCGAGGGAAGACGCGCGCGTTTTGCCGACCTTTGAAATCGTACAGAGACGCGATTCTCTAGAATGGCACTACGACTGTTCGCCGTATACGACGAGTGCTTTCACCGGTGCTTTCGATGTGTCGCGAGGAGTCACTCTGACGTAACCAGTTTCATTGGAACGCGTCTCTCCCATAACACAGACCCATTTTTTTTTCTTCTTTCTTTCTTTTTTTTTTCTTTTTTTTTTTTTTAATCGACGCCAACCTGTTCCGATGTTACGCTTCTTAAGCCGAGTTACGCAATTACCGAAATTGAGATTTCCGGTTGTAAATTGTTTTGTAACACCTACTCCAGGTGGTTTCGGTGGTTTCTTTTTAGTATCGCGGCGCAACGTTATTATCCGCGTATGGAGCGTTTTATTTTATTTTATGTCGTTTGTATCGTGCAGATTTTGCGCAGACAGTCTGCGAATGATGAAATTTACGAGGAAAAAACACGGAAGAAGAATGTTCCGTTTGCTTCTCGATGATAACGCGAGCAGATTTTTCCCGATTTTTGCTCAATTGTTCGCGCATTAATAAAGAAACTACAGAGTATTTGAAAATTTTTTCCTATAAGTAGCAACGTTTTTTTCTATTATGTCACGAACGTGAAAAAATGCATTTCGTATTGTATTGACTTTTCACATTCGTTTTTTCCTTTTCTTTTTTTTTTTTTTTACAGATCTATCACTGAAGATACTGAAAATCATTTTAAACAGCAAGTTTCTGTCACGTGATGTTGCGAATTTATTTCATCACCTATTCTATTTAAACGAATCTGTCATTCACAAAAAAAAAAAAAAAAAAAAAAAAAAATGCGGAATATTTGAAGTATGAGTATGAATTTGAATATATTAATCTATATCTGATCCATCTGAACTCTGATGGAATTTTCAGGATATTTCTTCCAAGACGCGAAAATAAAAATCGTAATTTTGAAACACTGCGTGAAAATGGGCTACAGAGAACACGCGTGAATTCTCTGCACGAAAAGGCGATGAATTTTTCGATGAAAAGGGAACGCGTGAAAATCGAAAGAAAGAAACGTTATCGAATCTTCACAGCCAAGTCGGAACGATACTTCCGGCTGATAATTTCATGTCACTTCCTATGTTATCTGGTGCACCGCTAATTTTGCAGCCGCATAGCCTATCGCGAGTCGAGTTACAATATGATTGCGTAATTCTTAAAAATCGGGGGGGAGGGGGGGGGAGAAGAAGTAAAAGACAGAAATTCACGTGTCGATAATTCGATTTTCATAGTTTTCTCTCTCCCCTCGCGAGGTTTCTGCAAAAAAAATCCGCGATAAAAAATCGAGCAAATGAATTGGCAAGCAAAGATCAAAATTCGTATTTTCGATGCGGGACCGATTTTTACATTCCCAGTAAGAAGAATGATTAAGATCTTTTTTCTCTTAATTATTTATTTCAAAACGATCATTATTTAATTGATCGACACTTAATGATATTTATTATTAATACACTATTATTTGATATCGAAAATTATTAATTTAAACTCATACTTTACCCTTTGAGCGCTCACTAAAATGACTAAGTCTAATAATTAAAAGAAATCTCACATCAAATGAGAAACATATGATATTAAAAATGTATTCGTTTTTAAACGTACATTATCATCTAAGAATTTAGAGCACACATTAATTTCGTATTCAAAGGATAGATAGATACATGAATTCTATATTTCTCATCGTCAAATATAACTCAAACGATACTCCATCTGCCGAAGAAACACAGTTTCATCCAAAAAAATTGTTACGATGTTCCAAAGATTTGACACTGCTGTTAATCTATATTCTTCAATAAATAAACGAATTTGTTACAAGCATCTCGGGATATTTATACGATTCTTTACCACCGATTGAACAAAAGTTCAAAAAGTTAAAGAAGCGAAGCCTGAGAAGAAATGTATTTCATTCACTGGCAATAAGTAACATCGTAACTTATTGCCAGCTCTCTACGCTAAATTCTAGATATATTTTCCACATATTATTTGCGTGTAACATTCCACACGTTTTCACATATAAACATTCGCAGACCAACCCGAGAACTTGCGTGAAAGGCAAACAGTTCAAAACGCGATTGTATGTTGAAAACTGTCGTTAACAAGTGTTACAACGTTCCGATGATAACTCTTTTTCATTCTTCTCTGGTGGCTGGCGACCAAGCTCGGCTTTTGTATCGCGGACGAATATTGCCACGCTCGAGTAGATTTAACACGTCGCAAGTACTATGGTCGGCAGCGGTTCGCTAATTTGTAAATGCGGTTAAAGGGATCGTGCGACAAAGGACGAGAGATGCAACGTGACGAAAGAAGACGGATAGAATCATTTATCAAGATGATAAAGAAAAAACAAAAGAAAAGAAAAAGAGGGAGGGAGAGACAAACGAAATAGAAACGAGTGATCGCAAGCCGAGAAAACAGAGTACACCTCGAAATACCCTTGACGTGAAACGAGGAGCAACTCGGTATCTTTGTAACGAACCCGCGTAATCGCGCGTAATGCCACAATGCAGCTAATTATCTGCATTAATGCTGGCGAGAGCTATGAATATTCATACTTGACATCTTTATCGGCGAACACCGGGGAAATTGGAGTTGTTACACGCGGGCCTCCTTTTTGACCCACCTTTTCCACCCGAATCGATATGTTGAGGAAATTAGAAGCTCGCTTGCTCGCTCCCCATTCTACGTACCCTACGTGCAGATACACGTATCTTCAATTTCGCTCGAATCTATGTAGAATACGCGACGGGTCGAGATTCCCGGTACACGAAAGTATTCAAACCATAGAGGAACAAAGTTACAAGAAACCTTGCAAACTTACCGGTACAAGACTCATTTAAACGTACAAATTAAAGCTGTGTAATTTTACTTAACATTTGCATAAATTAGATTTTCCTCTGCATGTTTTGTACGTAACAGACGCTTGTGTATATATTGCGTACGTCGTGCAAAACGTTTCGAAGTATCATCAACGTTGCAGCGAGACACGTCTGCATGCGTGATTGCAATGGTAAAATTTGAAAAAAAAAAAAAAAAATCACACTAAATTGTGAATATTATTCTATACTATCCACTTGTTTCGAGCGGTAGAATCTCTCCCTGACATCGATCGTATCGTGAATTCAATCCTACTAATTCTACCAGCGTACGAGAGGCAACTTCAGGTACGAAATCTCAGATACGACGACCCGGCTGAAGAAACCGACCGAGAGAAAGAGAGAAGCTTCCTTCGAGAGCTCGAATAAGAGACGGCTGCCCTCGTGGCAAAACGACTTACTTGTTTACCGAGTAATTAGATATTCTTGATAGCCAGAAGGGGGAGGGGGGCACTTTGACACGGATTCGCGTGCGTCTAATGGTACGAGAAAAAAACCTCTTCGCTGCTCGACTAGCCTATCCAGTACTCTTAACCTCTTGATCGCCGTGCGCGCATCAGATCAGTACGCGCCAATCCCTATACCCTAAATAAAAGCGAAATTAACTTCGATTTCTTAACAGTGACGTATAGAATCATTTTCTATCACTAAAAAAAATCGAAAGATATATGTATTCTTCCTTGATTTTGGGTTTATTAGAAAAAGGCAAGAAACAAAATTCGCGTGCGAAAAAACTGTAAAACTATTCCACTCTGTCCAACTATTTACTTCAAAGCATACCACACCATAAGTAAATATTAGTTTCATCGTGTATTATATACATATGTGTATTTTTTAGACTATAAATTTATAACGTTTCAAATTTAACAAACATGCGTATAACTTCTTTAATATTTATATGATATAATATATAATTTCTTTAATATTTATAATATTTGATCTATCGTGTGGCAACCCTAGTGAAAATCAAGTATTTTCTTTCATGCAAATTATATCCTAATCGATCGTGGCTCGCCAATTGTGTAAGTAAAAAATATTCAAATCATTTACTTGTTGGTAAAAGTACATTTTTCTTAAAATTTGAAAATACGCAGCGATCTGATGCGCGGTGTTTAAAAAAATGCGGCGATCAAGAGGTTAACAGCCGTGCTACCTCAAAATGTTCTCGTCGGGTAAACGCGAGCGCAGCCAAAGGAGAGAAGACGAATTTCAAGAGAAAGTCTCTATCTCGGGCTGTGGTGAGAAGGTAGTACTCCATTTAAAGTACAGAGAAACTTCGTTTATTTGAACTTATCAGGGAACAAACAGTTTATATACGTATAGATACGATAAGAGTCCACTGATTCTCTCCACTATATATATATATATATATATATATCGATCGACTTTTCTCATTCGTGTATTAGAAATCCATGCATAAATAAGTGGATTCAGCTGACGAAGAATTTCAAATAAATGAAATTCATATAAAACGAAGGCCTCCTGTAATTTAGATAGATCGAAATATACTTTTACACAAAAGTATTTATCAAACGCACGAATTCTATTTAATTGTCCTATTAAATTTGACTTGGGTCGAATTCTATGAAATTTCGAACAGGGAATCAAACTCCGGGTAAAAAATTACATTTCCTTACAAACCTAAAGGCATTGCTCGACAATCAAGAGATTAACAAAGATAAATCTGTCACGCTCTTCATACGCGACTGCGTATCGTACTGTTTCTAAACATTTCCGCGATCAATTTAAACGTTTTTTTCAACTAGACCGAAACTATGCACGGAGAGTTGCCACGGGGCACAAAGGGCGAGGCAGCAGCACGTTGCAGCGAATAACGCAAATAAACTCGTCTGGTTTCATCGAAACGTCGCAAAAGGGTCCGGAGAGGCTTCATTTGCTGCCTCTCCGTTCATAAAGAAAACGCTCGAAGGTTGTCTGTTCTAAATCTGAGACGGGATGTGGCCAGCGACCGGGCCACACCACGGACTCGTTTGCATTTTCGCTACTGCTCAGAATTTCTTTCGCTGCGAAACGCCTGTTGCGCGCAACAGCCACTCTTCTCTACTCTCTCTCTCCGCCGCGTTCGTTGCGAGGAATCCGCGCAACCTGCGCGCAACCCTCCGCAACAGATCATCCCGTATTGCGACCAGCTGAATTTTATCGCGTGCCAACAACATGCGAGAGCGCACGCCCTAATATACGATATCTGATTCCACCTACTTTTCTGTCGTTTCTTATCGTCCCCCCTCTCCTACAACTCTCACCCACCCGTATAAACCACCAGGTTGCCAGGTTACTTCGCACGCTAATTGCCCACGTCTAGAGCTTTTTCTTTTTTTTTCTTTTCCTTTGCTGCGTAGTCTTGCTTAAAGGGCGACGTAGCTAGGAACATTTCGAGCGCGGAAACTCGTTCCCACGTGTAATGCGGTTAAGTTTCGCCTTAGAAACGGCGGGTGATTTAAAATCGTGCGTTGCACTGTTGCGCCTCGACACCTTCGCGATTGACTACCGTTTAACGATGCAGATATAGATAAATGATTACTAACAGGCGCCCCCCCCCCCCAACAGAGGGAATTAACAGACACGTATGCTGCATTCGGTTGAACAGAGAGAATCGATGAATAGAATTCGCTATCGCGGCGTGGATTTTGTTAGCACGAGTTGTGATATTAATATCGATGTTAGCCGATTACAACATAATTGCTAATTCCGCTTGTTGCTTGATGAGCAGTAAGAAAAGTCGAGCGATGCAAAGCGAATTGCAAAGCAGGAAAATTACTTCAAAAAAAAAGGAAGAAAATGTGCTGCTGTGTCTGTGCAATGAGGAAGAACGACACACGAGAGTGTGTACTTGCAATTTCGGAGCGAGTGGGAAAGAGAAAGAAAGAGAGCAACCGAGGGGGAAGGGGGGGAGGTCGTGCGCCGTGCAAATGCTGGCAAGAAAAGGATGGATGGAAAGGACGAAAGACAGCACGCACGAAATGAGAGAGGAACGGTTGAAAGTGAAAGCGAAAGCGAGAAGGAGAAAGGAGGCAAAGAGTGAGAGTGAAGCGTAGAGAGAAGGCAAAGCAGCTGGAGAAAGACGGAGATAGTTTGGCAAGCGGTATACTGCGGCAACAAAGAACAGAGATGAGTGGTTGAGGTTACCTGATGCATTGTTCGTTGGCAGATCGGTGACCAAGTTAGCCGGTGGTCGTGAGTGCGTTTGTTGCTGCTGCGATTGCGGTTGCTGTTGTTGAGTTTGCTGTTGCTGTTGTACCTGATGAAGGGTTTGTTGTTGAGATCCCGGCAAGGATAAATTAGTCGTGGTGTTGTTTTCAGTGAGAATCGGTACTGAGGAGGAGGAGGAGGAGGACGACGACGACGACGATGACGACGATGATGACGATGATGATTCCGTAAGGGCCGTCGCGGTGGTGTTCTCGAGGGCCTTGTGGCCCCCACCTTCCCCTGTCCCCGTAGCCATTCGGCCCTCGTGCATTCCAGCAGACAGACAGACGGGGGTCCCTCCTCCTGCACGTCGTCCTCGAGCGCACGCACTTCTCTCGAAATACCTACGCACTCTCTCTTACGTGCCCGCGCTCTCTTTCTCACCCCCGTCTATCTATCTGTCTGCCCCGTCTCTCTCTCTCTCTCTCTCTCTCTTTATCTTTGTCCGACCAACGGAACCGCGCGAGCTCGATCTCCTTCCTTCTTTTTATCTGTATCTCTGTCCCCCCTCCCTCTCTCACTCTATCTATTTCTCTCTGTCTCTCTCTCTCTTCTGCTGCTCGCGCTCCTCTCTCTGTGTATGTTCCCTCTCTGTCACCTTCTCTCTTTCTCCCCGTGTGCGCACGCTCTTGCTGTCCTCCTCTCTTTTTACTACTACGCTCCCCGCGACGGCCAGCGCCGTCTGAGCGTACCGAAACTACACCGTCTCTTTCAACCAAACATCAGTATATTACACAACAGCGACATCACACACGCCCGCGGAAAAATGAGCCCCGCGCGGATTATTAACCTCCTGTCCGCCGGCTCGAAAAAAATCGAACGTTAGACAAATGTAGGTCTGTAGGCCACTTCACTTACACTTTGCATCGGGACGGGCACTCCCTTAGTCAAGCGAGCGTCCGGCGCACCGTTGCGCTCTGACAGCACGAGTTCCAGGACCGTGTGCTCAGTGCCGGTGCCCCGAGCCGTCGATGTTCTTTATCGATGCCGCGCGCCCAAATCACGCTTCTAATTATCCACCTTTTCGCGACTCTTGCCATTTCTTTGCAACATCTATATCGACCTTACTTTTTCAACTCTCTTCCTCGGTGCCATGACCGCGCGTCCTCTCGATCGACAGGCACAGCCGATTCGATTCGAACGTGAAATTACGAATGTGATATTGCACGCGGTTTATCTGTACGATCGAAATTCGAACAGGCAAAATAACAAAATTTCTTTAGATTTCCTCGTCTACGATCTACGCGGCGGTAGACTTTATCTCGATAAATTTCGAGTACCAAAAGCGTATATAGAATGTATTGTCATGTTAACAAAAAGAATTTAATTCCCGAGTCATTTCGCTCCATCGAGTCATTAACGGCTAAATGCTCCGACGAGCCTCTAATTATAATCTCGAATAAAATTAAAAGATACTTGGTAAGTAAGACGCGTTAAAAGAGGTTAATAAAATTTAAATATCCGAACATGAAAAAAAATTAAAATTAAAGAATGTTAATCTTCGCTGTGACACGTCCATTTCGTAAAAATAAGCTTTAATTTGCGCCCAATTTTACCATTCGTAGACACGGCAGTGGGTAACGAAAGGGAAAATATTAGCTGTACCAAAACTCAAAAATGCCGCATGACGTGGAAAGAGCTTGACAAAATTCGCCGTACAAAGTCTCGAGCACTGATGTAATCAGGTAACCGTTTACTTTTAATTGTACCACATTAAACAACAACAAAAGAGAAAGTATTTTGAGAGGAGGAACATATCGAACGAGGTTTTGTGTGGGTACCGGTTTTACTAATCACGGCACTGTGTTCCAATAATGTATCACGGAAAGACGCAATTTCCGAAAGATTTCCTAGTTCTCTGGTGTTTGCAGGCGGTGAGAATCTGCAAATTGAAAGGCTGTTAAATGCGTTTTTCACGTCATAAATGCTGTCAATTTACCACTGTCTTAAATACAACGATACCGTCTAAGTAGGTCAGGTGTCACAATATCTGGACGCCTTATTATGGAGCGCTTTTACACCAAATGTTGCATAACTCGCCACGCACGACTTCACCAAATATAACCGTGTAAAAACTATGACCTGACGGACATAATGCGATGTAATCCCTTTTCATTGTACAATACACTTGACTAACGCTTTCGAATAACGTTTGCAGCGCTATCTAACACAGATTAGCGCGAAATATGAAATGCAAAATCGCCATGTTCCTTCTGCTTTGTGCTTTCCTAAAATAAAATACGTATTTCAAAGTGACAAGACAAAATTAACAAATTGCAAAATTTTAATGTTTAATAATATATAAAGTGTTGTAACAACCATACAAAATGTTATAAAATATATATATATATATATATATATATATATATATATGTAGCATATATTGTAAAAATTCAACAAAAAATAGAGATCGCAAAAATACATATAAAATACTATTTTGCGTTAACGTTGGAAATAAACTTCTTATTTAAAGTATTACGCATTTTTTTGGGTAACCTCATTAATTAAATAACGCGAGATTATAAGTCTCTGAATTTGCGCAGTACCTTCATAGATTTGATAAATTTTTGCATCGCGCATTAATTTTTCTACCGGATACTCGGTGTTGAATCCAGCACCGCCGAAGATCTGTAAGTGAAATGTAAAATAATTGCTTTCGTTTTAATTTTTAAGAAAAATTAATACATTGCACAATAATGATATACTTGAACAGCATTTGTTGCACATTTGTTAGCTACATCACCAGCGTAACACTTTGCAATGCTGGCAAGAAATGTAGTTGTTGGAAGATTGTGATCAGCAGCCCAAGCTGATTTCATCCAAGCAAGTCTGGCAGTCTCAACACCGATCGACATATCTGCGAGCATAAATGCTATAGCTTGATGTTCTACTATTGGTTTATTAAATGTTTTACGTTCCGTTGAATATTTTGTAGCTTCGTCAAGAGCTCTTTTAGCTAAACCGACAGCTGCGGCGGCAACCTATAAATAGAACATGAAACATTTGAATAATATAGTTTTATAATTAACTACTCTTTAAATAGTATTTTTATCTACGTACCAGTGGTCTAGTTTTGTCAAAAGTTTTCATAGCGATTTTAAATCCTTCGCCTTCCTTGCCTAAAACATTTTCTTGTGGAACACGAACGTCTTCAAATGTTATCATTCGAGTGTCGGAAGCTCTTTGTCCCATGTTTATTTCCTATTTCATTACAGAATAAATTTATTTTACTAAAAAATGCAAATTTTTATTAAGAACAAAATTTACTTTTCGGCCGGGTGTAACACCTTCAGTCTCGCGTTCAACGATAAAAGCTGTGAAAGCTTTATTAGCTGGAGCTTTTGGATCAGGATTTGTTCTTGCTAATAAAAAGTACCTATTAAATAATATTTTGTTATATATTAACTATTAACATAATTTAATAACACACAAGTTACTGATAAACTCAGTGTACCAATTAGCAACACCTCCATTTGTTATCCACATTTTTGTTCCATTAATGATCCACTCATTTCCTTTCTTCTCAGCTTTTGTTCTAATGCCTGCCACATCCGACCCAGCTCCAGGTTCGGTTACGCAATATGCCTGCAATTTTTATATTGTAAGTGTATTGAATTGCTATAAATTAATAAATTTAATTATCTTACAGCAACAAGTGGTTCTTCGATGAGTCTTCCAAGATATTTTTTGTGTTGTTCTTTTGTGCCAAATGCAACTACAGGAGCTTGCTATTAAAACAATTTAAAGCACCATAATAAGTATAAGAATATAAATATAACAACATTGTAAAATAAACTTACACCTAATCCTGATCCTTCCAATGCAGTTCCTATTCCTGTGCAACCATAAGCAAATTCTTCTGCAACTAAACAACCTTCAAAAGTACCAACATTCATTCCTCCTGTAATAATAATTTGTATATTTATAATTTATCTCTCAAAGTTCTATCTCTTCTTTCAAATGATGTAAGTCTATAATTATACCACAATATTCAGGAATATGTTTATTCAGTAAACCCAAACTCCATGCTTTTTTTACAATATCCCATGGATATTTTCCGCTTCTATCATATTCGATAGCTACTGGAATAATTTCTTCTTTTGTAAATTTTCGTGCCAATTCCTGTATTTCTCTTTGCGTATCATTTAGTTCTAAAGTGTATATATTACATGTAAGTATTATATGTTATATATATATAACAAAAAATTTTTATTTTTACAAATATAGTTATGTTATTATTACATTCTATTTGTTGTACTAACCAAAGTTGTACCCTGTAGCATAATTAGACTTTGATGAAAATGTTCTCAGTACATTCTGATATGTTACACTTTTCAGCATCTAACAAATCATATAGTACTAATTTCTATACTTTAATATAACAATTAATAAAACAATTGAAGATTTTACACAGTATAAAAGATACTTACCGATCGTAAAAACATTTTGACGTCTATTTGTTTTTACTTTACGTTAGTCTTTTAGTCTGTTAGTAGTTACTTCTGAACTTATTGAATATAAAATTTGTATTAAAAATACTTGAAAGAAATTTTTATAAAATAAAAAGATATGAAAGTTATCAGAATTATTGCAAACAATGGTTCAAAGTACGTTTTCAAATTACATGAATCCTCCATATATATACATATGTATACGTATCATACAAACAAAGATATATATTGACATGTATATACACATATATGTGTAGAGCTGCCAATTATGTATCACGTAAATGTGTAAATGTTATATAAAAATTTAGAAATAAGTAACTGATCGTTAAGCATATGTTATGATTTTTTTCTTTCGGTAAATATACATTTTTATAGATTAAGAAGTTTTTGCAATTATAATTTCCTTTTCATACGTAAGATTTATTAAATCTTAATGTCGATGAAATTATTTAAATACTGACGTATCATTAATCCTATATATACATGAGTAGGCGCGAAAATTTTGGTTGTTCCTCCGACATTGAAATATTTTTAAAAAATTTAAAAATTACGTTAAAATGAATTTAAATTATTTAACGATTTAATGTGTGTTTATTTCATTCATTAATGAATAACAACTTGTTGTGAAAAATATAATATTATATATAAGCGAAATAGAAATCATTTAAGATGTAATAAGGAAAGAAAATAAATCTATCAGTCAATGCCGAGCCGTCTTTACCGAACAAGTTATTATTATTTTTATGTGAAAGATATAATATGAAGTTAAGTTAATATATGTAGAAAAGTAGTTGCATATTAAATAACATACTATGTATGTTAATTTCATTGTTTTGCTACTATAATTGAAATTGACAAGCGACTGTCATAATCCTCTCAGCATGAAGATAGAGATTCATCCTTTAACAAACAATCCTACAGCAGCTTGGCGTGAATTGTCACAGCAACAAAAAGTTATTAAAATAAATACCAAACTTCCAACAACCGAAGCCCCAGATGATAAGGTGAAATCTTCGAATTATTTGTTATCTTTTTTATTACAAACATTCGCCGAACCTAACCTATAGTGAACAATATACAAAATTTGTATGTTATCACAACATTAGAAATAAAAATCAATTTATCGTAATGTTCAATTATATTTTAGCTTCGCATTGTTTGTATGAGTGACACTCATTCATTAACACCATTTATAAAATTCGACATACCTATGGGGGATGTGTTCATACATGCTGGAGATTTTACAAAATGTGGTAGTTTACAAGAAGTTATAGAATTTAATAATTGGATTGGTAATTTGAAATAAAAAAATGTTCGTTTTCCATACTTTTACATTGATATTCAATAAGCAATTCTCTTATAGGTAATTTGCCGCATAAAAATAAGATTGTCATAGCTGGCAATCATGAACTTAGTTTTGATCCTACATTTACTCATCCCTTTTCTTTACAAACCAGTGGAAATCGTCAAAAACATACAGGGACCAGTATTCTTGACGATATACCTACATTAGGAATGTCTAAGGATACTCTTGCAGAAGCAATACAAACTTCTAATGTTAAAGAATATTTGACAAATTGTATCTATTTAGAAGATTCAGAAATTATAATACATGGAATAAAAATATATGGTACACCAT
Source organism: Tetragonula carbonaria (assembly GCA_032399595.1). NCBI lineage: Eukaryota > Metazoa > Arthropoda > Insecta > Hymenoptera > Apidae > Tetragonula > Tetragonula carbonaria. The sequence goes on along the minus strand of JAUCRC010000001.1, from coordinate 19,326,605 downwards.
GGTAAATATTAATTTATATATATATATATATATATATATATATATTATAGACACTATATATATACATACCATGTTTATCTAAAAAATATCTTATATTTTAGGCAACCAGAATTTTGTAAGTGGGCATTTAATGTACCTCGTGGAGAAGCATGTCTTTCAAAGTGGGAAATGATACCATTGGATACAGATATTCTTGTAACACACACACCCCCTGTGGGACATGGAGATTTATGTTGTAGTGGTGTAAGAGCTGGATGTGTGGAACTACTTTCTACAGTTCAAAATCGAGTTAAACCAAAATATCATGTTTTTGGCCACATACATGAAGGTATATATTGTTAAATTTATTCTTCTTTATTTCATATGAATTACATGCTTATTATTATGTTCTAGGATATGGCATTTCATCTGATGGGAAAATCATATATGTAAACGCATCAACATGTGATTTAAATTATTTACCAAGTAACCCACCAGTAGTCTTTGATATAACATTACCACCTGGCCATTGTAAAACATAAACAGGATCAAAGAGTATAGCAGTAAATCTCATTTTTTACATACAAATATGTTAAATTGTAGAAACTCCAATTTATTTATTTATATATTTCTATAAATTTTTCTACGTTATGTATGTTTGTATTAGATACAATCTTATCCAAAACAACAGGGCAAATACAAAAGAATTATGAATTAATGACAATATTGTTTACTTCAAAATATTTGAAAGCATTGAAATTAATTTTTAACATACAGTTTTTACAAATGTAAAAATATAATTATAATATTTTTAGTTATACATGACATGTAAATAGAACAGTTTTGTACTTAGGTAAAGTTTTAATTTATATTATTTTAAGAGAGTCATAATTGTTCAAATTCTTACATATTGTGTATATATAACATTTGGAATATAAAAATTACACAGTTCATTGTCATTAAATTGTTGCACATAATATTATAAATTAAATTACAAATTAAGTTAGATATTTTTGTTATGAAGTGTATATAAAATCTTAGTCATCAACAAAATATTTGGTGTTTCAGTTGTGAAATATGTCATGAACAATTTCTTTACAATTTTTATTACAGTACAATAAACAATACTTATGAGTCATATCGTTCAATAATATGTGAGTATTATAATGCAACATATAGATTAATAAACCAACTTGATATTTAGCTAACAAAGTAACTACTCTAGGATACTTGTTTCAATTACATTTTATACACAATATAATTTTTAAGGAAATAAGATATTTCTAAACACTTAATCAGTATGATCAAACATATTTAAATTAATAACAGAATGATCATGTACATAATTTTTCTATTATAGCACAATAAAGAATTAAAATTACATTTTTCTGAAGATATTTATTATAATACCCAATTCGTTAGCATTTTTTATCGAAAATTACGAAAAATTTGCACGTAAACAATGTATTTATATTGACTTATATTTTCGTATATTGGTCCAAAGCTAACTGTAAAATCACTTTCCTCCGTGAAACGAGGGAACAATTTTATAATAGAAATATGTTCATATAAATAGCAATTTTTTCAGTTTTTAAAAAACTGTAATAGTAAAAGATACTCGAAAAAAATACAATGTCTTTTTGATATTATTTTGCTATTGTATGCAGTACAATGTAATATATAATATATTATAATATATACTACATTATATCAGAGTTGTAAAAAGCTAATTGTTCTGACATATGTATCAATTGATAAACTGTATATACATATTGCAAATTTTTACATGTCATTGTAAAAAAAATGATATGCCTCTACGGCGTAGATGTCGCATAAATGTCTACTTGCACCAGTTACAATACTTTTTTATACTTACACAGTTTCACAACTGTCGGGATCATGACGTCATTTCATATCATACAAATTAAGTTAAATAATATAACTATATGTTCTAAATAGATAATGATATTTTCTGTTAAGTGGCAATCTAGCAAAAATTTAATTATTTTTAAACAATTTTACTTTAAAGCTTCCTTTTGTATTACTTATCAACTTATTTTTCCTCAAAATGAACAATATCGTACGTTTTATCCATCTAACGTCATTTTCTACATACATTTGTTGAAGAAAAAAAATATGTATAATTTTCAAATTAAAAACGGGATATTATCCCAAGTTTGCTCTTATAAGCAAATTAGTTTAAACTTAAACTAAGAATAACAGAAAACGCGGATGTAAAAAGATTATATTCTTCTTACATAGTTTTAAAGAGTATATTATCAGGAAGATTTTCATCTAATACGGTACATTTGAAAACAGGTACGATACAGATTCACCATTATGAGTTCGCCTTACAGCCTCAGCAAACATCATTGATACATCAATACACTAAAATATATAAACGTAGAAATTTTATATATTATTACTGTATAATCATAAATAATAATATTAAATATATATTAGTTATGTACAATTTTTCAATTACCTGTATCTTTGGGCAATCCTTCATATGGCCATCTTGAGGAATGGTATTTGTTACTACCACAGCTTCAAAACAAGCATTATTAATTCTACTAATTGCTGGGCCACTGAAAATGCCATGTGTTAATATAGCATATACTTTCGTTGCTCCAGCTTCTAGAAGTTTTTCTGCTGCATGACAAATAGTACCACAAGTGTCGGCCATATCATCTACTAAAATAGCAACTCTGTCCTTTACATCTCCAACTAATACCATACTAGCAACTTCATTTGCCTTTTTCCTTTCTTTATGTATAAGAGCAAATTCAACATTTAATCGATCAGCAATAGATGTTACCCTATTGAGATAACCTTTTTGTAACATATTTGTCTTATATTAATGGTAATTTTGAATTTTACCTTTTAGCACCACCAGCATCTGGAGAAACAATGATACTATTTCGCCATTCTATAATATTTTCTTTAATCCACTTTAAAACAGCTGGTTCAGCAAATAAATTGTCAACTGGAATGTCAAAAAATCCTTGTATTTGACTAGCATGCAAATCCATCGTAATAATGTGATCAGCTCCTGCTACTGACAACATATTTGCTACTAATTTTGCTGAAATAGGTGCACGACTCTGAAAAAGAAAGATAACGACAAATTTTTATTTAATGAAATTATATGAATCTCTGAAGTCCATTTGCAACTGGAAATATCCTGCAATTTGAAAAAAATTGCCATTAAAATTCTTAGACATTTTAGAAAACATTTCATAAAGTCAATAAATGAAGGAATATTAAAAATATATTTTTATAAAAGATATATAACAAAAGTTAAAGTTTTATTTTTTGGAGGGGACAAAATATCAATACAATGGCTATGTATTGAAATACTCATTAAAAATATATTGTACATGTGTACATACAGATAAAAACAAAAACAATATGTTGCAAATGCACCCCAGTTAGACTCAAAAGGAAAATGTAAGTAAAGCAAAATTCAAACTTATAAATTACAATACAGAACACAATGCATTTTAATTTTTTAATTCTGCAAATGTTTAGACAAAAAAATAGAGTAAATTTTCTAGATAAGCATAGTTATAACCAAAATATATAAATATATTGACATTGGTATTATGACAATAAATGTAATGAAATTTTTTTTGAACAAATATAAATGCATTGTGCTCAGAACAATAATAATAATAAAATCATTAAATCTTAATAAACTTATCTACTATAGATATAAATTTTCGAAAAAGCTAATTAATGTTAATATTTTAAAAATAGTATCTCTTCGCAAATCATTTTATTGGCATAACATTCTTGCCAAAATAACACAATCAGTTTTTTCTTGCCAAAGCATTATTTCATTAATAAGATAGGCATTTCATGATTAGTATATTTGGACAACAACATTTTTAGCAACATAATGATTAGTACCCATTTAACATACAAGTGTATATCCCATTATATGTATATAGATGATTAAAAATATATGTAGAATGCTATTATATTAATATTTTGCCCTCTCATTCAGGTATCAATATGCTATGACGAAGTAGTCCATTCATTCATTCATTCATGGGAATACCATTGTGCTATATAGCAACAAATATAAGTTTTGTTAGTCCTACAAAGAAAATTTTGAAAACTAAAAATGATATTACAACTCAAATTGTTGATCGAGTTATAATTACAAACGTTACACTCGACAACATTATAATTTTATTCTTATACTCACTGTAGAGAGGTCGGGCACAAAATCCTGAAAATACCCAACTATTCAGAAATATATAAATAAGTAAAATGAATTTTTTGACAAAAATTATTTTAATAATAATGTTTCCTCTTCAGTACCCATTTTATTTGGAAATTATTTATTAAAAAGCAAATTATATTTTTTAAAAATTATATTAAATATAATAATTCTTATTTTAATTAAATTTTGATTAAATCGATATACCTTTATTGTGCTTATTTCTTTTTTAAAATGTTATATCGAGTATTTATTAATATCTTAAAAAGAATATCTTAATAAGTCTTTTGAATAAGAAATTTGAAATAAACTGCATTCAATGGACAATGATGGTAAATATTATATGAATGCACGAAAGGCCCCCCTCGATGAATTCTGACATTAATTTCGCAACATTCATATGGGTTATCTAACTTCTGATAACCTTTTGATAATTACTAAACACACCGTTTCAGTTATAACGTATTTGATATTTATAGCTTTGTTAATTATTTATTGCAAAATTATATGAAGTTTTACTTCATTAATATGTGCCACTTTGTAAAATATGATGTTCCAATGAATATATATATATATATATCAATAACTATTTTTAAAAAATTAATTCATGCAAGTTGAATATGAGATCTAAATATTTATATTAAATAATCCATAGAATATGTATTTCACATTCATGTATAATATATAAACAATCCCATAAAATATGTAACTGATGAACGAATAATAGTTTTTTGATTGTGACCCTTGATTTTTTGCATGCATACTATATTATTAAACAATGTGTATATAATATTGGTGTACTGTTTCTTTTTAAATATAAAATTTTGCATGTATATTTAAAACTGTTCTTGTAATACATGTCAAAATTATATATTAATTTTAATTTATGTTAGTTATGATTTTAGAAGTATGAAACAATAAATAATGAAATCCTGGTAAACAAGAGATTTGGTATGACCCAATGATGTAAGCCAAAAAATTATAAGCATATCTTATATGATGATGAAAACTCATGTTTTGCGTTCCAAAAGTGATATTACTCCACTGGTCTGTTGCAAAGCTATTAAACAGTAAATAGAGCAAAAAAAAAGACCGCTACAAATTACCCTGAATTTCCACTCGTTTGACTTCATGATAATTTGTTTCTTAGAATTTCTGTTGTCACCTCCATCACCACCCTGTGAAGATATCATATAAAAAAATTTAACTTCTTCTTTGACAAGTCGTATTTTCCTTATTATGTGGGTCATGTTTTTCAGTATTCATGATTGTAGAAGACATAAAATGCGCAATTTCAATCACATAAATTATTTGAAATATAATAATTATTATAGAGAGTTTGAGAGAAATAAGCACATAAATTCAACTAAAGATGTATAGGTATGTACAAGACTAAATTAGGAATTCAAGTATTATATTACTTTATGAAAATCATAAGCATAGCATTCTCTTCCCTACAGGAGTATTTATTTTATCTGTATATGCAAAGCAATATACTTATGTTAATTAATAACATAAATCAACAAAATGACTATTATGTGTCTAAATTCACTATAAAGCACGGCTTTTCTAAACTATTTTGTTATATTCACATATATGTTTCATTTAAAATAATAATTAATTAATTTTATTAATTTTTATCCACAAACAATGAACACATAAATACGCTATAATTAATTATAGTGAAAGACTACAGATTTGATAATCAATAATAACAAAACAAACAAGTATTACAACACAATAAGTTAAATTACCATCGTACATCATGTGTAATCTAAACAAATAAAATGTTTTGGCATAAATTTTCTACAAATATGTTTGTAAAATATAGTAACAGAACATATGTCAATTGATCTAGACTTTATCGGTTATATAAAAGTATCATCAATTCTTAAATTTATAAATTCATAAATTTCTATGCACAATGCTGTAATAGATAAAATCAAATTAAATCAAACACATTATCTTATCAATATATCCTACCTTATCCTTCTTATCTTGTCTTGCATACGGGAAACAAGGAATTACAGCAGTGACTCTAGATGCAGAAGCAATTTTGCATGCATTGATCATAATCAATAACTCCATTAAATTGTCATTGACTTCTCCGCTTCCACTTTGAACAATGTATACATCTTCTCCACGAACGGATTCTCCTATTTCCACGCTAACAAAACCATAAACAAAATAAATATAATTATTATTCAAAATTCTTAATGCATATAAAGCACTATATAATTTGAAAAGATATGAATTTGAAAACATGTAAATATAAATCCAAAGAATATATCAGTCAATTACTATATAAGTTTAAAGGTATTCTCTTTTACTTTTTATTCTTATTATTGATAAATTGAAGTTACACATAAGAGTGAGGTCTATGTGTTTTAATTATTCTTGTCCACTATTTGATTCCTTTCATACTTGAGATTATTTCAATGAAAAAATTATATACTTCATGATAAGACCCGAACATGAACAAATAATAACATAGCAGTAAAATATATTTATCATATGGTTGCATGTAAGCTCAAATACTCTACAATCAGATATATGATATATAATATTTGTAAAAACACATCAATGTTAGAATTCATTAAAATGAGTATTAATAATTGTACTAGTTGACCTTCAAAGTTAAACATCGCGGTTCGGTGGTATGTGAGAAAACCGGCCTTGCGCGACAGGGTTGTTTGCACTTTGGTAGGGTTGACAAATTAATGGGTATATAAAAAAGGATGAGTTACAAGAGTGGTGAAAATGCTCTACGTTTTGTGGAACAACATACCAGAAAAATGAAATTTAAGTGAAATTTAAAATGACACGTGGTCGAGACTTCAGTTTAACGCGATGACAATAACGTGGTTATAGCGGTGAATGCAACCATTACCATGTTTCGAGGTTGCTGAATTTTTTGGTGACAACCTTTCCAATGTCAATACCAAGCCTGTCGACAATGCGTTGAGCCAAATCTGGATGCGATGTGCCACTGAAGACTTTGATGTTTGGCATTCTGCTCTGCAAAAGTCGCCCGCGAGAATTTTCTAAGTTTGCGCGTAACAAACTCTTGGCACGCACTGGCTGCGACACAGGCATCACTAAAACAGAAACCACAAAGAGACTATCCAATCACAGATCGCTCTTAAAACCGGATGTGATGTATAATATTACGCTCCGCCCATCGAGCGTTGGACATTACCGCGCAAATGCATTTCTTATTATTTTTTTCTTTTTCTCTTACTAAAATAATAGAGTAAGATACCAACAAGAGTGTTTTGCAGTTTAATGAGAATCATGACATTTTTAAAAATATTATTCATGATAGTTTGAAAATATTATGTCGCGATCCGATTAGCAATCTAACCATTTGTTTAATGACTTTTTTATGATAATAACCAACTTCATAGCACGCTGCACTTAAAATGACACGTCTTGCAAATAATTTTTCGATTTAACTTATACTTCCTGCTTATTTTTCTACCGCGTATAATTGAAAATGAATTAGCAACTAGTTTGGTTCTTTATCAAATTTAAATTTATTACGTACTAATTTACACCTTAAATTGTCATGTTTTTAAAGCATGAATACATTACTGCGTGAATCTTAAACGCTCGTTAAAAATATAGAGTAAATTATAAATATCGAATTATTGTTCAGATCTACGTTTTTTTTTTTCTAATAATTTATAAATTGGCGCTATAACAAAGAACGACGTGAATCTAGACAAAATTCAAAAGGGTGAACATGAGCGGGTGACAGTCAACTTTTCTCATCAATGTGGCGCCGGCAGTGATTAAATGATAAATTGGATGTATCCGTGAGCGGAGATTTTAGTATAGAACACGAGTTAAAACGATCATTTTTCTAAGTAGAAACAGAGAGTAAACTCAAATATTATTACCTCAAAGGTTTGTGCACGTTGACGCATTCAACGAACTTTGTTAATCTATTTGAATGACGATGACAGTGTACTGACTGTCTCACCGATTCGGAAGCTATGGCGAACATCGCGGCATTGAGAATCCAACGCGAATTTAAAGAGGTTATAAGAAGCGAAGAGGTGAGTGAATAATATAGCTTTCTATGATTTTAATAAATATCGTTTGTTTTTCACTTAAAATGCAATTTTTAAAATTTCTGAACGATATCGTACAGTTATGTTATACTGTTCTGAAAAAATTTCATATGGCGTGACAAAAATGTGCTGCAATTCATTGGTTGATGAAAATCACCGCGAACAAAGCGTAGGCACCTGTTGTATGATATTCTCGACTGTCACCAACATTTAAGCTCATTGAAATTTGCCAATTAAATGCTTCTGTTTTCATGCATTGAAAAATACTTCCACCAAATATTCTTACTTTGAAGAAAAAAAAAAGTAATTATGAATAAATTTTCTCTATATTATATCATTTCAATGAATCAATATGCAAGTTCAGTTATACAAAATAATACATACTTGTTTTGTGTTTAAATGTAGAATTAATCATTGACACATGCCCATGTCCATGAGATTGTTGAAATAATACATACCATTTGCCTTAAGTTCCTGTGAACACTGACATATTCGCTTGCGCTTTTGTTGTTCTAAAAGATCCATTTTATATCCTCAAAAATATCTGTTATTACTTATTATTTCCACATGTTTATAAAGAGGCAGATTGCATTAGAATGTCTTGATCTTCATGTTATGATAATATGGAAAATTATCACTGTAAGATATTACATCACTCTAATAGCAGATGATAATGTCAATAGGTCATTTGGTTATAGTTCAAACATACTCTTGAAAAATCACTTTATATATGTACCATTGCAATGTCATATTCCATGTTGTTTAATGAAAACTAATAAATGTTTCATAATTTGTATTTGAAATTATATAACTTAGCATGTATTAATAATGTATTAATATACATTAGACAATTACAATAACCCACACTTATGCTTTCATGTTATTGATTTTTATGTTTTTATTATTCATTTGTTTATAGATGTAAAAAAAAATGTAAGATTAGTTTTGTTTCATGCAAATTATAGCTACATTCATTCATGTAAGTATGTATCTTTAAGAGAACATTTAGCAGTAACATAAAAAATTTTTCATGAAAATATTCATACTTTTTAATAATTTGTTTATTAAATTTTGTTGTAGGTTGCAAAATGTGCAATTAAAGTTGAATTGGTAAATGATAGTTTTACTGAATTAAAAGGTGAGATTGCGGGCCCACCAGATACACCATATGAGGGAGGTAATTTTGTGCTCGAGATTAAAGTTCCCGAGACATATCCCTTCAATCCTCCTAAAGTAAGCACTTTGTAAGTCAATATGATTGATATATGTTAATGATAAAGTATCAATTTTATACTGTTGGAAATTAAGACAGATTAATATAACCTAAAACATGACAAAGCACTTTCTTACTCTGTGTTCTTTTTCTTACTTGTATTTATAAACTTTTATCATACTATTTGAATTAGTATAGAATGTGAAGTAATTACAAATTGTACTAAATATTAGGTTTATATGAAAAAAATTTTTTTTTTCTATAAATGTTCCAGAAATAGATAAATTGATTTATATACATTTTCTATGGTTTAATTATTATATTTTATTGACTATACAATATTTTGTAGGTACGATTCATAACAAAAATATGGCATCCTAACATATCTTCAGTAACGGGTGCTATATGTTTAGATATATTGAAAGACCAATGGTATGTAATTTTTTTAAATAAGATAAAAATGAATTTTATTGATTCGCTTATTTTATACTTTGTACTGACTTTTAGGGCTGCTGCTATGACTTTACGTACAGTATTGCTATCATTACAAGCTTTACTGTCTGCAGCGGAACCAGATGATCCACAAGATGCAGTAGTGGCTAGGCAATACAAAGAACATCCAGAGATGTTTCGTCAAACTGCGAAACACTGGACATATGTATATGCAGGTGGTGAGTACAAATTATATTAAATTAATTATAACATGTAACAGCAGCAAATTTTAAATTGACTTTGGTTTTTGCATAATCAAAAATATTTTTCAGGACCAGCAAAAATGCCTGATTTAGATGATAAAATAAGGCGACTAACAGATATGGGAATTGAAGAACATAATGCAAGAGTTGCTTTATCTTCATATAATTGGGATTTGGAACGTGCCACTGAGCAGCTCTTCAGTTAGTGATAACTGTATAGTTAATCTGTCATATAAAAGCACTGCTCATTTTGTCATTACAAAACTTCTGTAACATCATGCCCAATTACTGATACCATAGCAGTTCCATAATCAAATTCAGCACTTGTAACGACAATATTTCAATGACAAAAAAATTCACAGGAAATTCATTTCAGAATCTTAAACAATACTCATTTATTTAACGTGTAAAATAGGCATGAAAAAACAGTAATTAATAAAATCTGTTAAGTCCAACTTGATAGCACATTTTAAAAAAACTGTATGAAAGATATGTCATTTTTCATCTTAAGTTTATTAAAAGTTTAAAAATGTTATTTAAGTCATGATGCACTTTACTATCATTTTTTTTTTCGTTTTAACAGAAAACGCAGTTTTACATGTTAAACGTTTATTAAATCTCTTTGTACAAATTATTGTATATTTCTAAATTTCTTATTGGGCTTTCCTTTCTGTTTATGTCATTGTCTTTCAATATATCTTTTCGCTTTACAATGAAAAAATGTTTGCATGAAATAGTACTTAGTAAATTTTTCGTTTTTTTTTTTTTATAAATCAATATTATACTTTATATGCTTCATTACATTAAAATGAAACCCATGATTAGTTTATACTTTTATCATTAGTTTCTTGTAGATTTCTTTAAGCCACAAAGAGGTTTATCTTAATTAGATCTGATTGTACATTACTGAAATAGATATCAACTTGTTATCGTTAAATGGGATTTGTAAAAAGAATGATAAACATAAATGCTATACTGTTGATATTTAAATTCTGTACATTTTTGGTGAAGGGTTATGTTTCAGTGATCTATAATTTACTGTGTCATTTATAAATATTTTTTTTACATATGCATGGTGTTTGTACTCGAAGCTGGAGATGTACATTCCACGTTAAAAAATGCATTTACTACATTATTAAGCATAATGGTACAAAGCAAATTTGGTTTTCAAAATAAACCTAAATTGAAAATCTAGTAAAAAGTAGTAAAAAGATATCAGAAAGTATGATACTGATACTTCCAAGTAATATTGACACTTCCAGCTTATGAAATTTCAAGAAAAATTTTATACTAGTAATATTTAATAAAATTTATAGTTATGTTATTTGTGAGAAAATTGCCGGTTTATAAATAATTTAAGACACTAATTACTTTTAAGTCATTAATAAGATAACAGGTCATGTAGAATATATTTGAAACTTGTTCAAAAAGACTATTTGTATAGCATTATATGTGTTATCCTACAAGTTACATAGATTTTCCTTAATATATTTAAGCAATATTGTATTCCTGGCAGTGCTGAAATAGGAATTTTTAATTTTCTTTTACATTTTCTAGTAATTTATGCGGAGGCTGTGTTAGAGGTGTACTAATAGATTATAATACTATTTGGTTTGTTTGATTTATAATCATGATTAAATCTAAAAAATTGATTACACATGAATTAATTTATGAAAAGAATTGGTTACAGCATCTATATAGATTTTAAATGTAATTTAATACTTCAAAAATATCAATAAATGACATTTTTCAATAAAAATAATAGGAATACCTGTATAAAAATTTTCTTATTTTAGTGTATAAATTATCTATCAAGTTCAATAAATTTATTAATTAATTAAATTAATTATTAATTATCTTATTTGATATATAAATATATAATTATTTTAATATTATCACCTATTTTAGAAGTGTTCAGGATAATTATTGAAACAATTGGTAGAAAAATACATTTATATAACAAATATTCATTGCATAAATGATTAGCAATAAATATGTATATCTTTAAATAGAAAATGGTAAGATTAGAATTTACTTATAGTATTTTTTCATAATTTAAATTATGTATATGAAAGTTTTTTGTATTAGCATTAATAAGAAAATTTATGCTTCACATTTGTGAGTTCAGATTTTATATTGGTTTACTTATTTTTGTCAACATATAGTTTAAAATAATAGCATGTAAAAAAGTACAATATTAGTAGTTATGTCGTGTAACTATCACATTATAAATGTATGATGCATGGATGAAGAAAAAGATATCTTTATTCATTTTTATAGCAATGATAGTTATCCATGATTATAAATTCTAACTTTTTTTGAAGAAAGCGTTGCCAAGAATAAATTATTAGTAACGTCAATTGCACACATATCTACTACAGGATCAGAAACAGGGAGACTATTTACTTGTTTTCCAGTGGATGTACTCCAGAATGATATACTACTAGTAGATTCTTGGTGTGCAGCAACTAATGTATCATTTTCAACATTTATGAAACATGGTCGAGATAATAATTGTTGAGAATTACCAGCGTGGAACGTGTGTATTACATTACAAATTATTGAGTCCTCATTGTCTTTTTCTAGAGTGCACACTATGTGTCTGGCATGAGGTTGTCTAATGTTTGGTCGAGAAGATATTAAAGTATGATTATTCTTTTCATCATAACACGCAAATACAAATGGACCTTCAAGAAATATTTGTTTAGGTAAATATTTTGAATCTTTCTGTTCATAAGCATAACAGGTACTCAAATGACATGCTATGAATCCACCCTGAGTAATACTGCTACCCGAGTTAGAAGGCACTGTTGCTAGAGAAACTACTGGTGACCTGTCGCCTGGATTATCTAAAATTTCTACAGCACTAGAGGTTTGTCTAATATCAAATTGTATTATAGATCCATTCTGTGCACCCACAAAAAACACATATGAATTATTGCCTGACCAGCAGCAACTCCACAATGGAAAATCTGTTTGATAAGTATGCATGATAATATGGCTTCGAATGTCTAGTAATTTTGCACATTTATCAAAACCAACACTAAGCAGTAACGATTGCTGAGATGTATTAAATGTAACATCTCTTATAACTTCGTTATGCAAAAGAATAAACTGGCGTGGTTGAAATTCATCAGAATCAATTTTTTTAATACCATAGCCTGAGAATAAAGTATTTGTTGATTTCTGTGATACAACCAAGAATCCACACCACGGGTTGTAATCTAATACACGGCAACCACCATCCTTACATATTTCTATAGATCGATCTAAATGGAACTTTTTAATCATATGTTTAGATATATTTTGGCTTGAATGAATAGTTATTTCTGATTGCTGACTCTCTAGCTCAGATATCCGATTTTTCATGGCAGCAATTTGTTGTTCAAATAATTTTTGTCTTAAAGTAGATTTTGAAAGTTCCATTTCTATACGATTTTTTTCTGAATTAACACTATTTAATTGTTCTTTTAATTTATCTAATTCTGCAGTATCTATCGAAGTCAATTTTTTGGCATATAACATTCTGATATCTTTTACAGCAGCTTTCCTATTGCATTGTGGGCACCGGCGATTTGCACTAGTACAAGAAGTCTGCAACCATTTTAAAATGCAACTATGTCCAAACAAATGTCCACATCTTAAGCAACATAAACGATGATCTCCCGAACTAGTCCATAAATCCATGCATATTGGACAAGACTGATCAGAATCAATATCAGAATTGTCTAAAGTTGTTTCTTTTGCTTTTATTTCATCTTCATCATTATCTTCTAAAATATCACATGCATATTATTTTCTGAATCTATGACATGTAATAAGACACAAAAGTTAAAATAAACTTACTTGTATCTCTCGTTTGACCTTCATTTTCTGAGTCAGCATTATTATTATCAGATTCTTCTACTTCTACTATATCTTCCATTTGTATTTCTTCTGCTGTAATATTTTATCAAAATTGTAAATAATTGAAATTGTATATACAGAATATGCATAGATATTTATAAATTTCTTTATTCTTTAATTGATAACATAAAAAGTGATTCATAATGTATGTACTCTTTATAATTTATAATTTATATAAAAGCATTTTCATCATTTTTATATTTAATCATATATATATGTATATATTTCTATTTAACATAACTTATAAAATATTGTTTCTCTTAACATGCTGTACACTTACAGTAATCCATAACCTCCATTTTACGAAAGTCAGAATTTATCTATGAATATGTCTTATGAATATATATTTTACTACAAGTGACTAGAAATTCTCACAATTAAAAATGTATTTATATTCTTTGTCAACAGACATAATAAATCAAATATGGTAATACATTTGTTTGTATACAACAGACACTTTGTGACCTTTTTCGAGGAAATATATTGTTATCAAAATAATATATACTAAATAATTCTAAAATCATATAACACTTACAGTGTTGAGTAATAGATGATTTTTCTTAATTATATATGTCGTAATTTGACATTACTTCGTAAACGTTTTCACTTAATCGTGAAAGGATGGGTTGTCATCCCAATTTTTAAAAGATGCTAAATCGTGTAATGTATTGTAATCGTATCAACAAAAATATTAGTTACATCTATTCTAAAGCAATTATTATTATTTACTTCTTTTATTGCATTAATTATTACAAGCAGTTTAATATATAATAAATAAAAGATTTTGTATTTTCTATTCATATTCACGATATCGGTAATTTTTTTGACATCTTCAATTTGGAAGTATTACTTCCTTCAATACGATTAAGTCAATAATATTTCTACTTTGTATTATTTATTAATATCAATATTGTTACATAATATATAAAAACAGAAGAATATGTTTAAATGTTATTTAGTTTCAATAATTACAATTTCTTATATCTTTTATATAACGCTGCAACTATGACTTGGATACAGTTGATAAGTTCAAATATGTAACTGTACAACATAAAAATAAAAGACGCATGATTCACATTTATGTGTAAGAAATTGAAGGTTCTCTCGAGTAAGTGTCATTTGCATATTTTGATAAAGTTTTATTAATTTTCTTTTTAATTTCGACAAATTTACCAATTGATCGTTATACTAATATACCATGTATATTTCGATTTATAGACCTATAAAAATTACATGGAAAAAAAAAAGATAATTTTGAAACAAAAATCGAGAAATCGTTCGACGTGATTTGATAGCGATACCGTTTCTTTAACGAATAAACGGAAGGAAAGGATCATTATTCTTGAGTTTACGATAGTAGAGTAAAGACCTTGTGTTATTAAGCAAAGCAACGGTATTATATCGAAGGTAAAATAATGAAGGTAAAATATTGGTTAAGTTTTTCATAAAATCTGCAACTATCTCTAACTTTGAAGAATCATTTATTCGCGTGGGATATATTTGATAAAGAGAGAGATTTATATCATTTCAATTTAATTACATTTCACAAATATTATAAAATATAATTATATTGCTTTAGAAACGAAGACCATGTACATGGAATACATCTCGTTCTCCAGCAAATTCACCAACGTCACTTCATACTCGCGAGTTCGACAGTTCTCCCGTTAAAATCAAAAGTTTTCATGATTTGAAGCGTTTGAAACGAGGTAGCTCGAAATTGCACAAAAAGGGCGCGGAATACAAGGAACAACCTTCATTGAAGAGAGATGCATTTGGATCGTTAGAATCTTTGTTCGATTTGAAGAAACCTCTAAATTTGCCGGACGTATGCTCGTTAACGATCGAGTGTCATCAAGAGGGTCACATAGTACCTTTTAAATCGAAAAATCCAAAGAATTCTAACACTTTCTTAAAATTACTTTCTTCGCGACAAGTGGATCTTGAACCGCACATTCTTGAACGGGTGTGATTTTGGTATTACTTGTATTTAAATTATGCAACAGTCAATAAACAATTTCTCAGTTCATATTCGCTGGCGCACATAAAAAATAAATAGATTGTTATGGATTAATTCAAGAATAATTTGCACAGACTTACGAGACAGATGATTTTAATAGTACACCGGAGGAAATTAAGCAAGAATCGAATTTTGAAACATTGAAAACGTTGAAAGAAATTGAAAATTTGGATCAAGAAGAGAAAGAACCAGAGAAAAAGTATATTTTATTTTCGAGGGCATCTCGTTAATGTTATGTATTGTCTAATAATAAATTTATTCAATTACAAAGCATGGCTGACGAAGATGCAGAAATACAAGAAGTTCCCGACGAAAATGTCGAAGACAAAGTCGATGTCGAAGAAGTCGAAGAGCCACCAAAAGAGAAAGAACAAATAGAATCTGTAACCGGTAAAGTGTTGGAAACGGTAGCAAAATCGACGACCGAAGGTAAGGAAGAATGGCCTCCATCATATCCGCTTCCTCCTGGTGTTGGCGAAGGTATAACGTCATAAATTTAGGAAACAAAAACGTAGAAAAAGATACAGCGATAGATCTAGAAAAATTTTTGCAAATACAGTTTCTAAGAGATTTATACATTCAGGTACGCCTGTTAAACCTGGTGGACGAAATGAATCGATATTAAGTTCATCTCCTTTGACTGATAGCGCTGTAATGATGGAAATGAAGAAAGCGGACGATCGTTGCATTGTGCTTGCAAAAGAAATTGAGCAGCTGAAGCAAGAAATAGCTACGCTCACAATTGTAATGATTTTAGGCAAAAATAAGCTAAAATGAAATTTGAAATTCAAAACGCCGAAAGTTGACGTTTTAAAGTACGAAATGCCAAGATTTAAACAGTGATTGCCGTGATTGCTGTGTATTACAGAAAAAAGATTTAACCGACGAAGATACGTTAACAATACATGAGAAGCAGGACGAAGTGATGAGAAAGCTGACAGAATTCGAACAGATAACGCGGAAGCTACAACGACTGTTAGGTTTGTCCGACATCTCGAGCACTACTTTTGCTAAGATGTTTGATATGCAACCCATTATGAAACCTAGTGCCGTAAGTATCTTCTATCGATCGTCGAAGCAAGTAGCGCGATGAAGTGATATGAAAAAAATAATTTATAGATCATTGCCGAGGTGGAAGAACTTGAAATGATAAAAGAAAAGGTAGATATGATAGATAAAAAGACGGATGTAGAAATAGAGAAGCTCAGAGAACGTTTCGACTTGCCTCAGATAGAATATCCAGAGGACAAGTATGTTATACAACGTCATTTATTTCATTAGAATACGTTTTAAAAAATTTATTTCGTTGTTCAATCAGACTTCCAAGAGTGATTGTCTGTGGAAATACGGAAGATGAAATACCAAAAATTGTTGTGGCAGATAGTAAAAAGATAGGAAAAGATAGATGTCTTCAGAGTTTGACGGGAAAGTTAACAGAATCGTTGACCATGCAGGAAAAATTGGTATTAGAGAACGCACACCTTGAAGGTGGCAAGTAAGTTTTTCGTGAAATAACTTCATTTTACACGACAATTACACACGCAATTCATAAATGGTCTATCGTTTTTCGATATATAAAAAAAAAAAAAAGTAGAAAATCGATTAAAATATGTGAAAACTAATCAGTTTCCTTAACGACGATTGCATAGATTGTTGTTAACAGAAATATGTTAAAATGAACCATGTGATCTTTGTTACAAAAATTAACTTACTGATATGTTAGATACAAATTAGAAGAAGCATTGCTAGAAAAAGATACCGCCGTTGAGAGTCTTCAGAGGAAGGTATGCGGGCTACAGGCTGAAATGAGAATAGTCGTGAAGGAAAATGTGGAACTAACACGTCAATTAGCTTGCTTGAATCAACGAATCGCTAGTCCTTGTTGTTACACACCTTGTTGTCCAGGTGGAATTTCGTCTGAAGTATCAAGTCCGTCTCCCCTACGTTCAATTTCGTACACCAATACGTTACAGCAAGACGACGATTATTGTCGATGCAAGTGTTGTGTCCAACCTCAAACAGCTGACACTTTGTCACCAAATACTGTATGCGGTACGTGTCTCAACAAACTTCTTAAGATTTTCTTTTTATAAGTTTTTCAAATACAGTACGATGAAATTTAACGTATTACAGTGAGGCTGAGTCATACGTATTTACCTAGCGGAGGTACGTTTACCGAGCTATGTTTATTACAATAAAAAAATACATTTATATTTTGTGTATTAATTGAAAAATTAATAAGCATCATTGTTTCAAATATTTTTATTAGATTCACCAAGACTCGCGGGTGGCGCGTCAATAACAGGTGTTTGCGTTACAAGTGGTGCTTCTTCTCAAATCGACATGTGTTGCCGAAGTCCCGCCACAGTTAAAACACCGTGTACGGGACCACCACCTCCTCCAAGGGGGACTTGTCCTGCAGAAATAGAGAACAAACTTGCAGCTTATGGGAACAGTACCAAACAGCTAGTACATCTTCGACATATGTATAATGTAATTTCAAGTCAATTATCAATGCTTATTTATTGGTATATTTTATAGGAGCAACAATTGGGTAGCATGGAATGCGAAGTACGCAATATGCAGATAGAGCTTGCCAATGTTCAACGAGAACGTCAACAGTTGGAACAACAACGAAAATTACTGAAATGTACTGGTCCTTGCGCACCTTGCGGTTGCTGTCCTCCTTCACCTTTGGCACCAAACGGATCTCCAGCATACGTACCTCCTGTACCAGTTGTACAACCGCCTTCTATACCTCTTCCTAAGGTATCCACTCAATATTTCGAATAGCTTGATCGTAAATGTTGTCACTCGTTCGAGGATAAATTGTCGTATGTCGATAAAATTGTTGAATCTGTCACAAATACGAATTTTACACGAAATAAACATATTTCCCGAAAAGTTTCAGATATTTTATTTTTGTCGATATACTACGTATCATATAAGATCGTTTTTCGTCGTACGTAGATACCACCTGCTGCTTCTGCAACCTGCACTGGTCCATGCGTAAATGCTCCCATGGTAAGATTGAACCTCAGAAAAAGATTTAACATGAACTAAAGCAGCTATTTAAAAAAGGGCGCTAGCACGTGTCCTCAGCAACAGTTACGTGACCTACGCGAACAATATGCACGTCTACAAGATGATTACAAAAACAAATTATGCGAGGTTTCGTGTTTAAGAACAGATGCTGATAAACTGAAACAACAAACGCGTGAAGCTATCGAAGAGAAAGAAAAATTAGAAATTAAGCTTGTAGATGTTCAAGAACGTTTGAAGGCAATGGAAGCTGAAAAAGAAAAATACGAAGGTGATTGTTTATTGGAATGCTTTTCATTTCGAATATAATTGATTATACGATACAATTAATTAAACATTAAGGTTTTAAGGAGCAAATGGTCGAGCAAGAGCAAACGTTGATTGTCTTTAAGCAACGTTTTCGAGAAGCCCAAGACGAGCTTGAAGAATTGCGATCCTTGATTCAGGACCAAGCCGCTCAGTTGGAGGATTATCGAAATAAATACTTACAGGTTTGCTCATTTATCATGTTTTCTCGAATAAATGCTAATATAAATATGAAAATAATTATAAATAAATATGAAAAAAAAAATAGGCGCAACAACAAGTCGAAGAACAACGGCGACAACTTGATCTTATGGAGATGGACAACGCACGGATGAATGAAAATGTCACCTTAGAAATTGGCAGAGTAAAAGTACGAAGATAATTACGTATAATATCCTCAGTCAATTTGATACATTTTACTATCTTTCAAATAGAATCAGTTCCAAGAAAAACTAGCAGAACTTGCGCCCTTGCCGGACATTCTGAAACAGACACAAGTGAAACTACAGGAAGCGCAACAAATGCGTTTGGTTGCAGAACGCAACTGCGAAGATCTCTCGCGGGAAGTCATAGGCTGTAAAGATAAAATTCAAACTCTGCAAAACCAATTGGACGTTTTGCGTCAAGAACACCAAGCAATGCAGGTATAATATTTTCTATCAATTCTAGTTTTCTAGAGAGAAAAAAAAAAACAAAAAAAAAAAAATGGTTTTTCGTAAACCGTTTAAATTTGTGTGTAATGGTTTTCAGGATGAAAGAGGCCATGGTTCGGGACGATTCGACGAATTAGAAAGAAAAAATACCGAACTACGACATGAGAACGAACGTATGAAAAATACGCTTGCAAGATTTGAAGAGCACGATGCGCAATTACAGAAACGCATCGATGAAAAAATGCACGAAGTCACACAATTGACAGCAATGCTCGAACAAGTACGTTATTGCGTTTACTTTATCTGGAAATGTATGATAATTTTAATAAATATCAAAGGTTCGAGAGGATTCTGCGAGACAAGTGGCAAGAACGAAAGAAAGATGTGAAACTATAAGGAGGTCTATGCAAGGTCAAATTGCGGAAATGGAACGACAATTAGCTCAATGCAGAGCTACTGCAAGAGCTGCACAAAAAGATAGAGACGAAGTAATTTATCGATCAAAAAGTCTATTTCCTTCTACTTAGACATTAGCTACGCCTTAACTATTATTTTATCTTATAGATTAGACAGAAAATGCAAGGTCAGATAAACAACTTAAATGAGGCGTTTGAACAGGCTCAAGGTCGGATAAGATCATTGCAAGGTCATGTAAATTATTTGAAAACATCTTACAGTAACATCTTCAAGGGACAAGGAGAGATGCCACCTGGTGTTTTACCGGGAGAGGCGGGTTTCGATTCCTGCGACTGCAATTATTAATAGGAAATTAATCAATATTTTATTGATATAGAACTGAAATTTTAACGAGTCGAATATCATCTTACTGAATTGTTTAAATTACATGTGAAATATCTTTCGTACACTGTAACAAAAATTTTCTAGTTTATGCACGTAAATATATTCATCTATCTGTTGATTAATTAAATTTATCAACAAATAGTTGTGTATAATAATAAAACTCACGAAATTCATTTGTTGTTATATTGACCAATCGCAAAAATTGAATCATTGAACCATAAATAACGTATTCGGTACAATGTAGCATATATTTTTATTTATGTATTTTACCTTAATAAAATGTTCACGTATTTCTTATATGCAATGAAATAGAAGAAGTAAATAAGAATTTTTGATGACAATAGTGCAAAACTCGACTTAAAGAAATTAGGATAATGATCTGTACAAGGGAAAAAGCACTTATTTAGGATTGTATAAGTTTCATTAATTCGCATCCACGGAGTGAAGCATATTGAGCATATTTAATATTGCGTCAGATCGCGATCTTACTCTTTCCATTTCCATTCGAAATTCTTCAAGTTGAGACTCAATTCGGTGTACATATGCATGACAACATCTGTAAGCAAACATACATATTGTCTTATATATTTCATCTATTATATCTTTACGACAATGTACAATAGTTACTTGTTGCATTGTGTAGAAGTAGAACATGTAGGCTCGGCTATAGGAGATGAAACCTTAATTCGTGGAGGACCATTTATCATATAGGGTGTTTCTTTCTGGTATTCAGCTTTGCTTAAACCAGTAGAACTATTATTACGGCAATCTCCACATCCTTTTAGAAGATCCATAAGAATTCCTCTTACTCTTTTACCACTTAGTCTTCGTTGTCTTGTCTACATATAGAAAAAAAGAGTGAAGCAACATTTTTGACATATTTGTTAAATTTATAATTATGCTTTTGATATCTTACTTCAAGTGTTTCACTAGATCGTTTAATTGGAATTAGAGGTTCTTCTTCACCATTATTTGAAAAGCTGTGATTACATGTGTGTTTGTCAGAATGTTCATGATTACTTAGTATTGCGTCCGAATGATTATTTGTATTGTCCAAGGATGATTTACACGTACATGAGATATCTCTAATAGGGCTGCAACATCTTGAATGTGGTCTATTATCCGCTCCATTTTGAAATGAACATCGACACGCGTGATATTTGCTAGTTACATTATTCAGTTCGGCAGTGGTGTTCATACTGTTTTCATGTAAAGAATTTTTCAAATCTAATGTAAATGTATTTTTGCATGAATTTCTTCGAACTTCTTTGCTCTGAAACTTATCTTTACAATGCTTAAAGCTAACATCATGTTTTTGTTTCTCATGATATGAACTACAACTACATTCTTTATCGATGACTTCAATATGATGCATACAACAGGAATGTAATTTTTCTTGCGAACTCGGCGCATTTCTGCATGTCCATTCCTTGTGATGTTTTGAAGAATTACAGTTCTCACAGGAAGGAACACAAATACTTGGGCTGAAAGAATTATTCATATGTCTTTTGTCATTTATATCATCTTCGGAGCAAGATATTTTTGTTGAATTTAATGATAAAGAATGACAACATTGAGAAATATTGGATCTATTGAATTTGTCACTTGGAATTTTCTGTTTTTTATTAGTTGAACACACAAGTGGACTTCCATTAAATCTCGTTTGTGATGCATTTTGCCAATAATGACATATTTTTTGTTCAGATGATTTTTCACAGATTTCCAGATCATCCTCATTGTCACTTGTAGATTCATGATTTATTTCTTTACCCCAAACACTAATTGTTCCATTTATTTCAGACATTCTTACTTCAAGATTACCTAACAAATATGGACCACATTCTTGAATTCGATTCTTTTCAGTGTCTAATCCATCTTTTATAGGTTCTTCTGCCTGAATTAAAAAACTTCTATTTTTACTATTTTCATCTTCCCTGTATATGAAACATTTTACACTGTCTTCCTGATCGTCTCTCTGTTCTACCTTAGTTTCTACAGACGTGAAAGCATTGATTGACTGATCAATTGAACCGATATCTTTATTGACTGATCCCCTTTTTTTTTGTTCAGAGTTTGATACTGTATGGGTATCCTCAGAATATTTAAATTCTACATCAGGTGCATCTTTTCTCTCAGATTCTACTGTTGTATGAGGTATCTTAAAAGGTTGAGTAAATGTAGAAGTACCAAGCATTTCTGTTGCTTTCCTTTTTTTGGAACCTGATGCATGAATTGGAGAATTACATTCTACGGTTGATGATTGATCTGTGGAATTTTCATTTAATTGTTTTTTCGTGTTTCTTACTAAAGGACTTTCAGTTTTTGTCTTTCCCTGTATATTCGAAAGTGTTTGCAAAATTCGAGATGAAGTAATAAATGTTCGAGAAAACGGATGTGCTATCTTCCTTGGAGTAGCTTTATCAGTGAGGACAATACTATCATCAGAGTTAAGAATTGGAGTCAGATCAGGAAATTTAATGGATATAGCTGGACTACCAGCACTATCTGCCCATTGATCAATAGAACTTATCGTAGATGCAACACTACTAGTGGATATTTTATTATTTGTTTCTCCTGAATTTACAGTATTTTGATTAGAAACAGGTTCTGCAACTGCTTCAGTTTGTACTGATGCAATTTTCGTTTCACACGTTTTATTTTGATCCTTATACTTTGCTAAAGATTGTTTTAAAGTATCTAATTCTTGTTTCATTTTCATATTTTCTGCCAATACTTTCTGATAGGCATCTTGCAAATTAAGAAATTCGGCATCCTTTTGATCAAGCTGACTTTTCAATTCAGTTATTTCACTTTTGTCGACATTCATTTTATCAACTGCATTGAGTTTTCCAAAATTTAAATTTTCTGGTTCATCTTGCATTGTGCCGATACTTTCAACACTTTCAATTTTCAAAGGGTAACTAGTATTGCTGTTATCAATCTCTTGTGCACTGATCATTTCTGCTTCATTATATATTTCAGATTCATTTGTTTTTTCTTGTTTTTGTCCTGGTGATTCTTCTCTTTGTTCGGTATTAGAGGCACCACGCATATACTCTTCATAGCTTAATGTACGTAAATTAATAAATGTGGGCGTTGCCTGATGACCATTAACTAGAGAAGACTGATTTATACCAAATCTTATGTTTCTCTCTAAAGCATTTTGGTATTCAATATGATGAGTATTAACATCTACAGAACCATTTCGTTTTTCTAGTTTATCATCAGAATTTTGCACACGTTTCTCATTTGATATATCATTGTATTCAGAATCCTTCCGAATGTATTTATATTGATTTCCAATGACTCTATTAAAGCTTTTGTTATTTTCCCCATTCTCTAAAATTTGTGCTGTATTGTACATTAGATTATCATTTTCAGTTTCGTCACGTTGTAAATCTTGTATCGCCTTTTCAGCATAATCTTTTATAGTTTTATTCGTAACCTTCATTTTCAATTGTTCAGAGTCATTGTCTATAAGTAAAAAGTAAAAATTATTGCTTATATAGATATTTGCTTTAAAATTTTGGTTATTCATTGATATGGAAGAATGCCGTATTATTTTGTTATTTTCAAAATTGATGAACTATACTTTTTCAAATTATATATATATAAAAAAAAGGATAACAAGAGATAGATAACAAGCATCAGACATATCTTCCAAATATGAATATCCAAATTGTAATTAGATGTACAGTCAATTGTACATGAATATATTTCTTACTTCCACTTTTTTCATGATTTTTATTCATTATGAATTCTTGTTCTTTCACACGTTTTTGCATTGATTTTCTATTTTGTTCTTTAATGTCTCTTATGTATTGCTTCACTTTACTTTCTACGTGTTGATATTTCATCATTTGCCTTTTTTGTGCAACAGGATACAGTATTGGACTTTGTTGTATACCTAAATAATTATGCCTAAAAATACTTAAACTATGCCTTTTTTTGTTATATGATGAATGAATATTGTTTTTCGAAGTACTTAGATCTTGTAACGATAAACTTCTTTCTTTGTGATGCTGCTTTAATCTATTATTTAAGACAAAATCAGACACTCTATCAAATTCTGCTTCATATTCTGTCTCCATATCTTCGTCGTCATCGTTATGCAGTCTCAAAGGATTCTCTTCATCGTCATCGTCTTCGTCTTCATCTTCTTCGTCATCCAACATTGTATTATCATGCTCATTTTCAAGATCCATTTCCTCCATATCTGTGTAAATACATTACATTGCAACGTAGGAACGAGATCTTATTACATCAAATAAGACTTGTACGTCATTTACATACCTTCACTATCTACATATTCATCTTCCTCTTCGTCATTGTATGGATGATTACTGTCTTCACCAGAAGACAACACATAGATACTACCTCCTCCTTGATCGTCGGTAGGATAAGGACTCCGACTGTGGTCTTCCTCTATCGGGATTCTGTCCTGTTCTTTTGTATTATTGATATCTGAATCTTCGCGCTTTGACGGTGTAGATACGCTAATATACGTTGGCATTTCTTCATCTTCCAACATCAGTTGCTCCGTTTCATTGTTCAACATGCTTGTTTCACTTTTCAATTGTTCTTTATTGTGACTTTTCGCATGCATTTTCGACTCGGCCTTTTCCGAAGTATGTTCATTTTTTCCCGACATCGTGGAAGTTGATACTGAACAGGGTCAACGTATCACAATTATACAGTATCGCGCGATGACAAAAAGTTTGAAGTAACGCAAATCCGCAACGAACGCGTGCTATTTCGTTCTTTGGACATTTAATGCCTGCGATTTCACTTTTCCGACGACCGCCATTACAGCTGCCGCTGATCTCACCTGCACTTCAGTTCATCTTTGACACTCTACATTTCCGTCAGATGTAATTTCTTTTATTCTGTCTGACAATAATTACATTCTCAAATATCGTTTTTAATTAACGAACTTTATTTTACTATCGACTGATGTTTTAATCATGCGCGACAATTGCTTCGCAATTAAACTCGTAATTATCGAGACTAATGACCCGCGAATAGACAGGGGTGTAGCTTGTGTTGGATTTAAGAGATATCTGCTTTACGTTGTATTTAATATAAATGTTTTTTTTTTTTAATACTGATATTTATTACTACTAATGTCAATGTGTTTGTGACAAATAATCGACGGAATAATTATTTCTTTCGAATCTTATATCTTTTACGTAACGATATAAGATCGTCGATCAATTATGCAAAATTTCTGCAAATTGTAAAATTGTGAAATACTTAAGAGAGAGAAATAATACAACGTATAATTTCTTTTTTTTAAATATAAATCTCGAATTCGGAAATTCGTGTTTTGCAACGTGTATACATCACTGGTCAATTGAACACGAGGAACATGGAACCGGACTGTAATGTCGTTTATATGTTTCCATGCGCAGTGAACGATATCTCGTCTGCGATTAGGTAGCAATAATCGGCAGTATTCAGAAAAGACTTTAGGAACGCAATTTAGAAAAAATTGACAAAAAAGGCATGTCTATCGAAAGTATCGGAATTTCAGTGACCATTGAACTTGGGTAATATCAAATCGATATCTAACCTAACCTAACGATGATAATGATATACGTAGATCAAATTATTCGGTGAATAATTTCAGAGGCGGGGCGGAATTGCTCTTCGACAAGAAGAAAAAACACTCGGTGAACTTACCTGGAAACGATTGTAAGTTCTATAAAATTTTCCTCAGTGTAAAGTTCTTGACGTCAGATGAAATGTTCGTAGGGACTATACAAAAGTTACTCTTCTGGATGAAAGATAACCTCTTGAAAGAACGACCGGAACTTTTCATGCAGGACGACACCGTGTAAGTTATTAAATCACGTCATAAAATGTTAACGTCAAGAATATCCCAAGTAATAGTTTACAATGTTGTATGATTTGATACTCAACACGTGTGGCTCTTCGGTAACACGCGCGTTGTATCACTGTATTATTATATCAATTCGACTTGCCAACTTTAGTAGCATGTACAATCAAATCAACATGGCGACTTGCGAGTTCCACGATGTTACCTGAGAGGGCGGCACAATTCAGATTAATAGAGTTAAAAGCTCTAAATTCGTTCGGTGAATAAAATTCGCGTGTTAAATTTCAGATATACAAATCTCTAAACGTATACATGTCTATTTCATACGCTATTTTATACTTGCAGACGACCGGGAATTTTGGTCCTCATAAATGACACCGATTGGGAGTTGTTGGTAAATATGAAATTACATTACAATTTGAAAAATTTTTCCCAATAATATTTCAAATTAGCAGACCAAGCATTTTCTTTTTTTTTTTCTTTCACTGTGACTGCGCACATGCGACAAAGTTTTAGTTTCACGTTTTCATTTTCTCTCCATTTACACGAGAGACGTAAATTAAAAAATGACGTGATTCGCATGGTGGGTCAGTAACGCGTCGATCGTAATCGAGATGGGGCGAGACACCCGTTCGCGAACGACAATCGACAAATGTTCAGTGAGAACAGTGAGAGTGTTCCGTCGCGGAATTTTTTGCGAACCGCATAATCAACCTCTACGGTCTTGAACGCAGCCTGAGGATGGGAAATAAGAGAACAGCGCCGACGGTGAAAGGGCGCGAATGATCTTGAAGGCTTGCCACACCCACGGCAGAATTATCATTTTAAATTTGTAAATGTACAAAACGCGACCGCTATTAGGCTCCGCTTCCTGAGAGGAAAGAAAGAAAGAAAAAAAGCCTCGAGAAACGAGGGAGCTGCGTTAGCTGCAGGGGAGTTTGAGAGCAGATGCGGAAAGGATGATAGCTTCGGCCATTATTATGATAATACCGACGTTTCTCGAGGCTTCGACCATACTGCCACTTCTTATCCTGTCTTCTTTTCGTTCCATCTTTACACTACCACTTGCATACATGTCGTTCTCTTCTCTTGCCGTTTCATTCTCGTCGTTTTGGTACACTTCCTCGGTTTTTTTCCTTTTTTTATTATTTTCCGTTTTGTTGCAAGAAATCAAAAAGCTATACCCGATAACGGCAATTTCGTTGAAATTTTCAGGGTGAGGGTAATTACAAAATAAATCCAGGCGACACGATAATGTTCATATCCACTTTACACGGAGGATAAGACGAGTTTTCTACGCAAACGAGAGAAAGACGGCAGCCCAATGAAGAGGAAATCAAATACGACGGTGACGCGATCTGGCTCGATTGCTTCGGGGGAAAGTGATAGTTCCGCGGGATGCTTGTTTGTGTAAGGTGCACGCGCACGTGCACATTGTCAAAGAATAAAATGCTCATTCGCACGACGTACGTCTGGGATGTTCCAAGTAACGACTATGATATTACGGCTGACACTTTGGCCGTTTTCCAAGGATCCCTTGGTATTATTGCCTCTTCTCTTCCCAGTCTTTTCTCGCTACATAGCCAATGGGCCATATCCTGTTCCCCCTAGCCTGTTTCCACTAGCGGTGGCGCGACTCGTCTACCTCTGGTACTTAGCTCTTGCCGTTCTCGTGCTGGTATACAGCTTTGCTCCGTAATTAACGTTGCAGAAGACAGAACGAGGAAAGAGAAAGATAAAGTGATGTAACTTGCACGGTAAACTTGCTTGTTTACTGTACGTGTATCAATTTGTTCGGAAGGATGTTGTGGACTCTTGCCTTCAAACTTTCCTCCTTGTTGACTTTGGTAAAAAAAAGAAAAAAAAGGAGAAGAAGAAAAAGAAGAGGAGAAAAAAGAAAAAGAAACGAGGAATTAGCTTCCGGTAGCTGCGTCGGAAAATTAATTTCAATATAAAGCGCGGAGATTGCGCGCGTGCGTCGTGATCAGTTCACATCGAGATTTAGTTGTTGGTCCCTGGAAGCTCTATTAAAAGTAACGATCGTACTTCCAACTTGATAGAAAGAAGGAAGAAAGATAAATAGAGAACGAGAGAGAGAGAGAGAGAGAGAAAGAGAGAGAGAGCGGTAGTAAGAAGGAGATCTTTTCATGGAAAAAATGAGAAAACTTCTTCTTCTGTATAATTAATTACCGGTGGTGGTAGTAGTTCTTTACAGTACGCGATAAAGATCGTATCGAAGGTTTTTCAACTTGCCCGACCGAGTGAAGTTAATCAAGCCTGCTACTCGCTGCCGCGATGTCTGCGATTCTCCCCTTTTGCTCATCGATCGATCGTGCTTTTCAGCGTCGTGCCCCTGCGTTCCGTTTAAACGTGCGATACGCGCGAGGGCAGCGACACGTCTCTGAACTAGATTTCCGCGATATCGGAGCCAATCAGCCGTCGATGGAGGTCGATAGGCGAGTCGCTTCATCATATAATAAACTAACGAGAAACAACACCGCCAATTAATCACAAGCTCGCATCGCGCGGTGAAATTCGACGAAAACGGTCTAACGAGCATCGACTCCTCCAGTTGGGGTGCAATCGACGTTACGGCTCGAAAATTTCGATCTGGTCGATCGTTAATTGTAAACTGTTGAGAAACTTTCGATGGGCCTCGACGTTCGACGGACTGTTCTTCATACTACACGTCAACACTTTCATACGTAACATTTGTATAAATCGAAAGGAA
The DNA here is from genome assembly GCA_032399595.1 of Tetragonula carbonaria. Lineage (NCBI taxonomy): Eukaryota > Metazoa > Arthropoda > Insecta > Hymenoptera > Apidae > Tetragonula > Tetragonula carbonaria. The sequence goes on along the minus strand of JAUCRC010000001.1, from coordinate 19,297,116 downwards.
AATCATTCTTGCGATGATTCTTATAAATTTCAACAGTTTACATATATATATATATATATATATATATATATATTTGCTTTCAATAAATTGCAAATACAAGCATGTTTCGTTATTTTGTATTTTTCAATTGTTTCGAGCCATTGGAAATTCCAATAATTGTTCAGTTTTAGAATTTTTAATTTAATCGAGCTCTGTTAATCTGATTTCTATCGCAGGATAATGTCAAAAATTCTAAATTTTAATTGTTGAGAGACAACTCGTACAATCTGTGCTCGAAATATTTCATAGTTTCATTTTTCTTTCCTTTTTAGGTATCTATATAATGTTGGCGTGGGTGGATTCGTGTGTCGTTTGCGCCACTGCGTATCTGTATTTTGCGCACGAATACAATGCATTTTCAAGCGTGGAGATACGAAACGCATCCCCCTGTGAAACCAAGTGTCCCGATCGCTAATGGTTCGGCAGGGTTGGATGGTCCAGTGATTAATTGTGTCAGCCATGATTACATTACAGAGGATTCAGATCCACTATATTATATACGATCGTGCATGCGTGTACCTCGCGGCCAGTCCGTAACACGTGCGTCGAACGCACTTGTGCGTGTTAGCCGGATGTCGGAGGAGTAAGCAACGTGTCCACCCAACTAACTGATCGCGTCGCAGAAACGCGCCAGGGTAACGTTCGATGACACTGCTAATATGCAATTCTGTATCATCTATACATATTCGTACATATATTGATATAGAATAATAATCTTTCGAATGGCCAGACGAGTCAGAATGAAGAGAAAGCGAAGAAGATTCTGGCCAGTCCAATAATATTGATGTACGTAATTCTACATCGTTTAATATGCCGTGGTAATTGATTACAAGGTAATAATTAACCATTTCCCCTGAAATCTACGTATAAATTCGATCGGTACTATTAAAGTGCTATTGAATAACGATGTAATTTGTTAATTGATGTCCCAATTAATCTTGATATCTCAATTTGCGACTATTAAATTTCGGTAACGTCGTGGCCGCATAAATAATTCCGCAGGAGTGGAACTGCTTCTCGATAATAACTCGCCGGTGCGGCCGGCATTATTCTAACGAGTTTCAAGTTTAAAAAAAAAAAAAAAAGACGATAAAAGGGACTGAAAGAAGTAATTACAGCTGAGAACGGAAGGCTTAACGTTCGCGTCGATTCATTTGTGACTTGGCTCTCATTAGTGGCTTAATTTCCGCGAGAATCGCGCGAGATGCCTGCCTGACGAAATTTTCGAAATTTCTCCCGATGCCAGACGGTGAAATTCGTATCTTTGTCCACTCGAAGAAATTAGGGTGGCATCCTTTTGGAATCAGACTCTCACTTGCCTCTGCGGGCCATCCGCGAAGATGAAATCGGGCAAGTTGGTATCGTGGCGAATTAAAGTTTCACGTCGTCCCGCTAACGATTGTTTCAAACGTTGAAAACGTACGTATAATTTCTGTTATCTCCGCGCGCCGCCGTGCCACGAAATATAAAATAATAAAGGCCAGGGTGAACGCGAAGCGACCAAGAACTTCGGCTATTACAATGAAACAGTTCCGCGCAAACGCGTCTTCAACTTTTAACGGCTCGCCCTCGCTTTCTTTTGTGCTCTCTCTCTCTCTCTCTCTTTTTCTCTCTCTTTTTTTTCTTTTCCTCCTTTCCTTTCCGGTCTACGAGCCCCTTGCGCTGCTCATTTCCCTTCCCTATCGCGAATTTATTTCTCCCGACGATCGTATTCAATTGTGTTCGGGAAGGGAATCGGCCAGAAAGAGGGGATAAAAAATAATTGCCTAGAAGTATCCGTATTGGTTTGTAACGAGATTCAGATACTCGATAACTTTTAACTTTTTTCTCCACTCTGCTTTCTTTTTCTTCCGTCCGCGTGTGTACTGCCTATATACAGGGTGTTTCGGTAATTGCTTGCTGATAAGCAAATCATTGTTTCGAGTGTTGGTTATCATATAGTTATCATTATCTTTATGCATATAATGTATAAAAGTATGTAAAATATTTAGAATATTTATTATAATGTACAGTAGATGAAGCAAATTTCTATTCATAGTATATCCAGTTATATAAAGAAGTATATTACTACTTTGTATCATCAAACGTGAAGTAATCTGTGGGCAGTGACGAAGAATTTTACTTAATTCCTGATCATCGTTGGTATCTTCGTTATTGTAATATTAAGAAAATAATAATTTGACCAATTGCATAGGCTTCGTTCAGATTAATGATTGATTATTATGAATAATTACACAGAGAATAATTAAACATCGTACTTTAGATAATTTACTTAAGATTCGTTTGTTCCTTCCAATTGCTAATAAATGCTCCAAATAACACACATTTTTTTCATCTGTTTGATTTCTCGAATAGAGTGCGTCAATTTAATAAAAACCTCTGAAAACATCCTGCGTGTACATACATACATACATGTGCACATTTTTTTTCCTCTTGTTGAAAATTGCTAAGTGCTTGGCCGCATAATTACATTCAGCCAGTTCCCCAACGAGCACCATATTTATTTCAGTTTACCACCGTCTCGCCATTAAGGTACTAATCCACTTAATTTCTTTCTAGCCTCGGTTAGGACTCTGCTGCTCTGTTTTTTGTATTTCGATGCCTTCTCCGCGAGCAGGTACATTGCAATTAAGTTCTCGCGACCGAAATAAAGCCCCACAAAATCCTCTTTCCTTTTTGCCAACACGCGGGAATAAAATAAGAAAGTGCCGCGTTAATTGTCGGGAACGAGATGACTGTGCGGTTTTAAAGGACTTTTTTTTTCGTTTTTTTTTCAAGTCGTCGTTTCGGCCCGTTAAAATGATTAATTTCACCCTGTGATTATGTCGTTCGTGGAGGGTGGGGAAAAAAAAAAGAGAAAAGCCGCGTAACACCATCGTGTAGCGTTGATGTCTTCGTTCACCGTCCCTTCTCTTCCGGTGTAATATTTCACCGACCCTGATAATTTGCGCAACGGCGAATCCGTTATCGATTTTCCCGCGGCAAAGTGGCTGTAAGTAGTTCGTGGTCGTGCATGGTCGGACATTTTCCAATACCAGAATCGAGGAAAGAGATTATTTGAAGGGTTCCAGCCGCGTTTGAAATTGCACGCTCGCTGTCAGCCAAACGATGTTGTCTGACGGCACGTAGGTTTGACATTTCCTTTCTGATCGATTCCAGTGCAATCGAATATACCAATTATTACCAATTAGCAGAAGTGGGGCTAATTGTAAGACGTGATTTATTATAAGCGTTAACGTCTGCATTCTCAGATTTCGAAGAATGTTTTTGTTTTTCAATGCTGGAAAACAATTGGCAATACGTCTTTTGCTTCAGGGGAATTTCTAAATATTAGGTGAACGATTTTTCGAAGGATTCGGAAGTAGTTTGATCAAAATGAATACATTCTAGGTGTGCCGATTGAAACATTTTTAGATCTAACATCGAGCGCTTGATTCAGATTCGTAAATACACGTTGGACTTGATTCCATCTCCATTGATCAGGGCAACGACGTCGAAAGATCGAATCGAGATTCGTTTCGCTTCTTTTTCTCTGCCTCTCTCTTTCAACAATGGAAACGAAGAAAATCTCATATGGATAGCACACATCTGTCGTTCGCGTTTGGCTCCGATGCCAAAATCATCTGAAGAGAAACGAGCCTCATCGGCCTACATCGTTTTTTCACTTGGCCAGTCCCGCTTGCTTGGCCACCCCTGATCGACGCTAACGTAGAAGCACTTTTCTTCGTCCAGAAATCCGCTCCCTTTCAGCTCTCTTTCTCTCCGCTTTTCTTCGTGCCAATGTCTCCGAGACGCGGGCCATCAGCATAAAACGCGCAGTTTTATGAGCCGTAGCGAGTAGACGATCTCCGTGTTACATCTTCCTCAAATGATCCCTCTTGTTGCCTCTGCTCTACAATCGTCTTCGCGCTGTATTTCCCCCCTGGTTTCATCGGCGGAATTTTGGACGACGTGGTCGTTGTTACTCACAGTCCTCTGCCCATTTCCCATGTATTTCTTTTGATGTCACTCGTGCCTTTACTCGTACATCACCGGCAAGTTTTCGTCTTTGTGCTAGTTTTTACTTCTCGAGTATTATCGCCCTTGTCCCGAGCGTGAACTGCATCGTTCCGGGTATTACGAGTAATTTTAATTTCAATCGCGAGGTAATAAAGCTATAAACCGAATGACCGTAGTAAATGGCGGATCGTGGCTCGTATAAAATCATCTCGCAGTGATGAAGCTGCAGGCGGCGCGCGTAGGTTGACAATCACGCGTATTCATGAAAATGGGATTTTATTACGGCGGTTATACGGGGCCGCTCTGGAACAAAACGATAATCTCGCCGCGGGGCTAATATAAAAATTATGCACACGGTAATGATGTCACGTCACGCGTGTATCCGCGCAGTAAATCGTGCTTTTATAGGGCTACCGCAACAATATCACGGGAAATTATTTGACCAACGTTGGGTTTACGGGAGTCACCTCGCCGTCGTAAAATGGCAGCCTGACACATGGCGCGTAAACTCGCCTTAATTCGACCTATAAAGAAAAGCGTTTACGTCAAGTGCAGCCAGCGAATCTGTTTCCCTTTTTGTTCGTGTCCTGCCGCGTTCCATGCGAAATAAGCGAGATAAATGAATTTCGCGATATTTCCCCAAAATTTCGTTTCTTAATAGAGCCACCTTCTTAGCATTTACATTTAGAGATGAAATCGATTTTTCAATTTGAAAGATATGCTAACGAAGCTATGTAATCAGTATTTTATAAGAGTTCGTAGAAAAAAGGTATATCAGTAAAGGAATGTGTTTTTCAGTTGTTGAAATAAGTTTTACCAGGAATATTATTACACACGAAGAAGAATAAAATAATGGTATATTTACTTAGCTCGGGTATTAACTTCAAATATTAAAGAAATAATACAGTGTATTACTTGTTAAGAAAGAAAGAAGCGTTAGTACAGAACACTCTCGAAACGACAAATTCACTTGACCTTTGTTGTCAGCTTTTGTCATAGGCTGCAGTATTTCACAATAGTCATTGACGAGAGAAAGAAACACGAACCTTTAACTCTTTATCCTCGACGATTCTATTTACAGATGCGGCGAGTTCTTCTGAAAGCTCACGCTATTATGAATTAAGGAGGCCGTTCGGTTCATTAAGAGCATTGTGTTTACCAAGAGACTGGGAGAGTTCGTCGATGGTAATAACGATTCACCTGTGTGTACGGCCATGAAGAATCGCCTGGTGTTCATTGACGTGGAAAGAAAAGTAGAATTGAACGTTGGAGAAGAACGAAGAAGGGTGGAGGGGAGGAGAGTAGAAGCGAAAGAAGAGAAGAATTCCTTCCCCCAATATCTTTCGATCTCCCGTCGAATGCACAACCCTGGCAAATTGGAAGGAATATACTCTTCTCCTCTCTCTCTCTCTCTCTTTCTTTCTCTGGAATCGAGCGGAATGAGAAGGATGAGAACGAAGAGGAGAGAGGACTGGATTGCACAATGCACGAGATTTCGTCCAGTCCATCGAGAGTCCCATCGCGTCCCCATAGGCAGCTATTAGGGCGTGGGGTTGCTGGGAAGGGTGTCCCGCAGGATGGCTGGATAGCTGGGTGGTTTGGAAAGCTGAGAAGGGGTGAGGAAGGTGGATAATTTGTCCGGCATCTAACTCCCAACCGTCTGCAGCTGTCTCCTTGTCCCGTTGGTTCCCCTTCCAAAAGCTTCGGGCTTCGTCTCGCTGGAGCATAGCTAGCCAAAAGAACGGGAACAACTGTGCGCCGCTGACTCGAATCCGAAACGAGGTGTCTACGTCTATTTTACTTGGGGCTTATGGCCGGTTCTGAGTGCAATGTGCAGAGTGCGTGCATTGGCACGCATGCGGCCAAATCTCTAAGGATAGTACACTTTAACTCTTCGACGAAGGTAATCGCGAAATGATGACGAAACTGTGAGCAGTTGACTCGTTACACTCGATCAATGTTTGAAGTTGTTATTCTATTCGTGTCATCTCTCTATGCATATAGAAAATATGACTTTATATCTGATTATAGGCACGGAACTCAGCATCAAAGAATCAGATGGGCGATAAATAGCTGAAAATCGGCTACTAATTTCACCTGTCTACTGTCTACTCTGTTGGAATGTACGAAACTCGTCGGGGAACGTACGCTGGTCGTTTGTCGCTCCCTTATCGAGGACTGTAAGTTTGAAGACACAGGTAGTTGCGGGTGACGATGTTTCAACGCGTAAAACAAATCCTCTTAGTTGGCAGGGGTTCGCAAATGCGCAACGTTTACCAATGTGTCGTTTTAAAGCGCCTTCTAACAGAGGTTTATGAAGAAGACAGCGACGACGGTAAGGACACTCCACGGAGGTTTATGGAGAGGAGAATTAGGAGAAGAGGAACAGGAGCGAAAAACCAAGTTACGGCGGTAGCCATCAAGCTGACTTCTTACTTTGGTAATACCCTTCTAGTGGCTGCTTTCACATAACTGCGTCTTCTGCGTGGCTTCTGCACAAGGGAGAGGCTGGTAAATGATACCGTGGAGAAAGAGACGTGCCGAGGAACGGAGGGAGATGAAACAAGGGCCGGGGAGTATCTAGCAATTTGTATGTACAGTAAGCCTCTGTAATTGCCAGACCACCTATCTACCCCCACGAACTGCGCGCACCGAGACCCCTCGATGTTTCTGCTCTCTCTCTCGCGATTTACATATTATAATTTATAGGTCAAAGATATCGGCTTGCCGGGGATGCTGTCGACGTTGTTGTACTCTCTGGAGAGACGCGAGCGTGACAACGCGATTTTTGATCGTAATACCGCTTTAATGGCGGCCTGTTCCGTAGATTAGAATATTAAATAACGAAATACCGCGACGGGGTTGTGGAATATTTTTGCAACAAAGTTTTTGAGCAAAGTCGAATCTAATTTGAAGGAATCGTAATAAGGAATCCCATTTCGCTTAAAGCAATACACACTGAATTAACAGGTGGACAAAGGTGTTTGGTTAATAGAATTTTCGAACAATAGAGCAACCATTGTTTTTGACCACTGACATTAAATTAAATTCAAATGGAGATTAAGAAAATTGTCTGTTTCGTTTTTGATTGCTGAATTGCCTAATTTTTTAAAATAAATTCTTTTCGCATTTTGAAATTATTGAAGTCTTTTTTCTTTTCTAAGAACCTCATCATTTCCGTTTGTTTTAGTTTTAGTTTGTGTAAACAGCTCTAATCGAACTGATAATTTATCACAAAATCAAGCACGATGTTTCACATGTTCCATCAGCATTTTTCCAGTAAAATCTTGTGCCTCGTATTTTAGTAGAATTTTTCTGTATGAAAATACATACTTGTAAAATAATGTAGCACAAGAAAATGTAGTGAAATGTTACTAGTAAAAATTTTACATTTTAGATGAGATGAGAGATCTAAGAGTATTCAGATATGTAAGATTAGTGTATTTACATTACAGCGTTTCATAAAATTCTTTAATTTTAATACAGCTAAAAAAAAGAACAAGAAAACCATTTTCCGAGAGAAAGTTACAGAGTCGATCTTATCGGGCGTACTTAAGATGATGATCAATTCATTTGCTATCGCGTGCCTATAAGACATTGGAAAATTAAATGTAACTATATCTAAATGGAGAATCATCGCAGATCCCCGGTAAACGCTAAAGGCGGTTTGATCCTACAGGCAGTGCCTCCATCACCCTGGAGAAAACCGACCCTTCCTTTTCCTTCGGATTGTTTCTCCGGTGGCTGGGTTATGTGCTTTAGGATAACGTTCCACGATCACGCGATGACTCTCCACCTTTTAACCCCTCGGCTAAGTAGTTTTAGTTACCCCACGGTGAAAGCCATCCTTCCTTCTCTCGCTCCGTTTCATCCGTCTTCGTCTCTCCGTATCCTAATACCCTCGGCTCGTACATCTTCATTCGCTCTGCCGTTTTTTTTAAACACTTAGATTTTATCACCGAGTGCAACGTGTTCCAACGGTGCAAAGTCGTTCGTGAAACGTCGATCTCGTATCAAGCGAGAAACATTTCATTTCTTATATCATTTCTAAATTGTCGGACATCATGTAACATTCCAGTGGAATTAAACATTAATGGGATATTCTCTCACTCTTCAGAACAGATGTACAAAATTTCAAAATTTAATTAGTCTCTTTGTTCGTGGTTTAATCAGGGTAAATCTAATAAAACATACATTTCTTCCTTGAGGGATAATGGGATATTAATGACCGTATTCGACGACTTTTGGCACGAGTTACGGTTTAACGACGCAACTACGTCGATGTTAACGGCCGTACGTTCCCATTTCGGAGCTTTATTGCGATTCTTATTTATCCGTGCGTGATATTTCTGTATGTATTATTCAGTCACCCACAGTACTCGTGGCGAATCGCGAACGAAATTTCGCGAGTATGAAGGTACCTTTGATAGATCGGTACGCGAAGATAGAGTTGATATTATGCGCCGAGGGACGAGGATACGGTGAGATGAATACGATCGCGTGTAAAACGTTTCTTCGTTGGAAAAAATGAGCTCGATCCTGGAAAGTAATTCAACCGTGGGAAATATAAAACGGTGGGAAAATACGACAAATGACGGGGAAAAGGAACGGGGTGGCGTGCAATTCCACGGAAACACGGGCGTAAAATTCCACAGAACAAGCTGGAATAGAAACTTATTATTCCTTTGGATCGAGCTCGCGCGAAATTCATATGGCACACCGTGAGACTGCCGAGAAATATTAAGGAGTTCTGCGTATAAGCAGCAGGATTCTGGGTACATATATGCAGGTACGTACGTGTGGGAGAATATGTGCTGAGAAAAGGTTTTATCCAGCGCAGTGAGATCGATCATCCAACCCACGGACGTAATACTATTGAAAAATTGCAATGGAATCTTTTGTGTGCACGGTGAGAAGCGGAACAATCGTAAATACGAGCCGGAATAATAAAAACGAAAATATCGAGAAGAATTCCGTTTGATCGATAAACCGATAAATATCATCCTTTAATCTGATTTAAATCCTCGAGGCATAGTGGATTAAACAATGCCCCACGTTTTCAATACACTGGTGGGATATTTTTCAACCTTCCTCGAAAGATGAAAATAACTTGTGTTATATCAGTCTGTTTATTCGTTTTGGCCATTTTGTATCACTTTACACGTTTAACGATTTTTTTTACAAGTTTTTAACGAAGTTAAAAAATTTTCGTGCACCTTATTAAGATAAAATTTCTGCGCAACTTGGGGCTTCTTTCATTATAAAAATTTTGCCTCGAAGAATTAAAGCGTCTTATTCGCTAATTAGAGGGGCAATTCGTTTACGTCCGCCATAAGGAAGCACTCGCAGGAATGAAAAGCTGCAGGAACAAAGCCGTGATATTAGAGGTATTAGAGAATTTGAAAAGTCATCTCGTAAACAAGAATGTAACAGTAGGGTCTCCCGGAGAGCAGCCGGGACGTCGTTCTGGATATTCCGGGCATGGATGTAACATTGAATATGCATTAGCGTCAGTACGTCGATGGTTACAGCTACGAAGGAGGGATGAACGGAGTCGACGGTGACTCACATTGTGACCGGAATAAGCAAACTATCCTTTAAGGTTGTTCTCCCCCTTGGCTCGACAACGAGGCTTCCCCGTGCCCGTTCCCGGTGCGACAGCATGACGAAGATTCTCGATTGAATTATCGTAATCACGCGTTTCCTTAGGCGGCTCTTTTCTTCCTTCCAATCTCATTTACGCTTCACCCCAATGGCTGGAGACGAAGAAATGTTCTTCGTGAGGTGACTACTTGAGAATTACGCGAAATCAGACTCTTTGGTTAAAAGTCTGACTCGACGAGCCCTCCGGTAATTGCCGAAATAGCAAATTCCCTCGTCGAGTCTGTTGTTACTTTGTTCGAGTTTTAACTCGAACGAATGCTGGCCGCGAGATCTCATATTAATTTTATTATACTTTTGAAACTAACGCCATAGGTGTCGTTCAGTCTGTTAATTTTGTCTGACAAAGCTTCGATTCGATAGAATTCGAAATTAAATTTTTATTCTTGTTACTCTTGTTATTCTGTGACGTATCGTACGTTTCTACGTAATTATACATATTGCGTAACCTGTCCGATGAGGTGATTGGACGTATCCTTGTAAATGCACGCTGCCTATAATAATAAGTTATTTGCGAGGTCGTTCGTTAATTTGTGTCATCAATAGCGTATAATTAGGATAGTGTGTTGATGAGAGGCTACGTAGCAGCAAAGGGAGCCAAGAGAGAGAGAGAGAGAGAGAGAGAGAGAGGCAGATAGGTGGGGGAGCATAGGAGTTAAGCCACAACGCATCAAGCTCACACGTGGGCGTGCGTGATAACGAAGCTTACCATCGCGATCGACGAATATGTCTTGGACGTGCATGTGCATATAACACGTGCACGTGTAGACGCGTCCATCGACCGTGTGGGTGGTTCTGGGTGGAGCTTCGAAGTTTGATATTACCCTGGCAAGTGTCCATGGCAATCTTATAACTCAAGTGCTCACTCCCTATAATGCGTGAACCGTACCCTCGCACACATGCACGTACACATATAACACATACACGTGTACGCGGACATGATACTAATACCATTTAAAGCATTGTCTGTGTCATCGAGCTTTTCTCTCCCCCCCCCCATCCCGCCCGTATGGCAACGTGCATTTAGATTGCTCGGTCAAAGTTCTCGTAATACTTTTTGGCAGCTGTACGTTCCAAGCGAGCAGCGAGTTAAGTTTAAGTTAAATGAACGTGCCACATCGGATTCGTTTGGAATTGTACGTCCCTTAAATTGTCACGGTGTTACCCTACGCCTAATACGAACCCTCGTTGCCTGTCCGAAATTCTCCCTCCGATTCAAGCCTAACCAGATGCCATTTCGTTTCCGTTCCAGCGGAAATCACACGGTTATTAGCTAATCGCGATAAGCGAATAACGTATTTTTCAGGACGGGTAATTAACCATCTTGTCAGTTTTTCCGACGAATAATTATATTTACGGTCGAATAATAACAATATATAAGTAAAAAATACTCGTAAATATCAACGTCGGAATATTTTACCGGCAGTTACGTAAATCGAATGATTTATTAATACTCATTACGACGTAAACGCGCGAAGATTAATGAGCTGCGCGGGACGTTTCGTGCCCCCGTCACAAATTTACGCAGCGTTGTTAGCTTTTAAATCAAGTATCAATCGATAGATATCGCGCGTCATATATCGAATTTCGATACGTGGATTGCTCTCGAATCGCGCGCCACGAGCGCCACCCAGTTGCGTACCGCGAACGGGCACGCGTTTCATTTACCGTATTTTCGTCTCGCGTATTTCGCCGCGTATATTTTTACGTGTTATCGTTCGATTTAAATATATTGCGCGTCGCTTGCCTTCGAACGATACGAAACGTTCTAACGAATTATTTCGGGTGTTTTCTCAATGATTGTGAAGATATTCAACGATATCCACGATTCTAAAAGCCGTGTCGCATTCGTATTTAAAATGGCGGAATAGCTAACTTTGTAACGGTCGCCGTTCTGCCTTCTATTCGCGTCGCGCCTATTTCGAAAATCTCAGTGTCGGATCGGAGTGTGATAACGTGAAAGTGGATTACTAATTACGCACTTGTGCCAAGAAATGTGATTATGGAAGTCCTTGCAATTCGTGGGAACTCTTAACGTTGGCTTTGATCGTCTTACAACAAGCAACAGGTTCTCCATGTTTGTATACTTCTCAGGTATGTTACGAATAATATCTAAATTATGGAACTCTCGTTCTCTGCGTGCGTTTTTTTCTTTTTTCTTACTTGGGACGTAGTTGTTGAACGGAATTTAATTCGACGAAATTATAGTCGAATAAAATATATAATATTACAGACATCGATCTTCACCCGTAACCTCTTAGCTTTGAAAGAATAGTTGGAAAGTTTTAGTTCGTCTTTTATATCATTAATTTTCGTTTCATTATCATATAGTTCTTATTCATATCTCATTATTAAACCTTTAAATGAGGATACAAAAGTTTCGTACTTTGTATTTGACTCGATGATTCGACGGAAAGCATACAGATGGCGTTGCGTATATTTTTCTAAAAGATTAACAGAACCTCGTCGAGATAACCTTATTTTCGTTTCCGTTTGTTCAATATTTTCTATCGAAAATGAAAAGAAAACCAAGACTCCGTTATACGTACGGTGGTTCGAAGAGAACTCTAAAGAAAAATATCGTATTTCAAACAACAGGATAACGCTTTACCTCGCGACTTCCTGCGTTTACATGGATAACTTTCTTTCGGATTTCGTGTGACTTTTGCGTGGTTGTTTCCTCGAAGAGAGAACACCCTTAAAATTTTCTACAAAACTCGGTGGAAACTACAAAACTCTGGCATTGTTAAGTTTGAAATAAGGGTATTGTTAGAAGTGTATAATACTGCCTATTTCGTACGCACACAGTCCGTGTCGAAGGCAAAACGAAAAGTAGTTTCACCGCCAGGCTCAGTGCCAGAGAATCATGTAAAGCTGCACTGTCCACCTCATTACAATAAACCGCGAGAATCGCTGTGACTTACATTGCAAACTGTTCGTGGCGTTAGATGGTCTTAGTATTCACTCTTCCGTGTTTCATCGAGTTTTTCTTTTTTCCTATACTTTATAGAAGAGTTAACCTATAATTTCAATGTTGTTAATGATACGAGAAACTATTGTACATTAAGGGACAAAACATTTGTTATGATGGATCAAATTATTTATAATTAGACTGAAAACGTTGTAATTAGACTGCGAAATGTAAAGAAAATTTTTAAAATCCAGAAAATTGAATCCAATTGAAAGAAATATATATAAATGAAATATATAAATTCAAAGTATAGTGTTCTGTATAATAATTAGTAAGTAAAGACAATTATCCAGATTATCTCTTTATTTAATTATATTCTCAAAAATATAAATTTACATAAATATTAGTTTATTATAGCTTATTACAGCTTAATTATAACAAGATAATTTTTTAACTTTCTTTCCTTCCATCTTTTTCTATATGATCTACAGAAAAATATAACGTTGTTATCTTTAAGCAATTTTAATTTTAAATTTAGAGATCAAACATTTTTTTTCAAATTTAAATTTATTCAAAATTAAAGTTCATTAAATTTAACAGTACTTCCAATTAAATATTAATTTAAAATGTTTATTAAATATAAACATAAATTAATAATAAAATTTTATCATTGTAATATTCTATAATTATACGTTATTCTATAGTATAATATTATTTATATTATACTATGTATTCCATAATTATAATTGTATATACAATTTATAATCAATAATAACATATATCATACATCAAGATTTTTTCTACTTTTCGATGCTTTTTTTTTTATACAACATAATTGAAACTTTAGAAATTATAACATCAAGAAAAGAATATATTTTTTGCTCGTTCGTAAGTTTCTATTTACAAAATCTTCTTATGGCATTCAGGATGAAAGAGAATTTTTAGATTTCAATGTTAGATTTGTGTATATATTAATTAATTTTATTAGAAATTATTTTTTTATTAATTATTATTTTTATTAAAAAGATACTTTGACGGTTTGAGAGGTTTTTAATAATTTATTTACTAAGAAGCAATAGTTCGAAAAGAGATTTTATTGATAAACAGGATAGATATTTGCTAAGTATGTTCGCTAACAAGTAGAACAAGTTATCGGAAGCGATAATGTTTATAAAGTTCTTCCCTCCGTTAAACGATACGGTTACGGTGTGCATCTTGCATTGAAGTTTGTTGCAAACGCATGGTAAGAAACCTTTCAGTTCGTAAATTTCCGTAACTTCCAAATAACCGCAACTTCTCGCGAATTTCTATTACATAGTGTATGTAGAAACTGTTTCAAAGTTTCGCCATCGAAAGCTGATAGAACATTTCCCCGACATTTCAATTAAACGTTTCAATTGCTTTGTCTGCCAGTCGTATAACTATTCACAAACGTGTAATTTATCTCGTGACGTTGTTTTTCAGCAAATTACTATCTCCATGTCTTTTCTTATCTTACGACTTTGATTAAAATCTGATTATATTAAAAATTCTTAGTCGAGACAGATCATATTTCAATATTTCAAAAGGGAAATATTTTTGGGTATATATTTTGAAATATTGTTTGAACAGAGTTTTGTCAGTCACAAATCGAATTATTAATTACAACAATGTTTCAGTTGTGATAATTTAAGTCTATGCTTAGTCTTTCTTGTTTCTTTCGTTAATGAATTATTATTCAGTTTTCATTATCATTCTTTCGTTATTATTTCTATTAATGAATTATCACCTAAGTATATTACAATTCAATTATCATTATTGCAAGTATAACTTTAATTGCTGTAATTTCTGCACAATTTTACGATGTCTCTAGACATTTATAAATATAATTTTGATCTTCCGTCCAATTTATGTCAAGGGAAAATTTCTTACTCAATCGCGTGTAAGTATGAGATACAGACGAGGGTTTTAAATTTTATTGGTCATGCGCGAAGGGTTGGTCGATGAACAAAAGCTAGATCTTCAGAGTGCTTCTCTTTGTTTTCATCTTCTTGTACGAGAGACTTCTTAGCCGAATTCGAGTTGGCCGAGTAACATAAGGTAGATAGCAAAGATAAGATGGACTGAAACTCAAGGTGTTGGGCGAACAAGTTCAAGTGGTATCGAGGGTGTTGCTAGGTTACTAGCCTGATTCTCTGTATGAGAAAGTAGTTGGCATTAGGCTGTAGCGTGTGTATCCTCGGTGGCAGAAAAGCTCGTACTATGGTATACCTCTTCTTTCTCTTCCCTTTAAGTCTTAATACCTTTAAGTCTCTCGATGTTCTTTGTCGTCACGCTCGTTTCACTTTGCTAAAAGATTATATTTATTACCTATTTATCATATTTTTCTTTTTAATTCCTTCGAAAAAATTACTCATTACGATATCGAAGAAAATAAATTAACGATTATCCATTAGAACGATTTATGTTCTTATTCATTTATTTAACAGAACTATTGTAGCAAATCAATTTTATTTGCAACTATCTAATACAAGTTGGAAACAAGAAGCATTGCTCTAATTTAAGGGTCGAGTCTAACTTGATAATATCATAAATCATCTAAAGAGAGGAACACTTTCAAAAACAACAGATCGAACGTCTACTCTCCAGAATATCTATATATTCAACCGTAGATAAGACGTGACCGTAGTCACGATCATCGAACGCCATCGATTGTCCAGATTTACGATGGTCTAGGAACCGATTCGATTTATAACTCTGCTGAAAACACACCATCGTCCCGTGAAAACCGGTATATTTTACGAGGGGACTGGTTTGATAACAATTTCCATCGGAACAGTCGAGCATTTAGTTGCTCCGGCTGTTCACGTTAACAACCTCTTTGCTCAGCTCATTTATCCCGAATGTTCACAAATTGATCGCGATACATTCGGTTAACAGCTGGCCGGGGCTGCGTAGTAACACCGCTCTGGTTTCGACAACGATAACTAACAACGAACTCTATCAACCTGCGGCCGATAGATACATCCACGATCCGTTATGTTTCAGCCCCTCTTGTTTCCACGCTGCGGTTACATTAAAACAACCTGTTACCTACGAACAGGTAACTGGCGATCGCAGTTTTCGAATAACGAAAAACGACCCACGGCTAGTTAACGAGGGAAATTACACGATCCACTGTTCGTTCGGGTGCAAGCGATCGTCTACGATCGAGCCATAACGATTACCTTAGGCCGTACTCCGCGATAGTTCACCGGCCCCGATATTCTCCTAAATCCTTATGCAACCTATAGAGAACCCTGATACCTATCGATCTGACGTTCCTTCCGTGAGTTACGTTGATTTCAAGTAGGATAGAATAGCTCTGGAGCTGGATAAACGATTTTGTCAGATCGAGTATATATGTCGCAAGTAGGTCTCGAATCTTTGGTCGTTGGATTCGAAACGTTCCACGAAGGATTTCCAGATTTCCAATGGCACGCTTTCAAGTATGCTCGAATTTAAACGGGATGGTTTCGAATACTTCCAAGTGGACTCGAATACCGATCGAGTACCTCGCAAATAGAACTTTTTTTTTGAGACGGCATTTTGTTATAATTATCAATGCCTTGGCGTATGGACGAAGCGTCTGTTCCTGTTTTTTTTTTTTTTTTCGAAACTGAGAAGCAATTAGCAATACGTGTATCTCTTAATTTTAGAGAATCGAATGTTATAGGTGGAGGCTATATTTTCAATTCGAGATCAGCTCGAACTCGGCGAAATGAATACATTACAAGTGTACCCGCATGAAACATTTTTTTCTTTTTATTTTCAACTGATAGTCGAAACCGAATCGAGCTCGACTTGCAAAAAATAAATGTATGTCGCACTGAAGGATTTTTCCTTTCGAGTGTAGAATTTGAAATCCGCGAAATGAAACTTAACGCGTGCAACTTGACTCGGGACTCGTAAATGCGTATTGGGCTTCATCTCACTCGTAATCGTTCAATAAAAATATAATGGAACGTTCGAGTCTCTATTTGTTAACGAAAAAAGGAAAAAAAGAAAAAAGAATTGAGCAGACGATTTCGCTGTGTCTGATATCTTTCCATAACGTTCCGGTGTTTCACAAAGATATTTTTCGCTTTAGAATATCACAGAGACAGAGAGAGAGAAAGAGAGAGAGAGAGAGAGAGACGCGATCCTATACGTATCGGTTCAATTTTCATTCCCCAGCAATTTTCCAGCGGGGCACTCTCCAATCGATTCGAGTGGGTACATACTCGAGTTAACGACTTCATCTGTACTTCGCTAATCGCCCGGTTCTGCCGGAGGGACAGGCGCCAAACTCCTGCGAGGGTTTGAAGAAAGTTCGACGAACAAAAGTACGATGATCCGAGAGACACTTGGTGGCCTGGTTGCAAGATTTCGCGGATCGAACGCGAGTCCGTTATCTCGGAGTTTTCGAAGATTGATTAATTCGTTCGTTCGGAAGTGTTAGCGCAAGAATGTCAAACATTCTCGAGCGCCGAGTCATTTCTTTTCCCCGTTTTTTTTTTTTTTTTGAACATATTTGTTTACTAGGCCAAGCAGCCACGTGTGTTAAGACAGCCGCAAAAGACAGCTTCAAGCATTGTAGAAAAGCTCAGAATGGTTAGTCTCGTTAATCAAGTGAGATTTAGCATCAGCAATAAGAAAGAGTTTTTCCATCGTTATCAAAGTATAATTTTTTACGTCGGAGTAATACAGAATACATTTTCTAGAAGTTTAAAAGTGGAATTTATCACGATGTGATTAAGACAAGACTCGTGTGACGGTTCACTGCAATCAAAGTTAAAATCTTATTACTGAATAGCCAACAAATCAAACTTGACCGTACTGTTCAGATTCATCTGTTGCAAATTAACGCGTGGACAATTGTCTGAACCCACGCGTGTCCGAAACTTGGAACAAATTTCCGCTGCAGCAACTCATCTCCCGCGAGATATTATATTATACGAGAAAGTAAAAAGAGAAGATAAGATCTTTAACATCGTCGATCTTAGGCTCCTGAATAATATTGATTCTTCTTGTCACGTATACATATGTGGTCCGTACTATTCGTAGTACGGCCAAGTTTGATTTGTTGGGTATTCAGTAATAAGATTTTTGAAACTTTGATTGCAGTGAACCGCCACGCATGTCTTGTCTCAATCACATTGTGATATATTCCACTTCTGATCAATGATTGATCAAAGTTTTTTCATCTCGTCGTTAGAATTTTATCCCAACGCATGCGCGCGCGAGAGAGTCTGTGCTTAGTCGATTTTATATTACTTCACCTGCGAGAGTAAGCAAAAACAATTCGCATTATAGAGGCCACGGTACGATCGTCGAAACAGTGACTGGCAGTCAGACACTTCTTCGTCAGACACAGACGAAGTTTCCTATTAACGACAGGGAAATACGACGTGCTATTTGCCCACGTGGCCGCTCGATGTGCCATGAATTCGAAACAATCGCGTCGCCATCAGTCTAACAATCTGATTTCCCTGCTGTGCTTTCGTTTTTTTTTTTCCATCCATTATCCGTTTCGTCAACTCCGTGCTACGTATCATATGATCGTTGAACGTAATCTCGATTTATTTCTCATCGATTGAGCTATAAATATCATTCCGTTGACAAAGTTCCAGGATGATGTTCAAATAAGACACATTATTATTACGATTTCAGTGCCAAACAGAAGAAAAAAGTTATGCCGACAATGAGTCAAATTGATGTAGTTTGATAAGATTTGAGAAAGAAAAAGAAAATGTAAGAATTCTGTAAAAAAACTGATAATTACAAAATTCAAGAAATAAAGGGAGAATAAATTAAATATCGTTGTTGGGCGTTATAAGGGTCAATCACGATGATTGTGTTCTATGAATTTATCTTTTGAGCAAGTTTAAGTCACGCTGAACTGACTGTTGAATCCGTATTGATTCTTTTCAATTTGCTCCTTTAATCTCTTTAGTCAGATGAAATTTGCTTCAATTCTTTCCAACGACTTTCGATTTAATTTCAATCCGTTTGATCTTACACCGGAATTAACAGCTCTAGCCCGCTCTAACCTAGTAAATTTCCGGTGATGCTTCTCACCTATTTGAGTTCGATTCAACTCTCGCTAACTCGCGCCATTCGAGTAACACAAACAGGTGCAGTTCTCTAACTTGCTTCAACCTTGAATACATTCTCAGCTCTAAAACGCGCTGATTCTGTTCCCAACTTGCTCCAACTCCGTTCTTACTCGCTTCGATCCGCTGCAATCCGCTCTAGCTCGTTTACATCCGGTTGCCATTCACCTCGACACGTGTCCTCGGCGTTTTAATTCGTCGCAGCACGCTCTCTGTCTCCGCAATCAGAGAAAACAGTCAAAGAAACGCTCGTGATCGCTCGTTTTTCAACCGAGATTCACTCATTTTGTATTGTTGTTTTGCGCGATTGTCGGATGAAACGAGCATTGTGAAAGTGCGATAAGAGAACGAAGGAGAACGATCATACTCGAGGAAATCGGCTGCTCTGGAAAGCTTACTGCAATCATCGTCAGGAGATTCGACTGTTATTATTCACTTCGAATCTTCTTCTTTTTCCTACGAGAGGTCAAAAAAATATTGGCACACCGTCCTTCTTTTTTTAATATCTTTGTATACAGAAAAATTTTTATTACAAATTATACCACTCTGGTGAGAGTGAATTCAGTATTTTTGGCTGTGTGGTAAAAATTTAAACCGATTTGGAATTTTAAGAATTTTCGGCCAACGATGAATATTTACTATATAGTAGAGAATTGTGCATTTATTATTTAGATGAACATGTGAGGTAATTCATTGTACAATTAAATTAGGTGTAAACGAAATATTTCACTTACAACGCGAAACAACGATTTGCACTATGTTAAGAGATAAAAGAATAGTTACTTTACCGCGCACAAGACATAAACTTAATTGAATATTCTCGTCGATTACGAGTAATAATTAATGCCTTATTTATTTATTGTCAGAGTCATTTCTTTCCGTTTAATCTAGCTTATAATTCAAAAATTTAAAAAATCTAAGGATAGAGAATTTAGTCAAAGTAGTAAAGCGGTTTCAAACACTAGTTTATACACGTGAAATATTAAACGCTATCTCTGCGTATAATAAACGAAGTAACGATGTATTTCCTAAAGTCGCAAATGTGCCAATACTTTTCTGACCCAGTGTACGTTCCTCGTTTCTCTGAACTTTTTCTTTTCGGGCTCTTTCTCTATCGGCGAACCGCGAACAACTACAAGTGGAACAAAAGTCGCTTTAATGGTCCCACGGAGGACGCGGCAGTTGCCCGAAAAAAACAATTTTCAGTCCTAGAATTTCCTCGAGGTTCAACCGAGAATCGGTCAGCGTTTCCGATGCTTTCCTCGTTCTTCTTTTTGCTCCTCGATTTATCCACTTCCGACCGCGTCGACCGTACTTTTCTTCATGCTTGTACCAGTTTCTGGTAAAAGAAAAGTTCCCGTTCGATAGGATATTCTTTGTGTTTTATTTCTGAATGATGTCAATTATTATATAGAAGTATCAGGACGAACGATATGTAGTAACAGTGTGTGAATTTTATTAAAAATTCAAATAACGAATTAGATTAACATCTGCTAGAGTTTCATAAAATTATCTATTAAAAGATATATATACATATGAATTCAATGTTACTTTATTTATTTATTATCAAAGTGTTATTTCTTTGATATCTTTAATCTAGCTTGTAATTCAAAAATTTAAAAAAATCCAAGGATAAAGAATTTATCAAGTAACAAAGTAGTTCAAACGCTGGGCTTGATACTCATCACGATAATATGTACACAATAATGCAATAAGTTACTAGTATTTTGCGAAATCGTGTAAGTTTCAATGTCTGTGACACTTTAGGATTGCGAAGTATAATACTGTAATTAAAATACACGTTGTCAAAAGTAAATGAATTTTATCGAAATTTATCCTCTAAGCATTAATTTATACTTCGTCAAAAGGATAATGCATCGAAGCATCCTTTTTACGCAGAATTAAAATACATTGAAGAGATGAAAATTGAAAACATGTGAGAAATTCTCTCGTCACATTCGAATCCTCGACACTGTAATGCATCGTAAATCCATGCATTTCAACCGGCAGAAAAATCATTCCGCTTTCCCGGGTTCGCGCGCTGATCGCTTTACTCAGAATTAATGGAATTTATTCAAAAGAGACTAATTCTACAGCTTTCGTCGAAAAGCAGGTTTATTAAAGGGACACTTTGACAATTTTTTCTCTTACCGATTCTCGATTTACCGAGCACGTGTAACACGTTCAATTTACCTTAGTACAGGGGTGGGCAATTGTTTTGGCTCGGGGGCCATTTTGTGGAAGCGGAGGACCGCACCTTTTAAAATGATCGCATTCATTAGTTAACTTTGCAACTTTCAGAAAAGGTATACATTTTACCATAAAAATCAATAAATACAAATTAAATAAAATAGTGGCAGTTTTATTCAATTTATTTATTGTGCTAATTTCATTTTTCCGACTGTCTTGGCGGGCCAGAAAAACACTCTTAGCGGGCCGCTATTTGCCCACCCTTGCCTTAGTATATTACTTCAGAACTCTGAAACATTCGCGAATAATCCACCACTCTCCACGTAATCCGCCACGTTTGTAATAACGTTGCAACCCCCTCTCCGGGTCGCGTGATGCATATTCGAGCGCGATAAAAATTACAATTCGGGCAAATTAGAAGATCGCCGTTCTTCGATATCTGCGACTGATTAAGCTGCAGTTCCACTTTCGGCCCGACATTCTCGCAGAGACCCTCAAGGAATCTTCTGCCACGAATGCCACTGAATTTCCAGAGATAACTTCCCCGGAGCTCGGTGGGCTTCCGAGAGACTTGCGTGTATTTTTGTGTAAGTGCACGAGAGGAAGAAGAGGAAGAGGAAGAGGAAGAGGAGGAGGAGAAAGAGGAGGAATACTCCTCGGGGTTTAAGGAGGAGGAAGAAGAAGAAGAAGAAGAAGAAGAAGCGAGAGGAGAGAAAAAAAAGGAAGAAGAAGAAAAAGGGGTAGGAGAAAGAGAGTGCCGGAGTTCAGGCAGGCAGAGCTCGCCGCGAACTTTCGCAGATATTGAATATCTCGGACCATCAATCACTTCGGTGCGGCAATATCCGAAAGTATTGGCCCTTATATTTGTTTCTATATCGCGTGCCGATTTATGGTTAAAGCACGCCCTTCCGTCAGACTCGGAAATCATCGATGCCTCCGTACGGCGACGATGATACGAAGTTTATGTTACGAGTCTCTATTATATTCGATACTTTGTAGCTTTGTTTCCAACGTGCGCAAACACAGGACCGTGTAGTTATATGGAAAGGGTTGGAAGCGGTTGAAATACAATCCGAGCTGTTCTGCGAATGGAAATCGTGTAAATCCTGAATGATGTTTAAATGGGTATAAGCTCATGAAAATCCGCAGTCTGTTCTATTCATTCGAGAAAGAGATCACGGTGTTCGATTAAAACTAGGTGTTCTTCTCAAGCAAGAGGACCACGAGAGTTGTATATAATATAATTCGCTTTTAGTTACTTCTTTTCTTTCTGCAGTCATGCGTGATATTGTATAATCACAAAGATCTTTTAATAAATGTTTCTTTGCTTTTGATATTATTACGAAAATTTGTCCCGTATAAAGTATGAGTATTATTTATTCTCGGTTCTAGTAGAACATAATATTTTCTAAAATAAATTCCTCCTATATTTCCCAGCCAACTCATCTTGACACGCTTATTCGTCCAAATTTAACCCCTCTTTTTAACCTCTCTTTCACGTTCAACCAAAGCAAAATTCCAAAAGAAGTAAATGTAATACGTTCTCTCGCTACGTCACTCTCGAAATTTACGCAGAGACGTCGCACAGACGTATTTAAACATTCACAGACGAGAGATCGCGCTCTTCCTAACTTTCTACATTTTCGTATACACGTCGGCGGTTCAAATTTATCGTAGCTTTTTCAACACAGAGCAGAAGAACACTGTCCGCCGCTCCACCTTTGCCAGCACGTTCTCTTTTATTTTTTCGCGCGTTGTGTGTCATCGTCAGTAACACGTGTGCCTGCATAGCACGAGCACGAGAAAGAACGGTTTTATTCTCTTATTTGCTCGGCCGTCGTACGTTACGGTAGCCTGCATTGAAATTCTAGCAGTTTTTCTGCCAGCAAACCAGCCAATTGGTCATCAACTCCTCTAGTTTTCGTTTGCTCTCTCTTTCTCTCCCTTTTTTCTTTTCTTTCTTTGAACGCGTTTGCTTTTTACCAATAGCGAGTTTAACCTTTGATAAGCCTGAAGCCCTAATTGATCACTTTGGGCCTGTCAGGCTGAAATAAATAAATTGCAAAGTATTTACATTTAACGTAACGATCTCTTTTGTGCACCATAATAAATTATATAGTAATTAATATTAATAGTATTTACTCTTCTGTAGATAGAAACACGTAGGTTGTATATATTTTGGTTTTCGCATAAGCAAATTGTTTCACCGTTTCATTATATACGATAACAATCGTTTTCATTCGTTTTCATTTGATTAAAAAAGTCCAATCGTTTCTCGACTTGTTCGTTTGTTAAAAGTGTATTTAGCCAACAAACAATTTGCTCGTTTAGAATAAAATTGTCATACATTTAACGAATGTATTTTATATAATTCTGACGATCGTCTAATTAATTTTCTTTGACGAAATACGTTCGTATAATGGATTGCATTTTAAAGTACGAAGTTGCGCACAATGCTCGTAATATGAAAAAAATACATAATATTAGAGTGTGTTATATGTTGTTCTCAATAATACTTAGTAAATGAAGATGTTTTCTACCATGGTTCTATTTTCTTAATTACATTCTCAAGAGTCCTATAATTAGTAAAAGAATTTGCATCGAAGTCTAATCAAATGCGTTTCTGCTTCTTACGTGCCTTTTCACGCGGAGGATTCGGTTCTTTTTGCTTTCACACTTTCTCTACTTTCGTCATTCCATTCCACTCTTTTCATCGATTCACGGAGACGTGCAACAATTGCGTGCCTCCTTGCCAGAAACCCATGACCTTGAAAAAAAAAAACTTTGAAAAAACTATATTCTCACCAGTTGTTAACTTTTCGATTGGCGTTCCGTTTTACATGGTAAAAAGTATATTTCTCGTATCATCACAATTCGAAAAGACATTTGAAGATGAAAGGCCTCGCTGAAATGGACCACCCTGTACCATACGTGTAGTACATCAGAGACGAAAGAAGCACTTCGAAATGAGAAAAGATTTGGCAGGACGTTATCTCAAGGCTGTGTAGGACGATCCGGCTTGATATCGATAGGCGATACGAATGCCTGATTCCTCGACGAGCGCTGATTTCAGCTGAATATAAGGACGGGGCGACTTGTTCCACCATCCCCCGTTGGTTCGCCCATTTCCGTCGACAGATCGCGGCAAAGTGCTTCGCATGTAGACACCGTGTGAAAAACGTTGGAGTCCGGATAGGGAGTCGTCGGATCTCTCAAGATGGTGCATCTTGCCACTTTGCCGCTGCTACGAGACTCTCTCTCTCTCTCTCTCTCCCTCCCTCCCTCCCTCCCTCTTTCTCTTCTTTTCTTTTCGTCCCCCTTCGCACGTCGTTCGTAAGGCATATACGGCAAGCTGTTTCTTCCTGCGAGCGAGTGTTAGCCGGCTCTGGCGTGGCTGGTTCTTTCTTCAAGACGACTGAAAGAACGGCTCGTAAGAAGGAAGAGGAATGGCACGACGGAATGGAGCGGTCGATGGGTCGGGGAAGGGAGAGACGGGTGAGAGGAAAAATGTGAGACGGAGGAATCCGTTGAATGTTCCAAGTTTCTTTATTAGATCGGAGGGGGTGTCCATTCGTCGGAAATGGACCAAAATATCCTCGCTTCCCCTGTCCTCTTCTAGTCCACCAGACACGTTCTAGTCCAACGGTGTCGTTTCTTATTCTCCTTCGTGCGCCACGATCGCAACGAGGCGAGGGTGTTTATACCGAGATGCAAGATCCTATGGTGCACGAGGCTTCGTGGGCCGTTCGGGAAAGGGATTCCCTTGGAATTTGAAGCTGCGTACACATTTGTTATTGCGCCTTTCTTCCGTTGCTACAGCTGAGATTCGGGACTCTCGTCTCATTGTTGGGAGAAAGAGACAACCTAGAATGCGACGAAGCCGAAACGATGGACTCGAGTTGTAGATACACAATAACAATGTCGGAATCCGCGTAAAGGGACGACACTTGTATTGCAATTTTAACAGGGTTTAACTCTACGTAGATGATAGTGGTCGAATGATATCACAAGGTCTGTCTGATGGAAAAGGGTGCCCTTCTCTTCTCTCGGCACGTCTTTTTATATTTGTTTGTTCATGGCAAATCGAAGGGAGGGAGAAAGGAGCTGCTGCCGAATTTGTCCTATGAACGAGTGTTCGTAGGTCACTTTAGGAGAAGGGCTATCACTGACTCATTGTCAGTGTTAGCATTGAGCCAATACTCTCAGGCCTGGTTGGTCATCTAACAACAAATTGTAGATAAATTTAAAACGCGTCGAATCTCGTTATACAGGAAATAAAACAACGAATACTGGCTAGCAAGTGTGTACGTAGCTTATGTAATAAGGAACAAAGACGAAATCTCGAAGTAGTTTCATCGCGTGTGTGCCAAGCTGAAGTGTTCTTTTTTCCTTCCTTCTTATCAAATATTGCTCCATCGATCGGCTTATTCGCAGAATCGGTGACCCCCGATATATATATATGCATATATATCCGTGGCGTAGGCCGCCTATGGTGTCTATGCGCTACCATTTTCGAAGTAAGCGCGTTCCGGCAACATGACGCCAATAAAATTCCGGGTAACTTCACGAGCATCTTCGAATATTAAGCGCCATATGAAAAAGACGAGGCTGCGTTATGCATTTTAGAAATACGCCGGATGTCTTTCAGCGCAATCGTAAATTTCACGTTGCATTATTAATCGTCGAACGTTCTCATATCTGGGACACCGGTAGGGGAACCATTAGGCAATGCGGCTGGAAAACAGTTAAATATTTGAATAAAAAAGTTTTGCGACTTTGTAGGTTTGTTGAAAGTAACGTTGATCTTAAAGTCATATTGAATAAATAATTAAGTTTAATAACTGGCGAACTGTTTGTCTTAAGTTTAACAAATAGTGAATTTATTATATATTATTATATATAATATATTATAATAGTAAAAAATTTTGCAAAATTGTCTTTTGGAAGAAACAGGAGCGGGATTCTTGCGTTCATATTGTCCTTGTTCCAAATTAATTGACACACGTATTTGTTTCAATCTGTTTTACATCGATTGCCGAAATTGCTTTCAAATAATTTAACGAAAGAACGAAGTATTACTGTCAGTAATTATATAGTAAGTCTATTTGAACAACAGAGACTGTTTAAGCAACAGAATTCGAATATTGGAGTATTCGTATAACGGAGGTTCGAAATACGAAAAAAATATTCTCGAAAATATGCCTCGAAATATCCACGAAATGAAAAGAAACGAAACAAATTCTTGGCTCGTCACGACGAACGAATTGCAATTCGTGCAATTCCACTCAATTTTCTTCCTTGATATTTATTTAAAACCGAAGTAATTCCGTTTCTCACGCGTCTAGCCACGGTTTAATCCGTTGTTTCGCGGTCTCGTTCAATTTCTCTCGCGCAAGAAGGAGCACTCTCGCCGAGAGAGTTTGGCGAAGTTTAAAGCCACTCTATCTGAAAGATCGGAAATGTACCATTCCTATGCTAACAAGAGCTTCTTCAATTATACTTTGTCGTCTCTCGGTTCTCGGCCGATTGTTATTTGTCCTTCTCTTTCCACCTTTCTCTTCGAGCTTGATTTCCCCGTTTTGCATAATCTAATTTCGCCTCCTTACCAGGCCAACCGGGCATTTACCTTTATTATAATTAGCTTATTTCCGAGGAGTGGAAGTTTACGATGCTGGCCATCGATAGCTCTTGCCCAACTTCTCCGATTATAATATTTTATGTTTCTCTCTCTCTCTCTCCTTCTCTCTCTCTTCCGCGAGCCGTAATTTCATTTTCTGAGCAAGTTTCGAAACGAGTGCTTCATTTCGTTCCTAACGTCGAATCGCTTGCCTAATTAGAGTATAATTCTCGCACAGAGAACTCGCGCCGCCGCTGTTCGATTTACGTCTGTTCGATCCTACGCCAGTATTACAGATCTTTTCCATAACATAATTTACGATTGTTCCGTCTATAGGCTAGAAAACTGACGAAATCATAGGTTTAAGATAATCTATAAACATTTAAAAACATATAAAAAAGTTTGACATTTCTTGTGTACAGTTTCATTGACCTAAATCGAGTTATATAATATATCAATGAGTGCAATGTATAATATTATATTTTAATCACAGCATAATATTAATCTTTCAAAAATAATATAAATTAAAAATTATCTATCAATTTATTAATAGAATTATTTAATTTCTTTTTAATGAAATTATCGGTCTGAAAGATGATAGACCGATAATTTAATATATGCAATAATAAATACGAAATCGAGTATCTATATATTAAATATATGTTTTAATTTCTATAGATGTATATTTAAATTTACTTCGAACTTGATCGAACGATCACTTGACACTTGAGCGTCACCGTGTGATATAAGGATATTTTAAAAAAGTATGCGTTCGAGTACTTTCGCGAGCAGCAATCGCTAATTGAAAAATGACAGAACGACGAAGAATAAATATGGCGGCGGACGGTATAATTGGAAATAGTATCCACCCCGAGTGGAACCCTATACTCGTTCACTCGTTCTTTTCGTCGCCTATAAAGTCATGGCGTCCTCCACGGTCGCACGGAGGGCTGAAATTTACGGTTCTTTTATGGGGATTTTTATCGGTGTGTAAACTATGCGATATCCTCCCATATCCGTTTCCGCTCTCTACGGATGGCTCCGACCTTTATCCCTCGTAGAATCAAGTTAGCTTTCCCGGAGACGATGAATTCTGGATAAATCGTTCGATTCTTTCGCGGCCGTTAAGCGTCGATGTCCTCTTGATTTCCCATAATACGAAATATCTGACTTCTACCTTCTCTCTCTCTCTCTCTTTCTCTCTCTTTCTCTCTTTCGAGCGTCCTTCGGATTAGCCGAACTGTTTCGATGTTACCCTTATGTTCTTGTATGCGATTCGATAATGCGACCTAATTGAATTGGATATTGGCCTCTTGTATCTACCAGTTGAAATTGAATTTGAATACAGCGAATATTTGACCCATCAAGGGGGTCAACTGTTTGGTTATTGTTTAACCACGTCAATTTTATATTTGACGAGCTTTCTCAGTTCAATTTATGATCGACCTGCGATTATATGAGAAGTACGCATGATATTTGCACGAACTGGCAGTGGAACAGATAGTTTGTATAATTGGAATTCATATATAATGGGAATCCATCCGATTCTTCCCTCCTGGCTAGTGATCTTTCGTTCGTATATAACAGAACGAGAGTTCAGGGGTTCGTATATAACAGAACGGGAGTAGTTCAGGGGTAAATGGATTCAGCCAGCAAGGGTTCATTTGATCGGGTATTGACTGAAGTCAATTCAAATAAATGGAATCCATACAAACGGAATTCCACTGTAATTCTCTTCCACGTCTTTCCCATTTTCACTATATTTTCACATTTTCACATTTACTTTACTTAGCCTTCGCTTGCCCTGGCGAGTAAGTTCTCTTTACTCAATGCATAATTCGCCATTGTTCGTCAACTTTGGAAACTCGTAAATGAGGCGAGAAGTGTCTTGAATCTTGATTAACAAGAACAAAAACGAGAACTAGAAACACAGTGGGCTTTGTTCAAGAAGTTTAAGTTCAAGTAATTTGAATCTAACTGGAATCGGACTGGATTTCCAAGCGGTTGCTCTTTACAAGTGAAATTAAAGCTGAAGCTAATTATGCTGGAGATCCCCGTGTATACGATCGGACCGATAAATATCAAGCACGTTCGAGGAGCGTGAAAGTACATCGATTCCGGCGTTGGCACGCTTAATAGTCAATAATTGTTCAATTCAACTTCATTGGAATCTCAATTAGAGGTTGGAGAGCGGTCTCGCAATTTTTGTGTACGTTGCGAGATTTGACGTCGTGTGAAATTGCCCGTAGAGATAGATACAAAATCAAATCCTCTCCACGTACAAAGTTTAAAGGTGTTTGAACACTCGTAGAAATATATTGCGTGCGTTATATAAAAAACTTTCGAAACTTCGTAACACGAGACTCGTAACACTATGATTATATTATATTGAAGTTTGAAACAATTTGATGTAAATATTTTATATTTTGCATATTTAATGTTGCAGTAAATTTGAAGTTTAATTGTTAAGTATTCTGTCGAGGGAAAGATTGTCGACTGTAACTTTGTACGAAAAAAATCATAGATATAATCCAATTGGGATCGATTTAGACATAGCGTGAAGCTTCTATCGAGTGCGTTTCTTTCAATGATCTTTTTACATCATTTGAACAGGGAATAAAAATGTTTTTCCTCTTGAAAATTTTGCAAATTCAAATGTCTGTACGAAACACTGGCAAATTTCCTTCGTAATTAAATTCATCACGATCTTTGAAACCAAAGTTTCTCCCTTCGCAACGATCTCTTAAGGTTTTTCTCTTATAATTTTTTCTTACAAAGTTACAAGAGTTTAAAATATCGGTACTTCCCTTAACCACAGTACACACACACACACACACACACATACACACACACAAAACAGAAAGTACTATATTTGTAAATAGTCTAATATAAATTATAAATAGTAAAATATAAATTATTAATATAAATTACATTCTAATAAATAGAATATTTACAATATAAATAACTATAATAGTTACAATAAATACGCGCAATAAGTCTGAAACATACTTTGTGTAATAAATATTAATATTGTATTATTATATTGTTATATATCGTACATATAGGATGTCTCATTTTAATCTAAATGCAATTGTCTTTGAAACTATTTGTCATTCAAAAAAATTACTATTTGTCATTTAAAAAAATTAAATCGAATTCATTCTTTTTTCTGTTTCGAGAGGGCAGTGATTTGATACACTTATAGTTCGTCTTTGTGTAGGAGATGTAAAGGTCATTATTTTCTGAAGTATAATTACATAATTTCGTTTACGTCAGTCGACGTAGCAGGTCATTTCCTGTGAAAAAGTATTAATCGAAAAGTGAAAGTATCCTAAGACAGTTTTTGAGCAGGAGTGTACATATTCCAAAAAAAAAAAAAAAAAAAAAAAATAGAAAAAGGTATCACGTCCTACGAAATCGAAATTATGGCGGAACGAACGTTTCGTATCGACGTTTGGACAGATAAATAGAGGGAGGATAGTGAACCTCTCCCGGAACTGCACCGCATTCTGTGGCTAACAGTTGCGACGAACTTTGATAATCTATATCGGTTGCAGTCCGTGTCTCGACACCCGGCCCACCTCGACAGAAAAGTTGAAGATTTCGAGTTGGCTGCTGCTGCTTCTTCTTCTTCGAATTTTCCTTACTGTCGTTCCCACGCGGAAATCGAAACGCGGCTGGCTCCACCGAGATCCGAGAGGCAAACTTTCCCACCACTTGTTATGAGATTGCGTATCATTCCGCTCGGATCTTTCGCGTTCCGCTGCAAGCAATTCGCTCGGAAGAAACGATCGCTAAGGTATCTTTTTCAGTCTAGGTCTTTCGTCTTTAGTTGGCCGGTCTCGTTCAACCCAGTTAGTATCAATTATACAATAATTTATTACACTGAGCTCCATAAAATTTTATGCAATTACAATTAAAGATAGAATTGCAAGACACAATGAGGTGGGAGAACAAAAAGTATTTGTTTCTGTGTTAATTCATAGCTGCAACATTGGTAAATGAAACTTGATAATACAAATTGATTGGAAAGAATTGCGAATGAAGTATTGCGTCAACTTGTTGTTGAGTTAATTTATTAGAATAGTATTTTAAAATTGTTTAAAACTGTATATGTAGAAATTTCTTACGTTAATTATTAGATCGAATTTTTTTTAGACTCGGTCAAGATATTTTATTATTATTTGATTGGAGTTTGAGATGCTTCTATGAGATATGGTTGCTTTCTAGGAACTTAGAAAGT
Source organism: Tetragonula carbonaria (assembly GCA_032399595.1). NCBI lineage: Eukaryota > Metazoa > Arthropoda > Insecta > Hymenoptera > Apidae > Tetragonula > Tetragonula carbonaria. The sequence continues at coordinate 19,266,343 of JAUCRC010000001.1, read as the reverse complement.
AGAGATTCTTTTCTTAGGAATTCATTTAATAGCCAATTAGGCAATTTATAATGGCCATTTCAATTAATTCGAAATCAACAGACCTTGATCAGTGTAGGATGGTACAGTTTGAAAAGTAATTTTATAAATTACTTCAGATTCTATTTATTGTTGTCGTGGAAGTCCTCCTCGACTTGTTAAAAAAAAAAAGAATAGATACAATTCTTGGAAATCTCCAAGAATCTTGATCATTTCTTTCGTATCTATAATGTTAGAAGTTTATTTCCAATTAATTTCAATTAATATTAGAAATGTATTTTTCTTCTCTTTTCTCTCTCTTTTTTTTTCAACGTTGCAATACCAGACGACGTATAATAGAAATATGTATCGGATAATATGGTGTCTATATATATGATGTCTGTATATAATATGGTGTCTATATATATCGAGCAATATACTTTCTTTTTGTTATTCTTAATCCTCGTTCACAATTTTTTGGAATTGCTGCAGCTATCAAATATCTATATTTCTCGACAGAAAAATTTTTATAATTCTTAACTGAAAAATTAGCAATGGAATTTTATAAAGTTATAGCTCCTTATAATAACGAGGAACCTAAATAATTCCTTAATTTTTAAAACACAAAGACGCGAAGTCCCATTCGCCGAGCACTGCAAGACACTTCTTTGCTCTGTAATAGCACGCTGTAATCAATCATACATATCGATATTTAATTCCGAATAATGTTATGTTAATGTTACATTAACGTCACGTAATACTGTAACGTGTTATTTTATTACTTTGTTTCTTTGCAAGAAATCATCGTCAAGTTGTCATTTTGTTGCAACATTCTTCGCAACAAAGAGTCGTTCCCTTCGCCTCGAGAACAGCAGGCGAATACCTTTCAAATAACTTTCCCGCAATATTTGCTTACTTATTTACTTACTCAGAGTAAATAAGTAAGCTGAAAAAGAACAATCACGATATAGATATAATCCGATACTCGAAAGCACTCTCTGAAAACTCGCCAACTGAGCGAAATCTTTAATTTCCCTACCGCTGGCACCGGGTTTGACGAATGGTGTATCCATTCCCGTAACTTCCCTACCTAATGAAACGTCGTTACACCATCCATAATGTTTGATCGTTCGTGCTGGAACACGGGCGAAGAGCTTTTACGTGAGCCTCGCTCTCTCTGCTGCGGTTCCGCATCGGATCTGAAATTTTTCTTCCGATATTTCCGAACGAGTCTCGTTACCATTACTCTCGTCGACTCTTGCCGCTCGATGCGAGAATAACGCAATATCCCGGGGCTTGCCGGATCCATTGTAACGAGCCTGACATATTGAACTTTACTTTTCTTCGCTCTTCTCGAATCGAGAACTTACACTTCACTCGCGATCGTTAGCGATTTTATCAAGACAGACCGTGTCGTGTGGATACGTTAGGTAGGATAAGTTTGCATAGGTGGATTGTGAGACGAGGAAAGTTCGTCGGATGATTGCACGAGGTTCTCCGAAGAGAATTGTTTTGAGAGAGAATTTTAAATTCTGATCTTTGAGTTGTTAAACGATAGCCATTTTTTCCCTTATCGATGATATTGGATGATCGACATGATTTAAATCTCGTTTTGTTTTTTTTTTTTTACCTTCGATTTGCTAGATTAACGTCTCACGCAGATCGACTATAGGATGAGAATGTTCTTTGAATATATTTATGCGAGATCTGAAGAGAATTTTGAGAGGAAATTTTAACTTTTCACTATAAAATTTGAAAAAACTTTTAAAGTTTAACGTATTTCTTAGAAAATCGTGTAACGTATGTTTATAGTTATGTTACAAGGATGATTCAAAAGTCATTTTGTTTTATGTTTGTAACGTGTTAAAGTAGATTTGCATAAATGGATCATGAGATGAAACAATTCTCTGATCTCTGAAACGAATTTCGGAAAATAATTTTAACTATCTTGATTACAAGATTCAGTTTTGTTAAAGAATAGTCATTTTTTTTTTTTAACGCAATTAGAGGAGATGCTACAATAAACCTCGATACATCTGTGTACATTGAAAAATGAAAGAATATTCGGATCTCTCATATCTTCTTAAATGGGTCTTTAATCTATGGTGGACAAATGGAGAAAATAAACGGAAAACACACGCGGGGAAATTTCATACGTACGTAAAGAGAAGCTTGAGAAGCACGTAATAAATTAGCAGATAGAAAAAAAATGAGAGATTATTCCTGAATAACAATTATCGAGGAATATATAATAACCGCAGCTTCCATTTACATCATCCACGTGAATCAAAACGTAAAAACTAAACCCATCAGTTTTATGAAGATTAATTATTTAATTGCAAAGAAGAAAAGTTCCGTACCGCTGGTATTAAAACTGAAAAGCTTTTGAGCTTGGCTCGTATATATTACAGAATTAATTAATCTTCCATACTCTCCAACGTCTCTGTTATTGGCGTGTAAATCCGTCTTGCTTCTACATGTATTATAAAAGAACCATTAAAATGGAACGATAAAATCTATGTTACAATCGAACGTAATAGCTAATAGTCCGTGATAGCTTGAACGCGATATCTATTGCAACGTAAAATACATATATATATATATATATATATATATATATGTGTGTGTGTGTGTGTGTGTGTGTGTGTGTGTGTGTGTGTGTGATTGTGAATCACGATATATATATATATATAGTATTCTTGAAAATACTCCGTATTCAGCGTCACACGTTGCGCTGGCAAAAGGCACAGCGAGAGATCGATTACATTGTCTCTGCTCTCTTTGCGAACGCGTGCGTATGATAAGAACGAAATAACGAATGGAAACTCGATTTTAATTTAGCTTCGACGGTCGGTTCACCGTGCCGTTTTAACATATTTATGCAGGTCAGCGTCAGCTGCGAGCCCACAGCTACGCCCGGTGAAAAATATCGTCGATAAAGTATCGCGGCTTAGCATGCCGGAAAATAATTGTAGCCGGTGGTACGTATGGCTGTTTCAAATGCATCTTCGTCCCTCTTTCAACCCGCGATCGTTGCGCGGTTATTAACCCGTTTGTATACTTGTATGTACGCGACATTGTACGCAAAGGAGTTGTTATTAATTTTCTTCCTATTATCAGCTTGCCAACTATGGTAATATACCGATCCATTGTTTTTATCAACTACTGGAACTATTACTTATCTATTAACTATTACTACTACTGGTGACGAAATAATGGGGCCAATTCATAATTTTGTCGCGGGCTTTCTGCGGCGAAATGTATGTTTGGTGATTATTTGTCTTCTTTTTATCATTCTGGTTATTCGAAATTTTTTTCAGAAGAATGAGTGATAGACTGAAATGAACAACGGTGCATCTTAGATATGTTATAAGGAGTCGTTTAAATCGTCGTTCAACTTTCATTTCTTTTATTACTTTAATTCAATTATTTCTTCTATATATTGGAAACATATTACACGATACATTTTGTTATATAAAACGTGTTTGTTACACGAAGCTATCTCGCTCTCGACCACGAACTAGTGCTCTCTTAAGATGAAGAAATTGAACAGAGGTCGTAACTCACCAATTGAGAGTTTATCAAAGGAAAATCAAGCTTGCTCTCCTCAAATCGTAAATATGATGTGACACGTATATATAATCCATTACCAACAAAACGCAAAACGACATATCTGAATAAAGAAAGAAACAGTCATAGAAAGAGAACACCTCTTCGTACTCGGTTAACAAGCGAAACTCCCAAAAAAAAGGAATTAATTTTTCGTATTACTGTTCCATTTTCGAATGGAGTTCACGTGCAATTTTTCCAATCACTCTAACACGATCGCGAATGAAATTTTAACGAGATTGAATTTTCCGTTTCCCATTCGGTAACGGTCGTTCCTAATCGTTGAAAACTAGGATTTAGGTACGTAGTATCGCTCTCTCTCTCTCTCTCTCTCTCTCTTTCTATGTGTGCAGATTCGCGATTTCAATCGTGATTTCGATCCGATATAATGGTGCGACGAGTGGCATCTGCACGAATGCACGTGGTTTCGCATTCCTGGCGACTGAACTTTTTTCTTTTTTTTTCTTTTTCTGACGAGTACGCGTACATAGTACTCTGGCTCGCGATTCAATCGCGCGCACATCGGACTATCTCGAGCACACCGGCCAATCTTATTTCTATCCGTAGAGGAAACGATGTTCCACAGGTATTAGGAGGCGATGCAGGTTGCGCGTACAGGACGATTCACGAAGCTACGACGTTTTCTTTTTGAAGAGGTTGACATTAGAGAGGGATAAGGGGAACTTGTGAAATTATATTTTTCGAGCAAGTACAATAATACACTTTGTGTATTTTTTTTCTTTTTCGATGGAAATCCTCCCTTTTTTTTCGTTGCACATCAAAAGTGTACTTCGTCATTCTACGGATAAAACTTTTAATTAACTGTGATGAATAACATGTTGAAAATTGCATTGTTCTTATTGTTGGACAACGTAATATTCGGACACTTGATTTACCAAACGTTAATTCACATCATCAAGGTTAATTAATCTTGCGAAGGCGAGTTCCAGAAATTCTTGATATTTTTTTTCATCATTATGTGGATTTAGATACCTGCCCGAATTCTACAATCTTATGAGACTTCAAAAAATTGAAGTATTCAATAACATTACGATAAATCGGCAAAGCGATGCACCTGCTCTTCCAACTATAACTCTTCAGCTTAGTCAGCTGTTAACTTTACATATTAATGCAAAGCAAAGTGTATGCACGAGGCACGTTAATGCACACGTTATATGTACATGTACTTAGATCCTTGGTTAGAATGGTAATTTTCTTATACGCGCAGAAATGGCACGTCGTGAATCAGCCTGTATATTATCGGAGAAGCAGAACGGCACGATTCGAGATCAGAGAAATAGAGAACTATTCTGGAATCATATTAGATATCATCGTCCAATTGCATCCCCCGTGCTCGCTTATCCTATTCCGCTCTGTCCGCTCCGTTCTAGCCGAACGTTACTCTCTCCTATCCGACAGTCATCGAGCGCGTGTATAAAACGTCCCTTTTCCACCGAGTCTTTCTTTAACCCTCTTTTGCTTTTCCAGTTTTCTGACTCTCTCTCTCTCTCTCCCTCTCTATTCGCGGTCGTTCCTCAAAGTGGGCGCGTATTCGTGTCCATTCGTTTTAACGATTTTGTTAAAAATACAGGACGAAAATCTCCCTTCTCCCTCCCAGGAGAGATTGCAGGACGCTTTTAAAGGCATAAAACGTAAGTAGCCCGGCAGCTTGCTCGTCGTTGCGAGGGAGTTGTCTACGGCGACAGGTTTTATCATAAATAGGGATGTTAGAGAGGGATGGAATTGAACGTGTCGGACGATAAACCCGTGTGCGTGTGTGTGTGTAGTTTTCGGACGCAGTACGCGATCCGCTCGCTCTTTTTGTTTTTTCTTTGTCCTCCTCGCAGAAATTTCGTTATTTTTCGCAGAGAGGAAAGTGCTCGGGTATCGATGGAAACTTTTTATTATTATACGTATTATGCATTAGCATTGATGTGAAACACGACATTAATAACATTTGAAACGAATGTGGAAGATTTGGTACAATAGATATATCAGCAGAGATCGCGAAAGTTCAAATTCAAATAGTCAGTTGTTCGTTCTATTAAGAAAATAAAGTTTTCGATGACGAATGTTCGTGAGAATATACTCCACTTTAAGAAACTTTAAAAGCCAATTATGGATAATTCATAATTTAGAAAAAGAAAAATGGAATTTTCGCTGCCATTCGGGGAAACTTTCGGCACAGTATTTCTTAATCTAGCGTATGTAAATTGAAAATCGGAATTAAAGGGAAACGATGCATGCATGGCTTGCTTTGTCTGAGAATACAAAAAATACGGAGATAAATCAAAATGCGTTAATTTGGAAAAGGACTATATTGAAAGATAATGTTGTTGTCAACATGTCTATTTTAATAAAAATTATTAGGAATTATTAGGAATTATTGAATCACTGGTATAATTTGTTCGAAATGAGCAACTAACTTATCTAACTTGTGGAGCGTACGTCTTCTTTAATAACGCTGTCATTTCAAATGAAATTCCATTTGGCTTGCACTCGAGGTTATCGAAAACACATTGATTAAACAATCAGTTTGTCCGGAGAACACGATACCGGCTGGTTTTTATTTTCCATAGATTGTTGTCTCCGGGCGGCAATTTACTCGCTCGGTTTTTATACTGTACCTGTGTAATAAATCGCACAGCTCGGGGAATTTTATACCGGAGACGTAAAAAAAGAAAAAACTTGGTCCGAAGTTTCGTCAGATTTATGGTGGGCCGAAGTGGGTAATTGTAAGAGTCGCTTCCCACGGTCGGTCCATTTTGTCGCGCAGGAACGACCAATTCTCGCACCGATTACCAAAATTAATCTGCATTAAGCGCGGTTACCGCTTAGATGAATGACCATTCGGGAACTTGGTCGAGTGCCGTTGGCATCCGTGATTTCCCGGCCACCTGAAACACCGGTGGAAACCTGGCTAATGGCCACGGAATGAAAGAGTACACTTTCCAATAGCCACCAGTGTGTCATATATCATATATCATATATCATATAAGTTCCTGAATACTTGTATCATATATGATATATTAAAGTTCCTGGATACATAAATCATATATCTTATATCATATAACTTTCTGGATACTTATATCATGTATCATATATCACATAAGTTCCTGGATACTTACTGTTAATAAAGATAAAAATGCGTGTTATTGATTTAATGGCACAATTAATTTTTTAATAAAATCGGTACTGACTCTAGAAATCTACTGTCATAGAATGTGTAGTACTAAAAAATGAGATTACTACGTTCTTGTTGCGAAATGACTGATCGTACCAATCGCGATATTTGTTCGATAAGTTTTTTAAAAATATTCTTTGATTTGTAGATGCTTGATCTCGATTTTCCAATTTAATTAGTTCCATAATTTTTCGATGGAATTAACATGGTGGCCATCGTTCAATTATCAATTTCTCTAAACCTCTGAAATATTCTCACTATGTTTTGGGATCGTCCAATGAATGATACGATAGTTCTTTCATGAAATGTTCTACTATCAATTTTATTTAAAAATAACTGTACTGCCGCTTCGTTATTTTTATCCAGATTCGCTGAATGTTCGGAAAGAGGAGCGTAAATCTGCATGATCAAGGAGATACTCGTGAAAGTGGACTGATCATAATGAATTGTAGGATCGTGCGTGGAAAGGCAGTAAGAACGGTTTGCGAAGAGTTTATCGCTTATCCATGATTGATCGATAGAGTTCAAACAACTCGTTAGTCTCGCATTGACTTTACGTGGTTAGACGGATATTAGTTGGACTTCGTGGGTGGTGACCTCAATTTTACGTAATTTTCTCGTAATCTTCGTTCTATAATACGTGACGTTATCTTTTAATTCGTCTCCTATTGGCGGCAGTTGGCTAACGTTGTAATTAAATTCATCGATCGGCCTGATCGATGTTTTTTGGGCAAATATTTTGTTCAATTATCTAGATGTATTAAATGGTAACAATTTTTTCTTACCCCTTTTTACGCTTCCTTTACTTTTTCAGTGAATATTTTTATCTTTATAAATGTCTTGTATTGCACACCTTTCTGAAGCTTAACATTATCTCTTTTATCATGCACATACCTAAATGTGTTTCTCTTTAAATGTACGAAATTACAAATTACGAAATTGTATGAGAGAACTTGCAGCCTGTATTCTACGTATAGATTTATTCATTCAAATTTATATTTAATTTCGTTCAGAATTCATTTTATCCATCAATTTGTACAAGTAAATTTCTGGCTGCAAAGATTTGCGAATTTCTTTCGAATTCGAGTTCGGGAACACGTGACAAATGACTCGAATTGACAGAAGGTGGAATTGTCCATTTTTGTGGTATTTAATTTAATTTTTCTTCTTCGTCCTACAGCGGTTCGAACATGTTGCGTTTATTAAAAAAACATGAATTTATGCAAACATTTTACGCGTAAAACAAAGAAAGAAAGAAAGAAAGAAAGAAAGAAAGAAAGAAAGATCTTGACGTAATTAAAGAAATTAATTGCGACTTTGTGCCGAGATTTGCTTTTAGAAAACTCACTGAAACTGTGTCACGGTGGTGGTCTGCGGCGGTATTTATTCGGTTGAAGGATACGTCCACGTTGCAAATATACATGACGTACAGCCTCGTGGTATTTTCCGTCTACGGGTTTCGCCCCTTCGAGGGCGAAAGGGTTCCCAGCAAAATCTTATTTCTGTGAAATTATAGGAATGCCGGTGTGGCTGCAGCTGCACGAGAGCAAAGGCAAGCGTCGCCGTTTCCTCGAGAGCGCTCTTTCCGCCCTCTTCAAATAGGAAACGCAAACGTCGAGTGTTGCATTTTAGTGGATTCTTTGCGCGTTCCTTGCGCCAACCAATTAATTTGTAATTAGCGTGAGATTCTTTAACGTTGTATATATATATATATATATATATATATATATATATATATTTCGTCGTTGGCAAGGATGCTTTCACGCTCGGAGAGTTTAGGACGATGGGGAACTGCAAAGCAAAAGGTAAATGGCCGGCAACAGCGTGATTAAACTGTGATTAAACTGTCTGCGTGACATTAACGTTGAATCGCGTGGACACACGCGCGAAAATAATAATGAGATGTTTTGAACACTTGAAGAAACTTTTTATGAGTGTTATGTACGTGTTGCACGAAGCATTTTCAAATTTCACTGGTAGTTTAATGAGATCCAATAATGATTGTATTGATGATGTTTAGAATAAATCTAAAAATGTACAGTGGCTCATGAAATTTAAACACTCATATGTCATACGAAACATACATATATTATATTACTGTTTATTATTGTGTAATATATTGATATGTATCGTACAATATTATTTTATGTTGTACAAAACACTTCCAAATTTCATTAATATTGCAATGAGACAGGATTTTCATGATTACATTAGTAAAATTTGGAATAAATTTGAAAATGATACAGTGGCTTAAGGAATTTGGACACTTATCATACAAAATATCTGTATAATGTATTATTGTATATTATTGTATAATATATTAATATATTAATATATACTGTATAATATTGTTGTATTATATATTACATATATAATATATATATATTATATTATTATTATTTTTATGTTGTATAAAATTTCGAAATTTTCTTCATTGACATTGCAATGAGACAGGATTATCACGATTGGTAAGAAAATTTGAAACCAACCTGAAAATATACACAGAATTTACAACAACATTTCTTCCAAACATACATTAATCGAAAAATATGTAGCCTCGAAAAATAAAATGCAATACATAATATACCTACTCATAAAATGTTTCTGCAAGTATCGAGATACTTTTATGAACCATCTCGATAGAAAAGCCCTGATCGAATTCATCAGAAAGAGAACAAAGAAATCCAACGATATTCGAATAAATGTTGATCAAACTTTAATTTGTCGGGACTTTGAAGGATACTTCAAGATTTCGTTCTCATTTCTCCAGTATACAGCAGAGTACCGTTACTCGAAAGTTTTGCGCGCTATTTCTCTCTCTCTCTCTCTCCGTAGTCTAATTTCAACTCCGTATGTATAAAAATCATTTGTTGTAACTCGTGATAATTTCGTTGAATCGGTGCGAGCGATGAAATAGTTCCGATAAAAAGCGAGTACAAGCAAAAGCGACGACAAAGAATAGGAGAAGATAGAAAAAAAAGAAAAACGAAAAAAGGAAAATACTCGAAACTTCATAAAGAAGAGTAGAAGGGAGGCATTAATTTCAACGTTTAATTAAATCTCGACCGATATTCCAATTTTCTTGTTACGGATCACGAGGGCAGCGACGCGTGCTTGATCCAAAAAGCCTGGCAATATTTAATTTTAATGCTCGCACCTAGCGCGCACGCTAGCTGATATACGAGCGTGTCATTTGTGGAATGGCGTGTGCGAGCGACATATATATATATATATATATATATATATATATACTCGCCTTCGGTTCGGTTTATTTGGCAACGAGCCCGGTCCCGCTTTTCCGCTCGCTGGAACTCTGCTACGTACTGTGGCCCTATTCACGATCGGGATGGCGCTGCCATTTTCGAACAATCGCTCACGATCCCCTCGTCTTTACTTCATACTTGCATGCATGTCGACCGCACGGAGGGGGAGGGGTGGAGAATACCATGTATACTCGTATAATTCCGTTCTTTTCTTACGTGCCGCGTGTTATATTCGCTTATTTCGCCGTCCATACACGTCGAACGCGCCAGACAGACTTGCCTGTTCCCGTTTTCGTCGACGGTCTGTGTCTTCCAGGCACAAAGCACGGAATTGCCTTCAACTGTACACACACACACACACACACACACACACACACACACACACACACACACACACACACACCGTAGGAACAGCAGGAAAATAGGAGAAATCCTTTTGCGCCTTTTGTCGCTTGTGCCTCGAACGCGTACGTGTTCCGTCAGGGCTTCTACGAAGCATAGATAGACCCGTAGATGAAGAACTAGTACAGTGTGTCTAGAATCTAGAACTTTTTCTGCACTCCACGCGTCGCACGAGTTGTTCACTCAGTCTGCTTGTGAGGTTCCTTCGCCATAAAAATTAGTTGCCATTTTATTTATTCTGTCTACTTTCCCCATCTTCTGTTAACTTTAGTAGCTATAGTAAAGAAAATAATTTGTGTACATATATATATATATATATATATATATATATAGGAGTATTTTGGGTGCAGAGATCAATAGAGTGGAGGGGATAGCGCTAGCGATCAGGAAAGTAGGGGCAAGAGCCGCCAGTTAGCCACATCTAGTCTAGATTTTATCGTATATCACGATTATTGTATCTTTATTTGCGTGGTTTTATATTAGACACATTATGGAAAAGAACTTGTAAAAATAAAAAGAGAGAGTATTTTGTATAACTTCTTTGATCACAAATAGAGACAGATACGATAATACGGGCTATCAAGCAGTTACTCTACTGCTTGATTTAGAATGGATATCAACTTGGATTTTACGCATGGTTCGTAAGTGTGTCCGTGATTGTAGATACCAAGGCATGAAAAATAATCGTACACAAGTATTTTCAAGTTCTAAATAATTTAACTTCTAAATAATCAAGGAGGTAATTTATCTGTCAGTGTGCATATTTAATTGAACTACAAGACATATCTGGTACTACAATACCTGTTTATACGAACATTTTGCATGTTTGTTCGAGTGAAATTTTATATGATAGAAAAATTCGAGCAAAGTGAGTGAACTAATTGAAAAAATTTGTCCCTTGACAAATTCATATAAACGAAGTTCCACTACACGAATATCGCTTTGTATAATAGAATACTTTAAAAATTGTCTTACTTTTAAGTGACACAAGTAATTTTACATATTCTGCACTGCTGACCATTAAAGTCAGTCATCTTCGTCCAGCAAACGTTAACACAAAATAAGGTTAAATCGTACTCACGTACAAATGTTTCGATATCTGAAATCAACTCCCACCTCCCATTTATACAAATTCTCGCAACTCCATTTCTCTTTCTGTCCCTCGAGAGAAGAGAAACATTAGAATCCTCGACTTTAGAGAGAGACGCTCCGATATAAATTCCCGTGGATTCTTTTTGTGCTTCGACACCTCGTAGAAACTCGCGGCAGGGTTTTATTTGTTCAAGGGAACGGTTGTTTGCGAGAAGACGTCCCGCGGGATCACCCTCCGAGCGAGGTCTCGCCTCTTCTCGAGAGAGGGAGAAAGCGAGGAACGAAGCGGGCATGGACAAGATTTGTAGAGTATAGGCACACGACGATCGAATAACGATAATGCAAGTAATCCCCCATAAGTCTCTCAGCGGCTGCGGTGGGGGGGGGGAGGGGGTGGAATATTATTCGCCGGGTAACTCTTTTATCGTTCTCTGAAAAATTCTCGGGGAAAGAGTATGACTGTCCACCCCGACGAGATTCGATTGTTTTACTTCACGCTTCTAGCCCTCTTCGTGCCATCTTCATTCGTATGTGAGACCGGTTGGCAACACACAGGGTGGAAAAGAGAGGCAATTCAAGAGCGGAGGCGAGACGAGGGATGAAATACGATGGACGGGCCACGAACCGTAAGAGCACTTTCTTCGCTGGACCTATGAAAACATAGTTTCCTCTGCTTTCCTACACGTACCAGACCGCCTCTTCTCTATGACGTACGGGACAGCCATTAATATATCGTCGCTGACCGTACATTTACTTCGATACCCTCAGCCAGCGTGAAATGAAACTTGGACTCTGTTAATGTTATTTCTATCGAGGCTTTTAGCCCTGTCCTACGTAGTTTTTCTACTTCGACTTTCGCTAAAAAGAAAGGTAACTTTACTTTGTAGATTGGAGTTTTGGGTATAGAGATTGGTACAGGGTAATCGTAACGATTGAATTGTTGCTCGTTTTTATTTGAAAAATAATTTTATTTTGAAAAATAAGATATAGCGTGTTTAGAGGTTACGCTTTCATAATGAGATATTGTCGTATCATTAGATGAAAATATCATTCACAGATTACTGGATTAGATGACTATGAACATTCTTCAATTCGATTATCATCAAATTTAATTTCTGGACATTTAATTTTAATTTTACTAAGAAACTTTATAATAAATTGATTAATTGTTTTACCTTTTACTATATTAATTGAAAATGTATTATAAATTTTAGAAATTTCTATATCGATTATTCAGGCTTGCGTATTTTCAATTTTACTTACATTATATCTTAAAGAATCAAATTAAAAAATAAAATGAAAACAAATTTTCCTTATTTTTTAGTTCAATATAGTCCATATTGACCTATTATTATATCATTAAATTTAGTGAATTTTTTAATTAGAATTATTTTATGAATTAATTAATTAATAAAAAAAATAATATCAATATATTTAATATTATTTGATTTAATTTTAATTAAAATTTCATGAAATCGAGATATTATTCGTGAAAGAACATTTATAGGTAATCATACGTATATTTTAAAAATTATACTTAAATTTAGGATAATTATATTTATTATTTCTGAATTATTTTTTTTTTTTTTTAGTTAGAAATTGTGCATAGTAGTAAATACTATTTTAGGGAAATCATGGCACGTGAGATGTATATCAAAGAATTAAAGATCCACGTTCTTAATACAACAAGCGTTTATATCTTTAGCTTTTTTATCTTTACAAGTCTTTTTGTATATTATATATTATACACGTCTTTGGCTTACAATTAGTGTGCTTTAGTTCAGGGAGCCCCCGAACGTTACAGATGGGCGATTTTTAGTGTAACAGGTACGTTGTTGATCGAACGAAGCATGCTTTTGCTTTTCCACGGGAAACATTTCAAATGTTCGCTGGAAAAATTGCACCGATCGAGATCCGGATTTGGAATTTCCTACATATGTATTTAGTACACGCGATCTTTGCTCCGTTTAAATTCATGCGACCTGTCTGTATCCGTTGCATCTGTGTCGGTTAGGCCTGTCGTTTTTTAACGTCGACGGAAGCCAATCCCAGAGCATTTCCTCTTCGATATATAAGCAAACAGAGTTACGTACGGTGGGAATGGTCGGTTAGCTTCGGATATCCCGGTTTCGTCTGGACTCAATATACCGATGGGTGGCTATATCGGCTGAAGCAGCGCGAAGAAGCGGAGAGATCCGATAAAGCTCTTGCAGAAGCACGGAGCCAGCGACAACAAGCTGATATCTACGGATTACGGACACACACCGTATATATTTTATCCCGGCTTCCTTTGTATACGTATTCACCGGTGCTACAGACGCCCGCCACTTCTTCCTTCTAAAGCTGCGTACACATTCGTCACTTAATCTTGTCACTTGCACTCGTATTACTTTATTTAGCGATGCGGGTGTCGTTATTCTATCACTCGTGAAATTCAAGTCCAGTCGAAGTAGCACATCTTGTCTTGTCATAACTTCACGTCGTTACTTCACCGAGAGAATCTATAAACAGTTAAACATAGTTCAGATCATCGTAGTTGGATATATTCGTCAAGTTTTATCAAATCTTCTGTATCCTTCTGAAAACCCACGAAGTGTATTAGCATTTCAAGTGGCGATGGCGATTGTACTCGTCGAGCGCAGAGTATGTGCAGCTGCTGTGAAATTGAATTAAATTATAAGGGAATGACGCCGGTTTTTTTGTTCGAAATAAATAATTTTAACTCGATTAATAATAATTAACCTTAATAGCAGGAAAATATTTAGAAAAATATGTAAAAAGTCAAGTCTAATCTGAAAATGTTTAAAGTTTACGTAAGTATGTTCTATTTTCCACGAAAAATGTAATTCAAGTAACAAATTACTTCTCTCGCATGACGAGTATACTTGTCATTCACGACTAAGAGGTTGACAAAGTGATTACAAAATGATTTGAACTAAGCTCGACGTAGACTCATTTATCACCATGATACCGGGTTAATAAGTCGATTACGTCCGATTACGACCAAGGTGACGCAAACAAATGTGTACGCAGCTTAACATTCAGGTCTTGAACTTACGCGGACCCCTTCTTTCCTTTCGATGCAGCCATCCCTCCTTGCGAAAAATTCTCTTCTCTCTTTTTCGTACATATCTCTAGCCAGGGAGGAAGGAAGCAACCCTCTCGAGGAGTTACGAGACGACGCGACGGCCATCTTTAGCTAGAAGGTATCCTTCCTTCCTTCCCCGCTTCTTTTCCTCTTTTCGTACGGTCGTCCAAGAGAAGCCTCGAGGTTTCCACCTCGAGAGAACGAGAGATCGTAGCGCAGCGCCAGTCCTTGCGTCGCAACGTTCTCTATCGTTGAGAGCCATACATCATCATCGTGTTCAACGGGAGAACCGGGCGCCTCTAAGTGCCTCGAATCGACCTTCGTGCCACGGTCCTTTTATGCTAGATTCATCCCTGGCTTTATCGTGTTCACTCGCCACACCGCCACGGTTCATCCTTCGTCCTGTGGACGACCGCATCTTCCTTCGTTTTCTTCTTCTTCTTTTTCTTACGTTACACTTGCCACGAATTGCAAGAGTCCCTGCGGTGTCGTATCTTCTCGTTTCCTGATTTTTCGTGTCCGGTGCAACGACGCGTTCACCTGCCCTCGTTTCTGGACCTACACGTATGCATGTACACACACACACACACACACACACACATATATATATATAGATATTTATACAGACGTACATATACACGAGTGTACATACATCTCCTACTAGGACACATTTTCTCTCTGGTCTGTTTAATTTATTTAATTCATTTGTTCAATCGCGCTCGAACAAGAATATTGTACAGACACTAACGTGCAGTTGTAAGTTTTCTACCTTTTTTTGAAGATATATATATATATATATATTTTTTTTTTTACATCATTTATAGCATCAATTATTTGTGCGGGTTATTAATAATTTGGAACTAAATCTTGTAATTTACTAAAAGTTAAATTGTCTTAAAAAGTGTATTAATTTTAGGACAGCTTCTTTATTTTTTTGCTTGTCAAGGAACTGTGGCGTGTTTTCTTCACTGGATGATAACATGTTCCACTGTCAATTAAACTTTGCACAAATTGCAAGTTGGGAGTATCTTTTTCATCGATGAGATACTGGTGATGTGAGTTTTGTATGGCACGTTATAATCCTTGAGATTACAACTTGGTCGTGTCTTGGTAGAGAAGAAGATATTTTGTGTTATATTTTCTCTTGCAATATATTTTGGATAATCATCTTCATTAGAATATTTTACAGACGCCAAAACGTACGTTCGTAAATTTCCCTCTGAAATTCTTGCAAATATATTTTGTGCAAATAATTCATCGATTACGCCTCTAATAATTTACACGAATATTCACATTCTGCACGAAACTGAGCATTTAGTATCCTAATACTTGCTCCTATTGTATCCATCTATTTTTCTCCGCGCTTTTCTACGTTACCTCTCTCAGTCATCGAATTGTAATTACTTTCCTCGCGTGACGAGTGTACTCGTCATTACCATTACAAAAATTTGCCACTTCTTCGCTATTCACGCCTAAGAGGTGTTGACAAAGTGATTGTAGCCTCGACGTAGCTCATTTATTACACCACAACAGTGTTATGAGTGTTTTACGTTACCCGGGAGCTTCCCACCGCGAAGATACTTCGGGATTTAATTAAAGCGTATTCCGATCGAGCAATTCGCCTTCGTCGGCACGTTCGCCCTCGGATCATATCGGACCTCGTGCGTATTCGTCGAGCGTTGCGCACGCGCGCGCGAGACACAGCTAAGAAAACGTAGTAGCTTCACAGTAATTGGGATCGATCTTCCGCCACGCGGTTTCCCCGTGCAATGGCATTCTCTGTTTTCTCTTTAACGTGTATTTGTTATTTAGCCTCGGGAATCGATATTAGGACAACCCGGCAACGGTTGGGAAATCATTATCTTCAGATAGATAAGGACCGCCAGATTAGAGGGTGCGTTTGCTCGTTCGGCACGCTCGCCTCGCTTGGGCAGCACGCGCGGCCTGATTGGCGCACGCTAATTACACCGGCCAGCGTAATTCCATTAACGTAATCGCATCGCGGGACGGTAATTGAACGGATAATTAGATTAATTTAAAATTTCGCTAATTCCGGTGGTCCAATTAGTAGATTATACCAGGTGAGGGAGAGGGGCGAAGGGGGGGGGGGAAGGAGTGACTGTTCTCGGCGTTCAGCGGAACGTCGAAGGAACTGTTCGAAAAATCCACTCTTGTCGACGCGTTTGCGAGTGCGACAGAAAGGAAGCAAGACCCTTTGGAAGAGGGTGAGGGGGGGTGGGTAGGTGAAAAGCGTTTGTTCTCTTTCAACATAGGCTGCTTGTCTATTAAACTGTCTTCTTGCAGCAATAATGTAAGTACACGAAGCTGGGGATTGTTACATAGTAAGAACAGGGAGGAGGAGGAGGAGGAGGAGGAGGAGAAGGGAGAGAGGGTTCTGGGGAAGGGTGGAAAGGGCGGGAAAATTGAATTCTGCCGCTGCGCCTTCGAGGGAAAGTGCGGCGTAAGGAGGACGTGCCACTCCCGCAAGTAATTGACGCTGATTAAAATTCCATGGAGAAGAGCCCACGGTCCCTTTCTCCGTGACGTACGTGTTGAACCGGAAAACCCGATTCCCGCGACCTTGCGCCCGCTCTACCGGAAACGCGATTATATTTGCCCGGGGTTTCCCGCCGGAATGTCTTTCGATCGCGCGTTTTCACATGCATGTATGTATGTATATACATACTTTGAATACTTTTGAAATCGAAAGAGAAGGGTTTTCGATATTTTTCTTTGGATTTTAATTAATCTTTTAAAAGTCGTTTTACGATATTTGTTTTGTAAGAACGTGTAATTTAAACACGATCTTAGAAAAATTTGTATGCAATTGCTACGGTATAACATATAAAAGTTTAGAGCATGCTGAGATTTCAAGGAGAATTATCAATTCAATGAATATTTTATTTGTTATATTATTTTCTTATAGTATCGAAATTAATTGCATTTAAAAATCAACGTTATAATGAAATTAGTTTTGTTCTTTACGGCGAAGAACGTTTTGTTCTTACGAATGTACAAAGAAGTTCGTTTCGTTTGAATAAATTTCAAGAACATATTCTTTCACACTTTTATATAATCATAATTACATAATATCGTTACTTTCTCAAAATAATATATAGCTTATCAATAGTAAATAAAAAATACATTTGTTGCAGCGTCAAATTCAAGCTCGACTGCGAGACAAATTGCAGAGAAAGCTGGAGTTGCGACAAACATTAGGAATCCCCGACGTTTTTTTAAAGAATTGCGAACATCTGAAACGACGAAAATTGTAACAAATACCTCGGTTAAAGCAAGAGCATAAGCTGTGCGGTTTGCAATTTGCGGCAGAAACATGTTTATGCGAATCAGAAATGGCGAAGAGTCATATCCACCGATGAAAAGAGGTTCAATTTAGACGGACCTGATGATCTTCGCTATATTATCGTGATTTACGAAAGGAGCAGCAATTTCTGAGTGGTCGACCCTTTGAGAAGCGACGGTCTGGGCAAAGGTAAGATGGCAATAAAATTTATTACGGGAAAATTAAATAGTAAAAATGTATATTGAAACGATTGACGAACGAATTAACACGTATGCGACACGAATTGTCGGAAATAAGTCACATTTTTTACATGATAAAATGAAATGAAATGTCACATTTTTCAACGTGATAAAATGCGGCCGTGCATACGGTGAAAGCAATAAACCAATACTTTGCAAATAAAAGATTTAGAATATGTCTACTCTACTAGTTGCAGAAATATCCTTTTAAGTTTGAAGTGAGTTTGTAATTGAATTTTATTTTCCGATTTACCGACGTTCAGGTTTACGGTTTTACTATCGACGATTGAAGCCTTACAGAAAATTTATTTCAGAGAAAGTGCAAAGAATAGAAGAACGTTCACTATCACCTTATTTGTTCCATTGCTTTCAAATAAGATACATGCATAAATATCTTTTTAGCTTTCATCCGGATGTACATTTTCTTTACTTGCAATTTTCGTTCGTTCTATTTTTTTTTTCACGTACGATCATTTTTATTACGAATTTAGTGATTTTTCACCAATTCGGTAATTCCAGCGTTAATATCAGTTTCGAAAATCAAATCGATTTTTGATGTTCATTGTCAGATAGGAAATAATATTCCACGATGTCCATAAGTAATGTTGTTTTTCGATACTGTACAAAATTTTATTTTACTTAAATTATTGTCACTAAATGGCAATGTTTATTAAACGTGAAAAAGAAATTACTTTTATACCGTAATATGACTAATCGCAACAGACAACGAACAGACAACAACGATTTCGTTCAATACCGTGTCTCGGCAGACAGATTTTTTCTCTGAATGAAATCCACGTTGTTCGCAAAGTTCGCAAAATTTCCGTGGACAGGCTATGAAGTTAATGGCCGTAGTAATGCGTAGGCAGTGACTCGCGTATTTTGCCATTAATATTCCATGCAGTTAAATACTGGAAATTCTCTCTGTATCGTGACTGGTTTTACGCGTGTGTAGCAATCAGCGGTGCAAAGCCGTTGTATAGTTGGCGTTGTATAATACGCGTCCCCGTTGGCTCCAAGCATATCAGGTTAATGAAATCTGTTAATTGTGCGCTGCTAAGCTTTCGATGTATTGCGAACTTCATTAATCATTGCGTTCTCGGTAATTCGAAAACGCGACGATACGTTAAACTGTGTTTAATGCGGAACCATGCTGGAACCGGGAGATCCGATTATTACGATTCTGATGTACACACATATATATTTCTTTTCTTTTATCGTTGATAATTAATTTCAATCTGGAGCAACAATACCGGTCAAGTGACGATCGATCCATATAATCGTAATTGCGATAACGTCTAGATCGTTTATTCTATCGTGTATCGCGGGTATCGATCGCGTCTCGATCGACTCGTTGCAATAGAATATTAATTTTACCGAATTATGCGAAATTATTAGGAAATTACCGACTCGAAAGCAAAGCTCGACGGTCTTTAATCGAATTAGCGTGTTGTAAATTCGAATTATCTCGCATGAAATTTGTCAGTGGCAAGAGTTGGCAAGTTAAAATTATATACAGTTGTATTTATGTTGACTTTGAAACATTTTAAACTTCGACCAGTGTCGTTGAGTGATATAACATTCGTTCTCCAACGATAGTGATTAACGATCTGAATGTGTATTTATGTGAATTTTTTTCTTTCAAACCTTATCAGGTATAATCACGACAACTGAGTCGTTAGACTGTTGATAAAAATTCGAAACGTTCGATATATAGTACAGATATTCATAAAATATAATACAGATAATAGTTTTCATATAATACAGATAATATATTTGTAAAATGTATTATCCTGACAATTATTCGAATATTTCCGCGAGTGATTATACGTCACCTTAGCAAATTTCCTACTTGCTTCCTAGTTTAGAAACTTATTCGTACCTACCTGAACACAAAGTAAAGACAAAAGGAAGCGATTACACGTCGCGATGAGGAACGGTTGCGCGAATTGCTGTTGAAATCACCAGTTGTCAGAGGGGTTGTTGTTTCCACTCTCGAGAGGAACCTTAGCTCGTGTTCCCAGTTATATACATACGTAACGAGTGCATTATCCTGCGTAAAATCCGAGATGCATAATATATTCGTTGTAGGTATCTGTGTCAGCCATCCAGCACGTAAACTTCTCACCGCGTGTTCGCACATTGCCTCCGTCGTCGACGCGTGTATAGTACGTCTATCGGTGTAAATTTATACGGGCAAAAGTTTGAGAAAATTGCCTCTCTAATAGATTATTGTATCGTGAATACTAAACGATGAACAATATACAGATTTTCTAATTTTAATTTTTTCCCATATTTCATATTTTTATTTTACGTTTTACATTTTTATTTTTATATTTTATATTTTGTAAAATCTATCGTATGAAAGATGAAAGAAATTCGTATTGTTCTATTAAAGCTTGGATATTGGGTTGAACAGATAAGTTTTTGTCGCTAAATTTAAGGAAAAGTATTTATTAAAAAAGAACGCAATTTATTTCTCAATCTAAAATATATGTTCCACGGTTTGATAGAACTGTTTACCACCTTTCTGGCAACTGTTCAATTTCCTTCTTGTAAAAATCCTCCCCCTTGAAAAATATTCGTCCACACAGGGAATTGACGCAGGGAGAACCACAAGAATACTAATAAAAATTTATATCTCATTTTATTACTTTTCGAACACATACGAATAACAGCCACCTGGAAAAAGATGAAGCCCTTGAAAAACATTTCACAAATTCATGAGAATTCTACTGACAAATTTTACCAATTTTCTGTTCGATCCAATATTTTCTGAACTAATGATTTTTCGATCAACGAAATAATGAGTTGCGTGGATCATAATTATACGATTTCATTAAAAAAAAAAAGGAAGGTATATCAAAACTAATCCGTTCACAGAAAAACTACATCGTATTATAATTCCGTCGAAACTAATTCACTTCTTCAGCCATTTTTTAAATATAATTTAAACAATTTACCAGTCATTTGTATATTAAAATAGAACATAATTTTCTTATTCCAAATTCCTTTCCTCTTTCCTCGAGATCATGATTTTGCTTTCGAAACTTTCTATCGCATCTTATGTTATATCATACTTTGTCACGCGAATCTACTCAATCATATTCATAGATAGGTTTCACCAAGGAAAATTGAATCTTTTTTACAGTTATATTCGTTGTAATTAGACGATTTGGAAATTTTTTAATATCACGATCTTCAGATATGACATTTCCACGAATAAATAATATTAGATTTTGGCCTATCAACGTGACGACGTGTCAACGCCATCTCAACCCCTCAATGTCCTCCAACGATTCCAGAAGGACATTTTTGCGACAATCTTTACAATCGTCTCGAAACTTTTTGCTCGCTGCCGTACATTACGCGTTGTACGCGTGTACACAATACTTTATTCCTTACCAACATTCCTTACAATCCCCATTCCTTTACAACATAATACATAGCCGGTCTTTTACCAAGTCTTAGCCTCGCCTTATTTTCGCGGAAGCGTCGTCCTGACCCTGTTTCTCGTTGTCTTGGCCTCCTTTCATCCCCCTTTCCCCCTCCTTCCCCCTCCACCCGCCGCGGATTATCCGGCTTTCGAAAATACGTCGTACATAAAATATGACGTTGAAAAAAATATATGGCCCTTTCATCCGGCGTGTAGCGATGAGGATGGGGGACGCTGCTACCTATCTCTTCGTAGGATTTACTGTTTATTACGATTACCAGGACGTAGGAATATAAAGAACTTGGTGAGGGACGACGGCTTTTGCCAACGTTGCGTGCGTGCTCCGAAAGGAAGATAACCGTGAAAATTTTCCAGCTACGAAAAACGGATTCCTCCGAACGCGGGCGTAGACACCGTGCTCTCCTGAATACGTGGCCAGGTTGAAGAGAGATACTACTACGACCCGGTAGGGAAACGATAAGTCGAGAATAACGAAATCGCGGATCGGAGACGTCGTTTTCGATTTTCGAGGAGATCGAGTTCGAAAACTTGTGTCGGCTGGTACTATCGATATTTCTTCTTTCAAGCGATGCTGTTCGAAAGAGATTTCGTTTTCAATGGTGTATTTTCTATTTAATTTGACCAAACATTCTACATGTGGGAAATCTTCTAATATACATGCTTCGAATATTAATGAGCGATTTTCTCAATAGTGATCTCTCTTCTTTGAATGTTTTAGAGCATTGAGTATAGTATAAACAAGTGAATGTGTGTCATAAAATAGTATAATGAAACGAATATTTGTCGTAGCTAGAAAATCAAGGAATCGACATAAGTATGAATAAGTGCAATGGCAGAAGATTGTTTCATTTATTTATTTATTTTATTTACGTTGTCTTTCGTTTTAAAGTTGCTTTTAATCTTATTTTCTTCGCAAATAATTTATCTTATCTAACTAACACAGTAAATACTATAAATAAACTATAAATTAACGATTAAAGTTAAAATTAATACCAAATTAAGCTCCAGGTACCATAAAAAAAATGCGCCTTACTTTGAATTTTATTATATTCACAATTATAGTTTTACTTTAACCTTTAGTTTTACTTTTTTCGTTCTGTCAACGAAGGAGGTTATTCTATATGTATTTGAAAATAAATCGAAAAACAAGTACAGTATAATTTCATCGTTTAGAGTCTCATTTTGTGAGAGAACAGAATTTGAATATATTGCTTAGGAATTAGTTTCGTTAATTTCAGGCGGATAACCGTACGAATTCAATTTTCTCGGGAATGAAACTTCAGACGATACAATTTTATTCTACGTTCTCACATGTAGAATAATTTTCCGTTCATTATCTACTCCTGTCTAACTGGAAATTAGGCAAATTTCACGTATACATGGCAAGTTTTCAAACTCG
The DNA here is from genome assembly GCA_032399595.1 of Tetragonula carbonaria. NCBI lineage: Eukaryota > Metazoa > Arthropoda > Insecta > Hymenoptera > Apidae > Tetragonula > Tetragonula carbonaria. Next base: position 19,243,309 of record JAUCRC010000001.1, on the reverse strand, counting down.
ATTTCTCCTCGAGAACGGAACTCCTAACGGAATTCTTGATTATCATCTTATTTTCAGCTGTAGAATCTCCTCGACTTTGCTTACAACGCGAATTTTGTCTATGCATGCTGGCTACAGAAAATATCATCGTATCTTCGAGGTGAAAGACTCATACTTTAAGCTGTCATAACTTCGTGGAAAAAAAATTCGTATAAATGGGAGACTTCAGTTTTCGAGACTAAAGAACGATGAATTTAGTTACAAATAAGATTTTTTACTCCCCGTAAAGTGGTTTCTTTGAATTTGCAAAATTTTCCAAAGAGGAAGTACCTTTAACTGTCTTCCTAAATGATAAAGCAACGAGGACATCTTTGATAGAAAAGAAGGAAAGCATTATTGTGAAAAATGAAAGTTTTAAAATGAATCCGTGTTGAATCGTTGTATTATTTTTTTTAACAATTTTTCGTCCAGCGTACAAATACTATCTGTAGCCACTGTACATGAATAATGAATAATTACGTGAATAGAATTTATTTACAATTATTCAATGATCGTGTATAATTCATTCTCAATGAATAAATATATATTAATATTATATAATATCGATGAAAAAAAAAAACGTTTGGTATAAAAATTATTAATTCCGATAGATATGTGTACGTATTATGGACAATGCGATAAATCCGTCATTATGAATAATGCTTGAGCATTATGAATAATGACAAAAACGACCGGTCTCAGTCTTGATAAATATCATTGATTTATTACATTTGACTAGTCAATATGAATACTGCTACTGTTCGGACAAAGTGATAAGAATAATATAGGCCTTTACATGTATACATACACACATCCATGTAATAGATTTTTGCTACTATATTACATGACTTATGCCAATCAGTAATTTCTAATCTATACCGATATTCTGTAGTCTTTTCGATTAATTGTTGTTAAAAATAATGGATTGCTAACAAAAATATGTGTTGTTTTTTTAAACTAAAAACGGTCGTAAGTAATTTGAAAAATTTTTGCCTTTTATAAATTTGGTATATAGTTATTTATCTGTTTCTTTGTTTTTATAAAATTGAATGTTTCATAATACAATTATTTATCGTTAATTGAGTAATTAAGAAAATTCTGTCGTTTTTTTCAAGATAGTAAAGAATGATGCAGAAATATACCTCTTTTTTTATTTTGACGAATGATTCTTACCGAGCTCAAAAATTGTCTTCGTTCATGTTACAAAGTACAATGAACGAAACATTACAAAAATAGTGATAATCGTGTAAATTATAAGAATAACTAAATATGATGCGTGCAATAAGAATAACTATTCTAGAAAATAAGATGATGCTACTCTCTCTCTCTCTCTCTCTCTCTCTATATATATATATATATATATATATATATATATATATTTCTGCATCGTTCTCTGCTGTTAAAGAAAAAAAAAAAAAAATAACAGAATTCTTCTAGTTGCCTAATATTTAACGTTTGCAGCTTCGAAGTAAATGCAGTGTGTATGTACTTGTCTATAGTATGTATGTACTAAAACTTTTAAGTAACTGTGCGTATTCCACGCCGTAGATTCTTCTTATTATTGTTGGTTCAACCACACGTCCGTTCCACGGTCGCAAGTATTAAGCCGCGAAAGCGCTATTGTGTTTGACGAAGGAAAAAAAGAAAAAAGAAAGAAAAAAAAAAGCGCGTACCAAAAGCAGTTTCAAAATGGCCAGAACAAATCGGGGAAAAGCGTTAACACCGAGGACAATTGTTAGACGACGTCGGGTATTGTTCCTTTTCTTTCTTCTTTTTTTCCTCCCTCACCCCCCCTCTCTTTCTTTCCCTTCCTCTTCTTCTTTTTTTTTCTTTTTCATCGTTTTTGTCCTCGTCGGAAAATTATGGTCGGGTCAACAGAATTTCTCTCCCATTGTTATAGCTCGAAAGCTCGTATGGTTAGACTATTGAATTCCCGGTAGATCCTTTTTTCCTTTTTTTTTTTTTCGCTCGCTTTTTTACCCGCTGGAACATTACACCACCCTCTACACACACATACACACACACACACACACACACACATGCGCACGCGTGCACACGTGAAAAGCAGAGAGAATAGACGGGACGAAGAATGGGTTCTAATTCCGTTCCTGCTGGAAACGGAGGTGCTGACGTTGCCATAATTTGTCGGATCTTCGTAACTGCCGATGTGTACGCACGATTTCCAGATACAAATTCGTGCGTGTATATATGATATTGTCGTCACGATGAATTCGACGATTCCCTGTTTATCCATTCTCGCGAAACGAGTGCCAAGAATTTTTCCATTTTCAGCTTCATTGTCGCGATTCTTGACGATTAAGGATATTCTCTGAAATCAAGGTTAAATCAGTAATCACGATTTTCGTAAATGAAATAGAATTTGACAACGCAACGTTAGATCAAAGTCATGTAACAATTTTCTGTGTCACGAGACTTTTTGAATGAAATTGAAACAAATACTGTTTCATTTTTCGAAGATCATTTTTGTTATATCGATTTTTGAATTTTTACGACCATTCGGTTCAAGATCGGTTTAAATTGTTGTCTTTCTAAATTTTGAATATTGAACTGACATTAAGAATAATATATAAACAGTAACTGTCTAATGTGGAATAAATATCCAGATATGAAACATCAAGTGTAATCGTTTTATAGAACACAAAAATATTCTTCTTAATGATTACACCAAGAAATAAAAAAGTATCAGAATTTTCTATATTGAGATTTTTTTTTCAGCGTTTTATTGCGCTTTGAATATTAGGATTAGACGGCAAAAATTCAAGAAATCCGAACATTTCGTTATTTAATTGTATAACCATAAAATGGTGAACGTCTTCGAGATCTACGGTCACGAAAACAAATTTTCTCAGAGACGTTTGAATTTTTACAATTTTCAAGAGAAGAAGTCTGTTTCTATTTCCCAATCCTGTGCACGATGTCAAATTGAAGAAAAAAAAGCAAACGGACTCGAGACAACGAAAGTGGAGGTCTCAGGTTTCAAACTAAGATCAACTGAATTGTTATACGATTTTCTTTTTCTTTTTACGAAATTGTCAATTTAAATTATCCCACGATTCTTCGCCGTCTTTACTGGTTCAGTTACGCTCTTCACCGTAAATGGTTAAAACAGTTTACTTTCCCAAAGCAAAAGAGAAACAGGGGAGAAAGCAGCCGTGACACTTGCGCTTGTATTGTTTCATTTTTTTTCTTTTTTTATATTCGCTCGGTTCTGTTCTATTGCTTCAGCGTTGCGACAGTAATAAGGATAACTGTAACGCGCGTGCATAGGCAAAATTCCAGCAGAAGAGATTCCCTGGGGTAGCGTGGTCGAGCGAGAGGAGAGTGTAAGGGCTTTCCTTCGAACGAGCTTGTAACTTCCGCCAGTCGTTGGTATCGAAAGCAATGTTTCCCCATGGTTCGCTGCCTCCGAATTGTACGAGCATGTTGCTTCGCTATAACGAGTTTTGTCACAACCCCTCGATGACAATCCGCAGTTAAAAAACAATCGTGAACGCGTACAATGGTTGGTCGGGGCGGGGATGACTCTCGATAAAAATGAAACGTCCACCTGGAGATTTTTATGCGTTTATGGGGAATCGAAACATGTAGCGTGAAAAGTATAAAATCGCACGGATTGCGTGTAATAAATATTACGCAAAACTGCGTAGGTAGAAAATGTTTTCTATAATATTTAGTGTACATGAAGCAATTTTCTTTATTTATTGTCTCGAGAAAATCTGGTTTATTCTTTGCACACAGTTATTATCACGTATGCGGCATACTTAGACAACTTAGACAAAAGTCCAATTTGCAAATGAAATTGTCAAATACGTTGTTGCATGAAAATTAAATCCTTTACTTCATCAATTACATATGATACAATATCATTCTGTTAAAAATAAGTACAAAGTATAGATATAACGTGACAGTATTATACATTATATAAATGTGTGTAATAATGTTATATTTTATATTTTTTATCCTTGATAAAGTTCCTTATCTTAACAGGAATACTTAATCTCTGAATATTGTTTAATCTTAATTACAATATTTCCTGCAAACTATTTTAAATGAAAAATATACAATGAAAATTAGTATAAAACATAACAGATAGTATATGCGTAACGCAAATTACGCTCGCGCGTAATTTCTATTTGTTCGCTTCGTTCAAAGACCAAAAGAGCGGGAAGGCTGTTTTCCACAGTTGAGTCGCGCCTCGAGCGCTGATGTCCCCGCACAATTCTTGATTTCGTATCGTATAGACAAGAATTGCGTTTGGACAATCATAGCCTGAGACATTCAATTCCCCGGGGGTTGTTTCGCGCGGCGTCCAGAGAAATGGAGGAAAGAAATACATATATATATATATAGATATATATTTCTTCGACGTGATTTTCCGCGTGGCAATCCCCGCGTGCCGTACTCGGTTGAAGAACCGTGGCTGAAAAAGAGAAAAAAGAAGAAAGAAAAAAAAATAGAAGAGAAGAAGGAGAGCATTATATATTTATTTTAGATTAGTCGTCGTTGACCCAGTTTCCTTCTCGAGCGTGTACTTAGCCCACTTTGTCGCCGCTTCACGTCCTCTCGTTCACGTCCACCTTATTTGGGAAAAATCTGCGCGGGCATGCACGCCATGCATTTCAAGTTTGGTGGAAATTAGACCGTCCTAAATGGTATGGCAGTGTACGGATAGAAATTACCGCAGGAATGTAGCTGGACTATGTTCGTACCTTTTGTTCGTTTTCCGCTTGATGCGCTCTCTTAGGAAAACTGCATATGGAATCTCGTTCCTCCCCTCGAAGTGTAATTCCAGATTATTGTCAGTTGAACCCGTCTGAAATCAGCGTGTGCTTTTCATCAGTTTCGCTACACAAATGTACGGTTAATTCTCTGTTTAAAAAAAAAAAACAAAAAAAAAACGAATGACTGCAAGAGATCCACTACACCACTGTCGCGTCAAAAAATAGAGTTTATAATGTGATTTTTGTCGAGTGACATTAAGAAGAATATATAATCATGTTCATCATATACAAGGTCTATGTATGTATATCACGCGTGTCAACACGGTTTACAATTAAATATTATAAATCATTATATTAGACTGTTGGATCGTTATATTTTACACAGGTCATCATATTAAGCGATATAGATCATTATATTCGTCTCATATTTTTATTCATTTATGAGAAATTACAGATGCAAGAATGCATAGTAATTATACAAATCTCTTCCTGGATCACGCAAAAGTGAATGAATTTGCAAAAGGTAAATATCCGTAGTCGCTACGAACATATAATCGGAATAATCGTGCAATTCTCTTATTCTTAAACTTAAATTATAAAAACTTGTCGTAAACATAGATTCAACACGTTCAGAGCCGTGTTCCGTGTTCGATCTGGAAAATCTTCTGACGCGTCAGTTATTTTCAAACAAAGCTACGACGAGCTTCGTTCTTCAGCAGGAAGAACTTTTTTACTTCGCAACTTGCAGATTAAATTCAAGTCGCGTAAATATCTCTCACGATCTCAGCGAGAGCGTGATACATTATGTATAACCGAAGGGTGGCACGGTTTTTTTTTCGTTGAACGTTTTACTTACTTTGCGCGGAATTAAATCGTCGATCCTCATTGATCGGCGAGCGCCGAAGATCGGCAAGAAACTCAGAATGTATGTGTGTGTGTGTGTGTGTGCGTGTGTGAAAAAGAGAGAGAGAGACTATTTGGATCACCGGGATACGTAATTACATTACTTCGTCTTACTCAACCTTGATCAATCAACTGCTATTCAGAGCAAATTAAGGAGAGTGGAAGGAGGGAAAAGCTGCTAGTCAAAGGACCTATCACTTCCATTGCCCTTCTTCTTCTTCTTCTTCTTCTTCTTCGGTTTCTCCATTTCGTCCCTTTCTTTCTTCTTAACCCCTTCCCTCTTCTTTTTCCCCCACTTCGCATCTCAATAACGCCGAGTGGTGTTCAATCACACACGCATTCTGCCACTCCCCCGTCCCTCGATGTTACGCCGCCTCGCAGCCAGTGTTCCTGCTTGTGGATCGCTAATGCGAAACAATGTTATCCTAATTGGCCGTGGCGCGAAATTGCATGCTCGATTTGTCAACGGTTTCGCCGATGAATCCGACGAACGCTTTCTCTCTCTCTCTCTCTCTTTTTCCGTTGCTCGCTGTTCGTTTAATTTTTCATTAAAAACACGATACCGGCAACGAGCCGACGTTCTCGAGATCATTTCTATCGGCCGTTTCGTTTTTCCTCGGGACGTAACGACCCTCTTTTGTATTCATTGGAGGAAGCCAACGACGTGACGTCCACGGGGACGGAAGAACGCGATGGTAACTGCTTTCGAGACAATTGGACGATGATGAAAAAGCAGAGGCAAGACTGGTCGGAGGAGGCTGATGTCCATTTTCGTTTTTTGCGAATGCGTGTATTTGCACGGCCGTGTGTCAAAATTTGAGATAAAGACGAGCTTTCGATATTACGTTGAGTAAGGTAGTTTGATTAGGACAAAATAGGGTTAATCTTGAAATTCAAACCTTTGTATTATTTTCTTATTGAATTGCTTATATTACTTAATATTTAGATACTTAGGTTGTTTAATGTAGTTAATATTGTTTTAGTATTAAATTATTTATATTATTTAATATTTGGATGTTTGAGTTATTTGAAGCAGTTAATCTTGAGATTCAACAATTTCATGTTATTTTTAATTATTTATTTTATTTAGTAATTGAAACTGTTGTAATTTTGCAAAAGAAGGGATCGCGCGATAAGAAACTTGTTTCAAAGCTTCAATTTTCAAAACGCATCGTTCATTGTATTCTAATGATAAGATATTCTTACTTTGCTACTATATAGCAGATGTAAACACTTTTTCTTTCTCGAAAATGCTATAAATTATCATAGTATGTAAAAACATTGAAACATGTGTTTCAATGACTGAATCTACAATGAATTTGAAGATTGAAGATTGAAATATTTGACAGTATCTTCACTCATTCATCCGCTGCGCAAAAACAATTTAGAACAAAATAAACGATGCTTTCTGAAAGTAGAGGCTTCCAGTTATAAAATGAGCTCAAGTTTATTGTCGTACGATTTTGTTTTTACAAAATTATAACCGTTTGAATATTGGGAGTCACTGTATATATTATTTCATTACATATTTTTTACATATATTATTTAAATTAGTTTATTATTTAATGGTGATAAAATATTGGATATATTATATGCAAAATACGAATGTTATTTGTTTTAATAATTTTAATAATAATTTTATAATAGTAAGATAATTGAACTTGTATGTTGTTAGACACCATTGGTCTTTAATATCATAAAGCAAGTTTTGCTGCGTAAAGTTTGATAGAAAAAATTATTTCTCGCTGTTACACGAAAAAAATAGAGCAAGATAAGATTATTCAAGTGGTGATTATTCAAGATTATTCTAATTTTATTTTTTAAAATTCAACTTTAAACTTTTAACGAAATAATTAAACTTGTTACGTGTCATAAGACACCATTTACTCTTTAACATGATAACAAAGAGTAACGAAAAAGAATTGGATTATACACGGTTTTAAAAGTTCACTCCGTTGTAATTTATATTCTGTAATACAACTACGTAGAGAATTTACGTTCCGCAACGAAGTTGTTTTATTTATTTAAAGTCAAGTGGCAGAAGACTGGATAATGTAACTTAAAATTCTGCGATCATCTGTGAGGTAAAGTTTGACAATTAATTATACGTTTAGATCAACAAACGAGTCCTCGCTCTCCTCATGCCCGTATTCGTAAAATTTCTATCGATTACCAAACAAATTTTACGTAATTTAATATTTTTGAGAATATAATTTAAAAAAAAAACGGAACCATAGAGTATTGTTTTTACACTATACTATAAATATCGAAGAAAGTAAAGAATTACACTTTGGATATTTCGTATATTTTTTTCTTTTACTTGTCTTCGTTCACTTTAAAATTCCTTGTGAATACAAAATTTAGTGAAAGCGCGGGACGAGCTTCAAATTCGTTCGCCTGAAATGAAAACGCATCGTCGCGTTTACGATTAACGCTAAACATACGCGCAACTTTCCCTATATCTATTCTCACCGCAACCGATTACGAAATAAAGGTCCTTTCACGAAAATAATACTTAATGCTAATTGTCAGCTTTTCGTACAAGAGTTAAACGAGCAAAGAAAATAACAACGAGCGCAGAATTTGAAATCGAATTTGACGTGTTTAGTGTAAATACGCAACGATCCGATCACGAGTACACGCAGCAAACAAGAATGACCGAGGTGGAGACGAGCCGAGATGAAGATGAAGATCTGTCGACGAAGCTCAGAGGGGCAAGGGGGGGGCAAGCAATGAGGCAGGCACGTATTAAATAGACAGATGAGCGGAGGGAGAGGGTCGATACGCGAGTGGTGTGGTCGAATGATTAGGTTAGCCGCTTCGGATATAACTTCGTTACTCTCCAAATGAACAGACAAAACCTTACCGAGCTAACCCTACCTCTCTGGATTCCTCTCCCCCTCCCCCCTCGCCTTTGCATCCTTCTAGTCTGCATATCCAGCTATGCACCCCGATAGCACTTTATCCCGATCAAAGACGACGCTGCAGGCTCCCTGCCGGCAGATACCCGTTCAATCAATTTCGCTTGATCGTTCCCGCTGTTTCTCGATCAAGACGCCAACGATGAGGAGGAACCGGCCGATCGTGAATACTGTCGATAGTTTCCGAGAGAAATGGGATCTCCCGGGGAATGGTTTCTCTCGCCGTAGGAACGATACGGATGATAAATAGCCCCTCTCTCTCTCTCTCTCTTTCTCTCACTTTCTCTGTGGTAGTTTGACGAGCGTCAATTTGGATCACAAGATCCTGGTAATCTTTTCGAGGCGAATGACCAGGAATCCTAATCGTGGATCTCGACTGGTGTCTCTTTACGAGCGTCGAGTTTCTGTGCTGCAATTTCTTTTGTAGCGCGAAAGGGAAGGTTACGATTTTATTTCTTGCGAGGCTAGAGCTTCGGAGAGGCTCTACGATGGATATTATCGTTAACCGATAACGCAATCGTTTATTTGCGGTAATTGGCGAACAATTATTCGCTGCAAAGAAATTAACAATGTAATAAAACTTTTGCGAAAGAAATATCTCTTTTCTTCGTACGTCTGTCGTGCAAAAGACAAGGACAACGTAAATATCATGTAAGAGCACCTACAATAGATTCTAAAAAATCGAAATTGGAAATATCAACTACGATATCTATCAAGCAGATGATTTTCTCTATATAAATACCTGAAGGTAGATTTATCAATGCATCAAACGTTATATTTTACATCTTCCACGTGTTCGTTTATCAAGAATTAACTATTAACTTTGAGTATATATTAATTAAGCTTGAATTTGAGCAAGTTTAATCTAATGAATAGTTTTTCTTTTTTCTTCTCTGGTCACAGTCGAGATGTTTCGAAGCCTGTATCATCGTTGAACTTCAGACGATGATAAATTCAATTCAAGAATTAAAAAAATAAAAGATCAACCGATTTAGTTCGTGCCGAAGGAGAAGAATCGTTTTTCACGCGAGATCAAACATTCTGTCGCTCTATAGAGGCGAAACACTCGCGGTATAAGATCTTTTTTCCCTTCGCGTGCTCCCTCTCTCCACTTGGAATATTTCTACGCGCAGCCAGCCACAGTTCCTTCTCCAGGCTGTATCTCGTCTATTGTGCGACCGGTTTCAATCTCAATGCCGTTCGACGTCCCGCGGAATACTTCGTGATGTATAAATGGGCCCGGACGTGATTCGGTTTCAATAATTCACAGGCAGATTTTCAATGGTTTCCATCGAGCGATATATGCCGATCGGGGGGAGTGGGTGAGAGAGGAAGAAGATAGATTCCTTATCCCGCTTTCGTAAAATGAGAAAAAGAGAGATAGGGAGGCAGAGAAGGATGACGATGGACGATGTGAAACGGTATAGGGCTCGAAGAATACAGAAGCGGAGGAATTGGGGAGAGAGAGAGAGAGAGAGAGAGAGAGAGCTGAACTTTTGCGACATCGAGAGGGTGGGCGAAGATGACGATGGTGAAGGAATGGAAGAGGGTGGGAAGACTGTCGTGGCATTGATCGGCTACGCTATCGTCACGGTATTCTTCGCTCTGGTCTCTCCAATAGACGATAGATTACCTTCGAGTTTCGGGCTACTAAATAGGACACAACAGTCGTGCAAATATTTCATATACTTTTGCGAGTGTAATTTGAGAAACGAAAGCTAGTTGCCTGTTACGAGTTTATTTATCAATATGGATAAACTCCATCACAATCCATACAAATACACATTTATATGTATTTTCCTTATGAATTCACGTTGGTAAACTTACGAATCGTAATTGGAAACCACTATTCCACTATTTGCGACAGTGTTAAACTATTGTTCGTGAAATTCCTTTTAACAATGCTTGTTTCGATTGCATTTAAGTGGTATAAAGAACAATATGAATAAGAATGAATTATATGAGTTAATAATAAGAATTATATGAATTAGAATATCATACGATGTTTATTAATAGCTTAGCTTAGACTACCAGGTGCCCCATAAATCTCAGTTAATTTCGGATGCGAGGATCTTTTTTTCTTCATAAATTTCCAGAAGTACGCACGTCTTATAAAAATACGACAGTGCAAATTCATATTTTCGCGACGCCGGTGAAAAGAGGTCACACGTGTACCTGACTTACGATACGTGGTACGACACTGTATCAATTATATCTGTACCCGTGTATTTAACTATCCGTGAAATAAGATGGGCTAGTGGATACGATTCTCCCACTGTTGGAATTCTACAGCTCGCAATTCTAACCTTAGCGTAACAACGAAGCGTTGTGGTCGTCGCAACGTTCTCGCTTCCGGTTGCACGACGTTCAGAGCAGAGGCCGTTGCTGAAAAATCGAGCAGAAACGATCCGACCGACAACCGGGATCTCTTTTCTCTCCCTCGTGATGCAACATCACCGCTGCTCTGCCCCTTTGGCACCCTTTGTTCCATTCATCGAGGCTTGTTTCAGCCCCCTTTTCCCCTCCTTTTTTTTTCTCGCGGCACGTTTCCTTTCCACCGGTTCCCTCTTTATATATCCCGAAGATGTCTCTGCCTCGTTACCGGGAACGGTTCGCCAACGAGTTCAAGCGGAATTTCGAGGAGGGCTGCAAACGACGTCACTTCCGCCCGAGATGCTCGACGATATCGGACACAGAGGATCGTCGTGATGGATCAAGGAATCGTCTATGGCTTGGAAAACGCAACCCTCTCTCAAGACCTCTCTCTCTATTCTCCCCTCCCTCCCCCCTCTCTTTCACCCCCGTATATTTCGTGCGTCTTTTCGTTCGGTTCCACCGGCCGATCCGGTAAGAAACGATCCGATTATCGTGAGAAAACAGCGGCTTTGCCTCCAAACGTTCGACACTCGACGTTTTCGGCGCTTTTGCGGCGAGTTTTCTCGAGAGTTTCGTGGTGGAAATTGATTTCCACCATGGTGGAAATACACCATGGAATGTTTTCGTGCTTTCGAAGAATCGATTTTGAACGTAATAGCCAAATTAAATGTACAAAATTTTAGTGACAAAATTTAGGTGTATGAAATTTCTATAGGTATCTATGATCGAACGATAACATTTGAGGGATAGAAGTTTCGAGTCGTTTGTTGCTATTAAAGGAACACGGATTTCAATGAAGTGTGAAAGAATTTTCGTTTTTTGACGGATTTGCATTTTTCTCCAGCTTCTGCTGAAGGTTATAACCGGTTCATTGTTCATTGTTTGATTTTTATCTATGCATAAAAATTTGAAGACATATGCTGACCCTTGTTTTACAACATCGAGTGGTATAAATTGCAGTTTCGATCTGAAATGAAAATTTCAATCCTGATGAAACATCAATTGGAATTTTAGATGTATAGTTCCTTTAAAGTGAGCACTGATAAATGAAAATTGTACATAATGTTTGGATACTTTGTATCTAAAATAATGTTATAGTTCCAAGAAGTAACAGATTACTTTAAAAATTGAAAAAAAATCACGAGGCAATATATCTATAAAGATATTATATATAGACAAAGATTATATTATAGTACACTGAGGGTTATACTCAAAAACATGTATAATGTAATATGTAAAAAAGGCGTGTAAAAAATCAAGCGTGGGTTCCTTAATTTCTCAATACGGTTATATTTTAATACTCTGTAATACATCAGTTGAAAACCATCATGATCTCTGTCAAAGATCAAAATTTTCTACCACGAAAACATTTAATAACAATACGTCCTTCGTCTTAAGAAGGACAACGGTGCAGAGAGGCGCGGAGAAAGAGTGTGACAATCGAATGGGGAGAGAAGCGGGTTCTCCCCTCTGTGGCCAGAGGAGACGAAGAGAAGAAGACGAAGGGAACGAGGGAATTGAAGCGTGTGGCTGGTGGTTGCCGCTTTCCAACCTCCCACTCCCCCCTCCGCGAGGGGGAAACACTTTATAATTGAAAAGCTTCGCTTAAATGGAAACGTTTCTCTCTCTTTATGGCGGGCGTCATCGTGGAGGAGCCGAAGAGGCCGACAACGACGACGACGACGACGACGACGTCGACGAGCCCTGTCTCTTGAACGGATGGAACCGGGACGCCGGATAAACGAATTTATTAAAGGCATGTCGAGGTTTTGCAGGGTATGTCGAGGCAACCCGGCGGGTATTTCATTTCGTCCGGATCTGAAAACACGCCGTTCCAACAACCTCCTCTCTCTGTGCGAAACTTCCGCCGTGTCTCGCACGCGAAATTCTCTTTTCGCTGTTACACGGCCCCTGGTACCAACATCCTGGTACATCTCTGTAGCTTCCCTGCGTCCCAGATATGAAACAACATTGTTGCGTGCAACATTGCATTGCGTTGTTGGCCGGGGGAATTTTTCGCTGATGCGCGCTGTTACGCGCGGTTGTTACAGTCTCGAGAAATTGGGTTTCTCGCGTAATGTTTTACTTTTTGGAAGAAACGTTTTTTTTTTTATGCACGTTTAGCATGAAATGTCGTTTTGAAGTTTCGGTACAGCAGGTATGCACTTTCTTCGGAGCGTAAGTTGAAGTAGAAACTTCGTTAGAAACTTTTGTCATATTTCGATGTAACACCTTTGCGCTGTTACAGTGGTATTCTTTTTTCACATATATAGATGTGTTTTATGCATTCTTATTGTTGTATTAAACTATCGATTTTGTCAACGAGCGCCGTCACTGGGTAAATGAGAAATTTCAATGAAAAATTTAAAATTTTCGATCTAATTTCGAGCTACTTGCATTTTTTCAGTGCTACAAGTAAGTTCTCTCGTTTTCCGACCTACTTCAATAAATCTTTATGTTCCGTGACTTTCATCAAAGACTTTCAGTCCGAGTTTCTTATTGTCATCAAATCTCGATTCATCATTGTTCTTTCGACTGTGCGAGAGTCTGACTTTCTTATCGCGGGTCAATCGAATCCTTTTCCGTTTCTCCGTTCTCTCTACATGTTTTTCCAATCGTATTAGCTTTTTCAGTATTTACTTTGTACTAAAAGTATCATGTAAGTAATCTGCAATGCTTGAAATAATTAGTACACTTATTAAAAGTTTAAAGAGGACAACATATTCAAGATGAACATACTCCTCATTCGGTATTTTAGACCAGGAGTCGATAACGCGCACATAAATATAAAAATATAAAAAAAAATCAACTATTTTAGAAAGCATGCATTGACATATTTATATGAATCTCTCTTCTCAAACATTACATCTACAATTTTCATTTAGATTATCCAAGAATTAAAAATTCCAGTTGCGTATGAAAATTTCAACAAACTAGCCAATGCCAAGTATATCGCGTTAATATTTTTATTTTATGTTTCATTCAAAGTTTATTATTCATTTAAAATAAACAATATCAAATGTTTAAATTTACAACTCTCTCTCCAATTACGGTGAAGTGCCCTTTCTCATGGCAAAAAGCTTGCCTACATCTGTTTTGGACTTTTCGTAATTTCAGTGAGCTGTCAAAGAGTTAAAAAAAAAAAAAAATCCACGAGTTTCACCGGTGGTTAATTCTCTACGAAGAACTAACTTCCTCTCCGCGAACGTGCGAATTGTTTAATAAAATTCTCCGCCGGAGATCGATCGATCGACCGGATAGGTAAGAAGAAACAAATCGAGAAACGTCAGGGAACGAAGGAAAGGGATTTTTACGAGGGAATTTGAATGGGCCGTTCCGGCAGACCGTGTATTCGATCCTTGAAATTGAAAAACTGTAGACGCGGCTCGTTCCAGCTTACCTCGCGCGCGCGGCCAAACTGTTCGCCCCCGTAAATCGCGCGTTATTGCCTTTATGGATCCGAAGGATCGAACAGCCCTTCAGAACTTCGAGGTTTAAAGAGAAAGAAAGAAAGAAAAAAAAAGAAAAAGAAGGAAGAAGAAGAAAAGTTAGCTTGACGAAAGAGCGAGAGGGGAACAAAATATAGACCTCTAATACAGCCAGAGCGATAAAAATCGCGCATCGTGCGTGAAACGCATTCTGTCTCCGGGGCATACTCGTGGCGTGAAATGTCTCATGAAAGTGGCTATCAATTTGTTTCGTATTACAATCGTTCAGGAATATCGTTGTCGTCGTCCTGATGGCATCTTCTCACCCCCTCGCGATTATTTATCCCCGTGAGTATAAGTCGCGTGTCTTCGAGGTTTCACGCGCTAAGAATTATCGTAGGAATGTTGACGAGCTTTTGTTCGTCGTGAAATATCGAACGAGATTGGTTCGAGTTGAATTGTTTAGAATTCCGGGGAATGATCTTAACTTTTTGCGTCAAGATGCACGACGACTGTCTTGTTGAGTTTCGATCGAAACGAAATGACGCGCGTGTTTTGAAATTTCTCGATTATTAATTAATTCCTGATGTAATTAAAAAAATGATCTTGCGATGCTTGAACGACACTCTCCGTTCTCAATCATCGTGACTGAATCGTTTCAAAGAAGAACTTAAAAAAAAAGCTTCAGAAATCAAATCAAGAGATTTAAAAAGAACGAAATTACCTGATGCGTAGGAACAAAAAAATAGTAAATAATTATTGACGTGCTCGTAGATAAGCTAATGCAGCCGATACAGGGGAACAAACGTTCGCGACATGTAGCGAATACAATAGCAGTAGTAATAATAATAAAATAATACATAATATAATAATAGCACAGTAGTCTACAGATAATCCAATCTATTGAAATCCCAGCACAAATTCTCCGTGTAATTCCACATTGACAACCGCATAATTCCAACTAATATTCGTTCCCTGAATGTTCGATCCCTCCAATGCTCGAATACTTTTCGATAATTTGTCATTCAGGCGAATTCCATCACTCAGACAATCCCTCCCCCCGAAACTGGCTATCGATCGCGCTCACCCCTTTTTCGAGAAGCGAAAACTCGTCAGAGCATTACGGTCGGCGAATAATAAATAACAGGAGGCGAATAATTATGAAAATTAGAGATTTCAATGCGTGATCATTATCGCGGCGGCACGAAACGGGGGGGAGGGGAGGGAGGTTTATTATTGTAATCCGGCACGCGCACGTACGGTTGTTCCGTATCGGGACTGGATGGTACTGGATTGTTCATTGAAATGTTAAAATTACGTCGACAACGGTGCTTAATAAAATCGAGCTTTTAGTTATTGTGCCAACAGAGAGCGACGCCGAGCTGTTAATTCCCTGCATAAATATCGCCAAGACTTTATTACCGTTCCCATTCGCCGATACACCAACTGGGAATAGTTAATGTCGTTGAATCGCCTCGGTCGTCTCTCACTTTCACCCCGTGAAAATCGCGCCTATGTATCACGCTGTTACGCATTATCAATTATCGTTGCCAGTACACGCGTGTACCCGTGTTAAACGATGATTAACGTGTCGACGAATATTCTTTGACGGTGAACGTCCATTTGCTAAATACTCGTAAATGACGTGTTTGTCGCGTGCACGGAAAGGCCAAGGGGTGATTATATACGTACGTGTGTATACGTACACAGATTTCGGGAAAATGGTTGCACATTCGTCACGGGGGGGAAACTTTTACGTTCATAGTTTTTTTGAAACATTTTGAAATTTCAGAGTATGACGAAGCACGATTGTTATTGACTATATTGTAACCAATTAATGTATAGTAAAAGTTATAAGATATTTATTGCAAGCATATATACGTGTAAGTCTAAGCATGGTACCATCAAGCAGTGGAACGTCTCAACATCATAATATATTAATAATAATAATAATATATTAATAGAATAATACACATAATAAGAAGATCCATAAATGGTGTGTAAAATTTATAATTTTATTAAAAGCAATAATATAGGTCCACCATAGTACTAGAACTGGTGATATTATTTGTTGATGCCCAATAATTTATTTCGTATAATTAAAAGTATGATTCGATATATACATATTTTTCTACGTAAGAATGGTTTTCTTATATCATTAAGAGTGTATCGGAACAAAATCCAGATGTAGTCGAAAGCTCAAGATCATTCTCTATATATATCATAACTATTTAATTTTTCCATTTTTTCCTCACTTCTCAGCAATTTCTCAGTTCTCAATTACGTGGACCACTCATGTAAACTTCTACGTAGTCGTATCCAAAAACTTTCTATATAAGCCTGGTGTGGCTGACGGCTAGTAGCGAAACTGGCCTATTTGTATGACGGATCAGGGCCAGCAGCGAGTATGGTCACTGCATCAATATATTTCGTTTCCTACTCCATTGGGTGTACCAACTGTTTCCCAATAACGGTCAGTCATTGTGTACATATATACACTTATATATCGTATGCATATTCCTATATGTATATATATATATATATATATATATATATCTGTCACGTGCACACGTATACGTGCTTATACGTATTCACGCGCGTGTACTAGAAAACCGGCACCACGTAACATTGGTTGTTACGATTGATCGTGAGAGCAGGTTGGACAAAAGAACTTGAAGAACTTAGGAATCCGAGCCCTCGAGAGACACACACGGGGGTTGCGTTTCGATCAAATTTTCAGGCGACGCCGTTCTCCCACTGGCAACAGGTTGAAACAGTTGCAAATACGATAAGATCCGCGCGGTGTTCGTGCCTGGCAACTGTCGCGAGGGAAACGGACAGAAGCTGATCGCTTCGTTTTTCTTCCGATACCACTTGGAGCACATGTGCCTTTTTATATTCTCTGATATCGATTTCGTAAATACGCGGCATTGGGGACTGTAGTTATTTATTGGGGGGGGGGGGGAGGCCCTACATATTTGAAAAAAGCTTTATACTTCTTCTTCGTTTGTAATTCTCTTGGTGGTTTTATGGGTATCTTTATGCACTTGTGCAGAAGTGAAAAGTATTCAAAGTACAGTGCTCGTTTCAAATTACATATTCATCGTTCTGTGAAAAAGTTCTGAGAAAGAACCTACAATTCCCTGCAATTCCCTGATGGGCGAGTGCAAAGAGATGCAACTCGGAATTGTCATAATTAGACTGCGGAATCTTTATGCAAATTCTTTCAGAATGTGATAAAAAAAAAGAAATAGAACTTCGATAAGAAGCACTGTTCTTTGAATATTTTATGAATTTTTTTCACTTTACGTACGTTGTATGCATATTAAAATTTCTTATAAAAGTCCGCGGTCTGAATATAATATTCAAATTCAAAGTGTAATGTGAAATTAGATCGTAGTGAAAGTGATAACGTTCTAAAATTTAGTTACAAGCGGTCATTCTTTTCCTTTTTTTGCATTACTTTAGAAATTAAATTTGCATTCCTTTTTTCCGCTCATCTGAGAATTTTTCGACTGCACGATAATTTCTATTCGTTATTTGATAGAAAATTATACGATTCAGTTAAAACATACTCGACGTTTCTTCTATGAAAAAACTGGCACGTGAGGTTGAGAACACGAGATTGAAAAGCACTGGGCTATTAATTAAGAGGGGTTTTGTTGGTGGGAAACGAGGCAATTTGCAAAGTGTTGGAGACAACGGATCGGTGTTAACGGGCGAGAAAAAGGAAATCGAAAGGGAGAAGAGAAGTCGAAACCCTCTGCGTCGGGAACCCTCGTGACAGAGTTGACACGAGGGTCGTTCGGAGATCCCGGACACCGACGGACTTCCGTGTTTCCAGCAGAGATCTTACAAGCCTGTAGGGAAACGTTCTTGTTGTCACTGCCCCGAGCGCCTGACAATAAGTAATTACTTGCGTGACGCCTAATTGGCCATGCGCTATTTGCTCTCTGAAATCTATGCTGCATTTTCAAATAAGAACTTGAATTCGTGCGTCGATCAAATTGCAGTTCGTCGCGATAGATTTAAGAAAGTAACGCTTAATTTAATCAAAGTTTAATATTTTGTTCATGCGCAAAAAAAAAAAAAATGCAAGTTCACAAAATTTGGAGAATACGATGATTCTTCTTCTTCGTGATTCTACGTATAATCTATATATTTTGTACAAAATAAAATTCTTTTCTATATTTTTTATTTGAATTCGTGGATCAATCGAGTTGCAGAATATGGAAATTACGCGAAAAGATACAAAAGATACAAATTTCATGGGTTCAAGGAAATAATAATCAAAGTTTAATTTAATCTAAACTTTTGTGTATCATTCATATTGTACGCAGAAAGAAAAAAAAAAAAGAAAATGCAAGTGCACAAAATTTGGAGAATATGACTTCTCTGTTTTGTACGAAATAAAATTACATTCTATATTTTTATTTTATCACAAATAGCACATATTATTAGATTACGCGTGCATGAAAAGAAAGAGAATGTTACGAAGTGGAGAAAATATTCTAGAAAAAAAAAACAAAAAACAGGGAAACGTTGCTGACAGAAAAAATTAGTAAGGTTGGGAACTTGTACAATGTATGCTTTAATTTGTATAGTGTAAGTACTTATACACATAAGTTAAGAACCTGTAATTATACAAGGAATATATTTATTTCGAGAATAGCATGTGACACGCGACGTTTTTTTCCTGGCAGTCGCAGGAAATTGAAAATTGACGAACCGAATTTTCTTTGATGGCTAACTGTTTCCATCGCCATGCAATTCGAGGCTACAGAGAATGATGGGGGAGAGGAGGGGATGGAGGACAGTTCGACGAACGAATTTCGCGGGTCCTGATGTTTAAGTTGCGATCCACCTTGCGCGAGACTCGTTCCATGGATTTAATTTCAACTGAATTACCGAGTCGGGTTAATCGAGAAACTTAAATAACTGAGCTAGCTGCAAAGCGATGTGGAACTTGGATATTCGAATCCCGGGTATGTGTGAAGCTGTCTCGGTTTGTCAATGGCGCTTTGATGTATACTTGATGGAAGTGTCGACAAACAGTTTCACCGACGCGTCTACAGGGAATTTCGGCTGAGTATCACTGATCCAGACGAACGTGTAGGATTCGATTGAAAAGTTTGGAGACATTATTCGAGAGAGAAAAGAGAGAGAGAGAGAGAGAGAGAGAGAGGAATCTGAGATTTCGGAATGTTTCAGTCTTTTTCTTCTCGCTATGAATGTTTCACGTTTATTTGATTAGCTTGTTTTACTTGTACGAAGTATCACAGATAAATGGGTACAAAAATAACGTAGAGACAATCCTTAATTACTATAGTTAAATAAATACATGCCCTACAAAAATGTTTTTACATTCTTCTAATTTTATGAAATTTTATGAAATGTAACGTATGCTTTTTCAGATGTTGAATTTATTAATAAGTAAGGTACCTATAAGTAATGCCGTTTTTTTTTCCAAATTAAATACTGCCATCTAGTGACAGTAATTTAAAAAAATAATTTAAATAAAAAGTTTTGTGCTGCATCAAAAAACGACGTACTTATTTGTACCCTTATTATGAATCCCAGATAGTTGAAAAGTTTGGAGATATTATGTAAGAGATGACGGAAATTTGAGTTTCAGTCTGTTATGTGTCTCATTGGATTAGTTCTTTCACTCTCTTTTATAAAAGAAAATATGTAGTTCATATTGATGTAGTTGGAAAGAAGAAAATAGCCAGCTTATGCTAGACGTTACAGTAAGATATATTTATGATTAAAACAAGAGAACACAGAATTTACATGTTTATTAAAATCGATGGATGCTCCAAGCTTTTAGACGTTGATATATATTTATTCAGCCCTTTGAAGATTTGAAAAGAAGATTTTTCAAAGATGTACAAAACCAAAAGAATATTTCTTGAAAGAAAATCATATATTTACGATTAGATTGCGTTTGAAGTCGCAAAATATTTCATCTTTTATACATTTGTAAAATATTCGACGTAGTAGGTTGGCCAAAAAGTAATCGCGTTTTTTTTTCGTGCGCAGACGAGAAACGAGAAAAATACTTTGACAAAATACTTTGACCATTTTGTACGATTGCCTTTTGCCATCTTCTAAGCAACTCCATGATTCCGCGTTCAAAGAAGTTTCGACTTGGAAAAAAAAGTTCCAAGAACGAATTGATAACTTTTGTTAGTCGTGAAATTTAGCATACCAATTTTGACACTGCCGTAATTTTAAGCCTTCGTCACCATATGCGTTAGATAATTTTTTACGAGTTTGCCCGTAAAAAAGCGTTTTCTCTCCCTTTTCGAAAGTACAGTGAAATATTCTTCTGTAATTTAACGAAATCGTGCATTTCCGTTCTTTTTTTAAAAACAAGCTTGACTTTCATTCTCTAAATCAGCTGTCCAGCTGCAGAATGAATTCGCGGTTTAAAATTATTTCAAGGTTACACTTGCAAGCAATTATCTTTCGAATATGTAATAATAATCCTCGTAGCATTCAGTTCATCCCCAAATGAGAAATACATAAAATTACAGTCAAAAACATTCTCGCCAGTCAGTCTACGTCAGTAACTCGAGGCATCTTTCATCGACAACGACGAAACTAATTTCCATACGAAACTTTTCCTCGCGGAACGCTCTCTTAAGAAGGCACGGAAACTTCCGTCGCGTCGTCCGTCGCGAATCGACGGATATTCACCCCCCTCCTCTACCGCTCAAGCTCTGGAAGTGCTTGCACAGCAAGCACACAGCCGGCGCTATTTTTCTTTTGGAGTCTCCCGCGATGGAATAGGTATGGCGTCGGCGATTTCACCATCGAGGAGAGAGAGAGAGAGAGAGAGAGAGAGGGGAGACCATTGTAGACCGAATGATTTTTCCCCCGACGGTCCGAACGTCGGTTGCATTATCACCGAGGGTGAAACGAAGGTGGGTGGGTTGCTCGGTCAGGAATGCAATCACCTGTAATTTCTCACACCGCTCTTTGCTCTTTCCGGTGAGGAGCGGGGGGAGAGAGAGGGGAGGGGGAGGCGGGCGGAGGATAGGGGAGATCCGATCGATAGACGCAATGTGTTTACGGCAGCGAGGCCGCGCGTCTGATGCACCCGATGCGATTCTCGTTAAAGCCGCGTGTGGCCCCTGCTGCGTGGCAGCTCCGGTTGGGTTCAGCATGTGCGAACCTGCCGGGACCAGCCACCGCCTGGCTATGTTTCATGCTCGTAATGCCACAAATTCGCATTAGCGCGCGCGACACTGCCGGTTCCGCGGCCGGTTAATTTATTTTCCGCTCGCGACGTTGAAGCCGCCGCGCAGCCGATTTTTTTCCCCTACGAAATCACCGCCCCCGGCGCGCCGCTTCTCGACGGGCGGTGATCCCGATCGACTGCCGATCAATCCGGCAATTTTCAATATCCGGGACAAGGAGAAAGAACCGCTTTTTTTCCCCTGGCGGTGGTGAATATGGCGAGACCTGATAAGATACGAGCAAAGAAATCGTAACTCTTAACACCGATTGTGGGAACGAATTTTTATTGAAATTCGAGATTGATATTCCTTGCAATTTGTTTAGCATTGGAGGTAAGGCTGTGTGTTGTTTTACTGGAAAGTACAAAGGTGAAAGTAAAAAGTCATTATAAAGGGAAAATGAAAATTATAACAAATGCATGGTGAGTTCTTAGTGCAAGATTTCTGGATTCCTAAGTCCGTTGTGAAACGCTGTGTGCGTACGTGTAAATTAAAAGGGACTAGGTTGATACCAAAAAGTGCTAGAATTAATTTGAGCATATAGTTCGTATTAAAGTATAAATAAAATAATTATTTTACTTTCCAGAGTTTTTTTACAATTATTTTACTTTCTAGAGTTTCAAAATACAACATATCACAACGTATTACAATAAATAAATATATCGAAGGTGTATGATTAAACATTCGTTACGTGCTGCTCATTCATATCAAACTTTTTAACTTTTTTGGTAATTTTAAACGTGGTAAAAAATTAATAGAAATCTTATTTTCTTCAATATTTTATGACATAAAAAAAATCATTCCTCCCGTGCCGAGTCGAATTCGATTTCAGGCTTCAAAGGACAGAACATATTTTTTCGGCTTTAAAAAAATTAAAGAAATTTTAATCGTCGTGGTAGCTACCCTTCTCTATTCACGTCAATTTCCATGCAGTTTTTATTCGACGATTTCTGCCGTTCGTACGATTCAAACTTTTTTACCGGCGCTGCGGTGTGCTCACGGTTTTAGAGGGTTGAAATTTTCCTCACGGGATTTCTCATATTGCTTTTCGTTTAATAAGAGTGGAACAAATCGTTCCGGCCACTTCAGCAGTATTTTTATCGAATTGAAACGTGAATAGAATCCTAGTGTTAGGTAAATGGGTTTTATCAAATGTTTGAAAGCAGCGTAATAATCGAGTTTCTTGGAAATTGATCAGCTTCACTTTTTTTGTCAAGTTCTTCGTTCAGTGATACAGTATCAACAACGATCGTTACTTTCGGTAATAATAATTTTCACCAAATAACTTCCATCCACAAAACTTGATTTCTAATGTATATAAAAAAAATAATAAAAATAAGACAATAGTAATGATAATAATAATAATAATAAGAAGAAGATAAACGCATTAAATATGTAAATAAATGAATATAAATAATACATGTATTTAAACTTGTAACAAAAGTCATCGTCACCGATCGTTATGATGTTAATATTAATATTAATATTTTGAAAAAGATAAACTTTTTCGCGGAGAGATGATGCAAATAATGATAAATTCTAGTATATGCAAAGTTAGTGTTACGTAAGTGTTATATGCAAAGTTACTGTTGCAAACATAATACTTATAACATCATCACGTTCTCGTATTTTCCAAAAATATAAAAATTGCGCTGTTATCGCGTTACATTTATTAAAGTTTGAAAATAGAAAAAGATGATCGATATACGGTAGATATCTACGTCACTTGCATTATATTTATATTACAACTATTAAGAAAATATTGCCGAGAAACTGAAAATGCTAAGCAGCGTGATCAAGATGGATAAATACGTACAAAAGCATCGTCGTCGCGTGTAAACTTTGAAGCACGATTACCGTCGAAGTATAAAAGGGATGCCGATGCGGCGTTCGCAATATGTGTAATAGACAAGCGTTCCATTTATAATTCATTAGCGTTCTGGTTCGATCACAATTTGCTTCGGTGAATCTATTCACTCCAGACTGTTTCACCTGAGATCAACTGAATCTTTAATCGATAATCGGTAACATTTTCATCATCGATATCTATTTGTTTGCTTTGTTCTATTAACCTTAAGCTGTGTTTTGCTTGTTCTACCGCGTTTAAGAGATCCACCCCGATTCATTAAGAGCAAGAGGGCAAGAATTTGTGCATTTTAATTTCACGGTTTGTTGCTTCAATTTAAATCGAGATATTTTGCTGTTCTTTGGGGAGCTGTTCTGTAGCATATTTCATTTCATTTCGAGTCTGATAGTACATTTATTTTGTTTTCGTTGTATGAACGTTTCAGTGGTAGAATTGTTAGGTGTATTGTTAAAATAAATTAAAGTATATTCTAATTATCATATGGTACATGAAAAATATTATTTGTAATATTATTGAAAATTATTTCTCTGTTTTAACAATTACACTGATCAATAGATATAAACTTGATCGTGACAAGTTTTTCCTACAGTTTTAACAATTTTAGATTAAAGCATTCCCTTTTAGTCAGAAACTGACGTAAAATAAAAAAAAGAAAATACATTTGCAATAAACGAATATAATTTCGGGATATAAATTTTGCACAATTTTGCACAGACGTTCAAATCATCTATTTTGTATAAAGTGAAGTACAATTATTCTCACAATAAAATGCACAAATTAACCGCGAAACAGAATACAAACAAAATAGGTTAACAATTCGTTTGTTTCGCCAAAAAAAAAAGAAAAAGAAAAAAGTTTCCAGAGTCTTCAATAAGCGGATTCTCGTATCCGAAACTCGATTCGAATCTTAATTCGACCGACGTTTAACAAAATTTTCGTTTCGTCGTCCATCGACGATGACGGCCGTATTTAAAGGTCCAATCCCTTTCCCCTTTATAGGAGATGATTTCTCCAAGAATAATTCAATAACCGGTCGGAGCGTTGCACTTATATGTTACGCACTCTGCCGGATCGTTGTCGATCAGTCCGGGGATCGATTGGTTTTCTCTCGTGCGAAATGGTTTCCATCTAGCATTCCGGTTTGAAGATAGGAAAACGAGGAGAAGTAAATGAAAGAGTCCGGAATCAGAGTGTGTGTGCTGAAGTATTTTACACTGTTGACAAAAGTATTACCTTAATGTATGTACTCGCGGGAAAGTCATAATCATAGACCATCTTTCTCTTAATGTTGACGTTTTTTTTTTTTAATTGCTGATCGTAGATGGATCAGAATATTTATTAGCTATATTAATTGGAAAATTTTAACAAAACTTCGCTCGCCACGTTACTAGTATTTTATATTACAATTAATTATTTGACACGTTACGATCGTTTTGTATTATAAATTCATATTTAAATTATATAATTTATATATCATAGATAATAAGTTGTATTATTACGTTCTTATAAATTATTCATAACGCAGCGGACTATTTTGTAATAAATTAATTCATCCTGAAGCTTTTGTTCGTTATAGATCGCACATATTTAACGAGTACATTATTAACGAGATACGTAAAATTATAATGTACAAATATGTAAATTTAATTTACTATATAATTTGTAGATTTAATTTATTATATAATTTGGATTTTATATGTTACGCACGTGTGCTGTGTTTGCATTTTTATTTGCTTTATTTGACATGTTATTTATGTCAAACGTGCCAAAGCAATATGTAAAATGTTTATCGAATTCTTATTCGTCAGTTCTGATTTCTCTTTGAATTTTAATTGATCTACCGCTGGTGTGTATGTGTGAGTGTGTGCGTGTGTACTCGGTGAACTTTCGATGTTTGACTTACTGAAATTTTTACGACAGACACGCCTCTTAAACATTTATCTTTCGGTTCGAATGAAATCGTTGGACGCGTTGGGGGAAAAGCACCGGAAGTTCCGGTGCACCCCACGAAATTAAATCAGCTTGAAAATTATCCTCCCCTGTGAAAACGCGAGCTCGCAACAATGTAGGCCCGAGCCCCACTCTCTGTTTCACTATACTTTTTCATCACACATATAAAATGTTACAATGTAATTAATATAACATTTAAGACTGTCAATTTGTGGGTCATGAAACATTAAAAGAAGCAATTATTTTTTGACGAAAAGGGGGAAAGTACGGTAATCAACATAAATGCAACAATCATTTATCCTGTTAAACAACGAAACAATATAATCTATTTATTTGATTAAATAATATAAAAAAGATCTTTTAAGAATTTGTCTTTTAAATATCGAAGCGGCAACAATTATTTGCCACTTTATCATTTATCGTAACATAAATACAATAATCATTTATCTCATTAAATAATATAATTTATTTATTTAGTTAGACAATATAAAAGAATTCTTTTTAGGAACCCGTCTTTTAGGGATTCAAGCGACAATAAGTCATTATTTATCGTTTCATCATTTCGTTCATTCGCAGAAAGATGCAAAAGTATGTTGTGAATTTCATACGTATCCGGCCTAATCCCTGAATAAAGATGATTTATTCATATCCAAATAACAGCGCCAAGCATTCAAGATTCACTTCAAAGGTTCACTTTTCGCGCTAATGACAAGTGTCGCGTGCGTGATGACTGACATCGTTACTATGACGAGACCCTTATACACACAAACCTATGGAGCAGACACCCAGACATAAACCAAACCTCAAACTCCCTGCACACGACACCAGGAGACAAGATATCAGCTCAGTATAAGTACGACCCCCGAATCCGAGCAAGTCAGTCATTTTTTAGTCGTCAACGGAAACTGTAAAGGCCCCCATAGACGTTGAAACATGCTGCGATGCATGCATCACTGATGCAAACACCACTGAGAAGCAAGGAATCACTGATGCAGGAATAGACTTCTAGCATTAGTTGGACAAAGAAAGTCCGTGATAATAAACCTAACATTACTATCACTAATATTGGAGCTGGAAGACGATCCGACATTTTAAAACACTTGTTTCAACTTTAGCGTCACACGAAGAACTGAAGGATCAGCAGAGTGGAGGCAAGCTGATTTTAAAATATCATCTGATGTTTCATGAAACCTAGGAGTTGATGCATGCATTGCAGCATGTTTCAACGTCTATGGGGGCCTTAATACACACAAACCTATGGAGCAGACACCCGGACATAAACCAAACCTCGAACTCCCTGCACACGACACCAGGAGACAAGATATCAGCTCAGTATAAGTACGAGCCCCGAATCTGAGTAAGTCATTTTTTAGTCGTCAACGGAAACTGTAACCGAGACCATCAGAATCTAATCATAAATTACTCTATTTCTGTGTAACGATTTAACACTCCAAATATTTCCCCCGCCAAAAATAGATCTATTTACAAATATCTATTTAATACGTCACAATTTACGTGACATTATCATCGTCTAATCCAGGGGTCACCAAACTACGGCCCGCCGACGGTACTTGAATTTGCGTGAAATTCGGTTATGTGCACACTAGGTGTCTGATGTAACTATCTTTTTGCTAACGTCGCTTTCTTTGATAACTTTTTTTAGTAAATAAATATGTTGGTTGTCCTTGTTTTTTTTGTGCATTGCATGCCACTCACCCATGATTAACACGGAATGCTGAACTTAGTTTAGTGATTATGCGGCCCGCGCTCGTCATTTTGTCAGCTATGTGGCCCACTGTGAAAAAAGTTTGGTGACCCCTGGTCTAATCACACGTGGATTACGCGAACCTTCGTTCGCCGGAACGAAGTTCCCGATTAACCATGCATCCATGAGAATGGTATTCTCGAACTCCGGGCTCGTTTAAACGTCAGAAACTGATACGAAAGTCGGATGAAACTTGGAAATCAACGGCGGTGGTTCGCTATATCTCTCTTCGCGAATCGAGTGCAGCGTTTCGGACTTTCGGCTTTGGGCGAAACCCGAGAGTGTACACGCCGAAATCCAACCGACTGGATTTCATCTGATTTACCTGACGTTGAATTCATTGGCGGATCCGCTGACCTTAATTCACCGGGGAGCACGCGAGCGAAGAATTTAATAAAGGCCCAACACCGCCATCGGTTCTTACGGATAGTCAGGCGCGATCGTCGCGTTATTTTTGTGATTCTTCGTTTTTACGAGGGTACGGAAATTAATTCGCGACCCTCCCTTCTTTTTTCACAAATTTGTCGTTTATTTGCAAAAGTCCAGAATACATTTTAGTCCGAGAAATTATTATTATTTTCCTCTTTGGAAAAAAGAAATGATAGTTAGTTTTCAGTGAATCAGCTCAATCATGATTTTTGCAATCTCGGTTGTTGGAATGTGCGTATCGATTAAATGAAGTAAATTATGATCTAAAGGAGGTGGAAAGAAATGTAAGAAAAATATATTACTTTTGCTATTCGTTTGCTGTATACGATCATGTAATTTTCAACGTAATGAAAATGCAGTATTTTATGTTTGTTGTTCATCAAATGACATTGTGATCGATACTTCTTTGTTTGAGATTATGTAGTCGACAACTATTTCATTTGAAATATTGTTATTACACAAAAAATTTATTAGAATTAAACTTAGAACGAAGTTACAGTGGATAAATTGCGAAGGCCACGAATTAATTCGCAAATTAAAAGCTCTCGTGAGTTTCAGAAACCTTCTGTATTTTCGTCGAATATTAAAATAAACATTATAAAAAAAAGTTGGAAAATAAGAAATAGGGACAATGTAGATACTAATAGCAATATTGTATTAAAAGTAAACGATGCAAGTATCAAAAGTAAAGAAAATTCGCATAGTTTCATATTTCATATCTCTGAAACATGAAATTAAATTATTCCAGTATTCAGGATTAGAATTTACATTTTCTATTATTGAAAAATACTCGTCGAACATTAAAAATAAACGCAGTTGTTGTTTTTTTTAATGCGAAAGAAGAAACAGGAGCAGTGAAAATTTTTATCATTGGCAAAATCGAAATGTTAAACGACGCGTTAGAAACAAAGGAAATATCTATAATATCTTTACGATAGTATAATTTTAGCGAAGTTTAAATTAAACCATTCTATTATCGTATTCCAATGTTCGTCACTATATTCAGAATATAATTTACATTTTTTTCCCCTCACTGAAAATTTTCCACCGAGTATTAAAATAAATGGTATAGTTGCTGAATGAAATATGGAAAAGGAGAAATTTCGGTAATTAAGAAATGGTAAATGAGGCAAATGGCAGAAAGTATATAAAATATTCTAAAGATTTGACGTAATTGACAGTAATTGAAATTTTTATATTTTCATTATAAATCTCTTTAATATTGAACGTATATTTGTACTAAATTTCTTCATCTTACAAATGTATTTGATAATAAAATATTTAATAGATAATATTTTTTACCAAAATCCAAATTTTAGAAGAACGACATTTTATTAATATACTTAAAATAAAATTTACATCCTTCACACACATATGGTAAATTCCTCTTTTTTTAATGCGGTTGATAACGACAGAATAAAACTTGGTAGATAATATTCGCTTAACAAATCCCAAAAGAATCACATTTTACACATACCAATTTAACATATTAAAATCTGCAATCTATTTCACGATTACACACAGTGCATTTTCACTTTCGTAATTTATTGGTTTTTCTCTTCATTGTGCCACTAACACTAAACACTAGCGATAGAACAAAATTTAACGAGCAATATCTTTACACGAAATTCGAACTTCGACAAATAACTTCGACAAATAATAATATATTTCATTTTAATATATTTCAAATAACATCCAGCTTCTTTTTCGCTAAAAATCCTCCAACATTCTACGTACGGAACCGTCGTTTCACTATTTGAATTTTAAAAGCTCGCTAAATGATGGAACACGGAAAGAAAGGTTCTTTAAATCGTGCAAATCCAATTCAATTCCGAATACTCTGGCGCGTGGATAGGTATTCCAGCGATTTTTATTCAACGCGCGGCAAGCACGAAAAGCTCTTTGGAAATTATAATGGCGGACGCGTTGGCAGCGCTTACGAAAATCCGAGATGAGAAGCAGTCGATAAATTAAGCACATCTCCGGCTCCGATATCACTCGGATAGGTGTGTATCTGCAAGCATACGTGCAGATGCACCCTTTATCTCGCTCTCTGTGTGTATCCTCTCTCTGCATCCCTTTACCTACTCCCGTTTCACCCATTTCGACGACCCTTGGAAGGTTTGCATCGAAGCGTACGGAGGATCTAAGGAATGGCGTCAGCCGAGGATCGAGGTTTGTATCGAGCGAATTTCTCACGAGGCAAGCGGAACTGCCATTAGAGGGAAACGAGCCGAAAAATGGCCACGTAATAAGACCAATTATTTCGATATGAAGCGCGCTGTATTATCAGAGATACTTGGATACTCGTTTGAAGTCTGCTCGTTCTTTTCCTTTTGGGGGGGGGGAGGGGAGGGCACGTTTTCGTTAAACTTTTTCGGAGTTAAAAGATTTGTAGAATAACAGGTATTCTCGTTGTTCTGCGTGAAAATTTTTTTGGAGATTTCAATCGTTGTGCAAATAGTGTTCTTCGTGTCATTGAATTATTTATTTATTTTAGTTGAAGGACTGGTACAACATTTCTGAAATAATGCTATCGTATATGAATATGAAGAGTGGTTCTTTGAACCACTTTTGTTGAACTCTCTTAATATCAAAAGGTTAAGTAAAAGTTTCTGAAAGAATACTTTTGTTACTTCGCATAATTGCAGTTCCAATTGGAATAGTAAAATAAGTAGTATTCCTGCAACTTCAATTGAATTTTCATCGAACTTTTTAAACTTTTGACAAACTTGTGAAAGAATTTCTTTTCCTGTCTTGTACATAGACAGTAGGTATTATTTCTGGGATAAAGGTTTAGTAATGTAAAGTAATTAAATGAGAAATATCTCAGGGACTTCAATTCATTTAAAATCATTTTCTGTATCGCTTCGAGTTTTACATTAATCACTTGTGTCTACACGTTCTTTTTAACGAATGTCTGAACATTAATTTTTATTACAATCAACGTACTATTAATACCGTGTCAGTCTACTAAGTCTATAAAACTGTTTTACTCCTGTTCGCTTAGCTGATACTACTAAAACGAAACTTTTTATAATTGTTCAGATTTATTAATACTAGAACTACCAGTTTTAAAGTGGCCAGAATGACCAATTTATAATTTTTGTTAGACATTTTTATAGGCAGCGTATTTTCGAAGATTTAAATCATTTCTCGTCAAAAATATAAATAAAAGCTCATGCACACATTGTACTATAATGTTTCTCTATTTTTTGGACATCAGCGTCTCTGATGGAAATTTCACGCTTCAATCGTCGCCAGTGTTAATTGTTAACAGCGTAATTTCGTCAAATTCGTGTTAATTTTAAATGACGCATTCATCAACATTTATTAACATATTTTAACTGGAAATTTCGAAACAACACGCGCAGAAGTCCCCTACAAAAAAAAAAAAAACGTTTTGGGAAACACGCGCCCCCGCCCGCATGAGTGCAAACTGTACTCGTGCACAATATTCAACCGAACCCGATAATTCTTTTTATCGAGTTTCCGCTTCGTTAGCCACGCTCACGTGAAACGCGAATTTGCATAAACATCCCGGTGGCGCAGTTGCGAAGTCGCAGTTACAAATTAACGACGCGAAATGGAACCGGGCACCGGAAACAGTTAATCGGGCAGGTACGTTTTAAGTGTAACTTCTATGTAACTCGTTTATTCGTCGCGGTTATTCGGGCAAAGTAGAGTCAATATCAACACGCGATACGAATGCCAGGGCCAATTGGCCGAGTCTCGCGTATCTACGGGCAGCATCGCATTCGCGAAGTACGTCGACGGTGCCTCGTCGTCGACGGAGGTAGCTAATAGGATCACGTTGCAAGTTATGTATCAGATAAGTTAGCGTTACCATCTGACAAAAGGTTCTTCATCAGGCCGTAGCGACATCGGGTTAACTAATTGTAAGAGGAATTACATGCTAGAAGTGCTAAACGCTGTTGTTGTGTAAGTTTAAGACGGATGGGGGTGGTATATATTTGGATTTGCAGCCGAGCGTCGTGCATGTGCCGTAAGAGTCTTGACACTTTCATGGCGGACGTGACGTGTTCATGTGACTTTGCTTGTTCAAGTAGTGGTACAAGTAAAAATATCTGTTGCGACGATGGAAGAAGAAATAATATAATATAATAATAAAAATAGAAATAATAATATAAATATATAAAATATATAGAAAAATATAGAAATAATAATATAAATATATAGAATATATAATATAAATATAAATAATATAAATATATAGAAATAGTATAATAATAAAAATAAAATTAATAATAATATGAACCATCCACCATGAGATTTACATAAATCACATGATGATAATTTATACAGGGTGTTCACGAATTTACTATTCTCGTAAACGATAGATGCTACGGAGAAACGAAAGAGGACAAAATTGTTTACTGTTTCTTTTTTGTATGCAATGCAATGGCACGTAAAAATTTTTTTCTCTTTTCACGCGGTTCTTTTTTGAGAATGCTGCTACGAGTTTTAATAATTGTTTCAAAAATTCTACGCGATGCTTGCGAACATGCAGACAGCGAAATTTTTGCTCGAGAAATTCCATCGGGGAAGCGTTGAATTGAAGCAGTCGTTTGTCGATTGAATTTGTGTAGGTGCTCGATGTTCGAAATAAAATTATAATCGAGAAATTAATTAAAATAATCGTCACGTCGGAGTATAATAAAATATACGGCAATGATCTTTAAGGAAAATTGTTATTTGTTCATTGAGTTTGTTTAAATATGGCTCGTAGTATCTAAAATGAAATCGATGTGTAAATACTAAAATTGAGAGAATCGTGTATAAATATTTTTAATGCTCATTCGATATTTAAATATTATATATAAAATTAAAGTAATTATTACACTATAGGGTGTAGATGTTTATCAAGGATTTTGGAATAAAATTATCTCGATGTTACTCGTAATGAAAAATAGAAAAGAATTTATAAACATTTTTTATTCAACATGGAGTATCAAAAATTATTACATTATTCTTCTACGATATCACTTTTAAAAAACCTATTAAAAAACCTACTAAAGCTACGAGTGACACAGTATTCGTGTATTAAAATGAAAATGCCACGATGCTCTACTACGATCCACAATCAATTTCCCTCACTCGAGGGAAACACTAACTCGAACGAAATAGGGGACACTAACGGAAACACGTAATTCACAGTCGATTAAAAAGAGCTCTCTCTCCTCTTCCCGATCGTTGGCCTACAAAACAATTTCCCGCGCCCGTTCAATTTGCCACGGGGTTGAATTTAATCCGGCGTAGTATTTAATGATTTATTCAACGAGAAATTGAGGCACCCGTCCGTTCTGTGTAACGGTCGAAAAAAGGAGAGGAAAAAAAGAAGAAAAAAGAAAAAAGAAAGAAGAAAATTCGAGCGCGCAACTGGACGAACGAACTGCGTTGAAAACGAGCCGGAACGTTGCCGCGAAAGACGAACAGCGCCATGGGAAACACGCGTAATGAAATCCACCCTTTAAAGGTGTCAGCAACGCGTGACAATGCCGCGCGCGCGCCCTTTTAATATTCATTGCGCCAGCGGCGAAATATAGAGCACGAGAGAGACACCAGGCAGGAGACCATCTAGGCTAGGATTTTATAGTTGCAACGACGTTATCGGGCCGCATCGAATCAGGCCACGATTCACAGTTTCAGTCCCGGTTTTGGTTACCCGCACATGCTTTCGAGTCGCAGCGTTTCGTCGAAACGAACAATTGTTTGCACGCTTGATTATTTTACGCGTCACCGATCGAACACTCGCTATATACCGTAAAATATATGGTAATAATACTATAAAATAGATGGTAACAACAATAGCAGTAAAACTTGAAGGAAATTTGAAGGAAGTTACGTTACCTTTGAATAGTTGGAGAATAAGGGAAAATTCACGAATCTCATTGTGATGGAGGTAAAATTATATATTTCATTAAAGAAATAACATGTTATTTCTTATTACGTGCTGTTTAATTAGTAATTGCTACAAATTTGAACCAAATATACGAAGGTAATAGGACGTGGACTTGTGATCACAAGTAGCGATCACTTGCACCGATAGCGTGAGGCTGAACTGATTGAACAAATTGAACGGGGGTGATTCGATCATGGCCTGGGAACTTTCAAGGTACGCTGGCTTGGTGATGCGAGGGAAGAGAAAAAAAGGGGAGGAAAAAAGGGAGAGAAAAAAAGGGAGAGAAAAAAAGGAGAGGTTGAGGCTTGCATATGCAACGCGAGCCTCTGTAAACCGTGTATCCGGCGTGTTCTCCGTTACCTGTTTGCTTTCAATCTGCGGCTATCGCGCATCGTGTCTGCTTAGCTGACAACACGCGGAGAATTCGGTTCGTCGGGCGTTGCACGCGTTGACGGGCAACTTGACGTTCATTTTATTAACGGTGTTAGCGATTGTTCAAGGTGTAATGGATTACAGAAACGGAACTCTTGCTTCGAGTTTCGGCTTGCGTGCAACACCCAATATCTATACCATTTTGGGATTACATTTTGAAAATGTCCACGCATTTGACGTACTCTATCGTTCAGAAGTTTGAACGGAACGAGTTCTTTTGGACATTTTTTTTTTTTTGGTTTGAGATACAAGCGTATTACATTAAAAATTGTTCTCGGTATTCGAATCTGTCTGGTTCTTGCATCAAGATGTTAGAAATTTGCAAAATTAATAAGTCTTTGTTAGATAATAAATAAAAAAAGAACCAATTACCGGAATGAGGAATTTGATTTTTTGAAGCCTTCAAAATCGATGGTTTCTTCTTTTGGTGTTTTGAGTCATTAATTTCAATTTGATAAGGAATATGTCAGAGTCACTTTAGAAGTAGACAGTTAATTTGGAAAATCCTGCAGAGGTCATATTGGGTAAATTCGAAACTAACTACAAATCGCTGATTTGCCCGATTCTTGCACTGAAGAATCTTTAGTTCGTTTGTAGTAAACACTGCGTTATCATCCTCAAAAAAAAAAAAAAAAAAAAAAAAATTAACAAGAAACACTTATTTCACGTGTAAAAACACCGACTCCGCTTGCAAATAGATTTTCAAAATCCCAAACGCCACGATCGACGCGACTACGTCCTGAAAGTTTCTCGTTAGTTCAACGATGTGTAGAAGAACTATTCAACAATGAATTACTCTTCACGCGCGATAAGCAGCCGCCCAGATGCTCGCAGTATAATTTTCTACTCTCTCGCGCGCAGCCGAGTTGCACTCGGTTGAAATCGATTTGCAAATAAGGCGGTTTGCGAGAAAGGCTCGGCCGTGTGTGTGGCGTGCAGAAGCCGTGTTCGTAGTGCCATTCGTCTTGGAGTTAAGCGGTCGGGTACTCTCATACAGTGACAAGCTTTGGCGACGAGGGCAGGATAGCGATAGTGGTGATGCGTCAGGGCAGAAGGGACGCAAGGATCTGTGGAGGGACTGGGAATTGGGTGGAGGGTCTTCCTCGCCTCTTCCAGCCATTGTCTCCGCGAGTTCCGTTGTTTCGCCTAAATCACCACTGCCGGCACTGATAGCTTCTCTTCTTCTTCTCCTCTTCTCCTCTTCTCCTCTTCTCCTCTGTGCCCTCCCTCTCGCCGAATTCAACCCTCTTCCATCGGCCTGCCGGCTATACCGCACACCTAACAGTCCGCCGCCCCTTTTGTCCTTCCTTCTTCCTCCTTCTCTTCCTTCTCCTCTTCCTCGGTTCCATTACCCCTTTTCCAAACCTGTCTCCTTTTCTCTTTCGACTTCATTTACGCTGCCAGCCAGCCAGCCAGCCAGCCAGCCAACCAGTCAGGGGGACGTCCTAACATTTAAATACCAAAGTATCTGTGCCTCGCGGCTTATAGAACTGCCTTTAATGTCCAAGAGAAAGAGAGAGTTTCGCGGTTCTTGTCTCTTCTCTAGGAGAGACTGAGAGGGAGGGGAGAGAAGAGGGTTGGAATTTATGCAACGACATCGTGCCGCCACTGTTTCTCGTTGCACATCGTGTTCCTCTTACCACCATCTTTCTACCCCCATGGCCGCGAGACCCATATTTCGTCCCCTTCGTCCTCTTCCTTTTCGGACGCCTAGATAACTCGGCCCGACGTCACGCCAGCGGGAGGTCTTTGGCCTTTGGTCATTTTTCTTCCCTAACGCTGCTTCTAATCCTGCCTTGATTATATTTCAGGGGGCTAGATAACGTTGGATCCACCGTGGATTGCACTTTATACCTTATATGTTTTTCCCTTCTTTCCTCCGCGCTTTTTGGCGTTTTCTTTTTTTGTTTGTTTGTTTGTTTGTTTTTCATTCGAGAGGGGTGCTTCGAGACGTGTCGTACGAAATATAGCATTTTATTGCTAGGAAGAATAATAAACTGTGCACGAGTCTCGGGGAAACAAGCGAGGAAGAAACGTTTCGAAGAATCAAAATTAAAAAATACTTATTGATAGTTTGTTCAAGGAACGTTTGACCAGTTTAAAATTCGATTAACATTAATAATTGAATGAAGTTGAATAAATTTGACAATTTAATTAAAAATTGCCAAGAACACTATGATTCGTCGAAAGATAAAAATAATTTGAGAAAGATCGTTCGTGTCTGCGGATAATTTATTTAAACTTCTAACATCCCCATCGCTCCTTCCCAATTATATTTTAACGTGAAACTTTATCGTTACCGAGGCGGTTCTACAAAATTTACGAAATAGAGGAAGTAGAACACGAACAAGTAATAACGAGCGAAAAAAGGAAGAGAGAAAGAGAAAGAAAGAGAGAGAAAGAGAGCATTGGAGCGATAAAATTTCCTGAAAATATAATTAGTTGTACCATTACGAGATAACTATCGCAAACGGCTTAAGAGTTTTACACAACGGTTGATTAAAGAACAAAGGAGAATTTCTCCGACACTTTTAGCAATTTTAATATTTCATCCGAACGGAGTTGTCCGGCGTGGAAGGGAGTGTTTAAGGAGCCTTAATTTCGTTCCTCGCTTTGAAACGTCCCCAGATAAGATACAAAGTCCCCCGACTGTTTGCGATTCTTCCACGAAATTCTTCTTACGTTTGCCGAGCTTATTAAAGTTCCCTGCTTTATCGTACGTAGCCATATAAAGCAGGGATCTTGACGTTTCCTCTGACCAGCCGTGCAAAATATTGCCTTCTCATGCTCGCACAAACAATGGTCACTATTGTGCCATTTGTACATAATACAGTTTTGCGATAGCAAGCGACAAAACTTCGTTCGCGGCTGAAGGAACGCAATTAAAGTGGAAAATATCATTAAATGTTAAACTATTACGATGAAATATTGAAATAAACAATTGTATTTGAAAAATAAAAATTCACGTAGGTTTTAATTGTTACATTACGTAATTATACATACATAGATCACTGTTTTTTTCACTAAACTGTGAACGTTTGCACATTTATGGAAAATTTCGTAAAATATTCCTTATGTGAAATAACTTTGTAACAAATGTATAAAGTTTTAAAATACTATATATGTTATATTGCAATATTAAAAGTCAGCTACATGTTATAATGTTCAATCGCAGAGACAAAAGTTTTTAATTTAATCGACATTAATTTTCATTTCAATTTGTACGAAAAACGTGCACGCGTAAAAATCTGCTCGTAATATTTCTCAGGTGTATTCAGTTTTCAGCTCGGTGGAAGAATATCGAATAAAAAAAAAAAATAGTAGTTTGTAAGTAGCAATCTTTCTAACTAATGTAACAAATAATCGAGACCTGATCTTAAAATATTAAAATAATATTTTAAAAAAAGAGAATATTTTAATCTCGAGTTTTCAGATACTTGAATGAGAATTTCTGAACGAATCTTCAACGTCTAAGTCCTCGATTCTCAGCTCTCAGTTGTTTCATGATTCTAGAGTTTTTCGGGTCGATGGAATGGTCTTGTCGTTTATTCGTGGATCGTAAATACATTAATCCGTAGGTGGGACAGCTCGTTCTCTTCGACTAATAGTAATAACGCCGTCTAGGACGATATTTCATACGGGCGACGTTGATTAAATTCTCGCGGAGTTTAGGTTTACGTTTCAGCTTTATGCGCCGTGAAAACTTATGAGCGTCGTGTCGCGCGATTTCGATACGCTCTCCTCCGCTCGAAATTTGCACTGCGTTTCTTTCCCTCACCTGTCGTCGTCGTCGTCGTCGTCGTCGTCGTGTCTTCGTAAAATTACGCGACGAATTATGCGCTTTAGTTGGAAAAGTCGTTCAATGATTTCGGCTTTATGGTTTCTAATTGCGTGGATTGGATGCACAGCGGAGGACAATGTTTAAATTGTAAGTATTATTTTCTTTGTTATTTCTGTGATAGTGATCTATTCTGCCTAGTATAAAGCTGAGAAATATATAAAAATTGCAAGATATTTGATACAAAATATATATTAGGTAATTAAAAATGTTCTTTTATGATGCAGAAATATGGAAGAATAATTATTCTTAATTCGATGAATGATTTTTGAAAATAACACAATGTCCATTACAATTTATAGCGTTTCTAAATGAAATATAAATAACGATTAATAATAAGGTTTTCAAGGTATTTCTGTTAGAAATCTTTTTTACACTAAATACACACGATTTATAGGAAATGCCTTCTTCTTTGACGTACTTAAATTTAATTGAATTAAAAAAATTTATTAAGTAACATAACCCTAAGTTTAACGTTAATGACTCAATAATTCTCAACCAGTTGAAAAATAAAAATAAAAAATATTCTCTAAGAGTAAAATACATGTCATCGACGATCTTTGATCGTATTCGATAATTATGTCCATAATAATATAAATTACCATAAATATCCAAACAGTGTAGTTATGACAAAACGTGTTTGAAATTAAGTATTGAAGAAAATGGAAGTAAAATTTGTTAGGGGTATCCATAAGTGATATCGTTTTTTTTGATGCTGTACAAAATTCTATTTAATTCAAGAGTTAATACAGCTTTAATATATTTAACTAGAATATAATTATGGCACTGTTTATTAAATTTGAATAAAACGACATTGATTATTGGTACCCTTGATATAAGAATATAAATCTACACTCTGAACTCTTTCTTCTTTCTTCGATACTTTGAAACTCCACTGTCAAAAATTAAACAAAAGCTTCTCAGGGGTTAATCGAAAATCAAGAAAAAAAATATATATATAGATACAGTGTCGCGGAATTTTGGGTCAGAAAAGCGAGACTCGATTCTTCGGAGAAAGGACTGCCTCTTTGGCGATGAAACGAACAACGATAGCAATATTTCTCGTATTCTGTACACCGAAGCTGACTTTATTACGAGCTGACGCGCGACAAAGTGTGCTCTCCCTCTCGCCGACAGTCGTTCATTTCTGCTCGTAATGTGTCTAATGTAGCTTTGGTCCGAGCTGTTTCTGGTTGCCGAGGCTTTTGTTTCCTATTCACGTGCCCGCGGGTCTTATGCATTATGACACCAGTCTACGTTCACGTTCTCGCGATAATCACCCACGAAGCCATGAAGCTGGCTCGCATATGCGAGGGAAAAGTATATCTCACTGGCGAACTATTATTAACGCTAAAGCTAGCTGAATCGAAAAAAACAAAAGAAACGAGCAACTCGTGGAAGATTTCCGAAATAAATGGACTCTGAAACATTTGGGGAAAGTCATCTGGACCAATTTTCAATCCGTGAATTAACGTCAGAACTACCGAAGTGGTCAAAATGACTAATTCATAATTTTTGTTATAGATACGTTACAGATGTAAAACAATGTACGTTAAAGGTGTAGATGATTTTTTAATAAAATATATGAATAAAGAGCTTGTGTATTCCATTGTATTTCTATCTTTTCCACTTTGATATCTCCGATGATAATTCTATGCTTTAATCACTTGGTAGTTGTAGTGTTAGAAATAGTGAAAGAAATTGGAAAAGAAAAATGCTGTTACCAACAGTTTTTCTCACTTTGAATTTGACAGTTCTAATATATAGGCTTGAATTTGTTAGTTGGGAAAATGTAGAAATAACTGTTTACATAATTATCGATTATCTTGATTATTTAATTCCTTAAATGTACATGCTTGAAAGAAGTCTTCACGCGATCAAAGTGAAACAATATTTCACGCGTGTCAATTTCACAATAAATGTACAAATATTACAGATTCTTTCTCGTATGAAGTCACATTTAATCTTTTTAATCCCGATACAAATACAATGTTTAAGTCATATTTAATATCTTTCAATTCTGAAATAAACACCACTCATCCTATCGAATACTCCTCACGTCTTTCTATTTCTGAATATTGCCGAACATTTCCAGTTAATATTTGAAATCGGAAACAAATATAGCGTTCCGAGGTCTTTCGAAGGTTTCATCGTTTCAGCGTGCTGTTGCTTGACTCGTAGGAAGCGTCGAGGACGGCAACGGGGTTGCTTGTTTTACGAGCAAGATGAGCGTACGTGATCGGACTGGTTGCAACGTTCAAGTCAACCCCCGGAAACTTCTTTTTTTTTTTTTAGGGACTATTTCGTTTCAGCGCTCGTCACGCTGCTGCGGATTTGATTCTCGCTAAATTTACGAGTTCCCTCGGTGTCTTGATTCTTCTTGGGGATGAAATGAGGGATGAATTTACGCGCCGCGATGGTGCGTGCGTTTGACAGGATTAAAAGTGACGAGCAGAGATTATGACGGTTGCAAGTTTGTCTTAATTGAAAGGAGCTTTATTACGGGGTGTTTCGAGTGGTCGATGGTAAGCTAAGGGGTGAAATAGACGGGGAAGTTTGGACGAATTTGGGTCAGGGAGTGATTTAATGAGTTGCGAAGGATCAAGAACCTGTTGTTCATTAATTGTTGATTATCGTGTATATGTGCATATGGGGTTCCGTGAAATTTTAGGCATTTGTGATATTATTGTTTTATATTTAATAGTTTGACATACTTCTCTAGGTTGACAGATCTTCGTGAAACTAAATTCTAATTCAAGATTCTCTTTATTGTAGAAAGTAAGTAGGATTGCAAAATACGGTAACAGGTAGAGAGAAGATTTAAACACAAATTTAAATTTAATTTTCATGCAGAATATAGTTTATTATGGTATTTATAATTAATATATTTTAATTTATATTTGATTATATGAAATATTTAACTCTTCCGAAATATTTAGAAAGTATAATATTTATGTGGAAATATATACTATGTTACAAAAAAAAGTGCAATGAAAGGACACTGTTCACTTTACAGTAGTAACTAATTATCACACAAAAAAAGTGTTACTTAAAATTTCTTTTTTCTATTTACAGGAATACAAACGCTGCTCATTGATGACTATCGTAGCAGTCAACGTGTCAAAGGCAGAATGGTACCAGGTAAAATATTATTTTTATAAAATGTTTAACAAAAGCATTGAATAGATAGAATATACTGTTACTGATGTTGATAAAAAAAGTAATAAATTACTAATTCTCATAGATATATGTATACATACCGACATTACATAGATAGATATAAATTTTAAACTTTCTTCTGTTCATCACAAAAGATTTTGGAAAAGATCTTTTTAACAATCCATATGATGTTTGATATCATAAACGATGAAAATCCTAGCAATAAATATTCAGCTACAAAATTGAGCAACATCATCGTGTAAGAAAATGTTTGAAAATATCGACTAATTGGAAATATAAAATTTACATCGCACGATACGAAATAATCCACGTGGTCCATATAATCATCCATAAGAATTCATATAATAATTCAGAAAAAAATTTTTTAACAATCCACGTGATAATAATAAGAATTCGGTGAACGTATTGATCCGGAAATAGACCACGAAACGAAAGAAATAGGAATAATTAGAAAAAACTACGAGAACTATGAAATAATGACAAGGGTGATTCTTCGACGAACGACAATATCGACCAATTAGAAATTTCACCCCACCCGTCGATACACATTCCCGGACACCCTAAATACATAGATATATTCCCGTTCATTTTCACGATGAATGGAGATTCTCCGCGGCAGAACGTCGCTGAAATTCCGGCCTCGGACAGGTAGTCTCGTGAATTTCAATTATCTCGGTCCTATCTCTCGTTCGGGGCGGCCGTTCGATCCTCCCGTTGCGAGGGATGTTCACGGTTCGTCAGGCCTGGTGAATTCGATTCGGCCGCAAGCTCTTATTTTTCCCTCCGACAGACAGCGGAAAATCCGCGAGGCAGCAGGGAAATCCAGGGGTCCGTTGGAACCCGGCGTTGAAACGAAGGGAGAGAAGGCAAGAAGAAGAAAACGAAGAAAAAGAGTAAAAAAGAAAAAAAAAGAAAGAAACAGACGACTCTGGTCGTCTATCTTTGTTTATCGTCTTTCACGATAAGGAACGAACGATCAGGGGGATGAAAGGAAATGGAAAATAATACGCGTCTAAGCTTGGATATTACACAAATATTAAAAATTTATTCTGTGTCTTTTTTTTTATATAAAAATTTGTCGTTTATTTATTTATCTTTTTTTTTATTTTGCTTCGCGATCATTGACGATAAGGGAGTTGTTTTCTCGGTCGTTCCTCATTGTAGAACAAGTTCAGGAGGATGAGAGGAAATGGAAAATAATACGCGTCTAAGCTTGGATATTATACAAATATTAAAAATTTATTCTGTGTCTTTTTTTTTATATAAAAACTTGTCGTTTATTTATTTATCTTTTTTTTTATTTTGCTTCGCGATTTTGATTGGCGATAGGGAGTTGTCTTCTCGGTCGTTCCTCATTGTAGAACAAGTTCATCTTTGAGGAAGAGCTTCATTTGGCAATTGTTCGAGTTCTTCGGATTTTCTGTTGAAGTGTCAAGTCTTTGATCAGACATACTTTAATCTACTATCAAAATATATTCTGACCGATCATTTTCCATCATCATGGTTTTCAAAATTTTTCTCTTGAAGCGGCTTTATTGAAAGCCAGTCTTGGAGATTGAAATTCCCTCTGTGTGACGATTTCTTAAAATTTGCTGTACAATTTTGTTTTCTTTTTTTTTTTATTATTTCATCGAAGCTTCAAGATCTAATCAATCAATCAATTTTCGTCCAATCACGAGAGAAGAAAGTGTTTCAATATACTGGTAGACGTTTGAATTTTCACAATTCCCGAAGATAAAAGTATCTTTACTTTCTGATCCGCTCCGTGCGATGTAAAAACATCTTCGTGAAAGTTGGGGCTTCGCGTTTTAAAACGAGGTCGAGTCGATTCTTGCAGGACTTATATTCTTATACAAGTTTAAGCAGTTTGAAGTATCGACCGTTTCCGTTTTTATCGAGCTTGCGACTTACTCTCGTCCACCGGCGTAACTCCGAAACGGCAATAATAAATTAGTTGTAGGGATAATTGTTATTTCTCATTTTGTTTCAAGCGAAAGCGAGCGAAAATAGAAAGGGAAGGGGTGGAGGGAAGAAGGGAAGGGAAAAGCCGTGTCGGAGAAAGATAAAGATGGAAAGACGCGAAGTCACGAGCCGGCAGCGTGACTTTTTCAGCGAGCTAGGGGCAAGCCATTAAAGACGCTCGCAAAACAAAGCTTCGTTATAAACCTCGAGAAATGGCTGCCATCTTCTTGGTTCTTTTTTCGCTTTTTTCTTTCCCTCCTGGGGGATACAGTTTTTCCTCTTCTCTCTCTCTCTTTTTCTTGTGTGCAGAGAAGCTGCAACTGTCTCCGTTTTCTCTGCGCAATAATAATAAATGCACAGTCCTTTGCCAGAGAGGCCTAGCCCAATAACTTTTCGCAGCAGCCCGTGAAAAAGACCTCGAAACGACGCCAACGTCTCCTCCAGATCCTGCGATTCCAGATGTTTTTCCCCTCGTCTTCCTCCTGTTTTCCTTCGCGAGTATGGAAAATCGTCTCACGATTCTTGCGTTACAGAAGAAATCAGAGCGAAATGAACACCGGTTTTATTAAACTGTCGTTCGTCACGAGGAATGCTAAGAAGCACGAAAGATACTTTTTATACAGGGTATCCCGTATGAAGTTATCCGCGAAATTTTCTCTTAAACTATATTCGCTGTAGAGAAAAATGAACTTACGTTGTTTCGAGGGGGAACATCTTATGGGGGCCACAAATCTTGTCTATGTCTTTTTTTTTTTTTTTTTTTTTAATAGAATTGTCTATTTTTGAGTTCGCAGTCTTGTAGAGTTAAGACGAATTCAGCGATCTGGATATTCTGGTTGGCAGTCCAAGGTCATTCAAGGTCATTCAACGCCATTCATATGGGACACCCACATGTACGTGCAATTTTGCACTGCTTGAATTTCTTTTGGTTTGTGTAATTCCAGAATTGGATGTTAGATCCATTGAATCTGTTGAATGGTCAATAATTAAACAAATTTCAACTAGCGTCGTTTTTTAAATTTTCTCGATTAATTGTGGTGGATGTGGTATGACAAGATTTTTATCCTCAATCAATAAGTAAAGTAAATTAGAACTACATCAGCTTGCTGATACGCTTTTCGGTTTTTAATTTTTATATTTTTCGTTTGAGTTGATTATCTACTCGAATCATTAGAAATCAATGTTGCATTTACGCGATATTTCACTTGCAGTTCTTTTTCAATCAATATTCACGAGTAAATTCTGTCTTTCAATATTACGGCCATGAAAGAAAATTTCAAAAATTTCTTTAAAGTTTTCTTCTATTAGTGTTTTTCTATCTGTAATTCTATAATACTTCAAAGTTAAACTATTATACTTTGACCCTTGACAATTTATTTCAAAACAGTGTGACAAATTA
This sequence comes from Tetragonula carbonaria, assembly GCA_032399595.1. Lineage (NCBI taxonomy): Eukaryota > Metazoa > Arthropoda > Insecta > Hymenoptera > Apidae > Tetragonula > Tetragonula carbonaria. Next base: position 19,198,932 of record JAUCRC010000001.1, on the reverse strand, counting down.
TAAGGTACAAAAGATTATTTCCGTACAAAAGTTTATCTTCGTTCGTACTCAACAATTTTCAATATTCAATTCTTCTTTTGGTTTGAAATTAGCTTGAAATTTGAAAAAAATAATTTCAGTCTTAATAGCTTTCAACTAAAAAATTTCAATTCAATTGAAAATGTTTTTCATTACTCAAGACTTGTAATTCTTCTTATCCTCCATATATAAAAAAGATTGTTAATAAATCACGTTGGTATTGCGAACGTTTTGGAATATACATACTTGCGTCTGATGTTTTAATAATTGAGTCGTTCAACGTGAAAATAGCGAAATAAGCGAAATATAATTAATTTCTGTATGATGAGAGCTGAAACAAAGATTCTGTAAAAAGATACAACAACACCAAAGAATATCAGACCTTTTTCGTGCAAACCATTTAAAAATTATATCTTAAAAGCGGGAAATAAGCTTTCAAAATATTGCGGAATATTCAAAATTATATAGGCAAAAGGTCGATTCGCTGTACATCACTTTCGCATTAAGCGGTTCAATCGATGATACTCGCTCAGTTAAATAAATTTCGGTCGAACCTTTTTATTTTCCCAAAATAATTACGAGCGATATATCCTAATTCGATGACTGGAAACTGTGGCATGCTTCGTATAAAAACAGTGTTCGGATAATTTCGTTGTATCAACTTGCCTCGATCTCTTTTACTCTTCCTCTCTCCTCCAAATTCGCGTTCGAGTTTCATTAAATTGCACAACACGAGGGGCGAAGGGGGGGGAGGAAAATTCGTTAATTGAACGGTGGAGATTACCGAACGGGCACCGAAGGAACACCACCTGGTGGATTAACGAGGGAATTTTTTTCGAATTTTCTTCCCGTAAAAATGAAGCGTAAAGAATTAGATCCACTTCGTTTCCTCCGTCTTCGTTCTCGTCCTCCGCGTTTTTTTTTTCCTCTGCGAAGCTCCCCTCACCGAGAGACATTACGAAGTCGCGAATGAGACACCCGGAAGTTTTTAAAGTCACTTTGTCCTCCCGCGGGGAGGTGGGGGGGGGAGGGAGGGAGGAAGGGACAAAGGTCGAGCTCCCCCTGAGAATAATGGATAATCGACGAGATCCTTGATTCTCTATTACGGCGAAATAAAAGAGCAATTCGTCGAGAAGGTAGACTCGAATATCGGCTTTCCCTTCTTTCAAGGCAGCTGGCCCTGTGTTTCTCTTCTCCTCCTCGAGAGAAGGAACGTCAGAGGAGAACCTTACGACGCAAAAATAATTCCCTCGTAGTTAAAAATCTCCTTGAGATTATTCTCATTGAAACCGAAGACCGAGACGAGGCACACAACAGATTTCCTGCTTTTCTCTTCTCAGTTTCGTTTCTTTTTCTTTTTTTCCCTTTTTTTTTTTGTCGTCCGTGTTTCGTTTCGAGGAATTTTCAGTCTGCTCTCAGAAGGAGAGTTTCCAAGCGTGCAACAAAACGAATGTAAATAAAACAGCTTGCACGTTTGTTGCAATTAAATCGCGGACACTTTGTGTGACTTTATGAATCTTTGCGAACACAATTACGCGAACGAAATTAAGATTAAATACAGAATTATTTTTCACCCGGTAAATGTAACAATAGAATAGAATGATTTGAATATTTTGTATATTTGTGCATTGTTTGGAGTTTTCCACGTCGCGCAAAATTTCATTCTAAATTGTAAGACGTCGAAGATCGACGTCTCCTGTTTGCATCGATCCTGTGAAAAATTTCTCACACGATCGTTCTTGGTACTTTCTCTAATCACCTCGTATATATTTCCTCGTCGCTCAACTCGATCGAATCACGCGCTCAACTGCTAATAAAATTCCAATGAAATTCATATTAAATTTATATTAAATTCCTATAACGCTACAACGCAGGTGTACGAAAAATTGCCGACAAGCGAGGTTCGAACACTTTCGCGAGGAGTTCGAGTGGGTGGGTGCCCGGTCGATGACGTTTCGCCGTGGTCCGGAAACGAGGTCGATTTACCTGCGAAATAATCGTCGCCGGGCACAGAGACGGTTTCCGGGGAAAACGAGTTCGCGGAAAGATAAATGGGACTCGCATGTCCTGCGACGCGGAAGATTTCCCCCAGGTTTTCAGGTATACGAGAGACGTTTGACGTACGTGGCACCGGGACCGGCGTAAATGCGAGTTCACAAGGCAAACCCAGGTCGATTCCCAGGCGGATTGAAACGCGACGCGTGGTGTGTCTCTCTCTCTCTCTCTCTCTCTCTCTTTCTCCGGCTGGTGTGTCGTGCAACCGTCCAAGATGGAATCCGGCCCCGGTCATTTCGACGAAAGCCGCAACATTCAGGGAACAACGAGCAACGATATACGCGACGATATTCCACGGGCTTCCACGGCACGTTTGGGAGCTGCTCTGTCCATTAAAACCGTGCATCAGTAGATTAAAACAGAATGAATCGCTGAAGCGTCGGATCGCTGTGAAACCCGCTTGCGACGAACCGTGGCCGTGTTCACTTTACTCGGTGAAATTTCTGAAAATGCGAAATTGCGCGTGTTGCTAAATTATGAGAATGATGGTACAACTGGGTCTGGTACGACCTGCCAACAGTTTTTCACTGCGTCTATGTGTTCTTTCTACTGGATCGGTGTAAAAGTTGGTGTAATTTTTGTTTTCTTGTTTTTTCTTTTTTTTTTCTTTTTTTTTTTCTCATTGAATGTATGTCGTTGAAGACTTATATTTCAGGACTATACGTGTGTATACATTATATACAATTATATTTGACATATATTTATACAACCGAATTGGTAGGCACAGTTCGAAATGAGACTAGTCTACGCGACAAAATAACAATATCTTTTTACTAATTAAAACATTCATTGGAATATTCGAACATTTTTATATTACACGAAATGTGCAACGGTATATTTGAACCAGTGATACAAAGAAAGATACGTCTACGTCATACAATAAGTTGAAAATGTAACATGACACATTTATGGCCGTGTTCTTTACCGGATTCGTTTAAAAATTCGCGTGATTTTCATTTCATGCTGAATGCACACTGCTATTCGCAACACTTGACTTGAGTATTATTATGTCATGTACAAAACATGCAGCTTGTGACAAGTCGAAACGAGACAAATCTACACGATAAAATAAATTGAAAACGCTGCGCATCAGTGTCTCGTACGAAGATTCACTTCGAAATAAATCGATGTTTATAAATTCGTCATTTGTTTTTTTTTTAATTAAAAAACACTATTAAAAAATGTTACGAAATGCTATCAATTCTCCGAACAAAGAGTCTCGAACTTAGAAACCAGCCTACCCTCGCAGATTCCTCTTTCCACCAGAATATTTCTAATTTCTTCCAATAAATCAAGAAAAAAATCCCACTCGCTGCAAACTCGAGTTACCACGAACTCGATATCGCGATATTCTTTTCCACTTTCTCCTAAGCGAGTCGGGAGCTGAGGAGACGGGTTGAACGATCCACGAACGAGCTTGTCTCGATTTACAGCCCGCCAGGGAGAGATTTCCGCTTTAAAACAATATCTTGGAGACTTGTCGCGCTAGAAACTGGATATCGCAGGTAAGAAAGAAGCGCGGAAGGACAGAGGATGTATATTATTTTTTCCAATATGCAGCGGTGGCGAATGACTACGGGGTGGCTTTCAAGCCATGATACCTTGGCTGTCCCCAGGGGTGTGTAAACAGCGAAGCTGACTCGACATCCTGTCAATCCGCTGACTTTCAGCTTGATTTTCTCTCTCTCTCTCCCTGTCTCTCTCTTTCCCTTTTTTTTTCTTTTCTTTTCCGTATAGTTTCCGTATATCAGTTATCGAGAAAGCGACTCCGACTGGCTATCCCCGACTGTCAGGTTCGTGTTTCACAGACAATGGATCCTCTCTGGCGGCTCTTCGCGGTTTGTCCACGTTCTCGAAATCGAGGGAAATCGAAAGTGCCTGAGAGCGAAAGAGGCGCAAACAGCGACGCGCAATTCGACGTTGGCGAAAGCTTCGAGGGTCGAGTCGTGTTGTAGTGGGCTAGCAACACTTGACGATAACGTGGCGTTGCTACGTTCAACGTTGCTGTCAGAGCTGTCAGAGCGGTCAATTGTAATCAAACGATCAATCTCTAATTTTTCGTTCGGATTTTCTCGACAATCTTGGGAAATTTTATAATAATAATACGAACGACAGCTTGAGTCGATGTCGAAGCCACTCTGCGGCTAAAACAAATTGCGAACGGTGTAATGCGATCAATTTCGTTGGAGTTTTATAGATTTACAGGTTTCTCGACAATCTTGGGAAATTTTATAATAATACGAACAACAGCAGCTTTGTAAACTTTATTTTGTAAACTTCGATCGCAGATATCGTCATTCTGGGGCTGAAACAGATTACGAATAGTGTAATGTGATTGGATGTTCCAAAATCATCCAGCGTTGTCAAGATTTTTTTATTGTTATTTTTATACTTCATCGTCTCGTTTCTCTCTTTTCTCGAAGTTCGTATTATTACTTTTTGCAACGTCTCGCGATGGAATTCGCAAGAATAATTCAACTGTTTTTTTTGTATCGTTCACTTTCGATGGTATTTACGAGGCAAAACGCTTTAAAAACACAATTAGACAGAATTGGTCAAAATCGACAATTCTTCGCGAAAATTTTGTAGATTCACGAGAGTGTGTTCCACAGAAATCTCGTGTTCTTCGTTGAAAAACTACTCTGTTTCTCGCAGTGTATCAGTATCTCCGATGCTCTTCTACCGTTTAACTAGAATTATCGGCGATTGAAACGTAAAATTTCCACCTGTGATGTTAATGTAAAAAAAAATAAAAAGAGAAAAAAAATAGAAAACTTTATAATACACAATGAAATACACAAGCTTTTATTTGTACATTTTTTAATCTTCGTATCTGTAAAATATCCAACAAAAATTACAAATTGGTTATTTTGACCATTTTCTAAGACGAGATGCATGTCTCGAGGTTCATTATACCTCGTCTGTAGTTCTAGTGTTAATTAAAATTTTATCCATTAATTAATCATTACTTATACTGAATATTTTTCAACAATTCAATTATTTTAACATGACTAGGAGGTAAACCAATTGAATACCCATTTATTAGTTTAAATAATTTTTTCACAATTACATATTTTCTTTATTATATTTTTTCATTCATTCTTAATAATTTATCTGATCTAATATCAAGAAAAAAATTGTAAATCAATGAACTTGAATAATTATATGTTTTGAATAATATAGAAATAGAATTTTCTATTAATTTATAATATTAATTTATAATATTAATATTATAATATTAATCAATTCTTTAATTAAATATAAATATATCAAATAGTATATAATCAATACTAATAATTCTATTCAACATAAATATATTAAATAACAATACCGAACACGTGATGGAACTCCCCGAATTATTACTAAAATAGTTAGATTTAACAAGTTTATCATATTAAATATAAATCTTCAGTAATTTATTCGTCGGTAATTGTAAGTCCCGTTTCCACGAGACTCGAAGGGACTTGACCGACGAAAAATTATCCCGGGCACTTGCTCAACACGCTCAACAAAATAATCATTTTTTCAAATATTTTACTCGAATAATGCCTGCTCGATATATATATATATATATATATATATATATATACACCGTGGGCCGTGGAATTCCATTCGGACGTACGAGTACACAGATAGACACAGAGGTGTGACGAGGTGTTTAACATGCAGTCCAGCAGATGGCCAGAGGGTGTCGAGGATGGCCAATGGCAGCCCGGATCCGCCATCGGCCGCAAATATAAATATTTAACGCGGTGATACGCGGGGGTAGTTGAATGAAAATTCGCTTAATTTATTACTTGACGGCTGGCAAATTGTAAAACGCTGATTGCTCCTCTTCACCCCTCGCTGCTCCCTTTCTCTTTCGACGAGCAAGCGAGAGGGACGAAACGAGTGAGAGAGAGAGAGAGAAAGAGAGATCGTAATCTCGAGGGGCGAGTTTCGTCGAGTACTCGCTAGGAACGGGTAAAAAGGCGCCTTTAGTCAGAAGAATGAAGAATTGCATTAGCCTGGATTAAATCAAGAAAAAACGTTGAGCAGCGAGAGGCTCACCCACCGCGAAAAAAAGCTTCTCTCTTTTTAGCGCGGACGCCCTTCTCTCCGAAAACGAGCACTTCCCTACCCCTTCGAGAAAAGAAACGTCCCTCGCCGTCGACGAGAAACGCCGTCATTTTTCTTCGTTTCCCTTTCCCTGTTTTGTTCTTCTTTTCTACGAACTTGGGGTTGCAGCCCTGCGAGCTTACGTTCATTACTGATTATCTTGAAGTCCAATTTTGCCCCTTCCAAACTGCTCGACATTTTTCCTCCCGTGGATGTCATCGAGTCGCATACTTTCTCTATACTCCAATCAGTTAGACAACTCTTTCTTTTTATTCGTAGACAAATTTTTTTCTTTCGTTGAAAACCTTTACTTTTCTGTTGCGAAGTTATTCCATGGAAATTTTCGAATTCCAATTTTTGTTTAATTTCGAATAGGTAATATGATACATTCAAATATTAAGAACAGAACAGGTCCACGCAAGATTCTCTTTTGAACGTTTAATCCGTGTTAGAGTATCATATAAATAATTTGAAAAGTTCGAAACAATCAGTTCACTTGTTGGAAGTTTAAGGAGGACGATATATGCACCGAATGAATTATACCAGAAGCTCTATATCTAAAGGTAATTTATTATACACGCTCCGCACTCGGTGTTAAACATTTACACCTTTGATCATTTCAGCGAGCACTGAAAAGTGTTGGTTAAAATCACATCTGAGTAATCACAGTGATTTAATACCGAGGATGGCAATGAAACAAAATATGCTCAACATCAACATCCTGTTGATGGTCTGGGCTGGTTGGGACGTTCATAACTTCGGTGATTGAAGATGATCACCGCGATGCCGAGAAGATTTAAATTGCGACCTAGATTCCTCAAGGCTTGACGTCTTTTATAAATTTGCACGTTATTGTGAGATCGTACGCCCGTCAGAGCGAGCTTTTAAGCTGTCGCGTCGCTTGGATTCCCTGAAATCGTTCCACGAGGGAGGATCCACACCGTGCGAAAGGGAAATACGCTAAATTTCACCGCGTGCACGCACGCGAATTTCTACGAAATGCATCTGCAATTCAAAATATTCTACACCGGTGTGGGACAGCGCGCGGAAAAATGGGTATCCGTGTGTATGTAAGTTTGCCCACGATCGCGATCGCGGGCAAATATTTTATTTTCTTTTTCTGTCGGCGTTGCTCTCGATATATATACTCGATACTATGCATCGATTGTTGTAAAACTGGCATGGCGAAATATGAATGCATCGACAAATAAGGATTCGGTGCGGTTCTAGAATGAAAGTGTCAGTATTCAGTTCAGTATTTATAAGATTTAATATCGTGAGACCACGGATGACTATAGCGTCACAATATAATTTTATTCTTTATTTTTTTCTTTTATGTCTTTCTAATCAGACCAGAAAATTAATTCCAAAAATTGAGCAACGCGAAACAGACATTTTTATGACTTTATGGAAATATCCGGTGATGTTAGTAAGTTTATCTGAGCTCGAGGTATATTTTTGACAGGGAGTATTAATCTATCGATAGATGTTCGAGATGTCGAAATTCTTCTGTTCAAAAATTATGGTTATTTTTGTGCGACGGACGTAAGTTACGTAGAAAAAAAAAAAATAATATAATTCGCACTTCATTTATAATTCGGTTGCTGCTTCAGATACAGAATGCCAATGCGAACTCGCAAATTGATCAACTTTTGTTAAAATAAGCTAGTGAATCTTTATTGTTCAAATTCCTCGATTATCCTTATTCTCGGACGTGTTCGGATAAACGAGATCCCTTTTTGCACGCAAATCAATTTCGTTCGAATATACTGCTCACAAATACACACATTCGTATTCGAGGAATTTTCAAAGCTCGATTTTCGAGAAGCTTGAGAACGAGAAACGAGAAACGTACTTCACTTCTCTCCTTTTTCTCGATTTTCGATCTTTTCGATTTTTACCCTATAGACTTACCCTTCGATCGATCGTCACTCTGTGTACGTTGATAATTGGAATTATTATACTCTGCGTAGCACGTTTTATGGAACCAACGTGCCCGTGCATTATTCCCTTTTTTCATTCATCGAGTTACCGGCACAGAGAAAGGATGAAATTGAGGTCAGAAAGGGGTGAGCGAAGAGTAGATGAAGATTAAAGAAAGTCGTATGAAGAGGAAATAAAGGATAACCGGAGGTCGGACGAAGAGATAAAGGGGACTCGGCTAGGTAAATCAAGAGTTAAACGAAAGACAAATGAAAGGTGGATGAAGGTTAAATGAAGAGCGAATAGATGCCGGATAAAAGTCCGGACGGATGATAAAATTCAGATCACAGTGCGAAACGAAAATTGAATCTGACTTGGAAAACAAGAGTCGAACGACAATAAACGTGCAAATATAATAACACGTACTTTTAATAAAACGTGCTTTTAATAAAATTAAACAAATATTTGACAAAATATTCTATTTAATAAAAAATTCTATAAATATAAAAAGCATTCTGCAGAGTGGGCGTAGCTTATGGCGTAATCGCGTAAATGTTGAGTCGCTTGTTTTCAATGTCAATGCGAAAAGCGAGAGATTTGCTGAATGTTTGCTGTGCGTTGCAACAACGAAGATGAGATCTTTTAGTAGAGAGAGAGAGAGAGAGAGAGAGAGAGAGAGAGAGAGAGAATTATACGTACGCGTGTGTGTACACACGTCAAATATTGGGCAGCAGTAGCGATGATTATGCGAGTCAACTATCGGATATACACTACAAACCTGACATGTGTACGTGCATACGTACATATCTACGAAAGTGTTCCATTTTCTTATTTTATGACTCGTTTGCCACATGTTCCTAATTGTTGAAGAATTACAATTAATTTGCATTTCCTTCAGGGTTGTTCGTAAAGATATTTTCTGGAATGGCCTGTCATTCTTTCTTTTACACGTACGTGTATTTCCGGCGTGTTGATGTTATTCCAAACTAATTCTAAATCGAAATTGAAAAGACCGTCTACGTCTATCTAAAAAAACCTATTTACCGATTAACAGGTCAACATCGCTGAAGCGCAACGTCAGACGGAATGAATAAAGAGGGGAATAAACGACGCGGAAGCAAGTTGATCAGGATAAAAAAAAAAAGAACCGACTTGATTAAAATATAAAAATCGGACGAACGCGGACACGTTTTCCCTCTCGCATGTCGTCCGAGCAAATTGAGTAAACGATTCTCCTCGTTCGCGCGACGAGTTTGCCCGGTTTTTATTAAACGACACCGGAGATTCGTTCTCTGCCCGCCTTTGAATTTAGTTCGATTACGCGGCCAGCAAACGCCAGTCGTCGTTCCATCCCACGCGTAGAAATTTATGCGTGAAAAAAAACTATTTGTACATAAATGTAAATACACGTGAGCGGTATCATCGGGATCGATTGACGAGCGGTGTGGCGCTGGTATTTGCGCTGGTATTCTCGCAACAGTGCAGATATGTACGTGCGTGTGCGTGAAACGCGTGGGTGACGGCAATGGGATGAGAACTGGTTCAGAGAGAGATAGATAGATAGATAGATAGATAGATAAGATAGAGAGAGAGAGAGAGAGAGAGAAGGTTGGTCTGGTAGTCCCCGACCTGACCGAGGGGGTTCATTCTATATTTTATGGCGGCCAACCCCCCCGCAGTGGGATGCTACTAGCTGGGTATACCCATTGGCGATAAGATGATAAGCTTGAATGTATTGGCTCCCATCAAATCGTGCGCTTTACTGCTATAGCCAACCCCATAAACGCCGCTCACCCTTTCCACGGGTTATGCACGTACGTGAAAAAATATTTCTCGCGGCAGCACACAGTCGCGGAAATTACCGTACTGGAATCATTACGGTAGTTGCGTTATTTTCGCCAGCGTTGCTCGTTAGCTGGTCAAAATAAACGCCAAATGTTTAAAAAAGAAGATAAAGATAGAGAGAGAGAGAGAGAGAGAGAGAGAGAGAAGGAAATGGAATTAACGAAAGTGAAACAGCTATGTGCACGTGAATTGGGACGATAACTGTAGCTTTCGCGTGAATCAAGTATATGAAAAGTATTGTGGAAACATTGTGCGCAAACAGTGTAGTCGAAGCAATTTTTAAAAGTATCGAATGTTTTTTTTATTTGTCCGTAACAAGAGAATTGTTTTCCGCGTTGCAAGAGTAAGATTGTCCCATCGACGTTGCATCAAATGGATGGTATAACAAACCAACGCGCGTATAAAGATATTTTTATCGAACGATTGATTGGATGCAATTGTAAATATGCCGCCTTCCGGAGGAAATTGTTACATTTCGCGATCGAGATCCTAGCACGTAGTAAAAAGAACGTAAAAATTTATAGCCTCGGTGGCAATCCTACTCAGTTGCAATCTCAACTCCCGTTCCTTCCCATTTTATATTTTCTAAGGTGAAAATTATGAGGTTCTTGCGAATATCCATCCAGATATTAATCCTTGAATTTTTCAAGAAAATTATTAAAGAACACAGTGGAATTTTTCCCGATTATCGTCGCTCGAGTGTAGTAATTATAACTTTGTTTTATATACAATAACCTAAATCTATCTTGCAAGATTCTTGCAAATATCCATCGATATTGACGTTTGAATTTTCGAAGAAAATCATTGAAGAATAGTAGGATAAAATTTGTCGTGATTATCGATTAACAATTTTAGTTGTAGTAATTATAACTTTGTTTTATATACAATAGCCTAAATCTATCTTGCAAATGTCCATCGGTATCATCCTTTGAATTTTTCAAGAAAATCATTGAAGAACAGTGAAATAAAATTCGCCTGATTATCTTGATTATCGATTAAAGATCACAGCTGTAATTATAACTTGTTTTATATACAATAGCCTAAATCTATCCTGCAAATGTCCATCGGTATCATCCTTTGAATTTTTCAAGAAAATCATTGAAGAACAGTGGAATGATCTCGGTTGTAATTATAACTTTGTTTTACAATGGCCAAAACGTATCGAATGCGATAAACCATATGATTACCATCATTCTCGAGAAAGATGATCAAACTGGTTGAAAGTTAAAACTCGATCATTTTTATCTACAATTGCAACGATTATAAGAAAGGTTCACTGGTTCACTGTATACGTGGAATGAAAACGTTACAGTTTTACGACGTGTACGTCGACGATGTCTCCTCTTCCCTTCCCTTGGTTGTCCACGCGTGTGAATGTATATAATACATCGCGGTGCTTTTCGACGGACATTGGTCGATATTAAAAGGCGTTCTCGTAATGTTCTCTCGTGTCGAGCAACGGACTAACGAGTTTTCCCCGAAAGATTCATGTTCCGGCAGCGGATAACGCACAGAAAATTGAACTCCGGTCGCGGAGAGCGTGGCTGCGATAAAATTGCAAATAAATTACGCTTGAGTTTCCATCATCGGACGGGATAGTGGGGCGTGGATTGAGAGAGTGAAAGAGAGAGAGAAACTACGAAAAGAAACTACGCGTTTTTTTCTCTCGAAAAAGGATAGAAAGAAGCAGTGTGCGCGAGAGAAGATAAAAGGTTTGTGAAAAAAGATAAGACTCGAGTCTTGCTGCTGCTCCTTCTGAAGTATATGATGTATTGTACATAGGGTGTTTCACAAACCATAAACAATCGGCTGAGGGATGATTCTAAATACAAAAATTAGTCGAGAAGAAGGAATAAAATTCTTTCATCCGAGGTTTCGTTCCTCGGGAAAATTGAGTTTGAAGCTTCATCGAATAGAATGACTTATACGGCGAGTGTATATTTAAACTGTTTTAAATTTTGTCCTGTGAATTTTTTCTTTTTTTTTGGAAGATTCAGGCTTGTTTAATTTTTGCATTTTCTGAATTTTTTAACTCGTCGGTTTCCTTCCCATCTACGCCTAACAAAATCGGCAAACTTTTAGAAACGTGTCTCAAAATTGCAGATGTCAAATAATAAAACTTAACTTAAACTCATTGTTGAATCTCATAACAATTATCGAACAAGCATCGTAGAGAAAACAGAAGGAAACGATAGTGATTTTGCAAAAAACTCTGTGCGTTTTTATTAGAAATTTCAACGTGAAGATGGAGCACGATAGTTAATTTCTCGTACGTTCGTACACTCAACACATCATCCCAAGAATTGACAAGTATACTTAATGAATCTTCAAATTTAACTATCTCAAAGAGAAACGTCCCATGAAAAGAAAAAGGGAAAACAAGAAAATTGTATTCTACATTTTCGACTTGTTTTCGTAGGCAAAATAACCTAATCTCGGCCAGTCCAGTATATCTAAGTTCAAGTATACCTACTTGATTTTCAATGTTCGAACTTGTTTCCCTCGAAAACGAAACCTTGAATCTTACGACTGACTTTTGCACGTATCAGTAGAATACGAATCCCTCGCTCGATTGTCCACGTTATACGAGATACCCGGTATATACGCAAGAAGGAGCCTCGAGAGCCAATAATCAGTAAGCCAGCCGCTCGTTAGGGGTTGGTTAAAAATACGAAGGAGCCCCGTTCTTCTTTTCTTTTTCGCCCTGCTCTTCTCAGCTCTTCGTTGCTTCTAGAGTTCTTCTCCCTCTCGTCGGGAGAAAAACTCGAGAAGGGTTGGCTGGGTGCCGGTGGAAAATAATGGCTAGCCGTAATCGACGGCTCTTTTTTAGCTTGGTTAAGGCTCAAGGACGAACTCGCGCCTTGCTCGTTTGTACCTCGGCGAATGCTCGTCACCGCAAATCGAACTCGCAGCGAAAATTCATATTTACATGTACACCGATCTTATACGTGTATTCTTTTCAAATATCTGAAGAAAGAAATTTTCTTCGTTCTCGTTACACGAGATTATTGGCGAGGATGTTCGACACCGATGATTTTGAGCGGCAATTTGTCACGTGTATTGTCACTAGATTTGAGATTTTTACACATTTCCAGGGAATTTATACAATTTCGAACTTGAAATTTTAATGAAGAAACATGTAAATGTGCAAAGTATATTTTTGTTTTTTTCATTATTGCTAACCACAGATTTTGGCATGGGTTTCTCCTTATTATTATTAATATTGAAGTATACGAAAAATAATAGAAACATTTTGAATAATCAAAATCAATAGAAATCATTTTATAATGTCACAAATTTCATTTTCGCAGTCGAATTCTGCAACTTTAGTATTCTTGCTAATATTTATTCTATGATCTTTTAACTTTTGTGGCTTTATCGCCATATACAAAATTTGTCATATACAAAATGTCGATAACACAGTTGGAACAAATTTCATTCCATTGTTTCTCGATTCACTTCAAAGATTCAGTTCAAGAATCAATATCAGCTATTTGTAAGAGTCTTACGTCTTTTTTTTCAATATTTTTTCTTACAATATTTTAATAATTTCTTCACAAGAAAGGGCAGATTCTTTTATCTGTATCTAATTAATTGCTCTCTGAAACATTTTCATACGGGTATCACACCATCACGTGGAAAGACACGCGAATCAACGAATAATCCTTATCACGGGCAAATAACAAACATTTACAGTTTTCGAAAAATTGTTTGCATTAGCGACAACTGTACAAAATTGTTTCTGTAACGTGTATTTATTACTATTAACGAGACAATGAAGAATAATTTGTAGTTGTTATACTTCCTGCCAATCAGTTATCCTTGAAAATATTGTACGAAATTGTATAAATATTGTATAAATATTGTATAAATATTGTATCTGCCTAAATTCACTGACAATCGGGTGATCACTGAATAACTTGCTAAACAATAAGTGAACAATAAGCAGGAACGCGAGGCACGCGCGATAATAATCATCGACGCGATAGAATCCGATTTCGTAACAGCGGTGCTCCGATTCGCGCAAGTTATGGTTGATTAGGTATTAGCCTGTCACTCCTTTAATCTTCTCGTTAGGGACAGAGGTACACCCCCTCGGTTTTCTGTTCGTGAAGTTGCCTGGCGAAACCGCGTGGGACCGGTAGTCTTAATGGTGACTTAAAGTGGCTGTAATTAAAGATGGCCGTTTCGAAGAGGGTTGCGACGCGAGATCAGGAGAGACTGCAGATCGGATTAAAGAGATGATGCGAAACACAAACAACGGGAACGATCGGCGAGAATTTCTCCTTTTTTCCCCCACCCCAACTGTGCGCTTTTTTAATTCTGTGCGCGTTTCTCCCTCTTTGTCTTTCGTTTTCTTTTCTGTTTCTTTTTTTTTCCTCTTCTCTTCTCTCCCCATTCGTTGAATAGAGTTTCTTCGTTTTAGAGAAAATTAGATTTTAAAATTTATCAAGCAATAAGGTACTTATTAAGCCAATTTACTCGAGCGAATTTTTAATTTTTCCACGTTCAAGATTTATTTCCTTGAAAATCTAACAATTATTCTCCGTCTAGTCTGGATTTAACCAAACTTAGGTTCTATCCTATCCTAAGTATCTGCTTTATTTTTTTTAATAACATAAAAATGTTTCATCAAATCGTGTTTGAATGTTCTCATAAAAAGAGTATAGTGTGTGTGTGTGTGTGTGTGTGTGTATACGTATTCTTATATATACTAGCATTCTTCTTTCGTGATCATTTTTTACGCATTTTTTTACGCCACCCGTTTTTCGCTGAACAGTATGCGCTTTCTTTTACTATATCATACAAAACGTATTGAGACACATTCGTATTGTAACTTTGAAAGTCGATCTATTTTTGAAAATAAAGCCTTAAATCAAAAAAATTCGCCCTTTTCGACCTATTCTTTTTAAGTAGAGTCATCCTGTTTTCGGTTGTATTGCCAGATCAAAAATACTATAATTACATCCACCTTTCTTTGACGATTACTTAGTAATAAAAGATTAGAATTCATTTTGTTTGGAGGAATAAAAATATTTCACAGAAAAATTGATTGTCAACGACACAAATTACAACTACTTAGGGATTTGATTAAATCCGATACTTGTGGTTGGTTACTTGACGATCCATCGTGTGTGGATCAACACGTTTGTTTTTAGCGGACACGTGCCACGCTTCAAGATTAATTCCGACATAATTCTAAATAAATAAATAAAAATCACATTTTACGTTAAATAAGTTTGATATTAAATAAATTTCAAAATAAGAATACATCGTATTATTGAACACGCAAAATTGGAAGAAATAATACACCGAATGTATTTGATAGCGAAATAAATCGATTTGAATGCCAAAAAAGTGCAACACCGTAAAAAATCCAAATTCTCGTTGCTTTTAAAAATCGCGCTTTGGAACAGCGTTTCCTCTCATTTTCATCTCTTTTTCACTCTCTTTCATCAATCTTCCCGCGTCCCAGTTCGACGAGTCGAGCGAGTTTCAGTTTCGATTATACGACGCGCAAAGCGCGGAATCTCGCGGTAAAATCTGATCTCTTTGCGTTTACTGGCTTTAAATTACCTTTGTTAAGTGGTCGCGCAGTTTCTGTGCGGTTTCGAAGTGTCCGACCAAGTAATTCTGGATCGTCGTCGATATTCAGCTCGCCAGTAACCGGCTTTACCAGCCGTTGGTAAAAAAAGCGAATTGATTGTTAATAAAAATCTAAAAATTTGCTTCTCTTTTGTCCTTTATACGTGTTCCCCTTTCTCTTTATTCGTTCTGCTTTTTCATTCTCTTCGGAGTGCAAAATCCCGTTCTCATTGCACGGGAACTCTTTTCGAACGATTTCAACCGCGTAGTGAAAATTTTTATCGTGCGCCGCGGTATTGTTATCACTTCCGCGAGAAAATGTGAAAATCATGATTGGACGGTGTTTGTTCGTTTGCTCTTCAGTTGTCTGTAATCGAAAGCCATTGACGCGTACGTCAGCAATATTCGAACACTTACTAATATAACTGGGTCGAAAGCTAGATGTTTCTGTTATATCAGCGAAGTTATTGTTATGTCGAGAAACGTTTTCTATCGTTGATCAGTTTTTATTACTCGGTGTAGCCGGAATGAAAAATACATCGTATCGTATCAATTGCGCGTTCGAACTCCATATTTGCTTATTTGCAACGGCTGACGACTTTATAAAATCAACACTTCAAATATTATACTCGAATATTACATATCAAAAAGTACTTGAACATTTGTCATTATGTCAATATTGATTTTATAATTATAATATTACGTGCGCTGTACATATAAAACATTTCGAAGATACCTGTTCCTTCGCTGTTGCATCTTATCAATGCACCGTTGCAAAAATACTGAATGACTTGTTTGTATATTGCAACGTTATAATAATTGTTAATTGGCTAGAATTCAGATCTTAGTGGCTTTTAATTCAGATCTTTAATTCTATCTGAATAAATGAAACTCTAGTTGTGGAGGTTTTATATCTTGATTATCTATATTAGCAAGAATTTGAAATCAATATTTAATAAAAAAATTAATATACGGTATTGATAATTCTACTCAATATTGAGGTTTTTTATTATTATAATGAATAATTACAATTGTTTAATTACTTTAGCGACACTCGTGGAATATTGTATATCCCGTCAGTTTCATATATATTTTTAAATTCAATTCAAACATGCCCAACGTTCAAACGTCATGATAGTCTCGATGAAATTTCGAAATATTTTATATAGCGCACATAGAGCAATCATAACGTGAGCAACAAATACATTTCAGCCGTTCCAACAGATGTATTTAACATTGCTTAAATCAGCCTGTCTCGGCTAATTCTAAAGATCTAATAATTATTATAACGTCACAAATAAATCATTCTCTTCTTCGAGAATTATTAAGGGTATGTCACTGTGACAATACAAAATTAATTGAATTAAAAAAATTCGAGAACATTTGCAGAAGGGGGGGGGGGGCTTTTTACGCTCTCACCCGGAAAGCCACGTATCGTATCGAGCCAACGGAATTCAGGAAATTCCCTCCCCCCTCCCTCTCCCCTCTCTTCCTTTCCTTCGTTGACGAAATGTTTGTAATCGCTTCACCAAATTGGATTTTTCCAGGTGCAGCTTTCAGCCGACGTGAAGTAGCGTGTTGAGCCACGGATTTATAAGGGAAAGCCCGTCCCGTGATATTCGAGAACTTTTAGAACGACTTTACTTCTTAATAAGATTCAACGTTCCAAAATGAAATTCGAAGCTGTACGTACGACGAAAGTCGTTTAGTGGCAGCGCCGCACTTCCGCCAACTTTTCCAGGCGAAACTTTCAAAGCTTCCTCTGCGTTATTTTGCCCTCTTCTCTCTGTTTCTCTCTCTCTCTTTCTCTATTGCCTTCTTTCGCCTCTTTATCTCCGTCTTCGTTTCCATCCCTCTGTCGCCACTCCTCTTTTTCCTTTTTTTCTTTTTCGTTTTTCTAAATGTAGTTTAAGAAGAAACGCTTCGCGAACTGACGCTGAATGCATTACGATCCTTTATGCAAAGCGTGCTCCCTCTCTCTCTCTCTCTGTGTTTCTCTCTTTTTTCTTCGTCCATTGTATAACGACA
Source organism: Tetragonula carbonaria (assembly GCA_032399595.1). Classification (NCBI taxonomy): domain Eukaryota; kingdom Metazoa; phylum Arthropoda; class Insecta; order Hymenoptera; family Apidae; genus Tetragonula; species Tetragonula carbonaria. The sequence continues at coordinate 19,181,379 of JAUCRC010000001.1, read as the reverse complement.
TATTTCGTGGGATCTCGCGGAAGCTTCTTCCCTTAATGTTTCCTCGTTGTTGCGCCACTTCATGAACCCACACCGCTTGCTCGAGCGTCTTTCCATAACCCGCATTATTTTCCAGCTTACGACTCATTTGTTTATCCAGCGAAGAGAAAGCAAGATGATGAAATATCAGGAGAAACGTAATTTAAACGTATTTCGTCTTTTTTTTTCTTTTTCGTAATTTCGAACAGATTTTGGGGAGAGAAAGGCGTGGGAACGACTCGAACGGACTTTTACGATAAGTAACTTGTACGAGTTTTCGCGCAATTTCATGTTTTTGAGAAGATTGAAAAAATTCAGATAGAATTTAGATAGAAAATTAGTTAGAATTCAAATGGAATATTAGTTAGTTTATTGTAAGTTGTATTAAATATTAAGTTAAACTACGAGGAATGTTATATTATTATCTTGTACTATCTTTGCGTCTTCGAATTTTTCAAAAAAAAAAAAAAAAGAACAAATGTAAACGGATGATGAAATTTTGATAAAATATTGATAGTTACTAAAAATATAAAGAATATATTTCTGTTTGTAGATTGTAGGTTCATATTGGTAGGTTTATATTGTAGATTCGAGTATATATTAGAATGTTACAATATCTCAACAGTGTCTGAGAAAAATACTAGCTGTGCACATAATATTTTTAATCTCTTGGCGAAACTTGTACGAAACTGTCATTTGTAAATTAGAATCAAAGAATATGCAAATTCTTTTTGTTCTTGCCAAGGTGGGAGGAAAATTGAAACAGAAAAATCCGTACACCACAACCACAAAATTGCGTAAATCCTTGCATTTATCGCTTTTCGTCGTTATAATATCCAGCAACTTAACAATTTCTTCGCGGAAGTGACGAAAACGGAATAATAATGCGAATATTGAAGAGAGATCCTCGAAATCTTTGAATAGTACGAATCCTTTTCAAAGTAATACGAACATTTTTTTCTTTATTTTTTTTTTTTTTTTTTTTTTTTTTAAATATCCTCGAAACAAAAACCGAATAGCGCTGCCGGTGAATAGACTTTCTTCGGATCGATCCCTGCTTTATAGACATCCGTCGGTGAAAGAAAGCCAGCACATCAGAATTCTGCGCCGTACTGATAAGTATTTACTGCCCTGGGATTTCTGTTCGACGACCCTTCCTTCCCTCGAAGCAACCTCGCCCGCACATAAAATCTCGTTCTATCTTCATTTCCACGCTGTCTGTTCGTTCCTTTCGTGTTTTTTTTCCCCTTGCTGTCACGTTGCATACATTCAGGAAGCAGGAAGAATCCCTCTGTCGTTGTCAGTCGATGAAAATAACGCAACATTGTCTCTCATTAACTTCGCATTCGAGTAGTCGAGAAACGAACAGCGAAGGGCCTAAAACTGAACCTGTAAATCTCGCGTAAATCATTTTTTATTTTAAAGTGTTAAAGTCCGTGTTAGAATGTAGATAAAATACGCGCTGTAGAGGAATTTCGCACGTAGAGGAAGGTTAATTCGAGATGATTTCACACAATTGGAAAAGAATTTTACACAGAGAGGTTAATTTCGGCCAATTTATCCGAAGTTATGAATTTGTCTATTTGTATAAAAAAAATATTCGAAGAAAGATACTTAGTTGTTTGTCACTGTAAAGATCACATTGACTGATTGCATCAAATGGATGGTTAAATGGGTTAAAAATATTTTATAGAATGATCTTTTTGTTATAAAATGATCAAGGCGATCCATGAAAAAAATATACGAATAAATGATATATATAAATTCGAATATATTTTTTAGAAGACTTTGAAGACTTTTTTCCCCAATACAGCAAAAGCTGATGCAAGTATCTATCTATTAGATTATCACGACAGGTGTTCTACTTTGAATCTTTTGTATATCATTTTTGCATATAACAATCTGTGTAACTTTTAATTAAAAAGTACCAGAAACTAATTGAGGAATCGTTCGTAGAAACAAATACAAAAACGCAGGATAACGTATAAAATTATTTTATTTGACGATTAAGTGAATGAAACAATTTCGAGACAAAATCATTTGTTTGCTCGAAATAAACTACGCGAGGTATTAAGTTTAGGTGTTTAATAAATAAATTTTTACGCATTTACGCGTTTAGATATTTAACAAATAGAAATTTATCGCCTACGCGTTCAGGTATTTAATAAATAAAAATTCATTAAAATTTATAGGTGTTTAACGAACCTAAACCTAAACCTAACCTAAAACGCGAGATTATTTCAAGATAATATCCAGTTAAGCGATACGTTTCACTTCATTTCAGTATCTCTTTCAAATTACTTTTCAAATTTATTCAATTAACGCCAAAACCCGATACGAAAGCCAGGTTTACTGATTCAGCTATTCTCTTGACTCGCGCTGTTACCATCTCGTTGTATTACATCGGGTATATCTCCGTTTCCGCAATCGACTCGTGCATCCGCGTGAACTTGGCCAGAATGGACGCGTCACAGCCACAGTCCTGGAACGTGAAATTGACTTCTGTTCATGGGAGATGATCATCGATGGATTCGGTATTCGTGCAGCGGTGCAACAATTCCAATAATGTTGCAAGTTCCTCCATACGGGATCGGTTCTGCCCGTTTTCGTGGTCCTCGGGGTGAAACTTCGACGAATTTTCTTCACTGTGATTCCACTCTGAACGTACGACCGTTTATGCAGTTCCGAGAATTTCGTGCGAAGTTCGTCAATGACAGACGCATATAGGCGAACTGTTAACCACTGATTTTATCGTCAATAATCGAAATAAACGAATAAAGTACTCGTCGAACAAAGAGTTATTTCAGACATCGATCTTTCTCTTTCGTATCGTAATACAGATTTTGTTCCTTTCGTTGTCAGAGTGTACAACGAATATTCTCCTTGATTAAAATTCTACTTTCACGAAGATATATTTAACTTTTATTTAACGAAATATAGCGGCTGCAGAAGATATTTCCGCGATATTAGCCTTGTTTCATTCGCATGTTCAAATTTCCTTCTTTTTTCTTTTGTCAAATATTTCATATTTCATTTTTATAGTCAATTATATTTTATATACTTAATAATATGTTACAATATTTTATTGTGATCATACGAAGATACAATTAAATTATGAAAAACTTAACGTACAACTTGAACTAGATCAAAATGTTTGTACAAATACTTTTGTGGCCATTGTACGAGTAAAATTCCACCACGATTTGCTGCACTATAATACCAGGGAAAAATATTAACACTATTACTTTACACGTTCATTATATATATCTTTCCACTTCAATATTGTCTAACACGGTTTACAAGCACGGAGAACAATAAGTAATAAAAATAAAAAAAAACGAAGCAATTAATTATACACTCATAAATCAGAATGTACGCGAAAAGAAAAGAAAAGAAAAGAAAAAAAGGGAAAATTCCGCTACAGGTTCAAAGCACCGTCAATAAAATTCAGCGCAAAAATTCCGCATATTAAATCGAGCATCCCGTGTATCTAACGTGAAATTCCCGTGGGAGGCAGTAGTGGGAGGAGAGACACACGGTTGACCTCGTATCTCCGGGGAGAGGGGAGGAGAGGCCGGGGAAGCGATTTTTCTTGCTCGGTACATGAATCCTGCGGAAGTATTTCCATCGGCAATCGGCCGTGGACCGTGGTCATTGAACAGGACGGTGAAAATAAAGTATCGACAAGACGATGGCGGGGCCTGGCCACTGAGGAGAATCAGAGTTATCGACCCTCGTACGACCACGGCAAGGAGAATGAATGGAACGAGTCAGCCGGTACTCCTCTCTCTCTCCTCCCACCCTCTCCAGGGGCGCGATAGAAAGAGAAGGACCAGACAACCAGCAGGAAGTACAATCGAATGATTCTGGTTCGCTGATCAATTTTATACGCTCGAACTTCTCCCGCTCGGGTTATCCATCACCGGGGCATTTGACCCCTCGTTTCTTCCATTTTTCGTAACCTTCCGGTACACCGTTTCTTCCCCCTCGTTTCTTACTTGCTACTTCTTTTCTCTCTCTCTCTCTCTCTCTTCTTCCTTTTCTGTCGCTTCTTCTTCTTCTTCTTCTTGCGCTCTAATATCTTCGGAGAAGTGTCACGATTCATCTAGCGGAGAGTGTTTTTTATAAATTGTCACGAAACGGGACATCGATAACCTCGCGTAAACGAGATGGAACGTTTTATGCTCGTTCACGGGCGTTTTCTTCATTTTTTGGCTCACGTTTGTCGATGCAGAGTGTTGGAAGTACTCTGGAATAATTTCTTTCTTTCTTTCTTTCTTTCTTGAGTAGTTGCTTTTATACACTGATGTGGTTCTGCTAGGTCATCGAGAAGCAAGGGGGAATTCTCATTGATACTTTCGTCTTTATTTCCTACGATTTATGAAGGATCGGCGCGATTGGAGAGATTCCAAGAGGAATTTTCATGACGTTTCTTTGGTCATAATTAACCCGATCGATCATACACTGAATTAAAATGTATTCAACAATGGAATAAATTGTTTGATTATTAACCTATACAGTGACATCACAAAAATATTCAAACACTTACTATAAAAAAATTGTATATAATACATAGGTATTATGTGAAATATTTTAAAATTTCTGCAATGAGAAACGACCACCGTGATTATATGTTGATAGAATTTGGAACGAATCTAAAAATTTATCATATTTATTGTAAACGCATATTTATATAAAAGATTAGTTGTGTATATCCGTCGCGGATTACTATATTTGTATCTTCTCTTTTTCTTCTTTTTTTATTTTTTATTAGATTACTTTTTAATCTTTTATTAGCATATCTTGAAAGAATTCTTCTTGTAGAATGAATAAATCTTAAGCATGAAATTCTATCTAAATATGAACTGAATCTTATTGAAATAATTACAATAATTCTTATGAAGCGTATATCTACGTATACGTGCTTTTAAATTACTTTTAAGCTTGGCCGATATAATTGACAGTCACATTACGACGTTAATGGAATTCAAAATGTTCCGTGCATAATACATGTAACATACATTCGTGAAAAGTTCCCAGAAATGTTCGAATACTTACATAAATCTTGATAGATTCTAAAATTTTCCAAATCTGATTATTAAGCTGATATTTATGTGAATTCATGTCTTTGCACGTATAATCAGAAGCTAGAAGCTGTACAAAAAAATTATTTTATCTGTAGTATAATTTTGAACATCATTATACACATGTCTGAATATTAAGTTAATATGCTGTGTACTTTTTCTGTTTTTTATATATTTCGAAGTTTTCTATGAATGTTCGAAAGTCTGCAGACTTATGCTAATTATATCTATTATCCCGATTACGAACTGACTTTAATCGTGCTCGTCACACAATCGAGAGAGAAACGGAAGTTAGCCGAACGATTGAAATCAGAGTCGAAAAAACTGGCCAGTGCTCGATCGGAATGACAAACCGACGAAAATAAAGGCGCAGATGTCGAGGCGAAACAATTCGTAAACCGGCGTGTATAACTTTTCGGGATCGAGCCGCAGAGAATCAGAGGGAAGTTTGCGGAAGAGATTAAACTCACCGGAAACTTGAACGTTCTTCTGTGCCGGTGACTGGCAACGTCTACGCCGCGTTGGAAAGCCACGAGCCACTTCTGCAATCAGAAAGGATCGTTAGTACGCTGCGGTTTTCGAAGTATCAGATCCGAGCGCGAAGACAACGAGAACCTTGTGGTTCGAGAATCAACACCTTGACCGATATCGTTGGATGACCATAACAATTTAGAATTTTAAACGACATATTTTTATTTTCATTTGAATTCAATATTTATCGATCGAATTGAGTTTCGAATTTTTATTCGATTGGTTGGAACTTCTCTATTTGGTTGGAACTTCTTTACTTAACTGCTGGAACCACTGACAACTGAAAGCGTAAAATCTTCCATCAGAAACATTAATGCAAAGAAAGTGGTAAAGCTTTATAATACAATGAATTACTTACTAAGCTTTTGTTTACACATTTTTCGAAAAATCATTCGAGAAATTTTTAAAAATACATTATTTTACGTCTATCAAATTTCTGACAAAGGTTATAAATTGGTCATTTTTATCACTTTGGTGATTAATTGAAGTTTAGTAAATTGAGTACATAAAAGATCGAATTGAATATTATAAATTTTTGTAAACTGTAATAAGGTTTCTTTATCTATTTGCCATGAAGATTCCTGAAAACTCGCCTATTTCTCGATTTTAAGAGACGGAGAAATATTTTTGGGACAAACGTTACTTCTCGTAATTAATCACACTTGATATATTCGAAAAATGATATGTCGTATTAATTATTAATATAACTGTCAATTAATATTGTTATAAAATATATTAATTATATTAAATTATATTAATTATATAATTATATTAAATATATTAATTATTATTGTTATAAAATATATTAATCCTTTGGATGCTTTTGTAAATATATATCTTGCCTTTTCTCAAAGATCAAGTCACTGCTTCAAGAATCTTACTGTTCATCATAGAAAATGTGAAATCAAAGATGATGGAGATTCTCAACAATATTATTAAAACATGATTTACAAAAACATTTTGTCAACCGTATAGCTGTGTGTCAACTCAGAAAAGAATTATTTTCGTATGTGTCGTATAAATTATTTCTTCCTTACTTAAGCAATTTTAACTCAACGCTATTATCGATTTATGTACATTGTTTAATTTAATTTCAGAATTTTTAATTTGACTTAATATTATTACTAGTCTTCGTCAAAGGTAATACAAAATACAAAAGGAAAATCATCGTCACTATATAGTAAACGTCCAAAGATGAATGACTATAGTAACTCAGATAGTATCGAAGAGATTACTAAAAAAAATCACAGTCGCAGTCTTGTGTTTTTCCTTTTCTTTTTTTTTTCTGCTTAATATTGAACTTTCTGTAAGATGATCGAACGACGTGACGACATCATTTTTCAGATAGCGATCTGCTAGATTTTGCGGCGGCAATAGAGGGAAACAGATACGCTGTTATGTTGGGAACAGAGGTCAGGGAGCGTACACGCTTGGCCAGATTCATCCCCGGGGATGCATTCGCGAACTTACGTCGCTCCTGGGGCCAATAGAATTCACCGGATGCGATGCCGAGTCCCGCGTAAAATCTGTGCCGCTTTAAATCGGGATTTCTCGTCTCGGTTTACTGCTGCATCAATTTGTCTAGCGAAATCGGGGCCACGGAAATAAAGCGTCAGACAAGAGCGGTGCGTTGCTCTTTTGTAATTTTGGCGATTGACTCTGTTGTTCGATTTTTCTCCTTTTTTTTTTTTTTTTTTTTAATGGGAAATTGAAATTGAAATGTGCACGTTATATAGAAAGAAATACTGGATAGTCGACAAATCGAACTTCAATTGTGAGCAGTTTCTTGAAAGTGTTATCGAATTAATTAAAATAATTTTCACGTCGTTTGGTATATACTCTTTTCATAATTATTTTGCTCGTTAAAATTACAAATTTCAGAATTTAGAAAATGGTTCTAGAACGAAGCTTCGTAATTTCTTTGTTTATAAAATAGTGGAGGACTTGTTCAATTTGTTGATAAATGAAGACTCACTTAAAAATATTTTTAACTTTCTCCTAATGCTGTGTTTACGTTATAATCCTCAAGAAACTTTTTGAAAATTCAAATTCGTAGAAATATTCTGATTACAAGTTTCAATCTTACGTTTTAATAAGTTCTAGTGGTGTTAAAAAAAGAAAAAAAGAAAAATTAACAGAAGAAAAGAGAAAAAAGAAACAGTAATAAAGATTATCTTGAAATGTATCTGTTCCATTACTTTTACAGAATTAAATCTATTTATACAAATCTACAATTTCTAAACTACAGTTAATTTAATCTATTCCAAATCTTATCATAAAATTTATCTAAAATTCTAAAAGTATAACATGTTCCGAGTTCTAGAGTTCTAAAAGTATAATATGTTGAACATTTTGAAATTACCTTATTTCACTAATTTCACAAACTTCTTTCTACAACCGCAAACTTAATTTAATTCAAATTTTATTTATTACAAAAATTGCTTGAGTTCTAAAGTTCTAAAAGTACATATTCAGAGTATTCTGAAAATTATTCTGGAACATACTGTTTCATTAATTTAACAAATCTCTTTCCACAACTTCAAACCTATTAATTCAAATTTTATTTACAACAAAAATTACTTGAGTAATTCTTTCTAAAAGTATAACATGTCTCAAATGTTCTAAAAGTACAGTACCCAGAGTTTTAAGATCTTATCTTATTTCACTAATTTCACAAACCTTAAATCTGATCTAATCTAAATCTTATTTATTTATAAAGATTAAATTTCTTATTTATTTATAAAGATTAAATTTTAAAGAATATGACATGTTTCCAAGCTTTAAAATCCTAAAAGTATATATCTTCAGAGTTCTAAAAACAAAAAATTATGCCTTTCATTTCATTAATTTCGCAAACTCCTTCGTACAATCTCAAATCTAATCGAATTCAGATTCGCCATATTGCTTTCGTATACCCGCAAATAAACAATCGTTTCATTAAAATCACATCCTCTTTTCATTTCAAAAATCCGATTACGTCTCTCTCATCTTGCCGTCACTCCGATACGAAGAATCCGTTTCACGGGAAACAGCGTTAGGGCGGCAATCGAGCGGAGGCGTGCTTGTTAAGATCGTTACGTTTTGTTCCCGTGGTCGATTCACGGTTGGTAGAACCTTTTCGCGGCGACAGAAGACCTTCTACGTTTTCTACTCTTGCACGTGTCTTCGAATCTTTTATTCTTTCGCGGGATCGTTGTCACCGCAGTTCAATCCTGATTTACGTCTCGCGGTTAAATCGAGTTTTCCAATCTTTCCACGCGTGTAAGGCGAGCCTTGATCGATGGCGATGGCGACAGCGATGTATCTGGTTGAAACGCGCGACGAGTTTCGCAAAGAAAAAAAAAAAAACGTTTCGGTCAAGGTTAGTTTCAGTACAAAGATACCACGATGTAGCTCAATCCGCTTCAATTCTCAATACAAGTGTTCGCGTGTTCCTCATTATACTGTTACAAGCGTATTTTTAAACATGCAGACTGTTCCTTAATTCATTCGGTGAAACTAAATACACTAAAATGAGTAAGGGAACGTCATTTGTTTCTCACGTGTCAGTTTTCAAATAATAAATGAAAAGAAATTATAGTTCAATGCGGCACATCTGTTAAGCATATAGCCAGAGAATTCGCGAATGTAGATCTTTAATTTCTTAACGACCAATGACTGAAGTATAATATTCGTAGCGAAGAAATTAATGTGCAAGAAAAGCTTAACAACACAATGAAGAACACAAGCTTATTAAAAGTCACTCGAGCATCTAAAATACAAATACAAAATTTCCATGGAAAATTATTGAATTGATAATTTTGACCACTTCTGCAGTTCTATTGATATTCGCCAATTGTAGCAACGCGAATGATTGATTCCTTGACACAAGTTCCACACGTACGTTTCACTTTACTACGCGTGCAAAAATATAAGTTACAAAAATATTAAATTTTTTACGAAATGTGTCCTCGACGATTCTAAAGTAAAAATTTCGCGTGTCATTGATACATAGTAAATTCAATCAAGGTTGTAGAAAGATGCACGAAATGCATCTTGTTAACCCCTCAATAGCAAAAATCGAAGGATGAGTATCGTTCGTTATTCATTTCTACGAGTCATTATATTCGGGATTCAAATCAGAAGACTGTCACAACTGAGTTGAGGTCGCAAGACATTTTTCCAGCGATATAACGAAAACCCATGGACATTGTGCAATCGTTGTCTTGGTGAACGACACTTGTTCGATGTCTATCGCATCTCCGAGTGGCCACGAAGTTCGTTTTCAAGTTCGTCTCGCGACATTTTCGTTCGTCGACAACTTTCCTGTCCCGATCGAGAAATATTGCCGCGTGTTGCGAAAAACGAGTTGACGGAGGGGCGACTCTCGTTAACAGGGCGGCGTTCAGAGTGGGAGTTGAAATCGCGTCGCGATGCAAAACCGAAGCGAACGCTCGTGCACAGGCTCGTGCGCATTGATCGTAACAAATGAGCGTTCGCTTGTATTGTGTCCCGGCGATGTTTTCCGCGAAACGTGGCCGGTAATTGAAGCGCGAAGCCGTGGCCCTCTGGCTCGCTTTAATTTGCAACATACTTCTCGAAGGATTAGCGGCTCTAATTGGGAGAAGGGAGAGAATCGACGTCGACGAGTCGGTGAGAGGGTCGTTGACGAGTTTCTATAAAAAACGCGCGGAGGGGGTTAAAACCCGTGTACGAGGGGGTTAAAACCGAACGCTCGCGATAAATGTAAAGGTACGGGTGCAGAGTATATGTGTATAGGCAGAATGTAATTAACGATCGAGGATTATGTTCAACGCGACATTCCCCGGCTATCAATCAAACGATCGCCGATTATTAAATAATCGGTGATTCATTGATCGACGAACGCAACGAGCAATCAAAGTCAAGTTGCAATCGAATTTGAATGTATAATTGGATTTGAATTATGTAATTCAATTATGTAATCGTCGATTGCGAAAATAGTTACACTTTTGACTATGCTTCGTTGAGTAGTTTGTTCGTAGTATTTTTTTTTTCTTTTTAGTTTTCTGAGATACTTGAATAACTGAGTTATTCTGAACGATCAAGAATAACTTGTAAATTTCTTTACAATATGATGGGAATGATTCGTTCAAATTATTGCATATTCTGTGTTATTCAGTTGAATTAGTGTTATTAAATTTTTTAAGATACTTCACCTAACCTAAACATAACTTAAACAATTAAGGATAATTTCTTAAATTTCTTTACGATTTGATGGAAATGAATTATTCAGTGTTATTAAATGAAATGAAATGAAATTGATTATTAAAACGATGTAATTAAAATGATTGTTAAGAAGTTTATTGCAGATTACAAGTATTTTAGAACGTGGAAGAATTACAATTCGTAATTTTATGAGGTAGTATAAGGATTAAAAAGCGAGGAATTTCACATTTCGTATGCATTCGTAATATTATACATATTGTACAATTTTCAGTATACAAATATACATTGCGAATCCCAACGAAATGTAAATCAATCACTGTATCATTTAGAAATTACTGATTTACGATTAAAAACCACGAAAATTATTCGTTACATCAACTGATTTATTACATCAACAACGTTTAATTGATCAATGTTTACCGTGATAATAATTGAATTCAATAATCGAATACGAAACAACCAATTACTGCCCATTTCTGTTATCATACCGTGCTCGTAAACGAATTGAGTTTCCCGTTCTTTCGAAACGTTATTTATAATTATTTCTCTCTTCATTTTGATTATTTATTCAACAAGGATTATCGATGAATGTAAGGATTGTCGAAATTCCCAAGATCGACCACTATTATACTCTAAACTTTTACTCCTGTCAATAAAATGTAAATAATTTGCACGTACAAAATAGACACATTCGCAGAAGAAAATATAAGGGTGATTCACGTAACATGCACACCTGAAATAAATTTTTAATTATGCATCTAATGAAAGATTGTTTAATACAAAAAGTTGTATAGTTTTTAAGGGATGCAAAATATATATATATTTCTTACTATATATTTCTTTTATCACAAATCGAAAGAATATCAAATTCTAAGTGTAAATGTATTAACTTTAAACCTAATAGTTGAGGAGATATTTTACAATAATTTATCTCGAGGATGAGAACATATATATATATATATATATATAACAAGGATTATCGATGAATGTAAGGATTGTCGAAATTCCCAAGATCGACCACTATTATATTCTAAATTTTTACTCCTGTTAATAAAATGTAATATATATAAATATATATAAATATATATAAATATTTGTTTATATATATAAATATTTTGATCACGTCTTGAAGTGGATTTAACCAGGGAATGTTTTACCTGTCTACAACATCTACAGTCGCCACCCTCACTTTTTGTCGAAACTTGATTAGGCGCAACTGTATCCCATTCCCTGTCTAACTCACCCTCGATTACCACGTCATCGTGAATTTGCTCCGGTAACCGGGTTACCGCGACGAGTGCGGGTCGAGATTGAAAATTCGCGTGGAAAAAGCTCGCTTACACGCGATTGCATAACGCGAGCGACGAGTGGACGTTGTCTGGCAGAGCATACAACACGGTCGCGTGTTCTGACGAATTGTCGTTTTTACGGATGAAAACGTACGAAGACCGAAATGCATACGCTCGTAACGATGTGCATACACACACGGGATGTCTCGAGAGGAGAGAAGAGTAACTTTGCCAACGTGTTCGACACACGATAAGAAAAAATGGCGAAAAAAATGACAACTTCTCTTTGAATGCAAGTTTCTGTAGAGAAATTTATTATTTGTTTGCGCGTACGAGCAGAGTAAAAAGAGACACGAAACGTACGAAAAATAAAGAATTGTTTTTCTGTTTTCAGTTGTGTATAAATGTAAAATCTGTTTTTTCGAAGTAAATACAACACAAGCTCGATACGAAAAGCGCATACCGTGTCTAACTTTTTGTTTTTACTCAAAATGATTTACCCAGTGTGTTGATAAAATTACTCGGGAACATCCTGTATACAGGCTTGTTTTGAAGTATGCAACATCCTCGTTACTGTGGAAAATAAAAAAAGAAAATCTTCATAAACGTGGAACGAAGTGACAATAGCAGATCGTTATGGATTTTTATATATATTTTCAAGGAAACAAGTAAGCATGTAATAACAAGTGTTGTTATGTTACTTGTTTCAAATGTTCAAGAAGATTACGTATAAATATACATTATATATATTACATATAAAAATACGTATATATGTAGCAACTTTATCACGAACGTATTATATATAACATTCAATTTCGAAATTTCATTAAATTTCATATAATAAGACTAATACGATTATGCTAGTCGAATTTGAAAAAAATGTACACACACACACACGCGTGCGCGTTAAAATACTTTCGCGAGTTACTGTATTTAATTCCAAAATCAAATTCCAAAATGCGAAATTCTAAAATGGACGTTATTACACAATTATTTAACGACGCGTTAAATTCGAAACTCGCTCTTCCCGCTTCGTGTTTCACTGCTTCGATACGTATTCGTGCTCGTCAGAGCACGCAGCCACTGAAACCCTAGTTTCTCTAGCTGCGTCTCTCATCCTCGTCGAAGAGGAAGTTTGTCGTGACACGCGTCGGTTGCCCATGACAGGTATATAACTAAAACTAAAAAGGGAAAGAGAGAAAAAAGAAGAGAAGAGAGGAGAGGAAGAAGAGGAGAATAGGCAGAACAGCGAGGTAAAGAAGGAAAAGAAGAAAGAAGGCTGAAACAGCGAGCGGCGAGATCTCTGGCAATTTGTCTTATCCTCTTTCTCTGTCCCTCTGTCTCTGTCCGATGCTCGCCATCTTCCTCTTTCTCTTCTAGAGCAGAGGGTAGTGTGCCTATCGATCCAGCAGGTCCTTCGAAGGGTGTGGTTGTGTTACTCGGCGTCGCGACGCCTCTGCTCTCCTTCCTGCTCTCTCCCTACTGCTCTGCCTTCTGCTCTATCCTCTCTCTCTCTCTCTCTCTTTGCTCTGTCTCTGTGTGTTACACGGTTCGTTCTAACTCGTTCGATGCTCCTCTGCCGGATCGAAACGAGATCGTGTCTTTTATTCGCATGCACGCGATGTTTGGCGATCTTTGCTCCTCTGTGACCGCGATGTCATTGTTATTTTGCAATAATGATACGAAAATGTTTGCTATACGACATGGAAAATTTTGCATTTTCTATTAATATTATATTATTTATTAATAATGTATACTCTGTGTAATATTTTCTACTCTGTGTAATATCTCTGTAGAGAAGTACAGTGTTATAATGTTTTCTACCTAGGTTCCATTTTTTCAATAACCTTCGATACGAATATGAAATTGCATTAATGGTTGACAAGTTGATGTGAAGAAAGTTTAAGACATTGAGATAAATGGTACGTTTATGGGCAGAATTATCTTTGACGATACCAGTGAATTTTAGTGTATACTGTTACCAATATAACAACCAATATAATATTTCTACTCCCTATAATACCTCTATACAAAAGTGTAGTATTATAATGTTTTCTATTTCTACTATTTTTTTCAATAATCTTCATACAAATAGGAAATTGCATTAATGCTTCTGACAAATTAATATGACAAATAGAAGATAGTTTGAGACATTAAGATAAATGGTACGTTTATGGACAGAATTATCTTTGATAATAGCAATGAATTTCAGAGTATACTGTTACCAATATAATGTTTCTACTCCCTATAATACCTTTATACAAAAATATAGTATCATAATGTTTTCTATTTCTACTATTTTTTTCAATAATCTTCATACAAATAGGAAATTGCATTAATGCTTCTGACAAATTAATATGACAAATAGAAGATAGTTTGAGACATTAAGATAAATGGTACACAAAACTATCTTTGACAAGAGCAGTGAACTTCAGGATAGGTTACTGTTACCAATATAATAGTAAATACAATAGTTAATAGATTACTTGAGATAGTTATTTCTTCTATTACCTCTGTCTGATTTATACGAGGTTATACTACTGAATTTGTTACTGGTACCAAGTAAAGATTCCTTAATATTCGGCTCATTTATTGTACTGGCTATTGTAATCACATTATTTCACGATACAGTCAACAATCGCTTCTTCACAAGACTATGAATATACGGACAGATATGAATATACACAGATATAAACACTGCAGTTGTGACTTTAAAATTGTTTCAAACAGATTCACTTGCCCATAGACAAAAGAACATTGAAGAAATAGATACTAAAGAAATACATTAAAGAAATATACTTTTAAAACACGGAATTATACTTGAAAAGAGCAATGAATTAAGTGTAAAATATTAGTGAACTCGACGACTTATATTATTATATTATATTAATATTTCCAACATGACAGCGCATGTTTGCTATGTATTAGAGGTACCCATAAGTAATGTCGTTTTTTTGATACCGTACAAAATTTTGTTTTATTTAAATTATTGTCATTAAATGGCAATGTTTATTAAATTTGAAAAAAAATAAATTGGCATTACCTATGGGTACTCCTGTTTTATCATTAGAAATATAAAACATTCAAATTATAAAGCCGGTATCGTTGCAACATTGCAACCGTCTCTTTATCATGGCCTATATTGAGAATCAACAAAATTCGATGAACACTTGTTCGAATCTTCGTCTAGACTCGATAGACTTCCCTTCCAATTATTCGAGGCGCCGAGGAGACGAAAATTGCTCTAAGTAATCGCAGTCTTCGGGCGCGGGTGGTATAGACAGCGATTATCGATGGGAACGAGTTCCAAACGAATTTCGATATTAAGTAAAAATGGGTCAGCCGATCGTTATCGGCTGGATATTCGCCGTGGAATTTCGTTGGCCGACGTGGATTTAACGACGGCGTCAAATATAATTGGAAATCGATACCGAGGGAAATTCTATCCATCCCGGGGGACAGGTTATTATCCTGTTAATTTGTTCGATTCGATTTCGATTGGAAGACAGTTGCGATTTTTCAAGTTCGTTTGCGATTATCTTCCAGTAAAAATACCCTCCTGGTTCCCTGGTTCCCTCTTATCGATCTTATCAAACGATGATCTTTGTATACTTCATACATTATGTAACAACTTGTTCGATACATTCAATGAGAAATTATAAAAATGCAGTATGAAGTGTATAATATAGTATAGTATAATACATTAAACATAATGCGTTGAATATTAAAATTTATTAATATATCCGCGAAAAATATACATTTTACATGCATTCTTAAACTTGTTTCAAACAAGTTACAGACATAATTATTGGACTGTCGATGTTCACGGAAATTTGAACTTTTACGAATATAATTAAAGAATCGGACGTTGTAGAATAAGTATCGGTATATTCTGTGCATTTTTGCAATTGAAAATTTCCCACGAATGCATAAAAATCTACAGTCGAGTTTGTTTTATAGCAGTGATGAAACACAAAAATGTTGTCATTCGTAAGATTTCTAGATGTTGTCAAACATTTTCGCGAGCAACTGTAAATATAAAGAAACGCTGTCAGTTTCCTGTACGGTTGAAAAAGATATATATACTACACATGTAGTATATATATTCTTTGCTTTCAAAGAATCTCGATGTTATGCTTTCTAGAAGATGAAGCTTGTTCGGCATAATTTCGGCAGCGAGGGAGCTCGTTCTTTTCTTCTGTGCTTCTCTTTTGATAGGGAAAGATCGACGAATCAGAGCCAAAACACGGCTCTTATCGTTCGAGACACTCGGATTTAGATCTTTCTGTCGAAAAATTTATCCAAGCTATGAACAATCTTCGAATTCACGGATATTGTTCTTATATTGCCTTTGTCGTTTCGATACTTTACGTTACTTAATTTAATTTTAGTTGAAAAAGGGTTCGTCATCAGTGTCGACAAAATCTACGTTTTTTAAAACGTTTGAATTTATTAAATATTCCTACCGCTGACAATATTCTTCGCTATTTTTATCAATTTAATATTATTATTATTAAGAACGTTGAGAAACTCGGTGTTTTCTTAAATTCGCGTGTGGCTTCTATTTTTCGGTATTTCTACACTTTTTTTCATGTTTTATATATAAAAAAAATATTTAAATATTTCTTTACTTACTAGCTTTGTTCGTTAGCCGATTTTTGGAGTAAAAATGATGCATCGATGAAAGTAACAACTGCTTCTTAAATCGAACAGTTTATTCGAACATCTGTAGATGTTCTTTAAATTTATTTCAAACAACTAACGCAACGCTTGCATATTTCTTTTCTTCATTGGTCTCGTATTTCTCCACGCTTTAACATATCGTACTACTCGTAGTTTGTCGGATGAAAAGATGTTTGTTATTATACCTGCGCATAGATTTTATTTATTCACCACTCTCATATTCGTTCGCACTTGCGATTCAATTAAGGGGATGAAAAGATCTTTTTATTGTTGTACATTTTCACTAGATCCTCGCCAGATATTCTTGCCGTTGCATTTCACCGCGAAACTGTTCGATTTGACGAGGAAGAGGCAAAGGGAAAGAAATGAAAGGAAGAAACAGAGATTCGATGAAATCTCGTACACGGTAATAAGCGACCCTTAGTTACATCGGGACAGGCTGGCAGGTTTTCGTAATTCCCTGCCAGACGCGAGAAAAATCGCGTTGGGAAGATCTGCAAGCCCGATGCTTCCCAACGTTCCGGAAAAATTGCTCGAGAACTCGTTATACCCGGAAGCAATCGATTCGCAAATGCTTCTTTCTCATCGATCAGTCTGCCAGCCTGCGCGTCGCTCTCGAGATTGAGATATTTATGAAGGCGATCCCGGTGGACGTACCGGAACGCGTGTGTATTTGTGCCGGCTATATCATAAAGTGGAACTAGGAGGACGCTTACATAATCGCTTTCATACACACACACACACACACACACACACACACGCACGCACGCACGCACACACCGTCTTACTGAAAATTGTTAATCAAGGAGAAACTTCGAGAATATATGACTTACGTCCAAAATGTCCTTAGGACATTTACATTTTTAATACTCGGTATTTAACACAGATACATAGATGTAATTTATTGTTAACGTACTGATGGTTTGCGGTTTCTTTTTGTATTATTAATGTTATTTGATTCTTTTTTATGTGTACATTATTTTATTTATTATATGTATTTTGTTTATATTGTATTATATATCATACGTACAGCGAACGTATTATATTGTGTATTACATATGTACATTGTACATATATGAGTATTATTTAATTTTTCGTTAATATTAGCATTACTTAATTTTCTCGGTGTTGAAACCAATGTTTTAACTCTTGCTCTAAGATGCTTGAACTTTGACATTGACATCGAATCGAGAACGTAGTACGTTGTTGTTTCATATCCTTTCTTTTCGTCTGTCAAGCATTTTTCAGTCCACGTTTGTTAGGAAATTTCTTAAATATAGTAAGTAACCTCAAAACATGATACATCTCTGCAGGAGAAGCTTCCAATCATTTTTGATTAATTTACGTAACTGACATTCACGTTTCGTAACTGCAAATCGAACGAAATATCTATAAATGTAAACGACAACGTGTGCTTGTGTATATGGAATTACCAATATGGAATTCGAACATAACCATAATGACTGAATCTTTATAAATATGCTTTACAGAAAATCACAGAAAATTCCCCCCGGGATATAAATTCTCTAGGAAATTACACAAATTAGTCATTCCCATCGTTCCAACAACAATCCAACGATAACTCCTACCGTACTCTTATCCTTGTTTCTCAATTAATTCAGCGGAACAATTAAACAGCATCCTCAATGTGTAATTACCTGGCCACAGAAATTCTTGTCTACCTATTTTCCCTTATTACGTTCACCCCGGAAGTTATATCCGCCTAGCTTGCTGCTCGTATCTGTATATACGTGTTCACAGGCTGCTTCTCGTTTTCCCAACAAAATTTTAAGAGCATAATCTACAGGCGAAAATAAGAAAAAAAAAAAGAAAGAAATGTTACGTACGTGAACGTGTTTGACTGAATTCGCTTTGTTGTCACGCCTTGATCTTTGCTTTCGGGGAAAAGCGGAAGAACACGCGAAGAATTAATTCAGAAGAATCAACAATTCCGTAGCTGAGGAAAATTCCGATAGGAAAGGAAAATTTAGAACGTAGACGATAAAATCCATATTACGAAGCTCGCAGCAACGCAGATGATGGTCATTCCTTTCAAACGAGGATCGGATTCGAAACATTTTCGGCGATCCTCACGAAATTAGAAAAAATACCTTTAAATATCTGTTACCTTAGTACGTCTTCGAATTTAACAATTTTCATTAAGAATCTAGAATTTCGTCACGAAATAGCCTTTACAAATAAGACATATTTCTTTTTTTTTTAATTTCACTTACGGATTGTGCTGCTACAATTTCGTCGGTAAGGTAGGAACCTCAGCCCAGCCCTGTAGTTGCATAACACGCAAGTTTATACAAATATACGTACGTAAAGAGGAAGCCACTGACGGGGATGAGGATTAAGGGTGCGTTTAAGGGCTGTTTACGGTTTGCGGCCGGCTATAAGCCTGCGTGCGCCCGGCGTCGGCGGTGCGTCGGAATTTTGGATGGTGTGGTTTATGGATGGCACGGAGGGGAAAATCGGGGAACGAGGTAGAGGCAGGGCAACTGGATAAACGTTCGCCTGTTTGTTTGTGCCGGTGGATCGCGTAAGAGATCACACGGTAATTCACGGTTAAGTCATTGTAATAAGCTTTGTCTACATGCTGCTCGGATCAGAGATTCGACGCGTAATAGGATTTCGTTCGCGTGTTAATTCGGCCCGATTGAAGCCGCCTTCCCTCTCCTCGCCAAGATCAATTTAATTATCAAATCTATGCGTGTCAGTCGCCCAACATAATTTTCGAGTGCGATTGATATTGTTGATTGGCAGTCGTTTCACGATTGGTAATTTGGTTTGGTCGACGAAACGTGAATGTCATGCAGGTGCAAAGTATTGGAATGTTTGTCGATACTTTGTTATTGCCGATGAAATTTGAAATAAGTATACGTTTCCCCGTTCGAAAGTTCGGAGCATGTTAAGATAGAGAATGAATAATGACTTCTTTGAGTAAAGGAATATTATTTTTTTTATAGTAATTCAGATGTTTATCGATTATATTTAAAAATGGAAGCTACGATTGTAATGTTCATCTTTCTTAAGAAAATTTTTGTGCAATTATTATATGACATTTAACGCAAGTATAAATACATGTATATTTTTCAGGGATCACGAAGTTACTATGCTCTTAATATTCAGAAAACTCTTGTGAAATATTTATTATATTCTTAAAATGGTCATTCATATATGGTCATGTCTGTTATTTTTTAAATGTGTAAATATGTGTAATATATGCATGCGAATACATGTGAAGATATTATATATTAGATTATTATCATGTGACATTCACAGCGTATACATTTACTAAAGTAATTTTTTTTAAATTTTTGTTTCAGATGGTCTAAATTTCAAAATGGAACAACGCATAACGATGTTCCAGAGGTTTCAAGGTTAGTTCAACGTTTGTGTATTTTGTCAGGTTTTGTGTATAATCGTGTTTAAAAATATCTGAACTTCCTTTTCTATTATTTTCTTATCGTTCTTTCTTCTCTAGATATTGAGTTTTATATAATCAAAATTCAAATAAAAATCGACGTGTAAAATATTTATAAATATTTTTACTTTAAAGAAGAGCCACGTATAGTTCGTTACATTGTTTAGAAATTTCTCACGAGATTTTCTTTTATTTTTAATCATTTCAAAATTACATTCTACGAGATAGTTAGATGATTCAGAAATTGAAATATACAGTTTAAGAAAAGTGATGTTCTACTATCCAAAAATTACATACACTAAACACTTTGCTGTAATATTTCATTTACATATGAAGTTTTGTTTATCTAAATTTTCCTGTATCTTCAAGGACTTAGATCTGTAAAACAAATTATTACATATTAAGTTTCTCCTGTTTCTCAAACTAATGTTTGAAAATTAATAAAACAGTCATATTCATTGTATTGTATTTTCTCATGCAAACATGCGACACGTAAATAAAATTAATCGAAACGAGCATACAGTGTTGTACATTATAAGTCCTTCGTAAAATTTGAAATCTAGGCGAATTAGCCAGGCAGTTTATGCAGTTCGATCGCTTTCCACACACGATGTATGTAGAAAGTTGGAGACGTTTCGACTCGATGAATTCCTGTTTGCCGTGTTTGGCTGTCCTGTTTTGAAAGTACACGGGGGCCACGTGGATCCTTAGTGGTTCGTTAAGCGCGAAAACTTCTAATTTCCACGTGTTCTAGCGCGAGCCAGCTGCGCACACAGCTTCGGGGGTGGAGCGTCATTGTTTGCGATGCTCGACTGAACTGTATAGTAATGAGCTTTATGCCGGTGTGTTTGCTGAGAAAGCAAAGAAAGCTGTTATCACGTCTTGAGACAATGTTAACGATGGAATTTCCTGGATGAATCCGTCACTTTCCTGCTAAAATTTATCCCTCGGTCCTCGCCTGTACTGCACGTTCCGACACTTTTTCTACTTGATGTATATATTATGGCACAATATTTACTGTTGCCCTTATAATTGTTTATTCAAGCGATAGTTATATTGCGATTTTATTACGATCATGATATCACAGTATATAATTATATTTATATAATAGTATGATATTATGACATTTATATGATATTATGTCATTGTATTGTAATATTCATATGATATGATTTTTGTCTAGACTTTCTACTTACTTGATATATTATATACAATAGTTACTGTTATTCGTTCAGTATCGTTCATACGATAATTATGTTTTGTATAATTGTATTGTATTTATATGATATATTATAATATTACGATCATATTCATATCATTTAATTATATAATAATATAATAACTAATATAATATTCACATATCTTTTAATAATAAAATATATGTAGAATTTTATTCAAAATTATACATATAATATCTAAAGTATAGTACTTGCTATAAAATTTAGTACGTAGAACAATCCTTTCCCAAGTTCCACTTTTTATATTCCATTCATAGAAATTTGAAAATAAAATTGATAGATTTTAAACGGTAATTCGCGATACTAAAAAATATCATGTAAATTTCACCGCTGTCAAATCTATAAATTTCTCGCAGAGTGTTACAAATTGTTCAATTTCGCCAGTTTGATTTTACAGGTAGATAGTAGAATTCCGTTTATCTGAGCGAAATATTATAACAGTGTTAAATTTTAAATTAGATCAAGCGAAGTCAATTCGATTAAGTCACTCCTCATTATGATATTCTTGTTAGACAAACTATTCAAGTCTTGACGACTGTTCATGCGTCTAAAAGTATTAAAAATGTAGGATCGCCTGGTACAGGGAGATAACAAGATATTACAGAGTGAAATGTGTCTTTCTCTTTCTCGTTTCCTTTTCGCGATCTCTTCCGCCGTCAACTTCCAGACGGTGTCGGTCGATGAGAGTCGCAAAAATTACAGGATGGAATACGTCGCCGTAGTTAAGCACTGTCACCGTTGTCCGCGGTAATTGCTTTTTATCGGATTCGCCAGCTTTTTTTCGATCCGCTTCATTTAAAGAGAGAGAGAGAGAGAGAGAGAGAGAGAGAGAAAATTAAAAAAAAAAGAGATCGATGACGCACTCTCGCGCGAAATACGCGCGCGTAATCCCGAAGCTAACGAAGGAATTTCGCGATCGCGTGTGTACGAATATACGAATCAGATTCCCTCTTCGGTCCAGAACCGTAGATTGGATTCATAACGAGGCGTATCGTACGAGCGGCCAGTATTAAGCTCGTCTGGTCCGAAATCCCTTAAGCCAATTTACGTAGCCAACCCGACTTTACCACCTTAGCCCGTTGTCAGTGTCGATAGATAACAGCGGAACGACACGAGAGAACTCCGGAGATGTTTCAAAGACTTCTGCTTTCTTTTTTTTTTTTTTGTTCGAGTTAACGCGCACGTTTGAGGATAATAGAAGAAGTTAACAATTAATCGAGAAATTAAAATGACAGATGACAGAAGAATATTAAAGACAGGAAGATTTGAAGAAGATTAAGGGTAGAAAGAACATGAGAGTGAAGAAGATAGGGAATTGTTAGTGTCGATAGATAACAGCGGAACGACACGAGAGAACTCCGGAGATGTTTCAAAGACTTCTGCTTTTTATTCTTTTTCTATTTGTTCGAGTTAATTATAATATTATTTTTTATTTTAAATTAAAGCCAAATAAGAGGCATTTTATTGTTAATAAAAATATTGAATTAATATCCTAATTTAATTGAAATAAAAAATTAAAGCTTCTAACTTTATACAATAGATTAAAATAATCTTTATTTCTTAATAGTTTCAATAATACTTTTTACAAAAAGATATTTAAAAATTTTTAATTTCATTAATATTTTCAATATTATGCTCTATATGAGCTATTTAAATAATTTAATATAAAAAAGTAATTATCATTAGATACATATACGTTAGTATTATAGAGTAAAGTGACAATTTAGTTTTAGTTAATATGAGCTTCTTGTTAATAATTGCTATTGGAAGTGTCAGATTAGAAGAAATTGTTTCATTAAATATTTTCTCGTACAGAATCTCATACTTATTTATATATAATCAAAGTATTTAATGCTTAAAAGTTTGAATATATTAATTATGTAAATATAATTCTTCAAAACAACTAACAGAATTTTTAGATTTATCTTATTGATAATTAAATTTATCAAATATCCTAGAATAAATATCTTTAAAACGTTAACGCGTACGTTTGAGGATAATAGAAGAAGTTAACAATTAACTGAGAAATTAAAATGACAGATGATAGAAGAATATTAAAGATAGGAACATTTGGAGAAGATTAGGGGTACAAAGAATATGAGAGTGAAGAAGATAGGGAATTGTCAGTGTCGATAGACAACTATGAAAACGTGAGGGATGATTTGATGACACGATAGATAATAGAAAGATGTGAGAAAGATGTAGAATCGTCAGTGAATAATCGACAGATAATGATGAAATGTTCACTATTTATGCTCAATGCAACGTAGAATTGAAGAAATCTGTGGAATATATAATATGTAACAGGAGAAAATTGAGAATACTAAGGACAGGATATAAAGTTGTCAGACAAAGATAATACAAACAATTCCGGAAACGTTTTAAGTATTCTGTTTTTTATTTTCGTTTAATATAATGTGAGGTTTTGGAGAATTTGTTAAGGGATACCTTGAGAATATCAAGGATCAGAAATGAAAAATCTATATAAATAATAGATCTTTTTTTTTTAGAGTGTTCATCGACGCAGATGAACTGTTTTAATAGTTGAATGTTCATAGATTGCTTGTTTATTTATTTCCATCACAGATGAACTTTCTAAAATACTATAGATAGAAATATACGTTTTGAAACAGAAGGATCAACACATCAAATTATTATGCAAAAATGGTCAAATAATTTTGTCTATCGTTAATTGTTAAAATTGTCATTTGTCTGTGTGATATTACGAGAGACGAGTATGAATTCGCATCTAGCATGAAATTAGTATCTTTTACACTAGAATTTTTTTTATCATTAGTAATAACTATTTACCTATTTCGGGGGTACATTCATTAAAAAATATTTCATTTTATAAAATTTTATAAAATTTATTATATTATTATATTATAATTATATTATTATATTATCATTATATTATATTATTATTATAATTATCATTATAAATAATTTTATAAAATTACTGCGGTGTCATTTGCTTTTGAAATTTTCTTCTGTCCGCCATTGTAAATATGCCGAGCGCATTTGATGCTTGCTCGTGAAATAGCAGCAGCCACGTCGAATGGATTCTCGTTAGGGAAATGGACACGGGGTAAACGATGAAGTATCGTTACGCTTTTTATGAGGCGTCTAATATGATAATGCCCCCTTTGTTGCATAAAAATATATCATATAAAACGTTATGGGTCATTTCGTTTGAACGTCGTAAGAACGGACGGTGAAATTCTCCTTGCTTTTCCCTCCTGCGGAATGTCGTAAATGTCTTAGGCGAACGATACCTTGAAAACACCGCATAAACTTCCTTTTTAAACCTCGTTCAGATTAGTCGAATTATTTGAAGCCTCGTTCGTAAGTACCTAAGTGTTGCCGTTCGAGTAATTTGAATTTAAGTAACTCTCAAGTGGTCTATCTATCGGTAAATGTAAATAAAAAAAAAATATTATCTAGTAATGTATTTTCAAGTTTCTACTAGAAACAAATTTATTATTTCTTTTACTGGAAATATATTTTCATAATAAGGTTCTCGTAAGGAAAGATCCTATTAATTACGAGTAAATCGACATCGAATCCTCGAGTTTGAGATAAAATATTCTTCCAAGTAACATTGAGATTCTTTTAACTTATTTATTAATTTAGTATTAGTTTGTCTGGTGTATTCTGGAAAAGTAGTAGACTGCGAGTTTTTAGTATTGTTATATGTTTATGTATTTTAAAAAAGGGCGCAGTTACAATAACTCTGTGTTTATCTTTTAAACTACAATGTCTTCAGATACAAGACAAGCGCATTAATATTTTTGTCTTTAGATTAAAGAATCAATCTACTGTCATTCATTCAAACCGTTTTACTTAAAAAAAGGAATTGATAATCTTAAAATCTTATAGTCTGAAAATTTGTCAAATTCCTTTCGTAAAACTAAGTGCATTAACATTAGAACTACCGACAAGTAAAACGTAAAATCCGACGATCTTTTAAACTAAAAGAAACATAATAATACAATAGGCATCTATGCCTATAAAATATCTTAAAATATCTAAAAATTATCAATTGGTCATTTGGACCAATTTTTGGTAGTTCTAGCGTTAATACATTCGTTTTTTATAGGACTCACCCGTCGTCACTCATTCAAATTATTTCACTTGAAAGAAGAATTGATAATTTTAAAATCTTATACTCAGAAAAAGGAATTCGTTCCACGTATTGCTCGCGAAGATTCAAATGTCGTGACCAAATGTATGGACGATATAAGATATTCAAGCTGCACGATACTATAGACGATTAAACATCAGAACTTAATAGCTAATTTTAATAGTTCACCTAGAGAAGAAGAGAGTAGCAGTTTCCTCCAATGAAAAGTGTTAAAAGGGATCAGTAATTGCTTAGTTTCTCGGTTTCTTGTATTAGGATCATCTTCATATTCTCTTTGTAACGCTGCTTTTAATCTACCTATTTCATTTTGTTCTCCGTGTACAAGAACAACATGTGGAGGTTTCAAAATACGTATAAGAACTCTGACGTTTGTTGATAGCCTGTATGTGCTGAAAACGATATACAGTCAACAGACATTTTTAACACTAGAACTACCGACAGTTAAGACGAAGTTATTTCTACCAAAACTATTTTGATTATTTTAATAAATAAAAATAAAATAAAATTCATTATATTATTTCTTTAGTTATCACTGTAAAAGTCATTGCATCATTGCGGGGAAAAAATTATAACATGAAATAGAAATTTTAAAATAAAATTGTAAAACCAGTCATTTTGACTGGTGTGGTAGTTCTAGCGTTAATGGCAACTGTTGTCCAAACATGGTTGTAATTTCTTCAAGTTCTGATAAAATAGTCTTTGCCAATGTTCCCTCTACGCAGTAACCAGCAATTATAACCCCGTTTTTTGCGTCGGTAAACCAAGATTCAAATAATTCCCTCGATAGCTCACTTTGCATCAGGAGAAGCCATTACTACACATGGTATCCGATATCTTCAAAATGATCAATTCCTTTTAAATTACAAATATGTTCAAATACGAAAGGATTGTTAATAGCAAACTTCCCTTCCAATTTTATCATTCATTGCATTTACATAAGTTTGATAAACAGCCGTGCCACTTCTTTGCTGAAGAAGAAGCACAATAAATGGGAATTTCATGAAGTTCAGGAAATGCTGACTCCAATATTCATCCAAAATGAGGAGACTCTCTAATGCACTCTATTTAATGCAGACACCGGTATCTTCCTCCTCTGTTAACAATTTCGAAATTTACGAGCTATGCGGCGAGGCTTCGCTTTTACTCGAACGCCGCTTGATTTTAGCCGAAACAGAGCGCAAGATTCCACGCGGGGGTGAGAAACGAGCGACAAGATTCCGGTCGATCCCGCGGGAGACGGGAGCGTTTGAGTCGCGGTCGCGTTGAGTTTTAATTTAACGTTCGTTTAACGGCCGCGCGAGGAAAAACACGCGGGAATGCTCGTCGGCGCCCGGAAGCGGACGCGAAACAGAACGTTAATTGTACCGTGATTTCCCGGCGTCGCGGGCGAATTATACGCGGCGCGAAGGACGCCGAACGAATTGAAGGGGAGAGAAAGAGGGGCCAGAAGTCGTTTGCGGCGCGGTTTTAAACGTGGACGCCGCGTTCTGAAGGCACGGACGTGGAAGGGGTGAGGGAGGGGGAGGGAACGAGCGTGGCGGCGCATAAATCAGACATAAATCGACGGTGAGACGCTCAAAAAGTCCTGTCCGCGGCGGCGAATACAAACGAGACAACGCAAAACCGTGACGGGAACGAGCCGCGGGGAATGCAATCGGAAGCGGACTGTTTGCAAAGTTATCAAAAGTTAACAAAAGTTGCGAGTTCTAGGCATGCGTGCAGGCATATATGAATCATCGGGCGGGAATGAAAAAGTTGGTTCGCTGTTGGTGAAAGTTGATCATCGGCGTGAGAGTCAAGCTGGGACTCGATTGTTCTGCACTCGATTCGTCAACACTTTGTTTTCTCTCTCTCTTTTTTTTTTCTTTTGATACCAATTAAGTTGCAAATATGAGCTGTCGATATGTTATTTATAATTTCTATCAAGTTATGTTCCATTATGTTAATTTCCACTTTTGTGTAGCAGAAGATCTTTCTAGACGAGCGATTGAAAAAAAGAAATCGCCTGCTTAAGTTGGTTCTTTTATCTTAGAAACTAACTGTAATTTGGCATCAAATGGCACGTTACAATGAAATGTGAATCACAGGAAATCTTCGTGTTGAGCCAAGATGACAAAGTGCCAAAGAAACTCATAATCATTAACACGATTTAATCAGATTCTTACGTTAATCAAGTATAATAATTTAAAAACAGTTATTGCCTGCTGATAACGAACTTGAAATTAGATTTTTAAAATTGCACAATGGCAGTCTAACTAATTTAGATTTATTTTATCAACGCCTCTAAAATACGGATTGAATTGAACGTTTGTTGGATAGCCGACAAATCTCAGGAACGATAAGAATTTATCTTTGAAATTTCTTGGACTTTCGTCCCGTTAGATTACCATCGGACAGACTACTATGCATGAATCAAATGGCCGATCCCTCGAGTTGATCGAGGGAAAACATGCAGCTGCGTCCACAGTGAATAGAAAATTTGTTTATAGAGTCGAAGATCGTTTCCAGGATCGGTCGGTTGTCGAACGGCTTCGTCTTTCTGCACTTTCTGACCTTTCCGAAGGCGTGTCACGATCAATTATTTTTTCCCCCTCCAACTTATCGTTTATTGACGTTGTATGAGAAAATCCTCGATACGTATTTTTCGACGAGGCTTTTAGTACATGTATGTACGAGGTTTATATAAAAATATAATACAACGAATAGAATAATGCAGGTTTTGTGCAGAATTTATAGGTAAAGAGACAGAATATTATGTAACATGCAGATGCGTGCGCGTGAAATATATACCCGTTTTACTTAGTAGAAAATAAATTATATGAACAGAAGCTGAAAATTCTATTTATTTAATAGAATCTAAATTTTAGAATTCTAAGAAGTACAATGGAATTTTTAGATTTAGATTTTAGAGAAACATATTTGAATTCTATTTAACTTCTCTTAAGTTTCTATTACATTTAATTAATTTTTTTTTTTTTTGATTGTAAGAAATACAGTTGCAAGAAATAAGAATCTAAATGGGAAAACTATCATTCTGTTTGATTCTAAATTTCAGATTCTAAAAAATATGTTTGGAATTCTCTATTTAGATTCTATTATATTTCTTCCTTGGTGCAGGTAAATAGAATTTTTAGATTATCTTACATAATTAATCATTAGATGTAGCGAGTATTCTGATTCTTCTCCATACAATTAATCAAGTATAATAATATTAAACACAGAATCGTATTAAATATAAATATCATATATGCATGTAATATCAACTGTAATAAACTGTAAATAAAATTCACAAAGGTATGAATTTGCCTCATTATTCGTAAAGAATATTTCATACTAACCATCCAAATATCACAGAACTCTGCATTATCTTATTCAAAGTCGTTCGCTTGAGACGTCATACGTCGTAGGAGACGTCGTTCGTGATCTATAAAGCGTCGGAGATCTTGAAGTGGAAGTGCTTTCAGTTGATCTGTCATAACTTCACCAAATCACATCTATAGTTCTAAGACGACGATCTTTGAGATACGGTTTTGACCTTTAAAGATAAAGGAAACCGTACGAATTGAGATCTCTGGTAACCGACTGCTAGAATCTAACTCAAATTTCAAATTTTGATTTCCTGCAATCGACTCGAATTGATAATACAAATTAATATTGTAATATAAATATCGAGTTCGGCTTAGAAAATTCTGACAAGGCACGACAAGAAATATCAAAGTCCTCGCAACTTTTTCTTGTTGTTGATAAATAAAAATTGAAGAGAATTGCAATAAAGGAAACTCACTCAACAATTTCCAACAGTCCCGAGAAATCGATTTCTTTATCGTTGTTTTTACGTTTTTACGTTTTGTATGTTTATGTTTTTGTATTGTGTTTTGATTGTAAGTCAAACGATACTTTTATCGTGTTCTTAAATATAGGAACGAAATTTTCTTTTTTAATTAAAAAGCGCCCTACACTCGCGAGCTGTTTCACAAGGAGCAGAAGAATCAGATACGGTGTATCGTTCGTCGTCTTTCAGATAGAAGTTCAGTCTCGTTTTCCATTGCTTCCAAAGACTTATCTACAAAGACTATCTCCCTGTGCGCTGCACGAGCCAGAAAGGATTTTCGCGAGATATCGGTCCGCTTCCCTCGAGTGTGATTTCGTTGATGCTTTTTTTGTGTATCCCGGTGTTTCGCGCCGGTTGACGGGATCGGATGATAGAATCGCACTGGCAGAGCGATAGCAGAGCGCGATTTAGGGGTAGCATTAGAGGGGGAGAGGCAGCTAGAAGATAAAGAGAGAGACAAGGAGTCGCAAATAGAGGCCGAGACTAATCCTGAAGGACCCTAAGTAAACCGCTTCTAATGGACCCTGTCGCTAGGCTTCAGGACGCCCACCTTCTGTGTACTTCACTTTGCCGGACCGCCAAATGACGATAATAATGGAGAATCGAGTGTGAGAAGGGAACGAAATGAGGTAAATGGAGGGAACTAGGGTAGGCAGCTTAGACTCCCTTGCCTGGAAACCGCGTAGGCGGCGCTGGAAATTAATAGGGTCATTCGAAAGTCTCCAACTGTCCGCGACAATGGCCCGTTTGGGCCGTTAGATCGACGTCGTTTAGGTTAGGTGTTGCAGGATAGGTGTTCAACCGCTGATCCTACTGACACAATTTTTATCGGAACTTCCGACATCGGAGAACGAGCACCAGCTGAAAGTGATAAGTAAAGAACGATTTCTTTAGGAGATGGTGATTTTCTTCTACTGTGTATAACTTGAAAGCTTACTCGTGTCGTTTGATACGTTCGTATTAACCAAGTTTAACAAAATCTTGAAAATTTTTAAGTTTTTTCAAGAGAGGGTCAGAATATTTAAATATGTTCTTTCTCGCGAGGATTTCTTATTGTGTCCATTGTTATACTTATACTGTCAGTTTAATAATCAAACGCTTTTAATGAAGTAAATGAATTTAATGAAGTACAGGTAATTAATTGAATGGCTCTAAGAGAATTTAAATTAGGAGGTTGATTACGTGGACGTTCAAACGCAATTCTTTTTGACGATGACTTTGATTGTGCTACGAGCACTATGCACAACTTGCAAAATTTACTCCACTCTTACATTCGTATTGTTCCAATTTAACCAAGTTTTGGAAACTTTAATGAGTTTGGAAACTTTAATGAGGTTAGTGAGGTGAGAAGTGGTGGATTACTTGGATTGTACTCTTTTCGATAATAGTTTTGATTGTATTATGAACATTATGCATACCTTCGAAGTTTATTATCAATTTAATATCATTTATTATTATTTATTATTTTATAACTGAGGAAAGAACAGCCTTGGAAACATTAAATAGCATCATTGAGATTGTATCGAGATTCTCTATATTTCACTCCTTACACTTCTCCTTCTTTCTTTATTTTCTACGTTACTCAAACAACAGAATATCAATCATTCAATCAAACTGCTATTAAATCATTTATAAATGACATCAAATATTGAGAAGTATCGTAACAAGTGTAAGAAGATCACGTCCAAGCGTCTATTCTATTTATTCTTTATGTTTCACTCCGTCTTTCATTTTCCTTACACTTCTCTTTCTTTCCTTATTCTCTACGTTACTCGAACAACAGAAAATCAATCATTCAGAATCATCTTGAATGGAAACCCTTTCGTGTTAAGAAGAATCTAAGCGTTTATATTCTACTTATTTTCTACGTTTAATTTTTTTTACACTTCTCTTTCATCCCTTATTCTCTACGTTACTTAAAACAACAAGTGTCGACACTTGACACGTATGTGGCATTCTTTTCCCATTCAAATGTGTCTTGTTTCTCGTTCGAACTGTACGTACTGTCGTATGGACAACGCGGGTGTAGATGCCGCGTCGTTAAAACGTCGCGAAACGTAATTGAAGTAGAGCGACTGGTATTTGTAACTGGTGTTCAAAGTTTACGTAACAACCGGAGGGGATCGCGCCAAGACACCCCTCGGGCGTGGGTAGGAGGGGGAGGGGGAGGGGGGGGGGGATATGCATGCAAATGCGGGAGAATAGAGAAACGGGGAGCTGCGGCTGTCCGTGTCAGAAGTTCGTTCGAGGATTTCCTTGCGAGAACAGACGAATTTACCACGAAACGGTGACGCCGCGAATACGACGCCGGATTTCAAGTAAACGAGCCGGGCGAACGAACGCGCGCGGCACGGGCCGCATACGGCAATCAGAGTTTGCCGGAAGTTTCGATTTGAACGTGCGGCGGGGGCGTAGTTTTGCCTCGTGTCGAAGCGTGACGAGCTGCCGAAGCATTGTTCTCTTCCGTTACAACACTCGGTTAAAACTCCGACGAGCGTGGTCGTAATTTCCCCGTTCACACGAAGATCGAACCACCTCGTCGATAGTTTCGGGATATTTCTTATGGCTTCTCGCAACTGGAAGTTTCCGTTCTCCGCTTCGTCGTTCTGGTTCTTTGCACGTTTTCTCACGTTTCAGCCAATGTTGTCGATCGATTACGAAACGTTGCAATTTCACGACGAGGGAAAATATTCATTCATTGTGTTCGACTTTTTCTAGTAGGAGCACGTTGTCCGCGCCTTTTCGATTTTTCCATATTTTAGTCTCAATTTTCATTTGCGTTTTCGCGTTTCTGATGCATGGGCACAGTGTTGTAAATTGAAGAGGAAAGTTCATATACGGACTGTAACTTGTCCCCGAATTAACACATAATGAATTTCTATAATGGAAAGATTAATACGAGTGTACGAGAATGTTTGTTTAAAGGCATACTTTTTCTTAATTAAACATTTTTATTCAAAATGAAATTATTTAATTATTATATGATATATATCATTGCCAAAATTGTTTAAAATGTTTACTTCAATTGAATGATATAATACATTATTAGCAAATAATAATATTCGATAGTATTAAGCGATAAGGAAAATTTATTAATTCTAGCACTTTTTTTTTCATTCCAACCTCATAACCTCCAACATCAGAACCTCATAAATTACAACTACATCATACTGAAACATGCGAAACCATTCTTGCGTCCTATATACATAAAATATCCCTGCATAAAATTCATCCGGCGCTTCTACATTCACATATTCTATATACGTCGTATATACAATCAGTCATAAAAGTTTGCACAAATTTAAAAAAAAATCTATATCTAGCTACTATATTTACTATATTATTCTATCACAGACCATTTAAAAAAAACACATATTGAATATTTATTCAATTTAATTCCCCCCGTTACACTAATCAATTTTCCACCTAAAACTTTTCTCATATTAGTCATATTTTCGCTTTCTACGATGTCATGACTAAACCGAACCGTTTACTGAAGGTTGAAGGAAAACAAATATTTTCAATGAAAAATGATCTACCACAATCATGTCTTGTGGTAGAAACTTCTTTGTTTCCCTTTGTTTCTTTTTGTTCCCTTTGTTTCCCTTTTTAGGATTTTCTCAAAAAAAAAAAAAAAAAAAAAAAAATGGAATCAAAAAACGAACAAATTTCTAAAGAACATTTTTTCTTAGCTCATCAATCCCCCTACGCACTCCCGAAATTTTAACATTTCAATTCACGACTCTCTCGGTATATACTGAAAATCCTACAAATTCCGCCTCGCTTGCAGTTATCAGTTCATCAATCCCTCTACACGCTCCCGAAATCTTAACATTTCAGTTCTACTATATTGTATATTGTATAAAATCCTACAAACACCATCTCATTTGACAACCGGCAAACGATTACGTTACATTCAATGCAATTGTCACGGCAATGCCACTAGTCCCGGTACTTCGCCTCGGTCGATGCTGATCGTCAGAAAATTCTGAAAAATTTTCAACGGGCCGACAACACCAATCACACACCCGATTGCTGGGCTGAGGAACATGGTTGGCAACGGCCCTGGCAACTCCGAATGTATAGCGACGAATCAAGCGACAAATTAAGCGAGTCGGAGAAATTGTATCGAGCAGTCGAAATTGTCCAATCAGCGGCACATTCGAATCCGCGACGGTCGGAGACAGATATCCCGGGTGGTTGTCTGGCACCCTTCACGCCGTACCGGCTGAGGATCCGCTTGCGCGAAGACGTCCTCGTCAGGCGACGACGACGACGACGACGACGACGGCGGCGGCGGCGGCGGTCTGGAGGCAGCAGCCTGGTAGTCGGAATCCTCATCAGCAAACTTCCCCGTCGACAAATTACCGTCGATCCTAATAAGGCCTCGTCTCCATTGACACGAGGCAGGCAAAGGTTTCCGGGGCGTGGCCGAGGAACACTGCCTCGAGGTGGTTGCTTCGACAAAGGCTGCGGCGTCGCGCCTCTTCGACGATTTATCCTTCCATCGCGACCCTTTGTGAAGCGAGCGTTATTGACGCCCTCCACGTCCACCGTGGCTGTCATTCTCTCTCTCTCTCTCTCTATCTCTCTATCTATCTCTCTATCTACCTCTCCCTTTATCGTTCGTCTCTCCCTGCTCCTCTTTCTGTCTTTCTGTCATTTTCTTTTTTTTCTCCCCTTTTTCGTCTTCTCTGCCTCTCTCCCCTTCTCCCGGTGTATATATTCGGTACATTTCGCGCGGTCGAGCTCTTCTCCTCTTTCTCTCGTGAATTCGATCCGGGAGGGGAGGCTGCATGAAAAGAAGTCGCCTGAGTCTCCTTCGGGCGCGACCCGTAATTGGAAGGTTCTCATGCGTGGATATCTTTGATCTGTATAGTTAGGGATTCGATATCGTACGTGACTTCGTCCCGTTCGTGATCTTTCGCGGAGGACCATCGTGGCTTCGCATCGATCCACCCACGGATCTCTGGACACTCTGTATTTTTCACTCCATTTCATAATTATTTATTATTCTAATTCATCAATGACACGACGCGTTGTCTTAGTTTTGATGCCACAAAGATGGCAGTTGATGTTGGATTCTCATTTCCACCAATTTTCAGGATTGGCTAGAAAAATCATTTTTTCTTTTTCCTTCTAACACACGGATGTACATGTTTATGTTAAAGTGTAACTTCACCGTGCAATCTTGATATCTGATTGTTCAAACTTGTGTCTTACAATTAGAAAAAATAAGACACACGATCTTGTCGACAATTATCTGTCCGGCGTCGATTTTAAAATGGAAGATCAAAAAAGAATATTTTCCGAAAGTGTTTTGCGAAAGGAAAGAAACAGCTGTACAAGCTTATAAAAAATTATCTGACGGTGAAGAGAGACATTCAAACTGCAGCAGACTTGACTTGTTGAATTTCACCACGGATGAGGATATCAAATCGTACTTGGAAATTTTTTTTTCATAGAAAAAAATCAAAATGCGGAATCACGAACAAAATGGAGTCGAACAATTGCCCAGGAAAACTTTTGTCTCTCGCGAAAAATTCGCCTTTCGTTTGCCATCAATCGGAACTGAAACCTGTGTTTGTTAAACACAGTTATATTGCTTTCGCAACGTTGCGAGTATTAAACAATTGTTTAACGCGATCATTTTCTTTTCAACTTATTAATCGTTCCTTCAAGCATACGACACGGAACACGGAAACAGCTTTCTGCGACAAGTGTTCTTTCGAACACTTTCGCCAGTCAGCACAGAAATGCCTTTCGAGTTCGACGCGATCGACGAGTTCGAAACGATTCCCTGAGAACGAATGGGATAGTCGATCTCTGCAGCACGATGTCTATCTCAAATTAAGATCGTTCGATGGCGTAACAGCGAACACGGCGAACAGAAAGCTCGTAGAAGGACCGGAGCCATAGATAACCGATTGCACACCCGCAACAATTCATCGTACCGGCAACCGCTATATATTTCTCCTTCGGTGTATCGCAAAATTATGGTAGATGCCGAGCAACTAAATTTTCCCAGTCGATGCATGCCGCAGCTACGGACGGACCTCTAATGGGTTCGAGGTGGTTGATCGCAAGGAGCCAACGATTTCATTGGGACGAGCGGTTGGAGATTCGACGCTCGCATCCTGGTAACGCAGACTATGGTAATGCAAGAGGGATAACACAAAGAGAAAGATAGCGCGGTGATGTAACAAAGAGAGAGGGAGAGAGAGAGAGAGAAAAGAAGAGGGATGTAGGAGGGACCTGGCTCGGATATACTCGAGAGCCTCCCGATCGAGCTATCAAATTGTCGCAGTGCGGTAGTGGTGTAGGCAGAGGTTTAGGCAGGCTGGCCGGCGCGTTTCGTTCAGCCGACTACTGTCAGCAATGTGGAAGAGCGACAGAGAGAAAGATGGAAAGCAGACGCGAGCAGAAGAGCGAGGACACGAGAGAGAAAGAGAGAGAGAGAGAGAGAGAGAGATAGATAGAGTGGGATGGTCACAAGTGGCTACCGGGACCGGGGAGAGAATCGTCGTCGCTTAGGATCGCAGCTTGTTGCTGGCTTGTCCTCGTTCCTCTAATAGAATTCCGTGGTCCTCTATGCAACCGTTTCACTCGGCATAGCCATCTAGCCGCTGCGTCTCTTTCCTCTTTCCTGCGTCGTTCCCTCTTGTTCTCCACCGTCATCGTCGTCGTCGTTGTCGTTGTCGTCCGGTCCTTCGTCTCTTTCTCTCTCTCTTTCTCTCTATCTGTATCTTTGCCACAGCGAGTGCTACCTTTCGCAGAGGCATTCCACTACCACTAACCGTTGCTCGCTGTATTTCTATCGCTGTCTCCCGCGACTCTCCAATCCTCCACTCCATTCCTCTCTCTGCTCGAGTCTCCTCCACTCGACTCCCAAATACTACAATTTCAGCCTTGTCGCCACTACGGCACTTTAGCTACGAAATGATAAATTCCTGGCCCGTCTGGCCTTCTCTCCTCGTTCCTCTTCTCGTCGTTGTCGTCGTCCTCGTTTTCCTTCTTCCAGTGCACCGACGCTTCTTCAATAACCGACCGCCCCCCCCGCCCCCGCTACCTTCCCCTCGACGTAGCGTTTCTACTCTCGGTAACCACTTTGTGTTTCTACGCTGGTTAAGCCGACTCGCTCGATTGACTCGATGGCCTCGTCGATAACCGCGTTCCTTCTGTTCCATCGCCCCGATTAGCCGACTGTCTCGTCACGCTCTTGTTGGAAAAATTTCAGGCATCCATGGCGTGTCGATCGATCCACTCCCAATCTCTGTCTTTCTCTCCCTCTCTCTCTCTCTCTGTCTCCCCTATCTGGGATTTTTCCATTTTTCACGAGGAAACTTTTTTTTGTTTAATCGAATCAATTCTCTCTCGCTGATCGTGCTTGTTGCGTCTCGGATGTGAGGAACTCAGGTGCAACACCTTTTAACGTAAGCTGTAGTCGAATCGATCGTCTAACGTTTTTCGCCGTGTACTGACTATAGTTCAGTCATCCTACATCACGTACGATCGAGTTACTATTAACTGTGGAAAATTGAAAGATGTTTCTCGCATCGAGACTTTCCACCCGAGAATTTTTTTGATTGTTGTCAAAGACTTCAAGTGGATTTATATTTAGGATTTCACGCATAATTTGTTGTCTAGCTGCCAGAGCAACGTCGTATTAAAAGCACTAACGATTCGCACGAGAATTTATTCTGAATTTTTTTATACGAATTGCGTACTGAGTTCGTACGGTTGAAATAGCACTGTTGAGAAAATGTTTGTTCCGAGAAATATTTATTATATTATGTCACGAAGTTGTACGACTTCTGCGCCGGATTTACGATTCGGTTTGTGTATCTTTCCGGCGAGACTGAGAAAGAGATAGCTGAAAAACAGCAAAAGTTTCAGTTCTTAGGTAAATATTTGACAGAAGCGACTGAACTTCGCCAATGATTCGACGTTCAGAAATGATTGCGACTGATGGATAAAACACTCTCTGGTATAGAACACATCGTATTAAACAGTTGCTCTCGCGCGCTCCTTCTTAACCTTATTCTTCTCGTACCAACTCTCCACAAGATGCCTCGTACGCCGTAGACATCAAAGCGTCCTCTGGCAAGAGAAAAGAAAAGAAAAAGAAAAAAAGAATACACGTGCCCTCTACGGAGAAAATTTCAACCCGATTTCCATCGGTCGCAGATTTCCATCGTTCCAGATTCTTTGTCTCTGTTTGTACGACGAGTTTAATCGCCGGGATGGTAGCTCGATAGACAAATCCAGGTTAAACGAAGCCTCTCGAAGCCTAGTCGAAATTTTCCGGACGAGCAGATTTTCGTTCAGATTTAGTCTCGTAAAATTCACGTAGTCGAACGTGTGCAGCGAAAGTAAAAGAGAAGGATGAGATGAAAACATCTCAAAAAGCGTGAGATAGCATCTCACGGTTAGAACATAATTATCTCGAGTATTCGAAACATTAATATATTCTAACGAAATTTGGGGCTAGATTGGACTGATAGTTTTGCGAAAATGATTTGAAAATCTTGACAGAGGTTTGTTTTACATGTTAAATAAGAATCGACAAGTGAACCAAGTCACTTTTCTCAATGTGCTGCTTTATGACAAATTATTATATTATGATATATGCAAATTATTATATCACATTGTAAGGATACAAATTGAAGGAATTACGATAACGCAATTTAAAAGAAATTTACGTTTCTTTCAATAATATGCCAATGTAGGATAGCGAATAATTAAGTATCATTATTTACTTACGGTGTAAAAATTGAGTTTTTATTAATATAAAGCAAAATATACGCAAGTTAAATTGGCAAGTGAAACGAATATTCTTAATACTTACTATTTCTACAATAAGCTCATTTTTCTTGATTTCGAACTCATACCACTGGTCAGTTGAGGAGCTCGTAATTAAAATATCATAATAAAATCATGATAAGATATCATAATAGCTATTACTATATATTTTCGATATTTTATATTTTTCTATGTAATACGTGTATTTATAAATTAAGAATCCGCACTTTAATCATGATTCGATTGATAAAATTTTAAGCAAATTTGAAAACGTACAATAACAATTTCTCGACATTTCAAACTCTTTTAACTTTGTGAAAAAGAAATCGCAGAATAGATTTTATCATCGTTGTAAAGAGGAGACTTCAATTTTCGAAATCCTGGATTTAGTTATGAAAAGAAATATTTTCAGCATCCATGAATGTATTTAAATTTGCAAAACAGTTTGAGAGAAGAAACTCGCCCCCCTTTTTT
This sequence comes from Tetragonula carbonaria, assembly GCA_032399595.1. NCBI lineage: Eukaryota > Metazoa > Arthropoda > Insecta > Hymenoptera > Apidae > Tetragonula > Tetragonula carbonaria. Next base: position 19,142,667 of record JAUCRC010000001.1, on the reverse strand, counting down.
CGAAATAACGTAAAAACATATTGCAAATATAATATAAATGCAAATATATTCGATACAGAGTAAACATAAAACATTGTGTCATTTACACGACAAATTGTTACACCGGAAATTCTACGCTGAAACATGAAGAACAAGAATATGAACAAGAGAACGCATCGATAGAAATTATTCTGGGCAAGATGAGAAAGTTGTAAATTTACGACTGAAATTCTTAGCTGGTCCATTACCGAACGACGAGGGAAAAAGGAAATAGATACACGGTTCTACAAAACGAAACGAGATCTTTCAGGTCGAAACAGAAAGCTCGCGCGATACTTTTGTTAACGTAATACCTCCCTCCGATATTCCATTAAAAAAGACACGCTTTCCTCTCGCTCTCGTATTTCCCCTCTCGCCGAGGAGGAAGAGGAAGAGGAATAACGTTCTCGTTATACGGAGGTTACACCAGGAGATATAACAATATGCCCTCGACGAGAACGTTTAATCAGATCAGAGAGCGTCTTCCCTCCACGAACGAAAGGGAATTTAATTCTCCGAGTACGACGCGCAGTATCGATAAGCTAATCGGTCGAGCGGGGCGAACAGGTGCGTATCGATGACATAAACTGGCCTCGAGCAATCGAAAGGCAAATGGGTTAATAGGATCCCCCTGGAAACCGACGGTCGAACGATGAGCGTACACTCTCACACACATCACACAGCGCACTAAAATACTCTGGACAAGCAAATTATTGATATCAGCAGCGTGTACCGATATTGGATGTTTCCATCTGTTTCATGCACAATGAAATACTGCGCGGATGTGCGTGGATCTGTACACTTTACACACCGATGACAGTGATCTTATTTTTTTTATCTCTTTCTTTCGACAGATGATACTGCCTTTTCGTTCTTCACTTCGATATTTTTTATTCTTCTGATCGAGGCGAGCTGAAACTTTCTATTAACGTGAAATATCAGAGAAAGAAAAGAAAGTTCGTGTAGAGTTCGTGTAAAATGTAACGATCAGTTGATCAGCCAACAGTTTATAAGTTAGAAATGCTTCAGTTTTTTTTTTTTTTGAAAATTTCGTAGAATTATGTCTAATCTAAAAATGGATGTCTGTCTTTTGGAATTTCGTTTCGTAGCCATAATGTTGGAAGTAACTCGAGTATTTTATTTTGATCATTCTGAAAAGTAACCTCGGTGACGGTTGACAATATCATAAAATTGTCAGAGATAAGCAGACGAGACGAATTCTTTATTTATCTTAAAATAAATCAACGATCTCTGTCTATTTTTCTTATGTATATTTCAAGTGAAATAATAATTGAACGAGCTGCCGCGGTAAGAAAATACGTAATTCGTTTAGTAAATTTCAGACAAATGTAAAAACAATTGAACATTGGCTACTATTTCGGACGCGTTGCATATCTGTGACAATTTAATCACGTAAAATCCACCGTATTCGAGCTAATTTGTGAAAGATTTTCTTTTTTTTTATGAAATACTGTGTACTTTCTTCTTGTTCCAAACTTATCCAAATTTTTAAATAGAATATTGCATTTCTAGTCATTTTTTTCGTTTTTTACAAATGTTATAATACTTAGTGGTACGTGTACCACGTTTCAAAAAAAGAAAATATATATATATATATATATATATATATATATTTCTTATTATCTTATATCTTCACGTTTGGTTTATAAGAATCGTTCGCAAGGAAGGTGAGAGAAAATCTAGCGAGCCACCTAGCGGCGACAAATTTATTTCCCCGAGAGTTGTACGAGAAAGTATCACCGCTTTCGAGAGACGATTCGCTTCGAATCCCAGCTACGTTCACGTCATAAATACGCGGCGAATAGTTCGCGGGGATCTTCATATATTTATAGAAACGAGCAAGCCGCGAATGGTATCGCATATAAATCCATTCGTTCGTGTGATACGAGATAGCTTTTTCAACGAGCAAGAAACGTGTCGAAATACAGTAGCTGTTAAATGTAATCGAACTACAGACAATTTTTTAAGCGTACGGTACGCGAGAAAATTTCGAGATAATTAACGAGAGACTAAAATTTTATTCACTGAAATTTGTACGTACGATTTATGTCGGAGGATTTTTTTTCTTTTATTGGAAATAAAATTAATATCTTTTATCTCGAATTTACTTCAAAAATTGGCCAACTTAGTCGTGGCAACTGTGTCTCATTACAATATTAATGAAATTCAAAAAAACTTTGCTAACAAGGTTTGTAAAAGTTTGCTACGATATATGGAGTTAAAATTCTCTCGTGAGTTGTTTAGCGATAGGTATAATTAATTCGCAATTTGAGTATATACGTGGAAGTGTGTATAACTTGTTCTATATGTTATACGTCTTTGTATCAAAAGATTTTTGTTATTAAATTAAATTAGTGCGCTGATGCGTTGAATTGTGTTATTTTTCATCTCAAATTTACTTCAAAATTTACCAACACAATTATAATAATTGTGTCTCATTGCAGTGTTAGTAAAATTGCAAAAGACATGTACATATAATTTTACATAACGCTTATATTATATTTGTAAAACTTTGCTACAATACGTGACGTTGAGATTTTTTTTCGCGAATTATTATTATGCTTATTCGAGTATGTATGTATGATTTCTTCTGTACATTTTTATCCTTAATACAGCGTAGATTAAATATCTTCTATCCCGAATTTATTTCAAAATTTGATAAAAAAAAAAGTTATAAACTGTTGATCATTTAAAAGTTACAAACTGTGTTGTTAGACTGATGAAATTTCAAAAGACTTACAATATGTAACGCATGTATTTTTATTTGTAAAAGTCTGCTACGTTGAAATTTTTTCGTGGACACGGAATACGTATCATCCCGAGGAGAGAAGACAAATTGTCGGGACTGTGCGCGAACTTGATCAAACAAATTATAAATTTTTACCGCAGCTCTCGGGTAAAAATGTCGCGACGCTTTCATAAATTCAGATTTTCATAGAGTCGTCAAGCGCGCGCGCGGCTGAAAAATCGCGGTAGAGGAAGACCTAGTTTGCCGAAAAACCGTCGACGATATCGTTGCCTTTTTCTTTACCTCTCTCGATGTATCTCTGCACGATGTTCTCTGCGTAATTCGAAATGCATCGTGTGGTCGAGTTATCACCAATCTTCGTCGTTCATTTTACTCGAATTTAGTCGGGTCAATACAACTTTCAAAATATTTCGTTAGTTTCTTTCGAATGAATTTTATGTCTATCGTTTAAATAATATTAAAATATTTCATTCATTTTTCCTATTGATCGTTCTCATTTATCAGGAATATAATTCCTATCTTATTTCGAATAGTAATTTTTTTCGAATAATAATAATAACTAGTGAAGTTTAAGATCTAGGCTTTTAAAATGTTTTCAATCGTTTTGTTCGAACGTAGATCGAAACATATTCTCCAGGTTACGATTAAATAACAGAGATTAGCGATGAAAGGAATTTTCGGTCGTTTAAAATGACAAAAAAATTATTTCCAACGAAAGCGCGTAATTTTTTAAATCCAGTGTAGTATTCTTCGAAGAATTTTCTTCGAAGATTTCGAAAGTAATATCCTCGGCTGAACAAGTGACAGTTGATACTTTTCACAGGAAATTTTGGGATAGAAAGCGAAAAAAAAAACGTTGCAAAAAAGAAAGAAAAAGGAAAAAGAAAAAGAAGGAAAAGAAAAATAGATAAGGGAAACGCTAGATTGGTTCCAACCATCGTTCTTTCCCTCAACCGTAGGCGATTACATGATAAATATCGACACACAAGCTATAACCATTTACGAGACATAGGAAGGTGTGGCGTACAAGGTCGTGGCAGGGTGATCTTTTTTATGCAGTTCACTTCCAGCGATACTTAGAGAAGGATACGGTGCTCAGAGGAACGAAGGGAGGGTGAACCCTGTCAGGATAGCTCCATCAATCTTCGGCAAAGGGATGACGCTAATACCCACGAGGAAACGTTTTCGCGGTTCCTTTATCCGGAGAGAACGCTCCGCATCGTGCATTAGGGCAGTCTACCTGTACGAAATACATATCTGTTGGATATTCGCGATCGTCGCAAATTTATTTCGCGAAACGCCACCTCCCCCCTCGCCCGCGATACTTCGCGTGTCACGCGTGTCACCCAATGGATCTCTGTTGGCCGAGATCTATACACGCCTATTTATAGCCAAGATAGTTCTACGCGAAAAAAACAGAGCAACTTGATAACGTAGGACGGTAGTATTTAAATTATTTAAAAAAAAGAAATTTATAACTGAGCTTTATAACGAAAAGAAAAAATGTCCATTTCGATTCGAATTATTTTTTTTTGATTTACTTTCGATCTAAAACAAAGATTCATCTGTCTCATTTTTATTGAAATAAGTGTTTCGTGCTTGAAGAAATTGCATTGTATGGAACGAAATGAATCGTGTGAAGGTAGAGAATAAATTCATTTTCCATTGAAGTCCTCGTTTTTAAAGAAATGTAGTTTGAATGTCTTTGATTGTGAATTTGCCTACAAGACGTGTACTTGATAATTGCTAAAATTGAGTTTTCTTTCAGTGTGCTACGTAAGAACAATTTTATTCCACTCTTTCGGCATAATATCACCTGTTTAATGTAGAACAATCTTTTGTTGAGTATTCAGTCTTATCCACTCCAGAGAATTAATTAGGTTCGAGTATGCGTGACATACGCTTCATTTTCGTGAAATTTTCTCATGCGACTTACCTTCACATGAAACATAGAATTATTGTTCACTGTTATCCAATTTAAAGAATTATTCAGATTCGAACTCATACTTACAATATTCTTATAATCTGTAAGATTCTAATATTTTAATATTCTATAATAGTATTCTGTTTTAATATTCTATATTCCAGTGTTTTAATATTCTAATAGTATAATATTCTAATATATCAATATTTTAATATTTTAATATTCTATAATATTCCAGTATTCCAATATTCTAATATTTTAAAATTCTATTATGTTTTATAACATTCCAATATTTTATTATTTTAACGTTCTAGTATTTTAATATTTTAATATCTTCATATTCTATAACGTTCTAATATTCTAATATTCTGTAACATTCTAATATTTCAATATTCCAATATTTTAATATTCCAACATTTCAATATTTTAATGTTTTAATTTTCTATAATATTCTAGTATTTTAATATTTTAATATCTTCATATTCTATAACATTCTAATATTCTAATATTCTGTAACATTCTGATATTTCAATATTCCAATATTTTATATTCCAACATTTCAATATTTTAATATTTTAATGTTTCTATAACATTCTAGTATTTTAATATTTTAATATCTTCATATTCTATAACATTCCAATATTCTAATATTCTGTAATATTCTAATATTTCAATATTCCAATATTTTGATATTTCAACATTTCTATTTTAATATTTTAATGTTTCTATAACATTCTAGTATTTTAATATTCTAATATCTTCATATTCTATAACATTCTAATATTCTAATATTCTGTAACATTCTAATATTTCAATATTCCAATATTTTGATATTTCAACATTTCAATATTTTAATATTTTAATGTTTCTATAACATTCTAGTATTTTAATATTCTAATATCTTCATATTCTATAACATTCTAATATTTCAATATTCCAATATTTTGATATTTCAACATTTCAATATTATATTTTAATATTTTAATGTTTCTATAATATTCGAGTATTCTAATATTCTAATATCTTCATACTCTATAACATTGTAATATTCTAATATTCTAATATTCTAATATTCTAATATTCTGTAACATTCTAATATTCCAATATTCCAATATTTTCATATTCCATAACACTATAACACTCTCGATACTCTGTTCTGTGCTTACAATTCTCTTAAAAGCCAAAGCGTCGCGCGACACACAAATCACATTCCGCGCTTTCAACTTCTTTCTCCACTTTCTCTAAAATCTCCTGCTTGCCGATCTCCTCCTTACGATCGAGAACAAGACACCCCGCGCAATCCCAGAAACCGGCGTTAATGCCGGGGGACAAACGCGAATAAATGTTTAACAGAACGGACGAGAATGCACGGAGGCAGCTAGAGACGGTGGGTCTCGCCGCCTCTTTCACTCGCGCCATATTTACATTTTACATTTTACCGCGCTGCTGCATTGTACCTGTGGCAAGGAACTCCGAATACGAGATTGTTGCTGCCCGAGGATTTGTATGCCGGAATTTACGAACATCGCGTCGGCAACGTTGCGTTATCGTCCCCTGGGAAACCGGGTGGTGGCTCGGGCCACCGCCACGGAAACGATACCCCGGCAAGATTGGATGGCAGGGATCGCGATAACGACGATAATGATATCGGCTTTAATGCGAGTTACGAGATGCAGCCCCGACGGGGAAGGAAATCGTACAGGTGTAGCGCGCCGGTTTCGCGCCTGGGGTTTGCGACGTAATTTGTTCGAGAAATTTCATCTCGCAGGAAGCTTGTGTTTGATCGTTTTGGAGGTTAGGAATTCGGGATCGAGGGAAGAATTTTTAGAGAGACGGTTCTGTACTAGACAAGGAATTGTAATCTACATTCTTCATTGGAAGTACGCGAGTTGAGCAATCGAGAGAAACATTTCGGTTGAATTCTTTGCGAATGCAGCCAACGGCGAAGGAAATCGTACAGGTGTAGCGCGCCGGTTTCGCGTCTGGGGTTTGCGACGTAATTTGTCCGAGAAATTTCATCTCGCAGGAAGCTTGTGTTTGATCGTTTTGGAGGTTAGGAATTCGGGATCGAGGGAAGAATTTTTAGAGAGACGGTTCTGTGCTAGACAAGGAATTGTAATCTACATTCTTCATTGGAAGTACGCGAGTTGAACAACCGAGAAACACTTTTGTTGAATTCTTTTCGAATTTTGCGGTAGATATGGATCATTTACTTCGAAGACAGATACTTTGCGGATTGTTTATTTTAAAAGCGATGCGAGTTCAGTTGTTTTTTTTTTCGATACCAAAGAGTTTGCGTTTGCGTCGATTGTGCAATTTCATTTAGATTTTTTTTAAACTTCAGTTGATCAAAAGAAACAAATACTTTGGTATCTGAATTGTAAATTGCTCGTAAATTGCTCGTAAAAAAAAAAAGAAAAGTTCGAGTTATGCGAGTTCTTCCTTTTTTTCAATTTCTTTAGAAAATCGTGTCATTTCATTTTTAAAATAAACGATGCAGAATTTTGATGCACAACACGATCATCATTTTGGTACGCGGTAGGAAAAATTTTTTTTAGAAAAGACAGCTCGTTAGAATTAAGCAAGTAGTTAGAATTAAGCAATCTGCTTGCCTTTTCGGCGACAACAGAGAATTGTTAATTAACTTCTTGAGTACAGAAATAAAATTAAAAATAAGAATAAACGGCCGCAAATCCAGCAACAGCTCGCAAAATTCTAATATCTCGACTGAAAAACGGCGGGGTGAGGTGAAATTTATTCGACTTTTTCTCGACTAACGCTTTTTGTACGTCATGGTCGTAATATCGCAGTTCATAAACAAGCCAGATTCGTGACGGGGTGATCAGAACGAGCGAAACGCGAAGAAACCAGCAGGCAAAAAAGAGCCCAGCCACTCCAACACTCATGGAAACTTTGCTCCACGAGTATCCAAATCCATTTCACGTGAACAAATTGCCCGGAAGCGGAAAGTTCGACTTGGAACTTGACGCTTGTAACTCTTTCGCATTTTTACGAACGAGATGTCTTTCTAGTGTACTAACGAAGAGGCAGGCAAAGTAGAAATCCGGAATAAAAGTTAATTTTCAGGAATCAGGGGCTTGATGTTGATAATTTGTTAATTTATCTCATTTGCAATTTTTTGTTCGACCAATTTATATATATATATTATTATTATTTTTATTAAACGTTACTTTTTAATATATAAGAGATTTAATGTATAAGAAACGTTATTTTTTAATATATAGAAGGAAATTCCAAGTATTCGCTTAATACTCTTTTATCTTTATATCTTTTACATAGATAACTTCAATTAGACAATTTTATGGAATTTCAAGTATTTATAAATTGATTTAATTACATTTAAAAATATAAAATCATATTAATCAATGTATTCATCATATTAATCAATGAAGCCAATAAGGACTATAGTTTTTAATATTATATACATCTATTCGTTTAATATTCCTCTCATTAGTATTTATTTTTTACCTCGATTCAGCAACTGCGTGAAATTTATTTGCTCTTTAACGAAATAAAAAAAATATAATAAAATTGTATAAATATTTATTTCGCTTATCATCCACGATAAATACTCTTTGGAAAGTGCACGTATTTTGTGTTAAGAAGTTTCGAATATTCTGTTATTATTCTCTTCGTCTAATTTCTACAGTTATATGAAACATCAAAATGTTTACTATTTTTTAATTGTCAACGAATTAAATGACAAAATTATAGTCATCATATTTGCAATAAATCCTCTTTAGAAAGTGTGCATACAGTGCAACGTCGATTATTCAAATTAGTGACAAATTCTTTCGGGAAAGTTGTTTCTCGGACTCACAACCTATCTGGAAGAATCAAATTTGCGATCATGTGATAAATTAACTAGAAATTAAACAGTCTTCAAGGACGAATGTTTTTTACGTAAAAGAATACGTATCTGGTAATCAGTAGATGCTATAAAATTTCCCTTATCTTTTCACTTTGCTATGCAAATCAAGAATTTTCTCTTGAATTACACAATCTAATCTCGATCTAATTACTACCAATTGCTATTTTCTAGTTCCTTTACAGACAAAAATTTATCTTATTATCCATGTTATTTCAAAATTCTAATAATATCGACTCGCTATTTTTAACCTAGCTAATTGTATGTCTTTCGACGTTTCATGTATTTTCGCTCTTTTTTTTTTTTAAAGACGTTATCATTTAACTTATCTTTCAAATTCAGCATCACTTTCTTTTCACAGCATTTTCATAGCTTGAACATGGTTCAAAAAGGCAGTTAGTTAGTTGTTCATTTACAACAGACGAGGCACTGAAATAGGGCATCCGAGGCAAGGGCACGTGATCCAAAACATAAACATGGCGGGCGTACGTGTACACACATAATTAGAATAATCGACGTTCTACTGCGTTTCACTCTAAAAGAAAAAAAAAAAAAAAAGAACACTCTTTGAAATGCAATTGCCACCTCCAATGAAACCATCAAAGAATCCGCCAAGCACATTTTTTCGCGAAGGTTCAGTCAATTCAAGGTGGTGGAGGAAGAGGAAGACGCACCGACGCGCGGAATAAAGAAAAGAGAAAGAATGATATTCCTTCCGGGGGTGGAGAGGATCAAGTTGCTCTCGACGTGTAAAGTTTGCCGGAAGAATCGTTGCTATCTAAGCTCCTGTACAGGCCGGCGAAGATGCGTAAAGAAAGCGAGCAGCGGTGAAACCCTAAGAGAGTGAGAGAGAAAGAGAGAGAGAGAGAGAGGAAGGGGATAGGATTTTGCGGGCGAGGCATTAAAAGTTGCCAAGTGCAAAGTTTCTTGCGGGATGATCCCCAAGCAACCGGCGTACAGTAGCACTCTTAATCCCGTTACCTGCAGCCAATTTTTCTTCGCGTGCTCCTTTTTTCGTTCCGTGATCCTCTCCAACCCCTACCCGAGTCCCGCGTCCCCTCGAGCGCGCCATACCGGCTGCTGCGCCGCCTTTAATCTTTCCATACTTAGCACCCCCATTCGACGAAGAATACCGGCGACACTTGTCTCGCGACACGTGTCTACGTGCGTACGTAAACGTTGGCAGACGTCCCCTCTGCCAAAGTTGAAACCTCGGCTAATCGTGTTGGGTTTTTCATTTCATTTGCCCTTCGCTGTTCTTTTCACGTGTTTATCCACACGTTTCGCAACAAAGATTTTTGAAGATATCGCAGACAGAGAGCGAGTGATAAATGAAAAGCACTCACGATCATAGGACTATGTGTCGGCTAAAGTTTTGAATCTAGGCAACTATCGAAACTATTGTGGAACGGTGGAGGAGGATCTAGGGATTTTCTTTAATCTTATCTTTAGAGATGGTTGAATCAAGATGTCATTAATTATAAAACGAAATTAAAGAAGAAGTATTTTTAATTTTTTATTGGAGGTTGAAATGGAGGATTTAGTAGGTTTATTAATCTTATCTGGAGTCAGGACATTATCTGGGTTGAATTAAGATGGAATTAATTGGAAGGCGAAATTAATGAAAAACTTTTTAATTTTTTTTGGGAGAAGGAAGAGGGAAGTTAGATAAATAATTTTAAACAAGTCTTTCGAGTGCTAGATGTTTCTCCATGGGTGACTTTAAAAATGGATGACATTTTAGATTTTGGATTTCTTGACTTTACTAATATCTTTAGACAATTCTACTTATTTAGTCTTGATATTCGAAATCTCGATAACGAACATCATCTGCATAAACAATTCTACTTAAATCTTTTGTCTGTTAGAAACTGAATCTTCTGATATTTAGATGAATCTAACCAACTGTTTCTTTGTCTTCGGTATTTTCATATTTAGTATTTCATTTGCCAGAACTGCTTTTAAAAAACGAAACGTTTCGTACAAATGTTTAAAATTAATTTTTGATGCTTAAATTTAATTTCAATAAATACCTTGAACATATTTATTGAAATATAATATATTGAAATTAATTTTATTAATGGATTTTTAATGTCAGAGAAATTCGAATTAAGATGTGAATAGCTATAAATGAAATTAAAAGACTTTCAGATAGTTTTAGACGAGAGTGATTTTTAGGTGATTTATCTAATCTTCCTTTGGGGGGAGGGGGGTTAAATTGCGCCAGAACGGGCCTTTCGAGTGTCTCTTCATGGCTCCTTTATGACCTGACTAATTCTAACTAGCTTCCCCGAGTTCTAGATGATTCTACTCGGATCTCTTAACTCTCAGATGGCTAAAGTTGCAACTTTCGAGTCTTAAATGAATTCAACCAGACCTCCTCTGTTTTTCGGTCTTAAAAATTTAATTTCCGCCGTTTAAAAAATGAAAAAAAATCTCATCCACGTGTCAATTAACAGACGACCAATTTTGGGGGGTTTTAATTGACTTTGGATAAATTTTTCGAGTGAAATCTTTCAATGGTCTCAAGATATTTAACTAGACTTTCCTTCAATTTCTTTGAATAAATTCATTAAAAAAAAAAAAAAAAAAATACGCGAGTATATTCCATCACACATTCCTCCCGTGCTTTTGAATTTTAAAAATTCAGACTTCTTAGAAATGCATGGACCTCAGTGTTTGCATTTTAATTAATAAACGATCAATCTTTTTTGATCGACTTTGGATAAATTCTTCGAGTGCTTTCAAGATATTGTTTTCCAACGCTTTCAAGATACTTAATACCATAGTTAGACTTTCCTTCAATTTCTTTTGAGTCGCTTAAAAAAAAGAAAAAGAGAGAAAAAGATTTAAATTATTTCCAGAACATATTTCATCGCATACATTTAAAATACAACCATCCACGGTTTTGTCGTTCACGCGTTAACTTTTTAAAATTATCACATCCGCATCCATTTTTCTCTCCTCCACTCGTTGTTGCATTGCAATCTCAATCAACCGCTATAAAAATTCGCACTTCAAATTTCCGACTTCGTGCACAGATTGCTCGCCCGGTCGATCAATATCGGTCTATTCGCTAGATAAAATATTCAAAAGCAAACGCGTATCCCAATTTTCGCCGCGATTCTATATCCAGAGAAGAAAAAAAAAAAGCGAAACAGCACGGTACAACGATCAAGTCAATTTTTCTCGGAATTGAAAATTTCATATCGCGTTGTCAGCGACGAAACTGATACGATTAAATTTATTAAAGCGCGATCGATATTTCACGTCAACGGCGATTTTTAGAGGCGTGGAGAAACGAGGTGCTGGGATATAGCGTTTATTAACAAAAGCGTCGGTTAATTCGATTAAAAAAAACAAGGGGGATTTTTATCCGATATATATCCTCTCTATTCGCGGCTGAAAACCGTATTTGTTTCGCGGCGAAACAATTTGCCGACCCGATCGCCGTTGAATTTTCCTTTGATGAATTCCTAGATGAGATTTTAACCGAACTGTTGCAAGTGTTATAAATGTTTCTAAAAATTATGGCTCCGAATTGAAAAGGACAACTTGGCGCTGCGAATAACCATCGCGAGCGATCAAAATTTTATCAATTAAATTTTGAGAATATTTCGGCTACGGATAACCATTAATAAATCATGGAAAATTTTATCAATTTTACCAATGATAATCAGACATTGTAATTATTATCTGGTACGAATTTTAAAAGTTTTATGGTATAAAAATTAATATTTTTTAAGCAAGAAATTTTATCAAAAGTAATCATTACAAATCGATCATCAAAATTTTGTTCACTTTATAAATGACCAAGTGATAATCAGGCATCATAACCTTTGGACGATGAATTTTAAAAGTGACGATGCAAAAGCAAAAGAAAAAACATTTGGTCACGAACAACCATTAAAAATGATTAAAATTTTTTTTAATTATCAGTTATCGATGACGGGACGAGTAACATATATAAATGACCAGAATTTTTTTCCGGGTTGCCAGTAACTGTAATCGATAACCCGAATTCTATTACCGATAATCGAAAAATACTTTTGACTCCACTTCGCTATTAGTATTCGTCGACAATATAAAAAAAATTAACGATTTTATATATTTTACTAGCAGAATGTATTTTATTTAACCAAAGAGAAAAAAAAATGGTATGAGAGTATATGAAACGAAAAAATAGAATGAAAGATATTGCAGTACAATATTTTTATTAATACCTGTGTATGTTATACTACAACAAGTAATATCGTGTTAACAGACACATATCTTTCTCAAAATTAAGATGCGAAGTAAAAAGTTTTTTAATACTCATTTACCACGTAAACCATTGACATGCAATTAAGAATCATCCTACATACCAAAGGACACTATAATAATAAAAATTTCTCTGGAAATACTTTTGCCAAGAGGAGATCTTAATCGAGTTCGATCGAGATGTCATCCATTCTAGTCGAACTTCCTCCATTCGTTTCCGCGAAGTTTGATCAAGATCCTGGCGGCCAGCTTCCTTGTCGGAATTAATTACTTACGACTGTGTTATCTAATTGATTCGGATTTTCCATTGGTTCTGAGCGAACGATTTCCGCCATTTGTCTACGAGAATTATGGTTGCTTCTTTTTCAAACGCGATTTTCACTGCCGTCTATTGAATCGTTTGATTCAAATTCGAATTACTTAGAAGGATCAAAGGCTCGATTCTTTTACATTTCATTTAGAGGATAATATTTTAAGAATGTATATCTGAAATTTTACGCTCAAATTTGGGGAAATAAATGTTGCAACGAGTTAGGTTAGATCAGGATTAAATTTTAAAAAAGATTTTAGATAAAGTGATAAGCGTAAGACACAGTTATTTTCTCTGATGCTTGCCTGTTTGGTCAAACAATTTCTTTCCATAAAATTGTCAAACCTTGAAAATTTTACACCTCAAATTTCGATTGCTCGGTCCATGATATTTATTTAAACTACACATGTTATTAATTCCGTGTTAAGATATTGTCGCAAACTAGACAAATATAATAAAATTAAACTAAACAGATAATCTAGATATGATAAATAAAGATAAATAAAATTAAATGATAAAATTGTGCAGAAAATGATATCAATCGTACAACGGATTATATCAATTTCACGTTAAGATGTTGCTGTAAACTAGATAAATACTTACGATAAAATCAGTATAACATAATACGATATAACACAATTAACAGCGTATGTAAAATAATTGTAATATAATCAAAAATATATTCTCAAGTCGGGTATTTACTGCAAAGTCGAGAAAGATTTCTGCTCTTATTTTTCTAATTGCGTCTATGAAAATGGCACTCTCAGATAATTAATAACGCAGTCTTATATAACAGAACAACGAAACGCAAATGTAATAGAAATTACATAAATATAATAAAGTCGTAGAAAGTAAAAAGTAAATATTATCGTTCTGTAAAGCATTTTGTTCGAAATGAGCGTGCAACTGCGACTTATTGATTATATCATCGAAGAGTTTCAGTTTTTCGCCCCGATGAGAATTCAAATCGAGTAGAATCTTACGAACACGATGAAAACAGTGCCGCTAAATGTTTATTTCAATATCAACGGCTGTAATCCATTGTTATTTGTCCTGGCTAGCGCGCTTGTATATTCACCGATGCGAAACGTGACCGGTCGTTGGTTTCCGGGATCACTGAAACCGCGAGTTTCGATTATGCTCGACCGAATCCACCGGAAGATCTCCAATTTGCTAGTGAAATCTTTGAAACCCGTGATACCGGCTACCTCGATTCGGTCTAAATGCGATTATCTTACGGCGATCGCCAAAAATCATTTGCACACACCGTTTTGCTTGCGATCGCATTTATACGATCAATTAATTTTTAGATAAGTACATGTGTCAAACTTCGCGCCATTTTTGCGGTATTTTTCATACCAATGGAGGACAAGAGGAAATTTCTGTACACTCTTGCTTGGAACGTTGGATACGAGCTTTAAACTTGCTTGAGGCTGTTAGAATTTCGAAAGAAGCAAATGAATGTTTCATTTGTAATGTTCGATGCCATTTTAAGCAATGTCAAATGTGTAGTATAATTGAGCGATAGATGGCAGAAATTTATGTTAAATTATATACTAAAATGTAGTACAGTTTTAGAAGATTATTACTATAGTTTTAATACTATTTCCGCGCTCGTCTTTAAAATACTCTCGAAATTTCAACTCTCATTCTGTAAAACGGGGTCTTCGGTGTTCCCGGGCAAATTTGAAAATTCTTTTCCGAAAGATTTTTTCCTCCCCCGAACAACGTGCCGACGATAACAATAAATTATTACATATAAACGAATTATTGCCCAAATTGTTCGTTTTAATCTCGATGCAGTAAGTTTGAAAAATACTACGTGAACTTCCTCGGATTCCTTCGGAGACCTTTACGCGGTGAAAAACTTGCGTCGGACACGAAAGACTCCCCGTTTTACAGTTCGCGATAACTGTGAAACGTTCTACAGAGTAAAACTTGAAGTTAACACTCGCTACTTTCAAAGTTCTCTTTAATAACCAAGGCGTATCTCTTCCAAGTGTCTCGATTTCAAACGTGGTTTAATCTTGTCCGTTTTTCCGAAACGCAATGACAACCACCAGTTTCAACAGAAATTTCAAAACTCTGGCAACGACGATTCTGTTTATTATTTTGTATCATATTTTGCAGCGTGCAAATATATTGTATCATATTTTCCCTCTCCCAGCATCGATTTCGTTCAAGTCTACAGACTTTCGCCAATATCGCGAATACGGCGACACGTTTTCTTTCTTCTTTTTTTCTTTTTTTTACATTGACTCTGTCGAAGATGCATGCGCGCCCTTATATATATTACGTACATGGCTGCACAACTTGATGCACTTCACCAGATACTCGAATGAAACTTTCTCCTTTGCGGTGACGATAGATACGACGAGAGAGAGAGAGAGAGAGAGAGAGAGAGAGAGAAATGTCTTTCATCAACGTAGAGAAGCTGAATTGAAAGAAAAGCCTGGCCTTCCAACGAGCTTGCAGTCTGCGACGTGAGAGAGACAGAGAGAAAAAAAGCGCGCGATAATTTTCGTTTCAATGTCAGAAAATATACATGCTCACGAAAGCATTCGAACGCTTGTAGATAATTACAAATATGTTATGTTATGCAAAATATATTTTGTACGAGAAATATATAAAAATACTGTTTAGAAATATAGATGATTACGAAACATTTGGTAGAACTATATACCAGTGGTTCACAATCGAATCACGTGTATTAGATGTGAAGAATTTTTGAAAATTCGTTAAACAATGAGACTCTACATGCATATGTAAGTAACAACATTCACATGCAATAAATATTAAAAATGGTCACAGTGAATATTCAGGATTATTAATATAATGGATTGATGACTGTTTAAACGACGCTCGTTCTGCGCGATACGTGTATTAATTATAATTTCCGTATAATTTGACCAATATAATCGTAATATTCGTGTTTTATTAGCGCTCATGAAATTTCAAAATTTTTTGTACACTAACACAGCATACTTTTTACAAACAACTATATACGTTACATCTGTGTAGCGTCTCGTGAAGTTTCAAAATCATTTATACTAAATTAACATAGACGTTTCCGTCAGCGTTCAAATATTTCTATACGAACAACCGTATATATCTTTCAATGCTTTCACAAGATTTCACAACAGAGGAAACCACCAACCAATGAGATCTCCGCGTGTATTTTTACGCGGACTGTATTTCGCGGTTCAATCTGAAAATTAAACCGAGTTGTGTAGTCAAGTAGTCGCGTCGAGGTGGCAAGAAGCTATCAAGAACGCTGCGATGTAACTTCAACCGAGTCCTGTAGACGCCATCGCCAACGTCCTGCTAAATGGCATGAAACGAGAATATAAGAATTCCGGAATTCGTTAAATTCTCTCAAGCCATTTCGCTTTACGATCGCTTTACCCGTATAAATACGAAGAGAGGAAAGTGACGCGCGCCGGGATCTAGCGAAGCACAGGTGTGCCGAACGAGTTCGAAATGATTGTCTCCAAACTGAACTTCGCAACCCCGCTCGTGAAGGATCCGGTCCGGATTTCTCGCTTTCATCGCGCTTTTCTCACAACATTCCCTCACCTTTCTTACCCCATCGTTCGCCGAAATTTCTCCTACGTTCTCTCGAACTTCTCTCTCTTTTTTTTTTTCAAGCGAAGAAAGTGGAGATTTATTGCGCGATTGTTAGACACTACGAGTGTTTGTGCATAATGAGTGTACGAGACATTTTGATGTTTGATCAGACATTGTGAATATGATATATTGGTCAGAAGAAAGAAAGAAAAAGTTGTTTTATTGAAGTTATTTGCTATATAATGTTATCTCTGGTTAAGTGAGGCAAATTTGATTGATCAAAAATGGCCAAATTTCTAGAGTCAATTTTTAAAGAGTTTGAAATGTAAATTACAAAAAATTTAATTTAAGGTAAATATATAGACCTACAGAGATTACACATAAGATGTATATATATATATATTTTTTATTTATTTCAACACAGTCACAATTTATTTTATCAATAAGCCTCAATACTCGATGCTTATATTTAAGATGGTTCGTCATGGTTGTTTATATTGTATGTTATTTCTTTTTACTGAATATATATTTGCAACGAATATTTTGTAACTTTTATATACATTTTCAAGTTGATTTCAAATTTTCAAACAGTATAATCATAGGAGTTGTCTTTCTTTTACAGTTTCAATGAAATTTCAAATACACGTAATATATTCTAATGCAATGAGATTTCTGACTACTACTACTTTTTAAAATAATAGAACTAATTAATACCAGAAGTGGCTGTCTTTAATACGTTAAATCATTCTAATTTAAATGATAATACAACTTAGTTTCTGCCTAAACAGAAATCAATATTAATTTTTTAACAAAAATGCTCGTATCTTTTGCAATTCTAAAAGAAGAAAATGTTTTAGTTGTTGTAGCATTCAATTGAAACTAATTATACGAAACAATAAGATATTTAATGATTATTTAACAGTAGTTGAATTCACGCAGTGAATATACTATTATAAAGAAATATATGAAGCAATAGATAACGTTTAAAATATTATTGTATCCTCTTGTTAAAATTATTAACAAGAGTCGCTGTACGTCTTTGCTTTATGAGGCATTACGTCTTATTCCTTTCAATCACAATTCCAAGTATGCCATTGTTCGCGAGACATCAGATTATTGCAATGCTTATTTTCCACATCGAGGTAAAAAATATTAAACGAATTTCCTACTGAACGCACGATGCCCTAAAAATCAAGTTTTTTTCTCTTCTTTTTATTTCCTCTCGCGAATGTGTCTATTTTGTGCGTGCAAAATATTTACCTTTTTTTCAGCAGGTGTAAAAATCAGAGCGTAGAATAATAATTTCGAGTATTCCGATGCAATCCTGTAAAAATCAAACCTAACCAAAGTCTCGAGTTTCCGATACGAACTTCGTCGTCTCGCCGTGTAAATTGTAGCGAGGGAACCTGAGACTTTAAACTCTTAAAGAAACGTCTGTCGCAGTTACACGTAGGAGACGAGAAAGCACGAACGACGGAGACGGGTGCTTTAAATCGGACAAAAGCTTTCACGGTAAATGGCGGCCGTGGTATATACTTGGCGAGGAAGCCCTTTCGCCAGCCATCTTGTCGATTACGAGTCGTTCGGAAACTTCTTTACGACCGATTCGTCGAACGATGACGTGGAGGAGAACTCGCGGTGGAATGACCGCCATTTTGTTGGGTACTCGCGCGAAATCTCATGCTTGTCTCATGAGCGTCTCGTTCGAAAGCTTGCTCGTGAATTTTTATTCACGACTGTTTCAACTTGGTTTTTTGGAAATTTTTACGTTCGTCCCAAACGAACCATCTCACGGTCGCTGTCCTTCGATGCTTAGTAGAGAAATCTTGATCTCGCTTTCGCTACGATATCTCTTCCCCCTCCCCTACTTTTTCTTCTTCTCAAACCGTTCTTTTAGTAATAATTTCGCCTAGTTATTCGTCTAATGGTGGATTTAAAGTGAATGTGATGACACGGATCATTCAATATAATGTCGGCTCTATTTTCTACCAAAATCGAAATTCAGACGTAAGCCAAAACTTGTCTTCACTCGTAACAATATTAAGCAAGATCTTTTCGCTTATTTGGAGTTTGTAATATTGCAGATCAATATCGAGAACATTCCGAAAACAAATACTTTCCTTCCTTCGTAGATCCAGTTGTGCGTCTCAACTTTTAAAAGTATTATCCCTTGATTTCGTAATAAAGTCTATAAGATGTAACTTGCAAGACCCTTCTTCATATATTTTGACGTTTTATATATATATATATATATATATATATATATATATATATATATATCTGTGCCTTAACACTGCAACTGCCAACGAAGTGTGAAATTTTTAACAGAAAAATTAATGTACAACGAATAAAAGAAATTGTATAATTTTTAAAATAAATCTATGATTGCCTAAAAACGTTCTTTCACGAATAATATCTCGATTTCATAATTTTAATTGAGATTAAATTTAATAATATAAAATATATTAAAACTATTTCTTTTAATTAATTCATAAAATAATTCTAATTAAAAAATTCATTAAATCGAATGATATAACAGTAGGTCATGGTCTAGATTTAACTGAAAAATATGGAAAGTTTTTCTTCATTTAATTTTAATTTGATTCTTTAAAATATAATGCAAGTAAAATTGCAAATACACATGCTTGAATAATTGATATTGAAATTCCCAAAATTAATAGTACATTTTGAATAAATATAGCTAAAGGCAAAACAATTAGCCAATTTATTATAAAATTTCTTAATAGAATTAAAATTAAAATAAAATACAATTCTATTATATATTATACACGCTTCTATTTATATATTTTACTAAAGACTATTCAAGCCTCTGAGAACACACTGTTATAAATATATAAAATTTCAATGGAAAATTATTAATTCGTCATTTTGATTTTTTCGTCAAGTAGTTCCAGTATTAATATCGATAGTTCGTACATATTATGTACTTTTAATTCTTCCAAAAAATTAAGGACAAAGATCACCGTCATCACAATTCCTCTCTCTCTTCTCAAATCTACGTATCGCGATCGTTACGACAGTAACAATCGAGCCAAAAACACGAGAATTTTACGAAAATCTCTCTCTCTCTCTTTCAAAAAGAATCGTCGTCCTTGTAATTCAAGGATCGCTTCCTCTCGTTCGCTTCCTCAGAGACGTTCGCTTAACTGTACATACGGTTATGTATATACGGGTTAAACGAAAGAAACAAATCGGATTAGATGCCGGCTCGTCGCTCGACGCGCAATAAGTATCGCCGAACAGATTGGTCCGGCACCGAGAAGCCAAAGGAAGCTGTCCTGTAGCACGAGCGAGAGGGGTGAAGGGGGATGCGAGGTAGCCAGACACGGGGAAGATAGATTGGGGAAATGAGAGAAAGACGAGGCCGATCAGCGCGATGTAATTTAAAAAGTTCCCTTGTCCCCGTGAAATTGATAAATCGCGCGAACGTCTTCCTTCCTCGTCGTTCATTTCCTCTCGGTCTCCCCCTCCCCCACCTAACCCTCGCCCCCTCGTGACTTTCTTCCTTCCTTCCTCCTCCTCGTCGTCGTCGTCGTCGTCTACGTCTCCCAGCGGCATTTCCTACTCGTGCTACCTCGCGCAATCAGTGATAATCTGCTCCTACGAGCGATAAATTAAAAAGTCCATTCGTCCGGCCCGGCTACCATGTCTACATTCCACTCTCCGCGATAATTCTCCCCGTGTTTTCTCACGGAGCAGCGAGACGACAGGAAGTCTCTTTCAGCACGTTGGAAACAGGAGAGGGAGGGAGGGGGGGGAGGAGGAAGCGGAAGAAGGGGAAACGGGAAACGTGTTGGTGGTAATTTCTCTAGCTTCTAACGACGGACGCAACGTCGAAGGGGGATGATCGAGGCGTCCCATTCTGATGATAAATTCAGTTGATGACAAACGTGCCGGTGATAAACGAGGATGCCTCGATCGACGTCTCGTTTAACCCTTTCGTTACGACGGTTAATAAGCTGTTTGGTGACGAGTTTATTTTTCTCAGCATTCGCGTGAATTTATTTATTTATTTATTTTTTTGAGTACTCGTAGCGCCATGATGAGCGCATACACGCACCCGTAAGTCGCGATGAATCTATTTTTAATAAATTGAACGCTCGTGTGTGCCCATTTATTTCTTCTGAGCGCTTCTTGGTACTCAAAGGGGTTAAAGGGTTCGTCGATCGATCGAATGCGGAAGTAATCATCAAATTACGCGTTAGAAATTACGTGAAAATTTTAGAAAAATTATTGTAACGTCACAGATATAGTCAGATATCTTTCTTGAAATTTTGATAACTGTAAAGTCGTAGGTGGATTTTACATAATTAAAGATCAAGGGTAAAAATTTTAGAGGATGGTTCTTACATAGTTTAAAAATAAATCCCACTAATAACATCACGAGAGTTTCTTGAAATTTAGGATTGTACATGATTAGAAATATCTTCTAAATGATTTTTCAATGACACAAGTTGATACCTAAGCCTCTTGAAATTTTGAAATATCGTTGATTTAAAACGCGAAGATAATCACGTGACAAGTTTTACGAAATTATCTCCTAAACTAATGATTTCTCGACGCATAAGGCACGTCAGTCTGCATCGATCGACGAACGCATTAAAAAAAAAGTGTACGATTCCATTTGAAAAGCACACGTCACTCTACCGGGAATAATGAAATAATACCAGAAACGCAGTCAGCCACGAGAATATCGTGTACACTGGTACACAATTTTGTTTTCTAAACGCTGTGCAATTTGAATGAATGCATACAAATTAGAAAATCAAATTGCATCAGTGTCCCAGATATTCAGCAAATCACCTTTCATTGAAACCACGTTCCTCGCTTCGAGTGATGATAAAAATGTAAATCAGGATCGTAATATTAGATTCGAGAGTCTAACTAACAGCCAGAGAGTCCAATGGAAAAAGAAAAAGAGAAAGAAATACGATTTCGATCACGGACAAGACGGAGAGAAAGGGAGAGAGAGAGAAAGACACACACATATACACAAACACACACAACGCAACAAAAGAAGAGTGACAGAAAAGAGGCAAAAAGATGAGAAGGACAGAGGGTGGATCGAAGAAGATACGAGTGAAACGAGACGAGATGCCGGCGATGAGGCACGTAGAAGAAAACGAACCCCTGGCAAAGAAATAGTCGCTGGCTTTTTACTTTCTCCCGCGGGACGGAGAAGGTAAAAGGCAAAGCTACGAAAAGCCGGGCTTTATTGCCTACGAGGGCAGGCTGGATCCTCGTGCACGGGATAGAAGATTGTTTAGATCTCTGGTCCGGGTAGAAACTGTATCGTAGAGAGGAGAGACTACACGTTGCCTATCTAGGATCGTATAGCCCCTCTCTTTCTCTCTCTCTCTCTCTCTTTCACGGATTATGGCCGTGAAACGTTTCACGTCGTCCATTTTCGTGGCTCGTAACGCGACGCTTATTGTAAACTTGCACGGGATCGTACAAAGTCCTCCCGACGACGTTTTGTCGTACTTAAGGGGGATCTTTCCTGAAACGATCTGTCCCGAGATTCCTCCGGCCACGTTTTATCTGCTTTTTATGCGATCGCTTCGCCGAATATTAGGCGATGCCCGATTTTCCGCTCTGCACGAGCTTCCGGTCCTTCGCAGGGGAGGCGTGGAGAAGATTTACACGCGTAAATAAGCAATTGTTTGTGTAGATTGATAAAAACTAGGCGGGAAGGGAGGTTTCTCTAGTTTTATCAATGGCGAACATTTTAGGTTTTTTCTTTGTTAGACGAATGAACGGAATCATATTTTACTTTCTTTTTTTCATTCCTATACGAGCAATGGCCGATGCAAAAATGAAAAGCATGTCAAAGAAGTTAATCTCTGGATGAAGTAAAAATTTTGCAAACTGTAATAGTATCGAAGAATGTTATATTTCGTTTAGTGTTAATTCTCGGGCGACGAGGGGTGAAGTAAAAAATTTCGTTATGTTATGTTTCTCTCGCGCGTGGAGTTATATGTTTTGTACTTCTAAATTTCAATTATCTCGGCCTCGAACCAAATTGCTAAAATTGATTGACGCCGCATTTTGCGTTAAACAGGTTAATTAAAATTCAATGACAGAAATTCGAATTCAATTGACGTCGAATTTCGGCACATTTTAAAGAAACATTGAGCACCCAGTAACAGACTGGCGGAAACAAGCAATATAATTCAGGGTGGCTTTAAAATAATTTACAATCTCGAAACATTTTATTCATTCGATTGGCTTCAAGTCATCATTGCTAGAAGAATGAAATAAAATTTCTATTTCTTCGTGACAACTTCGCGAAAAATCCGCAGCGTAGTCAGACTCGAGTAATATCTCCGTGACGTCCGTTTTTTTCTTCGAAATTGCGCGTTAACTTCCGAAGATTTACTCGATGAGAGTTGCAGAGATAGCTGCCTCGTGCACAGAATCGGGATCTCGAGATAGAGGAAGATATCGACCTCGTACCCGAGATCACCGTAGTATTTTCCCATCGACAACACACGGCCGGTATTCTTCCGTTCTTTTTCTTCATCGCGTTATCTGCTCGCAGCTGAAATAGAATGAGAAAACAGAAGCGTCGAAAAACATGTCCATCGGTATCAATGGATCCTCCAGAGAGGATCTGTTCGCGAAGAAAGCGGCGCCCGGACGAGATTAGAATCGAATTTCTTCGCGTAACTATTGGAGGTTGAGATTCAACGGAGAAAAAAAAACGAATTCATTATCTTTTCAATCTTGATAGGTCCTCGTTCAAGTCAGAGTATCGTATCTGTTTGAAGAAAGACACAAGATCTTCGACATTTGAATAAATTCGAATAGATCGAATAGATCTAATTCGTGCATATGGGAAAATACGTTTTATCAATAATAATAAAAAATAGTTATATGCGTCACATGCTTGTGTCATTGCACATAGGACTCGTTAACGTCAAAAATTGACTTCCTTCTTTGTTTTGAATGTTGAAAATTCGACAAACAGAGTTCAGCGATTGAGTTCTGTGTAACAAGTAATCGTCCTGAATTTATGCTTGCTGAATTAAAGAAATAACTTTATCCCAAGAAAATTTAATTATACTTAGAAGAAACGTATTTTATGAATTTATGAATTGAAGAAGTAATACCTGGATAGGGCAATTAGTCATAAAAAGCAGTGTACTTTTATATCTAAAATTTCATATCACATATGTTTTTAGATTTTTCTTTTACATCACATGCAGTTTCGCACTACGACAGTCGCTTGTTTTATTAATCATCTCTCACTTCCATATGGACACACAGGAGTCTCTTATTGATCAAGTATCAAATGTGAAACTAGTATAGCAATAAAGCTGACGTTTGAATTAAACAATTTTCTACCATCGTTCGTTCATCGAGCATCCCCCTTGTTCCCCAATTTTTCAGGCGAGAATCTCCACGGAGAGGTTCACGGCGAGTCCTTCAATGTACACGACACGAGGAAGACGTTTTCACGATTGGGAATTATTGCGTCAAATCCATCGCGGCAATGTATTCATTTATGCGGTCGGGTATGAATATCATTTATCCAGGGCGGGCGATGTGATATGATATTTCGCGATATGTAAGGCTTCGATATTACAATTTCAAATTCCGACTGAGAGAGCTTGCTGGGTGTAACGCACCCAGCCGCATTAAGCAGGGTCAATATCGACGGGATGCAAGAACCATGAGTATTCCGCAGGTGTTGCCACGTCTGTCGCGCGTGTGTGCACAGGATCCCCTATTGGGTGTTAAAGGAAATAGAATAGAAACGCGTGGATTTCTCGAACAAGTGTATTAGAGAGCTTTCCCCGCGAGATAGAATTTATGACAGTGGTCAGGGACCACGCTGTTGCTTTTCAATGAAAATCGAGCGAAGACGGGAATTCTCAAGCTCGCTTACTGTCAATTCAAACGGAGCGTAACAATTCCTGGCGCGAAATTTATATCTATATTTATTCGTCGAATGAAAATTTCTACAATTCGTGCAAATTACTGGCTCAAATTCGACTGAAATTTTAATTAATTACAGAAATCAATTAAAATTCGTGTCGTGATTTTTCCTCCGTATTTGAAACAGTTCTAAAAGTGTTTTAATAGGTTTTAAATTATTTTTATTAAATGACTACTGCGAAGTGTAGTGAAATTTATGTACGATGTATAGTAAAAGATGAGAGAAAGTTTAAATTTTTTACGTGTGTTAGAATTAGTAACTTTTACACTTCTTGGATATTCCTTTTCCATTAATGTTCGAACATTTGAATATTAAGACACAAAATGTTCAGACTGTGATCATTTCGTGCTATAATAAATCTGGTTTTTATACAGCATAATGGATGGTAGGTAAATGAAGATACTTTTCTTCTCGAAAATGCTGTAAATTGTTGTAGTGTGTAAATACATTGAAAACTATTTTTCATCACTAGACTGAAGATCGAAACCTTCCTTTTTATAACAATGCCTGAGAAATTGATGTACGATTTCTATTCGCTATTTTATGGAAACTCTGAATATTAAGCTTAAACGACAAACGCCTAATATTCAAAACTCGATAAATTCGCAAAAAAAAAAAAAAATATCGTACATCAAATTCTGAGGAGTTTATTCAGTCAAGGGGAGGCTTCTTTAAATCAATCATAAATTTTATGAGAAAAACTTTTCAATACATCTACACATCTCTGTTTCTCATTTTTACGAAGAGAAGTGTTTTTTCGCTCCACGCTTCGAGACGATGCGCCTCGAGATAGAAGAGGCTTCAAGACGAATCCGAGTTTATTACCGAGTGATGATCTCTCTTCACAAAATTACAACTGAACAAATATCAATGCGTGACTCACTGTACATGTACGTCTGTGTGATTTCCAAGGAATGATTTCTTTCAAGTCCGCGATCAAACGCGATCACATCGAAGACGTACCAGGGAACGTCTTTCCGTCTTTACTTGTCAGCTTTATTCAGCAATGATTCGATATCCCTCGGTGCCAGGAGGGCAAAACGACAGGACCTCCTTCCGACCGATCGATCGATCCCTCGGCTCTGTGTGCATTCGAGACGAGGAAACACGGGTTACGCTAATACCAAATGTTATACGGGGCAACGTAGATAGACGGGCGCATGTATATATATATGTGTGTGTGTGTGTGTGTGTGCGTGCGCGTGCGTGTGTATAGCTAGCAGAACGAATTCCAGAGACAGCTTGATGGATGATACCTTTGTGTCCTCGTTGCGTGTACGTACACACAGGTCGCGCGTCATCCATACGTGGATCGTGCTCACCAGCGGCAGAAACGCGCGCGCGAAGGAAAGAAATTCGACCACAAATATTGTTCCACAAATATTTTTCAAACGGAAGTGTCCCATTTCGCCCTTCCATAAGCGAAAATATCGTTAAACGCGCGCGGACCGTGCTAAAAGCTGTCGAGTAGAGGTGGAGGAGTGTAGGATTGTGAGTGAAGGATGTATCAGTGGTGAAAGATTGATATCTCTGGTGTGGGTTTTTTGGGGGGGAAGAGGGGGGAGGGGAGCAGCGGGAGAGTTGATACCGGGATCGATCGATCATTCGGGTACATTCTAATTTGGGAAAGGAACACTTCGTTGGAGTGATTTATTGATTATGGTTGCTGCACGGTGATTTTTGTTCTCGATTTGTAGTGATTGGTTAAAAGTATTTGAATATCTATCCCTGTGTGTTAAAGTAAATAATAAAATCATGCATTTTTTATGTAATATTTGTACGTATTTTATATGATATAAATATATTTACCATATTTAATATATTTAATATAATTTTTACATAATATTCACGTATTTTTATTCACGATTTTGACAAAGATAAAACGTTAGAATTAAAAATAAATTTTCGTCCAAATTATCGAAGATTTTTATGTAATATTTATATATACTTTATATGATACTCACATTTAGCACATTGTAATATTTAATATAACATTTACATAATATACACGTATTTTTACTCGCGCGTTGACAATGACAGGAATTAAAATTGAAAATAAATTTTCATCCAAATTATCCACTTTATTCGTCGCTGTTGAATATTTCTCGATGTACAAACCATGGTTTTGTGGTACCATTTCAAAAAATGAAAATAAAACGAAAAATGAGAAAAATGTTCTCGCAGGGGTTGAACAATTAGAAAATGTAGTTTTCGCCGGTATTATCTTGCCACGGATTAAAATCTCGATGGTGACAAGCCGCGAAGCAAATAGCATAATGGCTCACAGCGTGGCGTGTGATTTCCTTCGCGAATTACTAGCCCCGAGTCACGCTATCCGTCGCATTTATGAGTCGATGACATACATCAGCACACGAACGCGTATCTGATCTCGAACAAACAATGAAAACAATCAATTGAATCAATTGAATCTTTTTGACAACGCGAAGACATGCAAAAGAACAAAACTTCTCCCCCTTTTTTCCCGCGTTCCTGAATTTATTTAAGGACGTAGAAAATATTTGCTTCTATGGGAATTTTGTTTTTCGAATAAAAAGGAGAAAAGTGTCGCTTTTATCCGTCTTTTAATAAAAATTATATATGAAAATCATTCTTTACGAAAGTATCTACGGTGAAAAGATTGTTAAATATTTCGCAAAAATCCCAGATTTGCTATTCTAAAATGAAACTTTTAAGTTCAATTAGATATTCAAAATAGCTCAACTTCTTGAGGAGTCATTTCTAACATTACACGAGACGATGTACCTACCATCTCTTTTTTTTTTTTTTTGAAGTGATATCATATCGCGTTGTTTAAACAGTTTAAACAAACTTTAAAAAGTTTAGGTTAGGGTTGTGAGTACAGGCCCCCATAGACGTTGAAGCATGCATCAACTTCTAGGTTTCACGAAACATCAGATGATCATGAAACATCAGCTTGCCTCCACTCTACCGATTCTTCAGTTCTTCGTGTGACGCCAAAGTTGAAACATGTGTTTTAAAATGTCGGATCGTCTTCCAGCTCCAATATCAGTGATAGTAATGTTAGGTTTATTATCACGGACTTTCTTTGTCCAACCAATGCTAGAAGTCTATTCCTGCATCAGTGATTCCTTGCTTCTCAGTGGTGCTTGCATCAGTGATGCATGCATCGCAGCATGTTTCAACGTCTATGGGGGCCTTAATATTGGAGCTGGAAGACGATCCGCCATTTTAACACTAGAACTACTACACCAGTCAAAATGACTGGTTTTACAATTTTATTTTAAAATTTCTATTTCATGTTACAATTCTTTTTTCCCACAATGATGCAATGACTTTTACAGTGATAACTAAAGAAATAATATAATGAATTTTATTCTATTTTTATTTATTAGAAATCAAAATAATTTTGGTAGAAATAACTTCGTCTTAACTGTCGGTAGTTCTAGTGTTAAAACACTTGTTTCAACTTTGGCGTCACACGAACTGAAGAATCGGTAGAGTGGAAGCAAGCTGATTCTGAAACATCATCTGATGTTTCATGAAACCTAGGAGTTTTGATGCATGCATCGCAGCATGTTTCAACGTCTATGAGGGCCTTTAGGTTTATTATCGCGGACTTTCTTTGTCCAGCTAATGCTAGAAGTCTATTCCTGTATCAGTGACTCCTTGCTTCTCAGTGGTGCTTGCATCAGTGATGCATATATCGCAGCATGTTTCAACGTCTATGGGGGCCTTAAGC
Source organism: Tetragonula carbonaria (assembly GCA_032399595.1). Classification (NCBI taxonomy): domain Eukaryota; kingdom Metazoa; phylum Arthropoda; class Insecta; order Hymenoptera; family Apidae; genus Tetragonula; species Tetragonula carbonaria. Next base: position 19,114,245 of record JAUCRC010000001.1, on the reverse strand, counting down.
TGCGCAACAATGTACATATCCAAGAAAATAGAATAATATTTTTTACGTATCCAAATAATATTTTTTACTTCACTTGTGTTCATGTGTTCGAGACACGTTTAACGCGTCCATTGACGAGCCGACATTCTTTGTAATAACATTCCGTGCTCTTTGCGTCGGTCGCGTGGAACGTTCTTCACCTTTCATGCCGATCTGTACGATCCACGAAGATGACAAGAGCGTTGCTGTATCGTTCGCTGTATCGGTCCTTATCGCGGCGACCAGAGGGCAAGGAACTATCGGAGAAGACTGTTTCCTCCTTTCCATCGATCGGTTCGTTGGACACAGACGACGACGACGACGACGACGATCACGTGGTCCGTTAGGAAACGAGAAATGTCGTGGCACAGAAAGAGAAGATGGACAAACATTGCCGACTCGAACAGATAGATAAGATTCTTTGGAAAGTCGAACCACGCGACGACGTTCTCTAGAAACGGTGAAATAAAAATGTTCTGACACGGGACGTATATATATATATATATACGCGCGAACGTTTGAACGAAATTTTTGAAAAACACTGATCGTTGTCAAAACTGTTTAAAATTGAAACTGTTTTAGTATCGCGTTTAGTGAAATTTCAAGAGAATTGTCTTTCGATCAATTTCTTTAACGCTGGAAATATCAAATTGGTATTTCTACCAAAGTGATCAATTCTTGTTGGATATTTTACGGATATTTTTTTGGATATCTAATATTAGATATTTTTATGTCTAGATAAATTTCGAATTTAAATATTTAGATACTTAGAACGCTTTAAAACGGTGTATTTTTAGAGATTTACAACGTATAAATAAAAACTCGTGCCACTCCATTGTATTATAAAGTTTTTCTTATTTCAATGCAAAATTTTATGTTTATTTTACGCCAATTGTCAGTAGTTCCAGTGTTAATGATGAAATAATTAAAGCTCGAATCAACGTTCTTAGTTTAAAGAAAAAGGATATTGAGCAGTGATAATTATTTTTGTATTAAATAATTTCATTATTTTAGAAAGTTATTTTCCTTTTTCAACAGTGCAATTATTGCAAACCTTCATGTTGCGTCTAATTTTTTATTGGATTATAAATAATGTAGTACAATATAATTTATAATATTATAATATTTATATTTATTTGTAAGGATGATGTAGAAGAAATGATCTAGAATGATCTGAGAAGAAAATGAAACGATTATGATATTATTATATTACAGTCGAATGGAGTTGAATATCCCAAATGATAATTAATATTCCCCTCTATTGGAAAACGAGATCTTCTCGACTATAATCAATTCTGATTTTTCGTTTTAAATCAGCAAACAATAAATAATCCCTTCTTTTTAATCGTGTCAAATACAATGCAGAATATATTCATCCGGGGGAACAATCGAATAATGTAATAATATATTTACAGGGTGAATTCCTTTTTTTTTTATCGAAGTAAATACCATTGTATTGTAATCTTGTGACATTTTTTTAGAACTGGATTTTTTTCTTTCTCGTTTCACTCGCGTGTTTGCGCTGTATGTACATGGATTTTTATTTAAATGATTAAACTCGGTTGCGTAAATTTAGCTGTCAGCAGCGGCCACGGAATATTCAAATAGGATATTCACGTTGCGACGTCGTGTCCGATGCATGTGGATGTTAATAAACACTCATTATCCGAGTTGTGATAAATATTGGCGCATGTATTTTCTTGCATACGCGTCAGATACCTGGTATCGCGCGTTTATCGCCAAGTTTATTGAGTTAAATAATTTTCAATTTAACATCCGATGGATATTTCTCGATTTTCTAATTACGAAAAATTCAATCAGAGGGAATGAATACTTCTTTTCCTTCCTTTTTTTTTAAAAAAGAAAATAATTACAGATTTATTAATAATTGTCTCAATTCTTTCCAAAAAAAAAAAGAAAAAAAAATTGGACTCGCACCAGTTTTAAAATAAATATTCACTTTCGTCATTATCATATTCACTTCATAATTATTATATGAAATTAACGTTGAATTCTGAAATTTCAAGAAATTGAAGTATTAAGTAATATTATGATATAATAAATTTTATTGATCAGTCCTTAATAGGTTGAGAGAATGTATACAGATTTCAATACGAATAAAACAATAATTGAATACTATATCTATCATATCCTACAATATTGTACGATATTTTGTACAATAAACAAAACCAAAATGTGTCAGTTATATACACGTCCGTGAAATGGTAATGCGAATAGGGGGTAAAAATTTGTTGTTCTAGGAATGCAACCTAATATACAGGGTGTCCCGTGGTTAACCGACTGGGAGGTGATTCTTCATGTAAAAATGTATCGAAAAGGAAGAATAAAATTTGCTCGTTAAAGCCTTCGTTACCGAGAAAATCGAGTTTGCAAATTTATCAACTATACTCAAGTTTGATTCCACGCTGGACAGATGCGAATAATAATGATATTCCATCGCGCAAAAGTAAGTAAAAGATATGGAATAAAATTTTTTCGAGAAAATAAATTTCAAATATGTTTCGTTAAAACGTTCACGTGTGCTTGATGGATCTCTCGAAACTCGAGAAATTTTATTCCACTATTAGATCAAACTTCCTTTCTGTCACGTCTAGTATCCTAGATTCTCGATATACTCGATATACTCGAAAATTTTCTCCAATTTTCTCTTCGAGACCCGAAGGAATCTTTTAACGAATAAACTTTATTGTTTCTTCCCGACGCATTTTCATCCGCAGAATCATCTTCCGGTCGGTCGACCACGAGGTCGCCGGACACCCTGTACATCATGCGTACGTGCAATGCAAATCACATGCAAATAAATAACAGAGTCGGAGAATTTCGAATTTTTTTCCCCAATCTCGGTGACGAGGTAAAATCGTACGCGATCACCGCTAATTGTATGCGAGTTCAAGCCAGTTCGACAAACGGGCAGTTACAGTTATCGGGCAACGGGCTATTGTTTAACGCGCAATTTCAGCTCATGCTACACGGTGATTTATCACGCGGGAATAAATTACTTGGCGCCAAAAGCCTGGGAGATCGGGCCGTCACACGCGCCTCACGCGTTTTGTTCCTCGCCCGGCCTCGCCGGATATCGATCGGTACCGGTAGCTTTATCGCCCGTGCCCACCTGTCGATGGAAAATCGATGTCACAATCCCTCCCTATTCTCACGTCCCTCCTCTGAATAATTTCATAACCTTTTCACGTCTCCGCGCGTCATAATGGCCGAAACAACATACTATGATGCGAGCGGACAAGCCCGCGTCGAACAATCGCCCGCGTTCTCAAAGTTCGATTGAAAGTTTCCAAATTGTTCGAGCAAGATCGTTCAAGAGCCGGTTCTTTTCAGAACTGTGAAACTTTTATTGCGAATTGTGTAAATAAGGACGACTCGAAGGGATTCGAAGTAATTCGGGGATAATCAGAGTGACTGATTTTCTTTGCCGACTAGTGTCTAGGTGTTCAATTAACTTTCTTGTATCATAAGGATTGTGAATATGTTTGTTAATTTAGAGCGACTGATGTTTTTTTTTCTCTTTCTTTTTTGCCAAGTATTGAGGAATTTAATTAAGTTTTTCCGTATCACAAGGAGGCAGAGCCATTAGATATGAATTTTGATAATTTTAATTAACTTTGTGACGTAAAAAGGCAGAACTAGATATGATTTGGCTTAGTAGCCCGGACCATACATATCGCCTAGTTTTATCAATATTTTATCGAAGTATAAAATATAATATTTTGTTGTAAATTGATTTATATTTACGACAGCATAATACGTGTATAACGAGGAAGAAAGATATAATTTATTGATTTTCTTTTCTCAACTAAGGTTGAGAGGTATAATTACTTTTCTTTGCGTATAAAAAGGCAGGATTTGGAGACGAATTTATTAGTTAATTTTCAAGGATTTCCCTCGTCCAAATTATCCTCGCTTAATTTTATCGACGCTTTGCGCATAGAAAAGTAAAAAGAAAAGGCAAAAATGCAGCTATTAGTCAATTTCCTTTGATATACTATCGTTACATAATTTTATTAATATCTTGTATGTAACAAGGAGATGAGATGACACTCGTTTACTTTTGAATTTATTTTCTTTCTTTAATTTTTGTACATCTGGCTAAGGTTAGACGCGATTCTATCGTCACGTAATTTTATCAATGCCGACTTCTATTCAACTGTGGAAAATTTGGAGCTGCAGAAATGTACGTAGTAAACCAAAATATCCGAAATATTTCAAACGCAACATCCCTTACGATATATTTGACAAATAAAATAACTATCCATTTTTGCAATTATTTCATAGAATTATTTCCATAGAAATATATAATTGTAACACAAATATCTGGTTATAGGTATATACAACAAGAGAATGAAACATAAATTTATAGTTCATTAGCTATTTCTCAAATGATCATCGAACGCGTTACATAATTTAAAGTGAAATTAGATTATTTCACTTTAATAGCGCTGATACTTGTATCACGTTTTATTATGTATGAACACGTTCAGCCTTTGGCCGTGTTTTGTTAGTATTTATCTTTTGTTAGCTCGTGTTAATTTTCGTTAGTATTCGTCAGATACTGGATCGTGGCTGGTGAATATGGTAGCACGGTTTAACTGAAATTCGATTATTCCACGTTGACGTACCGAATATTTGTCCTACGTGTCGCTGTGTATAGACGCGGCCTTTCTATTTTCTTTTTTTTTTTATTCAGTTTCGATATTCGACGTTCCTGGATTTAATGTTACACAATCAGAAATTATGCAACGTAGTAATATATTGCAGCGTAATAGATACTTGGAACATCTTTGCACCAAAATTAAGATCATACACCTTTTACCTAATCTAATTACCTGACTTAACCTAACCTAAACCTAACGTAATTTAAACCTAACCTAAACCTTAGTATTTACTTGAAATACTGATAATCAACTAATGTTCGTGTTTTTTTTTTTAATTATTTAAATAGGAATATATCAACGATATAGGGAAAATTAAGTTAAATCGGATATTGATCGAATTATGGAGTTGTAGAGATACAGTGATAAATATAAATTGATAAATTTAAGTTTAATTTTCACACGGTCTACAACGTCTCAAAGTCGAACAATTATTATTATGTGATATCTATGGGAAAACGTCACATATTACACATGTTTTCATTTAAAGTTCATAATACTAGTCCTTATTGGATTTTAATTAAATTGTACTATTTTTTTTTTGAATTTACAAAATTTATACCATGCTTTTTCAATTCTTTGAGTGTTTAGTTTGTACTAGAATATTGTATAAATAATCTTGTAATCAATAATAAAACTGTTGGTTTACTTTTTCAAGATTCAAAGAGGATAACATACTGACAGTATACTGAATGCATACATCAAAAAGTATATGCATAAACACGAATGCATTTTTAATTCGCTCCACGCTTTAATAATAAACTTTCACTTTTCGGAAATTTCAAGCCCTTAAAGTATGTAATCAATATTGAATGAATTTTATTTAAGAAAAAAATATTGTAAAGTGAAACTAACATAACCGATCCTTACAGTTTCATTCTTAAATAATCTTTGATTTTTAATATCAGGACATCATTTCTTTTATTTTACACTGTCAAGTAGTGGCGTTTTATGGAAACATATTTATTTATTGCTCAAGGCCTGGATAATGAACGCGTTAAGGATTGAAGAAATCCCTAGTTTTTTTTTCATATCAATAGCACCGATATTTTCATACTGAAAGAACTTCAAAAATTTTGATTTTTAATATCAAGGAATCGCCTCATTTATTTCACACCGTTCAATCGGTGGAGTTTTACGTGTCAAAAATATTTATTTATTGTATAGCGAACGCGTTAAGGATTGAAGAAATCCCTAATTTTCTTCATATCAATGGCACCGATATTTTCATTCTGAAAGAACTTCAAAAATTTTGATTTTTAATATCTTTTAACACATAAAACTCCACTGATTCACGGTGTGAAATAAATGAGGCGATTCCTTGATATTAAAAATCGATATCAAAATTTCGAAGTTATACAATTTTGAAGTTAATATTTATTTATTGCATAGCGAACATTTATATTTATATAAATGGTTCAATTTACAGCGAATTAATATTTATTTATTGTATAGCGAACGCGTTAAGGGTTGGAAAAATCCTTGGTTTTCCTCGCGTCGATGAACCACAAATCGAAGTTGCGCCTCGGTCACGTAGCAGTCGCGTCGATAAACCGCGTATCCCATTGAACGGCGATAGGCCATTTTCCGGAAACTTCGGCAAAGGTCACGCTCTTACGATATTTCTCCCCCCCCCCAACCTCGCGCGCTGTCGGGAGCGGTGAGCCGCGATTAATCGCAGGCGCGCGAGCATAATACGACGCTGGCGTATAAACGGCGCGGCGCGCGATCATTTTCCAATGAACTGTTCTCAGATTAATGGACGCGAGCACGCGCGCTCATCGCCGTGTATCGGTATTCGTTATATTCGTTTGTCGTGTGTACACTCACGCTTTACGCAAAATCGTGTGTGCGAACCACTCGTACGAGCCTCGTATCCGGCGGGAACAGTGCAGCGTAATAGCGAACTCGGCTTCGATTCCGCTCCCTGCCCTTCCGTTTCTCTCCGTTTCCTGTTCGATCCACGCTTCGATCATGTTTCGTCCCATTTCTCTTCTTCTTCTTCCATTTTTTTTTCGTTTTTTCTTTTTTTTTCTCTCTTTCTCGTTAACGGCGAGATCGCGTGAAAACAACGGGCGATGTAACGATACGAATGCTGGAATTAAGTTTCACGTCGTTGTTTAATTATCTAATATTATCTAATATTATCGTTTAATATTTGCGCTGGCGGCGATTGGATCGTTTGATTTAATTAACTCGTTGAAGACACAATTTGTCGCGGTATTGCAAATAGTCCAATTTTGCAAAGAGAGCAGCGATGAAAACGTATTAAACGGATCCTTGGAACTTTCCTTTTGTATTAAAAATTAAATTGAATGAGGAAGAAGCTGCGAGCAGAATGTTGTGTCAACAGAACTTTATGGCCCTTAATGAGTTAAATGAAATAGATAATTGACTTATATAGATTAAAATGGTCGTAGATGAGTTATATAGATCAGAATGTGGTTGAATTTCTTTTTTTCATAGTTCTCTAAGAACTGGAGAATTGGAAAAAATATATATATATAGTGTCATTTAAAAAATTACTTCGACGATCTTAAAATCTTACAAGAAAAAAGAAAGAAACAAAAAAAGATTTTGGACTCGATCCACCGATCAATTCAAACTTTTAAAATAATGTAATTTTGCGTTATTTTCTGAAAATTTTTTTGATACAATAAAAAATTTAATTGTAATTAATTGTAATTAAAATTTAATAGATATAGATATTTGGACGGTATTATTTAGCTGAGCCGTGTATATATAGATATAGTTTGCTTTATTAAATGAATAATAAAATCAAATGAGCGATAATATGATTTTAGAATTTGAATTTTGAGAGATTGTAGAATATCGACGAAATATTTATTTTAGGATAAGTGAATGTCGATAAACGCAAAAGCAAATGTAGTTTATCTTCAATTTATTAAATAAACTCCACGGTTGCTCCAAATTACAAAACATTATTGTTATAAAATTATACAATTTAATTAAATATACATTTTAGAATTGCGTCTCTCCCCCGTCCCCCCTATGTCGGAGTTGTTAGCATGCTTCAGAAAATGTTATTCTCGAGGCAAATGTTTTTTGCCGGAAGCAAATAAACGCGTTTAAAACGTACAAAAATATAGTCATCACGCTGAGAAATATGGTCGGTCTTTCAATTTGTTAAATGAATTGTACAATCTATACATACATCGTGAGGGAATTAAGTTGCGGGATTATAAATTGATTTTTTAAGATTAATGTCACTGGCAGGATAACTGTATTCTGCACTTATAACCGATTTATATAGGCCATCCGTCAAAGTCGAGAACACCGTTGGTTTTTATTTATGGTTTCCCCGAGGATATTTTAACCGTAAACGATTTTACAAAACGATCGTCTACATTTCGTTTCCTCCGATTCTTTCATTCCATCGGCAATCTCACTGCCTTGGCACTGGTAATTAGTACTTTAACAAAGGACTTATTTTCATTTATTTACTACAAGAAGATTGCAAACTACCGAAGTGAACGTTAGAAGGCAATATCTGCGAATATCGTTCTTTTCTGCATTTCAATTTACTCCTCTGACCAACTGATAATGAATGATATTTATGTAAAAAAAAAGATGCTTATTATTACCAACTTATTTAACATTTATTTAAAAAGAGTTGTAATTAAATTTATTAAAAAAAAATTAATTCATTAAGTACGAAGGAATTATTTGTCACATCTCTTCAATTTAATAAATTTATTGAAAGTAATTTCATGGATTTAGTAATTCATTAAAAAACAATTCCTCAGTGTGCTTAACTCTCACAAAATGAAGCGTCGAGATCGATTTTTAAAACTAGTAAAACTTCGTTATTAACGATATTATAACATTTCCTTATTTTCCAATCTTGCACTTTCGAGGTGTCGCTTTTCAAGCGATTCGAACACGATTCTTTTCCCTTCAAGAAGTTACATCAATTTGAATTATCGATTTTTCATCGTCGCTGGTACAGTTCATACTTTTCATCGTAATACAAACCATTTTCTTTATTTGGTACAAATGACACGATTCGGGCGAAAGTTGCAAATACGATCATTTGATTTGACCACCGCATAGATCGCGTTAATCATTTGATTAACCGCGTTCTCATCAGCAAATATATATCGTCCACTGAAATAAGCACCGTGACGAAACAACGTTCGCCGATTTCTTTTCACCTCTCTGCTTCTTCACCTTGTTTCAGCACTCCTAGCTAGCTAACCCTCGCGATGGTATCGCGATAGAATCTCGTTTCGAGCACGATGATGGATGTTAGGAACGTAGCGGTCTCCAGCGAGCTTTATAATCAAGTTTCGAAACATCATTCACCGAACGGTGGATGGTGGTTCGAATTGGCCCATTAGCCGGATCCAATTGGCTGTATCGCAACACGCGTTTCGCTGTCTTTCCCCATTGCCCGCTGTTGCTTATCGTTCTATCGCCTATGTATACGATATTGAATTATCGGATTAATATCACGGATCAGCCTACGCGTCCCAGAGTAATTACAACACTCGATTGTGTACATGTCAAGCGTTCGGAATTGTAAACAGCTTGGTCCGTTCGATTTTTCGATGATTTTTAATGACTTTTATCAGCGTTAGTTGGACATCGCGCGTGTCTGACCTTTTTTTTTTTAATCACTTTCAACTTTGGTCAAGTGATGTTTTGATAATTTCGAGTTTGAAGGTAAAGGTTTCCCGGCGTATAATTTTCTGCGCATTGCACACGATCCCTTGAATTTTAATTTTAATAATTTTGTAAACTTTAAATTGCCTATTGAAATTTAAAGGGTTGATTCTTTTTTTTTTGTATTCTTTTGAATATTGCTCGATCGGTTTTAAGTAGATCTAGTGATTTTTAATTATTTCTCGTTGAAAGTAAAAATTTCTTAGTGTCTCGAGATTAGTGTTTCGAATTTTAGAGAATAAAATTGTTCTTGGTCTATAAATTAGGTAAGGTTCATGCTGTATTATTTCAATTTCATTAATTTGTTACAGGTAATTTATGTAATTTAGTAGACGCTTTATTTCATTACCAATTACTTCAAATTCACTATCTAACATCAAGAAAATTGAGAAATGAACATTCAGAAATGTTCGCGCGGTATGCAAATCAAAGAAAGCATCTATGTACAATTTTGGTTTATATTTTCACGTCAACTTTAACCTTTTGGCGCCAAAGCGGAAGATTGATTGAATAAATTTGGCCAGAAGAAATTACGACACAGTCTAGCATTGTCGGCCGTGGTGACAAAATTCGAAACACGCTTGTATTTTACGCCAGCAGAGTGCAAAATCGCGAAGCAAAATTCCTACAAAATCCGTGAGAATTATTAAATCTCGCTTACTTGTTTCCTGTAACCTCGCCGAGCCAGCAGATACTAGAACATGCTTCTCATTTCCACGTGTCACACATCTGGAACAAGGAAGGACTGTATTTAAATTCCAAAGGAACGATTTTCGTGGATTTTTGCAATCTGCAAATTCTCCGAAAGCACACGAATATTCGTAATGTATTTATTTTCATAGACAATTGAAAAAATGGTTTTTTTTAAAAAAAAGAACTATCATAAAACAATTAAATGTGAATCTCTATTTTTCGAATATCTTAATATTCGAATGTTGTGTACCACCAAAGCTGAATGTTCTTATCGATAATTCTAATCAATAATATCATCAAATAATAAATACTGTTTTACCAAGTTAAATTGAAATCAGTATATAGCGTTAAATCATGAAATAAATGTAAAATCGTGGATAGAACAAAAACAAACGATATAATAAAGAAAAAAGAAAATGTTAATACACAGTACATAATAGTATTGCATCAAATATTAATATATTCGAGAAATGACTATTCACATAAGGAACATTTTACTGAATAACTTCACCTAACCTAAATAACTCTGTTAATAAAAGTTAATATTATTAATAATAAAAAAATTCTATTATAATATTCAGTTTTACGAAGGCTATAACGTGGCAATGATAATTTTTTTTTTGTAGATGAAAGTTTATCAAAACGTCTCTAAAAACAATGGAGTCGTTCGAATGGTTTCATTTAAACGGTCCACTCTGTATATATCAAATCACAAAAAGATTCCTTTTTCTGCTCTCTTACATGTTGCAACAAATCGTAAGCCATCTAATGGCACGAAGATTTAACGAATTTTAATATATTTAATAATAATAGTATCACAATTAACTTATATTGCTTTTGTCAAAAACGATTTTCACATTGCAAATTTTTTTTTTTCTTTTTTTGGCAAGCATACGAGCCACGAATTTTATGGCAGGCCTCGAGGAGGACCTCGCAAGTTCGGCCAAGCTTTACGACTTCACGGTTTCTGTGTCCGCGGCTGCGGGGCCCCCGGGATAAACACATGATACGCGCGGCCGCCGGAAATGGTCGCCAGCAGTCGTCCATCCGCCGGTTGTATACCGCGTCTATACATTACGTGTGTCTGCACACACGCGCGGATCGGACTCCATCGAACCTGAACAACGGATCGCTCTAATGGCTTTGCGATCTGCACGGAAAGTCCGTTTAATGGGAAGCGAACACGTGACGGGGGAGGCGAGAAGCTCTTTGTTGAGTGGTGGTTTGCTCTCGTATCGTTTTTCCAGCGACGAGTGGTCTATATAGGGTTTTGGAAAAGTATTTTGGTACTATACTTGATACAGCATCCGGGACTGAATCAAGAATTAAATTTCCACCGCGCGCAATTTTTCTTCGCCACGTTCCGCGTGTTTCTGTCGCAAGATCGAACGCTTGCAACGAAACTCAGTTACGAATTTCATTAATTAATAAATATTATTAAAATATACACGCATATATATAATTACATATACATATATATATATATATATATTAAATATATTAAAGTATACATATATATTAATATATATATTAATGACGGCATTTTGTTATTTATTGTAAGAGTGATGGAGTTATCATTCACTTTTCATGGCTCAGAATAGAAAAAGAATCATGTTGATTGCTTCTTTTGTACAAATATAGTTGATGCAACTACAGTATAACTAAAATACAAAAAAAAAGAAACAGTACAGAAGAAAATGATATACCACGAATAAATAAATATTACTTAAATTATATTTAAATTATACTATAAATAAATAAATAATACTTGAAAAGATATATTACAAAAGATATAAATATAAAAATATGAAAAATATACAATGATGGAAGAAAACAGAAAGAGTTTACAACGGGAGTTTATGTCTAAGTATAATTTCATTTTCTGAAAAGGTAGTGCATTTTCTTTCCACTTTCAACTTTCATTCACTTGTCACTGTCTGATTAATATAAATATTGATAGTACTCGAATGATTAATACGAACATAGATAGTTACAAAAATTTGCAGCACAATAGCTCTGTTTTTTTTTTTAATAAATACCCGCGAGTCCTTATCTGTTGTCCCGAATTTCCCTATAAATAGTACAGTTCACTGTGATTCTGCCGACAAAACGTTGTGACAACTTCGAGGCGGATGAGGAAAACGCAGCAAGCGGGCACCAGGCAATGCGTCGGTGTATAAATCAATCTGCAAGCGAGACAATTCTATCGTACGGGTATTCTATAATTCCAACTATTCGGGCAATTCAATTTATCCGCGGACGTCCGTCATTTCCGCGTTACAGCGATGCACACACCGGCTCATCAATTACCAATGTTACGTGCGCCGCGCGTTTACTAATGCGGCTGATAACGTTTGCCGCGCAAGAACGTCCACGAGACAAGTAAATATCATCGTTCGACTCTCAATGCGTCGCAACGCGATTCGTAAACAAAATGAGCTGCACTTCCCTTTTCGAAACTGTGCGAACGAACTGGTCTGGAACCACGTCACGTAGTTCCTAACCAGCTTTGATCACCATTTTCAAAAATACAAACTCTGCAGCAATTCTTGCTCGTTCCTCGTATCACGACGCGGTGTCGTGCTTTGCGCGCATGCGATTACGATGTTTCCATGCACTCTTCGTGAACGTGAGATAAATACACACACACCCCCCCCTCCCCCTACGAAGTCAAAACGAGTTATTCTGTTTCTGAAGGAGGCATGATTTATTGAATTCGTTTCTAACTCTTTATCTAGTGGCTATGGAAGTCTATTGTTTAATTACGATGAAATAAATAAAATAATATCGTGATGATTACAAATAATAATATTAAAATTAACGTAATTCTGCTTTTCTTGCAACAAGAAAAATCGATGAATTTTTCGAAAGTTGTTGATATTTAGCGTCTTTAGCAGCATACACCGTGTGTTTTTTTTTTATGAATGATAAATAGAACCAACCCCCAAAAGAAAACGATTTATTCTGTTTCTAAAAGGTTTAGGTTAGGTTTAGGTTAGATTTATTGAATTCGTCTTAACACTGGAAGACTATTGATTAACTATAGAAATAGAATTAATAAAGTAATAATATTTCAAGGATTATAATTGACAATAAAATCATACTGTCTCTCAATAAGAAAATCAGAATGACAATTTTCTGTGGCAGTTTAGCATGTGCATGTTTCATGAACAAATATGATAAATATAACCACTGAAAGCCAAAACAATTCGTTCTATTCTGCGTTTCTAAGGCAGGTATGGTTCATTGAATTCGTTCTAATATTTTATCTACTGGAAGATTATGGATTAATTGTAGTCAGCGGTAGAATAAATGAAATAATAATATTGCGAGGATTATTACAAATGACAATAAAATTGTACTGTCCTACAGTAAGAAGAATCAGAATGCCAATTAAAATTTGTGTGTTTCTCAAGTACGATCCCCAAAAGCCATAATGATCGGTCCTTGAATCTTTCATCAAATTGGACATTTCGATCATTCTCCATCCGATCTATCTTCAAAGAACCAAACAGAAGTCTGTGTTTCCCATTACTCACATCTCCTTGGTCTTCCTCGATTTATTTACAATTTATTCGATATTTCAGCGTTAAATCGAAATCTCTACCTCATTACAAATCCATGACTTCATAAACCCTGTTCTGCAACGAAACATCATTAAGCTCGACCGTGCGTTATTCCCGTAATCGTGTGCGTGTGGTACAAAATATTCTGTGCACGGGGCAGCGATCAATTAATCATCCATCAGCACTTAACAACAGACGTCACCTTGCGGCGTATTCTATCTAAACCGTAACAACAACGAGTAAAACATTTTATACCAACATCCAATAAATCCACCGCTTTGTTCGATATTACAGATCCACCGTACCGCGTACTTCCCCCTCATACCCTTCACCGTCATTTGCATCACAATTTGCCAGAGACCGCGCACGCGGCGCTCGAATAATTACCCGATCATAGGCGGTTAGAGCGAAAGTATGGTGGCGTGAACACGTATCGCTGCAACCGATCGCTGTAATCGTTCTGCCATGGGATAAAAGCTCGAGGGGGGTTGGTTGGTGCTCTCTGGTGCTCACGAGCCCGGAACAGTAGCGGATCCAACCCTTCGTCGGGCCTGAAGTTGACAATTAGATTTTTTTATGTCAAATCGTGCAAATTTGAAAATGGCAACAGAAATTGTTGATAAGAAATTGCTTTACGCTGCGACGAATATCCACGCGGAGAGCTTCGAATATTTGATACATTCTTGGACTTTGAATGTTTCAAGTGAATGTTTCTTTGAAATTTTCTGCAAATTCATAGAACTATACAGTCTACCGATGGTCATTTTGTCTCTGAACTGTCTCTGAATTGAAACAGATAATAATTAATTTTAAGAAATTTCTGCTGCAAAATTTTAGATGCATGTAGTATATATATTTGATGCATGCGATACAACGATATTAATTATTTACTTATAAAACAAATAATTATTTTATATTATTAGTAGTAGTAAAATAATTATTTTATATTATTAGTAGTAGTATTACTTCACAATATTGTGTGTGTGTGTGTGTGTGTGTGTGTGTGTGTGTGTCTATAAAAAAGTATTATTTCACAATATATTTTCGCACATTTTAATTGTTTCATCATATAACAACAATTTTCAGTTGACAGATTCGTTAATCCTATATCGACGAGTACTTTCTCGATGTTGATTTCTAATAGATATTCTCACGAGAGTATAAAAAAAAAACTATGAAAGCGATCGAAACGATCAATTTACAATTTTTTTACAGAAACCTCACAGATCGACAACGGGAACATTTTCAGAGATTCAGAGATGAGTTTTCGTGAAAATGACTAAATAAACTTCCTATGAACTTTCGAGCGTCATTTCTTTGATTTCGTTAAATATTCGGCGATGAAGGAAAAAAATTAGACACATTTACCAAAGTACAATTTGATTTACACAATTCTCCAAAGGGTGCCATTTTTTTTTTTTTTTTTTTTAGAACAACGCACAGACGCAACGCGAAAAATGGAAAAGTTTAAGAATCAAATCGTTCCTCGACCGGAATTTCGCTTTCAAGTGTTAAAAAAAATGTTAAAAATCGCTCGCGATCAACGAAACGTCGTTTCAGTTAAAAATGTTTATCTCGATCCATAGTCCACGAACTCGTGCTTCCAGTTCTGTGATTCCGACAATCGTTCATTAATCTCTTTGACAAGCACTACTCTCGGGGGCCTCCCACAGCTTCGTTCGAGGGCCCAACGCTTATGGCGTTATTAGCGTCAAGATATATCCGCCCCTGGTCGAGAGCGTGTTGCCACTGCGAGCACTGTGTGGTGGCCAGGGTATGGGGTCCTGGGATTCCGGGGTTCGCAGGATAATTTCACGGTCGGTCGCGCGAGCGACTAACCGGCTGACCGCTCGACACACGCTCGCGACGCTCGCGCGGAGATTTGCGCGGCGTCGAATCGAGAGAAAGAGAGAGAAAGGGAGAGAGAGAGAGAGAGAGAGAGAGATTCGACCCGTGTGGTCCCTCACGTCCCAGAGCGGTTCCACGGTGCTCCGTCGAGAATCCATGTCCATCGCCGCGATTGTCTGTTTACACGCGAGTAGCGAACAGCTGCGAACCTGTGAAACTTAGCGAGTTTACGGGAGATTGGCCTAAAGTTGGTAGATCAACCCTCGGGGATAAGTTAACCCCTGCGAAGAACGTTACTGTTTACTGGCTAACAGATTGGGTAGAGAGTTGAGCAAAACGTAATCTGATTAATGATTCACGTGGAATCGGGATATTAATCGTGACTGCTGATTATCAGACAATCGGTAATTAGTGATTAATGAATAGGGGTTGTAATCGAAGGTTGTGATTAATTTAACGGTGGAAATGGTAGCAGGTAATTTGTTTCTATCAGCAACATATTTCTTGTAAAAGAACTTACAGATTTATTATTGTCTCCATTGTTTCGCAATGGGCGCGACCTTACAATATCAAACGTATATTTAGTAAATTCATTTGTTTCGTAAATATTTAGCAAATCTTCCACCACTTGAAGGCCTCGTATATTAATTTTTATTCAACGCATATTCTTTATTTACTTGTTCAAAGCAGTTATTTAAATTTGCAACTGGCTTTTTCTTTTTAAACAGTCGGTCGTTAAATAGATCATTTCTAATGTTCTTATTAAAGAAATAGAAAAATTCAAACGCACGGGCGAGGTTACAATGCTTCGTTACATTTTGCAACTTATTGTCAGGTTTCTCAGTTCGGAGGCGCGCGATTTCAAAAGATTCTCCTGCAAGCCGATCAATCTCTGGACCTTCTCGCGGACGAATCGGTTATCGAGTGCGCGTATCGCTCTCTCGAGCAAGAGATTAACATCGGCGATTAAACCTTTCGCAATTTGTGTTATTCCTCGGGACGGTGGCATAAATCGAGGGTGGCGCATAATCCGAGATAAAACGTTTGGCAAACGCAATAATTTATAAAAATGGAATCGATATTTAAACCGTCCCGGAGATTACGGGAGAGGCAATCACGCCGGCCGATCGTGAATTATTTGTCAGGGCGCGTTGCGTTTCGTTCTCTCTCGGCCGGAAGATAAATTGGCTGAAATTCAAATTAATCGGGGGAAAACGTGAAACAAAATGGCGTGTACCGATTCGAGTAAAATGGCGCACGGTCTGACACGCCTCACCCCCTCTCCCTCTCACCGCGTGGAGGATTAAAAATTCCACGGCGTGCACCCGCGAATTTTCAAATCCATGGTTTAACGCGACGTAGCCTGCACATAAATATTACAGATAAATCATTATAAAACCTTCGGTGGGAGTAATGATTTGTTTAACGCGCGCGTTCAACAGGAACGTTCGGCAAAATTGTCTCTCTCGGCATTTGGAAATAACTTCTTTATCGTGTGCTCGTGTGTTGATTTCGCATCGAGAAAGTGACGTCGTCTTGTTTAAATAAAATTTCCGGATTCGTCTCACAGATGAGAGAATGATTCTTTCTATTTTTTTTTTTTAGCTATTTTAAAGATATAAATAGATGTAAATATCTGTGGAAAGAATAAAAATCGTATGATTATTTAAAAACTGTAATGTTTTGTGTGAATAATGTTTCTTATATATTATGATTAAACGTGACTAAGTAACGCTAATTCTAAGTATTAACATAACACATTCATTGTACAATGATACGATAATGTTGATTTACTAGCAATTAATAATAATGTTTCTACGTATTGATTTTGATTATTTATATCACCATTTGAATAAATTAAATTAAAGTAAGATCTATTTCCTCTGGTGAAATATAATATATTTATTACTTAAGCGTTAAAATATCAGCCATAAATTTAGTTCAGTCGATTTGGAGTTACGACTTCGCAACGAGGGTTGAATGTGTTAACACTTTCGCTACAGCCTGAACGATGTATCTACTTTTCTTTGAGCAGACGTTCAGCCGAATAACTTAATTTTTTAGAAGAAACATTATAACATTCTTCCACTTATTTGGAATTAAATTTATAAAATAAATTATTATAAAATTTCATTTTCAAACAATGTGACAGCATTTTGTTTGGCTCTTTTGTCACGCTTCATGTAACCAAAATTATTGTAAACAATGGCGCTTCCAATTAGAATTTTCTCGCAATAATTTAATCCTCTGTTTGTAATGTTGCCGAAACATTTGAATTCAAATATTTGCGCAGCGTTAATGAAAAGTAACGACGCGATAAAGCTTGTTTATTTGTGAAAATTTTCTGCGCCATTTGCCGTTGGCTGCCCTTATTAAAATTAAGATACACAAAGTTGGAAGTTATTTATATACATCAAAGAAAAAAAAAAAAGAAGAAGAAAAGAATTGGAGCTTTTCGCTTGGTATTTACAGGGAAAGCAAATAAAGAAAAAAGTCGATCTCTTGAAATTGGCAAATAACGTCGCTGTTTCGTCAGATTTCAACCTAAAGAAAACGATTGAAACGTCAATCAAAGTCAAAAGTCACGTTTAAATATTCCAAGAATTTAAATATATAGAAAATATTCCAAGAACATTGGAATTACCCATTTATTGATCATTCGCGTGAAAAATTCGCAAGCCTCGCCTATCGTCCAGACGACTTAAAGCGCGAACAGAATGCGAACGAATAGAAAAATGGAAATCGATCTCTCGAAATTGGCAAACGAAACACCGACACGTAAAAGAAACACCGACACGAATTGAATGAAATAAAAACGAGTAAGTCCGGTAATTATACGAAAGCCTCGAAAAAAGAAAAAAGAAAAAATTGGAACTTCTTGCTCTGTAATTGCCTACGACAAAGTATTCAAACTTCGCCCCGTCTTTGGACAGTCCGAGGAACGAATGAAGCGATCGTAAAAATTTCAGCCAACTTTTCCAATTATCCGCGGTGACGGTCAAATGAGTATTCGCTTTGACGTTTCCTGACGATATCCCGTGTTAAGAACGAAGAGACAAGACGATGCATAACGATAACGTAGGAAGGTGGAGAGGGGTGGCCGCCTGCGAAACTTCTCGCGCTCGGTTTACGAGAGCATTAAACTAGAAATTCATCAACGTTGCACAGGGAACGGGCGGGGGTGTGTGGGAGTAAAATTACCCCTCGGCGGACCTCGCTGGCTATTCCCATTTACGTAGCGAGCTCCTCTCACTTTATGAAATTAGCAAGGAGAGTTCGAAGAGTTAATCCTCGGAACCGAAGACGCGGTTTCTATCGCGGTGTGTGTTTCGTAAGTGGATTCGTTCATCGTTCGGCTCGCCAATCGGAAAGCCACGCGAGTTCCCGCTCTGGAAATCGATTCCAATTACACGCCATCGCTGTTTCCACTCTCTCCATCCAAATTTTCGTAGGTTTCGTACGTAGCAGCCGAGAAATTTTTATTTCGCTTTTAACCGCATCTCCTCCCCCCCCCCTCTTCACCCTCTTGTACGTTCGTCGATCCCATTTCGGCGCAATCGAATTCTCGATTACAAATTCTTTTTGGCAACAAATTGACGCGGCGAACCTTTGATTTCCAAGTTTTGGGAATGGATGCGAATTTTCTTTCCCCTTTTCCTTCTTTTTTTGTTCTTTGTTTTTGTTTTAACGCTTTTGAAAAGTTAAAAAATATGTGGATATATATATATATATTTATTTTGTAAATATATCACGGATATGTCGGAAAAATTTAATACACGAAATCTATGAAACGAACTCGAATAAATTTTGTATTCTAGTATTCCAGTTTCTAGCGAAACTATTAGAGAACGTATTTTACCAATAATTTATCGAATCAGTCATAATAAAAAAATAGTTGTAATTTAATTTACTTATTTTCACGTTTACAAGTTATGGTTCTTAAGTCTGTTCTTAAAATATTATTGAACAAAGTAAATAAAAATCGACCAGTATAGAATGAATGAAATATCAGTGAATAAATTCTAGCTATTTGTATTTTATTATATCCTATATTTTATACAATATTTTTTATTATATTCCATTCTGACAGTAAATATTCAATATCAATCAATTTCCATATATATGTCACAGATATTTCTGTAAAAATAATAAGTGTCATACTTTGTGAAAGTCATTGGGGATAGATTTAGATTTACGGTAGTTGCTTGCAATACTCCAATAGTGGACGTGACAATTATTCATGAAATCATTAAGTCGAGGTCCTAAATGGTTGTTTAGGATGCACGAACTTTCACCCAACAAAGGCTCATCGACGTTACGAGTGTCGCATATTTCATTCTTGAGAATCTGAGATATTTTAATTTCAAGAGATAAAAGGTCAAGTCATCGTTAAAAACAAGCATCAAAATCAAAACCGATTCAACCTTCACTTTCGAACTATTTTATTGTGTTTCGTTGAACAAGATAAAACTAATGATTACTTGCGATTAATTGGCACAGCTCGAAAATTTTGTTTCGATCCGTCTTTGATTGTCACGTCCATTCACAATATACCAAATTATATATCCGTGACAATTGTCAATTCCACAGTGACAAAATTTAGATTTTAAATTGGTCGAGTTTAAACCTGTACAAGTGCTAAAGTTAATATATTATACAATCAGTTAATAGTCTTTCCGCAGAAAAAGATAGCAGTAAATTAAGCCAGATTTTAATAAACGAGCACGCTTCAGCGAGGATTAAAAATCCATCCGTTAATCCCAGTTGCATGTAACGCGCAACAACACCCTATAAATTATTAAATACACGTTCTTTCTACGCTCGAGCATTTATCGAGATTGCTTCGACTCTTGTTCGTAGACACACACACACACACACACACACACACACATATTCTATGTCAGCCATTCTTGTGTTTTTGCTCTCGTGTCCAGCCAAACTACGTGAGCTGTATCATTTTCTCTCGCTCGAGAATATATCCGAGTGGATATTTAAATGCAAATTGAATATAGTACGATGCCTGATCCTGCGGGCTTCACCCTTCCCGCTCTTCTTCCGGCGGTAGGTTCTGTGGAAAATATCCTTTAGATTAGACGGAGTCACGTTTGCAACGTGATTCCACGCTCGAGGCAGACCGGTCACGTTCTCCGCGACACGACGCGTCAGACGTAAATGCATGTTGATCGATTCGAGTACAACGGTAAATTACTGACGTGGCATTTTTGGAACAGAATCAACTCCAAGTTGTAATATACGTTCAAACATAATAGAATTTTGTTTGAATAATCGAATAATAGAATTTTGTTTGATTATTTTAATTATTTTGTTTAATTGATAGAATCGTGTCTAATTATTTTCTTAGAATTGTTTCTAATCGTCTCTCAAAAATATAGCAAAATTTTTCACAATGAAATTTGGTCGCGCCAGACGTAAATGCACGTTGATCGATTCGAGTACAATGGTAAATTACAGATGTGCCATTTTTGAAACAGAATCAAGTCCAAGTTGTAATATACGTTCAAACATAATAAAATTTTGTTTGAATAATCGAATAATAGAACTTTGTTTAATTATTTCAATTATTTTGTTTAATCGATAGAATCTAATGTCTAATTATTTTCTTAGAATTATGTCTTAAAAATATAGCCAAATTTTTCACAATGAAATTTCGTTTGGTCTTCGAAAATATATATTTTTTGTACGTTATTTTGAAATTTCACTAGTGGTGCATTATTGCAGTATTTTTTTTTTTGAGATTTTATAATTCCACATTTCGACGTTAATTTCATTCATGCGTAAAATCCTTTGTTTGTTAACATATCGACTCAGTTACGGTGGTAGATTAATGGTGTGATATTTTTCAGACGACGTTAAGTGCAAGTTATAATACACATTTACAGTTTCAAAAATACAATAGAATTTCTCACAATGACCTTCAGTTTTTGAATATTCCGTATTTTATTTCGAAATTTCATCGTATTGTATCGTTATATTTTAAAGTTTCATAGTTTTTTTATTTTTTTTTTTTTATTTTTATTTTAAGACAGAACTCACCGTATTAAACGTATAAAATAAATATCGATTCAGACATTTCAAGTGGTAAATTACTTGTCCGGCATTTTAAAACGGAATTAAGCTGTGATATATTACACCGTTTCAAAATTGTAATAAAATTTATAGTGACATTTATTTTCGAAATATTCTGACACGAAGTTTTGTAAGCGAAAGAGTCGCGCGAAAAATTTCAGCGGAAACGAAATATGCGGTGGACATTCTAGAACACTTTAATAGACACAAACCAGCTGGGAAGCCTTACTAACAAATCCAGACGAAACGTTCTTTTTTCTCTATTTTCTTCTTCAGTCTTACAACAGATCGCTCAACAACTCATGTGTGTATCGCTTTCTTTCATTATATCTTTCTACGTCGTTCGATCGATAGAGAAAATAACAATCCATACGATGTACACAAGCATTGTCGAGTAAAATTTGGAGTCACTACATAGTTAAGTTAATAGATCCTCTATCATTTTAGGAAAAATTTTCATAGAAATTTTAAGCAAGAGAAAGAAATTACTGGATTTCTATTATAATATATCAAAATCAATATAATATAAAAAAACAATCTTTATTTCTTAGCATTCCTGTTTAAAAGCACCCTTTATTTCTTGAACGAAACAGATCTCGCGCGTCCTTCTATTGTAATTGCAAATTCAATCTTCAAGTATAATTGATCGAAGTTCAGATACAATTTAAATACTTACATTCAATATCAACAGTTATGCTTGAGCATTGAACACAATTTGCTGAATTAAATGTAATTATATACATTCCAAGTAAGTATATTCATCTGCAATTGAAAGAAACGAAATTACAATTAATAAAATATAATTCGAATATCAAGCACGACGGATTGAAAATTATTCCAACGAGAATAATTTTCGAAGATTTAATATTTCTGACCGACGCAACGCGCAATGTACGAAGACGGGAAGAAGCACAATAGAGAAGAAAAAAAAAAAAGAAAAAAAAAGAAAAAAAAAGAAAAGAAAAACAGCAAAAATTCGAACCCCTCTTTCAGCCGGGGGTCAGAGAATCGTAGAAACGATTTGCAGCAGCAAAAGCGGGCGAAAGCGGGGATATCACGGTCGCCGAGCGATTTCCTTGTCGCGAGCACGGAGCCGATAACGGGCCGGCGCGGCGATAATTGTCGCGGCGTAATTTTTCGCGCCGGGGCACTTTGCAGCCGGGGCCGCGGAAATCGACCGGCTAAATCCCGCGGCGCGTTTAATACCGCTCCTCTTTTCTCTTTCGCTGTCTCTCTCTCTCTCTCTCTGTCTCTCTCGCCCTTTTTCCCTTGCTCTGCAGGGTGAATAGGGTTCGCTTTAACCCGACAGTACAAAAGCTGGCCATCGGGCGAATGTGTCCGAATGAAAATTCTATAATTGGATCGTCTGCTCGTTAGCCTCGAATCGGCTTCCGTTAACGCTTCGAATTCGTTCTGGTCGAGCAAACGCGGACAGGCTAACCTTCCCTCCCTCGTTCGTGTCGGGTTCAACAACGAACGAACGAACGAACGAAAGAAAAGGAAAGGAAAGATGTGCGTATTCGAGACGAAAATGGCGAAATAGCACGGGGAAAACCGCGCCTGAGGACGTTAGAGAGACAGAGAGAGAGAGAGAGAGAGAGAGAAGTTATTTAAATTTGTACGGGAGGGGAGGGCAAGTATCGTGGGAACAGACATTAGAAATTCAATGGGTCCGGTGGTATTTGCATGAACGATCGACGGTGGTACGGTTGAACGGTGAAACGTTATTAAAGAATGGGGAAGGAGGAATGAGGTTGATGAGGTGATTGGTTAATAGGAGGTTGGTTCAATAAAGCCTCGGTCAAGCTCTGCGGTTTGTGTCTACAGAGATTGCTCTCTTGCTGTCTTTGCAGTCGTTTTTGGAGATAGTTTTGTGCATGATGTTATACGGTTTCTCTACGAAGCTTCGAACTCCGAGAAAAATGCTTTCTCGTTAATCATCAATTGCACGTCGTTTCTTTCCGGTTTTCGTAAAAATCCTCTGGCGGGATGTTTTGCAGGAGATTCATCAAATTGAATCTTCCTGTTGACTCTGAGAAAAATTGTTTCTTACCAAGCATTGATTATACAGGCATGTTTTTGTAAAGAAGGTGGTTTAACAAAGTTGCTAATTAAGTGATTCTAAGGTCGTTAGAAGAAATGAGGTTAAGCTCCGCTATTTTTGTAGGTTGAAATGAGGAATTTCGCGAGAGATATTTTTGTAGATAGCATTATTCGCTTTTTTCTAAATTTTTCTGAATCTTTTACATATCCTGAAAAAAAATTCCTTATTAACCATTAATTATATAACACACACACGTTTCTTTGTAAAGCAGACGGTTTCATAAATTTAGGCTTTAAAGTTGAGCTCTGTTATCTTTGAGGACTCTTCTGATGGAGAGTTTTGTAAGAACTAGTTTTATAGGTGATTTAGATTATTTGATTCTTTTTCGATTCGAATGTTCTTGTAAATTCCGAGAAAAATGGTTTCTTATTAACCATTAATTATATACACACAGTTTTTTCGGTTTTGCAAAGAAGATAGTTTAATTAAGTTGGACTTTAAAAATAAGTGAAATTAAATTCTGCTATCATTTGGAAGAAGGATGTTCTGGTTGAGGTAATTTTATAGAAAGATGGTTTTATTTTCATCTTCCTAAATTGAATTTTTTTCGTACGGTCTGAAAGAAATTGTTTCTTATTAATCACTGACGATATAGACGCTTCTTTTTCGGCTTCACGAAAAAGCTGGTTTAATAATGTTAGGCTTTAGAAACAATGAGGTTAAGCTCTGCTATCTTTGGCTTTGGTTTCTCGTGTTGGGTGTTCCACAATATTTGTTCTTTCGATGATTAAATTTTTTCGCAGATTCTGAGAAAGAATTCGCGATTTGGATGTCTCGATCCTCGGCATTCGAGAAATTTTGGTCGAGTCTCGAATCAATTGTTCAATCGATGTCTTCCTTCCTCCTAGGCAGAAGGTATTTTTGCTTTTATGCAGCTGCGTATACGAAAGCATGTTCGAAATACTTCAAATACTTGGAAAATATCTCGATAAAAATATCTCCAACTTTTTTCATCGTACGATACTTATAAAACACTTATATATACTTATAAAACTTGATTAATATTTATCAAGATATCCCATTATTTAAAAAATATGTGTATCTAATTAATAATCTTTTTACTTTTCTCTCCTTCTCTTCTTAAAAAATAATTCTTCTTCTTCCTTATCTTTTTAATCAATTTACAACTTCTTAATTGATATTATTGAACACTGGGAACCATAAAAATTTAATTTTATTACTAGTATCTATTAAAATATGAAATAAGATCACATATTTTAAATATAATATACACATAATACTGTAAAACTCACGATACAACTTGAAGGTTAAGAAAGTCTAGATTTAGATTAGGTTCATAAAAGAGTCTATGAACCTTCCTTGTTTCCTTTTCCACATATATTCATATCTATTTATATAATTATTGTTAATAAATTACAAAGAGAGAATTTGCTAAAATTATTTTTATATTTTTACTTGAAACTACCAATTAACCCTCGATGTATCGCAATAGATCGCTTAGAATCCCCGAATGGGTTATGATCGATTTACACACATCCTTCTTTTATCATTTTTATCACTAATATTGTTTTCCTCTATAACGATCGTTTATTTTCTCATAGAATGCAGATAAATAAAAAACATGAAAAATAATATTTTTACACGAAGGTTACTCCGACAATTGACAAGAAAATGTTTCCCAATAAGGCGAAGAAAAACGGGAAGGAAACCGTTCGCGACAACATTCGCGCTTCCAGTCTCCCTAAATTGACAAAGCTAACACCGTACTCGACACCGTTGTTGTTTAGCAATCACGCGGGCACCATCCTCGACCTGGTTTCCCGAAACTTCAATCCCTTAACTCGACGCCGAAAGATTGCAATCCCGCAACAAACGCCCGGGCCAGCACTCGAGAACTTTATTAACGAAACCGTCATCGGGAAAAATTGTGGCCCACCGGTATTCGACAAACCAGCCGACGTCTGCGTCGTTCTATTTCCCGCCCCGTTTCGCGGTTTATCGGAATTTCGTTCAACGCAGAAAGCTTTCGATAGTCTCGAAAGTGGAAGAGGTTGCTGAAGGGCGTACTTAATTTTCTTCCGCATAAACGGAACTCCGTGTTTGAACGTTGCGCCGGTTCTAGGAATCAAATGTCGATTCGAAATTTAGCTTCTGAGGTGTGAAAAGTCAAAAAATAGAGGAAAATTCGCATCGACGAATTAACTTGAAATGCATCTGTATTATATAACTCGTGTATTAGACGATTTAATAGTCTGGTGTTCGTGACGTGATAGCATAGTATAAAAATTATTATAATAGTACAATACTGTAATGACTATGAATGTTTATGCATTTACGAGAAATTTGAAGATATAAAATTGCACGGAATGCATGTAATGTGAAAAAATATTTAAGATGTAGTATCTTTCATAGTATTTTGTAGGAAAAACAATTTTCCATCTAGGTTTGATTCCCAGATATATGATTTTGCATAAAAAACAGTAATTTAATAATTATTCATGCTTATGGTATTTATGAAAATTTAATAAGAGATTCTCAAATTTTATAACTGAGTAATTCAAGTTTGTTGCACGTTCTTCGACTTAATATAATAGCGTGCTAATAACGTTGTGATCTAACAATATCATATTTTAACATAATATTTTATCTAAAAGACGTTTTAGATTTTCGTCACAAAAATAGAGTTGAAAAATTCATTACAGTTAATTCATCGTAGCAATCTATGTATTATTCTACTTTTTGTTTTATATACTTTTTATTCTGTGTAATTTATTTTATATATAAATTTATATTTTTCTTTTATCTATATATTTTATTCCTTTCATCATATGTAACGTGTATCATATTTAATTTAATATTATATATTACATTTAATTAAAAACCTGTATCCAAAGTGCAATTACGTTACAAAAGTATATGGATAGAATTTCATTTCATTGTAATTTCATTTACGACGGAATTTCTCAAAGGTTCAATAAATTAATTTGTGCAGCCATTCGACGTTGATCGTCGGCTCCTTTGTCAAAAGCAATAAATTCTTCGAAGCTGCTCCCAACAATTCTCCAGATTTCACAAAGTTTTTTCTTTTCGCGAAGAAAAGAAAAGAGAAATGATCGACGTTCGAAATATTCTAAAGCATAGCTCTGGAAAAGTATTCGTCATTCATTTACGGTATTTTCAGTCGATGAATTTCCAAATTCTTCCTTTCAGTTTTTAATTAAATTTCAAATATATATAAAATAGAAAAGGAACTGTCAATTTGTTAATTGAAATTAGAATATTTTCGAAATTGTGACGCGTGATATCACAACAAATAAATAAAGAACACGATCTTACGAAAATTTATAGGTACACAACTACTGTATGTAGAATGAAATTAAATGAAATTTATTCTGATAATAATAATAATAATAATTTTTATATTTCAGACACTCTAACGTGATAACTGTATAATAAGTTCCCTGATTTTCCTTCCGAGTTATCTAGTCATTGTCATTTTTTTTTCATAATTGATAACTAAACTGAAAATACAATTTAAAAAATTGTACCTGGCTAGTGACCAATCCTGACAAAGAGCGCTAACTATTATATTCGGATATTTATATATTTTTTAGCGTTACAAGAAATTCTCTATAAGTGCATGAAAAACTGGCGACTAACAAATAGATTGCTAATTACTAAAATGTTTCGAATCATTGTATTTCCTTAAATACGTTTCAAATTCGACCGATACACGTAGACTTCCACAACATATATATCATCCATATATATTTCAAAAAATGCAAATAAGATATTATTTCCGATAATACCGTATGACGAATAATCGATCGTCCAATATTTGCCAAAAGTTTATTGAAAATTTCATATGAGAAAACGGGAAATCTGCGATCCCGTATGATCGTCTTCTCCATCGTTTCCGGTTGCACTGTCGCGGATTAAGTTGGCGTGCAACATAATCACTACTGGAAGAATACACGGACAAACGTGTGCGGCGTGTACACTGGGCTCAAACAGGCGAGGATATTTGTAACACTTAATCCATCACAGTTATACTAAGCTTGTTCGCGAACACTGTTAGGGTAGTTACCTACCCAGAACAGTTTGCGACTTGCCGTTGTGTGTGACTTTTGACTGGGTAATAAATTGCGGCGTTGCTGAAACTGGCGGTCAACATTTGATTGGTCAAATTAACTAGTTAACTTCGTTTTAATCACCTTCCTTTTTTTTTTTCTTTCCAATTTTCATTTCGTCAGGGTGGAAGTTACAATTTTCTATGCGATTTTCGAGTAACGAATCGTGGTGTCGCAGAAACTAACGGCCGATATCTAACGATTGATCATATTAATAAATCAATTTAACAAGATATTTTCGTTCTTCGGAAAACTTTCAGTGTCGAATAAAGTCACGATGGAGATATATTTCTGTTTTTATAATTACGGGTATTTATATTTGTGCGAAACAACGGTTTGAAATGTAGAGAAATTTTTCCAGACCAGTTATATCCATTTTCCCAAGAAATTTTTATTCAGTTTCGAAGTTAGACGTCTGTTTTTTTTTTTCTTAATTCTTTCGAAATCTACAAAATATCCATCACGATGTCAAAGCATTGTTCGCCTCAGCAAAATTCCCACGCATAACATTTATCAATTGTATTCGATTAGATTTTTCACCTTCGAACGAAACAGCTCGTCTTTATCTTCTAATCAAACATTGATATTCGTTATTAGAACATTAAAGCCGAAAAATCAACGAGAAACGTTGCCTTTGATATAAAATATTCCCCGAACAAATAATAGAACAAAAAATAGGACGCCTGTCCCCCTTTAATTTCGAGATTGGTAAGATCCGGGATGACAAACCATCGAGCGAATAAATCCCCGGTGGGGATAAGGGAAAAATCGAAGAAAATTTCAACGATAAAGCCGGTGTGACCAACAAAGAGACGGCCTGCATCGGTAAACGGGGAAGATCGACGAAACTGGATGGAGAAACGGATCGAGGGGCCAAGGAAGACAAGTTTCGGGTTAAAAGTAATCAGGATAAGCTATTGCCCCCATTACGCGCGCCGTCTGCTCTCGGTTTTGCTCCTCTTTTCCGCGTTATCCCCGGCCATCCGGTCGCCGTTTCCGTACGTCTTCTGTTCTCCCCCGACCAGCTGGATCAATCACCAGTTCCTTTGATTAAACTTCTCGCCAAGTCTCGCACGTCCTTTTCGGTATAATCTCTAGACGCACGTCCTTTTCGGTATAATCTCTAGACGCTACAGAAACGAAAATCGGACGAAATTCGAAGAACGAGAAAAAATCGAAGAAATTTCGTACTCTGTTACTCCACTTTTGCCCGAGCAAAATCGAAATTTCGCGATCAGTCGAAGCTGCTTTATTTTGATTTATATATATCGCAGCGTTTCACGTTTTCACTCACTCGAAAATGATAACGTATCGATCGAGATTGACTTTTTGTCAATTGTTTATACATTTATTATTCACTTGTACGATTTATTTGTTATTGTTTGTTATCGTGAATTGTTTATACATTCGTTTTTATTATTTATTTGTACGATTTATTTGTTATCGTTCGTCTGTTCATCTGGTTATCTTTAGGGGATGAAACGAAGGGATATTTTTGCAATTAATTTCTGACAAAATTAGTTTTTGCCAAGTTTTCACCGCGTTCGCTTGGATTAATGTAATTATGTTAATTCGTATTGGTAGGTACTTTTGGCGATTGATCGAATACCTTCGGCTGTTTGATGAGAACCTTGACATTTTATTTATTGTAGACGAGGTATTAAATTACGAAAAATTTTCAGTTTCTGGTGTTTAAACGTCACTGAAAGGAACAAAAATAAATCTCTGAAATTAAGGAAATATCTCTTATAACGTTAGAAACATTATTATATTCTATTGTATTCACCATTATTACTATACTCCGGTAAACTCGTTAATCATTTTTGTTTCTACCAATGTTTCATATTACCCGTAAATAATGACAATAGATAACAAGAGGACGAGAGAAAAAAAATAAGTCGATGATCGAATTTTCTACCTTTCTGTTCGAAGTGAAAACGGACGGCGCTGGTCAGACGAGCTCGCCAGTTGTTCCATTACGTTACAATGTTTCTAACAAATAAATTAATTAATCAAATATGCACATAGTGAACAAGGATCTCTAGTAGGAAAACTAATGAATGTATTAAGAAAATATCTCTTACAATATATCCAGAAAATAGTATGTACCATTGTAATCATCGTTATTATTATAACAATGTTGATTATTAATAATGACGTGAATAATGTTGTTAATCATTTTTGTTTATACCAGTGGTTCAATAAATAAAAAGAATAACGATCGGATTTTCAACCTTTCAGCTCGAAGTGAAAAACGAACGGCGCTAGTCAGACGAACTCGCTGGTTCTGATTATATATGGTGATCTCGCGATGAATCGATTCCTTCGGCGATTATGATTCGTCTATAAATTATCGGTTAACCACTGTTCAATGCTCCTCAATTGCGGGCGCCCATAAATCGCGAAGTGAAATGAAAATGACAGGTCACGAATGGCCAGGCCGCGTATTAAAAAATAAAAATAAATACGTGAAACGGTACTCTCGGTTTTCTCCATCCACCGCGCGAATTGTGGCTGCGGTCGAGCACACGCATACGTACGTACGCCAAATTCATATCGCGTGAGCATTCGCCTGTGTAAAAAGCGTCACTCACACACACACACACAAACACACATACTCTCGACGAGGATTTTTAACGTGGATACTAGCGTGTTAAAGCGTCGCTAGTGTGGAGACGCCGCTTAAGCACCGTGCACTCCGAGTAAAACGGATCGTTTGTCGCGTTAAACATTCACGCTCTCTCTCTCCTATTTCGAGGACGATCGGCCGCCAAAATTCGTGCGTTTGAAACTGCTCAAAAGTGCTTCGCTCTTTTATTATTCTTTTTTTTTTTTTACTTATGCATTGTGAGGTTCGCTTAATTCACGAGGCGTGAATGGTGTAAATTGCTAATTCTACAAGTTAAATTAAATTAAATTGTTAAAAATATATAAATCACTCCAAAATTAATCTAAATATTTTTATATTACGTGGAGGGTGGGTAGGCGAAGATACCTACCTTTTTCTCGAAAATGCTACAAATAGTCGTTGAAAACAATATTTCTCCACTACTGAATCTACGATAATTTGAAGATTAAAGTCGCTCTTTTGAAATGATAAACTGACCCGACGTGCGATTTTTCTTCGCCACTTTTATCGAACTCTGAACGACAATTTTAAATGAAAATTCACCAAAAGTCATAACATTTTCGACGTTATATTCCAAGTTCAAATAATTTAATTAAAACAATCGTAGGGCAAATTCTACAGGGTCGTTTGTAAAGAGGATGTTTCAATTTTCATTGTAAATTCAGTCACGAGAAAAATTTCTCGATACTTTTACACACGATTATAATTTATAGCACGATTTTCCGAGAAGAAAAAATGTCTTCACCTCGCTACCACAGCTGTACATAAAAACATAGAAATCTTACGATAAAATGATTGATGAATTTCGAAAGTAGCTCATGCTTTAACCCATTGACTGCCAACTACGAGATATCTCGTAGTAAGCGTATGTACCAAAACTGCCGACTACGGGATACCTCGTAGTTTGCGCTACGTAGATTGATTACAATTGGTATAAAAGAAAATGTCTTTGTTCATTACAATTTTTATTAAAAAAAAAGACACTACGTGATATCTCGTAAGCGGCGGGCAGCACAGGAATTGTAAGTACGATGATCGGTAAATAATAAAGTCACCGTACTGCAAAAGGAAATTTTTATAATTTAATTTAATGTTTACATGATACAGAATTTAACAGATTAATTAGACGACAGATGACTAATCACTATTAAT
The DNA here is from genome assembly GCA_032399595.1 of Tetragonula carbonaria. NCBI lineage: Eukaryota > Metazoa > Arthropoda > Insecta > Hymenoptera > Apidae > Tetragonula > Tetragonula carbonaria. The sequence goes on along the minus strand of JAUCRC010000001.1, from coordinate 19,082,686 downwards.
GACTATTATTTACTGTTATATATATTATCGGTAATTTGTTTGTAACTTAGTAACTAATAATTTATTGGTATCTCCACGGTAATTTTTGTAAGACGAATACTGAATAGATGACGCTACAGAATCTTATTCAGTGGCGCCAGCTACGAGTTATCTCGTAGTGGTTTTCTTTTTTTTTCAATAAAAATTACTGTCAATGCCATTTCAATACTAAATCTACTGTAACTTAGTATTATTTTGGAAAATTTCATGTTTTCTTTAAAATAAAATTTTGGCTCCTAGGGCAATTTGCTTGGCAGTCAATGGGTTAAATCGAGGCCAAGTTATACCATTATTCCATTTCTCTTTGCAAAATTATAACAATTTCAATAATTCAGTGTTCGAGGATCAGCTGGCGAAAAGAAAAAAAATCGATTGTAAAATTCGATGAAATCCAAACGCAATGACTCCCACGTTACAACTACGTGCAGCTTCAAACGTGCTGGTAAAATCGCGGCGCAATCGATTCTCTTTCGTCTTTCGGTTTTTCTTTTTTTTCTTTCGTTGTTGATAGGTGTAGCAGTTATTTCATTAGGGTGCCGCAGCTTGTAAGTCGGTGATTAGCAAACCGTAGCGCAACTGATTAACGTCCGATAGGGCTTCCGGGATTAGCCTGGTAAATCTCATTGCACGGGGCCCGCCCTATAGCATCGACCTGTCGATAGCTTATGACGCGGGCTACGTAAATATTGTGAAATTATTAACACATTAGCCCGCCTGACAAATTTACACTAGCGAGATCGTGCCGCTTGTACCGCTACCGGCATCTGCTTGAACACAATCGTATTGTTTGCACCTCTCGGTCCGCCATGGCCCATCCATGTTTCCCTGCGACTACGTTGTTATTGGTCGTTTGGTAAATTTCCATGTCGCAGATGGTAATTTCGAAACGTTTCTGCGTTTAATGCGTGATATTTTGGTCGTCGGCAAGGATCGAAAAATTTCGTTTTTTAAACGAATTCTACTCGAAATTATTCAATAATTGTATTGCTATTTGTTGATGACATATTCTACTCGAAATGTTACTTTGAAGACTTTGCTCCCGTGGAACAGATGTTTCAGAGAATCTGTATAATAAAAGTTTCTTTATATTATTGAAGAAAATATCTGCCTCTGTGAAGTTTTTATAGAAAGTTACTTTGAAGAATGTTCCCCTGAAGCAAATATTTCAGAGAATCTGTCTCATAAAAGTTTCACTTTAGAACGTTTAATTAAAAATCCATTTTTATATGCGAGTGCTATTTATCGAATAACATTCGTGTATTGAGAACTTTCTTTTTTTAATATCGACGAACAAATTGCCTATCTGTTGCCCCGAAAAAATTTTCAGTTTTATATTCTGTCTGAAACTTTCGCTTTTAAGAATGTTTATTTATTTACTCTCATCGGGATTTGTGTGAAAATGTAAGAACATTTTTGGAAAGAGTTCTACGATCCATGTTTCAAATAGGACCTATAATATTTAAAGATTCCTTAACCTTTTTGAGCTTTGGTTTTCAATGTATAAAGAATTCGTAAGTTATTAATCAGTGCAAGTTAATGTTTAATTGATTGTAATTATCGTAAAATTGATTGCAAAAATGAGCTATGCTGTTTAAACGTAATTATCTTTAATAATCATGTTATTTTTAATTTAATATAAATAATATATTAATACTATTCACTACAATATGATATATTATATTATTTGTTATCTAATTATGTCGTAAGAATGATGAAATTGTTTCGTTTACTGATAATTTTAATAATGAAAGAATGTTTGCATAATATTAAATAATTTTCACTGATTGAACTCTATATAATGATCGACAATTGGACGCACAAAATTCTTATTCATCTCTAGATTACATAGAAATGACAGATCCCTAGCATTACACAGAAATTTCTAACCACAGCATCTTTCACTTGCAATACTTTTTCTTTTATCATACTTGTTAGTTATACGTATTGTAAATTATATGCAAGAAATTCACACGATAAATCGTCTTTTTTTCCTATTTCTTTATTTTCAACTGTCTATCCTCTCATCCGTTTGTCTTTTAGATTTTCGAAATCTTGTTTGAAATTAAAGATAAAAGATGTCCTTCGTTATTCACGAACATAACATTAATAATCTCTTATATTTTTATAGAAGTGATGATTAATTTACACAATAATCAATAATCTCGTCCACTAATAAATTTTTTTTCTTTCAAATCCCGCGTCTCACGCACTTAGTAAGTTCTCATTGCAATTACAAGAAGCACTTCAAACGTACATATAAAATATAATTTTAAAGAAGAAGGATAATATAATTTTTAAGAAGAAACGTTTATCAATATAACTATTTACTAAATATCCTATCCGAATATTCGCTGGTATCGGATGAAACGAGATAAAATTTTCGTTGCAAATTTTAACGAAACGTTTAAAGATCCATTTTGACGAGTGAACGATCGTTCAGCGAGTGAATAATCGACTTTGATGTTACAGGTGAGTGAACGAGAGGAACGAACTGGCCGCGGCGTTTAGCTGGGGAAGATTTAAGCGAAGGGCGTGGATCTGACGGGAGGATGTTAAAAAGGTTGCAAGGTAGGAACCTCTTAAAGGTACTGACAGTTGAGTGATGAGACTCTCTCGACCCAGAGCCATACGTATACTCAGCTGCGTAAGAGAGTCTCGATCGAGACTTTTCAGATTAAACATACTCCTTCGCCGCTTTTATTCCGCTTTTCATTCATCCGCCAAGTAAAACGAGAAAGAGAGGAGATCAATGTTATCGTATGATCGTGGCTAATAAAGTACAATGTAATATGAAATAGGGCGAGGGTCGAGATAAATCTGCTTGACATTCATTCAGTCACGCAAATGAAATATATATCGTACTTCGGACGAGAATTAAAATTGTACAATTAATTTCTTATTATCTTTTTTCATTTGTGTTTCATTTGAATGTAAACGTTTGGACGGAATTTCAGTTCTCGACGAATTCTCTTATATTTACGTAACAGCCGGGAAATAGTTCTTGAAAAACTCTGCTAAATATAACTCAATGCTGTTCATTACAAAAGCGTTGAATCCACGCTTTTTATTTATTTCACGCAAATCGAATCACCTTGAAGCGTGGAATATTAAACGAGACAGAAGGCAATTTAAATCGGCAATTTTCATCGCAATAATAATGGGGATGGATCCGGTTTCGTTTTTTTTGAAAGCTCGATAACGCCATTTTCGAGGTATTCATTTGCCGAGTGCTTTCGTCGCGACGTTCCTCCGATTCGATTATTTTTTCATAATGAAAAATCGTGCACTGACGATTCGATAATTATATACCCTTTAAAACAAAGGGTCCGGCATGAGCACGCCGCTGAATGATAATTGAACGCTTTTATAGGCTCGAATACCGAGGGAAATTTTTCGCGTAATTTTCGAGCGGGTTCGTGGCTGCTGATTCGACGCGAGGTTAATGCGTGTGCGAGAACGGTATTTCTACAAGCGGTGGCTAGAGGGTGGGTGACATTTGACGTCCACACGATGCCATCGCACGGCTGATTGGTTATTGCTTAACGTTGTTTCACGCCACAGCGAACTGGATCGTCTCGTTACGAGAGCATAAGTTGTGTATGCACTAACCGCGAAGCTTGCGAGACGATGCAGTAAAAAAAAGTAAAGAGTCAATTTAAGACTTTCCGTAGCTGTATATGTATAGCGAAAAATATTCGTGTTGCATGGTAATTATTTATTGAGGATTTATTTATTTACATCAGGCAACTATAGCTGATATGAACAGATTGTTCAGTCATAAATGACGGTCGGATTGTTTCAATTCGGTTTACACTGGGCTTTCTTAAAATAGACCGATTTACTGTCAGTCGTTCGATCAAAAATTACTTAATTGTCTAATATTCAACAGTAATTTTATTATAATTGTAATACAATATCCATTGTAATATAATATTGCGTAAATTATATAATATAATCTCAACGTATCTGTTACGATATTAATTCTAACAATTCTGTGGTATAACAATCAATAACAATCTAATTTTCATAAATATTTTAAAATGATCAAACTAGAACAAGATGAATATCACTCGGAAAAAGATTTTAGATAACATAAGTAATTAAATAATATTCTAAGGTGAAACATAAGTGTAATGTATACATACATATATACATACATACATAATGTACATAACATTGCGTGATCAAATATTTTTTAAAAGTCAAATATTCTGTCAAATGTTTGTAGTAAATATTTTATTATTTTTATAAAAAAAGTGATTGCAGGAAGACAATTTCAATTGAAATTTAAAGCGTAATGTGAATTCAGCTATTAATTATCTTGAAAATTGATAACGCACTTTTTTTCTCACTTGTAATCTATCAACTCTTCTTGCCACGCGATTCTTTTCAACCTTCGTGAAAAAGCCCTTCAATTTCATACTGGAACTGCGATTAAAGCACAAAATTTCCATCGACGATATTGAAGTCAAAAAAAATAGAGAAACTTTATAATACAATGGAGTATACATTTATTTTATTTGTATATTTCACGAAAAATTATTCAAGTCTCTAAAAGTTCATTCACGTCTATCTACAACAAAAGTGTCCAGCAAAAATTATAAATTGGTCATTTTGGCTATATTGGCGGTTCCATTTGAAGAAAATTAAATTTAATGTTCGAATTGAAATTTAACAGTACAGTTTACTTTCTATTTCAACGTGAAATTCTGATCTTCTACCACTCGACGTTGTAACACAAGGGGTTGATAAACACGTTTTTTTTTATTGCACGCGAAAATCTAAGCAACATTGCCGAAAAATTTCGTCGAAAATGCAAGACGGATCGCGAGAATGATTCGTTACGCGTATTATTCTGTTGGAAACGCGGGCGGTGGGCACGCGGGCAGACGCGCGTGAATTTTAGTGTCAGCGGCGTTATATTACCGGGGCAACAAAGCTAGCCGGCCAGAGACGTTTGTATATCGTGACCACAGAAGCGTGTAGCTCTTTACCGTTGCTTTACATCGTGCTTTCCTGCGCTTTGCAACCGCGCCGTGTCCCCTTTTGTCCCCGCACCCGCACCTTTTCACCCTTTGGCCCCGGCCCTTCTGTCCCACCCTCTTTTGCCCGCAACTCCGCTTTAGCATAACAATAACGCATTGGAATCAGGAGCTGGTTTGAACCGAGAGCGCAATAATAAATCTTGACCAGCTCGAAACTCATTATCGCTAAGTTACTGAAAATACGCTAAGTATTCCTGGTTCACGGCAAGCCGATGAATTAATTTTGCTCCGGATTCTGGCCATTGTAGAATAATTCATAATTTACATATTTAGTCCGAATTTATCCTTTTATAGAGTGATAGAATAATAGTTATATAATAGTATAAATATAGATATAATAATAAATATAGATAAAACAATAAAATTATAATAGTATAAATATTGATATAATAATAAATATATATATATATAAAATAGTAAATTATAACAGTATATAAATATAGATATAATAAACATATAATATAAATATAGTATGATAATAAATATAATATAAATATAGTAATATAGTAATATAAATATATAAATATAAATATGGTATAATAATAAATATAATATAAATATATAAATATATAATATAAATATAATATAAATATAGATATAATAAATAAATGTAATAAATAATATAAATTATAACAGTTGTGCTGCACAATGATAAATTATAGAGATAGACAATTGGAATTTATTTTCTCAAAATAACGCAATTTATGTTAATATATTTTTGCAAATATTTGAAATGAAACACACATGAGAATGTACATAGAAGTTACAAGATATTTATTGCGTACTTGTTAGAAAAATTAATATACAGCACGAATAGTCAATTTATCAAACTAGAAATGATTGAAAACTATATTTTTAGAATAACACAATTATTTCAAATATTATATTTCTACTTGAAATATAAAAACAAATATAAACAAATATGAAAATGTGCATAGAAGTGACAATATATTTATTGCAAACGTAAATTTGGATTATAGAATTGGAATTTAATAAATTTTAAAATGACGCAATTTGTATCGATATATTCTTCCAAACGAAACAAATATAAAAACACATACAGAAGTTACACGATGCTTATTGCAAATATGTGCGTATTATTAAAAGAATTAGTATATAGGATGAATAGTCATCCGATACAGTAATCAGAGATATAAGAACTGTCAAATACCACAGAAAATCACTAAACATTGAGACTACGAGAAACGATGGCTGTTGAAATATTTTTGCACATATATTTGCACACATCTTGTTATTTTTATAAACATCTTTAGACTTGTTTCAATTCCCATACTCACGATAATGCACCCCTATTAAAATATCGAAATATCTTAACATAACGTACGTAATGTATGTTCAACAAAAATTTTCTATAACATTATTATTGTTGAAACATATTTTGAAACACACAGTAGAAACTTTTATTGATATTTTGATATTTTCTACGTACCATTGTCATTATAGTATTTAATGAATTTAATAATAACTTCTATATAATCTCCAATGTAGGTGTTGGAATATTTTCACGAGCGGTGTATCGAGTCACCTAAAATTAGTCACCCTCTCGCCCCCACCCCCGAACCAGAAGAGACGACGCAACGTGTACGCGTTTGCGAACGTCGAGGAGGGTGCTCGTTGTTGCTCGTGAAAAGCGCGACGGAGGGAAAGAGGGCGGTGGAGGAGAGGGCTCGGCCATCGAATCTGGCGTGCCGTGAAACAACGTTAAGCAATAACCAATAGAGCGTATGCGCATCGGCCGTGTGCAAACGTCAAATGCCATCCGGCGCGCGGCAAAAGCGGGTTTCACGAAGCGGCGCGTCGCGTCGCGGCGCCTAGCGCGTAGTCGCGCGATTGTATCCGCGAATTACGCGAAAAACGCATCGACGTTCACGATTGACCGGAGAACGGTGGTTTCCAATTACCGGCTTGTCCGCGACGCCGACGCGACGCGTAATCGCCTGGACGTCGAGTCGCGCGCGATCGTCTTTCCTAATGACGCGGCCCTTCTTTCGCAATTCGCCAAGCGGGAAGAAGCGGTTTTCTTTTCGGACCGCGAAAATGCAAATTACCTGGCGCAGGATGAATAATAATCGAATGGAACGGGAGGGGGGGGACTGGTTGTTAAGGTCTCTCAGAACGGGGGTGACTTCGCTGTGCACGTAACAGGGGACGCTCCGTTTTCATTACTTTTTATCCTTTGGGGGAGTTTCTAATGGCGCTGAGCGTGGAAGGATATTTCTTTTTTTTTCGAGGATCGTTGGAGAGAAATTTTTAGGAATTTAATAGTGTTTACCTGAACGGTCGAAGCTCGCGTTCCGCTGTTTTCTTTTTTTTTTACTTGGTGGAACGGAGCGAAATCTCGGAAATTTATTTATCTTCGGACTTTGGAATTCATTTTGTTCTTTTATTTCGGAGAGGATAGAAGCAAGATCTCAGGAATTTGTTTATCGTTGTTTTTTGCGAATTTATTGGAAACTTGAGATATCGATTTTCTTCGACGAGAGATTATGTTTTACTTTGAGGGAAAGGGTTAACAGTGAATTGTTAGAGATTTTACAAATTCAGTGGCGTTTGTTAAATTTAATTGACAAGCTGACACGTTTTCATTGAGTCTCGCTATTTTCGAGCTACCTAATAATAGATGTAATGGGGTGAAATACTCGTAATAATGTTCAATTAGAAATCTACCGAATTCTATTTTCTTATAAAAATACGCAATCAACGTACAATATATTTCCCTCCCCGAATCGTACTTTCACAATTAACCGTTAAACTTCATTTGAAGCAGAAAGATTCTATTCACCATCGTGCGAAAACAGGACAGAGAAATATGCATGCGTGTAAAATTTCCATCTTCGTTTCTGCCATTAGTCTCGCTTCAAACAAAAAGACACTATTCACTATCATATGTAAATGAGACACGAATACACACACGTATAACCCATATTCCTACTAACAATTCTTTTCAATTAAAACCCTTGTTTCTGTTATTAGATTTCAAACAAAGGCACACGCACACGCGTAACCAAAACGAAACACAAACAGACATTATATTGCCCGACAGTTTTTAAATCTCTGTAATAACGCTTTAACATTCGACGTGGAAAAGCAACTTTATGTCGCTCAGCGTTTTCAATAGAAATCTTTTAACAAAATTTATAAATGACGATTTAACAGATTTATAAATGAGTCCGATTTTTCTTTACCATGTAAAGTTGAATTAAAATGAACGATCACACTGTAATTCGTCCATAGTTTCTTCTCACAATTATAAAAACACTAGAAACTTAATATTTTTAGATCGAATATTATAATTTTAAAACTTTCGATTCGTTATAGATATTTTCCACGAAAATGTACAGTATGATTTTTTTGTGTAAATTTAAAAGGAAGTAATCATAGTTGAAAATGTATCGAGTACCTGCACGTGTATCGAAACTTTGTATATGAAAAAAAATCGTATTCGAAAATTTGACGTACCTATACGTATTTTGTAAAAAAAATATTTCGTTCGATAAATATTTATAGAAATGGAGCCACTTCTAATTGCGTTAAAAAACAAAAAACGAACTTGAAATTCATAGTTTTGTTGTTTCAACGTGAAGTGACGTAATTTCGATTCTATCGACAAAAAAAAAAAAGAAAAAATTATAGAGAACTTCTGCTCGTGTACGCTATAATTTTTTTCTTCGTGTTAAAAGTACTATTAATAAATAAATCAGATTATGCTAAGGAGGTATTTTATAGGAATTTCCCCCTCCTGTCAACATAATTGATTCCATACACGTTTGTAATGTTATAGAAACGTTATCAAGAGTATTTCTCTCTAATTTGTTAAATGCATTTCGAACACATTCAATCAATTCATTAATAGCACCGTGTTCTAATTTTTCTCTGTTCTTCATATACTGTAATAGCTGTTGCAAGATACCACGACGTTGTTCATTAAGTCAATTGCTTCGATTTGCCATCTCTTCTTTGTAAATTCACGTTATTTGGGTTAACATTTTCCACCTTTAACCCCTCGAGTGTTTAGCTGAATATTGTACGGATGAGCTTGTAAACGATAATGTTCGAAGAGGATAATAAATACTCCCTCTGTCCGAAAATATGGTATATTGGTTAACATTATATTGGTTAACATTATATTGGTTAACATTTTCCATTACAGCGGCGACTATTTTATTTTTCATAAAAAAAACTAATTTTGGTCTTCAAATTCCAACTGAACTCAAAGGCAACGCCTATTCAAATATGTTAGGTTATTTAGCTATCGATGTAAACAATACCAATATAATGAGTATTGCCAAGTTGCTTTCGAAACTCTAGATAGTCTAAGATTTCCCTTTCAAATGTATACCATATTTTCGGACAGGAGGGAGTATTTATTATCCTCTTCGAAACATTATCGTTTACAAGATGATCCGTACAATATTCAGCTAAACACTCGAGGGGTTAAAGGTGGTTGGGGCAAAGTGTCGGCCACTTTTGCGGACAGGGAGGGAGGGAGGGAGATTTCGCCCCCCGCGCGTTAGGGACGATTTTGTCGTGTCGGCGTTATAACGCGTGCACGCCGGATTATATCGGCGTACACGTAGGCAGATGGTTAAATAAAATATCGGACGGCTGAACGGGGGAGGACCCGGCGTGGTAAAATCGGAATTTTTCGAGCGGCTCGAAATTACGCCCGCTCATCCGTGATAGATTTATGATCAGCGTGGATACGCGTGGATATCTCGTCACGGTGCCCGCGCTCCACGCCGCGCATTTGTAGTTTTTAATCGCTTTCGCAGAGAGGAGCGCGATGCACGCGCCTGCACAAAATCCCCCTTCCCCCTCCCCTCTCCCTCCCTTGTGTTCATCGGTTATCACGATACGCGTTTCCATTTCGCTGTCCATCGCTGGACGCCTATCGGCAGAGGCTAGCGATTCGACAATCCCTGCCTGCTAGGGATGGCATCAAGTCCCATACGTACGTAACTTACGAAGTATCCGAGTATCAAGTTTGATATTTATGTCTTCGTTACGAATACTGATCGGAAGTGAAAATTAGTGAAGAGTTTCAATGAGTATACCTTATGTGAATGTAACGTGTTCGTTTGGTATAAGTCAAGTTTAATGTGTGATACATTGCGTTGTAGTTTAATGTATATATATATATATATATATATATATATATATATATATATAGTTTACTAATTAATGTTATATAGTTTATTAGTTAATGTTATATATAGTTTAATGTATATATTATAGTTCATAAAAAGTATTGTTGCTCATTAATGTAGATCCATTCATTTTGCTGTGTTATTCGTTCATTCATGACACTAATGTATAAATTCAATATACATGATTTATATATTTCAAGTTCAACTTGTACATCCTATAGTAAGTCAAGTTCGACATCTGAGTTTCATGAACGGGTTTTTGAACGTGAAAATGCTTCAATGAGTAAACTCACAATTTGCTCATTTTATATAAGTTAAGTTCAGTGTATACATTTCATTGTGCTTTGTTGCATTGTATTTCTATATATAAGTTCAATGTATCAATTTAACGATTTCAGTGTCTAAGTTCCAAAAAAAAAAAAAAAAAGAAAAAGTGTATACCGAAATATGTACGTTTCATTTCAGGTTCTCAATCTACATGTACGAATCAAGTTTGTGATAGAAAAATAAGAACATTTTACGCAAACGAAGTTCGTACATAACAATGAAAAATGAAATATGCTTTGTCCAGTGAAATTCCATTTCTATCGAACGAATATTCGAGTCTATTTGAAAATTTAAAAATATTAATGCTTTAATATGCGCAAGTACTCATAAGGTTACTTACAAATATTTATCTCGCCTAAGTTTGAACATACTTGGAAGTATTTACAAATGCTTCGAATTCAGTAATTAAAGTTTCGAATCTACTTGCGAGATACTTGAGCCCATCTCTACCGCCTCTGTCGATCATTTTGTCCGAGTGCAGTTGGTCACGCTTTGGTATTGTTCCTTTTTTTCGATCACCTCACCCCATTTCGCTTTCTCTCTTTCCCAGATGACGAATGCCTCGACAATTTGTCAATCCCTATTCCTACTTTTCTTTTTTCCTTTTTTTCTTTGCACACTGAGGGTGTGAGATTTTCAAGCGGGTAGCTAGAAGATCGTCGGGATTATTAGAAAGTTAGGATATAAATCGATAAGTTGAGGATATTTATGAGTTTATTAGAAATTTAAATTAATAAAATAGAATAGAATATAACATGCACAAGCTCTGGTTTTGAACGAATCAAAGTGATTTCTACATTCTGCGTATCACCTGAAAATTTCTTGAAAATACATAGAAAACACCAAAAGAACAAAATAAAATTTAAATTAATATAATATAATGTAATATTCAGAAGCTCTGGTTATCAACGAATTAAAATGATTTTCACATTTTACGTGTCAGTTATACATTTCTTGAAAATGTATGAAAAGCACCAAAAGGAACAGAATCAAATTAAAATTAAAGATTTAGAAATCCTAATCTGACTTATGATTATAACGTTGTCAAGCTAATATCTGTGTTGCAAGAATTACATTGACAATTCCCAAATATCCGCTACTGTCCAAATATCGGCGATGATCGAGCACTTGTTAACCCTACACCCTTCCCCCCTCCCCTCTCGTTCTATCGCCACCCGAAGATCAAAATTCGCATGATCATTCAAGAGTTGTGAAACCACAGTGTCGACTGTAATTTCCACGCTCTCGACGACTCTTTGAAACTTCGTCACGAGCATTTGGATAGCCTACACACTTTTGATGGATCGCGTTCGAACGACAAACTGGGTCGTCGGACGCACGTTGCGCGAGGCTATCCGATCGATCGATCGATCGTCGACGGATTCAAAATGCGTGACAGTCGATGGGAAGTATCGTTAGAGACGCGCGGAGACGCGTCTTCCGTGGCTGGGTTTATCTACTCATTGTTGGTTGTTTCGTCTATCTGAGCTTTCCATTCGAGTGACTTACGCGTGTCGATCCTCTCGCGCCTGCGGGGCTCGATCGGTGGTTATCCGCGCCAGAATTCGCGGCTCTGTTTTGTCGAAAAAATAGCCTTATCGCTCTTGAACCGATTGTCCGATGGATTTGTTTCTTTTCCAGTTTTCTTTTTTTTTTCTTTTTTTCTTTTTTCTTTTAACTCTTTTGGTTCTCGCGTTTGGAAAATGTCGAATCGAGAATAAAGAAAAGAAAAGTTACAGTTCTAGTAACAACAATTGCCCAGTAGTTTCTAGGTTGAGGATTTTTTTTTTTATGCATACGTAGAAAATTTTATAAAGTGAAAATTTTACGCTAAGTTATAAATATGAAAGAATATAAATTAAGTACTCGTTTTGAGTAGATAGAATTTAAATTAAATAATTTGAGAATAGTACGAAAAAGCATTTGCCTTCCAATAATTTAGATGAAACAATTTTTAAGCTGTAAATACATGAAATTACAGCGAAATTACATGAAAATTGCAGTCTAGTAATTCCGTAGTTTAGAAAACTCGACTGTTCAACGAAAATTTAATCAGAGTCTGAAACAGAACGATGAAATTCTACGAAATTACGAACTTGAAGCTTGTCAAGGAAATGAAAATTTATAATGCAGAGGAAAAATTTATAATGCGATAAAGAGTTACAAACGAGTTGTACGAAAAATTACTCGGATTTCTAAAATTTTGACGGAAAATTACGAATTGGTCGTTTTGACCACTCTGGTCAAAGACAGGAATTTAGTAAAAATTTAATCACTTCACACCGAGGCAGTGAAATTCAGGCCTTTTTTTTTTTTAAAGAAAGACAAGAATTCGACCAAAAATTTAATCACTTCATATTGGTACACCGAAATTCCTTCTGCTTCGGATTCTTTTTTTTTCTCTTAAGTTTGTTAATTACAAATATCGAAATACAATTATCGATTGTTCGTAAAATTCAATTTTCATTAAATTTATTTTAGTAAAGTATTACATCTTTTTAATGAAATCTTATCAATTGAAAATAACAATACAACAGTTTGCCCTTTTTATTTAAATTAATAATTGTATTGTTGAAATTTATTCTTATTGTTAAAATTCAAATTTGTTTGTTTGAAAAAGGATAAAAAAACATCAAGTGTACTTGGAAAAAGTACATAAATCAATATTAAAAGAATTGCCTAAAAGATTTTATTGTTGTGCAATTAATGAGCAGCTAACTAAACATTTTAAATTTCTTACTGTTCACGCAAAATTGCCGTATAATTTTCAAAAATACATATAAACCGAGAGCGATTTGAAACTGCGAAAAACTTCCTGAAATCGTCGTAAACTCTGCAAAAGTCATCATCAAGAACGAACAAAATAGACAGACACAAGTCGGAAATCTTAGAAATCACCTTAAATCACAGAAAGCTTCGGCAAAACTCGTCATGAAATCCCCCCCCCCCCCAGAAAAACAAACAAAATACAGGTGTGCCAGAAATGGCGACGAGACTCAACTTACAAAGTTACTAAGAATTGCCTCAAACCACAAAGAGAAACCATCCACAAAAATGAACATCAGATTTTAATCTCCAGAATCGTCGAAATTGAAATTCTCCAGAGCGAAGAAGACACACGCGCGAAAATCCTGACCTCGGAGCTTATTATTAAATCTGACCCAGGTTTCTCCCCGTCGCGTGATCCCCAAAAAGGACAAAATGGGGGCGGGGGGCCATTTTCAATGGCAGTTCACACGCGCTCGTGCCCTCGTAATTTTACGCGATTATCCGCGTACAGCAGTGGCCGGGTTAATTACACCGGTGGACTTTAATTTCGTGGCAGTCGCGATGATTAGAATAAGCTAGCGGCAGGGACCGCGTTATTACGTTCCACAAATCCAGGGTGGCCGCGATTGTGTTCGAACTGCGTTAGCAGTGGCGCGCGTAACACCATGCGCGTGCACCACCCACATGGGAAGACGCTTTTTCTCTCCCTCCCCCCCTCAGCGAGCTTTTGTCGCTTGAAAACACAAAGCATCGAGGCTGGAATGGAATGGGTCGAGTGTTTTTGCTTTTCGGGAGGATTTTAAGATCGTTGTTGTTTGCATAGGATAACAAAGTTACCTGGGAATGCAGATGTCTTTTGTGTTTTAAGATCGCTGCTCACTGTATCTTTCGCGCGTTTTTTGATCTCTAGGGGCAAGCATCGGTAAAAGTTTCTTAATTTTTCAGTCTGCGCGAGAAAGGTATGTATTTGTTCTACGTGTTTGTTTGAAAAGTTAAATCACTTTGAATATTGACGACATTTTTTTTTTTTTCTTTGCAAAGGATGAAATTTCTAATTTTTAGTCTGTACGAAGAAAGTATTTCCGTTAATTTAAAGGTTGTTTATTTCGAAGGTTTATTGAGATAATTTAAAAGTTGTTCAAAAATTTTGTTTATTTGAAAAGTTGAATTACTTTGAATATTGATTAAATTTGTTTTTTTTTTACAAAAGAGTGAAATTAAAAGAAAAGACATGAAAAATTTTTTATTGTAGGTAAAAGTCTTGGAGGATCCCGCTGCAGAATCACATTTCGAAATCACGTGCATGCACTAAAAATCGATCCAATTTGTAAAAGAGAAGAAAAAAAAATTACACACATATATTTCTCCTCCATAGAAATTTTCTCTTAATTTCATTCTTTTGTAAGAAAAATAAAGATTAGCAAAAGATTATTAACAATTTTCAATATTAACGCTCACGTTGAAGACCTAACCTAAGTTGAAACCTAACCTAACCTTAAATTTGTTTCCTTACGTAATTTATGGCTTTGTTTCGAAAGTAATCACGATAGATAACATGGAATATTTTTCTCTCGACCATAATATTCTAGACATGAAACTAACAAGATGAAAATTTTGGAAAATATTACATAGATGAAATAACAAGGTAATAAAATAATATTATGTAGAACACATCACAGTATCATAGAAAAATATCACAATATAAAAAATAGAAAATTAATGATTTCACGAACCTGACGACCAGATATGTGGATATTCACTAAATTATGGAAAATTCGAAGCTGCAGAGGTATTACAATTTTCACCAACAAATAAAAGAATTCTCAGTCTATAGGATTCATTTCTTTTTTTATTATCTTCCAATTTCAAAATACGGAATCTGCGATATACACTTATGCAGTCACAAAAATACAATTAAAATACACGTAGAAACATTTAGATTCCCCGTTCGAGGAGAATTTCGTCAACATTGTTTTCCAATTTACTTCCAAAATATATTTAACAGACGGAGCGAAATTAAATTCCGAAGAGGATTGGGGCGTTTTCTTAGACAAGCTCCCGGCAAGCAGGGAAAATATGTCTCCGCTCGAGTTTCGAACGCGGTTTCATAAATATGCCCCGTCGTACGTGACTTTTCGCGTTTGAGTTCAGTTCTATCGGCGATCGTAGGTACTCGAAAACAATCGCGGAGAAACAATCGCGAGGCGCGAAGGGTCGAAATCGTTATTGTAGAATAGTTTCACGAAATTCCGCGTGTAATTCCGTATCGAGTGAACTTCCACGCGAGAAAAATGAATTTTCAGCGCGGAACGGCGAATGAAAAATTGTCACATTTTCAAATTGAAATTGGTGTGATTTTGCGGTAGTTCAATATCTTTTTTTCTTTCATTTTTGTTATTTAAAGTCGCATCAACCAATTTGTGTGGGTTATTAGCCTTGGAATTAAATCTTGTGATTTATTATAAAGGTTAATACACTATTTTAGAAATTGTATTAACTTGTTAACTCTTTTAACTTTAAATATTTTTTTCCGATAAAGATACGTATTGATATGTATTGAAATACTTTTTTTATTTTCAATACGTTTCCCGATATGCTAAGTTGTAACATAAAATTCCGTCTGGTTTTGCGTTTGTTGTACAAGCAGAGAAAATGTTACACGTTTAATGTAATGCCTGTGATTTTTAATAGTTGGAAAAAATATTTTCGAAACAATGTCTGAATATTAAAGTCATATCGACGTAATATTGGAATTTATGCAATTTTGTAACGGTCTCGTTTTTGATCCTTGAATCATGGATCGGCACTGGATTTTAACTCCCATTGTTTATAAGCATAAATATCCCTTGATAGTGATTTTTATAAATATATATATATATACTAAAGAAAGTGAAAGTTCTTTTCAGAATTTAGTAAGAACTACAAAATACGCGAGTAGTTTGAAGTATCCATTATTTTCCAAATGAAATATAAATCTGTACGTTTTTCTCAAAAGCAGTGACATTCTAACGATAACGTTTCAATTCGAAGAATTATAAGATTCAATCTTATGAATTCAATAAGAATTCAAAAATTACAAGTTCCGATTCTAAGCATAATGCAATTAATTACAGCATCAACATTTCGAAGTATCGTCTCATCATAAAAAAAAAGTTTCTCTCGAATATCTCTTTAATATGTTTCATAGTTACTTTGTATCTCTGCCGTTGTTAGAGTTTAGATATCCTCGAGTGAGATCTTAAATTTCGCCATTGGCTGCAGTGAAGAAATATCAGAATTTAAAGAAATCTGATTGTCCTTCGAAGCTTATTGAGCCAGATCGTTTCTTCTTTCTCTCCTCTCTTTCGAATCTGCTGATCCAGAAATTTTCTTCACGGACGAGAGATGATCTCCTCTCGAAAAATAGCTGACCGATGAGAAAGATCTTCGTTCCTATTGTGTCTGCAGCTTCTCTCTTCGAAAGGTCACTGGAATCAACTCTCGATAAAATAATACGATAACCTAACGGAAATTTCGCCGCCTATATTTAGTCTTTGACTTCTGAGTTAGTTACTGCAGTATAATTCTGTGTGTGTGTGTGTGTGTGTGTGTGTGTAACAGAATTCTCACGTAGAATTTTACAGAACGGTGCACAGCGTAGATTCAACAAACAATCACTCCGACGACCATTAGTATTCATCACTTTCTCACGATCCCGACTCCATTAACTTGGATAGCCTTTCGAACAGTTGGAACAGATATTCCAAACGTCATCGTCGCGCAATATCCAAGAATAATAGAACTCGAACTTCGTGAGTTTCAAAAATTTTTAATGCCCGAAGATTTACTTTCGAACTTTAACTATGCACAGGTCGCGGAGATAGAAATCAGCGAGATTCCAAAACGTTCATATTCAGAATTATTGTACGATGATGTAATATTGCACAAATATTATATAAATATAATTGTGTAATAATGTTTTACATTATAGTATTTATGTATTACAATATTACTATAAATATATAATATTATTCTATTCATATAATATAAGTGTGTAATATATAAATAATAAAATAATACATGTATAAATGATTATATAAATTACAAAATGTAAAGTGACAAAAGATAAGCTTAGAACTATAACTTTGAAATATCATTGTTAGTGAAACTTGTCAATTGCTATGAACTCCTTCAGACGATGCATTCAAAATATCCGTGTAAAACAATGAATATAATTCAAAGAATAGACCAGCTTGAATATCTTCTAATTTATTTGTTGTATCGAATATCTTACAATTTCTATACGTATTTTTAACTACGAACGAAAGTGCAAAAATTATATCGGAGAAATGGAACGAGAAAAAAATCTATAATAATACATAAATTTTATAAAAATTATTGAAAAAACATTGTAGATCTGCAAAACTAAGGGGAACGCATACAAAATTATGAATTGTTCATCCGGACTAATTTGGTAGATGGCCAAGTATGCTTGAATCACGATCGATATAATCACGGCGACTGAATCTCACAAACGGTGCCAACGAGATCTCGAAATGTTTCGCGTAACACGCCTGATACGTTCGTAAAAGGTTTCTATAAATGCGCGCCGTCCTAATCAGCGTACCAGAGGGGCCATCTTCTTATCTCTCCTCGCTTCTTTTCTGCTTCTCGTTCCCTGCACGCAAGCAACGTCCTCTCTTCTCTTAGTTCTCGTTTTCTCTCCAGTCCCTTCTTCTCTCCTTGTTTCTTCTTCTTCTGTCTCGTTTCTTTTCTCCACGCTCCACGGTGGAGAGCTCCGAGTTTTCTAAAAAGGATCGCGCACACGAGACGCTCGATGAGGATCCTCCGCCTCTCGTTTCATCGCGAAAGAAACAAACGAAGCTCGAGGAAATCGCCTTTGCCGCGACCGCCTTTCGCCCTCTTCGTCGCGTTCTTTCTACCTATCTTCGTCTCTTTCTGTTTCTATCTTTCTACGTGGCTCGGGACAGAGGGCTCGTTCTCGCTGTGCCGCTTGCTTAAATTCGTTTTCCACAGAGGATGAAAGGGAACACTTCCACCCTGGGGACTGGTCTTAAAAAAGGAAGAAACTCTATGCTTCTCGTGTGCAGAGAAGAGATATATTCCGAATGCTGATTCGTTTCTTAATCAGTTGTTCAAGTTTGACGAGCAACAGTGGAAATATATTTATTTCAAGAATGAGACGATAAATGAGACGAGAATTGAGAATGAGAAAGATGCCGATTGCTGATCTGTGTTTGCGAGGATCTGATTCTTATCATTAGTAGCTTAATTTAGCGTTGGTTAGTTTAATTTAGAGTGATGCAGAAATTCCTTTGTAAACTATGAACATTAATATTATTACCATTATCTAATGAAATCAATCTCAGATGATTATTGTTAATAATTCAATTCATTGTTCCTTTAGTCTTCCAGTAAATATCAGGTGACAATTGACTGAAGATTTTTTAATAAATAAATGAAACGAGAATTCGCTGTGATAAAATTCTTCAGTTTATCAAATATTTGCAGACATCATCATTAATACATAAAAATAGCGTCGCCGAATTAGCATCCAATAAAGTCGCTTGTTGCCAATCATAGAAATATTATGCAACCTTTCATTTTCAAATTTCCAAATTCATAGAATTCTTTGAAATTCGATATACGAAATGTCCAACGATGTTCTTCGTCAAAAAAAAAAAGAAAAGAGAAAAAAAATCATAATTTTATAATACGTATAAGTCTTCGTTTCCAATGGAAACGATTTATCCGAGTTTTGTACTCGCGGAAGAAGAAAAAAGCATAGCAAAGGAAGGACCTGTTTATGCGATCGACGAGTCACCGATAAAAGCTCAAACGTCCGCCATTCCTTTTTAACTGTCTCCGGCTGGTTGTACCGTAGCAACCACTTCCGGCCGAGCGACTTTCTGCAAACGAGTTTTCAAGCTCTCCAGCTGGTGAGCAAAAGGGGATCGAGGAATTCCACAGGTGCCCCTCGCCCCCACGGAAACCCTCTTCAATTTTTCTCCTCCTTTTTTCCCATCCTTTTCATCCCCTTTGTCAGCCTCCTCTGTCTGTCCATCCTTCCCTGATCATGCCGATTCACTTGCGGATCTCTGCTTCGACGCTGCGTTCTACGGTGGATGCAGAATCTCTGTTTGACGTTTTCGCTATCGATCATGCCGAGCTAAGAGACGATGATAATGTCGGAGTTTCGAGCCGATGTTTGATCTCCCGGCGAGTGCCACTAGAAATTCTTCAAGGTTCTTTCGATTTGATTTCTTTCTTTCTTTCTTCCTTCCTTTTTTTTTTTCTTTTTTTTTTCAAGCACCTCGTGCTGCTCGTTCTTGCGTTATTAAGAGCTGTGCTCACGAGCGCAGCTAAATCAGTTCTTCCGATCGATTGCTGATGACTTCAATGGTTAAATTGAAAGGAATTAGCGACTGTTACGGAATGATTAATTCTCTGTCGAAGTTAGAGACAGATATCTCTGTCCGTTTAGTTTGACGAATACAATTCTATTCTTGTAGAGTTTTTTGTAGGTTTCGAGTACACGAGCCGCCAGAAATGTGCAATATTTTTATTTTCCTTTTGTAACTGTAGCACACAAATGAAACTAGTACAGGTATAGCTTCAGGAGATTTATTTCAGCACGATGCGGAGTAATAATATATAGAATAAGTTAAATAATTCTTACATAATTCTTACATGTGATCATCCTTAGGTACAAGCAGAGTAAAAATCGAAAGAGCTTATGATACAACACAGAAGATAGACTTTATTTTGTATACTTTACGAAAAATCATTCAAATGTTTGAAACTGCAGTCTTGTTCTATAAAATTTCATTGACAAATTACGAATTGATCATTTTGATCACTCTGATCAGTATTAAACCTTTCTTAATAATGAGACAAAGCCTTCATTGCTTTTTCGTCCCTTTAAGATCCGAGTCATCAAGATTTCATTGTAATTAATAAAACTCGCAAATAATTTTCGTTCGAATCCTCCAATTTTCGAGAAAATTATACAGCTAGTGTAATTCTGATTAGTTTCAATTTAGAGTCAAGTTATGCAGAAAGTTACCAGCTCTCAATAATTTGAAAATTAACTCTAACTTAAGAAAAGAAAGGAACTTTATTCATTTTTAACTTAATATTTCTATTAATTTATTTCTATTCATTAATAATTAAGTTTCTGTTATTAATTTGTTCATCTATTAATTTATTATTCTTGTTTCTGTCCTCGTTTCAAAACATTTGCTTTAACAATGGCTCATTGTTACATCAATAATAGCAGTAAACAGATAATACGTCGAATAGAGAAGTATAAAATTAAATTATAGCTTCATTCTCTTAATTAAGTTGCTCCATGATGCAACACTAAATTTTCGTCATTCCGAGGATTATCAAAGACAGACTTCTCCACAATCCGTCACGTCGATGACCGACGAACCCAATGAGCGCGAGAAAGCGTGCGCAGAAGAACCGAAGAATAGTAGAATTCCGAGAATCCATCGAGGATGATTTCTGACGTTAAACCGGCGAAAACGTTGTTCGCCGTTGGAGCCGTGGAGGAATTCAACGCTCGGGATACACGCGTTTCACAGGCACGCTAAGTGCACCTAAGCAAATGCCACCCTTCCCCCTCCCTCTCCCCTTACCTTCCCCTATTCCACGACGTGGAAACGTCACGAGGTTTACGTTTCGGCTCGTCCGTTTGCATTCCGTTTCGTCGCTGAATATTCTGCCGAAAGAACCGCCCATCCTTCGCTTCTTTCTAACCTCGGGGGGGTGGTAGGGGGGTAAAACCACCGTCAGCCCGGCGCCAGAGGGGGGTTTTCGAACCGTTCGTTGGGTTCGAACGTTTCGGGGAAGGCGCGGAGGCAGCAGGAAGAGGGAAGCAACATCTTCGAAGACGTTTGAGAGACGACGTGCATAATTCAGCGGTAATGCCGTGAGTGCGCGAGGATGTACACACTTCGGTGGATTCCATCAAGTCGAAAGTTTCCCAGTGTTATTACTGTTTGCCCAATTCTCGAGGCCGGGACAACCGGGTGGGCTCGACGAATTTTATTCCGGAGACGATTGACTTCGGAGACAATTTGACTCTGTCCCTCCCCCCACCTCGTTTGAAATACCTCCACCGTCGAGTGGACTCGGTTTTCATCAAGCTCAAACCACGTTGTTTTTAATTAATTCATTTTTATCCCGCCAAACGGCGGTGTCGGTGTGTTTTATAATTTCGTAATTGAAAGTGAGAAAAGAAAATAAGTTGCATCAACTCGTACTCATAGGGTTCGGGATTATATTGTAAAAAATTATAATAAAATTGTAAATATAATATTGTAAATTATAAATGTGCATTAAAGAAATTAATTATATAAAATGAAATTGTGAACGGTCGATTAATTCTAATATGGAAGCGTTGGCATTGTTAGAGAGATTATGTTTGCAAGCTGTATTACTACGTATATAGTTAGTATTATAATATAAACCGATGGGTATCATTGAATAAATTTCTAGCTTTGGTACTTCTGTTAATAACTTTCTTAACAGAGCCTTTCAGTATTTTTCAGTTTTTCTTAGATTTTTTTTAACGTTAATTTAATTAATCAATTTAATATATTATATAAATTTAATCAATTAATTCAATTAACGTTTCCTTCTTCCATTTTTAATTATGGAACATGCCGGACGGGATAAAAATGAAACATAATTAATAACATATTAATTCGCGAGCTTTTCTTCATAAATCTTTCGTTAATTTACAAGAGAGTAGAAACTTAGAAAAATATCTCTATCGCTTTGTCTACACGTCCGTCTCATCTATCAGATATTTACTTTCTGATAGATGATATTAACTTTCGACTTTCTTCTGTGAAAGGAAATGGCACAGGTCTGAACCAGAGAAAATTTAATAGTTCTGATCCATTAATGGATCCTTGGATATTTCAATCCGCATACTGATCAGTACTGCTGGTATTATTGAAACAAATGAAGCCGCGTGAGAGAAAAATTCCTAGCCTAAGGAATATACCCAATGTATACTTCTACGTTCTCTTGTTATTTCTATGATCGTGGATTTTGCAATTGAGACACAAATAGAACACAGTGTCTGATATTCCGATTATAGGACGACGTTATACAGTAGCGTTAAATTAATCGTTAAATGAACATAAAGATATCCCATAGAAAATAACAATAAATAAAACGAACAGAGAACAAAGTAATAGCGAAAAAGATTTCACATACTTCCCGACAAACGAAACGATTGTAATCTTCAACAGACAAAATTCCACTTTGCAGAATACCGCGACCGAATCACGTACGATCACGTACGTAGCTGTATTAATGGGAGGATAATAATTAAAATGGCCGGCGATCCGCCGTCGATCGGACAACGTATATCGTGCAATGCTTGGAAATGAGCATTCGCATGCAGTGGAATCAGTCGGCCGTATAATTCAGCGGTAAAGGTCGGTCGCAGCCAGACAGTAGAGTTGCCGCGCGTACAACCAGCCTGGCTGCGTCCACCGCGAACTTTCCACTATTATCACTATTTGCCCGGCTTGGTGCCCGACTATACGAGCAATAACTTTCCCGTTACTCGGCAGCTGCGCGTGACATACCAACGACTGTTTCTGCCTTCCTAAAGAATCGTCATTCGGCCGAACTCGCTCGGCCGTTTGCCTTTAATTACCCGTTGCTTGGCTGAAATTCTTTTTGAAATCGACCGCGAGCGAGGAGTCGCTGATAGCCGCTTCGTCCGCTCCTATTCTCCGTCATTTTCGAGACCGATGATTATCTGTGAAATCTTAGATTTTCGTCTCTCTTTACAGCGAAAGGGGGAAAAAATGTTTTCTCTTTCAGAGAAAAAGAAAGAGAGAAAGAGAGTGTTCTTTCTGGCCTCTGTTCTTTTACAATTTTCCCTCTTTTCTTTTCCCTTCTCGTGTCTAACGAGGTACGAGAGAGAGAGAGAGAGAAATATGGTATTTGACACGGTTTCAGTTTTCTTTTGAGGGACCGGAAGGTCGTTTTAATCTTGACGATTATTTTATACGTTTAATTCCAGCTTCTTGCTCGGTTTCCGAGTTTAGAATTCTCCATGGCTGACGACAATTTTCTGATGCACGCTCTCGCGAGGGAAAATTAGAAAAATATTAGAACAAGTGTCCGTATTCGTTTAGAAATTACCAGAATTAAATTATACTTTACGATATATTAATAATTATAATAATGGAAAATTTTTATTACTTTCGATAAATACTGAATATTAAAAATAAAGAGTAAAAACTTTTGGGCAGCAATGAACTCTTGCTCCCTACTTGTATTTGAATTTCTATTATAAGCGTGAAAAATCATCAATTAAGAGAACTAACAGATTTCTGTTATATGAAGTATTATATTATATCATATTATATTATTATACTTCATGTTTGCCTCACGAGAGATGGAATTCTACTACACGTAAGATGAACAATACGACAGATAAAATTCCAATTTATTAAGTTTCCGAATCTTTAATTCTTCTGTTCAACGATTGCTACTAAATACTTATCAATTAGTTACGTATTAATTTTACGAAAGTAACGAATAAATTGACAGCAAATACAAACTGCAAAAATTATCGCAACTCGTACCGCAATAATCGCAAATTGTCAAACGCATATCATAAATAGCATTCGATGCAGTAAACTTACATCAATCATCTTGGCAACATACTTCTCTTCACTTTTACATACGCGTGAATCCTTCGTATGTACAAACGTAAACATCCGCGATCTGGTCACGAGCTTATTCTCCTGTCAAAAAAAAAGAAAGAAAAAGAAAAGAGTTAATATTCCAAAAATCTCGTCGAAATCGAAATATTCCATTTGCATTGCAATTACAGTCGAGAAAATCTCAACGAGCTTTAGAAACTTTAATACCGCCATTATGACGGCGGACGGCGTTAAAAATAGGTCACAAGCAACGTCTCACAAAATTGCCCGCTCTTTCTTTTCTTTGAACAAGGTTAACTCCGTTGGCTTCGAATGCAACTCACTTTGTTCGTGGCCTGTTTGAACGACATTCAAACGTGTACCACCTGTTTTCTCTCTCTCTCTTCTCTCGTTTCGTCTGCCTCCATCCATCTTTCTCTGTCTGTCGACTTGCAGTCACACGATGCGCGAACCAGCAAGATGTCAGGTAACCAAACCGACTTGAAAAGCGGGAACGTAACCGGAGAGTATTCAGACGTGTCCGATGTAAATCGTTAATTTAAGGGGGCGGGGGGGGAGGGACTCAGTTTGGCTTAAATATTGACTTTCCTTAGTTAACGCGGTGTCTCTGCCTCTGAGCCAGTAGTAAGGTCGCGTGTGTATTCAGCCCTGCTTGAACGAGACCGACTGTGCAAAGAGAAGACTGTGTGAGCAATGGAGCAAGGGAGATAGGAAAACATAGGATGAGAGAGATAGAGAGAGAGGGGAAGGGGAGGTGAAAACGAGAAAAGGTACACCAGAAGATATCCAGATTTATGTGTATACTGGGATGGTTACATCCAGTCGTTCTAAATACTGATTTAAACTACTGGTGACTCGCGGTGACACTCTCGGCGGGGAAACGCTTGTCGAGTGAAAATTTTTCGCGTCAGGTGACACTTGACGGGTAAATATATCTGGAGGAGCGTGGAACTCGGAAATTCCAAAACGTTGAGGATCTTCGAATTTCACGTTTCTTGAATTCCCTAGATAGACGACGCGTTCGAATTTTCTCGACCGCAAGAATTTCACGCGTTTCGCTGTTACATCTCGCAGTCTCGAATGTTGAGTAATTCAAAATTCCGAATGTCGAGATTCTTTCGGAAGTTCTGAGATTTCGAAAGTTGAAAATATACTGGCTGCAGTTGAGTTGAGAATTTCTTGAATTTCAAATTCACGAATCCCTTCGTCGTGCACTTACGCTATATCAATTATTAATTTCAAACGCTGAGAATCCATTTATAGTTTCTTTTCTCAGGGAAACATAAAACTATCCAAATTATTAATGCAGCTAATTGCAAATTAACGCTAGAACAACCAAAATCCATCAATGTGACAAATTTTTTTTTTTCGCTTAAAAGATTCATATTGATTTCTACTTTCAATTCTACAACAGAATTGTACGAATCCATTAATTTTATTAATTATTACCACTTAAATTACAATGATTTATATGCAGAATATTTCTATACTTAATTATTGATCGAAATGACCACTTTATAATTTTTTCGACATATTTTATAAGGTGACAAGGTATTTTATTTTATGAGTACAAACTATCTTTAGATATTTAAATGATTCTAAAATGAAATAAAATATACAAACAGAAGCAGCTCCTGTATTCCATTGTATCATAAAATTCTTCTACTTTAAAGTCTCTGACGTTACTGAAATCCGGTAATTCTAGTGTTACTCTAATGTTGAATAAATACTAATGTACAAAAGTAGTACAAGTCGCTCATAAGTACAGCACAGGTAGATTGGGACGTGTATAGTAGAACGAGTGTGACAAGTCTAGTGTTACCCTAATGTTGAATAAATACTAATGTCGAATAAGTAGTACAAGTCGCTCATAAGTACAGCACAAGTAGATTAGGACGTGTATAGTAGAACGAGTGTGACAAGTCGGCCCTAACCGGAAAAGTACGATTGAAACAATAACAGCAGAAGAAAATGTATAATATAGAAACGTACGTAAGTGAGCTGTCATTATAACACCGTCTATTGCAATATAACCGCAAGTCGTTTACGGTACGCACACAATGGAACTACGTACAGTTAGGCAGTCCATTGTTGAACAAGTAGAATAGGGGTGACCATTGTTGTTCAAGGTACTGTATACGCTTGGGCAAGTAGAATGTACCAAGCGTAGATAAGATACGATCATCGGTGGTACAACCATACCGCAACAATACCTCGCGTGATTAAACATGAATTGGGCTCAATTCTGCAATATTTACATGTCCCATGAGCCAACACTTATGCTTATTAGACAACCATTTGTCACTTTAACGCGCACCAATTAATAGTTGCTACTTACTTGCCGCTCTATATTTCGTAGACGCTGTAATGAAATTTAGCTCTCTCTCTCTCTCTCTCTCTCAAGTTCTATCGTGGGATTAATTTGTGATTAAATCACGGAAGTTTAAAGCGTTTAACCCTCGTCCATTCCCTGTGTTAACTTCACACATCTTGATTTTAGTAATTTTGTTGTAAAATGTGCAAGATCACGATAGATCACGATACAAAATATTATTAACATTGAATGCACAATTCTTTTTTTTTTGTGAGTCATGAATTTAGAATTAAGAATAGAGAAAGTTTGCGACTATTATCATCGGGTATCAATTTCTGGCACAGATGTGCCAATTTGACGTCAAGATACGAATCAGATTGAGCGTCAATTTCGTTTTTCATTTTCAATTTTATTTTATATTTCGTTATAATTAATTATTAAAATTAATATTAATCATTAGTTATTCATTGAAATTATTAAAAATCAGATAATCTAGGACTTAAATTTTGGTTTCTAATGCGAACGAAACAAAATATTAATGTTAGACTATCTCTCACGTCCAAGTACAAGGACAAAATTAATCTTCATCGCGCGTCCGTTCGCTGGAAATCAACTGACAGTCCTCGAAACTGATTCAAAATCATCTCAGGCGCTTTTCACCACGAGCGGAAAACGTAAAATCAATGAGTCAAAAAATGAGGCGAAACACCCCGTAGAAAAGAAACGCCTGACAGTTTGAGAAGGGCACAGTTTAAAGCGCGTTCGCATTAATCTCGCATCAGAGTGACGCGCCGGCGAACATGGAGAAGCATCACGGTAAAATGAATTCGTTGCCGACGCGAATTAACGCGACCGCGTGCTCTTCGCGCCCTTCGTCCTCGCGTGCTGTTTCGCGCCCTAATTGCAGAAACAAAGCTTAGCTGGAGACCGACAAACGCAACGCGCGCGTAAGTAGTCGCAACAACTGGTGCTAAGCAGTAACAACAATATTCGCCGAGGCGTTTTCTCACCGACGCGACGGTGAAATGCTTGCCGGCGACACGCCTGCGTGTCTGACTAGCTACGGATCTCCTCCACTGCCCCGTTCCCTAGTATGTAATTGCCACCGTCGCGTTGCTGCCAGTCGACTGTGCGTAATTCGCGTTAGCGTACGCAGCGAATCGCATTTCAGTCTCTTAAACTCGGTGCTCTATAGATGAAAGTTTGTTTCACTTATTTCACATTATCTTAATTACAGCGCCCGACGTAACGATATATCGTTGCTGGCTACGTTGCTTCGTTCTCTCTTTGTTTGTTCCTGATATGTTTTTCTTTTTTTTTTAATTTTCCAATTATCGTCTCTTTTTTCGAGGGGAGGGGAAGAATTTTCACATATTTCCTTTTCAGAGAATTCTTGCCAAATTAGGTCAACCTGGCTCGGTACCTCTCGCTCAGAAGTTGCACAACTTCATGCACGATTCAGCCCATTTCCGGCGTTACAATAGTTAAAATGTCATGCTCCAAATGGTTGTACTGGAAAAAATGTACTCGTGTGTTATTCACAAGTTGTTTTAGAAAATTTAATTAAAAATCAGCGTTTTGCCATAGATATTGAAACCTTTTTTTAATATTGTATCTGCTCCTCTTCGGAAAAAAAAATTTTCATTTTTATATTTTCCTGTCATTTATTTATTTATTCTCATAGGGATTTGTGTACAAATGTACAGAACATCCTTTGAGAAAAATTTCTACGATCCATGTATTTCAAACAGAACCCATTTAAAAGTTTCTTAACTTTTTTCGATCTCTTAGTAGTATCTTCTATTATTTTATTAACTTTTTATATTAATAGTATATAAATATAATTTATATTATAATATTACGCGCATAAATATAATTTACAAATATATGTACCTAATGCCTTTTATATTAATTAATTCTTTTTCTCGATTACAGTATCTTCAGTTATTAATTAATTTTTCAAAATAACGCGAGAAGCTAATTTCTGTCTCTGTTTCTCGCGTTGAAGATCGTCTCCGCGCGCGAAAAGAGAAGCGAAACCGACAGAAAACTGCAAGCAGCAAACGGGATCAGAGAGGAACGAACATTGCCTGTTTTCGCCCGAGTCCCTCTTTAATTGCGCGTAATTCTTCTCGCGCTTGCTATCGCGTCGTTAACCCGCGACCTCGTTGTTTCAACCTTTTCCTTTTAAGCGAGATTACCCGCTGAATGGAACGAACGTACCGCAACGAATTACCGAAACAGACAGCGTTTCGAACAGGATTGCACGCGGGATTGCACGCGACAAGCGTTCCTCACCTCTCGCCCCGCGATTGCGCCCGCCTAATGGCTTACGAAACTACTTGGATGGAAAAGCGGTCGGATCCGCGCCGAGTTTCACCGACAATCACCGAAAGAGTTTTCTTCGTGGATTTACGAGAATTCGAACAAAGTGACGGGGATGCTTGATATTTAAATTTCGAAAAACGGTGCAGATGTTTCTCGATACTTGGAATTGTTTCGTTGCGATGTAGAATAATAGATAAACAACAAAATAAAGCAATTGGAATTTTTAATGCGATTGAAGCTACTATTTAAATTTATAACAGAACAATTTTTTTCGATACCGAAATGGAAATTAAAGTGTCCAAGTGTCCGAGTATCATTTTGCCGTTTTTCAATCTGTTCGTTCGATGTTGAATCGACAAAAATTGCAATTTATAACGGAACAAGTTTCCGACATTGGAATGGAAATTAAATTATCTAATTTAAATCAAGTTTTGCCAAATTAATCTGTTCCTTGACGTTGGATCAACAGTGTAGTTCAACGCATAATACAAAATAAAATAAAATTAATAGTATATATAAGTTTATATAGTAATTAATATAGTAATTAATTGCACGTAATCTGTTCTCGAATATGGATGTTCAATTTCACACACTTTGTGCATATTTTATAAAAGAAAAAAAAAAAAGAAACGTGTCAGAAACTCACACAAGCGAACGAAGAGTTCACGAATCGAGGGTCATCACTCTATAAAGCTTATACTTTTACAAATGTCCTGTCCAAAAGCATCAGTTGAGGTCTTCCTTTTCACTCGACTCCCCCCCCCCCCCGGCCATAATTTCATCTCAACAAAGATACAAATCAGTGGCCTGGATGGACAATTACCGCGAATGGTCAAACACAAAGGCGCGTACGCGAGGGATGATATCGCGCGGTTTTCATTGCTTAATCCTCCCTCGGTTCGCGTTTTACGAGGGCTTGGAGGGCTCTGTCTCGCAGTCAAGGACGAAGGAAGGAAGGAAGGAAGGTTCTACGAGATAAGTCGCTCGCTGTAATTGGCCGCGGCGAGGAGAATTTTTGCGGTCCCCGCACGAGGGCTAATGTCGCCGCGCGAATTAAGCGAAATGGCTGGGAAAGTTTCGCCTTTCGGCTCGATGTTAATGCCCGCCTTTAGGGCCACTTGCCGCGATGTACGTCAGACCGTGATAACGGAGATTATACCTACGGACAAACAGAGTGAAAGAGAGAGAGAGAGAGAGAGAGAGAGAGAGAGAGAACTCGCGGTAGCTCGTTCAAATTTCACTTTGAAGCCTTTGTGCTTACCTCTCTCTTCCTTAGCGACGTTCTTTTTACGGTGTTCTCGCTCTGTGTGTCGTTCCTTTGGAACATTCTTTCAGAGCGCTCGGATTATTAACTCGTGATTTTTTGAGGTATTGACTCATAATTAATACAATTTTGGTTTCAAGGTTGTACAAGGTGGACTGGGATAAAATAAGAAATAAACTGATGGAATAGATAATAAATAATGAACTGACTGATAGACTAGTAGAGCAAGTAGCAATAAACCGATTGTTTGCTCGATTGTTCAGAACATGATATCAAATTCTTTGTAGAAAATGTCAATAAACATCGTTTGTAATCTATCGTGTAATTTGAACATATTTTTTTCGCTAACATCTTCTTTAGAGAACGAGTATTCTCGCTCTCTGTCGTCCCTTTGAAATATTCCTTCAGAGCGCTCGGATTATTAACTCGCGATTTTCTGAGATATTCCACGTGATCATGTATTGACTCATAATTGATGGAAATTTGGTCTCAAGGTTGTACAAGACTAGAATAGAACAATGAATAACTGATAGAATAAATAATAAATAACAAACGATTGATAGAATAATAAGACAAGTGGAATAATAAATGGAATAATAAATAAATAAATAATAGATAGAATTAATAATAAACAATAAACTGTCGATTGTTTACTGAATTGTTGAGAGAAATAATATCAAATTCTTGGAGAAAATATGTTAATAAATCGTTTGTAATTTTAACTATATTTTCTTGTATTTAACATATGTTCTTCTAACAATGAATGATGGATATTTTCCTTTTATTTTAAACACGTACAAAGTATAGATTAAAATTTTATATTATATAGTTAATCTACGTAAGATGCAAACATTAGATACAAAGGAATACAAATCAAAAATTGATTATCTGAGGAGAAAGGAAAGATCCGCTGTTTCAAATTGCTATTCTTTTCATCTTCGTTTCGAACAAAGTTCCGCCAACTGCACAGAAAGTATCCAATACAGTCGATGAAAAATCGCCGTGGATTCAAACTATATTGTAAGTTTTATAAGAAAAAGTCGTAGAACAATCCAATTCTCAATTTAAAGCGTGGAGTTTCTAGTTTTACGATACTTTGTTCCTCTCTCGAGATGTGTCTTGAAAAATGGCAAATCAAGATACATTTCCTTTCGAAAATTCTGCAAATTGAAACGTTTTCACGGATAGCGGGAAAAAATTCTTTCATCGTCGTCTTTCATTTACATCGATCCCTTGAAAATCTGTCGCACGATTTTTCTTTTTTCTTTCTTTTTTTTTTTTTTTCGTTGGCAAAGTTACAAAAGTTTCAACAAGCGTCGACGATCTTCGACGTCGAGCGCGCGAATATTTTCTAGAGGCAACGGAGTCACGAAGCTTGTTCCCTCGACGAGGAGAAATCACGAGAGACACGTGGGTCAACGCAAGTCAAGGGAAAATGTCCGTCAGAGTTCTGACGGCTCACCTGTTACACACCTTGATCTCACCGAGCGGAGACAAAAGTTCCAGTTACAGTCGTTCCTCTATTTCTGTCCCTTGTTCTCCGAACGACCGGAAGTTCTTCAAGCGCGAAGGAATTTGTCTTTCGAAGGACTCCCTCGAAAGTTCTCTCCTCTTTAAAGAGGCATGCGGACGATCCATCCGTCCTCCTCTCTCTCTCTCTCTTTTTTTTTTTCCTTTTCTTTTTTTTCGAAATTCCAACGACGTCGTCGGAACTTTTCCACGAGCACGGTTATTGCTCGAATATTTCTCTCCAAACTGACCGTGCTTTCTGCCGGACAAAGGAGCGAGAAGAAAGAACGAGCTCCCTGAGATCCGAGGACGATTCGAAAATATCCTTTAACACCGTCGTCGTCGAGTTATCTTTCTGCAAGTACTATCGCTCGCGCTTCTTTCATAAAGCCCCCGGGAGAGGTGACAGTTATCTTCCTCCAAGAATCCTTTGATCCTTCTAATTTTTCGATTTACGTGGAAATATTTAGTAATATTGTTACTAGGATGATAAATAATTGTTTCGTTTATTTATTAGCGAGTGTGTCCAACATTTGCTGGACTACGGATTTTCGATTTTATACCTTGTAAAATATAGGCCTTCGTTTTATAAGTAAATATAATATAAATGACATTGAAACATAGGCAATTTTTGTTTTATATTCTTAATGATTAAGTTTACTTTTTTTTTTGTTTTTTGCTTTATTTCACGAAGTGTGAAACAAAAGTTCATAATGTTCTGAATTTGCTATTTAAACGATTCGTGATAAACTTCAAGAGATAGCGAATGAATAATATAATAGAATAATATGTATTTCATATTGTCTAGAGAAGTTGGGATAGAAAATAAATCAAGAATATTTTTCCACTCTCTCGGACTCTTCATTTCCGAAATTAAATTTAAAAAAATTCATCAAGTATACATGTATTTGATAAATACATATTTAATATAAAAACATTGTTTTATACATACAAAAAGGGAAAAATTTTAGTTTGCACTTTCGAGAAATATTCTGTCGATTATTCCTCACTTGAAGTTCGATTTTCTCAAAAAAGAAAAAAAAAAAGAACGGAGTTTCAAATGAACAAATATTATCTTTCGTTCTTATTTTTAACATCAGTCTCTATTCGATCATCTCTATTCTCTGCATACTTCAACATTTCCAAATTTCTAAAATTTCTGAAATTCTTTTAGAAATGTAGAATTTCTAGAATTCTAAAATCCCAAAACTCCCACTCTAAAGTTCCGAATATTTAAAATTTCAAAATTCTACTCCCACGCTCCGGAATTTTGCCCGTGACGTAATATCTCGAGAATAAAAATTTCGTTTCCTCGCGCGCGAAATTCCGCCGTCCCAAAGCTTTACATTTCACCCTAGCAAAAAAAAAAAAAACCAAAAAAAAAAAACGTCGGAGGAAATGTTTTTCAGACAGACAGAAACGTTCTCTTTCCCTGGCACGGACCATTTGTTAAAATCATCTGAAAAAGAAAACAAAAAGAAAAGGAGGAGAAGGTGGAAAAAACGAAGAAAGGTGACAGAAGTTGATAAAAAGAAGAAAGAAAAACCGGCAGGGACGAAAAAAGGATCGCGTTTTATCGCGATCGGGCGAAATATCCTTCAGGAATTGATCCGCTACGGGATTCCTGGACTCGTGTCCAGAAGCGATAGGTGGTCTCGTTTCGCTCGCGTTCGAAACGATTCATTGGCACCGCCATCGCTCGACAGATCGATCGTCCTTCGTTCCTAGCCGATTCGTCGAACCGTTCTTCAAACGGGATGGGGAGGGAAAAAAAAGAGCGTCTGAACGGTTCAGCTTGGAGAGGACGTCCACCTCGAAAAGCTCGAAAGCTCCTGCGTTCCGTGCACTGTGGGGAATTCGTCGGCCATTGTGGTTCCCGGTAACCGTGTCTGTTTCTTCGTCGACGTTGTCCGGCTGTTCTTGCCGGAGAGGAGGGGGAAGCGGGGGGAGAACGAAGGGAAATAGCCGGGCTAACCCCGATGTTACGGTTTTTCAAGTTTCACGAGACAAATGGGAACGATAGTGCCTTTTCGATTCGAATGGATTATTCCTTTGGAAATTTGTTTCCTACCCTACCTCCCCCCCCCCTTTTCCAGCTGTTCTGAGAATTGTAGATTCCGTGATTTACGATCTTTGATTGGACGATATATCTCTGGGGGGTTTCTTTCTCGTTTCTGCGGAATTGCACGCTGGTATTAATTTTTTACCATCGTGTTTTTATACTGTCACATATTTGGGAAAAAAATATTTATATTTTTATTTATGCTTGTATATCATATATATATACGTTGTACATTGTATATCACACATACATATATAGGTTTTCATATTTTAATTTTATTTTAATTTTATTAACTGTATTGATATATATTTCTATTGTTATATATGTTTGTTTGTGCACCTATTTATATAACATTCTCATTATCCTTGTCATCTTCACACCTATTTATATAATCCACGATATTATTATATTTTAGAAAGCAAATTATTACTCATATGTTAAGCGTACAGATCTATTTTTAACATGTATTTTGCACAATTAATCGGCTCGCTCAAACATTCGCATGCCAATTTTTCAGTAAACTAAAAAACTTGAAGGCAGAATCTCCGACAAATCGACAGCGAACTATTTTTTTCCCCAGACAACGGAAAAGAGACAACATCCTCGCGTAGATTCAAAAAATCACAAGCCCAACTAACAAATACATGATACAAACGAACAAACAAGCAAATGACCTAATCACACTCGACATGTTGGTAATATCAGCGTCAAATTTCTCGGACACGAACGAAATTATACTTTATTATCCAAAAAAAGCAGCGTACTTGTCCATATGCACCGTGGAAACACGGAGAGGTAAATTGGCCTAACTAGCCCATGCTCTTCCCCGTGTTTCTATCCGAATGTGGTTTATGCAGGATTTGCAATTTCTCGTCGGTGGAACGGCTTGTTGTGTAAGCCGGCGGAGAGCTTTATGGTCACTGAGTTTATTAGTTTCTAACCTGCGGTCCGCGTGTAACGCGCGAGCTTTCCCGTATTCCCGACTCTCTTTCGTCCGGTAGAGATTCGCAGTTTCGCAAACTCGAGCCACGGTACACACACGCAGTGAGCTTTCGACTTTTGCATGGCGGGCCAAGATTCGGAACGCGCGCGGATTCCCCAGCGGGCAGAAGAATTCTAATCTCGCGCTTTGGCTAGGCTAGACCTCCGTCTCTATAAAGTTTCCGATCGGCTTCACTGAACAGAAGTGGACACTTCTTCCTTCGTGCACTTCGAAAGCTCGACTTCCGAAAATTTCCGTTTACGCGTCTCGTACAATTCGTTCGGACGTTTATCGAGAATTTTTTCGTTCGAAAAGAGCGCGTGTGCTTCAATTTTTCATTCTCGTGCGACGAATGTTTGATCAGGTTTGAGACAGATTTACGGTGTTGCGTAGAGTTTCTAGATCATTCATTTGCTTTTGAAAGGGACTGATGAAGTATACATCTTCGAGAAACATTTTTACATGTTTTTGACGTATGTATGAACTGCCTATCGATATTTGTGAATATTTACAAACATTTCAATTCACTCTTTATGCAATAAATGTTGGATGGAGTTCGAAGGTAAATTTTTCGAGAATTTTTCCATTTGTAACGCGTGCCCATTTCCGGTGGATACTTGTGTTTCAATTTTTGTTTCAATCACTCCACGCGCGACAGAAGTTTGACGAAGCTTAAGCTGAATATATAGAGTCGCATAATGTTTTATATCATCTATTTTTTTGCTGGTTTCAAAATGAGAAATAATGAAACACATTTTTGGGAATTATTTTTACATTTTTTGAGAAATGCGTGCCAATTTTTGCAAGAATATCGACTTATGTTTCACATAATAAAAGTTGCATGAAGTTTGAAGTTGTACGGTGTTTAGATCATGTACATTTCCTGTACAAAATAGTAAATGATAAATCACATTTTTGAGTGATAAATTAGATTTTTTTTGGAAATGAATATTTACGCTTTAATTCTTTTCTCATTCAATTAAAATTTGACAAAGTTTGAGGAGGTGTATGCAGTTATGTGGAAGTTTCAAATTTACTTTCTTAATTTTAGAACAATGGATGAAACGTTTAGATCTTTGGGAAATATTTTTACCTGTTGTTATGTGAAAATATATTTATTTTGATTTACATGTTTGATAAAGTTTGAAGTAGATGTACAAAATCGTTTGTAATTTTATTTTAGAAAAATTACAACCTCTTAAATACGATAAATCATATTCCAACATCTCGCCAAATAATAAGACGATTATTTATTATTTAAATAATCACCTCGTTTCAGCCATTTTCATTCAAATAATACTCAACTCTCAATTCATTCACCCAGACACTCGACACTTTCCAAAGCGCCAAAAGAGAGAAAAAAAAGAAACGTAATTTAATAAAAAAAAAAAAGAAGAAGGACAATGGCGAAATATGTTTCAAGTAAAAAAAACTGTTCGGACCTCGTGAAAAATACGCATCGAAGCGATCTGGCAGTGGAGTGGTGTTAATCACGGGAAATACCCGAGCGCTATCATCTTCAACCATCTTTCGTCGTTTGCACGTTTTTTGGAAGATTAATCGGCCGCGTGCGGAGAAACGCGAAGCAAAGAGGCGCGCGGCGTGCCGACTGATGACCGCGTCATCATTTTCATCGGGCATCCAGCACGTCGATTTATAATGACAGACACACACACGCGGCGCGCCTCTCGGTTCTTCAAACGTCATCGATCCCGCTGCGCCGATGAATCGCGCGAGCAACGACCATATGTCACTTCCCACACGGTGAACCACGCGCGAGCATTCCACCGCGGGCGCTTTCCGTGCCGGGCGAATTTTTCACCGGGGATAACGCGGAAGCGGAAGTTTGAAAGTCGGAGCACCACCCAGTTCCAGGTAGTTTTAGAAAAAGTTTCAACTCGAAGCTGTGTTCTAACACGGCGAGAATACAACGGTATCTATGTTCGTTGGGTAAAAATTATGCGATTCAGACCTGTTGATGGATATTCGCACGCATATTCGAACCACTTTCGCTCGTGTGGTTTTTAGATTCGTGCGATTCTTCAGATTCTTCCCTATATTCGTGGTTCACTTTTCACCACGATGTGAACACAAGTCCTTGGCACTTGTTAATAATCGAATGAAAGTGACAAGAATCCAAATGGAACTGGACGAAACTCTTTCGCATCGATTGTTCTCGTTCTCTGTTTTTAACCCTTTCGCTTCGGCAGTCCAGTCCGGAAGCACGCGCCAGAAATGTGCACAGTGCACAGTGGTTTTTCTATATACGTTTTTCTAAGTCTTGAATATCAACTGTGCTTAATAAAAGTTAATCGTTGCTCTAATATAACACGTATAGTTCACATTTTTAATGTGAAAAGACTTATAGAAAATTGTATTAGTTATTCTAAAAACATTAGACCAATTACTGTTGACATATTTAGGTATTTACATATTTACAAGACTTTACGATTAAACGTTTAATATAATTAATAATGTAACGCAAATTAGTTAATATGTAAAAAACGTATATAAACTATCGTTTCACCGTCGAATGGTGAAATTTGATCGATTTTTTGGAATGAAACAGTAAACGATCGTTTTCGATGTCGTAACAACAAAGAGTAGTTTCAATATGTGATTAGTCCAACATATCAATAAAATCAACAAAAAATGTTCTGCCGATAACGAAGAATTTATCATTGACTAGAAATGATACTTGTATACACATCATATGAATATATCCGGCGCTCGAAGCGAAAGGGTTAATTGTTCGTCAAACGCAGTTCACATTTTTTCGTGAAAATATTCGAATTCTCACGTGTCATATTCAATTTCAAATATTTTAAATGGTAAAAGGTATGGGAGAGTTCAAACGTGCTTGATAGAAAAGCAAATTAACACTAGAACTACCACACCAGTCAAAATGACTGGTTTTACAATTTTATTTTAAAATTTCTATTTCACGTTACAATTTTTTCTCCGCAATGATGCAATGACTTTTACTGTATATAACTAAACTGACTTTTACTGTGTACAACTATAGAAATAATATAATGAATTTTATTTTATTTTTATTTATTAGAAATCAAGATAATTTTGGTAGAAATAACTTCGTCTTAACTGTCCGTAGTTCTAGTGTTAAAAGTTCGTCGCTTCGACTTTTTTTTTTCTTTTTTTAACGAAAGATTGATGAATGAACGAACGAATGAACGAATGAATTTCCTGCATTTTCCTCATCTCTGTGAAACTTTGCCATATTTCCTCGCCACCTCGTTCTTTTCTGTTCTCTGCTCTCGAAGTCTTTATACTCGCGTTATGGTCTGTGTCCTACATTTAATATACGCAGGTTTGTCGAAAGAGAGATGACGCAGGGTTCATAGAGGAGAATCGAAAGAAGGAAACATCAAAGTTACTCGTGTAAGCGAGGGCTATTCGGACGGAATGGAAGCAAAGGAGATATTAGGAGAATACTTCGAAATTGATTCTACAGCTCTCTTTTGCTACGTCGTAAACTTTTTGTACATCCAGCGATTCGTTTCTCGTTTTTATTAAATAGAGAAAAAGAGAGAAAGAGAGAGAAAGAGAGAGAGAAAAAAGAAAATGATATCGAGAGAGAATAATGTGAAATATTCAGAGAGCGTATTACATTTCTCAACTCAATATGTCATTCTGCGTAGAAAATATGCTGACTTTTTATCCCTCGATTCCTAATAATTGTAATTCTGAGAAGTTAATTTCCGTGGTTTAGGGCGTGTGATTTAATAAACTTAAAAATATATTCACATATTCTAATGTTAAATTATCCATTGGTAAAATTAAAGCAACCGATCTTTAATACATACCGAAATATTCTGCATGATATAACGGTAAATAATAATAATTATCGAAAAGAAATTCTTCGTTGCCAGACTATCATTTTAATCTTCAGGGCACTCTTTTAAAAAACCGTTTTATTTTCCGAATTAACTTCACATTATTTTAAAAAGTCGTACAATGTTGTATTTCAGAATTAAATACAAAAGGTTAGAACTCCTTGAATTTCTGTCGTTTAACCTCGTTCGATTGTTCGATAAAATTGTACAAGTTTCAAGAGGTTGTTTTAAAGGAGAAACTTCAATCTTCAAGATCGTGTTGTCAGTTGTAAAAAACAATTTTCAATGCTTTAGAGATGTCTGAATTTCGTTAACTCGACGATGAAACGATTGAAATTTCTGAAATTTTGATCGTTCAGTCTCGTTGTTCGAAAATTCAATGAAGCGATGAAAAAAGAAATCGTACAGCGAGTTTGAAGAGTTCTCCGGACTTACTTGTGAAGAAAAATTTCTTTTCAACATTTTCCCAAGGCAACATATGACTCTCGACAATTTTCGAAATTTACATTTTTGACGAAGAGTATCCTTGCTTCTTCACTTGCTGCGTGATGCAACAACTAACTTAGGTTACTGCCAATTCAGAAGCTTCACGTTTGTAAAATGACATTCAAATCGTTATACGATTTTCTTTTTACCAAGTTTACAACAAGTTTGAAACAATTTCCTAATTTCGAACGTGCGAGTGCAGCGCTCTTGACGTAGACAACAGTACGCATTCGCAATTTCTCGAAACACTATCGAACCGCGGTTCGAAAGAGTTAACGAGCTACGATCCGTACGATACGTAACGTAACGATCTGTTGGAGGGAATAATTCTGTAATCGAGTTAACGCTGCCGCGCGTGAAACGCAATTGCAAAAGTTTCGCGTAATGGTAACGGGCGTAACGAAGTTACGTTTCGGTGTCTACTTTGGCAGAAAGAGAGAGAGAGAGAGAGAGAGAGAGAGAGAGCATCGGGAGAGAGGTCGAAGTTGGGTCCATTGGGTGTAAGACGTTCCGGCAGTTAGAGTGAATCGAACAACAGGGGGCGATTAGGTTAGACGAGGATGACGAGTTTAAAACCGGGAGAACGAGAACCAAGGTTTGGCTTCTAGCTCGAGTGAAACGTCAACAACGATAATCTGATGTGAAAAGGATGATGGCGGCGACGACAAGAAGTCTCGAGCAGGAAGAAGCTTAACGCCAGACGAACGTGTTCTCCTAATGCGAGAAACACGCAAACGATAAAGAACGAACATTTTCGGGTGTTTGTACAGAGTAGAAAGAAAATTTTGCTTGTGGCAATCATAGATGAATTCTACATCTTTTCATTCGAATAGACACACATGTAAAGAGCCTGTCTTGAATTTCAAGGTAAAAAAAAAATTTATTTTTTCTTGCATTGTATTCCACTTCATCGCGAAGGTGAAACTTTTTCACAGGTATCGCGATCTAATAGTTCTTTCGAGAAATGCCAAGAAAGTTTCTTAAATATTTAATACTCTGAACGCGCGTGCTAACAGCGACTTTATAGTTCTGGACGCGTGGATGGTTCGTTTTACGTAACTTTCGTATTAGGATTCACTAACATTTGATTTATCACAGTTTGCAGCATCTAAATAATCAAATGATAAAACTAACTGTTAACATTATTACGAAATATAAACATTACGTAATATAGACATCCAGAACCATAAAGTCGCTGTTAGCACGTTCGCAAGCGATAAGGAACGAACATTTTCGGGTGTTTGTACAGAGTAGAAAGAAAATTTTGCTCGTGGCAATCATAGATGAATTCTACATCTTTTCATTTGATAGACACACATGTAAAGAGCCTGTCTTGAATTTCAAGGTAAAAAAAAAATTTATTTTTTCTTGCATTGTATTCCACTTCATCGCGAAGGTGAAACTTTTTCACAGGTATCGCGATCTAATAGTTCTTTCGAGAAATGCCAAGAAAGTTTCTTAATCATTTAATTCGAAATAACAAAGTAGTAAGTTTTCGCTTAAATTTCAAGGTCGAAGATTTCTTTCTCGAGGGACCATAGGTCACAATAACCTAATAGTTCTCTCGAAAAACGGCTAAAAAGTTCCTTAACCTTAAAAGTTTAACACTGCGAACGTGCTAACAGCGACTTTATAGTTCTGGATGCATGGATGTTTGTATTACGTAATGTTTATATTTATATAAAATATAATTATATTTATATATAATATATATATAATATATTACGTATAATATAATATATTATGTAATATATTATATTTCGTAATATAATCGTCTGAACGCGCGTTTTGGACGCGTGGATGGTCGGTTTTACGTAATTCTCGCATTAGGATTCACCAACATTTGATTTATCACAGTTTGCAGCATCTAAATAATCAAATGATAAAACTAACTGTTAACATTACGAAATATAAACGAAATATAAAAATATTACGAAATATAAAAATATTACGAAATATAAACATTACGTAATAGAAACATCCATGCATCCAG
This sequence comes from Tetragonula carbonaria, assembly GCA_032399595.1. Taxonomy (NCBI): domain Eukaryota; kingdom Metazoa; phylum Arthropoda; class Insecta; order Hymenoptera; family Apidae; genus Tetragonula; species Tetragonula carbonaria. The sequence goes on along the minus strand of JAUCRC010000001.1, from coordinate 19,041,843 downwards.
AACTATAAAGTCGCTGTTAGCACGTTCGCAGTGTTAAACTTTTAAGGTTAAGGAACTTTTTAGCCGTTTTTCGAGAGAACTATTAGGTTATTGCGACCTATGGTCCCTCGAGAAAGAAATCTTCGACCTTGAAATTTAAGCGGAAACTTACTACGTTGTTATTTCGAATTTTCGTTTCGTAACGAAGAATTTTTGAGTACATTTTCCCATTTAATTTTACTCGTAGAATTTATTAGAAAAAAAAGTAGGGACACGCAATTACATATTTAATTTTTATATTTCATACATTCGTTTACCTTTCCACGCCACTGCAGCGTAAAGCACACTCTAAGCATTCGTTTTTGATTTCGCTGATCGAATATATGAAACGAAAATTCACCGTTGCCGTTCTACGAGGAAAAACGGGTATATTTTCCCGCGGGTGTTATTGCAATTCGAAATAAACGTAAAGGAATGAAACGTGTATTTGTCCATGAGCGTTCGAGCAGGGCGTCGAGGAATTGGTAAGAAATGAAATGAAAGCGACTCGAAGGGTAAGGAATAACACTCGATGGCAACTTCGCGCGAACTTCTCTCCTTCGTGTGCCGTTTCTCTTCCCCCTCCCCCCCCTCGGTCGCCTTCTTTCGTGGAAAGAAATACTCGACGGTGCTTTTCTTTCGCGTGGAAGGTGAAAGACTATTCCCGTCTCCATCTCTTCGCTTCACCCTTGTCGAAAATGAACGAAACGTTTACAATAAGAAAATTGATGTAACGAAGGAAATTTTGTTATAACGAAACAGTTGTGCGAAACTTTGTAAGAAAAGATTCTTTTAGTCTTCTCTTCTCATTTTGTTTCACTGGCGCAAAAAATACTCTCGCGCTGTCAGTCAAGAGAAACGTATCGATTGATGTGTAAAAGTAACATCTACAATTTTATTTAAACAAACGGAGGTCACGTCCTCCAATAAAGCGGAATCATTAATTCTACTCTGTCTTGTACCGTTTCGCAGCTACGTCTCTCGACGTTGATCTTTTGAATTCTAAAATTCTAAAATCTCAATCTGTTCGTGCTTGACGTTTCACGTGATGAACATTGAACTGAATGAAAATATTCCAAAGATTGAGCGACTTACTTTCGAAATTCTCACGCTTCTCAACGGCTCCAGCTGAGATAGTCGAGAGTGACACAGGGGAAACCTAAAACCCAGGAAAATTAAGCGCAATAAGTTGTCGTTGCAAATTCCTACGATCTTTCGAATTACACAGAAATTTTTAAAACTTACGTACTTACGACTTTTATTAGTTTTACGATTAAAGTTTAAAATCAGCCTGCTAGGTGCAACGTCCGCACGTAATTAGAGACAGATCGCGGTCCAAAGAGGGGGGTGTCCGTGCGAACGTAAATAAAATAATAAAAAAAAAGAAGGTGAAAAATGGCGAGACGTAAGCAAGAGAACCGAAGAGTAGTAGCTGACGGATAGACTTCCTCGACGAGAGACAAGACACGGGGTACGTCTGGTATAAATAAAGAGGAAAACCGTGGGAGTGAGAGAGACAGGGGGTTAAAGGCAACATACGCATCGCGACAAAGGGGACCGTGAAACAGACAAAGAGCAGAGAAAGAAGAAAGGGGATGAGCCCTTGGACGAGCAAGTCGAGGGAAATTAAGCAATTAGTAACTTTGCACCGGTGGCAGCTCTCAGCGAGATTTGATTATGTTTTCGGTTTAAGCTCTACTGGAAACGGGAGGGTTGCTTCTATTCCCTCCTCACTTTACTGTGCGTCCCCCTCCGGGGGAATTTCACGAGAGGGATGCAAGAGGAATGTTGTGCGAAAGTCTTAGGCCATTTACAAGCTTCCACTGATGTCATAACGACGAGTAAATTGTGGCTAATTATGCAGATTCGTGTTTTTATTTTAAGCGTGATTTAGAAACTTGAATAAATATTAAATTAAGTGGTTACTACATTCTCGATGTTTTATACAGTTTTGTGTTCTCCAAAATTGTCAGTCTGATGACAACTCATTTGTGTGTTTAAAAGATATCTTCATTATGTAGAATGTAATTGTAAATTTTTTTTAGAAATATAAATATGAAATAATATATTATTTAATTATTAATGAAATATTGTATTAGTAGTCTATAGATACTTTACAAAATTATTTCAAAATCGAAATATTTTCGAAGTTGCCAATTATACAGAAAAATGTTTCACACCAAAGTTGGTCTGGTTTCAAGTGGGGGCAGTGTTCGTTGTAATTGGATTTCCTGGAATTTTAATTGGCTAGAATTCGGATAATTAGATTTAGAGGGAGATAATTAGATTTTAAGAAGTCCCTGTTACTCATATTCGAAGGCAGTATTATTTTCAATATTTAATAAATAAAATAATTTTCTGCTCAACTTTTGTTTGTCGAATTGTATTTATAAGTTTGTAGAAATGTCTGTTTGAGAGATTGTGACCTAAGAATATATAATTATACTAACTATAGACACGGAAAGAAGGAGAAAGTATTCTAGTCACTTTTCACACTTTTCAAAATACATTTGATAAACAGAAACTATTTCATTTTCGTTTTTTAAATCACACTTGTAAGGACATGAGTTTATTATTATGAGATTAATAAAAAAATCGTAGCTTGAGAATTTTACTATATTTTGTAATTGAGATGTTGATAATTAACCAATTAAGACATCAGATTAATTTCGAAATCTACACAGTTTGAAAAACGTTGTATTTTCACTACGAAAATATTGTTTCCTACAAAATTATATAGAAAGCATTTTCGATCCAATGGAACGATCGGAAAGGGGGCGATTCTACGCGAAAAAATTTGAAAATGGAACTTGTCCATTCCATGTAAACTAATTTGCTGTTAACTATTTATTTCTAGTCCAGTTCAAAATTAAATTAGTAAATTTTCTAACTCGAGTCTCTCGAAAATTTTACTCTTTCCCAGAGACTTATTCTCTTTTATAAAATTATCCCTTTTCTGAAACCGACAGATCAGAAACACTCTGTATATGACAGTTCATAAGATTTTTGTGTGACAAAAAAAGATAAAAATATAAAGAGAGAGAGAGAGAGAGAGAGAAACAGAGAGGAAGCTTTCAAGAGGTCGCTTTCGCTCAGTCGTATATCCGTAGCCGCAAACTCTAAAGGGGCAATACGTGCCTCGAACGCCGGCTCGGCTTCTATTTCTTCGTTTCCGGGCTTCTGTCACCTCCTATTGTTCTTCGATTCCCGCGTTCCTTATTGCATTTTCTCGATTCTTCCACGGGAACACGGAAGGGAACACACAAGCGTGTTCGATACGGCGGAAACCACGCGGCGACGATTGGAGATCGATCTCTCGAGCGGGAGCCATTGTGCCACCGCGGACGCTCCGAGGCGCGTTTCAGGCGCGTTTTCACACAGAGGAGAGGAAGTCTGTTGGCTAGCCGGGTAATTGTGATTCATTTCAGCCTTCTCGTTGAACAAGGGAAGTTAATCGACAGATTTATTTCTATCTTCAGGCTTTCTCTTCATGCTTCGCGAGACGATCGTGTTTCTTCGCCTCGCTTTAGCTTTCTTTGCTTTGCTTTATCTCTTATTGAAGGTTTCACGTTTCATCCGATTTACGAATATTCGAATTTACGAACATTGTACTCTGATGTATCGCATCGTTCGTGTGATAATTCGTCGTGCAATATCGTCTCATGTCGTATTGTTGATATTCTGTGATAGAAAACATAGGGACGTTGTATGACTGATATTACCACTAGATTTTGTACAAAGAAACCTTACAATTTGATACACTAATTAAGCAAATTAATGACAATGTTTGAAAGTTTCAACAATTCATTTTGACAGAATCTCTTTATGTAATGAAGAAAGTTTAAAGTTTACTTAGAATTTATTTGATAAATCCATTGCTACAATGCTACATTGCTACGAGCAAGTAGAATGAGTAGTCACGTAGCCAGACAAGTCAGACTACCTCTAATTGTAAGTACCGTGTTCGTTTACATATTTAAATATTTTCTATTCACTATACATTGTATACAAAATTAGTATACAACTTCATAAAACGTTTTATTTAACAAAATAAGTATTAAATATGTTTTATATGCAAATATAATTATACAATCAAAACTATATATATATATATATATATATATATATATATATATATATATATTTTTACTAACACGTTAAAAAAAAGAAAAAGGAAAAATACAAAACAGTTTATCGAAAATGATCGTTAATAAGAGTACGAATACGAAATGACCAATGAATTTATTTTTATATGCGACAAAAAGCAGAAATAGATAAATGGTGTTTGATATTGACTCGTTGAATGTTATGCATAGTAAATTAGGTGTAATAAATAATAAATTAGTTTGCCGAGTAAAATTTAACGGTATGCCGAACAGTATTCCGCGCCTCTGTATTTCCACATTCCGAAGTGTTATCCACCTCTATCGGTATAAACCTAGCACGAACGTACTATTGAATTAATTCAGACTTTCATTATGAAATACGTCGGGAGTATGAATACGTCGATTTCACGATGTGAAATTCATTCATTTAGATTATTTCATTTATATACAAATGAAACGTTAAATCACAGATGCAGTTTGATTACCGATGTGCGTGATATATCTGTTTGTCATCTTATATATATACATATATTAAAAACTGAAATCGTTACTATTTTCGCTTAAAATAACGTATCGTCTAAGTTCATCTTCGAATTCATTTCGAGCCGCTAAAACGTAGAAATAAGCAAGCTTTTCTGAATCAAATTTACCAATATCTCGCTAATTTTCGCTAATTTTCTCCTTTTCTTTTCTTTTCTTTTCTTTTTATTTCACTCTTCTACGATCGTCGGCTCGTTTCGTCGAACGTCGAAAAAAACCACACAGGGAACGAGCAACCCGTTCGAAAAGTTAAAATCCCAACCACCCCGGGGACGAAATCAGGCGACGCGAACGCGGAAGAATATAAAAATCACCTCGTTTTCACTATGCTCAGGTTTTCCCCCCTCCTACCCTTTTTTTTATTTCTCTACAAGCGTTCTTTCTCGTTCCCCTCCCGAGAAGGTTTATTTTATCGTCGGCTCGCTTTGAATGTTAAAAAGCGTCGCAATGCAAACGGCGTCACCGGACGAAAACAAAAAAAAAAAGAAGCCAGGGTGACGAACGTAAGAATTAAAGTGGCCGCCCCCTGTGACAGAGCACCTCCCCCCCTTCGACCCTCCGTCCCTGCCACCCCCTTCGCCAGTTGCTTCTGGCGTCGCTTTTAAGAAGTCACGGCACACTGTCCCCGGGCAAACTTCGCCGTTAAAACGCGGCTCTGCGACGACGTTCCGTCGAGATTGCATCTCTTTCTCTCTCTCTTTACGCCGGTTTCCACTCTTCTTCCGGCTGCGTACTTTTGCATTATTCCTGACTGCCGTCCGTTTCCGACGCAGTTTGCCAGAAGACGGTAAACTTTCAAGAACCGCTCGATGGAGAGGAATTTCGAATGTAATTACCGGCCGTTTTTCTCTTTGTTTGCCTCAAAATTGACCCGGGCTACTTCGTTTCGTAATTCTTCGCTTCGTTCCTTTCTTCGAGCCTCTCTTGCCCTCCACCCCTCGCCGATGAATCAGTTTCCCGAGCAAATGAACGAGGAAAATCTCGTCGAACAGCTTCGAACGGAGAATTTTACAGTGAACGCGATTTTTCTTTCTCTCCTCTTTTCTCTTTTTTTCTTTTTCCTTTTCTTTTCTTTTCTTCTCTTCTCTGGCAATTAAAGGAAAGTTAGAGCCAATCCCTCGGGGACGGCGTTCCGATGTTGATTTTCTTCACTTTAAACTTTTTCCGATCATTTTCAACAGGTTCGCGTCACGTGGAAATAGAAATTAGGATTTAATAATGATTTCGCTCCAAACGACGTTTCGTCACAGTTTGTTTCAGTACATAATTACGAAATTTAATTCAATAATAATTTCGAAACAATTTCTTGGATACGGTGTTCGTTAAATATGTACGGTTATAAATTGTAAATTAATTATAAATTATAAATTAAATATTACGGTTAATAGGTGTTGAGATAGATTTATTAGAGAGTTAATAACTAAAATTAAGACTCAGATTTAATAGAGATAGTAAAAATTGCCGAGAATGTGAGAGAATGATTATTCTCGGTGGGGTCACTGGCGACTAAATTGCGGATTTATATGCAAATAAAGCCGCGGTAAAAAAAAATTATTTTACGTGTCAAATATTATAGAGGACACTGTACTTTTTCGTATTACGCCCATTATATGCAATTTAGAAATTTGCAAAATGCACGAAACTCCACAGTCTACCGATGGCTGATCATTTTTGGACTGTTTTTAAAATGATTATTTCAGACTTTAAAACGATTTAAAAGAAAATCGGCAAATCATCGACAATAAAATGGAGAATGCAACAATTAAAACAACAAAAGCATCATCAACAATGAAGGCATGCAGGTTATTCACAGAGTCGAGATATTCTCGTCGAATTTTTTCCTCGATTCGAGCGACAACCGTCGAAAGTTTCCGAGTTAAGACAGAAAAAGGAAAACCGATCAGCGTACAAATGTTTCAAGTAGCTACGATTAATCTTTTAGAGTAGCGGTGAACTACGACGACGAAGAAAAAAAAAAGAAAAAAAGGAAAAGAAGGAAGAAGAAGGACGAGAAGAGAAAGAAGAGGGAAATAAAAAAAAGAAAAGAAAAGAGAAAAAAAAGAAACGAAAGCGCAGAGACGAGGAAAAAGAAAAGAGGCGTTCGTTGTCTTTACGAATTGAATTGAGTTCGTCGAAGCGGTGAGGCGGATTTAAATAAGGGGAACCGTCTCGCGGATGCAAATTAGAGTTTGCTCGAAAGAACGTAATCAAGATAACGAATGGAACAGCTTCTTCCCCACTTCTGTTGTCTCACGCGATCGAAATTGCAACATTCTTTCGCCAACGCCAGCTCGCTTTATATCCAATTTGTTCGTTAGCCGATTTATCTCACCTTCTCGTTTCTTTCTTCTACCGTTTGAAGTCATTTTTACACTCCCGAGCTCGAGCTCTTCTGAAACTTTTCAACTCTTCAATTTCTTCTCCTTCTTCTTCTTCTTCTTTTATAAGTAATTTATTTATTCGCGGAAAAGGAAACAACATCCTTCGACTTCTTTGAACATTTTCAATTTTTCTCAGCTCTTGCTTCGGCGACTTATTTATTTGCTTGAAAGATTCGTTTTCGTCTTTTACTTACGTCTGAAAGTAAAACAGCTTGATATTTCGAATTAAAACAATTTTTTTTAATTTTAATTCTTACACAAGTACACAAATACACGCAAATCAAGTCGTCAGAATTTTCAAACAGTTTTCCAAAAACTTTTAATTTTTAATTGTTTGTACTTCGTATGTACTTCTTCCTTTCGTAAGTTTTATTTCGATTGGAAATAAAAGTTCTCGGGGATTCTCGACGTTAGCGAGCCGCTTCGACGGTATTAATATTCAAATGCATCGACCAACTTTGTTTACGACCTCGAGAAGATTACACACGGTGAATTTATAGGGTGCGATCCATCTTCCTGACGTTGATAATGCGTTCTCCTAGTGTCCACGTGTGTTCTGAACTTCCCTATGAATCCAACAGCTTCTATACAGAAGCTAGTATTTCTCTTTCGAATAGGAAAATCCTCGAATTCAGTTTTATCCTCAAATTTGATAAATCAATCAGAAATCGAAAGAACGATAAGAATGTTCCCTGTAATATTTTCCTTTATTTAAACGTGTTCGTTTAGAGAGAAATGAATCGAATTATTAATTTTATACAATTCACGGTATTCTGAAATATCTTAACACTTTGGGGACGAATTTTTAATACTGTTATTTGTAAAACTTACAAATTTTCGCAACCAATGTAAGTCTGATAAGAAATGACTCACTCAGATATAAGGTTAAAAGACTAGCAAGGAAACAGATCGAGGTGTGCATCACCACAAAATTTTGATGAAATTTGGCATAAATATAGATTGCAAAGAAATGTTTGACCCTTTTCTTTTATAAACGTCGATGTTAAAGTGGTAAAAACTACCCTCAAATTTGGGGGTATGAAACATATTTTGTCAAACATCTCGGAAATTGAACGTACAGTTTTTGTGTAAATTGATGAAATTATTATATATTATTATATAGTATTTTTGTAAATTTTTTTTGTTTAAATAATATATTTTAAAAAGCCTATTCTTTGTAAGTTTTCTCCAAGTAAATGTTAATAAATTTTCTTGAATATTTATTTATGAAAGCTATATGTTCAAACGCAAATTACGAATAAAATGGAATCCTGATTTTTGCATTCTAAGAAAATTCATTTGTTGAAATTTATTTATTAAAAATTTTACACCTTGTTTTGAAATTGTTTAATCTTCGTATTGTTTCCGAGTGCTGTGTACTAAAAAATTGAAAGATACAAAATATAAAAGAGCAAAGGTATTTCGTGTCGAGTCGTCATGTAATTTCTCCGCATGTTTTGCAGTCTTTGTTCATTCGGTTACAACAATTTTCGTAAGTTGTTAAAAAATACCGCGCAAAAATTCCAAGCAAACGGGATTAACTTGCTCGCTGATACTAGTGAATCAATTTCACCAACTTTTCTAACTAACTCAAAACCGTTTCAAACGTAAACCACGGGAGAAGCTAATTAAACATTTGTAACTAGTTTGCCAAAAAGGACAAACCGTGGTCCTCTTCGTGACGCGTAGATAACTTGGAATCGTTACCAGTTAATATTTCAGCCACGTTCAGATTAGTTAAATTATTCGAATTTAGGCAATTTATATTCTCAAGAGTAACTCGATTTTGAATTCATATATAAGTCAGGTATTTGACTCGAGGTTATCTAGATCTAGGTTTGGATTAAGGTCATTTCGATCTAGAGTGGTTTATCTGCAGTGAAAATTTTTTACATTGTCTACTGTGTAAAAAGAACTTTGTGCGTGTATGTATGTTGTATGTATTGCTTATTTAAAAATATTATAAGGAGACTGTCATATGTACGTATCAGTAAAATTGGAAATCAGTCAATAGCCGATGATATTGCAAGATTTAAAAAAAATATACATTTAATAGAAAATTGATAAATATGTGGCACTGATAAAATAAACTGCGTTTAAAGTAGTAATCAAGTATCAAGGAAAACAAACTAAAGTATAAAACTATGTATTTTAATCATGTAACAACAGGGTCACAAGTTTTAGTTCGACACATTTCATACAAAATCGTTGAAGTTTCCAAAAATATACATTATAAATACAAACTTTATGAGAAATTGCAAACTGATTATTTCAACCATATGATACTTTAGTTACACTTTATTACACATTAATTACACGAAGATTTTCAGAGAAAATCTTAATTATACATTATTATACTTTAATCCGGAGCCGGCTAATTGGCGGCCCCCTACTTTCCTGATCACTAACCCCCCCCCTCATTGCATCGATCTCTCCACTACATTGAAATTTCCTTAGTGTGTACGAGAGAGAGTGAAGAGATCGATGTAGCGTAGGGAGTAGCGCTAACGATCAGAAAAGCAGGGGCAAAGACTCGCGGGCCACTCTGCTTTAATCAAACGATAAAGGATCACAAGTATTTAGTTCAACACATTTCACAAGAAATCGTCGAAGTCTCTAAAATATAAAAATTTACGAAAAATGACTAGATTACTAAATTATTATGAAAATCATTGAAATAATTGTTTATTTTAATCAATCTGGTAGTTAATGGATAATGATAGTCATGTTAACGCTCTGGAATCTTTTCAATCTTCACGAAGAACATCCTCTGCGTTAGATATATATTCTTCGATTTACTTCAAACTTCAGCAATCGTAATCCAGTAATGCCAACGATGTCAAATGAAATTCACTTTTAATTCTTATTCATACAACACACGCAATTTTTCCATGAATTCTGCCCTCTACTCAGCGTTCCACCGTGTGATCTCGAGTCAAGTAAATAAAATGATTCGCACCGGTCGAAGGGGCGAAGTCTTGAACTCTCGAAGTTCGAGAGTTGAAAAGAGTTTTAGGGGCTAATTCCGGGGAGAGGGGAACCAAAAATTCTCCCTTTTAGCCTTTTCTCGGGTCGACGCGGTGCGGCTGAACGTCGCCCCCTCTCCCCTTCGTCGCAAACACAATAAACCGTAGCGAAGGATGATCAAAGAGGACACGGTAAAAATGGAGAAGAGAGGAGACGTTCCTGGCGGCCTCGCAGGCTTAATTTTTCACGCAAAAAGCACGCCGTGCGGCGAAATCTCTGAACGCGGGGTGAGGGGGGAGAGAAAAAGGGGGAGGGGGGTGGACGTTACATTGTAACGCTTCTCGCGCGACAGCCCTTTTGCACGAAATGTCCTCGTTTCCTGTTGGAATCTTTGTTCCACTGTCGGAACGGCCTTGTCAGCCAACTGGAACGACTAACATAACTCACCCCCCCCCCTCCTGTTGCCAGTATTTAGTCGTTTGACATAATGTCGCTCCATCGTTCGTGCAATCTCCCGACACTTAGACACACGTTTAAACTCGATACACTCGTTATCACTCGTTCTCCGTTCTCTTTTCGTTTTGCTCTCCCTTCGTTTTTCTAATCGGTTGTGTTAGCAACTTACAATACCGGTGAATGTTAAAAGTTACAAGGTGTAAAATTGAATTGAAACGTAGAATACGAATACATGAAGTACAGTCGATTGATACCTGTTTATTTAATACTAGAACTATCGACGACTGAAACGTAAAAATCAGAGAGATCGAAGGAGTAAAAGAAAGTTTATAATTTATAAATTTTATTCATTTTAGATCATTCAAATTTCCGAATATAGTAAATCTGCGAAACTAACCTAAGAAAAATTTAAATATATATATATCATTACTTACCCTTTTTGTTCTTGCGTTTCATTTTTTAAATCAGTTACATTTTTTTATCATAGAAAATTACATTTCTATAAGATGGGCAAAGTACCACGATTTACAAGATTGACGAGCTAGTGCTGCAAGTTACAAGATTGATTCATCTAGTATTAATTATCTTTCCACGTGCTACAATTTTTCGATACTTGTATATTTAATTTAATACATCATAATCTGTCGCCTTTTTTTAATCGGTAGCAATTTTTTTTTCTTTTTACAAGATCGACGAGCTATTACAAAATGAACTCAAGAATTGATAGTATTGATTTACATACGATGTTATATATGTATAAATATTACGAATGTTAATATAAAATATTTCAAAGTTTCACAAAACACGATCACGATTATATCGATAAAATTTGAAACAAGTCTAAAATGTATATATATAAATTTCAAGATATTTAATGCAAGTATATATATTTCAAACAAACAATAAAATTTTAGAATAATTAAAATAACTAATTATCTATGCATATTCACACAGTGCGATCATATGCTTTATCATATGCTTAAAATATCTATCCACGATGTGTATCAATTTTTTAATCAACATGCACACGTAACTTCTATATATATACATTTTCAAACTTGTTTTAAATTTTACCAGTATAATCATAACAATCGTGCCTCGTTGCAGTTCTGACGAAATAAGATGCTTCATATAATACACGTAACATGTGCGTAAAAGTTTTTCTACGAGTTATTCGAATATTTTTGTAAACCATTATTTTCAAAGTTCTCGAATTTTATCAATATAATCACGACAGTCGTGTCTTGATACATGAAATTTCAGAACGTTTTACGTGACACACGCTTATGCAATACATTCGTAAAGCGAATAATTTATATAATGCATATAGCATATCCATAAAGTGAATAATTCATATTACAATTTCTGCAATAATTTATTATTTCTATAATAATTTATATACCGTCGCGAGGCCACTGTAGGTCAGCAGAAATGGGTCGTGCGCGCGACAGCGTGTCAAAGTGAACGCAGTCGAACAACTCGTTCAGACACAATAGAGACGCAAAAAAAAAAAAAAATAAAAAAAATAAAAAGAACAAAAAAAAAAAAACAAGGAACACGGTCAAAACCATCCTTTGTTCCTTTCTCGTTCCGAGACACACGGTTTGGTCGTTCGTTTTCTCTGGCTCCGGTTCCGCCTCTTTTTCACCCCCGGAAACCACGATTCCGTCACCGGCGCCCGGTTTAATTCCAACCGTGCGAGGGATTAAACGGATGCCCGGGAAAAATCACGGAGCTGCTGCTGCTGCTGCTTCATCCACAGGCTGGCTTTACGAACTTTGTCCAGCCTTTCTCCCCAATAACTTGCGCGCTAGGTAGACAAATGAAACGTGGAATCCCCGGCTACGGAGATTAAACGAGTGCGTTCACGGAATATTGAGACCCGAGAGTCGAGCGAATTGCAAAAATGTTTGCGAGTTCAACCGTTTAATTAACCCCCTCGCGCCACCAACCTCCTTCGCTCTTGTTCGGTTCTCGCTTCGCGTTATCGCCGGCGAATCGATTTTTATACTTGGCGTAGAGATTTTCATACTCATGAGTATTCTTGCCGAGGAGGATATTACATTTTGCAGCAAGCACAGCCTTTTTTTAAAAGAGAAATCGCTGGTTAAGGAAAACTCTCGAAGGGGAGGGGGAGAAGAATCACCGACGACAAGGAAAATACGAAAATTCCAAACCATTCGAGAGACACTCTCTCCACCCCTTAAGGAGCCGGTAAACGTCGATAAATACGTAATGGAATACCAAGAGAGGCTACGCGAAGGGCTGTCGTTCGAATTACTTATTCACGACACCTGTTACATAACGAAGTAAGAGCCGACGAGAGCCGGCCAGCAGTAAACAAGGATTTCTTTAATTAAACGACCGGACGGAGGTTCCTTCGATGTCTGCTCCTTTTGGTCTTGCCCTCAGCAGACAGCCCGAGACTTTATTTACCACCCTCCGTCGTCTTCCTTTTCTCTTCTCTCCTCAAGCTAGAGATGGGATCGAGTGCCTCGCGAGTACACGTTTGAATCATTCATGGTAAGATCTCCTACAAATGTACATACCGATCAAATGGCGAAGCATGCTTCTCCACGTGATTTTCAAACGTTGATATGTACGTACGAGCGAGAATTAAAAAGAGAGAGATTTCTATGATTCAAGTATTACTTATAGAAAACTTCCCACGAAAGAATTACTTATAAAGAAACGAAAAAAATTACGATAACTTAATTAAAAGTGAAAAGATTTATTACAACTTGATAAAAGTCAAAAAAAGTTATCAATCTATATGAAAGTCGAAAATCATGCAAACATCGAATTGCGTTTTGAAGATCTGTGCGTGAATTTCAGGATTTGACGGCAGCTTGTACAAAATAAATGCATTGCAACTATTGTTAAAATAAATTGAGAAATTTTTATTTTCGAGTAGCATTCGAAAGTAAAATGAAACGAATACAAAGTGTCGAACTTGGTTTGCACGAGATGTATTGATTCAATTTAATGAAATGTATACATAGTTGTGTACGTTGAACTTATACGTTAAATTTATTCATTAAACTCATACATTGAAATTGTGCATTGAACTATAATAAGTACATGTATGAGCTACATGTATGAACAACAAGTGTGTATATTGAACTTGTAGAATGTATAGATTAAATTTGACGAAATGCATACATTATATATACGCTAAATTTTTCCATTTAAATTGCAATAAAACATCACCATTTCAAATACCAAACGTGGCTAGTATAAAATGATACACAGATATACATTCAACTTAAAATTGAATCGTAAAATGTATAGATTACACTTGATGAAACGTATACTAGCTTGTACATTAAACTACAATGAAATATACACGTCGAACGAAACTACACGCGATAAAGCGTCATCACTTAGATATCAAACGTGACTAGTATAAAATGACAATGATACAGATCGATGAAATATATAACAATTGAACTGAAAAAAAAACTCGACAGAACATATGCACAGACTATACACAAATTCTAGCTTGTACATTGTAAGCTACAATAAAATGTACACACTGAGCGAACTAAATATACACATTTATACAGATCGTACATGAAACAAACACATTGGCAGGCGTACTCGTTGAAACACTGATCTGGTTTCCAGTAATATCCGCGATCCACGAAGCGAAACTTAGATATCGAAACTTGACTCGTAAGCACATGTATCAGGGCTTGATCCCATCCCTAGCCACCCCCCAGCCTCTCGAACCGTCTCCTCTTGCTCCCCAACCTTCGCCTCTTGTTGTTCGGCACGAGCAGAGCACCCGGATAAGGGACGTAGAAGTTATTTACGTACGGCTGTATTTGCGGCGTGGAAGCGCGACAAGAGTGACACCAGCCGACGGGCAGGGGGCAGGGGGGTTTGAAAGGGTTGGAAGGAAGGCCAGTCGCTTGGACAGAACGCCGACCCGTCCCATGTGGGTTCCGTTAATTAACTGAGTCTGCCGGAGTTCTATTCCTCGCGTTATATTACCCTCCTCCGGTTCATCTGCACCCTCGAAATCCTTCGGACCCTCGATGCACTTGGACGTTTCAACTACCGACCAGTCGCTTGTTCCTATCCGTGCGCTTACACAGGCGACATCGAAATCCAGCGAAATCGAGATCCTAGGTACGTAAGTACATGTTGCTCGCGACGGATTCTCTCTGATGACGGGAATCGTCAGCTTTTTTTAACGCTGGAACCACCGACGATTAAAGCGGAGAAACTTCCATCGGAGACGTTGAAGTAAAAGGAACAGAAGATCTTTGCGATATAATGGGCGGGTTTACACAGGGTTTTATTTATCATTCAAGTCGCCAAAAATATAATAACTTATATTTATCATATTTTATATTTATCATATATCCGACAAAAATATTCAAATGGTCATTTTGACCCATTTTGGTAGTTCTAGGGTTAAAACTCGGTGAGCGAATCATCGGGTTGATACGACAGGTGCACTTGGTGGATGATTGGGGTGGGATAGGATGAGAAGAGGATGAGAAGTATTTTTAGAAAATCTGGGATTATTACTATCAAGTTTTGATACTAACAGTTTTTTTTTTTTTTTTTTTTTTTGATGATTCAGTTATTCTAAGACATGAAAATAGTAGAGATGTATCGAGGGAGAATTAACATTTGAGATTTCGAATTTTTTAAATGTCTAATGTTCTGAAGCTCGAATCATTGAATTTTGGGAATTTGGAGATTCTTAAATTCCTAAATTCTTTAAATATTCAAATAAACTATGAATATTTTTTTAAATTAAATTTAAGCAAAAAATTGAATGAAAGCAATTCTTCGAATTTTTACACTGTCGAAGAAATCGTGGGAATCTGAATTTTTAAGCTCCCAAAAGTTTATATTTTTGTGATTTCGAACTTTGAAATGTTATACCTTAACATCTGGAATTTGAATCTTCAAACTTCGGAAATTTCAATTAAGTGTCGAATTTTGTAAATTTCAATTCCTAAATTTTGTAAATTTTAATGCCCAAAACATTGTAAATTTGAATTTCCAAATTTTGGATATTTCGACTTCGTCGAACGACTCGGAGAAAATTTGCATTTCTGAACTTCGGAGATTTCTCAAATTTTATAAATTTCAATCTCTAAAATTTCGAAGATTCCAAATGTTAAATCTCGAGAATACGAGCCTTTGAACTTCAAGAAGCTAAGTTAACGATTAAACGTCGCGCGTTTCATATTCCTAAATTCTCAAATCAATAATTCTCGGCGAGAAAACGATTAATCGTCCATTATTCAAATTTCGCTGGAAAGTATGTTGCCACTCGGTCGTACGTATTTCACTCTCGATAATAATTCGTTGCCCGCAACGAAACTGCAATTTGCCAAGTCACTATCGCGACACGATCAAGGGGTGAGGGGGATCAGGGCCGTCTGAATGCAGGACTTAGTCGGATCATACGTCACCGGAAGAACTAATTTTCGATAAATTCCAGGAGCAGTCGGCCGGAGTGTGTAATTAACTCGCGCCGAAAATGGGGTTTCTGGCCTGGCGAAGGCGCGAATACATAGCGCCGCCAGGAAACTTGACGGCGTATCAATTATCCACGAACTATGCGCGGCACGAGAGCGTCGATCCTCGATTATTATACGCCGCGGATTTGCCACAACGTCAGCGAAAATTCGTTGCAGGCGCACATGCTAATTAATTACGCGTTTATTTACCACGCGACAGGTTAAGGTAACTTTGATCGACCCTTCGAGCTGATCCAACACGTTGTCGAGGGTTTTTTCAGCTTTTTCAATCTCAAACGGATTATTAATTGTGATTTTAAGTTAATTGCAACAACAACTCTGTTCCCTTTTGTTTCGTTTGCACACTTTATTGAATGAATTTTGAACTCTTTGAATTTTAATTAATAAGAAATAGCGTAGAAAATAGCGATTGAATTAAACGTCGTAAACAGGATATTTAAACAATGTCTCTCGGTATATTTATCATACGGAATTTTTATGCATATGTTGTACATACTTATAAAATAATTTGATCAACACTATAATGAAACACGAGTGTTGTTATTGTATTGGTAAAATTTGAAATCAATCTGAAAATGTATACAGTGGCTCAAGAAAGGGTATTCAAATACCTATTATGGAAGTGAAAGTATTCGAATTATAGAATTTTTATATATCATGTATGATATTATTAAACATTTTGGAATTTCATTAAAACTGCGGTCGAACACTGTTAGAATTTTAAACGTAAATTTGAAGATTTACGCAGCAGTTACAAAATAATTCGAAATCGAAATTAATCCATGTGTGAATGTGATGTGAAAAAGATTTGTATCGAGGATTTATAATAAATTAGAAATTTATCTTTCGATATATTTATTCAATATGTTATCTTTCTTGAGTCTCCAGTAAGCGAACCAATTATTCTATTGTTAATTATATAGGTTATGACTTATTTCAAGGATTAAGTTGCATAGCAATAGCACGATGTGTACGGAATGTCGATGACGATCCAGCAACAATATCGTACAGTTATCCTTTATTACCGCTTTCATACGTGACGTGTAGAATCATGCTGTATCCAACAGAGAAAACGAGTCGTTGTTATACATACGTACGTTGCAACGATACTGTTTTTTTATTCAACGACGACTATTCGCGTGGAATAGTCGAACGTTACCAGAAACAGCAATTTCCTTCGTCGAAGCGTAGGAAGATTTCATAGAAGCGAGCCACCCTTTAATTCTCGAAACAGAATAAATATTCTAATTTCGATTCGCAGTCTCGCCAACTTTCCTTCCATTCGATTCTTTGCCGTTCGCGTCGCGTACCGTGGAAATGTTCCGAAAGTTGGAAAAATGTTCTCCATCTTGTACACGATCGGCGCTATTTATGTTTAAAGAGAGAATAAGAGAATAATTGTTGCCCGCGATTTTAACATTCTCGTGTTCTGAAAATGTTTCAAAGATCCAAGTGAAATTTAATTTACACGCACAGTTTTAATTTCACATTATTATTGTATGCTATACGTGAATTTTCATAATTTACACGTTGTTAAATGTTACGTAATATTTGAATGTTTGTTGTCACAGAACATCTGCCCGTGATCCAGTGAATTTCTTTGTTAAAACATCAAATATTAGAAATAATTGAACGAAAATTGGAAAAAGCAAAGTAGACGATACGAAGTATGTAAGAACAAGCACTGTGATCGAAGGAAGGGAGAAAGCACCCAATTACAAATGATTAAAAAAAGTAAATGTTACTACTTATGCAACATGTTCGAATGTAATGTATACTTTCATAGATAAAAATTATTATATGTTCAGATGTATTTTTAAATTTCACTAGAAATATAAAAATATGTTGAAAACTAACTGACTTTCTGGCCAGAGACTGTATACATTCTCAAATTGTATTTTTCATTTGGAAATCTAATATAGACTAAAAACTAGTTACTTATTAGTGGGCCAAACTCTAGCAACCCAAGTATTGTATTTCCATCTTTCACATGGAGCTTCAAATCATTGATACAATCGTCTCTCGTCACTAGACTGTTGTGTAAATTTCCAAATTTTTACGAACGTCATATGGAGATTTGTTTCCATTCACAATACACGTACGTCGTAATAAATACTCCACTTTAAATATTATAATTCGTCGTGCGCATTCTTGGAACTTCTCGGTTTCCCTCAAAATGCATAAAAATTCGCGTAGTTGATCACTCGTGGTTAGAGAAATTCCGAAATTTGCGAACACGCGTATGTAAGTTCTTCGTACTCGTCGCGAATATAACGGACGAACGAGACTGGGAACAAAGCTGACAGATTTCGAAAGACAGCATGACGAGGGGTTGAAGGGGGAGGGAGATGGGAAACGAACGTCGCCGACGTCGGGTGTTACGGTACCCGACGGCTGTTGAAATTAATATAAATCTCATTTCCTCGCCTCGGATACACTCGGCATTGTCTTACTCGACTCGCTGCTGCTCCTCCACCCCTCCAAGCTGTCGCCACGATAGCTCCTGCAACTCGAGCATCTGACAAACACGTGCTCCAATCTCGATTCACGGGAGCAAGGGGATGGTTTGAAGAACGAAGAACGAAGGGAGGATGAAAGAACAGGCGGGACAGAACGCGAGACATTGGACACGTGGTGTAATAAATCAAGATCTAATAAACGCGGTGCGTTCCATTGCGCGACGATGTGCAATATGGCGTGAATGACTCGCGAGTGGATGTTCTCTTTCCAACGATACTTGGTGTCGTTATCGTCTGCTAGTAAATCTGACAATCCGACGAATTTTCACGGATTTCAACAATTGCTGAGATAGCAGATGGATATTTGTATCAAAATTGTTAGTACTGATTTTTGTTTCGAATTACTCGACGAATGTTATAATATCCAGTACAAGTGTAACACGTAAATGAATAATATTCATCAGTTTCACAATTTTGAATACTTGAATACTTTTGTGAGCAGGTATAGCTATTTGTTTTTTTTTAATATAATTATAGTATTTGTCGCGTATTGCGACGTTGATGATGTTTCATATAACAAACGCAATATATTCATGAAACCGTATAATCGCAACAATCGATTTTATCTGTGTAAATTAAACGTCGAAAATGTTTGTATATAAAACATGTAACACGTACGTAATTCACCGTTGAAATATTCATTAAACTTCGAGATGTTTATAAAACGCTGAATATTCGAGTAGTTTCGCTGATCATTTCCTGACGAAACTTCAAAGTATCCTGCACAACGTGATATCTCTAGCCGTAAAAATTTTTCCCCCCATAAAAATGTTCGAACATCCGCAACGTTCGCAGCCGGAAAGAACCAAGCGAGATTTCTAAACGATTTCAGTTCGACACGACGTTCAAATTTGAACGTTGAAATTTCTTGCCTGCTCGCGTGTGTACAACTTTCCGCACTATTTGTTCGCACTATTTGTCCAAACGCAATGTTAACTGTTCGACTGGGAAATAAAGATATATATTCATTCTCCGCGTCGCGAGCGGATTAACACGCTCGTTCTCTGTTTCGTGGATTATGTGCAGTTTTCGTGTCGCACGAGAAAGAGGATAGGTCCGCGTCGTTATCGTTATCGTTGTTTCGAGAGAGGAACACCGCGCCATCGACGTCGTTCGAAGTTCGACGTTGAAACGGAAGCGCGTCGGTGTCGAGCACGCCTCGACATTCGGCATACTTCGGAGGCCTCGCGTAACGATCCTCCCGGCTCTCCCGACGCACGCTACCGACTCCCAGGTTTCTCCTAACTGACAAGAAACTGCTACCCAGCTGTTATTGGCGATAATAACATTTGGTTATCCGAATAATCCGAAATATTCTGAGATTTGTTACGAAGCACCTGCAATTGTCGGGAGATTCGACAAAGGTTGGAAGAATTAATTAAAGTGATTAATTCACCAGTGGATATAGGTTTTGGATCATTGAAATTTTTTATACATTTATTTAGGATTTATTATTTGTATATATATATATGTATTATAATTATAGAAATATTATAGTATTATACTATAGAAATTTTATACGTATGTATTATAATTAAATATATCTATAGAGAATCAGAATATAATTAAATTATTTTACTAATAATTATATAGAATAAAATACAAATTTATATAGAATTGAAATATATATTTTATTTGTATGGAACTTATATAGAATTGAAATATAAATTTGAAAAGTATACATACAATATTTATGTAAAATAAAATGAAATAAAATATTCATGTAAATGAAATATATATTTTGTAGAATTAAAATATCTTTATTTATCTGTGTCGTCAGATCCAATAAAAATTGGCAATTTAAAAATTGAAACTTTTTGTTGAATTTAGATTTCAACATTACAGTGTAATGTAGTCATAATGTGGTCATTGCACACTCCATGTTACAAAATAATTTTAAGCTCTCATCTTATATTGGTCGAACGATTCGAAATTCATAGTTTCGAAGGCCCAAAACTATAAAAGGTTTATCGAACGGTTTCACAACTATGATATTTACAAGTCTCTGACTTCAAGTATTTCAATACCATACTGAAGCTTCGGGGCATTCAAATTCCATGCTTGAACTTGAACAGTTCGAATTCCAACGATTCAAACATCAAGAATACAAATTCCACAGATTCGAAGGCCCAAAAATATAATAATTCATTGAACACGCAGTTTCATTTTACATATCTCTGATTTGAAGAATTTCATTTCCAAAGACTCGAACGTCGAGAAAGTGAAACACCAAATTCGAGAATTCAAGACTATTCAAAAATTTATCGAGCTTGTATTGCCACCGACATTTACAACCGTATAATTACGTATAATTACGCTTTCGTCTATCTTGCGATTCTACGATGAAAACAGTGATGGAATTCGCAATTCTCATTCGACTCGCAATTCACGCGCAACGCGATCCAACATAATATAAGTCAGTTCAACTGCCCACTTCAGGAGATATTCGAAGATTGCAGAGGTATGTGGAATGTTTCATCATATTGTAATTAATTACATTCGGACTCGCGGAACACAAGAATTTATTGGAACGTTGGAACGAACTGCCCCTCTCGTAGACGCGGCTTGATTTCGTTAATGGACGCGATATTTTCTATAATTTTCGCGCTTTTGTATAAAAAAATTTTATATTACCATAATTATGCTCCCTCTGAATAACAAGGATTATTCTCTTTTTATTGTTTATCCATCCGAAAGGGAAATTCTCGTTAATCCATCAGAAATTTCACGCCATACCATCGATCTGCTTGAGTATGTATTCACACATTCTCTTATGCGAGGCTTTACACTTAGCCTCATGGTGACGCAGTCTTGTAATACCTGTATTGTAACTTAAAGTCTGAGATTATATACTACGATAGTAACAGCGTCAGTAATATTATTTAACATTATTGGATTAATGTTCTAAAAGAGATAGGTACGTAGAATGAATTATTAGAGAAAAGGTTAAACGTGTTAAAATTCTAACTTTAGGTTTTGTACGACAACCTTATAGACAGAGGTTTTTAACAAAGGGATTCGACAATCCTCAGTGAAAAATATTACATATAATTGTAACAATATGTGAAATATTAATATCGAAACTATATTATTTATATTCATTTATTTTTATATTTATTTGACTATATTATTTATATCTTTTATTTTATATTTATTTGACTTTCGTTACGTACAATTCTCTCGTACATTCTAAATTGTAATTAAAATTAATGTAAAATGCTATCAGCATAAGAAATATACACTGTGAAGGTATAAAATATAAAATTGGCAATCGAAATTGTAAACTGAACTGAAAATCTTAAATCGTTTATTAAACGGTTATTTTTTCTTTTTCTTATTATATTCCTATTATCATCATACTGAAACTTCATATAAATCTAATTTTCAATGTAAAATAGATATGTATTACATAGCAGTGACGACGTATGAAACTTCTGTCGAGTCTATTAAACGTGTCCAACATGATTTCAATTTCTTGTTTACTGCTTTCTAAATATCTCTTGGATACTATTTCAAAGAACCAAGTTCGAAACTGATCTAAATTCAACCGAAAGTTTATCCGAATCGAAGCCAACTCCAACACAATTCAAGCACGGATGCTATTATAGAAATAAAACTTCAAATTCATTGCATTGAGAACTATAGTTCATCTACTTTAACCGCGACGTGTGGTCGCAATTTTCACAAAATCTGCCCCTCAACCGCTTACAAAATGGAATTTAATAGACAATCGTGTAGAATCTTTCAACCAACATTCGAGAGAACGATACGAACACTCGTACTTGAATTATAAATCCCGAATCTAACTGAGATCTAACATAAGACATAAAAATGCATGACAACAACGATGCAAAAATCTCGAAGATTTTTGAAAACCACGATCTGCTCAATCTACTTGACCACTTTACTTTCGAAATCTGTCCTTCAACTTCTTACAAAAACGTACGACAAAGTTCAAGGAACTTTTTAGACGATTGTATCTCGCAAGACGTGGCATTTTTCAACTAACATTCGACAGAACGATACGAACGGTTCCTACTTGAATTATAAATCCGAAATCTAACTGAAATTTCAACATAAGACATAAAATACCGTGCATCACAAAATTAATGCGAAAACCTCGAAAATTTGCCTCATCGAAAAGTTAACCACTTTAATTTCTCTTAAATCTGCCCTCCTTTCGTCTTACAAAGCGAAGTCTGAGAAACTTTTTCAACGTGGAGCATTCGACAAAACTTATCATAATCATAAATCCCAAAGACGTCCCGTAAGACACAGAGAACACTGAAAGCGTGAAAGCAGCTCCAATGCATGAAACATTTATGCCACGGGGGAAAAAATCCCAAAGATTTGCCACG
The DNA here is from genome assembly GCA_032399595.1 of Tetragonula carbonaria. NCBI lineage: Eukaryota > Metazoa > Arthropoda > Insecta > Hymenoptera > Apidae > Tetragonula > Tetragonula carbonaria. Next base: position 19,018,991 of record JAUCRC010000001.1, on the reverse strand, counting down.
CTGTGTGAACCACGGATCCATCCACTTTAACTATGACGTCTCGGCAGTCCTCGCGAAATCCCGAGATCTGCTCGCGAAACGCAATTTAGCAGCGTCGACGATTCCGTCGCGAGACGTGGAATCTTTCGGCCAGGGGTGCACCCACCCCCCTCTGTGCGAGTTCGGTCGAAGGATTCCGGCGAACACGCGGTACCTGGCAACGGCGTAGCAACACCGTCTCCGACGAACCCGGGGCTAATATATGGCGTTGTCATTGCGCATTACAATAGAGGCTGTGTTACGTAAGCCGGTCACGTGTTCTGCTTTGCCGCGCACACCATCAACCTTCGTTCGGATCCTGCGACCTACGCACGTGTACGTGTGCCAGTACGTACCCTCGAGCCATCCCCTCCCCACTCCTTTCGCCCGTGGAATTATGGTCACGTGTTCAGGTGAGCCGCGCACACGTCCCTCTTGAACAAAGAACCGATTATTGTCGACTTTTGTCACTTTCGAATGTTTTTTTCCCTTTTCTCTCTTTCTTTCTGTAACTGGAGAAAATTCACGGTGCTAGTTTCAGACAGAAGACACCGGGGGGGGGGTGGATTTAATCAAGAGGATACTTTTATGGAGATACTCGGAGCAGAAGATGGAGGGGAAGATTTTGATTAATGGGATTTTATAGAGATATTTAGAAGGTTCTGCGGGTATTTTAATCTATTAGCGGGATTCCCTGGAAGGATATTTATCTGCAAGTATCTGGAAGATGGTGTTTGAATTGCCGGGGTTTTTATGGAGATATTTAGGAGATAGTGCGGGTATTTTAAATCTATGGGATTTAATGGGATTCATCTGGAAAATAGTGTTTTTAAAACTCAGTCGGATCATGGAAAATTCTGTTCTATTTTTTTCTTTTTTTTTTTTTTGTGAAAAATGGAATTTGCCGCTTTCAAGAGAACTATACGTTACTATTTAAAATAATATTAATTTTCTCATAATGTATAATTGCAAAGGATCACTTGCGACCTGCAGATTATGTTAATTAACGGAATTTAACAAAGATGCTTATCCAAAAAGAGATGAAAATATTTCAATCAATGAGATTTCACAAAGATGTCTAGTTAGAAAATAGTACAGGTATTTCAATCGATGGGATTCCATGACAGATATTTATCCAGAATATATTCCAGGTGTTTCAATCAATGAAGTTTCATGAAGATATTTATCCAGAAAATAGTGTAGATATTTAGATCAATGAAATTTTATGAAAATATTCATCTAGAAAATAATTGAGATGTTTAAATCAATTTTTACAGTTAATATAAGATTAAAATATAGCTTAAAACCTGAAATGACAATGATTCCATCAAATCCAAGTTCAAGCAAGCAGTTACGTCCAATTTAAACCTAACTTCACGGCAATTGCATTAAACCCTTACCTAACTCAATAACAGGTAAATCAAGATCAAATCGAAACCAATAGCAATTACACAGGGCTGAACTGATTCAATTAAATCCAAGCACAACCCAATGGTAATCATATTCAGCTGGAATTTTATTCGATAATAAATACGTGACGTTTGATTTTAATTCGACAGCGATCGGTAATTACATCAAATGCAACGGCAGTTAATTTCGATCAAAATCTAATTTAGCAGCGATCGCGTCAAACTCGACAGAAATTAGTTAGTAAATGTTATGAAACTTTTTAGCAGTTTCTATTTGAAATACTGTTTTAAAAAGAAAAGAAAAACGTTTTCATAGATTGTAAGTTTCAACGAAAGCTAAATAAAAGTTTTAGTTTGAATAAAATTTATGTAAAAATAAAAATTTGCAACAGAAAATAGCGAACTCGTTCATCAACATTAAAAAAATTGTGACAATTACTGAATACTATTCAGTGAATGCTGCAATACTGATTAAATAGTTATTATAGATAAATTCATTCAATGTGTTATTCATTTGTGATGGGTAATTTGTGTTTCCTTTTGAAATGAACAGTTATTGAATGCAAATGTAACATTTATAAAGTAGTTTGACCAATTCGGAATTCAATTTGAATTTTCAGTAATACTATTACACTATTAAATAAAATTAGTTTGATATTTTTATTCTTGTGAAAGCTTTTTCAATACACGATCCAAAATAACTCGTTTCCATTGGAACGAGTTTTATTATACAGATTTTAAATCTATTTCATGAGAACATTTTTTGAAGGAGTTTTTAATAACAACGTTTATCTGCACATATTTTTATAAATACTTTCTCAAATAAAATATATAAATTCTAGCAAATTTTTTTTTGAAAGTGAAAGATAACCGCTTGCTTCGATTCCTGAAATGTAGGAGAAAGAAAATTGTAGAGGCATTAAGGAGAAGTCTAAATCACAAGTGAAAATAAAAAGAAAATATTATATGAAGTTTGTTTTATTCGAATTTTCAAAGTATCCTGAAAGTATATATCTGCTTGATGCTTGCAAGATATTCCTCAATGTGCGAATATCGTCGAAAACTTTCACAAAATGATCATTGACGCAAGCTTGACATCGATTTTATATTATAATATGAAATTTATTACATTCCGAATTTCTTGACAACTCTTCTTCCTCTCAGCAAAAAGAAGAATTTCTCTCTGAAATAGACGTCTGCAATTTGATACTAGATGATCCTTATTAATTACATAACCTCTTTCGTACTAATGAAAAGCATACGCGAAATACCATCTTAGAAGATTCTTAAAAACCAGAGTGGAATTAATGTCAACAGATAGAATTTTGTAACTACAATTTTGCAATACAAAAATTATTTCAAGCCTAAGAAATATTTTACCAGAAATATTTTATATTTCTACAAGAATATAATATTATATTATTGAAACCCAGAATCTGTTACAGAAATCTAAAAAAAAGTTACTTCATTATTAATTACTATGCGTTTTAATTTTCTCAGGAATTTGAAGAAATCTCAGCTACTAATTAATTACTATTCGAATTAATTATTCGTATACTTGCTTCCGCACCTTTCAGTTTCAATTGCTTTAATTAAGTAGAAGTCAAGGGACGTGAAGCGACGAAACCTCACGTTTTATATTTAACATTTGTCCACGACTTGCAACAGAAACAGTTCATATGGAAAAATAAATTTCTAGATTATCGCTTGTACAATTTTGTTCGAAAAAAGTAGGAGCACTTGTCTTCGTGAGCTGGGAAGTGTGCTTCGTTCATCACTTGGTTCAGTTTGGTTCAAGCGAACAGTAGGCGAATCGTGGCTCGGCCTACGATGAAATACGACTTGGTTTTTCCCTCCTTCGTATATTACGTATGCGGCGGCGTGCTGCACCGTGCCGATTAGTATGCCACGAAAATAAACCATCGCGCGCCGCGCGAAGTTAGAAAAATTAGTTTCATCTACGGCCGGGGCATCTGATATACAGCGCACGCAGCCTTGGCAACCGGAAGCAGCGGCGGAGGAGAAAGCCCGGTGAAGCCTGTGGGTCGAGGCAGGCTGCAAAGCTCCCGGAGGGCAACAATTGTGCATTCATCGGGCCAAGGGGCTCTAATTAAAACGCATTGTTTATATTCTTTGCAGGAAGCTTCTCTCGCCCTCGTAGTCCCCGCTCCCTAGACGTGCATCGCCATGCCGCACGTCCCTCTTCCCCAGGGGTTCACTCCCTCTCTCCCTATCTCCCTCTTTCTCTCTGCGGCAACTTCCCCTTTTCTTTTCTCGCGCGATCCAGCGGAAATCGAAAGTCGAGCGACACGTTTCGAAACGATTGGAGATCGCGTTGAAAAGTTTTTGGAAAGGGTTTGCAGAAGTTTATGGTGAATTATTTCGAATTATTAGAATTTAGATTCGATCGATGTGATTGATTGCGTTTCTTAGGTTTCGATTTCATCGTGAGAATGGCAGTGAATAGGTACGTTTTAACTTAAGGATAACTGGAATCAAAGTGTAATCATGAAAAATAAGTGAAATATATTATAGAATAATAATAAATATGTAGAATAGTATTCAGTGGACGAACGGTAATTCTACTCGTATCGAAATTTCGTAGTTGTGTTCGTAGAAATATTAATATGCACAAACGTGTTCGCGGTGTGGCAATGGTATTCGATAAAATTAAAAATTTAGAAGGCTGTGGAATATAGAGAAATGTATGAAAGTTTATCATATAGTAACGTGTAGAACATAACATAAAATGTTGAGTTAATAGAATTTTTTGACGGGTTAATAAAAATTTTTTAAATATAAGAATTCTTTGTTAAATATACAAATTTCTTGAATTTTTTTTAATGCTGTTTTTTTAAAACACTGCCAGTCCCTCTTTGAAATTTAAATTAGACATTCTGCTGGGATTTCCATGTCACTGTTTGTTACTTCAATTAATTACAGCCATTTGGTTAAAACCGAAAGTCACAACAAAATTTTAACAAAAACAAGTAACATCGGTTATTTGATATTGAACTTAATATTCGTTAAAATATATCTGGCTTTGGTTTTTAATTAAAAGAAAAAAAATCAAGTTAAATTGTTATTAGAAACTAAGATTTAAATTAGACTATACATCGTTCAAAGTTTTATATATCGTTGTACCAACCAATTTGAGCAAAAGAATATTTCAATTTGTTTCAATCTGTTCGACCAATCTTCCACTAAAAAAGAAAATCTTCAAAATCACCGATTCTTCCACTATGAAGAAAAAAAAGAAAGAAAGAGAACGCAGAACCGGATACAAACGATATCGCTGAAAATTCTAAAAAATGTACAAAGAACGACCTCACAATCACGTGTGATAGACACATATAGATAAAGGAACATCTGTCTCGCGTTTCTTCACGTTTTACTGGCGGTTATATATCTCTTCCGACACGTTCGTTGTTCTCTTAAGCGGGCGCCCAGGGGATGGAAAGGGGATGGAAAGGGGCTGGAACCATCTCGTTCCTTCGGGCGGTTGCTGTTTGCTCGCGAAAATGTTTCGCGTAAAAGGAACGCGTTCCTGAGACGTGCGGTGTTTCGTCGACTGTTTGAAGGGGAAACAGAGGGAACGTGGAATTTCGATTTTCACAGCGAGAAGTTGAATGGCGCTTCTTACTGGGAAGTCGGATAAAAAATGAGGGAATATAGACGAACGATTTGAAGCAGAGGGATCGAGGTATCTTTCGTGTCTTTCCTCGAGGTTTGATTATGTGTGAATCTAGTGCTTTGAATGGTTGACCTCAACTGTATTTCACGTTTTTTTGATTCTATTTTATATTTTATTGTTTGCTAGATATGATTCTATAAATTTGAAATTTTATAAAAATTATAAAAATTGCACATATAATGTAATACACAGAATACATATGATTGAAGAATTGATTGATGAAACAACCTGTTCGATCATAGTGTCCGAATATTAACATCAATCACTGTGTGACAAAATTTTGTTTGATAACTATTACTAACTAATCTGTAATTAACTAACTAGCTATCTATTTTATTTAACGAAATTGAGCCTCTGACCAATTATATTATCATTCAATTAAATAAATTTAATAATAAGAATTATGATATGAACTATATTCCTTTATTTTTATATTTACAAATACAATTATTATTATAATTTTATTATTTGTGAAGAAACATAATATCAATATTAAAATTTGGAACAATCATATCCATTATTTCAGAACTCTTTTTCTATCTCATTTCTTTTGAACATCTTTTCATATAGATCGATTGTACCTTGCATCGAAGTGAATACAATTCGACAAGTATGCAATTAAAACAATTAAATACTTGAATTATATAGAAATTCCTTTGTCAACTATATGTATTGTTAAATAAAACTCTTGTCAACTTGTTTCGCGAAACGATCAGTCAATCGGAATCGAAAAAAGAGAAATCATCGTCTCGATACGACAATCACGTCAAGTAGCTCGCATCAATTAGAATGAAAATTAGAACTCGTTCCAACGATATGTTACACGCATTACGCTCGCGTCTAAATGAGAAAAGATGGCTGAAGACGAAGATCGAGGGGTGGGAAAGAACAAATGGAATGAAAGAGAGAGGAGAATGGAAAGGGACGAAGAACCGGAGGAATCGGATTTGCTCGGTGCTTTCATTTCACGTCTCGTAACTCGTTGCAGGGCCTGTCGTGCCGGACGAACGTGCCCGCTCTCCACTTCGACTTCCTCCACCCCGGGCAAATTACCTTCCGATACAAATCGTAGTCGCGTTTCGAGCAGCTGGACGAAAATTGTAGCTGGTCGTTATTTCGCATTCAACCGGTTTCTATTCTGATTTCGCCCTTCGACGATCCGATTACGGTCTTCGAACTCTGCGCGAATGGCTGCGACTTTTGGCTCGAATTGAACGTAACGTGTACGTAATGAGTTCGAGAGATTTCGTGTCGGATTGCACCGATTTCTTATTTTCTCCTTTGCTGAGAACTGGGCGTTGGGATAATTGCCTATGAATGTAACGTGATTTATTATATATATATATATATATATATATATATATATATATATATATAATTTGTAATTATATATATTTATATTTGTAATTTTATATATATATAATTTGTAATTATACATATATATTTGTAATTTTGATTTGGTTCATTATTATCTATATGTTTTACATTATTATGTAATTTGATTACATAGACGAATTGTAAACATGTGTGCATTTTTTTAACACATATAATTTTTCTTTCTTTTTCTCTTCTTCTTCTCTTTACTGAGTTGAGTGTTGAATTAAATGTTGAGATAATTGCGAGTTTGCTATTGAGAGACAATCGTAATTTAGTTTCTACATTGATAACAAGTTTTCTTTCTTCTTCGTCAAAAATTGGATACTATAACAATTACAAAGTCACAAGACCCCCATTTTTTTCTTTCGTTTTTCTTCTTTCAATGTCCAGCATAAGGGCAAAAGTTACAAGAGATGAGTTCAGCAATGTTTGTAATTTGGTCTTCCATATCTTGTAATTTGTCGGAGACTACAAATACTGTGCACGTTCTCTCTTCAATTTTTCTTTTTTCGATCGAAACTCGAACGTTGATGAAATTTCGAGGTTATAAGAGACGAATCGAATAGCTCTGTGATTGTGCCGCGTGCAATTTACGAAGTTTATACTATATAATTTATCAAACAAAAATTGTGTGCGTTTTCACTACGTGCAGGTCCTATCGTTGCCTTTTCTTTTTCCTTTGTTAAAAACTCAGTGTTGAAACGATTGTGCAGCTACAAGAGAGTTGGATAACGTTGTAATTCGTCATCGCTTGTAATTCGATTTTTACAACTGTATAATTCATCGAAAATAAAAATTTATATACGATACGTTATTTATTTTCCTTGTTCTTTATTGAAAATTCGGTGTTACTGAAACTTCGAAGTTATGAGCTTTGAAGTTGTAACTTTGTAATTTACAAGTTGCGTGTAAAACGTGCAACAATTTTTCCGTAACTTTGTTTTCTTTATCACTGGACTGAATGCTGGACATTGAGCAATATCTTTGAAAATTGAATAACAAATTATAAGACAAAGATAAATGAATATTAAAGTTGAATAATAAAATAATAAAAAACCAGGGACCATAACTGTTATAACTAGAATGAAAAAAAATCATTGGATAGCAATTATTTTTTTGAAAATAATGTTTTGATCACAGAAAACCCGATTTATATTAATTATAAATACTCGAAAATTCTTTTTATTGCCGATAATCATTATTGGTGAGACAGATTTATTTCGATTGCTCGTAACAATTATTTTATGCAACGGATATTTATTTCGCTTCTCTTTCTTTGCAAATTTCCGCGAGATTTACACGAGAAAAAGAACTTTACAATTTTTGCAATATTTAAATTGCAAAAGATTGCTTTATTTGAATATACTTTACACTATTACGAACAAATGAAACAGAAGTTCTTCTCATCGATGATTATTACGAGCAATAGAAATAAATCTCCCTCGTCGATCACTAATATAAGTAAACTAGAAATGGAATTTGTTTTTCAGCAACGAAAAAAATTCTCGGTAATTTGTAATCAAATAATTTGTAACCAAAACGTTTGGTCTTTCAATCACGTAGTATTTTGAAAAATTTTCTTCACGTTTTCGAGACTAATATCGTCAACAGTTTCAGTTACTTTTCCCATAAAAATTTCTGAATTGACTATTGTCTATAGTCCCTTTAGTTAAAAATTACGAGTCATCTTGATTCAACGACCATATTTGTATATTCAAATTTCACTTATTCCACAGAAGCAACAACATCTTTCGATAAATTCGCGTATTCTCTCCAAATACCTGTATCTTTCAACTGTCGCTTTGGCCAAACCACCAAAACGTGAATACCACGATCGATCTAATTACCCAGACAAGAAAAAAAAGGCACTTGCCATTTATTATTTATGAGTATCGATCGTGAGCGTCGTTCCATTTGTCGTTGGAATGCTCCTTTTACGAATTCATACGGTTCGATCGCGGTAAACGCACGACTGGCTCGAAATTTTTCGACGGGGCCATTGAATGCGAAGCAGCTGCGTAATCCCGCGGTCCCTTTCGCTCCCACTGAAATTGCCAGCCTGGCAAAATTGTCACAGAACAATCGTTCCTCTCCAGCACGTAGATCGCATAAAAATGCCTAAACAGTCTTCTACGAGCTAGCTGTTGCTGCTCTCCCGCGAAAAATGTCCCCCCGATCTTTCTAATTTCCTTCGTTCTTCGGTCTTGAACGCGTTGATTCGTCATTTCTTTCATTTTAATCAAATCCTGTCTCTCTTTCATTCGTTCGCGAATCTTATTTTTTAATCCGGTTTAATCTTATCTTTAATCTAATTTTTTTTTTAATAAAAGTTCCATTTTAGCATAGTGTGAAATTTTTGCTACCATTTTTATAGAAAATAGTTTATAGAATTCATTATGGTCAAACGTTAAAAGCTCGACGAAGAAAAAATGGAAAAAATAAAAAAAAAAAGGTTCGAAACGAAGTACGGAAAGTTCTGTCAAAGGAGCTGGAGCTTCTCGAAAGTTCGTTGGAAAGTTAGGTGACCCTGAGAAATGGAAACGTAACGCGGGGGGGTGCATGTGCGAGCTCTCGAGTCCACGGCGTAGCAGACATTTCCAAAGTTACACAAAGACAATGCGCCGATTGGAACAGAAACGGTTCGTTTTCGAGGGACGAGAAAGTGGATCGATAGAGCGAACTGTGAACAGAATTTTCACGGACGTAGAGTGGATGGTACGTTAGTCAGTAGTTTCGGTCAGGCACTGTGTCACAAAGCGCCGAAAAAACTGACCGTCCGGCGCTAAATTTTACGTTCACGTTGATTTTATATTCTTCTGACGGTTTCCGGACTGATTGTCACAAGTTCATCGCAGTTACCATGCTCGGCAAGTTTCGAAATTTTGTTCCGGTGAACGAAATTTCTCGCTGCTCTCGGAGTAATCACGTTATTCCGAGAATAATTCTGTATTTTCACCGTAAAATTATTAGACGTGCCGATTATTCGAACGAATTAAGAAATGGATTTGGTTAATTGGTACATTGAACAGTTTTATGATTAATTTGTTATATATTGCGAACGATGGGATTCTCGGTTGTTACTAAGATCGTGTAATTTTATGCATTTTTAAGATATTTAAAATGCATGTAATATAGGTATATACGAGATATTTAAATAAATTAAAATAGTATAATATATAATAATTATATGTAATGTGTAATATATAATAGTATATATTAAATGATTATATATAATATAAATTTTTATTTATAATAATAAATAGTTAATATTTGTATATATATAAATTTAAAAATTAAAAATGTAAATATATATATGTACAAATATTAACTATTTATAATATATATAAATGTATGTAATAGTAGTAATAATAAGATCTAGTATTGAATTTAAAAAATTTTAATCCCTTTGCTAATTTTTCACGTATTTTCAAGAAACTTATAAAACTCTACAAAATGTAAAATCTATAAAAACCACCCATCGTGAAGCACGTGCTACAACGGAACAAATTCCCATTCAAAATCGACTTCTTTGGTTACGTTCATGAAAATATACAAAATTCCGTAAACACTCCTTTCCCCAGTTTATAATAATTTCTTCGTTCCAATGACTTTCCAATTCAAATAAAAAATTAATTGCAAACGATTTGTTCAGTTTGATCAAATTGTTATCCCTTTTCCCCCCGCTTTTATTTCGAACAAAATAAAATATTTGCCCAACCGTGTACCATACCCACGTTACAACAGTCAGTCGACAAACAGTGACATTAGGGTCGTTTCAAAGTAGAAAAACGCGCAATTGCAGACTGTTGCAGACAGAACAGGACTCGTTCGAAGAGGGAAGGTTACACGGTCTCCTAATAAAAACGGCGAACGAGTCTCTCCACGTACCTACTGTCCTCTCTTCTTTTCTTTTTTTTGTTTTTCTTTCTTCCACTCCCTTTTCACCGTCACCTTGCTCCACAAGGGCTGCGAGCTGCGCGGTTCCTCCTCCACTTCCGTTTCTTCCCCGTTCGTGTCATTCTCTCCAACCTCTGGTGGCTCATCGCATTGACAAGCATATTCTACATTTCATCGCAGCGACCGGCAGATGATCGTGATTTCTTTGCCTCGCGAATCTCGCGAAACGAGATCAATTAGAAATCAGCTGGAGTGGTATTGCAACGACAACGACTCGATTACTTAGAAAACGTTTGTCGGAAATGCGTGTTTAAGTCGACTTGATTCGTTACCAACTGCCTACTTTTGTGTTCGAAGTGTAAATATATTGTTGTTGAAGCAACTCTATTTTGCATAGAATTTTACTTCGTGCTATTCACAGTTAAATAACATCCGATATATATTTATTTAAAGTGATATCAAACGCAAATTTACGGACGGCCAAGTCTCACGGGGGAAGAGAAAAAATAAAGCAGCCGTTCTTTCCAAAAATTTTCACTGATCTTTCATTATACCTCCGGTGTCACATGTTCAGAAAGAAATCTAACAGTTTATGAATCTAAAAATACTAATTCTACGATTTTACAATTCAAAGAACGCGTAATTCGCGTAAATTAAATACAGTTTTAATTAATTCACATCATTATAATTTATCTTTCGATCTGATTTATCTTTCTTTAGATTAATTACCCTCAACTCTGCCATTTAAAGAGCCAACACGTAAATCGCATAAATCAAATTTTATTAATTCACGTTGATGCCTTTAGATTAATTATCCTCAACGTTCTCTTACAACCGTGCAGTTTAAAGAACCAACACGTAAATCAAATACTTGTTTCTCAGTTGAATTAAATTTAATACTCAGTTTATCTTTCGAGTGTCTTCAGATTAATTACAACTACAACACTGCAATTTAAAAAAAGAAAATAACACGTAAATCACATAAAATGAATATTTTCTTTTATCTACCAAACATCTTCAGATTAATTATCCTTAACCCTTTCACGACCATAAGGTTGCTAAGAGTAAATATTAGTATGTAACTGTTTATTTTGTTTAGACGCAAAATAAATAAAAATCACAAGAAAAATACATAACTATGTGTAGTTTTTTTGGAATTTTATGGAAAATATTTTTTCCAATGCACTATAAAGATAACACAAATTATGGTTAGGCTTATTACGTAATGTCTTTTATTTATTGGTTTATTATAACTAAAATGTTAACTAAAATAATACAAAATTATGAAATAAAATTACTATACAAAATGATGTACACATAGTACATCTTTTTCTTCTAAACGTTCTCGTTTGCATAATTGCGTTCGGTATACGTTCTGTCTATTTAGACATTCTCTATAAAAGAATGCAGATAAGATTATAATTAAATACGACAATCACCAATTTTAAAATGGGGAAAAATGTTTTCCTTAGTCGTGAAAGGGTTAACGCGAGATAAAACCAGAGTCTAGTTACTCGATCCTCGATCACGTGTCTAGCAACTATTTTCGTCGATGGTAGCATAATCGGTTTCAGCCTAACGATCGCGCGTAACACTGACGAACGAAGATGGAAATCGGTTTCTTTCCGACGTCGTCGAGCCTCTACCCCTCGTTAATCCGTCGACGTGTCGCTGACGAGTTCCGGCGCGCGCAACGATTTCCGTCCGCATCGTCGCGCCGATTTCTGAACTCAACCGATTCGGTGATGAAGGCACGTTCGTAATTTCTAGAGTAATGCTCGGTAAATGACGAATGGAAAACTTAATATACGTCCGTAATTATTTTTAAAAATGATTGCTCGTGTTTTTTAAATAAAAGTGAAAAATAAACTTGACAAACATAGATTGAAGGATCAACGATTTCTGTAGCATATAAATATAATTAATTCTTTTTCATAGTGTATCAATGTACGCAGTTCAATCGGAGAAAAGTATTTGATTCTTTGAATGAAAATAGAAAATAACTCCAATGAAACTTCGAAGTTTGTATCCTTTTAATTTTCGATCCATTTTCGTTGTCGGTTCCACTTCGAGCAATCTTCTTAATATTATTCTCAAGAGAAGCCACGTTTTTAATATAATTGTAACCAATTGTAATCAACAAGTGGATATATGAGAATAGAGAAAATACGCTATACACAAAATTAAATGGTAACAATTAAATATAACACTTAAGAAACGATTTCAATTGTTAAAAAAAAAGCACAGTGCATTGCTCGAGCAAAGAGCAAAGCATTATAAAAAAGGAAAAACTCTGGTAATTCGCCTAATCACGAAGGCTCTTCCTACTGTAAATTCCAACAAAAATTGCCGACGAAATTTGGACTTTATCGTAATTTCTCAACGCGTGTTTATTATTCGTCGAGTGCCATTTATCCCACGAGGTTTATCGCCCTGTATAACAAAAGAAAAAAGAAAAAAAAGATATAAAAAGAGAGTACACAAAGAAGAAGAAGAAGAAGAAGAAGAAAAAAAAGAAGGAGGAGAAGAAGAAGAAGAAGAAGAAGAAAAATGCTGGATCGCTTCAACGATTGTCTTTAATCCCGCTTCCGTCCCTTAACGAACGACCCGGTATCCGCAGTGAAAATGGAACGGCGTACTGTGAGGAATAACGCCGGTACTGACGTTGCACGGCTGTCGTTCAATCTCTCTCTCGTGTCGGCAGACACCCCCGTGGGGAGAATGGCAGACGTCCGGGGGCCGGGGAAAAAGTTGACCGAGTTCCTGGAGATTTATAAGCGAGCAACGCGACTCGGCGTCGCGCGTCGACACGTCAACCGTGAGATTCTCCGCCTGGTACTGGTTAATTAGTAGAGAGTTTTCTCTCTCTCTCTCTCTCTTTCTCTCTCTCTCTTTTTCTCTCTCTTCCTCTCTATTTTTTAGTAAAAGACAGAGAGGGATGATTGTGAGAGTTTGGAATTCTTTTCGAAATGTTTCCTAAGTAGGGAGAAATTTTCCCAATTTCTTTCTAAAATTAAGTGTTTTATTGTGGTATTAATTGTTGTTCGGGAATATCATTTATTAATATATATCATGTTGTATAGTTGATTTTAATACTTTGTTCTGAAAATTTTCGAACGTTGTGTTTCAAGCTGTATTTTAATTTGACATGTCCCACCAATTCCAGTGTACTTTAGCTACCCCCTAAAATACTTGCAAACTGTCCCAATTGATAATTGTTATACTATATTTTATATTGTGTAGTATATAATGTAGAATATATATTATAAATTCTATATATTACATAAAATATTATTAAATTTTCCAAATCATGGAATAAACACAATGATAATTAATATTATTGTGGAAATATGCTACAAACAATGATAATAAATACTGTGCAAAATATACTATGAAAACTAGCAAATAATTATAATTATAGAAATACAACATATTAGAAATTCTCTGTTGTGTAAAGTAGTCATCTAATTCTCCCACTTTTGAAACAAATATATATCCAAAAAAAAAAAAAAACTCGTTCTGAGATCTTCGAGATGTACTTGAATTTAACACGCTTCATTAATACCGCGAGAACCATCTTAATGAACGAACACTTTAAAAATCAGTCTGCAGTCTGCAGAAACTCGTCCCAACGGACGCGCGTTCATCGACGGAAAGAGGATCGAAATACCTGGGTATAACCGGTACCAAAAAGACACGGTGCCTCTCGCCAAAATTCTCTGGCACGGTCATTCGAAATCCGCATAGATAGGGTGAAGTACGAACGTGGCCCGATGCAGTGGCTGGCCCTGGTAAAGGGAAACGAAGTCTGTCAGCAAAGAGGGACGGGGAAAAAAGGACGAGAACCAACACGACGCGAGATATCAAACCGACCACACGCGCACACAAGCACAGGAATCGTGTGTGTACGTGGAGAGGACGTCTCTGAAACGACTGGCTCGAGCCACCTGCAACCAGCTTACAGCCAGGCAGGTTCTTTTTCTCCGGAGAAGCCAATATAACAGAACGAGAGAAATCGCTGGACTTGTTTCAGCCCAGTCTGAATAGTAACTACTGGAAATTTTTTCAGTCTTTTCTTAAAGAAAAAAAAAAAAAAGAACAGTCAATAAGAAAAATAGGAGAGTTTGAATACAAATCAGATCGATTCGTATTGATTACTCTCTTGTATTTGTTCTTCTTGAAATCGTTCCTCATCTGTGATTCATTCGAAATATTTCTTGCGAATCTTAATTATTTTGCCGAAAGTTTCTAACGGAAAATTGTCACGCTTATTTGAGTCGTGTTTTTGTTTCAAACCGGAAAAGAGAATTTCAACGCGTGAGATCGTATATCTCTCTTGCACTTGTTTCTCGTCTGTGGCTTTTCAAAATATTTCTTGTGAATGTTCATTTGAAATGTACTTTAATGTATTTCTTATAGAAAATTGCTTCGTATATTTTCATTATTTTTTTCTTCTTTTTCTTTTTTTTTTTTTTGAACCAAGGAAGAGAATTTGAATGACGTGAAATCGATTGTACATCTCTTTTCTGCGATTCTTCAAAATACTACTTACGAATATTCGTTTTACACTTACGAAGTATATTTAATATAATTGTTTCGTTCTTTTTCTTGGAAAAAAATTCTTTCACTTATACGAATAATCATGTATTCATTGATGTGTTCGTACATCTCATTTGCTCTTCCTGCAAACTATTCATTCGCGAGTTTTTTTTTCAGAGTAAATCGTTTCGTACGTACGAATTGTGTTTCAACATTTTCTACTTTCAATCGCGAGAAATCACAGCGAGTCGTGTTTCAATCGTTTTCGTTTCTTTTCTCACTTTTCCTCGTAGAAAATTGTATCCTCGCGCAATTGAATAATACACGTTTCGTTTTTACATCACGTTTTTCTCAAAATTATCCCTGTGACTCTTGTGAAAAAAAAAAATCTCCTCATACACGCGAATCGTATTTCAATCGCTTTGCTCTCATTTCGCGCATATAAATCTCCTCTTTCTCTCTCTCTCTCTCTCTCTCTTTCTCTCTGTCTCTATTTTCTCTTACGAAAAATTGTTTTGCGCGCGTGAATCATGCTCTCGTTATTTTGCTTCCGTTTCGTCCCGCGCACGTGAATTACATCTGTTACACCGTTTCATTTCTACTCTCTCTCTCTGATGGAAAATCGTTTCATACGCACGAATGACGTTCCCACTGTTTTCTTTTTTTTTTTTCTATACACTTCCATTCCCGCCCCTGCCCTCCCCCTTATAAAATGCGAATTGCGTTTCTACCGTTTCGCGTTTCAATTTTTCCGCCGTAACGCCGAAACGCTTTATCTGAGATGATCGTCGAGAATCGAACGGTATCGCGATCACGGGAAACCTACTCTCGTCATGGACGTGGTGCAACCATGACGCAATCGTTGCAGTAGCTTATTTTATTTCGATGTTCCCTAGGTAGCGCAGTGCTCTTCGATTTTCAGTGGGATTCGATTTGGCAGTTAATTCCATAGTACTTGGCAACCTGCTCGAATACGGACAGATTTAGCCGCGCTATTCGGAATAGTTCGTTTCCAGAATATACATTTCAATAATATATACTTCTAAGCAAGCACCGTAAATTGAATATTTACTGGAAGTTCGAACTCGACGGAAGATAAGGAAAGCTGGCGCAATGTAATACAATAATCAATATGCAACGAAGTGCAGCGAACCGGCAAGGCTACTTGGAAAACACTTGACAGCCCCTTTCGATCGCCTTTTGATTATATATAATGATATTTTACACGAATATCTGTGAATTAGAAATGCACTTTATCCTACTAAATGCACTTGTACTACTTATGAACGTTTTCAGTAAATTTCAGTAAATTAATGCAGAAATTACGAGCAGAAACTTTTTGCAAGCAAGAGTTATGACATATTTGTATAATATCGGCCTGATTTTATACATATTTGTTATACGAAGAGAGAAAACGGGATATACTATGTTTATCTGCATGTAAATATACCAATGAACACTTAAAATAGTTCAAAATTAGTTAGACATTCTCTACGTAATATTGGTGTACATACGCGTATATGAGAATTGTTAATTTTCATGCTAGATATTTCTCCACCGACATTAAACCCGCTGGATCCTCGAATTTTTATATTTCAGTCTTACACACATTGTCAGTTCCGCAAGAGATATATAACGAAGAGATATATAACGTCCTAGGGAAATGTTCAGCGAAAAATCATGCACATTAATGAATATGTCTCTGACACATTGTTTAAATCTGAGACATTATTCAACCAATTTAAAAGGTTTTAAATATGTCGAAAAAATAATTGAAATATAACAATTATTCATTCGTTGTTCTTCTTAAATGTAGTTCCATTTTGCGCAATACGATTGAATAATAAATCGTGCTCGATTACAAAGTCCCAAGATGGATCAGAATGTTACAATACAAAGCGAAATAATAAATAAAGGAAAAAAAAAGCATTATATGTCATATATATATATATCGAAAAGGGAACTGGAACTTTTCGTTCAATAACTACAATACTATAATACTTACGAGAGAGAGAGAAAAAAAAGAAAATTCCCATCTTCTCCAAACAACAATCCAGAGTAGTCTATCCTCCAAAAGAAGAAGAACATCCTTCCGGAAAAAAAAAAAACTGTACATCATGCGAGATCGCAGCGAAGAAGCGACTCCGGGCTACACCTCACGTAGCAAGAGGCGTAGGTGGCTGGCGAAAGTCCGTGACGGCCCACGAAATATGTACACGGGGTTTGATTCCCGCTGGCGGAAAAGCAAAGCCCTTCGCGTATTTGCGAAACGCGCCGCCGGCATACGAATGTAACCATTCGACCCCTCCGCGTCCGCCCCTTTCCCCTTTTTTTCCTTCCACCCGATGTTGCTCGTGTGCACGCGCGCGCGCCACAAGGGAACGCACACGCAACCACACGCACGCACGCACGCACGTGCGTACAGAGACGCGGTTTATCCACAGTCAATAAAGGCTGGCTGTCAGCATGAATACCAACGGCGTGGATCCCTGGCTGGCCAGCAGACTCCCACCCCCCAACCCCGTTTCTACGCCCTCTCGCAGAGGATACTCTGCATGTACCGCGCGGCAAGGCTGCGAGCAAACCCTCTTTCCTCCCCTCCCCACCCTGGAATCGCGCGGTTGCGGCTCTGCCCGCGTTGGCGAGATTTACCGTGGCCCGTACATCATACGCACGTGCGTGTTTCACCGTTATCGTAAATACATTCGCGCTAGCGAGATAGCGGGTCGGTACCGCGGCACGTACACACCGCGCGGCTGGATTTCCCGCACGGGTCTTCGTGCGCCGCCACGTGCCCGCCCTGATATCGAATTCTGGAAGAAGATCGGCACTGCGAGCCCGTTCACCATCGGGCTCGGCGAAGCGAAGTGAAGAAGATTTTTCGAAGAAGGGGGAAAGGTTTGAGAGAGTTGTTGCTCGTATCGTAGATATTATTGGATGAGATTGTTGCGGTGCGGATTAGAAAGTAGGCAGTAGGCAAGTAGGTTCTTTTTTCAGTGGACGGTTTAGTTTAGAAAAGCAGAGAATGGAAGAAGACGAAGATTTTTGCGCAGTCTGATAGAAGGAGTTGAGGTGAGGTATATAGTAGATCTGTAGAATTTTCGGCAGATCCAAAAAGCAATTTCAGCAACGGCGTTTTTCCTTCTAGCGTTCTTTTTCTATCGGTAGATGATGAATGAGAAGCAAAGGATGATTGTTGTCTTCTGTTCAGAATTTTCGGCGAAATATTGAAATGAATCGGAAGATATTTGTAAATTTCTCAGATAGGTCCTTTTCTAATAATTCGCAAGGAAGCAAAATTTGGCGCAGATTATGACGAAAAAATAACACGGTTTGGATCAGGTTGTATAAGTTAGGTTAGCTATGTGGAATATGGTAGTCTTGTTTTAAAACGAAGAATGAAAATTGTTGCGGATCTTAAGAGTTGGGATGAGCTCGTATTTCAAATTAGACAGAGTATCAAATATTATTGGGATATTTGGAATATTAATTTTGTCAGAAAAGAAGATATTTAATATAATGGAATATATTCTTAAATATCGTAGAGAAGAAGATATTTAATGTTAATTTTGCCAGACGAAGATAATTAATATATAGGAAGGGGTGATGTTTTTTAATGATTCTCTACGAGAGGATTTAGCGCAGATTGAGACGAAGGTGACGCGGCTTAGATTAGGTTGTATAGGTTAGGTTAGCTATATGGAGTATCACAACAGCCTTGTTTAGAGTGGATGAAGCTTGAGTGATGGATAGTGTAGGGTTTAGGCGGATTTGTGTTGCGGCAGATTATTAGTTTCTTGGTAGTACTATGAGAGTAATAGCATCAGGAGCATATAAAACGATATGCTGATACTCATCAATTATCCAAAATGTACAAATCTCTTCTAAAATCATAACTTGACATTTAATTTTCATCTCAACTGAATCAAATATAATATATTTCAATTATGCAAACGAACATTTATTAAAGAAACGATGAATTATTGAATGTACGATTATGTGCAGTAATGCAATAATTGGTGATTCATGGTTACAAGTCAATCTTGTTAAACATGTAGAAACAAATACAACTTCGAAAAATTATTTTAAGTTATACATCTCGAATATAATCTTTGCAACAAGTCAACCCTTCCTTTGTTATGGAGCAAATATTATGTATTATTCTACAATACATGTATATAAATCTTGAATAATGTATGAATATTAAAATGATATTAATTAAAATAAGCAGAAGTACAAGTACAATTACGTCTCTGTTTAAACAAAAATCAACATTAATTTTGCTAAGAACACCAAAATTGCTTTCAATAATTCTAAGAGAAGAAAGATCGTTGAACAATTATAGCTGCCTATTCTAATTTAAATTCATTAAATTCCTTTATGCTAGCGTATCGACGAAATACAGCGATGAACAAATAATTGTTACATAAAGGAAAATTTCCAAGAATATCGATATACAGTTATATAACTTTTATTCTTGATACAGAATATTACAGGTTCTCTGTAATATTCTTGGTACAGAATTTAGACGTACAAAAAGAAAAGATGCTACCCATGTAGTGATATAATTTAAATTTATTATACTAAATTTATTATACTAAATTATATATTATAATATATTATATTATAATATTATTATATTATAATAATAAATATAATTTAATATAATAAATATAATATAATATAATATAATTTAAATGATTTATTATATTAAATTTATTATATTAAATAATTTAAAAAAACGGAAACAAAACAACGAATAATAAATACAAGATAGACAACAATAATTCGAATAAACTCAAACAACACAATTAATTTTTATACAACTCAAATTATCACTCTTTTGACCACACTCATTCAACACTCTTTTTCGACTCTCCGCTGACTCTGTTTTTTTTACTCATACGACTTTCCTCTTTTCAAAAAGAAAAGCGTTCAACGCCAACGCTGTGCTTCTCACATCACATTCATATTTTTTCGTTCACGCATCTGTAGGAACGATGATCGGTAAATAATAAAATCACCGTACTACAAATAACTATATATATATATATACTTTATTAATAATATTTTTTAATAACTGTTGATCAACACTATTTAAATGAACAATAAAATTATAATTTAATTATTTGTACTTTTAATTACTTATTTAATAATAATTATAGTTTATGAACTTTGGCTTTTGACTGTAGACTTTAGAGTATCTTATAATTCTTTTTTAACTACTATTTATATATTCGCCAATTTGTTATGTATCCTTGACAATTATTTAAGTAATTTTGTTAAAATATTGATTTCTTATTTACGAGTTTCACAAAGTTGGCGCCGTAAATTTATTTAAAATGAACTCTACGACGAGACGGTTGAGAACTAGATATCGCTGGAGTAGACTTCAGTCGCTACACATCTCCAGCAAACAGGCCAGCTATTAAAAGTAAAAGTAACTAAAAACATAACTACACACAATAATTTCGACACTACACTATTGCTGCTAACCACGCTTCCAAAAATCCAAATCCACTCGTCCTTCGACGCGATCTTCCCAGAACGCTGCTCGGAACAGCAACGGAAACCACGTTCACCTTACCGTAACACTCGAAATCACTCAGGATTCCGGGAAGCAGGTGCGTTCATCTGCCGAAAGATAGAAGAACCGCTAGCAATTCCGTATTAATCGGATTGCCGCGAAGTGACCTGCACTTTTTTTTCGATCCTTGCTCACATTGTCCGGGTTCCGCAAAGGATTATCCGACTAAGGTTCTTTTCGTTGGTCCCGTGAGGAAGTGGGGGGGGAGGTGGATCCTCCCGCGCGGGGAGCCGCAGCAGATTTCGTTTCAATCTGAGACGAATCGCGGAAAGCCACGGGAAAACGGGAAACCGGAAGCTGCTGAGAAGACAGAATCGAGTGCATCTGCGTGATAGCACAAGGGAGAAAACCCTTCATTCGTGCTTTCATTCCCTAGATATTGTCATTTCAAGTTTTTAACATCCATGCTTCTTATTAACCTTTCTTTTTTTCTACAGTGTACAATTATTTCACACTTTGCTGTTTTTCGGTATTTATATATCGTCGCGGTACAGTTTCCCCTCGGTTCAATGAAAAATTGTCGACATTTTCAACGGTGAATTTTTTATGGGAATTCATATTTCTCTGAATGCAATTGGAAAAAAAAGAAAAAAACGGAAAGGAATATAAACTTGATGGAGAATTGTTCCATGTATCAAATGTATCTTTTCATATCACACGTATTTTTTTTTTTTTTTTTTTTTTGCATTCGCGCAGCTTTTTACTTGAACATTTCCTATAAGGAACAGTCTAGTTGTAACATTAGAATGTAATTATAAGTAAAATTTTGCTTTCTCAATATTGAGTTCGTGTCTTTCGTATAATTTTAAAAAAACGAGTAAGTTACTTTCTGCAGATTCAAACGTCTTTACGAGAGCTGAAAACATTCTCTTGATAATTAAATCCATCATGAACTTGAGGATCGAAGTTCTCTCTTTGCGACGATTACTTAAAATTTGTTGCGCGATGCACTTTTTCACTTATGCCAAGTTATGAAAGCTTCTTCAAAGTATCAAGAATTTTCTATCTGGTATAAGAATTTAAAATTCGTTTTTACAGCCACTGCGTGCAATGCTATTTGTTCTATAAAATGAAAATATAGAGTGTAATTTCGTGCGTTTCATTTTGCGCAAAATAAATCACGATACGCACAGATCAATGAAAAAACAGAATGAGAAATCGTCGTATCTGTTAAATTCACTTTGCATCGTTTTCTCTGTAATCTGTGAAATTTTCAAGTTACAAATAAATTCTCCGGTTCGGCTAATAGACAAATTCAAATTTGGACGATTTTTCGTGGCAGTAACGAAAGAAATAAAAATAGCTGGAAAAGCAAAAAAGAGAGGAAAAGAAAGAGGAAAGAAACCAGGCTGTTGGGAAACAAATAAAACAGAGTGGTGACGAGGGGTGGCAGCGAAGGTATAGTGGAGGAAAGACGTTTGTAATGTAAAAGCGAGACGCTGCCGGCATTAGGGAAATTGAAACGGTTTTCTTTATCTACCAGGATCCAGGAAACAGGAAGATTCTGCAAGATGGTACGTGCGTTTTCTCTCGTCGAAGTCCTGTCCTTGAATTCTTTTCAACTCGTCGTGTCGATATGTGCGGCTTCTAACACATTATTTTAACTTGAGACAATTCTTAAAATGCTGAGAATCTTTGGAGATGATTTGGATAATGTTGGATGAGGATGATGTTAATTAGACGTTGAAGAAGATTCAACAGATAGGAGAAGTTTTTGACAGATTGTGAGAAACTGCGAAATATTTAAACGTACGTGAAAGCAAAAATGCCCACAACTCACGTAATATACCAAAAAAAAAAATAAAAAAAAAAATATACAAAATATTCAAAGTATAATACTCCTAGCTACATTTAACACGCAAAGCAATTTACTATCCAAGTTCCATTTTTTTTTAATTACCTTCGTAAAAATATAAATGTCGGCATTAATGTAGTTACAATTAATGTACTTTCTTCGTATATTTTTTAATGCATCTTTGCATACTCGCGCGCACTTTTTCCGCCTTCCGAATGATCCACAAACGTATACAAATCTAATTGCACGTGTACACGTCTCTTTCAAATAATCTTCAGACGTCGTTAAACAGAAACTTTGAACGCCACGGGACGTCAAACGAAACGTCGAGTTGCTGTCGAGTTTAATCGAATTCCGGCGGAACGGCGTTTCCCATCGAAGAAAACATCGGCCGGCCCATTAAAGCGGCTTTGATTAAGCGTTTTAATTACCGCTCGGGTTTTATATAAGTCGTAATAGCGGCGACGCGCGCAGTTTACACGCATGCACTTCATTAGCGCGGGGGAAAAGTTTCGGGCTTTATTGCCGTTTAATTGGCCGAAAACGGGAGCGTTTTCATTATGACCGCGTTGAAAATTTATCAATTTTACTGGACGAGGGAATGTGTTTTTCACCTTGATGCACAAACCGACTTCAACTTCATGCTCGGACTTCTCGGTGTTCTCGAATCGCAAGTCGTATGCATGATCTCTATTTTTCCTACTTTTTCTTCTTTTTTTTTTCAAGGATTGGTTTCATCTAACCCTTAAATGATCCTCACACGATTTTTACCTCTCTTCTTTTTCTTTCTTCCTTCTTTTTTTTTAGCGATTGGTTACATTAAACACTCGAGTGATTCTCACATGATTTCTACTCTTGCTCCTCTTTTCTTTCTTTCTTTCTTTCTTTTTCAGAGACTTAACCTTCAAGTGGTCTTTGCATAATTTCTACCCTCTTTTTTTCTTTCCTTTCTTTCTTTTACTCTTTTTTTTTTGTTTCTTTTAGAGATTTTTTTCCGCTTTAAAGATTGGTTTTATTTAACTCTCAAACAATATCACTGGAGTCGCAGGTAATTGTAAAATTTATAATATTTAATCCATTATATCCGGCATCATATTATGTTTAATTTTATTAAATCTCTGCGTCTCATTTGACAGACTATAAATACAGAAAAAAGGAAAATAAATTGTCCCTTATCCGCTATTTTTCAGATATTTGAACATTAATATTAATTGAATATCAATCTTGTATTGCCAAATTAAAATGTCTGCTAATAACAAACGAGTTATTAATAGATATGTATTATGTTCTGACAATACAATATTCGATTATTAAGATTTTTGAAAAATGAAGATTGCTATTGTTCCGCCCTAAATTAACGTTTTAAAAAAGCTGTCTGTCGCTATTCTACGAATATATTCTACTATACTATCGTTATTTTGCCAATAACTTCGGAGCCAACGATTCTTCATATTATTTCACACAATTGGCAATCGTTATCACAGTATTTTCACATTGTTTTCGTGAACAATGTACACTCGACGAGCATCAGTTTATTCGAACCAACCAAACTTCCTCAAACGACATATATACAAATTCGAACGGATATTTCGTTTTTTTTTTTAACAAAAGAACTAGAATCCAATAAAAAAGATATGGCTTGATTCAAAGAAACGAACGATCGATCGAGAGATTGAGAACAATCAAAGGTAGTACGTTCGAGGTAACAAAGATGGTTAATTAATGACAAGAGTTCCCGGGAAAATAATCACCGTGAGGGTTGACATCAGCTTCGTGATCGCGGCCAAATCCGTTTCTCCTATTACGACACACGCCATTACGCTCTTGACGTATTAAACGTCCCATTTAATCGAGGCCTAAGCCCTGCTGGCCAAGCTTATGCAACATGTTTGCAATTGAATCCCCATAGCGGCGATTACGTAAACACACTGTGTTACCGTGTGCCACGTGCTGAATATTTCTATTCGATGTGTACAGCCAATTCGAGTATTTGGTCTTGGCCGTGTTCTTTCGCCGAGAAAGGAGGGCAAACCTTTGACGAAAGATTTTGCGTGAACTCCGTTGCGTGCCTGGCACGTCCTCAATTACCTTCCTCTAATGCCCTAAGCTTCCTTCGTACCCGTGAATTCGACGAATTAATTCTCCCTTCCTGTCCATGATGTTTAACTTAACTTGACATTTATTTCACTTTTTGTCTGCAAAAAATTTTGTCTGTGCATTAAAAAAAAAATTAAATAGCGAAATATTTCTAATGCAAAGAATCTCTTGTTAGGTGCAATGAAGAGTATGAATGAAACAATAAGGATGGAAAATCGTCAATAATTGAAATTCTTATAACTTTGTAAAAAAAAAATTGGTAAATTTCTAGTTTAGGCTTTTCCAAATTTTGGCTCACAATTTTTTTAATATGGACTTTCTTGTTTTCTTTTTTGAAGTGATGAGAGCTATATAACTTCTTCGGCATCATCATCTGGGTTGATTTCTCGTTTTAGTAATAAAGTGCACTTCTTATCAAGAAAAAAAAAAAGAAAAAAAACGAAACAAAAAATCGTACAACTATTTGATCCATTTAATCTCATTTTAAAGCATAGAATCTTTACCTTGACAGTCCTGAGTTCGATTTTCTTCAGAAATAATTTTATATTATATAACGAGTGGAAAAATGAGAACATCTTTTTTTCGAAGATCGTAGAAATTCAAACATGCCTAGAAACGTTGGAAAATTTTCTTTGCGATTAGATTCATCACTATTTGAAAGAATGGAGACTCCTCTTCATAACTTGCTACGCAATTTCTTTTCAGTGTTTTATTGAATTTTATTGAATTCAGTGTTTTATCGAACATTAGAATTAAACGACAAGAAATTCTAGCATTTAGTCGTTTGCATACTTCTAACGTATAAATGTATTTGATTGATTTCGAGGAATAACCATAAAGTCTGTTTAAAAAAAGAATCTTCCTTTCTCGTTTGAACTGTAATTCGTTTTGAATATTCATCGCCAGATTTTGCAGATTTTTCCGCATTTTTTTAAGAATGTTTAATTGAAAAACATAAAACCTAAAGTGGAAAATTGTTTTACGCGTTGAATATTATTGAAAATGCCATGTTTCGGATATTTCATGCACACTTTTTCAAATTGAATACAATTTTGCACTTCGGTACTTTTTACGAAAATAAATAAAACTCCGCAGTCTATTCATCAAAATTCGGTAAATTGATATATATATATATAAAAAAAAAGAAATAACGTGTTACACAATTTACATGCAACGTACAATATACTGTATTCACCTTATATATATCACGTACATGTAAAACTTGATCAATGTTAAAGAAAAAAAAAAAAGAACAAAATAAAATGACGAAATCAAAAGACTCAACGATGTCAATTTTTCACAAGGAAATAAAAGTACATTTCACTTCGTGTCAAAAGCTACAAAGGAAAAATTGAAAAATTGGAGAATTGGAGAAAGTCTACGGTTGCGTCAATAGTACGAAGTTTCATATATTTTTTTCAAAATGCGTACAATTTTACACTTTCGTGCTTCCTACAAATGCATAAAAATCTACAGTCTGTCCATCGAAATTCGGTAAATTGAAATATGGAAGAGAAAAAAGAAATAGTATGTACAAAATGTTTTATACGCCACGTACCGTACACTACATAAATTATATTATATTATATTATATTATATATACTATATTATATTATATTATATACATGTAATATTATATACCTTATATATAATACATACATCCTGGCCAATATTAAAAAAAAAGAAGAAAGCAGAATAAAGAAGGCAAGATCAAAAGATGTCAATTATTCACAAGGAAATAAAAAACTTCGTATGAAAAACTACAAGGTAAAAATTACGAAGGAGAAAGTCAGTTTCGTCAATAGCGTGATGCTCGGGACAGTGTTTTTGAAAAGTATCCAATGTAAGATACCTGCTAGGTTAGTGTTACGACCAATATTATAGTCGTCCGAATGTGAAAGAATGTGGGAAAAATTTTCGAGTAAGAATCACCGCAGATTTGAATAATCTCAACACGATCGAAGTTGTTTTAATCATTAGAAAGATGATCGATATTTTTCGATACCACCCAGTCCACATTTATTGTCCTTAGAATTGCTGATAACCCAATAGAGATTGACATAACCTAAAAAATCCAATTAAACAAAAAGAAAGAATAAGAAATCCTCCGACGATCCGAGAAGATCGCCAATCATTTTCCTTCGGATCTTGAGAGGAAAAAAAAGAGAGAGAGAGAGAGAGAGAGAGAGACAGAAAAAAAGAAAATAACGAAAGAAATCGCCGCTCGTCAACGGGGAACGCAATTATAACGAGGGAATCTCATTTTACGCGAAGAAAAGACGATACTTCAGAAGGGATTTCGCTTCGATTGCGCTGATCCACGGATTATCCTGGTCGCTTACGTAGAGAAAGCTCGGGGACTTTCTTGCATTAACTCTCGTATCCAACCTCGAGACCATTCCGGCCGCTCGTCCTTGAGATCCTCGAGTTCGAGGCTGCTGATGGCCGCCTCTTCAACCGATTCCTACCCTCCACCTACCCTCTTCAACCGGCGTTTACGGTTCCCGGTCGTTTCGACCGATTATCCGTAGATAGTTTTTAATTAAAAACCGGCCTCTCGCCGGCGCCGAAAATCCACGAGCCACTAGCAGCGAACCAGCGCGCGGCAAAATATTGAAAACGGTTTTAATAAAGCTAGCGTGAGTTTATTTTCGCGGCGGCGCTCCTCGTTAATTACGCCGGCGCGTCGCGCGGAAACGCCTCTGATTTTCAGAGATTAATTCTCTGCGCCACGTGGACGGGGCGATTAGCCAGGACGAAGTAGGTAACAAAACCTGATTGATTCGCAATGATGCACGCCTTCGATTTTGTCCGCGAAAATAGATATTGGCGTTTCAACACTCGAACTAGCCGAAATGGCCAATTTATGATTTTCATTTGACAAAATCTCGATAGATGTAGAACAGCAATTTGAACAACTTCTCTTTGTGAAATGTGTTATTCACTTTCACAAAAGTTACGAATGGAAACTTGTATACTTTATTGTATTATAAAGTGGTTCTATTTCTTTTACTTTAATGTCACCGATGGAAATTTTACTTTACATTCTAGTCATTGATTGTTCTATTGTTAATCGCTTTTTGGAAAAGAATCGAAGAGGAGTTGTGTAAGCGGAGATTATGGAGATTTTCAGAAGGAAGGGAGAAAGGAGTTTGATAGTCAACTTTAAATTGAAATTAAAGCCTCGTTTGTACCTTATTTTTTCAAATTAATTTCAAATTTCTCCTTTGATCTCAAATTGCGATAAATTACTGTCGGTGGAAAATTAATATCATCGAAGAAATAAATAATTAAATAAATAAATCAAACTTTGTGAAAGTGAATAACACAACGTTCCATTTTTAAAGCGTGAAGCCGCTTTTGTAGTCATGAATTCGTTTTCTTTTAGAAATGATACTTTATCTTCTAATATTTTTTATATACTTACATTGTCTATCAATTAATATTTTTATATATTATCTATTAATATTTTTATATACTTGCATTATCTATTATTTCTACAATTTTCGAGAAAAAAATATCTTTATTCAGTACATGATATAAAATCATCTTTGCGAGCATAGTTGGAGAAAACGAACTCAAGATTGTGAAAGCAAAGATCTTGAATTTTTAAATGGAATCAAGTGAACTGTTATATGATTTTTTTTTCCTTTTTTTACAAAGTTATAACAGTTTAAATTATCATCGTTATTAATTCAAATATGCTCTTCGCGTAGATTAAATTTTAGATTAAATTTTGTATCGTGATTTTACACAGAAAAAGAATATAAGAAAAATGTGCCAAATCGACAGGAGGGGTGATTTAAACTATTGAAGAATCTGAAAAATCTTCAAACTTGAACGTCTATAATGTATGATCCAACGATATCATCCCGGGGTTAAGATTGATCGACGAAAGTAATTAGTCGTTTTAGAAAACTTTAAATGGAACTCCGGCTTTGAAAGTAGGAGTAGTTTCGTGTAGCGTAAAGCATGAAAATCTGGCTAGTGAAAGTTTTAACGAGAGTTTCTAATTGTGAGTTAACTTGGCGTTTAAGGCTTTCGAAGAGTAATCCCAAGATCTATTTTCTACTATCATTATGTAGTTTTCGTTTCTAAAGAGCCGTGCAGTTCAAGAACTTTTTACGAATTCTTTTTATTTTGCGTGATATAATTTCAAGAATAGATCGTTAAAAAGAATTCGGATGACGACTGAAATTAACTTCATCGTATCCAAAAATTCTATCGCTCAAATGCATTTGTCTTCCCATTTGTTGTCTGATAATCAAGAATCTATGATGCAACTAATTTTAAAATTTGCAAAGAGCATATTTCACGCGTACGTGAATCGTTGAAAGAATAACAATTATTTTCATGAATGGATCCACAGTGGTGTGGAAAAGTGAAATTTTCTTTTTGCAACGATTCCTTGAAACCTCTTTTGCAATCTTTTTCTCGGCGTTTTATTGAAATTTAAGTATCAGGATTAAACGACTGAAAAAAAGTTCAAATCGAAACGAAATTTCGTCACTTAATTCTACGTTCAATAAAATAATGAAAAAAAAAAAATTGTACAGCAAGTTTCAATGGTTTGTCGCAATTTCAAGAAAAATTCAATCTTCAAGACTATAACGTATTTTAATTCCAAAGACTACTTTTTCACGACTTTGAATTTTTACAATTTTCGAGGACGAAAATCAGGTTACGCTTCAACCATCGTTCATTTCTCATTTTTTTAATCGAAATTGTACCTTGGTGTCAAGTTGACGCAATTGTAAAAAATTAACATTCTTTCATTGACAATGAGAATAGCTAACTTCAATTTTATATTGTGAGTCTACCTTGTCTAATACTACGATCATTCGTTTTGAATTTCTACTTTTACAAATACCAATATATATCTCCGAAAGCATAATATTTAAGGCATAAATTACAATACTATAATTAGGAAAAGCCTGTACTCTTGAAAATAATTTTTATTAAAAAATGTCAAAAATATATATCGTATGTTAGAGAAATAGCTGTTTCTTACAGACTTTCACCCCGAAATATTTACATATTTTTATCGCAAGAAAGAAACTTTACAAAATATTATCAACCGTAAGAAAATAGTAAAACGAAATTGAAAATATTAAATTACATAAAAAGTTATAAAAAATACAAAATGTTGTAACATTTTGTAACATATTGTAACATTTTGCAAGTCGAACTGATGCAACGGATGAACGAAGATTAAAACGAGAAATTCTTACGCGATTCTTTTCTAATTTGTCGTCGTTGCTGCGTTACGGTTGACAAAGTGTATTTACATGTATCGTCGTTACTTCAGAACGAGTACTGACTCCTCGAGGAGTCTCGTTGCACGTTAATCCAATACAGTATCGAGCAAAACGCGAAATCGTTGTTAGCGGCGATCCCCCGGGAGAACAATGACTGGATCCAGTGCTGGATATTCGGTTTGTCTGGCGAAGGGCAGTTTGTTCCATTGCTCGGCCAGGTCTAATTAGAAAAGTCAATATCGATTGGCGGTCTGGCCACGAGTCCCCCGACGTTCATTATATTATAATATAAAACGCATCCCCCTTGATGCTTCTAAGACCGCGACGACGTCGCCGGCAAGCGAATTGCCATCGTTATCCCTGGCCAATGAGAGGCCAGGCTCGCTTCTTTTTACAGATAACGCGATTTCCTTCGAATACATTCAAACAGCCGCCGTTTGTTGTTCGTCGTGTCTGCCGTTGATCGATCGAGTGTTGAAGAGAAACAGCCATCCCGAGTTCAGAAATAGGCTGAATACGTTACTGAACTTTGTTTATCCGAACAAAGTTGCGAAAAGAGGGAAAAAAAAAGGAATAGAGGATCATTAGTTTTCTCTGTTCGAATTCTGTCATTCGTTTGGATGACGAGAGACGATAGATAACTGAACCTTTGAGTACCGAAGGTATCATTGGAAAAACATGGTGAAAAAACGCCGAAGAGCGCGATAGCGCTTGTCTTAATCGAGTGCGAAGAAACCCCAAGTGACGCGATAGCGCTTGTTTTATTTCATGTCGACAAATCCCATGTATTGTATTATACACAATCCTGTATTACTAATTTCAAATTAAAAATATTTTTTAATTTGTAATTCGTTACTTTATGAAATACATCTATATATGCGTATATATGCGTATTTATACGAATACCTAAATACTCAAACATTCAGGCGTCCAACATTTAAACACTTACATTTCCAAACTCTAGAAATACCAAATTACCAAAATCACTAAATACCCAAATACCGAAACGTCCAACATCTACATTTCCAAACTCCAAAAATATCCAAGGATTGCACCAAAGTACCAAAATCACCGAATACATAAATACTCGAACATTCAGGCGTCTAACATTTAAACACTTACATTTCCAAACTCTAGAAATACCAAATTACCAAAATCACTAAATACTCAAATACCGAAACGTTCAACATTTAAACACCTACATTTCCAAACTCCAGAAGTATCCAAGGATTGCACCAAAGTACCAAAATCATAAAATACCTAAATACTCAAACATTCAGGCGTCCAACATTTAAACACTTACATTTCCAAACTCCGGAAAGAAATATCCAAAAATTACGAAAATCAAAGAGACTTCGAATTACAATCGTAATCGAACGTCGTAGTACAAAGTACAAAAAATGAATAAAAAAAAAAATTCACCAATGGAGGCACACGTTCTTATCGGGCGATTCTAGACAGCGGTTCCCGGTGGCGCATTGCCGTAACCACAATTTTCAGTCGATAGCCGGGCATTTGACCCGCGAGTGGAAACAGGACACACGAAACGGGACATTCGTCTGCCGGGTTGCGAGTTTATCGGCGACAAAACGCGACGTTTGCTCGTTAACACCGTGAGATATACGGCCGTCCATAACGAACGGGATCTTTCGGTGCCGATATCGTCTCGCGACGATCACGTCGCTTTTTACTCGCCGTTTCCGCGTCGCGTCGCCGAGTTTTACTGTTTTAAACGAGCGTTATAATGACCGTTGGTCGACGTTGATTAAAACACCTTCAACCGGCTGACGTGGGTTCATTTCACTTAGTGGCTGGGGGGGGGGGGGAAGAGATGTTAAATCGTTCGCCACATGTACTTCCGTTCAGAGAATCATTCGATCAAATATGCATAGGCGTCAGCCTGCTTCCTTTATCTTCCTTTTTTCTTTCTTTTTTTCCTTTGTTATTTCACTTCTGTACATTTTGGAATTCTTTGAACATTGGAATCGTGTGGTTTCTGGCACACGCGATTCATTTTAATAATATATTCATATTGATGATATGATTTTAATTTTAATGATTTAATAATAATTTAATTAATAATATAATAATTTAATTTGCTTCATATTACTAATATAATAATTCGATAAGTTTTCGAGTTGGTTATTTATTTATTTGAAGATACGCTGGCCTGTTTCTCTTTTTCTTTTTTTTTTTTTAATTCTGGAAGGTATTTCGGAATATCGTGCTGGTGCATTTTGCGTGCAATTATTGGTACAATTCTTTAATAAATTTCTTCTTAATTTTGTTTGTTTGTTAATTGAGTGAAACAAAAGGAATTACCTCTGATTGCTTAAATCATCTATTTATTTTTTGTTTACTTATCAATTTGAAAGTAAACAGGGTATATCGTTGAATATTAAAATATCGAATTTCCGTACGTGTAACTGCGTACGCGATTTTTAAATGAATTTCTCAAACATTAATTTGACGAACGAAATGAATGATCAGCGATCCTTTAACGTTTCCATTTATCAGTAAATGTATCATTTCTCTTGGATTTTCCAAATATTTTTAAAATACGTTACGTGTCCACGACTTTTTCACAAACATTCTACAGCTTGAAAACCAACGACAATTAATAATAATCGATAATAATAATTCATCAGTGAATTTATCCGAGCAAAACAGCTTCTCAAATATATCATTCCACAATATATGTATATAAATTTCTGTCGCTGTCGCATCTTCGCGCGTCGCAATTTCGCGCAATTCTGCGGAATTCTTTTAATTCGGGAAACGTGCGCGCTCGCTCGTTCGGGAATAATTCGATCATTTCGTATCGGGCATTAATTCGATCGGTTGCGCCGAATCGTCAACCACTTTCGGCCGGTGGCTTAAATATTCGCGGAATTAAATATTCGATCTGACCCGACCAACCATACAATAGAAACGCGATTGCGTGCGTTTTGTGCGGGCCCTCCGGCTTCGTTTACATGAAAAATCAACGCGAAGCTTCCCGTTTTTACGTAAACGTATTGCGTACGTGTTAATGTTTCTCGCGTAAACATCAAACGTCATCGGGACGTTTTTTTTCCTTTTTTTTTTCCTCAACTTTTGCGATATATTTGTCGAACGATATTGATACGATGTCGAGTCGCTGACGAAATTATTCGAATTATATATTGCTTTCGGAATTATTGCGCCCGAATTTTTCTGCTGATGATGGATTGAAGGAAGATGGAACACGCATGCTCGCTAATACGTGCGAATTAATTACTTCGTTCGACGCGTCATATATTTGTTTATTTAATTATTTAACAACGTCATGAATGTAATCGCCTTATTCAATCGCGCAATGTATTATCGTAAAAAATAATTATTTCACTTTTTATCCCGTGGCTCCGTCAATCACCATCCATCATTCATTGTTTAGAGCCGCGCGCTCTTGTTGAAAGCGAAAGAAAGGGGAAGAAGAAAAAAAAAATAGAAACACGAAGCGTTAAATTTCGATGAATTTTAACGTCGGGTGAAAGCCGATCGGTTTAAAAACTCACCGCGACTCGTGTCGCCGACATAGAAACGGCAGCCGTTTAAAAACAAACTGCTGGCGAACCGTCCATAAATTTTCAGCTGGGAAATAAACCAATAAACAAACGAGAGAGAGAGAGAGAGCGAGAATGAGGCAAAGAACAGAGAAGAAGCGAGACACGGACGTTGAAAAGTGGATGACTTGAAAAACGAAATTTAATTCGCGTTGTACTTCGCGGGAGCGGCCACTCGTTCGCTGACTATACAACGTTTGACACTAGAGCTATTGCCACTAGACGACTAGGTGTAAAATTCATGGCAGTGAAATTAAAGCGAGAGGGAAAGATTTACGGTATAATAAAGAACGCGAGCTGTTTGTATAAAAGTCACTCGAGTATTTAAAAAAAAAAAAAAATGTCATTGAATACAGCGTATTCAGGCTCGTGAAACTGTTCGAAATACTGAACATTCCAAATGTTCGAGAAGTTAAAAGTTAAAAGTTGCCCGAGTTTTGAAAACTCAGCCTAGGTGTTCATTGTCTGTTCCTTCTTAGAAAATTGTTGACGAAATTTCCTTTACAAAACGAGCTATTTCTTACGAAATAGAAGTTTCGATATTAATAGCGGCCACCGTTTCAATTATCAATGGGAGTCGTATCAAATTCGAAAAATTACAAATCGACCATTCGCATTTCTACCTTGGTATTTCCAGTCTAGTCAAACAGCGTGATCTCGCGAATTTTCGAAACCGTGCTATAATAAAACCACTCGTTCATTCACTTGCCTTCGACGAATTTCATTCCCAAAAGTTATTCTGGAAAATACCTAGCTCGTTTTCGACACTATTGTACTATATACTACAATAATCCTCGCCATTCCATTTCGTGCGATAATTTTAAACGATAGAACGATAAACGCGTTACAGAACTGTTATTAAACGTACCTAAAAATTCGGCGAACAACGAGCACACGCGTCCTCTTTCCTGGTTCTCTTTCGTATCTTCTTTCGTTCTCTCATCTGTACTGGAAATCTGTGAAAGATATTTTTTTGATTAGTTTAGCAGAGTCGAGAGATAGAGTTCTGAATTAGAAAAGAAACGCGAGGTATAATTTCAAAGAGGTTTGCAAGAGTATGACCACGAGTGATCGATCGTGAGATCGATTTTGGAATATGAAATGGGAGTTCGAGAGGATTCTAAAAGACGAGAGAGAGAGTTTACTCATTGTATAAGTATCGGTCGATCAGACTGCGAATTTTTATGCAGTTTCATATTTAAAACGTATAAAATGTTAGTAGAGTGTTGTTTCATACGTGATATATTGTAGAAAGCATTATACTTCATACGTACATTCAAAATCTCTTATAAATGCAGAAATGTTCGCAGTCTGATCAGTATTTTACATGTAATACATTTACATTATCATCGTTTAGAATCTTCAAATGTAAAATAAAACTTTAAGTGCAAAGGACGAGATTTCTGAAATTTCTAACGGTGTAAGTAGAACAGGTCTGCCTGTAATCGGACATTATTAAGCAGCGATCAAAATTATAAGACTCGAGCAATCAGTATTTTACAAGAAATGTATTCCAGACATTGTTTAAAATCTCAAGACTGAAAATAGAGTTTCATATACAGAGAAGAAGAGTTTTCTAGAAGTGCAAGTAGAATAGATCAGTCTGTAATTAAACGCTAGTAAGAAATGATAAAGTAGAAAATTTGGGCACCGAAATTTCACAAGTATATTTTACTCGTTGTTTGAAATCTCAAAATGCAAAGTAGACTTTCGAATAGAAAAAACAAGAGGAGATTCTAGAAATATAAGTAAAATAGATCAGTCTGCGATCGAACACAACTAAGAAGTGGAAATTATAAAATTTGGACGTCAATATTATACAAGTAATGCATCGCAATAATTATTTGAAATCTGTAAATGCAAAATGAAATTTCAAATATAAAATGCGGAAGGCTTGTGAGAGTGCAAGTAGAACAGGTCCCTTTGTGGTCAGACAGTAGAAAGCAGTAACAAAGTAAGGGATGTAGACGCCAGTCTTTCAAAAGTACACAAATTGGACACTTCAACAGCTTCATTAGATATATGAACAAGATTCATTCTCTCATAAATATATACAAAAGATTTACTGGAGGTATTATTCAAGTTAGCAGTAATTTATGCTTATCAAGAAAAGTTTAGTAACATAACTGACAGAATTGCTCAACATTCTCACGGGATTTTAATTTTCAAATAATCTGTATTGTACGTACGTGTATTTATTAATATATTTAATATGAAAATGTATTAATATAAATATAAATATAAATATAAATATATTTAATATATTAATACATTTTCATATTAATATATACATTTATATTGAGATATTTGCGATAATATATATTAATATATATTTAAAATTAGACTAATCAGAGATCAATCGTGGCTTTGATTTTAATCAAACATTTACCCTAATTTTTTATTTAACAGCAATTTATACACAGTTATCCATAAAGAATTTCTAATCCTCTGACAAAATTATTTATTCTTCTCAAATTATCTTTTTAATGACAATTCGATACATAAATCTAATTACTGTTATTCCCTGCATCATTTATTGCTTTTGCTAGTTACATCTCTAAAATGGCACTAATCGGGGAAGCCTTCGATTTAAATGGAATTTCACGCGATGAAAATTAGCTTGGAATTAACTTTCATCTATCTAACGCACCGACGAATAAAATCATTCGTGTCATAAAACACACTCCACGCAGAAGCTTGTCTTTTTTTAATAAAATTACACCGAAGTTGTATTCGCTTCAACTCTTGCTCGTTCATACAAAAGGAAAGGAGACTAAATCTTAGTGCCTTCGGAGTTAACAAAACTTCAGCTAAATGACAATTCC
Organism: Tetragonula carbonaria; assembly: GCA_032399595.1. Classification (NCBI taxonomy): domain Eukaryota; kingdom Metazoa; phylum Arthropoda; class Insecta; order Hymenoptera; family Apidae; genus Tetragonula; species Tetragonula carbonaria. The sequence continues at coordinate 18,982,911 of JAUCRC010000001.1, read as the reverse complement.
ACTTGTCCGCAAAAATAATAAAATTATTCACGTCACGAGACACCTTGTAGGAATATATTAATCTATATATTATATATTATATAGGTTCTCGCCTTCGTCCCGCCCCAAAAATATTTTCTCGATCTTGCTGCCTTCGAGTTGGATAAAAACTTTAGCATAGAATTAATTCCACTTCAACCGCAGAAACTTCCACCACACCGAGCGAATGAAATTATTCTCACTTTATCGTCGTGTCGTAGAACACCCTGCAAGGGTGGCGTATCTTTTTAATAACATTACGCATAAGCTGTCCGCTTTAATCCTCGACAGTTCCCCGCAAAAAAAAAAAAAGAAGAAGGGGCTAAAATCTTGGTGGCAACCGCGTGGAGACCAGATCGTCGAGCAATGGCGGTGACGCTGGCGGTTTCCACGCCGGCGAAAGGGAGTGGAGGGGTGTAGAGGGGACTTCGAGCCAGCAGGATAATCCGCGGTTTAGAGCTTTCGAGCAATAGCGCTGATACGCGACCGTTTTCCCTCGTTCGCTTCCCCCTTCCATCGCCATCGGAGTTTCCAACCCCTTTACCGCCGCTACGAATCTCGAGGAGAGGGATGAAATGAAGGTCAAAGCAGGTGATGAACGACGGCCAATGGCGCGCTCGGTACCGAGCTACTGATTTCGTAAGTAGCTCGATCGTAAGTAGCGATACATGACAGCTTTTGTTCGATCTATTTCGCGGCTGTTTGAAGATTGGTGATCGTGGGAGGATTGAGAAGGATTTATATTTTTTTCATCGGGGGTGAAAATGGGTGTAGATTTGAAAGTTGATAGAGACGATCGATAAACAAGTGTAACGTGTTAAAATAACAAACGTGATAACATAATAAAGCAATATAATTCAATGAAATAATACAATGTGATAATATGATAAAATAACGTAACGTAACAACGTATAATGATATATAATAATAATGTGATGTATGTGTTTTTAGTTAGATTGTCTGGAAATGTTAAAAAATGAAAATGGAGAAGGTTTCTTTGATCGTTGCAGAAAGGCCTTGAGACCTAAGTTTGCTATTACCGTGAATCGTTCGAAATCGAAAGATACGATCTTCGACAACTGATTTGACGATCGTTTTCAAAAATTTGAGAAGCGAACAGTTCAGACAAAAGTTCTCATTTGACTGTTATAAAAGAAAAGGAGTACACGCGTATATTTCTGATGAAATCTGTCTGTTGTTACAGACAGTACCATAAATTGTTAGACTTGGTAAATTTCATCAGCAAACAGACGTGTTGATTCGAGCTCTGGTTTGTGACAGTTTTCAAAACTGTGAAAAATGACTGTTGGTAAAGGGAGACAAAGAGAGAAAGAGAAAGAGAAGAAGGACAAGTTTGTATAAAATTCTAAACTACATTTCACAGGCAATTTCCCAACGAAATCAACAATGTTTTTTGACCTTTGAAGCTCGTATCATCTGTTCAACGTCAGAACCGAGGAGAGTTCGCGAAACTGAAGTGTCCAGACATCCAAGCGGATTACGTGACTGTAAGCTTCCAAGTCGTGAAAGAAGCCGCACGTGTCACCACCGTTCTCTTTACCAATCGTTTCCGCGACTGCACACCATCTTCTTACATTTATCTATCCTCCGGCTAGGCGCTTAAAATGAAAATTGAAAGTGACACGGGTTTTCCTAAAGATTATATCCCGATTTTCCGATTGGAATTCCCAAATTTTCTGATCGTTCTATTTCACGATAGAAGTGAATGATAACTAAGTAACAAATAAATAATAATTAAAATAAATTGGAACTGTATTTACGACATTGTATAGGAATTTTTTTAATGCTTCGATGCTTGGATACAAACGTAGAAACAGATGAATAGATATAATAACATCAATTTGGAGATTCAATTGACGTATAATCTGTATTATTAGATGGATGAAATTGACCTATATTAGTATCAAGTGGTCAAATTAGACCACTTCTATTATTAAACTTGTCTAAGCCTAAACAGGATTGAGTAATTAATATCAGATCATTTTATATGTAATTTAATATTTCTTTATTATTATGTGTAATGTGTAAAGATTATTCAAACAATGAGAATATTTCCAAGACTGAAAGCAAATTGTTCCTTGAGTTTTAGTGGATTAATTACCACCACAATTCGATTTACTGTGTAAACATTCCAAAAAGAGAGAGAAAAGCACAAAGGGAGAAAGCTAGAGGAATTTCGTATACGATTATATATAAATACATAGTCAGATTGTAGAACAGAAATGACGTTATTCAATGTTACAGTAAGTAACTCCACATATGATTCGTCTGATATTTTTTCATTATTATTAAATGCTCTACTCAGATTTTACAAATTTTCATCTAAAAAATTCATGTTAATTCACTCAAAAATTTCAAAAATTTATTAATTAATTTATAAATTCGTTTAAAAGTTTCAAAAAAAAAAAGGAAAAAGAAACAATAAAACATATTGCTTGGATCTCGATGAGGTGATCACTCCGGTGACTCAATTATACGTCACATTATGTATCAAAAACGACAAGTAAAATTCAGAAAAAAGTTGAAACGAGATGAGGTAGAGAAATTTTGTTAGTCTCGCGACAATTATCATTGAGGTATCCTCGTAAAAAGAAAAAGAAGAAGAAAAAGAAGAAAACAAGCTCTCCTCGGTGAGTCGAAGGTTGGCGGCGATTCGGTCGTGACTGAATAGAGGGGAAGGGAGAGAGGCAGTCACGAAACAGGTCGTACGAATCCGGTTATCGGTTATCCATAAATCGAAACTGAACGAGCTGACCGTGGTAGATGGGTCATTATAATCCGAGCGGACGAGCAACGGTGATCGAGGTTCGACGCAGTCGGGGCCCCTGATGGCTTCGTCGTCCGTGCAGCGGTTGGAAAATAAAAAGAAAAAAAAAAACAAAAAAAAAGAACGCTGAAGAGAAACCGGCTGCGAGAGCGAGAACGAGGGGAAAACGAGACGAATAGATGGGTAGATGGACAGATAGGCAAAGAGAGAAAAAAAGAGAAAAGAAAAGAAAAGAAAGCGCTTCTCTTCGATGACAGACGAGTGTGTCGTGGCAAAGAGAGAGAGAGAGAAAGGGGAGAGAGAAAGAAAAATGTGGACGATCTTTCTCGCGTGTAGTGGGTCCACGATTCCGAATTAACGATCTTTCTCTTCGTCTTTTTTCGTCGCGGTGCTCGTCAACGCGACGCACCTCCTCTTATTATCGTCGTGGTCGTTGTTAACTATCATCGTACCGATGATTTCTTTCCGGACAACGACTGTCGAGAGAAAAAAAAAAAAGTAAGACCGTGAATATGTAAAAACGTGAGGCTTCGATTATTGCTTGCAGAATTTTCTATAATCTAATGTTACGTACTTGTTGCAGTTTACGTAATTTTTACTATATTTTGTCGTAGTTCATTTGCCCGCAATAGTTTTTCAAATTTGTGAATTTCGTCGAACTACGTTATAAATTGTCTCTTGTTCACCATTGTACAATGCATTATTGGATACTTTTAAATTTTCCATGAATTCGTGAAACCATTCGCGGTTTGTTAATCATAAAATAACTAGGACTGCAGATTTTTTAAACACAGAAACTCACGTTAATAGTCGGACATTAAACATTGAAACTGTTTTAATTTTGTAAGAAGAGATCATAGGATAATAAACTTAGTCTTGTTTTAAAGTTTGACACCCCTATTTTCAAAGCGCATCGTTTATTTTATTTCAAGATCTTTACAATATCTAGCAGATGACAAAGTAAAGACACTTTCTTGAATAGCGCGACATGTAAAATACGTAAGAAAATCTAGAAATGAATTTGAAGATTGAAGTCTCTTCTTTACAATGATGTCTCGAAACTTGCTGCACGATTTTTCTTTGCCAATTTATTTAAATTTGAACATTTAGCGAAAATCTTAAATTTTTAATATTAAACTCGTCATCTGATCTCAATATTAAAAGTTCGATAAAATAGCAGGGAAAAAATGATACATCAAATTTTCGGGGATCGTTGCAAAGGAGGGGCTTCAATCTTTAAACTCAGTCGTGGATAAAATTTTCTAATTTAGATACTATGACAAATTTACATGCAATTTAGTTACATTACAATTTTGACAAATTTACATTGCAATTTATTTATATATTAAAACGGAAGCTTCAAGCTTCAAAATGACCCCAATTTTTATTATTCTCACAAATTACAAAATATTTCAAGCAAAAAAATATTTACATAATATTACAAACAATTCTTACAAAATTATAACAGTTTCGATACTTGCACAGCGTTTGAATATTAATAGCAGTCAGTGTGTGTCGATGAAAAATTTAAAACTACACGTTTGAAAACCCGTGTAATTAAGTATAAATATAAAATATCAAAAAGCACGACAGTTCTTTCAAAAGTTCCTTGTAATATTTCATAGACGAAATCACAACGATGAAACTTTAATTACTGAAAGTCTAATTCTGATTTTTTTCTTGTCACAGTACTCGACGATATTTCTTTTCGTTGTCGTCGTCGTCGTCAATGTTTCTGTTGTTGACGTTTTCTTTTCGAGCGAAAAAAAGAAGGGTGGGGAAGAGAAAAGAAGACACGCGACGGCGATGGTCCGGCGGAAAAAGTTTAACGGATGAAATCGCTGGGAGAGTCGCGGTCACCGGTTGCGGATATTCCGCCGGTTGCTTTTGTTTTTTAATTACTCTCGCGCTGGTTTGTCCGCCGAACTTTGCGACCGCGGTGTGTTTTCGACGTTCGGATTAAAGAGACGTCCGGTCGTTTTAAACAGCGTGAGAAAGTTTCTCTTATTCCCGTGGAAAAAAGAAAAGTGAAATTTCTGTCGTATCGTCTTAATGCAATATGAAATTTAATACCGCCAACTTCTCTCCAGTTCTTTTTTTTTCTTTTTTTGCAAGTTCTCGTTTAACCCTTTCACGACTTTAAAACGGGGAAACATTTTTCCCCATTTTAAAATTGGTCATTGTCGTATTTAATTATAACCTTATCTGCATTTTTTATACGGAATGTCTAAATAGAACGTATGCCGAACGCAATTATGCAAACGGGAACGTTTAGAAAGAAAAAAGATGTGCAAATTGTGCTAAACTAATATATGTACTATGTGCAATGTCCATCTTTGCTTTACAACCGAAAGGAATTGATTCGCAGAATATCATAATTAGCACATCATTTTGTATCATTTTAGTTAACATTTTGTTACAATAAACCAACAAATAAAAGACATTGCGTAATAAGCCTAACCATAATTTGTGTCTTTATAGTCCATTGGGAAAAATATTTTCAATAAAATTCCAAAAAAACTACACATTCTTATGTATTTTTCTTGTGATTTTTATTTAGTTTACGTCTAAACAAACTAAAATAAACGGTTACATACTAATATTTACTCTTAGCAACCTTATGGTCGTGAAAGGGTTAATAAGTTACTATCATGCGAACTTAGAAATCACTTGTTAGACATATTTAGTTTTGGATATTATTGGATGTTATTCAGTAAATTTTGTTAATAATAATAATGACAATAATAATAATAAGAGATACAAGATATCTTCAGATATTTATTTATAGGATATTACTGAAGATTGAAAACGTACATTTGGGCTTTCTAAATTTTTTTATTGATTGTGACGCGCGATCTAATTTCAACACGGTGTCAGTAAAATGGGACGCGCTTTGGTCAGACAGAACGTTGAACGTTCCCTGCGTAGGTTAATCTTTTCATAGATTATGCCGTCATTATTGTTCGTATCAAATACATTTTCAAATGTTGACAAAACACGGTACCATCACGTGATATCAATACATGTATTTATACAAAACATAAAAGACGAACACGACAAAATATAAAATATAAAAGATATATAAAAATATAAGGAACTAGAAAAGGAGAGACAAAAAATATAAAGGATGAACACAAGCAAATATTATATATATAAAATATTAAAATTCCGTGATAGCTTGCGTCCTAATTACTGAACTGAATATTTGCATAAATTCGTATTTCTCTGAACAGAATTAAAAAAATGGAACCTGAATGAAAATTTGCTTCGTTCACGAACGAATATTAGACATTTTTGCGCATTGTAATGACAGAGAAGAAGAAGTCTGACTAAACTGAACTAATGAAATAATATATTTTGGAATAGATTATCGTCACAAGTATGGCGAAGAGTAGACTTTTGTGCAGTTGTTTTTATATACATTTATGTGCAAGTGTACGTAAAAAATACTGTGTAAAAAAGAACAGCACTCTTTTTAAAATCACAAAGTCACGCACCAATTTTTTTATTAATGTACTAACTAATCGAGAATTTACTAAAAGAGAAAAGAGAAGATAAATTTCTAGCTTAGTGGCTTTTTGCCAATTCTGGCCATTTCGATGTCGTTTCTTCAAACGAGAGATTTGATCACTAGAACGAAGAAACATTCGCGGAGAAGTCGAAAAATACATAGTTGCATAGTTCTCGCTGCTTTAAACAAATCTAGCGAAACTATAGCAAAGAGTACAGCAAAATGGCCAAAAAAAAATTGGGAGAAGTCGCGAAACTAGAAATTCATCCAAACAAACAAAAAAAAAAAAAAGAAACGTATACCAGCTACAAAAATCCTTCCATTTTGATGCAGAAGCTGTAGAAAAAGAGATTTCATTATCGCGCAGAAAATAACCACGTGGTGCAACAGTTTCCTCCGCCAAAATTAAAATTAGGTCCCGCAAACACCGGATTCGCGTCGATTCGAAACACCGAGCGAGAGCTTGGCGATTCTCTCCGCGATTTAATTTAACAAGCGAAATCGGAGAGCCAACGACACGCGTGCAACAGAATCACGGGGAAGGGGAGGGGAACAGAGAGCACACGAGGGGCAACGAGAGCGTTGACGAACACGATATCGTTGCTCTTTAACGAAATTCAAGCGTTCCAGCAGAGCAGACAATAGACGCGGTGGCGGTGAGACTGCAGAAGCTGGCTCGCTGTCAAAGGAATCGTGGTGGACGAAGAGAACGACCAGTCGAAACCGCGAAAGAATATTGTCCGGTTCGCGACAAAGGACGTTAATGATCGCTATCGCCCTGTTAATGCGCGTTTTCACGGAATTCGAGACGATTCAGTTCGATTGAACTTCAACGGAACGGACACGAGGCACACGATCGATGGATCGATAGAACGTTCGTTGCTTGCTCGTGGTTAGAAACCGTGGACAGTTGGCGAAAGTTCCTCGATTTACCACCGATAAATATATCGCGAGTCCGTTTGTCCAGTTGAAAGAACATCGAATTTTGTTTCGCGAATTTGCCGGAATTGCTTCTCGTTGATATATTTATACGGTGAACGCACCAGTCATTCAGAATGATTGCAATTAACGTAAAGAGATCCTCGGATAATATTTCACTGCTCTCAACTTATTTTTTTTATTAATAATTAATAACAGTAATAATAACAACGAGAAAAATATATCGTTCTTATTGACGGACTTTTTACATATTCGAGCTGTGACATTCCGGCGAGAAATTCCAATAGAACTTGAAGAACGCCGCGTAAATGTAATTTACTTCTGATAACAGGGAAATCTCTTCTCTCTGCTATGAAATATTCTAGGAATGAGAATACTTTCGCGAAGAGATTTGAAATTTTAACGTTCATCGTGAACATTTACGAAACTGTATAAAGGTGAAATTAATAATACAAATTATATATGATTACTATATGTAATCATAATATTATAATTAGTTGATATAATTATCAACACATATAATCAACTACTTATAATAATAATTTTATATAATTATATAATTGAATTATACTACTATGTATAATTATGATATAAATTAATCAATGTTATTCGTAACCCATTGCACTATTTTTCATTGAATTATACTTTTATGCTCACCACGTATACATTTTATAGTATTTTAATACCTATTGTTAGTGCCATTTTCCATATTGCATTCTCTTATTAATGATAATGGGTGAAACAAGACGCGAAAAAATACCAGAATAAACATAAAAATGACTAATCTATAATTTCTCATGGATTTACAATTAGTACAATTATTTATTATTTACAATTTTCACGGTGCTTTTTTCTAGACACTTCAATGATTTCTTCGAGGAATGCACAAGTTATTCTTCACGAGTGTCGTACTTCGCTCATTAATTTCGCCGCTGTTTAAATAATTCCAATAAAAGTTACAGTCTGCGTGAAACGAAAATTCGCTCGTTAAGAGGGGGGGAAAAAACGTGTAAAAAGGGGCGAGTTCTCTCGCAGCGAAACGCGTAACTGCATTCGGCGTATCGTCCGTTTAAACGTCGTAATCCCGGAATTTTCTCGCCGAGTCGTCTCGCTGCGTAATCTTTTCTTTTTTTTATTTTTTTTCTACTCGGCTCGTGCCTTAGTCCGCGGGAAGAGTTCCCAGCGGATTGCACTTCGTCGCGAGAAAGCGAGAAAGAGAGAAAAGAAGCAGAAAGAGCGAGGAAAAATTTGTTTCTTTTTTTTTTTCATTGCAGCGCAGAGAAGTTCCCGATTCGCTTAACCGGTGTAAAAAGGGGGAAAAAAAGAAGTAGCTAAATTTCTGGCCGAGCCAGTCGACCACCGAGCGGCCATTATGTCGAGAATTCTTCCACGCCCGTTTATCGCGCGCGTGTTCCGCGAATTATTCCAGCATTGCCGGCGCTTAAACCGGACCGCCGGCAATAAACGGACCAATTTCGCCCCATCGTTTCCGTGTCACGGGCTCTCGGCGGGGAAATTAACGGGAGGATGAAAACTCGAAGCGCGCGAAATCATCCCTCCCCCCCTTTTTTTCTTTTTCTTTCTTTTTTTTTTTTTTTAATTTCGTAGTTCAGCTTGGCAACTCTCTCACATTGTTCAATTATTCCATATTCCACTAGAATTAATTATCGAGGATAATCAAAAGATTTTCAAAAATACTCAAACTCTTCGGTTTGCAACGGCAAATTGTTCCCTGTGTTTCATCGTACGAAAGCCAATTAATTTTCAGCGAGTGTAATACGAATACGAGAAGCAGAGAATCAAGAAAAACAAACGAGATTTGCGTATTTCCCAAAATTGACTCGTGCACTCTATACGTTGAAATGATTTCATATTCGACTTTTTTACTCTCTCGCGAGAAAACCAGACTGAAAGATCGCTCGTTGTAGTATATATGGAACGTGTATTGCGTGGGTCGGATGAATCTTGCTGGAATATTTAAAACATTCGCGCAGTTGTAAACGAGAGAATAATGCAGCTTGTTAAATCGGTTGTTTTAACGAGCTGTTTCCACGCTCCAATAATTCTCCCAATAAATCCGCGTTTTCTCGAACAAGCATCCCAACTTTCTCTCCGCAATCTCGATGATTATTTTGCACTCGAAAAGCAGATATGTTTTGCAGAATCTTCATTTTTCCACGGTTCGCGGTATCATCTGCCAGTCGCTAGAGATCAAGAGAGAAAAATTCATGGCTCGTTTTAATTTTCGTTTCGTTTCGCCAAGAAAGCGTACAAACGTGTAAATATTTTGATGGAACGCGGCAAAAGTAATGAACTTTCATGGTGAAGTTTTTCTTTTTTTTTTTAAGTAAGAGAGAATTGGCCACGTTTCGGAAATAAAGAGACCTTCGAATTTTTACACGTTTATCAATGCGTAAAATCCCAAATCGCCAAGTTTTCAAATTTCTAGATCGCGAAATCTCTAGATATCCAAATTTTTGGATATCGAAATTCGCGAATCTTGAGACTTCCGAGTATTTAAATTTCCAAGTTTCCAATTCTCAAATGTTGCTTCTAGATTTTCAAACGTTGAAATTTTTTCAATTTCTTTTTAATTTACCACGTATTTCGATTTCTACGTATACAAATCTTCGAGGATTTAGATTTACGAATCTCCTGATTTCAAATGGTTCGAAATGATATCCGAGTGATTCACGAATTTCAAAATTGTCCAAAGTGTCAGGTTTCCTCTTATCTAAATTTCGAAATCCCAAAAATTGAATACAATGCTTAAGCAATAAATAATAAATACATATAATATATATAAAATTATTTTATTAAATAACAAACATATAATATATACTTATTATTCAATAATTATAACAGTACTAATGATATAATAATAATATACAACATCATACTCAAACAAACTTAATAATATACATCATTTATATTACATGTATATAACGATGATATATATATATATAACATATAATAATATATATTAAATAATAAATACATTATTATAACAAGTGATATATGCATTATTCATACTATGAATAACACATAACAATAACATAAAATGGCACATTACAACGAACAATGAACAAATTTCCACGTAAAAGCAACAAATTTTGGTAGAAATTTCCAAATTTCCAAAATTCCTGCTGGGGGAAACACTAGGTGGCAAAGTTCAATCACCGCGTCGCCGGCCACGCCATGTGTGTCCGACAAAATCAGGCGGTTCACCAAGATCACCACCGAATACGAAACGCGCGCGAAAGCACACTCTCGCCGGTGAGTTCGTGGGCACCGATCGAATTAAAATGCAATTCCGCGTCGCGTAATCTCTTCCCGCGCGCGCGTGTATCGGGTTTTCCCTCCGTGGCGCGAGTAACTGGAAAAGAGGTCTGGCGAGAGGGGGTGAGAAAGAAAGGGGTGGCTCGCGGCGCGCGAAGCCGCAAAGGGCACCGGCTTATTTGCATATTTTCATCTAAAACAGCGAAAAGCCGCGCGACGCTAGTTTCCGCCATTAGTCCGGCGACACCCGACACCCTTTTGCTCGTTCGGCGATGAATTTCACGAGGGCCCAGCCCGCACAACCCCTTCCCTCGACCGAGCATTTTCGAATCGAAATCGGCCGATTTTAATTCGGCACTCGATGTCTCGTTTCCGAATTTGTTTGAACGACGATAGTTCGGTTGCTAAGCCACGTTATTTAACAATGAGACGGAGATTGGAGATGGATTCGAGATTTTCTTTTCCCTTGCTCGAAAGACATGGAATTTAGGAACTCTGTTTAGAGGCAGAAGACAATTGAAGGAATGAGAATCGTGGTTTAACCCTTTCGCTTCACAGAAATCTGCACAGTGCACAGTGGTTTATGTATATACGCTTTCCCAAGTCTTAAATATCAACTGTGCTTAATAAAATAATCGTTGCTCTAATATAACACGTATTGTTCACATTTTTAATATGAAAAGACTTAATATACAAAATTATATTAGTTATTCTAAAAACGTTAGGACCAATTACTTGACGTATTTTTAGGTATTTACATATTTACAAGACTTTACGATTGAACGTTTAATAGAATTAATAATGTAACGCAAATTAGTTAATATGTAAGAAACGTATATGAACTATCGTTTCACCGTCGAATGGATTCGATAGATTTTTTGGAATGAAACAGTAAACGATCGTTTTGATGTCGTAACAACAAAGAGTAATTTTAACACTTTACCGACCGGTGAATAGTTGACCGATTAATAAGCTACCGCTCGGTAAAGTGTTAAAATATGTTAGCCGATTAATAGGCTACTTGTCGGTAAAGTGTTAATATGTGATTAATCCAATATATCAATAAAATCAACCAAAAAAGTGTTCCGCCGATAACGAATAATTTATCATTGACTAGAAATGGTACTTGTATACACATCATATGGAGCCGCAGCGTGTTTCAAGCGTGTTTAACTTTGCTGAGTAGCTTCATTTGAATGACCTAAGAATTTCGTTTTCGGCGAATTTAAGAAAGCAAACGCGAAACATAATTTCATAAAAAAAAAACATGACTCTCCGATTGTATAAATCTGTTTACTTCGATTGCTCGTTGAACATAAATTTTAGCGCTGTTTTAGTTATTTGTTGAATTTATTAAGAATCTATTTAAATTACATCTGCGTCATCTAAGTTATTTAAAACTATAATTCATAAATGTATATTGAAACTAATCGGATTATAGAGCAATTTTAAAAAGATAGACTTATTAAACAATCGTAATAAATTACGTTTTTGAAATCTTTATTATTTGTTCGCTTGAAAATTGAGAAATGAAAGAAATTTGCCAGAAAATCGCGAAATTTCCTATTCTTCTTCGATTGAATTTGGTGGAAACATGGTGAATGTACTATCACATAATATAATTATTAAATATTATTCTAATGGAATTTTTCTCATCTCGACGAAACAAAAAATTACTTTATTTATAACAGTTTTTTTTTCTAATAATGTTCTTATTGTTCGCAATACATTTGCCATGTGACGTCATTATAGGTTTTTTACAGTGGAATTTTCCTGTAAAAAATCTTTCGAAAACTTCACGCTCGTCCAGAGAGTCTAGATATTGTTCTAACCTTACCAGAAAAAGACACACGAGAAGATGAGCGTGCCGGTGTGTTTTATACACGGCGCCTGAGTGCTTTCGCTTGTTTTAGCGTGATATATTTTACTAACCCGGTACATAGGTGTAAAACGTCATCTTTTCCTGAGTATGCACATTCTTTACGATGTCGTATATTTAATTAAAATAATTTCCGCGTAATTCTATCATCGTGTACGTATAAAAGTCGTCGTAAAGTTCTCAATGTTCCTAGCTTTAGAATAAAAAATTAGTAGTGAATTGATATTTTTGTTTTGATATTTTAGAATAATTACTGAAAACATTCCTAGATTTAGGAAATTACAATATTCTTATTCTTATTCAAAATTTAGAAAAATCTGCGAGATTTCGAATTTTTCTCTTTCTGGTAGTGAGAAGCAATATTTGCAAGAATTCCAAAAGAAATCATCTGAGAAACTCTTCGTTCATTTGCAAAAATAATTCAAATCCTCGAACTGTAACCTCAGTAGCCAAAATTTAGAGAGTTAAATCTCATCTTAAGTCAGCAACGTTTCAAATTCTCAAATTTGAAAGATTCACCAGGATTCTAAGATCAGCGAAACGGCTCGATTTGGAAAATTTAGAAACTTCAAAAAAGTTCCTCACCTCGTTGAAACGCCGAAACGTTCCTTCAATTGAGAAAGTTCACGCTTCTAAAATTCCCGATTTGAAATACTCTCGGCATCGAGTCCCAAGTTCTTTTAATTTGAAGAATTCCAAGCTCTTAATTTCCCTCGCAGCGAAGAAATTCGCTTCGAAGGAGTCTCGATCGAAACTAACTTTCCACGTAAACTTAAAATCCTACGAGTCCCTTCGTGATCCTAAATTCCGACTTTTGCACTTGAACTTTCAACCGTATGGTCCTTTGGAAAAATCAGATCGGGACGAAGTTTTCGAAACATGATCGAATTTCACACGTCACCGTGTAGATCGAAGAATTTCAAAAGCACGCCGACGCGGAAGTTGCGCGATTCGACGAATTTGGGACGCGCGAGGGGATTTTCCTAGCGAACAAGAGTTTCGCATTTTTCAAGGGATGTCTGCTCCTTCTCTCTCTCTCTCTTTTTCTCTCTTTTCTCCGTTTCTGTCTTTGATTCTCGTCGAACGCTTGACTAGAACGAAACTCAAGGCTGTTTAAGGGCAAGGAAAAATCAACGAAACAGAAAAAGAGAAAGAGAGAAAGAGAGAGAGAGAAGGGAACATAGGTGTAGCGTTATTACAGTAATGGGTTTATTTGAATTCTTTCGCGAATTTTCTAATTGAACAGTGCAGTTTCAAATGGCTCCTGGCCTATACTGAATTAGGTATCACTCGGAATTCTTCGCGCGTTCCTGAGAAAATTGGGAAATTCGAACGGAATTTGATTACAGGTTTTATATGTACATTGATTGAAAATACATGTAAAATTTTGTTATTCTAAACGGCTCTTGGGGATTAAATCACGATCGCTTATTACAATTCTTTGTATGTTTTGAATAAAATTGGAAAATTTGAACAAAATTTAATCACAAGTGTCATACGCGTCAAGTAATTATTTATGGCTACCGAGAGTGATATTTATTGCAAGAATGAAACGCAGAAGCATAATTCAAAAAGCGATCTTCTGCGGCCAAGAATAAAAATATTTTTATATCGATTACTTTTTCAATAAAACTGAAATTAATGCGAAAATATAATTCATATGACAAAAAATATATACATACACTTAATAAAATTTCATGCTATTTAAATGATTAGTAAAATTTATTGTTAAATGGCGTTCGCATATAATATAATACTTGTGAAATTCGTAAGACGTTGAAAATTGATAATTTAACTGCCAATGGTTGCATTATACTCAACATTCATTGGACACAGCAGTTTCGAAAAAATTCAATTTGTTGAATTAATACGTGCAGACGGGTAGAAATTATTACCATAATTCATCGAAACGAGATAGAAATTTTTAACGAAGCCGACAAAGTATCGATTGTTCGTTGGGAATTTCGTTGATTAAAATGAATTAAAGTTCAGAGTTAATTATAATTTATTATCAATCCCAGCTTGGAATATTTGTGACAAAGATTTCCGCTGAATATTTACGCTTCCGATATGTGTATATATCGTGTTGATTGTACATTAAATAGCTTCACTTATTATTATTAGAAATGTTGGAAACTCGAAGGAATATTCGTAGTAATAACGATAATAATCTCGTATAACGAAATCGATTGAATTTCACGAAATCGATATTCGAAATTTCATGAAGCGTCATAACGACATTTTATATAACACAGTGATACAAATTATTGATATGGATTTTAAAATTTCAATCACAATCAGAGGAAGAAATTATTGGCCGTAATTTGTTGTATAAATAACAAATGCGTGGATGATATAAATGAATCTATATTTAATACAATCAATTACATTGTGTTTACACGATACTCACTTTTCGATGGTCACACTATAACAAGAGACTCTTCATTAACTCTAACGAGATCCTCCATTTTGTCTTTCTTTCTTTACGGAAAATGTCGATCTCAGTCGCGACATCAGCGCCTCCAACGCAACAATCTTTGAATAAATAAAATAAAAAATAAAAAAGTAAACACAAGCAAAAAATAACCTCATTATTGTAATTAGAAAATATTTGACAACTATTGATGAGCAGATGTTAAAACACTCGTAATTAAACGGAAGTAATTTTTATTGAATATTAACCAAGTAACATTTAGCTATCACAGCTAATAACGATCTAAGTCAAATCAACTGTCCAATTGTGCAAACAACGTTTAGAGTTTCTTTCAGTTCGTAACACGGACATGAACAATTTAATTTTAAAGGAGAATAAATCACACTCACGATTTAATTGGCGGGTATAACGAATAGTCGCGAGAACGAGTAAGTTCAATTTATATCCTTAGATGGAGGAGCGAGACAAGATTACGATCCGGCGGGGAGCCGGTGCCGTAAATTTTTAATGGGTCTGCGAGCAACGAGCGCGGACAAAACTATGCTCATAAATAGAGAGGAAGGTTTGTCCTACAGCGGGCTACAACTTCCCCGGTTGTCGAATCGAAATCTATTTTCGACCACGGTCGACAAATTTCCAGCGATCGGTCGCCATTAATTGCCGGAATATATCACCAGGGGACCGTGACCATCGGCATGCTACCGGTCAGACATAATTTACGAAAATAAACGCGTGCTCTTGGGCGAAAATCGTCCCCTCCCAACGACGTTGTCTCCTCGGAATCCTCCGAACCAGATTTCTCGAATCAATCGATCGAACACTACACTGTTAAAATCTTTAATCAGTTGTGGTGAAACAAAATGTGTAAATTCTTTTTACTATTATCTTCTCTATTTCAAGGAAATTGTTATCAAGTGTAGTGGGTTCATTAAAACTCTTTTTATACAAATAAGAAAGCTTTATTTTTTTCTTTTTGAAGAAGATTTTCAAAATAAATGGTCCACACATTGCTCCATGAAACTGAAACTCTGAACTTTGAACGTGTATGTGATTCTTTTGTTGTTGAGATTGTCGATCAACGAAACGATCGAATCATTATAATGTGATTATTATCAACTGTGTGAATATAAATTTAATAGGAAAAACATGCACATGTACCAAACTATACAACATGAGCGACATTTTACATGAAAGATCATCTACACTGATTGACTTCTCACGGTCACAAAAAAATATCTACCTAAAATAATAATGACACAATTTAGAATACCAGCGTGTGATGCAAATTCGAAATACAATTTCCCACATTGTAGGCACATGTGTCCGTCCTATCAAATTTCCTACACTGTGTGCAGAACTCTCCAGAGGACTTGTCGCTTCTATACTTGTCAAAAGTATAAATACTCCGTGGTCTGCGGCCAGTATCCAACCCCCGCGAAAGCGAACGGGGGCGAGGTGATTTTTCCTCATAGAGAGAGTTGGCCAGACAAATCTGGCGGCCGGTCGGGAAAATATTACAACCTCCCCGACACAGCCTCCCCGGCATGAATTATTTATTACGAGCGGAGACGGTGAATCGCGAGGTGGAGGCGAGGCGAAGAGCGCGAAGGTTGCCTCGGCGTGGTCAGAATTTTATGGCCGCGGTGTGTCTCATCATAGTCGCAGCTGGGAGCCCCAGCCACTCATAAATAGGTCGTGCACGCGATTCCATTAGATTAAATTATAATATTAATCGCGCGAACGAGCAACCGGCTCGCGGGTTCCGCAGCCCTTTATATACGCCTCTTAACGCTTTAAATTCCGTGCCGCGTCGGGTATAATTCGCGGCCGGCGGCGTCGAGTCGATGAAAAATGCCCGGGCTAGGAGAAAAAAAAAAAAAAAAATGGCTCGTCCAACGGGCTCGAAAAAAATACCATTACCGGCCCTTCTGAAACGTTCCCCTCCGAGGATTTTTTGTTTTTTTCTTTATCCTTTTCGCACGGAAGGAACGAGAAGAAGTTGTATTCGTTGTATACTTTCTTTTTTTCTTTGTTTCTTTTTTTTATGGGGGAGCAATCTTGGAATTTCGTACGACGTTGAATTAATTTTGAAATTGGTTTGCCAATTAGCGTTGATTTGATTTTTAGAATAATTTTATTACTAGTGAAATTAGTAATTTTATTACTAATGCTCAATGCAACTTTGCATATTCCTGTAATCTACTATTATTACGTTTCCAATGTTGCAATGGAACATTCATTTTTAATTTACATTTCGGTGTTAAACTACTGAATCGGCGGTTCATTTGAGGGTTACATATCCACGTTATATGTATATAATAAATTATTTTTAAAGTTCTGAAATATTTAAGCTGTATTATTATTGGAATCCTTGTAGTTGAAATTATTATTTAATATTTAAAATATATATCGCAACAAGTAATATATTCATAATTTATATAATTATTGTAATATATATATATATATATTTTTAATATTTCATAATTTTTAAAATGCTCCTTGCCTGATCCCTCCCTCTTCAAGACATACAAATATTGTTCTTCTTCTCAATATATCTAACTCCTATAATCTTGATACATCTAACTCCTTTTTGTTTGTTACTTTTTTGTCATTGAAGTTTAGAGGGACGTGAAAAGGAGTGGAAGTTTGGAAGGTTTTTCCCGTAGACCGTGATAGATCGTTCTACGTCAAAGGTCGAAGTTCTACAGGATTTTGTAGACGGGTTGAGACGGGTGCTTTTCTCCTTTTTATTCGTAATGTCTGTTTTTCAGCGGGTTGGATTCGTATCGTTCCGTTTTATTCTATTTATTTTATTTCTTTAAAAGTAATCTCAAAGAGATTGACACTTCTAGCTGCTACGAGGGAAAAGAAATCGTCTTTTGTTAGGTTGAAATTCAAACTTTTCATGATTTTTGATAATACACACTGATTCACGAAGATATTCGAACACTTGTATATATTGTGTGTGTTATATGAAGCATGTTTGCAGCGAGTAACATAAATTTTAATAATGTTAATAATGAAACAAATCTGAGAATCTTAATTATCTTAAGCATATTGATATTAATAAATACCATTACATCATTACAAGATTTGTTAATAAGTATTAAAATTTTATCGATATTCAGATTGAATGGTATGACTAATAATATTAAACTTTTTACATAAAATAATTTGAAATCAAGTTTCAAGTTAGATCAAAATAATCACGATAGACAAATCTCATTACACGTCAAAATATTTTACATAATACACGTAATACGTTCGCAAAAATTCTCTACAAAATATTCGAATATTTTTATGTGGCAACTATATACGTATAATTCGTAAAAATATACATCTTTCATTTCTTTGAAACTGGTATTAATGCAAATAATTTTTTCCAAATATTACCTCAAGTAAGTACTCTTTACAATTCGAAAGTATATAACCTCAATCTTATTAACAGTGAAGCAAGTTATTAATTATTTATCATTCACAATGATAAACAATCAACAATATAACATCACCATTGGTTATTACATAATCTTGTTAAGAACAATAAAACGTATTAAACTCGACGTCATTTAACATTCACGATAAGACTCGAAATCAAAAAGCCAGTCTCCTGAAACTTTCATCCTTCACTCTGAACAACCAACGATCCACCAACGATCACCAAGGTAAACAACGAACAGGGAAATACTTTCTAAATAACAATTAACCAACTCGCGTACGAAATCAACCCCCGTACGAACTCATCCGCAAAGGGAAGGGGAAATACGTTCCCAATAAAACGAGAGAACTCCGAAGAGTTTCCCTTCTAACAATAAGAAGTGAAACTAGCTAAAGGAAGAATCATCCAGTTTCGAGAGTTGGAAACACCTGGCTACTTTTCTCGATCGAAGACGACTATTCTTCCAGGTCTTTCGGCGAATCGCGGTAGGGGGGCAGAAATGGCCAGAGAGAACCGACGAGCGGATGTGTGAAAGAGGCGAAGACGTGTCACGAAGACGTCGAATGTCATTATACATCAGGTTGAAAAGGGATACGAAAGAAACGTTAGTATCGTACGAATAGAAACGCGTATTAATTAAGTCGGCTTTTAATTAATGCAGAGCTTAGGACGACGCTTCCCTTCAAGCTGTAATTACATTTACGATACACGTGGCGGTGTACACTCGCCAGAACCTCATCTCCCCTTTATTCCCCTCGTTTCCACGACGTGCACCACTTATGGTTTCATCGGTCGTCGAAGCGTGCTTACTGTGAAAATTCATTTCAACGTGGGGGATATTTTGTTCGTTTGTGGAAATTTGCCGCAAATTCTGTGGTAATAAATTCGACACTCGAGGATTTAGGTTAGGTTTAACGCATCGTTTCAACTAAAACTGACAATTGTATAGTCGTTATAATGATTTTTACAGTATCGCGAAATTGAAGTCAACGAAGATCATAAATAAATGACAAATAGTTGTTGCTTTCTTCGAAGAATTATTAATTTTTGTAAGAGTTATTAAGTTCCATTTTTTCTTTTTTTTTTCTTAAAGATTAAATATAAAATAATTATATAAATGAAATATAAAATGAAAGGAATGTAATTGAGAAAATAAAGTGAGAATATAATTAAGAATGTAAGAATATAAATTAAGACTGTAGGAATATAAATTCAATTATTAAATTAAGAATATAAAATAGAATATAAAATTGTAAAATACTCTATACAATATTAATTACTTTTTACACCTCTTACACAACCTTATCAACGACATCTCGTCGATTGTCGACTTCTCGTTAAACGTGGACAGAAAAGGGGTTGATTTATAGCGAAGGAGGGAAGATTACGATCCCGAACAAAATGCTCTCGTAAATCAATTTTAATTAACCTGACCCATAACTCTATCTCATAATCACAAGATGACATAGCAATTTCCTATTTTCGAAAAAAAATTGAACATGTTAGTCGTTTGCTGTTTTAACAATAGGGGATGCATTCTTCGAATCATTCGATCCGATTCTTCTATTGTTAACAAATTTCATTAACAAGTTTTACGTAAATAAATTTCTTAACAGAGGTTTTCTTCAAAAATTGAATGATACTAAAATGTTAAAATGTCTTTTCATTTGCTAAAACAGGAACATAACGCTTGTATTCGTCACCTTTTCTTGTATCTCAAGGATACGATTCACTCAGAACATGAAAACTTGGCTTGCTTATATCTCATATGCTTTAATATTTCTAAAAATGTAGAAATTTGAAAAACTTTTTTCAAATTTTCTCGTTTACATAAATACAGTCTGTATCCAGTCTATCTAACAAGTGATATGATGTTCATTCTAATTAAATATTTTTTGTCGATACGAGCATTGTACTTTATTCTTACGTTGTTCTTGCCGATGCGAACACATTGCAATTTACACTGTGACAAGATTTCGAACAAGTTTAATTTAATTACTAAAACTTCTTCATAAATTTATAACGTGGTGTATTCTCGCAAATCTGAACGACCTTTCGAATGGGAAAACTTGCTAAAATGAAATGAAACATATTAAAAAAAATAAAATATATAAAAAAAACACGAAGTAAAATAAATACACGTAAAAGATATACAAATAATCAATAAATATACAAATAATACGTAAACACTCAACGTAAAAATCTCTCCGCAGACACAAGTACTATACTCTTGATCACATTAAAAAAAAAAAAAAAAAAAAGGAAAAAGAAAAAGAAACCTCTCTTCTATTATCATTCTAAATGTCTAATTCGCTAAAAAGCTCGCGAGACAGCCTCTCTTCCTCCTCGACGATTTTCCCGTACGATGAGCACCGCCGTCTCGATGAAAGAAATCGATGTTAAAACCTTGGCAGACAGGTTTCACGTACCGTAACCATCGCTTCCAGAACATCCGGCTTGCCGATACTGCCGCGAGTGTTCGCGGCAGGAATCGCCGTCCGTGGATAACAGCGTTCGGCGATAACAATAACAATAATCGATAACCTGTAATCCGGCTGATATCGTAAACGGGTGGATGATCGTAGGAGGCCGCGAAAGAAACTCCGAACGATCGAACCAGCTCGTTCTCCCCGAGCTGGATACACACACTCGTAAGCGTGACGTGTGTTCGCGTGTACGTGACGTGTTTCACGAGGCGTGGGATCGCGAGATCGTCTCGTTCCCGCGAATAAGATCGCATTAACAGCGATTACGATATCGCGATCCCACGTGAATCGGCAGGGTTGCGCAGCAGCTTCTTCCTCGACGTCTGAACTTTACGAGTCTTTGCAATTCGAAGGTTCTTCATTCTGTTTAATCAACACGGCGCGAGTTCATTTCAATTTGGCCGATAATGTCCGATTGTTGCACGCGGCAATGGAAACTGCGACATTTTATCCTCCTTTGTTTGGAATATTTTCTTCTTACAATTAGTCTTTTATCTGAGCGCTTCAATATCGATTGTATCAATATGTAGGAATTACGATGTGCATTTATTATGTATTTTGTTTGCTATATATTTAATGCATATAATATATTTAATGTATATGTATGTATTTTATTGTCGTTCAAGACACGTTTCATTTTTGATATCCAGTACTTATCGTGGACGATGAAATTTTTAAATTGCACATGCATTGACTTTCGCTCCTCAAGTTTTTTCAAACGCGGTATTATTTATTTCCAAATATGTATGAAAAATACTTCAAAAGTATGATACAATACTTCGCAGTAACTCTAAATTTTGTATATTTTCATAAATGAAAATTATACATTTCATGCAATTGAAAGAGATAAATTCAATCCGACTGATTGAACTGCAAAATAAATAAGACGTTCCAATATACAAGATAGTAAGTACCGTTCTAAGAAAAAGTGTATTTTCATAGTACAAATTAACGAACGAGTACAGCAGACTGTAGAACAAGATTGTTCGAATTCTTCGCGAAACTCGAGAAATAACTTGAGAATGGTATATAAAATTTTTCTTCGAGAGAGATTGCTACAAGTTGCTTTACAAATTGCCACGTTAGGCAATCCAATATCTAATTTAAAAAAAAAAAGTTGAATTGAGCAATCGCCGCGATCCCTCCAATTTTATTTAAGAAAAAAGTGTTGCAAGTTCTAAGTCAGCGCATTTCGAGTAGTCGAAAATCTAATTTAAAGAAAGAAGTTACGAAGCCATAAGTAAAAAAAAAATAAAATAAAGTCACGAAGTTGTGAAAAAGAAGTACGTCCAATTATTACTTCATCGAGCTCCATATTTCCAACTTAATAAAACGCAAATCTCTCGAGCCACCCTGGCGGAACACTCGAGAAACAGAAAGGAAAAGAAAAGAAGAAAAAAAGAAGAATGAAAGCTTAAAGTCTCATAAACCAAGCTACATCGGAGGACGGAAATGAAAGTGGCACGAATCTTCACGCACTTATTACCCTCTCGTCGCGACGTTGGTCAGAGGGCAACGTGGAAACGAGTTTCTATAAACGGTGGCGAGTAGTAGCGAGGGGGCCAAACAGACGGCGCGAGCTGCGCCTCTTGGCCGGGATGCCTTTTAAAATGGCGTCATAATTGCCCGGAATAAAGGTCTTCCTTCGAGGTTTTTTGCTGTTTCCAAAGAAACGTAAGCTTTTCACGGTGAAGGAGCAAAGAACGAGAAAGAGAAAGACTGAGAATAGCCTAGACGTCATTATTTACCGTAAAAGTATTTCTTTTTTTTAAGTTTAGTTTTATATTTTATTTTTTTAAGTTTATTATTATGTTTGAAATTCTTTTCCTAGCCTCGATTTTCTCGAAAACTCGAAGGCTTTAACGAACGAATTTTATTCTTTCTTCTCGACGCATTTTTACATTTTTTCGATCGACCACGAGTCGGGAGGCACCCTGTATATAAGCGTTTCGCGCGTTTTTTTCAGGCACTTGTGATAAGAAGAACGTTCTTCACGTTGGCAAAAATGACTAATAGAAGCTTGTGATCTCTATCGTATTGGAAACTTTTTTTCTGTTCCGCGCAATTTCATTTCTCCGATGCAGGTTTTGTATGTACTTCAATGGTGGTTCCATTATTGAGTAAACTTAATCTCCGTTGTGTTTTAAATGATGGACAATAAATTAACGGTTCTATTTAAAGTATTTTTCTTATTTCTATGTAAAATATTATTATTATATACATATTATTATTTAATATTCTATTAGATATATCATTTAAATCGATACTCGAATCATCCCTTCTGTATGTTTCTTCTTCATATCCTCGCTGCCCATGATGATCTTTCACGAACTATATCTGAGGAAATAACATAGATGAATTGTTTCCGAACGTAATAGCATTTGCTACCAGAGTTTTTCTTTTATTATCATTTTTGAAATTGTCTAAATTGTCAAATCGTTAAATACGGAGGAATACCTAACTTACTCGGAGAACTTGTCGATATGAATTGTTTAAATTGTTGTTGAAGAACTAACAACAGATTGTTAAGTAACAAATTGTATGAACTGTTAATTTCTTAATCATTTCAATCGATTCAATATCTTCTAGCAAAATATCCTCTGGCAAAGCAGACGAATTTACGTTTCGAGATAACGTAATTAAACGATATAAAAAAATTTGCTAGAATGAATATTACGATAAATATAATTCAAGGAACATTTGCACAAACGCGAAAATCCAAAGTGAAAAAAAACATGATAAAGTAAGTGTCGTTCCATAAAAAACCGTACATGTAACAATGAAATATATTTATTTAAACAATCATCTTCCGAGTGTTTTAATCGAATGACACTCGAGTCCAATTTACACTCGTCCCTTCTATCCTTCTTCTCTCCTCGTTCTTCGCTCTGTTTCCTTTTTCTCTTATTCAAAAGACGTTCCCCTCCTCAGATCTCCTCCTCTCTCGCCCCTCGCCCACTCCACGACGACTTTTCACGAAAGATACAAGAGCAGAGAATAAGAAGATGCAACGTTACCCTCTTTTCATCGTGGCGCGTTCTGTGCCAGTTTCAAACTGAATTTCGTGCTGTGTCTCGCGCAACTGCTCTCGAGAGCTCTTCCTGAAGCAACCTCCCATCCTCGTGTGCCCCCACGTCGCGTACACACACACACACACATCATAGACCACACACGGAGAGAGGCTGATCTGGTTGCGCCCGCGCGAGAATTGCCACTCGTGACTTTGCATACGTTGCCGCTAACGCTGCGAAAAATTTTCCACGTTCGTCCTAAAGATGTTGGCCCGGTTCTGTTCACCGAGAAATTTTTCACTAAAACGCACAGCCTTCGATTCTCGCGAGAAATATACAATTGACGTACATATCCTATCTGATAGCGGAGTGGTGAATTTTATTTCGTACACGGATGGGACGTGAATTATTGAAATTCGTCTAAACGCGCCATTGGGGGAATTCTCTACTCTATTTTTACCAAAAGAAAAAAAAGCGCCAAAGTTTCCTCGATTTTTGCGAAGAATACAATTGACGGATTTTATTTCGTATATATGTTGAGTTACTTGAATGATTGAAACGTCTCGTGATCATTGTTATCTAAACCATAGCCATTTTCTACTCTGTTTTACTAAAATATGCTTCTCGATTTTTGTGAAAAATACGACCGACGTATATTCGTTTTCACGATAGCGAATTGGTGAATTTTTATTTCGTATATGGTGGGACTTGGGTTATTCAAGCATCTCTTATCTAAATGTATCATTATTGGAATCTTTTAAAATGCAAAAAAATTGCGCATCTGAATGTACCATTATGACACTATTATTCACTATTCACTCGGATATGCCACTCTCCGATAGCAGAAGTATAAATCTTATTTATTTAATGCATATTATTTTATCTTAATGCAGAAAATTATTTGTCTTTCTGGGAGAAAGCTTTTCCACTGAGCTTCTCAATTGTAAGTGGAGAAAGAAGTAATTCACTTTCCTTCGTGTTATTACATTTCACATTTTAAGAGAGTGTTTGAGATTCTTAAATCGAGGTATGTAAACTTTATACCATCTATCCATAATAGTGTAATAAATTTCTTTATTTCGTTCGATTATTAAGAAAAAGCAGAAAACCCTCGATTACTGAACAAATAGAAGGAGAAACAAGTACTTCGTTTTTCTTTCTTTCATCCAGACAGACCCCATCCAGTCAGTAGTCATATTTACATTGCAAGAATGGCGTTCGATATTTTTCAGTCGCGATTGCCAGCCGTGTGACAAGTAGATAGAAAATAATGAATCTTTCATGAGGTTCTCCGAGCTTCTTAAAACTATCAAAACACTTAAACTTAAACAGCAGACTTATTATGCAATAAATCTGCGAACACCGTCCTCCTGCGAAGGCAAATCTAATTTTTATCGCGTTTACTTTTCTCCGAAAGCTGTATGTCACGAACATGTCTTGTATATTACAGTCAAACATCAGAGAGATCATGTTCTCTCGATATGTCGAGGAAAATTGAAAACACTCTCCATTTCGTGTTATTACGTTCGATACACTCCTTTGTAGTTCGATAACTTATTACATTCCCCTGTTTATTATCGCGAATGGTGTTTCTATTGGATTCTGTTATTACTTTGTGATTTTGTAACGGTACGCACATGATCGAACTTCACTTAATTAGCCTTAGGATGTCAGGAGAAATATTAAAAGTATTTTATACTCTCTCGGTTTAATATCTTCTTTTAATAACCTTTTCACAGAATATCAGCAATCGAACTTTATTAATATATTAATTAATCATTGATCTTCTTTTATATTACTTTTCCTTCACTTTCACGTTTTATATTACACTTTAGGATACGTATTTGTATTTTCTTTCGTTTCGTCAGTTTTATTCCGTATTGTCGTATATCAAGACTGCATATCGATGAAAAAAATCGGTCTCGTATAAAACATATCAATATTTAACGATCATAGTACTATTTATTACTTATCACACTTACCACTTGTGTACTATTATTATCATTTATTATCATTCTTTGTATATGTTACATTTACCTCCTCCCCCTTGAATTAGTTGTCACATTCGATGTGCAATAAAACATGCAACCGTAACAACTGTAAATTTGATGTGTAATATATTTCACATATATTTATTCTTCGTCGTGCTTATCAGTGTACATCATTACTATTATATATTACTGTATCATATCTATATATTACATTATATCATCCAGTCTCGTAGAATACGAAGAAAATGCCGGAATATCCAGTATAGAACGCGTTGAGCATTGTCGATCGGCCAGCGTGTGTCAATCGATCGCTCGCTTGTGTCTTCGGCGACGTCTTCACACGCACGTGGCTTGCACGTGTGCAAGTACCGCCTCCTCCAGGTTTTTGTAACAGGTCTGACGAGGGCAAGAAGCGGTTCGGAACTGGCGCAGTCCCGAGCAATCGATCACGCCAGCCAACCCCTCTAGTTGCTCGGCACTGCATCCTCGAAGCAACCCCTCTTTCTCATCCCTCCACCCCTTTCTCTCTCTCTCTCTAGTTTTCTCTGTCCTTCTGTTCCATTCCTCTTTCGAGAGAATTAAATTCCACTAGACTGGCTGCATATAGGCGACGTAACCGGCCGTGAAACTTTTCTGTTCCGTCTCAGCCGCGGCCTGACGAACGATCGAAATTAGTCCGAGGTATAACGCGGAATTATTGTACCGAATATAAGCCAGATCTTTGCCACGAAACGGCGTCAACCGGCTTGATTCCCATCGAACGATCCTTTCTCTTGCTCTTTCTAGCAGCTTCCGATGTAATGATTGCAAATCGACTATCGTGACGTGATATTAAGTATAGCATTGGATGCAATATAATATAGGATAATTGATTTCTATAGCCAATAATGCGACAGTAACTCGATACTAGTAGTTTACTGGATAATATTTATTAAGAGATTTGGTATTTTTAGATTACTTTAGTATATAGGACGATTTTGTATTTTCAACTTTTGTTTTTTATATATATTCCTCGGGGTTTGGATTTTTTATATTTCGTTCGTTTGATTATTGTTTCTGAGTTGCTATTTAGTACTGCTTTCTTTTGTACTGCATGTACAAATATACTTTTATATAATGTTCGTATATAATGTTTGTTAAGCATCTTTTCTTTTATTTTTCTTCTTTCACAAAATCTCCATCTTTGAATTATTCACTTACTGCTTTTTTAAATTTGATTATCGCTGTTCTTCTTCTTCAAACTTTATTATTATCGTTAATTAATACATAATTTTTTAAAATTGTAAAAATATTCGACTAATTTGCATTCGAGACGAGCAATTATTATCATCAAAATTATTCACTTACTGCTTTTTTAAATTTGATTATCGCTGTTCTTCTTCTTCAAACTTTATCATTGTCGTTAATTAATACATAATTTTTTAAAATTGTAAAGATATTCGACTACTTTGCCATTCGAGACGAATAATTATTATTATCAAAATTATTGACTTACCATTCTTTTCTAAATTTTTATTATTATTACTAATTATTCACTATTTTTGTTTAATCGTATCGCTCAAGATATTCTTGAATTAACGCCAAGAATGAAGTACACTTCTGTTTTGCTAGAGCTGCGTATTTGTCAGAACTGCAAGCACGCACTGTTACAGCCAAGTCAAAAGGATATTCGAGCAAAGTTCCAGAACTTAGTTAGTTAGCGAGTCATCGCAACGGGATAGTCCTTTCCTTTCGTTCGAAATTTTCAGTTAATTTAATAGTCGAGTTCGTCGGGGTAAATTTCCATTGCGTATCACAAAAATTCGTCCAAACATCGAGAACTTTAACACACAAACGCGAGAAAGAAAATTCGCAAGACTTGGCACGATACTACTGCCTGAAGTCGAGAACCGTCTGTTTCATTACTTTACATAAGAATTTGAACGTGATCCAATCTCTATATTGAAGAATCGTACTTTATTTCATTCTTTCCTGAAAAGAAAATTTCCCTGAAATTGCACGATGTAATTAAAAAAAAAGAAAAAGGAAATCAATTCTATGTTCTTCTTAAATTTTTGTAATTCATCTCGAACCGATAACACTAACAATTTAAAGCTACTCACGAGTAAAATTCTTTTTACCTATAACATCGTTATGTGCAACATATTTCTACGTATAATTTTCAGCGTGTATAGTTATAATATTGTAAAATATAAAATAATGAAAGTGCAACACTCCTTATAATATTTAACAGATAAAATAGCATCCTATCTCGGTCACATATTCACAATTATTTTATGAAAATAATTGTACTTTATATTTATACAATGTATTTATAATTATGGTGTATTTATATAAATTACGTTTACGATATATACGGTACATTGATAATGCATTTATGTATTTATGTAATTTTCATAAAAATAATTACGAAAAATTATTAATTGTTGATTAAGTTTTTATCGGTAATCGTCAGATTTCCAGGGAACATGTTACGTAATTTGAGTAAAATTGAATTATTTTCCCGTTGACGACGGGAAAGCTTCATTACGTTTAGTCTTTAACCGAGTGTCGTTAATACTTATCTCGAAACAAGTAAAGGGGAAAAGTATGCAAAATACCGTCAAATATATGGGAAACATCGCGTTAACAAACTGCAAATATATAAAATACATACAAAGAAATACGTAGAAATACGTATACAAATAATGTATAAAACGTCTCTTTTGTCAAACGAAGACAATTTACTTCAACTCCGCGAACTCCACCCTTCTCTATCTTATCGAATTGAATCCAAATTTCGTATGAAAATCCGCGGGATCTGTCTACGAACGAGATGTGCAAGATCCTGTCGATCGTTCGAGCAAACAACGCACTCCACTATTGCACTATTGCAATATTGCAATATTGCACGGAAAACAGGGGAGAGAATCACGGTGTTGTTCGTCTAATCAATGATATCGCGATGTTTATCACGGATTTATCGCGGATCGTCTTGGTGAATCGCGTCGTTTGAACCGAAACGTGGGAAACGAAAGGGAAATCAAGTGGCGCCCGAACCGCGGAGAAAGAGGACGCCGCAGGCTGGAAAGCAGTTTCTCGCGAATGGGCGAAGTTTCGAGATGGTTAATGATTCTCAAGAGCCGTCGAGACGAGCTGCTGCGGTCCCGGACGACGAGCTGAACGCGCGTAATTGTATGGAATCGGAATCGTGCGGTCGATCCACGAGCAATTAATACGCTCTACCTCTGTGTGTGTGTGTGTGTGTGTTTGTGTTTGCAATGCGAGCGTTTACGCGAATCGAGAACGAGTATCGCGGCCCGTGTCTCTCTCGGGGCGAATTGCTGCAAACCGTTTGCATTTGTACCCCATCTTCAGTCGACTCAAATTGGCAACGAGCGACGAAAAAGTTACGACTCGACGTTTATTTTCTCGATTAAGTCGAGATTTGGACCATTCAGGACCAATAGGAACTCGAGGATATCAATCCTGTTCCTCCTCGTCTTTTTAATTTCAATTCTAATCTAAGATCAATGTTTTAAATAATCTTCCAAATCTGAAAAATTCACAAATTAAAGACACAAATTATCTAGGAATTATTAAGACTAAAAAAAAAGATGATTAATGAATATATATACATATTTTGAAGAAATTGAGCTTCAAGAATTGTTCTATGTTTATTTAGTTTTAAAATTGAAATAAAAATATCGTGGATCTTCAAGCAATATCATCTCTGATATTTTAGAGTATATTTTAGAGTACATGCAGAGAAATAGTAATTTGGAATATTTATACGAGCGATTTAAAATATTGATAAAAATTTTCGTAAATAATTGAATTGATCTGTATAATTTAAAGAATGTGTAAAAATTATCGTGAAGAAATTACAGAGAAATATTTTATACTTTTTGAAGAAAAATTTCGTATTTTTCGAGCGCAGTGTCAATTCTCAAAAATCGATATTTTCTTCGAATTAATATATCGAAGTAGTCTTCATATTCTTCAATAATCTAAAATTAATGTTTCAAATAATCTTCTGAGTTGATATTTTTCTCGAGGTATATCAATGCTTCAGAGGCAATTTTTATTGAACTAGCTATTTTGACAATGATAAATTCTATGATTCTATTATTATATAATATTTGTGTATGTTTATGCATTCATGCAAATTTTATAATATATAAACATTTTACTGCCATCATTTAGAACCACAGAATTTATCGTCAAACCTGTTTTCATTGTATTTTCATTGTGATTGTAATTTGAATCATCAGCTTCAGATGCTTTTGGAGAAACTGTCGAATAATTCATAGTAAGCTCTCTAAAAACCTGAATCTAACTTATGGACGAATGGTGATGGTGGCGGTCATCTCAAAACTAACGTAAGTTTGACTTGCGTTTGCAAACATTTTTCAAAATGTTGAACAATCCGGAAGATAATTGTGCGCAGAGATTCAAACGAAAAATTCAAAAATTCGCAAAAACCGCAAATACAAAAGCATAATATGAAATTGCGAAATTAATGAGTACAATAAATCGTCGTGACCAATGCATGTGTATCGCGCTAAAATATACACAGAAAAAAATAATTCGTTCGTTCGAACGAGTTAAACACACGAGACAGGCAATTCCGCACGTTGTTTCGAACACTTCAAAAAAATCACTGCGAGACAAATGACTGAAAAAAAAAGATAAAAGACCTTAAACATCGCACCGTGAATAGTTATTAAACGCACACAACTCGCTTAACTCTCGCGAAACTCTCAATTTCTCCCTTCGCTTGACCACTCGGCCAAAAAGAAAAGAAGAAAAAAAGAAAAAAAAACTGACTCTCGCCATCGAAACGTAAAAACGTTTCAGATTTTCCAGAAACGAAACGAAAAAAAGAAACCAGAGAAACGGAAGTAGAAAAAAAACACAAGAGAGAGAGAGAGAGAGAGAGATAAAATAGAATAACGTATCCTTGCCGGGTCATTGGAAATTCTCGTTGCACGCGCGTCGTTGAATTTGGCCGACTGGCGCGGATGACTCGTATACAGATGCCTAAAATCGAATTTCACCGCTTCGTGCTGGCCGGATCTTCCGATAGTCGAAGGGGGCGACGAGCGAGCAGGCGGGTGGAACGAGAGAGAGATGGAGGGAGAGAGAGTGGAGCGGCGAGGGTGGACCGTGATATTTCGAAAATCGAATTCCGCGGCCCGGGTCCCGTAACGAATGCAATTTAAGGCAGCAACGTCGCTCGAAAGTTACAGCATAGAGAATCCTCTGCAATCAACTCATTACGGACTTCGCTAAATCAATTCTTCGTAGCTACCAGCTACTTCGCGGATCGAAACTTGCCTGTCCCCCTCACCGCTCGCGATCCTGACAGCGAGCCGCGAGCGATTCGCGCTGATTTTCCGACCACGATGGCGAGATCGAGAGAGAAATAGAGAAGAGCTGCCAACGTTAAAATAAATCTAAAAGTTCGCTTGTGTTTCGCTTGTGTTCGCGTATCCAAGATTTAGGTTAGGTTTACGAAAGAGGGAGAAGTAGAGGAGCATTTTGGCAAAAAGCAAGGGAATTGTTTGATGGAATTTGTTTGATCTTCATCTAGAAATTAAGTAATCCGTAATCGATATGGTGGCAGGGGTTGTCTATTGTTCGACGGAATTTAGACAATTGTTTAATAGATGTAGTTGTTCATTGTTAGGATATTTTTTATATTTTGAAACGTGTATATTTATAATAGAATCTTTCTTTTTTTTGTTAGCTGAATCGTTAGTTAACGATTAATGCTTAAAGTTAACTGTTTATATACAATTGATTAATATTACTATTATTATGTTGATATATTATTGAGTAATATTGATATTAATAATATTAAATGATATCACTGTTAGCACAAATGTGAAGCACTAATGTTTCCAATAATTTATTTCGAAATGAATATACGCAATATTTATCTACATACACTTGCAAAAGTTCAAGACTTTTGAGTAAATTCGCCAATTTTGACATTTTTGTTATTTGCATGCTGTACATTTCTTTTAGTAACTACCTATCTTTTAAATGATTTTAAATAATTTTATAAACTATCCAATTAACCCAAATATTTTATTTTCAACGCATTATTCAAAGTAAAAAAATGTTGTCCCAATCAACACACAGTAATATTATCACTATCTTTATAATTCTTTCAAGCATTAACTTGTCCTTTTGCAAGACATTTATTTCATCTAGCGTTATTACAAAACGTTTATCCTTTTGCAATTTATTTCTCGTGCATTAAGTTCTAATCATTATAAAACGTTTCAATACCTACGAGGGAAAGTTTATATCGATGCCGAAACTAAACGAACAAGCGCGATTAAAGTGGGATCGATCTCAATTCGAAGTTCTCGAGCGCTTCGCCAACTTTTTCTCAATTATACCGTGCAAAGTGCACGAAAATACGCGAGAAGTATAGTAGAGAGAAGCTTTTAGTTAGAGGGATTTATTGTGTTTCGAAGAGGATTGTTCTTAATGTGTCATTAGTCCTTAAGAACGCTACTTAATCTTTCTAGAATCGTGTCCAAGGTCGTTCGATAAATGGTCCTGTTTTCGTATTTCCCGCGGAAATCCTTTCACGGTCGTGAAATGGAAACTTTTAACTGCCATTGGACCTTTTAACAACCTTAACGAAATATAGACGAAACTCTGTAATCAGAAAATATGAAACAAAGTTTATAAATAAAATTATTTATTTATCGAATTGAACGTAGAACGTTTTCTTACTTGCATAAGAAGTGACCAATACATTTCTCTGAAATTTTGATCAACCGTCCCGCGTCATTAACGACCGAAAAGATTTATCTCGATTGACCATGGAAACAAGAGCTCACTATCAATTTAAACTTTCGCCGCGTGTGCATCGGCCAAATTTGAAAAGTGAATTTTCAATGAAACAACGTTTCTGAATATTTTATATCGTTGGAACATTATCTGATATTAAGTTTTCACATCAAGTAGCGCGCGTCTAGTTTTAGTTAATCGTAAGATAAATTTCATTTGTGAGTATTCACATTCTGTAGAATGATTAACGCTTATTGCTACAACATACACAAACGAAACTGAAAGTTTTTACTTTTTTTCTTCTTCTTTTTTCCTTTAATACGTAAAATGTTTCAAACGTTGAAATACACCAAGTTTCGCCAGCCAGTTGTAATTGCTTTCAATTTCAAATTTCAATTCGAGCGCTGAATCCATCGCGCGAAAGAACACCTCGGAGTGCCGAGGTGAACCGGAAGTGAACGTACCACCGCAATTTACTCAACGTCAACCGTAACGTCTCAGTTGGTAATTAAGCTAATATCAATTCTCGCCCAGTTTCACCGTTCCTCGTAATGATTTCATAATATTTCCCTTCCAAACAGTACAGAAAATTCGTGAAACGGTTGGGGAACATGTCAGTAGTCGGAGCGCTATTAACAAACGAAAACTGAAACAGACAAAGAGAGACTGGAGAGTGGAGAGGGTTGCAGAGAGGGAAAAGGGAATAACAGGAAAGGCAGAACGGTTGCCAGACGTTACGTCGGGAAGGTTTGTTACGTCGGTGCTCTCTCGACCTAGGTCAACGATGAAGAGGCCAAAAGCTACCGCGGCCTGACGGAATTTATACTCACGGGCTCCCCTGTTTCGTCGGTAATTCACGCGCTCCGTTCGTTTACATATTTGCGAGCAGCATCTTTTTGAAAGCATTTTCGTTCCCCTTCTTCTTTGTCCGAACGCGTGTTGGAAACTCAGCCTTGGAAACGCGATTATAATTTTTTCTCTTTCTTCTCTCATTTTTCTAACGGGGGAATGGTGATCTCTGATTTTTTTGGACTTTCGAACGAATATTTCCATTTCGATGGTTTTTTACCATATCGTCAAAACAGTAGATTACTCTAAGTAACGTTGCGAAGGATTCAATCGTTACAGGTCTGTCAATAAATGAGGTGTCTTTAAATAAGTTACGATTAAATAAAATACTTGGTAAGAAATATACTTTCAATGATAGATGAATTAATTTTCTACGAAATAGTAGATGAATTAATTAGATTGAATTAATTTTCTCTTCGATGTATTTATCAACGGATAGAATGTAGTTAACATATGTGTTAAGATATCTATGTAATTTTAAAAACAAAGTTGAGATATCTTATTCTCCTATATTTTTATATTTTATACAATATAGTACAATAATACAATATATCTGTATTATATACAATACAATACAATAATACAGTAAGTACTGTACGTATGGTGATATTATATTATATAATACTATACGGTATTATATTTTTATTTTATCCTTCTATATCATGTATTTTATATTTTATAAATTTTCATTTTCTTACATCACATATTTTATATATTTTTATCCTTTTAACAGAGAGTCAATATATGGAGAAGTTTTCAATCGAAAACAGACTTTGTTAAAACAATCGTAACTCCCCCGTTGGAATTTCGAAGTTGATCGACATCGAATTTGATTTCATTCGAACGCTACTTCCATGGCAAGTTCCTCGGTCGAGTTACCTCGTCGAGAAAAGGAAGTTTCAGTTAATTAGTCGAAAGTTGGCAAGAAAAATCCTCACGTGCTCGGGGAGAAATATTAGTTCATTTGCTTGATGAACGTCTGGCACATTAAAAAGCTCGAAACTTGCACGTGTTGATATAGGGCTAGTAACTTTAACAAATTTCGTGATAACATGCTAAGTTATATTTAATTTCGGACGTATTCTTTAACACCTTGCACCTTGCTTAATTACATACTTAATCAATAACTGAACTTAATTTATGCAAATTTATCAGTCGCTTGATTACTCCGCTTAATTTGTATAAATTTGAACGTATTATTTTTTCTTTTTTTTTTTTTTTTTTTGAGAAAAGAGTCTACGAAATAGAACAATAAAAAATCAAAACGCAAGTCATTTTTTATCGCAAGAAACTTCGTTATAACTTAAACACATTTTCTTTGTCGAAGAGTCTAAAATAAAGCAATCTCGAAGAATAGCTTCCATATTAAGCAGTAAATATTATTTACCATCACAGTAAAGTTTATACGAATTCGAATATATATTATTTTTCTTGGAAGAGATCCCATAAAATGGAAACGATGAAAACGAAATATCAAACAGTAGCTTTTAAATCAACTGTTATAAGATGTAAATCAACATCGTTCAACTAAAATGGCCATACTTCTCCAAAGAAGTTCTACAAAATGAAACAAAACCAAAATGTAGTTTGCAAATCGAGCTATAAACCAACATCATTCTATCACAATAAAATTCGAAACGTATTGCTTATTTTAAAAGACAAGGAACCCTATAAAACGAAACAACCCCGGAAAGTAGTTTCCAAATCAAAAATCAGCATTTCCTATCTTCACAATAACGCATTACTTTTCTCCAAAATGAAATGAAAAAATTCGAAAACTAGTTTCTGAATGAAGCTGCAAATTAATATCATCCTATCGTGATAAAATTCGAAAAGTATTGCTCGTTTCAAAAGAAAAACGAAACAACCGCAAATCAAGAAATAAATCGAAATCTTTCCATCATAATAAACCTCACGCGTTACTCCTCTTCAAATAAAACAACCCTAAAGAAGTTTCCATAATAAAAAAAAAAAAAAACAAATCAACATCTTCACAATAAACCTCACGCATTATTTTTCTTCAAAGAGACTCTATAAAATGAGACAAAAATTACTAGTTTTCTGAATCAAGCTACAATACAGATCAGCATCATTTAGTCGCGATAAAATTCGCGATTATCGAATTACTTAACAGAAGCCGATTACTTCTCTTCAAAAGGACTCGATGGAACGAAAACAGCGTGATCAACTGCGTCTTGAACTGTTGAAAACCCGGTGCTCTCGACGTCTCTAGAAAAAAACTCGCAGGAACGTTAAAGTGCAACCGTTGAATTCCGATTTCAACTCCCCCTTTCCGGAAACAATTCGTCAGTCGCGGCCCTCAAAATTTAAATTTCGATAATTTAATGCGAGAGCGAGTGTGTGCTCTTTCGAGCTGGCAATTCGGCGAGTTTGCATTCGTCGTTGCAGCTTCTCCTCGGCGAACTTTTATTGGCGGCGGTATCGAGCCGCCATAATGGCGAATCGCGAGGCGCACGCTATCGAAGGCCAGTCGATCGGAGAAACTTCTTGCGGGGAAACTTGGACTGCAAGTGAGAAGGAACCTCTCCGCGAAACGGTGATACGATAAAAAGGAATTCACGCTGGTATGCGCTGGAGAAGCTTCGCCGAGGCGTCTGCAACGATAGCAAGGGCGAAGAAGATAATCGCGAATCACGCGAACGTTATCGCGATTCCTTACGGTCAGTGTGATTTTTTCTTTTTTTTTTTTTTTTTAGAGAACAACGGTCCGTGACTTTTAACTTATTATACACGTTGACAGCCAACAATGCAAGTTTTATTGAACCGTGCGGTGGATCTGCCTGTTGATTTCGAATAAATCTGTAACAGTTGATTTCACGGCAGTTTCATTTTCGATTTCGCGCCGATGGTAGCTTCTCGGGCTCGAGAATTCATTTCATTTCTCTAAAAGCGACTTGATCAACATTTTTCCTGGCTCTTCCCTTCAACAAGTATAACGAACGAGCGTCTTTTAAATTATTTCTTTCAGTTTCTTTCTCTCGATTTATTTATATCGGCTTCGCTGAATATAAAATTTCCTTCCATTTCTGATAATTTAACTGTTCAAAACGAGACGTGAGTTTCCACAATTTCCAGCAAAGTCCGACACCGTTTAAAGACGGAATAAATTGTTTTCTAAACTATTTTCTGTTATTAACACGTTGACAACTACGAGATAACTCGTAGTTTGTTTACTTGCCGTATTTGTGCAGCTACGGTGAAACTCGTAGTCTATCAGTGTAAATATGAATAGAACAGCCTCAGGGAAGGGAACAAGAAATCATTATTGGCTTGCATGAACAGAAAATTGATTAATAAACGAACAGACAATATAATAATACAAAGTTTATTCAAAATCAACGAGCAAAAGAATATTTTTATCTGTGATAATTTTTCAAACAATCTTCCACGCAAAGGGCTGGCTTCTCTTGAACAGATTCGGATACTCTGTAAATAATGAAACTGTTGCGATCTAATTTTTTTTGAAACTGGTTGAATCTCTTTTCCAATCAACGCGTCGACGAATGCTTCTCTATACTTTATAAGTTTTATTTTAGAAGAAGTTGCTTTGTGAAAAAGTTTGTATGCATTGTATATATATATATATATATATATATATATATATATATAGCAACTTCTTCTAGAAAGACTATTAGATGGCCAAAAAGTTGGCATTACATATTATATATATATATATATATAATAGTATTATAATAGCCATCTAATAATATTATATATATATATATATATATATATAATATGTAATGCAAACTTTTATCTAATAGTCTTTCTTTACATAAGCCAACTACGAGATAATTCGCAAGATCTTTTCTTTTTCAAAAAAAAACACATTCTACATGCTTTTTGATTACTATGTACTATAATAGAAGTTTCTAATAATATAATATGACTAAGTTAAATTGGCTTCTTAGACCGAGATCCTGAAAAGTACTATGGCAGTCAACGTGTTAAAGACCAAGCAATCGTTCATCTTGATATTATGAATACCTCGATCTCCGTAAGTTTCGTAAAATTGTGGAATTTGGTTAAAGACGTAATGGTGTATTATACAATATCATATTATATACAGGATGTTCTGTAGCATGTGAAAAGTGGCGAAGAGATAAGTCGGAAGCGTGGAATAAAATTTTTTCGCTAAAGCCTTCGAAAAAGAATTGGAAAAAAATTGAGCTTGAAAGTTACTATTCAGTATTGTTGAAACTGACTTCACTGATCTTATGGTCAAATTATGCATTACGTTCTTAAATCTTCGTTATTACGTCAAATCTCGTGTGAAGAAATGAACGAATATTCAAATGCGTGAATTTCAGCAAGACACCCGTTCTGCGATAGTTGGAGCGATCATTCTCGAAGTGAAGGTGTATCAGATGTTTCAAGGTCATGCATGCGACACCACAGTTTCCTTGCTCCGAGTGTGCAGCAGTAGTGTGTTTCAGTTAGGGGACAAGTTTCGACGTTAACGTTTCGCTAAGCCAGTGTAGAAAGTCATTAAGTAATGTGTATTAACACACGTGCCTCGTTAACTTGAATGGTGAACTTGAGTTGGCAAAAGTTTCTCTCGAAGAACAAGAAAAAGAAGAAAAAGAGGAGAAAGAAGAGAAGAATAGATGAATTTAGTGCGAGAACAGTCGAACAGACATGTATAATAATCTCTCAGAATCCTTTAACTCTTTCACAAATGAAACTCTTATTAGATTAATAACAAAAACAACGAATTTGCAAGCAGTACAACTATAAAATTATGTTAAAGAGTTTAAAAATTTTATGCCAAAATGTTCCACCTCCTGTTACTTGAAACAAGCATGAATAATCTCTCAGGAGATGCTCAAATTCTTCCACAAATAAAAGTTTTACGCTATGCTAATAATAAAAACAACGAACTTTATAGAATATAGGTGTGCAAGTAGTGTAATCTCAAACTTACACGACAGAGCAATATGATATAGAGTTTGAAAATCTTCAGAGGAGCTATAATTCTGAGAAGCTATAAATTTGCTACAATTCTCAAAAATTATAAATAATCTCCGAGAATTCTTTTACAAATAAAATTCTTGCACTAAACTAATGAAAATTACTCGAGACGAATTCCATAAAGTATAGATGTGCAAGTACTCGCACGAGAGAGCAATATAAAATGGAACTTAAAAAATTCTGCTATATTAAGAAATTTGTTCTCTTACTATTTGAAAAAATCATAAATAATCTTATAGAATTCTCGAATTCTTCCACAAAATAAAACGTGCTCTTGCACTAGCCTAATGACAAAAACAACAAATTCCATGGAATATAAATATGCAAGTGGCACAACTTAAAGAACGACAAGAGAGCAGTATGAAAATAGAGTTTAAAAAACTCCGCTAAGAAATTCGTTCTACTATACGAAACAATCATAAATAACCTGCAAAATTCTCAGAATTCTTCCACGAAATAAAATGTTTGCTTTAGGATTTTGCTCAGGATAATGATAAGAACAGTGAATTCCATGAAATGCAGATATGCAAGTGATACAACATTAAACCTTATATGACAGATGGATATAAAATAGAATTTAAAAAATTCTGCTATATTACGAGATTTGTTCTCCTGCTATTTTGAAACAGTCATAAACAATTGCCAGAATTCTCAAATTCTTTCACAAAACAAAACCACTTACACTAGACTAATGGCAAGAACAATAAATTTCGTAAATGACGGATGTGCAAGTGGTACAACCTTAAACCTTATACGACAGATGGATATAAAATAGAATTTAAAAAATTCTGCTATATTACGAGATTTGTTCTCCTGCTATTTTGAAACAGTCATAAACAATTGCCAGAATTCTCAAATACTTTCACAAAACAAAACCACTTACACTAGACTAATGGCAAGAACAATAAATTTCGTAAATGACGGATGTGCAAGTGGTACAACCTTAAACCTTATACGACAGATGGATATAAAATAGAATTTAAAAAATTCTGCTATATTACGAGATTTGTTCTCCTGCTATTTTGAAACAGTCATAAACAATTGCCAGAATTCTCAAATTCTTTCACAAAATTAAAAAAACCACTTACACTAGACTAATGGCAAGAACGATAAATTTCATAAAAGACGCATATGCAAGTGGTACAACCTTAAATTTACACGACAAGAGAGCAGTACAGTGTATAGAGTTTGAAAAACTCTCCAAGCCAGGACACCAAGAAATTCCATCCTGCTACAACTTCGAACAGCCATAAATAATTCCCCTCTCTCCCCCTCCCCTCTTCCCAAGAATTCTGAAATTCTTCCACACGGGCGGAATTCTTCCACGCGCGTGTTCACGTGTCTCGTGAATCGTAAGTCGCGAGCCGATGATGCAGGCAATCAGCGGGCCACCAACGCGTTCAACACGGCGCCATTAAATTTCCTATAAATACCTAACTGGCATTTGTGACACCTGTGAAACATGCGCGCACACGTGAGGGTCACGAACCGGAAGCTTACAGGGTGAATTTGGGGGAGGGGGAGGAGGGAGAAATGCCGAAAGTTTATAGCGCTTTCGTGTGTTCGCTGAACGTTCGCTCTCTCTCTCTCTCTCTCTCTCTCGCCCTTTGCGCCCCCGTTTTCTTATGCCATCATATTAATTTACATACCGATGATTTGTACGGCTCCGGGACGTCCCTCCATTTGTTGTTTGCGTTACCCAAGATCTTTCAACGGCGATTAAGCCGGATATTCTTGACGAAAAGCAAAGGTTCGCGTGCACGAGTCGTTTGCTTTCGTTAACGAGACAAGGAAGCGAGACAGAATGGGACCAGAGTACGCGGGAACACGATTTCCCAAGCGAAATTGTAGAGTGCATACATTTGCATACATTTGGTATGGTTGTCCCATTCGTAGATATGATCATCCAAGTTGCGTATAACTTTCCGTGAAAGTATTTGAAACATTTACAGGAACTGTTTATCACATGAATGTAATGTTATTACATTATTACTGCGATATTATATTATTAATTGTAATATTAAAATTAAAATATTTCGATATTTTATTAGCACTGTAGTGAAATGTTCTTATTGTATATTGTTATCATAACACTGTAATACTAGTTCTATGAATATGACGTGCTACGTGGAACATTTTGATGTTTTATTAACAGCTTAGCCAGATGTAATATGAATGTGCTGATAATACGAATGTAGTATGTTGTATAAAATATTTTGATATTTTGTTAACACTAACATTAGTGTAACTATCCTTGATATAATCATGTGAATAATTATACAAAGTATACGTTATATAAAAATATTTATTACCAACGCAGTCTATCAGACAAGACTATTGCAATTATATCGATCAAGTTCGACGAAATCTAAAAATATTATACAGAAGTTGCGAAATATTTAACGCGGATCGAGATCATTTACACAGATCGCGAAAATTTAACCGCATTTAACCGCTTTACACGAATTTTCACAGCAAAACATCACTCAAACCAGACAGTATTTTAAAAAATTAGTTACTTTTCTTTTTGTAAAAATTATGTTACAGCATTACAGTTTACAGTTATTCCATGCTTTGCATGCGAAAAAAATGAACAAAATTATTCCTATATTATATTATGGATAACATTCTCCGTAATATTCCCTATAAAGTGAATTAGTTTTCCTTCGAATTAAAATTTTCGTCCTGAAATGAAATAATTCCTTTCCTTTCTTCACATCCGTCTCGTTAATTAACATGTGATTGACGTTCGTCGCAAGATTCAATGAAAGACGATCGAAGTCTAATATTCTTAACGAAAAAACTCGCGGGCGTTTTCGCTTGTCGGCCAAGCCTGGAACGACCAGAGTACGCGAGAACAACGCGTTTCCTCGGCGAGATTACAGGGTTTTCGAGGCCTGAGTTCGGGAACACGTCCGCTTTAAGGGTAATTGGTACCTCGTTTACGAGGTCTATGGCGTGTCGGTGTAACGCGGAAGCGGTAAGGAAACGCCAACGTCTAGGAAAATGTTGGTAGATTGTGAAACCTTATTGAAAACTTTGAAACGAGGTTTATTCCCCCAAAGTTCGGCCGGTTCACTTTGTAATTGCTTGCTGTTGTATGAAAGGGGCGCCTCAAGGCGCTCAGAATTCTTTCTGAATAAAATTTTTCGTTCGTTCAATAAACTGCGAAATGGCAAATAAGAAAAATTTGCAACATTTTAAGTGGACGTTTAACATGTAACTGTGTTCGAGAGATCGCACTACTAAGACTTTCTACTGGATAATTTTCTAATTTTTAGAGCAATACAATGAAAGGCATGATTGGATCAGCAACGATGAAACATTGTCGATAATTTAGATATTGTTAATTTTTAAAAGATAATTATATAAGAATCGACTCGATCTTGTCTTGCCCCCGCGGAACCTTTATTAACAATCCACAAATCACTTTTTTTTTTAATTTTGGAAGGTTATTTCACATTACGGGTGGAAAAGTGAAGATACTTCATTTTCAAAGTAAAAATTTGTAAAAATTCAAATATCTCCGAAAACGTTGAAAAATTTTTCTCGCGACTAGATCCACCATTTTGAAGAATGAAGTTTCCATCTTTTACAACGATGGCCCTTAAAAACTTGCTGTACGATTTTTTTTCAGTATTTTTTACTGAACATTGAGATTAAACAATAAAAATTTGAAAAATTCTAACATTTAATCCTAATGGTAAAAAAAAAATTGATTATTTTTAGAGACGTGTTTCTGAGTTTTTACAATTTTACAATTACAGAAGAAAGTATCTTCACTTTCCCTATTCACTATTTTAGAAAGAAAAACTATTCACGCGATTTTAGAAAAAAAAACTCAAGATTGTGAAAGTAGAGATGTCAAGCTTTGAAATGAGACCAGCTTCTTTTTCATCGTTATGCTCTTCATTGAATAAGTGGGTCGAAAATGGCCAATAGAAACACAGCGGAATTAATCTCGCCTAGAATGTACTCTCCCTCTCGGAAAATATTCAAAGAACATCACGAAGAATCATTGAAGGAGGATTCGTTTCGTGGAGTAATGGCGATGACAAGCAGTTTCATTGAACTCTATCTCGCCTCTAAAAACGGCAACTTTCTGTATTAATCTCTCTGGTACATTTACGAGCGCGTTACTAAGTAATTCGAGATATATCACCGCCATAATTCACGCACGGGGTCAAATAGTTCACATCCCTTGTGCGAACTTTCATCGTCACACCCCCGTGCCCTGAATTTCGGACGATTATATCGTTTCGAACTGTGCTTCCCCTCAAAAACAATATTTGTACTGCACTCTTACTTATCTCGATCGTTTAGCTATCAAACATGCTTTTACAAACAGTTTATATTGTATAAAAGTAATACTAAACGAATATATCAGAGGTACTCGTAAGTAACGTCATTCTTTGATACAAAATTTCATTTTATTTCAGAGTTGATACAGAGTTGATACTTAAGCAAACAAGCACATTAAATAAGTTTAAGTTAAGTTTTCGCGAGCTTCGTGCGAACGAAATGTCAATATATTTAACCAGATTACAGGTTATGTTATAACAAGTCAAATTATTGTCAGTAGATGAAAATGTTTATTAAATTCGAAGAAAACGACATTACCCCTAATATAATAAATATTATATTTTTTAAATCTCATGCCGAATGTTATTCGAATTTTTTCCATATATTTTCCATATAATTTAAAATCTACGAGAAACGTGCAATAATTCGATTTCTTCGATTACGTTCATAATCACATGTAAAATCACATAAATGCTCGTTACAAGCTATCTATTATTCGAGCCAAAAAAATTTCTTCGACTCGAACGAAAGACAAGCTTCGAAAATAAATTCAGGGAAATTAGCAGAAATGATTCTTCCCTGGATCTTCATTTCCAATTCGAAATTCCAAAGTTCTCCCGTAAACAAGGATCACAGGAACTCGGAGGACACGGTGGTTCTTCGGTGGAGATCTGGAGAACTTGCAACGACAGCCACCCTCCCCCCCCCGCCCCAAGACGATCAGACGTTCACGTGTTCATTACAAGAGAACGAACGTGCAGAAATTTCGGGTCCGAAGGACACGCGAAATTAGCGAGCAGGATCGTCAGAGGGTAAGACGGGGTGGCCCCAGTGCCTTGACTGAAATTACGTGGGCGAACTTCGGCCCTTTGAGAGAACTTCGATGAGACGCGGCCACCCATCCACCCACCTGACCTCCCCCTCTCCCCCAATCTATTTTACTCAATGAACTCGAACCCTTTGTCGCTGCATCGAAGTGTCGCGTCGAAGACGGGTGTAGCCACGTGTCAAAATATTCGGGAGTGCGCCGGAGTACGTGAAACAACTTCGCGAAATCGGAAATGTTGTTGCAGCCAGTGAGATTCGAAGATTCTCCGTATTGATAAACTTCTCGCGGCGCGATTCAGGTGAAACGAATCTGCAGGCGGGAAGTTCGAGGCACTCGCGAGAACGGTTCCGCGAAAATCGGCGGGCGAACAAAACATGAATTGATAGAGCGAAGAATAATCAGAGTGAATTGCGATCGAGAGGAATATTCAGTGTTAAAAATTGCCGAATTGTCTGCAAGTTTTGAATGAGCGAACGAACGAAGGACAACAAATGTGAGAGTGCATTCGTTTTTTCAAACGAACTGCGGTATATTTCTTTCAGTATGTTGTAACGTGTTATGCTTTTATTGAACTAGTTATTTTATTACTGATTTGAAGATCATCATTGTAGAATATTCTGAGGAAGAGTAAAAAGTCAAAGGTTTGATGAAAATATGCGACTCATGTACGATATACATAATATATCAATATATAACATATATAATATGTGAGAAGATGTAAGAGTGTCTTTTTTTTTTAAATAAGAAACATTATTACTTTTTTCAAAATTTCAGCTAATAAATGTATTACTGGAATAATACTACAATAAATAAACGTATTGTGGTATAATGTATACGAGAGTATATATGTCATATAATATATACTAGTAATAATATTACAATATATACTATACTCTGATATTATATAATAAGTAAATATATTATTAATGATATAATTAAGTTAGGCCCCAAAATCGGTATCTTCTGTA
The DNA here is from genome assembly GCA_032399595.1 of Tetragonula carbonaria. Classification (NCBI taxonomy): domain Eukaryota; kingdom Metazoa; phylum Arthropoda; class Insecta; order Hymenoptera; family Apidae; genus Tetragonula; species Tetragonula carbonaria. Next base: position 18,938,407 of record JAUCRC010000001.1, on the reverse strand, counting down.
TTTCACGTAAAAATATTTTTCGAATTAGAAGAGTCTCAAAAAGGAAAAGAAAGAAAAAGGAAAAAACGGGAAGAAAAATTCACAAAATTCTGTAAGACAGAGAAAAATATGAAAATTTTTCGTTCAAAGGAAATTATCGTACATCCTTGGCGTAGCGATTCTGAAACATAGTAGCCCCTTTCGCGCAATTGAGTATCCACCGGATTGCCCTGCAATTCACAGAAATAAAAGTGCAGCCGAGGGTTGCAAAGTGGCGCCTATTACGAAACTTCACGCCCAAATAAAATTCCTCTACGATCGTTTCGTCAACCGCAAAACCCCCACATTTTATTCGGGCAATTTTTCACGTCGGGCGAGAGAGAGTTTCCCGGGAGGAAAAAGGAGAGGGCGGGAAAGGGGGGGCGAAAAAAACCAAAAAGATAAAAGAGGGGAAAAAAAGGAGAAAAGTATCAATTCGGATGAATCGCGCAAGAAAAAAAAATGAAAAAAAAAAGAATAGCTTCAACAATATATAGAGGAGAGAGGGAAATGGTTTCGCGCGAAACGAGCTATTTACTGAACGCTCTCGTGGGCCAAATAACGCTTATCGATGCTTGCTAACGACTCAAAAGGAATCCACCATCGAAAATTGACACGTGGCTACGTATATATATATACATATATATTCGCGCGATTCCGAGGCTGGCGCCTGTTCCTCCCTTCCGAACAAAAACCGTTGTCCAGGACAAAACGTCGAGGCAACAAAATACCACGCGAAAGCTGATAAAAAAAAAGAGAGAGACAAAAAAAGAAAAAAAGTGACCCGCTTTTATCGAGCGGCCGCGTGTTCGACGAGAATGGAAAAGAGAGAGAGAAAAAAAAAAGAAAAAGAAAGAATGAAACACAAGGACACAGAGAGGGGGAGAGGGAAGAAGGAAAAAATAGTGGAGTCGCGACCGGTTTGGAAATCGAATTTGAAAAAAAAGAAAGAAAGAAAGGAGATAAACCGCGGAGAGAGAAACGAAGGGAGAAATCGAGGCGTCGAATCGCTCGACTGGTTTTGCCTTCCGACTCGTTTTCGCCTCGCCACCCTCGTCGACGGCCATTACGTAACGCGAATTAAGACGCTCCGACGGACGACGAAATTACGTCGGGGAATTGTGGCCTTTGAAGGAATTTTCGTTGCCTCGAATAACGTCCGAAAATGACCGGCGAGGCGAGTTCCCGATTGCTTGAAACAGGGCGTTCAAACAAGCATTAATTGCGAAGCTCGGAGGATTTCAATGGGAAAGTTTGCGCCGAGAGAGAGAGAGAGAGAGCACCGTAAACGGCTGTTTTCTCGATCGTAAGATTCCATGATTTGATTCATCGCGCTCGCCGTTAAGATAAGCCGTGTCGCGGTTGAATTTTGTTAAAATCTAGGAAATATTAAACAGCGTCGATGCGCTGACATTCGCCGTGGTAATTCGCGTGAATTCGTTTAAGAGAGAATTAAATACGTGTTAATTACGCGCTTTGGCGAAACTTTGAAATCACGACAGCTTTCATTCTCGATTGTAATTTCCAAGATTCAACGCCGACAACAAGAAAAAAGAAAAAAAAAAAGAAATTCTGGTCTTCAGTACCGGATTGAACTTGGTGAAATGAAAATTACAAATGCAGAAATATATGCGCACTGTTCTTTGCATTCACCTTTGAATTCATTTCATAATGGAACGAAACGATACTCAAAGAGATATTTATACGTCAGAGACAAATGTCACAAATGGATTATGTTTCTTTAAACTACTGCTTTTGACGACTAGTAAAGTCACATTTTTTTTTACGAGAATGAAACGAAAAAAATTAGTTTTACCTATCTAAATATGAATATTAGTACTCTGCTTTAAATATTTTAACATACTTTTACATGCTCCATATTTCTGCATATTTTTGCAGCTTTACAAATTTTCGAGAAATATGCATGAAAATTCACGATCTAGTTGTTAAAATTCTACTATCTAACGTATCGCTGTAAACGAAAAAAATAAAAATGCTCGACTCTGACTTGAATCATTTTTCGAAATTATTAGAATTTATTGCATTTTCTACTCTATACCACTTATAACGTACAACACTTTCTTCAAGTTGAAATTGCGGATTCTCCAAGTATCCAAAAATATCTTTCCCTAAACACAATCGTAACTGCTAACCATTATTAGAATTTATTGCATTTTTACACGCCATTTGTCATTTAACAACACGCAACACTCTTCAATATTTTAAGGTCGACATTTGCGAACATTCTTCCGACATGCAAAACTCACTTTACTTAATCACACACACTATTTAACACTAGAACTACCAAAATGGTTCAATTGACCAATTGATTAATTTTCCTTAAATATTTTATGGATGCAAAACAGTGTATTTTACAGAAACTTGAATGATTCTTCGTGAAATACACGATAAATAATAAAATAAATTACGTACCCTAAAGATCTTCTGCTTCTTTTACTTCGAGGTCTAACAATGGAAATTTTATGCTTTACTTGTCGGTAGTTCTAAGTGTCAAGACGACAATCGCAGGACTCTCAATCGGCAAGCTCACATCCAAAAACAAAATTCCCTCGATCGTGATTGCCCCCAAAATTTCTGAATAAAATTTCCTAAGAAAAAAAGAAAAAAAAAATTACTGCTCGATTCTTGCTCGATTTTCTTAGCAAGCTCAGCTTCCTGGCTAAGCGGTTTCCCAGTATTCCAAATATTCCCTCGGAATCGGATATATATTTCACTTCGTACGCAACCGCCTTCGAAACGCTATTCGTCGAGGAGAGATCTTTTTAAGCCGTAGTTGCATCGAGAAAGCGGAGAGATCGGCTGGAAAGAACGCACCGAACGAAAAATGGTATCTAAATAATATTTTCATCGAACCCCGGTAAAAGCCCCGGTTGTCTTCTCGTTTCATTCTACCCTATTACCATTTTTTTGTTCCGTTTTTTTTCCTTCATCCTTCTTCCCTCTCCTTCCTTTTTTTCTCTCCTCTCTATTCTATATCTCTTTTCTCTCTTTGCCTCGTGACTTCCGATAGTATGGAAAGAAGGCTTGAAGAACCGAGGCCTAGCGTATTTTCGCCATTCAGCAGAACGAATAAAGCATTTCATCCCCTCTCTCTCTCTCTCTCTCTCTGCGCTATTTCTTCGGACACAAGAGGTTGAATTGTGGAACTGGAAAATGGATTCGAACTGAATGGATGCTTCTTTCCCTGTTTCTTCTGGATATTCGAGTACCGTCTCGTTTGTGACGGTATCGGCGAAATTTTCAAGCCGATGTTTTTTCAAAGATATCTCCACGTCGCTGTGCTGGCAGGAATAATTCCACGCCTCGAGAAATATTCGTATATTCGTCTTTTTTTTTTTGGTATATTTAATGAGAATAAGAGGAAAGAAAGTTTAAGAAACGAGCATAGTGAAGGGAAAAATGTTTATCTATTTGAACAGACTAGAATCGGTATTTTTTTCTAATCCACTGACCACACGCACGTTGATGATCGAGGAAAAGCAGAAATAAATTCGAAATAAAAAATGAAATATATGAACTAGAAATAGAAATGAATTATTTGGAATAATGTCTGGATAATATATTATTTAATTTACTATTCTTTGTTAATTGAAAGAAAGCACGAGAATAAAAGATATACTCGATGATAAAAGATCATTTAAAAGAGATCCGTGACGATCAAAAGATCAAGGAACACTGATCTAGACTATTACACGAACCCTGCAAGTCACATCAACCAATTTCACAAACCGAAAAGCACAGAAAACTAACGATGTTTTAGCAAACACTATCTTTGAAGTTTTGCTTTCAAATTCAGTATCATTTACTAAATTATCCAGTAAATAATTTCAGTTCAGTTTAAGAATCGTATTTATCTGTATTCATTTACTTTAACAACATTGATATAAAGTATAGTCAAAGTATTTTATATGTGCACAGTACATAGAAATGACTCGATCACAATTGTTATTTTCTAAATTTTTTTTAAACAATTTACACGGTTGTCTCTCAAGCGTCTTGGATCATTGTCCTGCATAAATATAAAGTTACCAAACGACTGTCACGTTTTATAATTGGCACAATACAATCGAATATTAATTTTTCCCTTAGTTTCCTGCTCGTCATCAAATTTATGTCAATGATCTCGAATTTCGACCTGTTTGTAACCGTATTCAAATTCAATACTCGTTCAAAATCGCGTCAAAGATACAGAAATATACGAATTATGCGGAATATGCGAATTACAGAAATATACGAATTATGTTACAAATTACAGAAATATAATTATTAAAAATTAATTTCTGTTCAAAATGAGCAAGCGTGACTTACGAAGTATACATCGAAGATGCACCACTATAAATTTGTCTATTAAATAAATGAGATTATTACACGTCCGCTGTCTGTGATAATATCGAACATTTGCGATGAATTTCAATTTGCGAGAATTAGAGCGTGAAACTATGTTTATAATTTGACATCAACTATCGGTCGGTCATCTTGATTTATACAACACCGTGTCACGATTCTTCGAACCGAAAAATACCTCACTAGGAATTCCAAGTACACGCTGACAACACGTTGAAAAACCGTGTTATCGCGATCGTTCCTTCGATCGTCAACATGTGTAGTTCTCGAATTCTAAAACTGTTTTTGTCCACTTCTCTCGAGAAACATAACAGACGCGCTTGTCAAGTGCGCGATAAATCGGTCTGTAAACAAAGAGAAGCTGACTATCGAGCCAGTTTTTGCAAGCCGGCAGCTTCACGCGTTTCGCAAGATTCCACGAAATCGAGCGATCCGCTTTAAATACGCGAAACTCAACAATTTAATGCCTTCCGGCGGAATATTCTCTCTCCACTGTTTTCCAGCCCGCTGGAAATTCGACCGCGCGAGAACAACGTTTGTTTCTCTTCGTCGGATAAAAAGAAAAAAAAAAGAAGAGAAAAAGAGAAAAGAAGAAAGAACAGACGCCAAGAAAAAATATATTTCAACGCTCGATTTTTCCGAAGAAGACCGTAAAAAATAGTGAAAAAGGAAAAAAAGAAAGAAAAGAAGAACGAAGAGAGAGAGAGAGAGATAGAGAGAGACGACGACGACGCGTGAAAAGCCGATAGATCAACACCGGTTGGCGATTTTCAAGGATCTTTGACGCTCGGTGGTCGTCACAGCGACGACCGATGAAAGCTGCGTTTGATCATCGACCACGAAGTAATCGACTTACCAGTTACTCGCTCTCTTCGCCAGCCATCCTCTTCTCCTTTTCTCCTTCTCCTTCTCCTTCTCACCACGCTCTACGACATGCTCCTTTCCCAGCCTCCCTCTCGTTCTCCTTTTCTCTTTCTCTCTCTCTCCCTCTCCTTCTCTATTTCTCTCTCTCCTTTTGCCGTAGAAAACACTCGCGAACTGTTCCAACCAACCACTTCTCCCTCAAACGCACGATCCTCGAATTCGCGAAAGGTGAAACGACCTTGCTGTCGCGCGCGCACGCCGGTGAACACGGTCGAGAACACGGTCGCTGAACATTGCTGGAATTTTCAAATCCTTCGAAAGACAACCGCGGACAGTTATCGTTTCTTCGTTTTCTCTCTCTTTCTCTCTCTCTCGAAGAAATGATCATTACTACTACGAACTGTCACTGCAAAGTACGATCGTTCGTATTTTCGAGCTTTCTCGCTCGTCGTCGTCGTCGTCGGCGCGAGAACCGGATTCCGCGAGAGACCGGGACTTCCGCCGGTTACCTCCACCCCTGGAGCGAAGCGCGAGGGTCGAAGTCCCGCGTCAGACTGCAGGGTGTCACCCTCGGTCGTAGCCTCGAACCTCCGCGATCCAGTGGGCTGCGTGTGCTGCCGCGTCGTGCACGCATGCGCCCCCCTCGAAACTCACCCCAGCCGCGACCGGAAAGGGTTGCCCCGTTATCCTGGCCCTCGCGTGTGTGGCCGCGCCTGCCTCTATCCTGTCGAACCTTCTCCATTCTCCGCGGGGAAGGCTGGCCCCGGAGGTTCCTTTCCCTCCACCATTTTTTAGCACTTGCGAGGTGCAAGGTGACACAGAATTATTTGGAAGGAGCACGCTTTCCAAGTTGAAGAAACTGCTTTTCGGACTAACTGCATTCTGATTAAATAGATCGTTGGTCTGTGTTGGCTGTTCGATCGGACGTATCGATATTCGGTTCGATAGACTGGCGAATCGGTTGAAAAGAATAACTACGGGAAATATTGGCTTCCTTCAAGACGCAAGAAAGTGGGAGAATGATATACAAGATTAAATGTAAAAACTCGAGAGTCGAGACAGCATTTGTAATTCCAGTGCTTAGCATCATTAGAACTGTCTAACATTAACACTAGAACTACCACACCAGTCAAAATGACTGGTTTTACAATTTTATTTTAAAATTTCTATTTCATGTTACAATTTTTTCCCCCGCAATGATGCAATGACTTTCACAGTGATAACTAAAGAATTTTATTTTATTTTTATTTACTAGAAATCAAAATAATTTTGGTAGAAATAACTTCGTTTTAACTGTCGGTAGTTCTAGTGTTAAAGAAAATAAGTGGAATATTCTATTCGTTCTACTTAGAAGTATTTTGAAGAAATCTCTGAATTATCTTCCCTATTTTTTCTATTCCTCTCTTTCTATTATATATAAATTATTTCTTATTTTTTCCTATTTTTTTTTATTTACCTCCTATGTTTCAAAATTTCCTATCTTTTATTTCCTATGTTTTAATGTGTCTGTGTCAGTTCATTCATTTTCTCAATCAGTTGAATCAGTCATACACCATGAATAACTTTCGGAACTCTTCGAGGATAGATAGTTCGCTGTTATTTAGTCTTCTTATAATTTACAATGAGGTTTAGATCTTAAAAATGTTTCAAAGCGTCTGAGTGAATGTTTCAATATGTTTCAAGATGCTTGATAAATTGATTCGGAGATTCATGGAATGATTTACGAAAATAGATATTATCTGAAAAATAGAAAATCCAGAGTTGAGAAAAGTGATAAATCTTCTAGTAAGAGGATTTTGATGTAACTACGTGAAAGAAAATTTTTAAATAATACGATCAAAAATAATGAACTTTTTGGTAAACATTCACAATACCAGTCTGGAAAAATTTATAACGAGATAACCATCAAATTTTGTCAACATGTTTGGGAGTTCACTTGAGAATATCCATCACCAGTATCCAGTATCAGACACTGTAAAAAAATAATTTGAAATAAACGAAACGAATGATTAAAAGTTAAGCAAATTATGGCTTACGCTACATTTCCTTTCGTATCATAAAACGGAGACGTATGCTTACCCATGGTGTATATGACACTTTTTTTTATTTAAAATCAGATCTAGAACATCCTGTGTATCTTATACAAATAACACAGGAAGGAAACGAATAAATTTTTATCGAAATCAATTTTCAAATTGAACTTGATTTTCTTTTGAATTGAATTGAGCTTTTCAGATAATTTATTCGAATCTCATGAAAAAAGAAAAAGAAAAAAAAGGATTAAAAGTTAGAGTTTCTTTACGTTATTTTCAAAAAGACACTAACATAAATTAGTCGAAGTAATTCGTCATTTTCAAAACGTTATCTTTTTTATTTCATTCCCGATAAAATGCACGGTGACCGAAATTTCAAAATGTACTTCACCCGATAAACGAACGTTCTCGTCAAAAGTGTGTTCTCGCGGAACAGAGTGACGAGGTTGCATCGTGTGAACTACGTGTGCGCTTTGGGATTTCTCCCTTACCCCTTGAGTTTCCATTGTAGGCAGAAGCACGTATGAAGCTTCAGCCTTCTTTCATTTCTCTTGTGCGAGTTGCTTTTCCTTCTCTCTTTCTTTCTTTCTTTTTCCTTTTTTTTTTTGTCTTTCTTTGGTCGCTGGCGTTTTCTTCGGTCGTTCGTGTGTTTGTTTCTTTGAGCAGCAAGTTCCTTGAAATGCCTTGTTTCCTTTCTTTGCACTTTGAGACAGGCGAGAGCGAGGATTTTTTTTCTGTTTGTTCTTCGAAAGATTGTTTAGGAGCTTTTTTTGGGATGCTGGAAGACGACATTTGAGAGCTGCTTTTGCCCTGCGTGGCTCATATCTTTTTGATTATGAACGCGTCTCGACTTTCTCACCCTGCGTGATCTTCTGGAAAAGAAATCGTTTAGTATAATGAAAATAGAGAATTTCTATTATCCTAACACAGCATCTGATATCAACGAACATCACATTAAAATTAATACTTCAACACTTTAAATTCCAATTTTGAATATCTTTAATATTAATATTTTATGAATCTTCCATTTTCCAATTTATTTTATTAATTTCTTTTCGATTAATTCCTATCTTATTGCATATTTTACATGTATTTCATACGCACATTGTTATCAGGTCATTCTCAGATTTTTTTTTTTTTATTACATTCTCTGTTATTAAATTTTTCGTGCTCGTTCGCGTTCCATAGAGCGCAATTGAAATTAATATTAAAATTGCCTCACCTGCGATGCACCTGTGAAAAAAAATTCGCCGCTTCGAACTTCGTATGAACAATTCGTATCGTATAATAAATTAATAACAAATCAAATTGACTCGTGAAAACACGAAGGAAGCAAGAGAAAAATTATATCTTTCCGTTCTCTCTGTTGAGTAATCTGTTGAGTAATCAAAATTCGATCGGGACGCAGGTCCGGCCGATTTTCGGTCATGTAACCACGACCTTGGATTAGTTTCACTGGCCGTGAAATGATTTATTCTCGCGATCTGTTGCTGACACGCGCCAATCATCGGCTCCCATTAACCACTTCGATTGTTCGAGCGTTTTGATCGTTGTCTTTTTTCTATCTCTCCCTCTCTCTCTCTCTCTCTCTCTCTCTCTCTCTCTCGAACGACAGCGGTGAGGATATGGCCTCACTGGTTTAACGAGAAAACGATTCAATCGCGATAAAAAAAGGAAATCTTTTGATAACGATCTGATGGCACGAGAAGAAACTCTTGTTTTTTAAAGCAAGTTGAATAAACGAGCAGGTTTATTTAAGAGAGAAAAATATTGATTGAGATATTAATCGCGATTAATTATAATTATATATTTTCGCAGTGAAGAGCGGTAACCAATATGAAAAATTATTGATAAGTGAAAGATAACCGTATGATAATCTACTTGATCTCATCTTAAAGCGTAGAATCTTTGTTTTAACATTGAAATCATTTTTCTTAAGAAATCATTTTTACATCGTTGAAAGCAATGAGTGGAAAAGTAAGAACGCTTCATTTTTGAAAACTGTAAGAAATTCAAAATATCTCTGAAAATTTTCTTCGCAACTACATCGATCATCAGTTTAACGACAAAAATTTATGAAATCCTAAATTTTAATTCTAATGGTACAAAGAATTTTACAGCAGTCTTTGAAAACCGTGAAAAAATCATATATACATCATATATACATCGATATCATTTCTAAAAAAAAAAAAAATTAATTCACGATTGTAAAGGTAGAGGCTTCGTGCTTTAAAATCAACTGGAATGTTGAATGATTTTTTTTTTACAAAGTTATAACAGTGTAGACTTTTCATCATTGTTGGTTCAGTTATGCTCTCCACTATACATGCACATATGACACTATTTTTAACATTTTCCATATAAAATTTGTTATTATGGTAGTATAATTGCAGAACGCAGAGTATGAATTTCCAATGATTAAAAAACTTGTAACAAGAAACTCATTTATAATTGAATTATGATAAAATAGAGTTAGACTTACAGCGAAGAAGTAGAATAGGAACGTTTCTTGTCAGACAGGCGTTCTAGTTGCTCTTGCCTCACTTGAAATTCGTCGTATCACAGTTAATTATTCAACTGTGTTAACATGAACGAGGAATTTTCATATCCTTATGCTATCGTGTGAATTTTCAATACAGTAGATTTTTACATTTTGCATATAGAATTTACAATTGCAAAGTATAATTAATTTATGTTTATTTGCATATCACTTTATGTTTACTTAATCTTATTTTGTACTTTACACACACACGCTCTCTCTCTCTCTCTCTCTCTTTGATGGAAATTAGCAAAGGAATTGAAACAAACCGAGTAATGCAAAGCTTCAGTTCTATTGACTGCAATGATATCAATTCATTTGTAAAGAGCAACATTTTTCCCAGTTTTTCGAAAATAAAATTCCAACTGTTAGCGTCATTCTTCTTTTTTCGATTTATTTTCGCATATAAAATTAGATATAAAATTGCATGTAAAATATAAAATAATATCACGCGCGGCCAATACCAATTGCATCACGATTTCAGGGATGATTATTAATTTAGACATAGGCTTATTTCATAATTCAGCTTTAAGCTTCATTTATATTACAATAATCAGACCAAACTAGACAACAATAACAACTAATTTAATTATATTAATAATAATAACTAGATGAGTTTAACAATCATTTTTATCGAATAGTGACGGATAGTAGTTAGTTGAACTATCTTTCATAGGGCAGATAGTTTCTTCCTATTTTATTAACAAAATATCAAAAATACCAGGAAAAACTAAATTTTAAATTAAATTAATTTTAAATTAAATTTAAGCTCAAGCATGATTTGTTCATTATGTTTTAAAAATCTCTGAAGAAAAAATTTTCTTACATACACAATGAAAACGTTTCGAATTTTACTTTAATAGGATGCGATCTTTGACTTACCCCGGAATTTTTGCTCAACACTGGCATCTTTTTCGATCGTTCGAAAAATTCTCTTCGATGTTTCTTTCTTTTTTTTTTTTTTTTTCGAAAATCGACAGAGATCCACAACGACCCACCGTGTTGGGCCAACTATCGATCACCCAACGAGCCACACAGTAAAGTGTACCAAATCGATCGGCGAGGCTGGAGAAACAATTTGGACGAGGTAACCGCGTTGCATAACATTTACGTGATAATCTGATATTGATTCGAAACAGGCCAGCACGAATATTATTATCCGGCAGTAGTAATACAACAAGCTCCGGCATCGGTCTTGAACCGGAAGTAATCTTCGTAACGCTGTCGGAACTCGCGAGAAGTACGAAACACTCTCGGGGGGAGAGAGAGAGAGAGAGAGAGAGCTTGATCAGATGCAGCATGCAAATTAAAACGAACGAGCAAAGCAAAATGAACAAAAAGCGAACGAAAGTCCGAACGAAACGAGACGAAAGTCACTTCGCAACGCTGAATGTGACTTTGTCAGTTATTTGAGTCAGAAACAAGTCCTTCCTGTTCAGCGTGAAACCTGAACAACGGAGAGAAAAAGTGTCCCTTTTTTCTTCTTTTTTTCTTTTTGCCTTGTAAAACCAACGTGGCAACGTGGTCTGCGTGGTTGAGCTTGTTGCGTCGGTTGCTGGCATTCGTGACGCTTAATGTGCGAATATTACCATGAGAGGGTGTAAATGACAAGGGTTCGAGATACAGTCGTTGGTAACGGGGTCCTTAAAGTGCCATTAAAATGTTACCGGGCTGACGTAAAATCCATACGTCGCGTGCTTTCCTTCGCGAACCCGGGGGGGTGTCACTGTGCAACCAGGTCCACCTGAGTCAAAACGTCCTCGTTAACCCTTTCGTGTTAACCCGTTATCACTCTCAGCATGTTTCAAAAAGAAACAGAAAAGAGGGAATTTACAAGAAATTCTCCTTCTCTAATTGTCTCCTTTTTCTAGTTACATTTACGGAGTCTTTTTATTTCCAAACATGTGAAATAATGTATATTCTCAGTTTCTTTGATGATTAGTAAATTGGTATTCTCTGGGTTTTGAGAAGAAAATGACCGCCTAATTAAGAGAAGATATTCCTGTAAATTCGCTAGTTTGATATTTTGTTTTATTTTATTCCATCAATATTTCGTGCGCTGCCCCTTTCAAAATTACACGGTGCTTTCTGAATGCATTAAGATATTTATAAATATTTATAAATTGTATTGAATACTCGTAAAAATTAATACTAATATCATTAATGTTCATCGACAAATTTATATTATACTTTTAGTTTATCAACAAGTTGATTTCTTTCGAAATTTCATGCACTATTCTTTTGAAATTACGTGGTGCCTTATAAAAATTAATATTTATTAATTACCGAATATCATCATCATTATTATTATTATTATTAATATTTTTAATCTAAGTGTTTCGACATTTCCAAATATCTTTAGTATATTTTACAATTTGAAATTACATATGATATTTTAACGTTAAAATATTTCCAGATATATTCTGAATCTGAATATTTTGATACATCCGATATAATTCTGTGCGTAATTATGCATTCTCATTAAAAGTAATCTACCTTAGTTACCAAGGCTTTTATAACGATGTTAGAAATAAACTACTAGTACAATCATGCGCGTCGAATGAATGAAAGACATCAACTCAAAAGCTTCAAAGAAGATTTTAATCGGGAGGGATCGCATTCCCTCGAATTTCTTCTCCCCGAAGAAAACTTCACGGGAGGGAAAAAAGGAAAGAAATAGAAATAAATAAATAGACATAATTGAAGCCGAAAATCCGCGAAACATTCGAACGAGATCGAACGAAATCGAACTTTCTCTCTCGGAAATAAATAAAACAGTGTCGCTTCTCACAGCGTAGCATCCCGAGCCGGTGTAATGGACGATGCTCGCCGGAACTTTCGTCGATTGGTTTGACGCGTGGCTTAAACTGCATTAACTATCGTTCCAATAGCGAAACTTCCGGGGACGTTTGACGGATGAGCCTCAGCCAGATTCGACTTTCCGCATTTTCGATTCCCCGGTGGTAATTAATTGAAGGGCGAAAGTGTTCGCCAACGATGTGGAAAGCCACCGCCGACAAATCCTCGCGAAAACATCGGCCGAAACTACCCGCCAAAGGCAGATCGAATGAATTATTAATTGAGAATTCGGCGTCGTGCCACGATTATTCTGATACCCGCGCTTTTTCTTCTTTCCGTTCGTGATCTCGAATCGGTGTTGTCGAGATAAATTTCTAGTAAATTTCAATTTTAGCTATTTCTGCTTATTATAATTTTTTTTTAATGTATTTCTCCTTTTTTTAAGCAACAAGAACCTTTGCATGACTTTTGCACCGACTTCCCCCCGATAGATCTCCTACTTTGCATCAATAAAATCAAATTTTTTCAAAACTAAAATATATTAACATTTAACACATTTTAAAACATATTTACGAACGGAGAACAATTGCGATTACACCCTGCTTTGCACGTTCAGCGAGAAAGATCTGAAAATAATGAATTTCTTTGTAATGAAAAAATCAAGATTCCATTTTATCCGTAATTTGTGCTTGAATATATAGTATTCATACATAAATAAATATTCAAGAAAAGTTGTTAACTTTTGAAAAATATTGAGAGAAACTTATCGAAAATGCGGTTCTTTTAACACGTTGTTTAAACAAAAGATTTTTTACAAAATGGCATACATTCGTCGGAAAAAAACAGTAATTTCATCAATTTACAGAAAAACGGTATATCTTTATTAATTTCCGAGATATTTGACAAAATATATTTCGCTCTCCCAGCTTTGAGTGTGGTTTTCAACATCGAACATTGCCGATAAAAAAACAAATATTTTTTGGAAAACTACATTTGTGCCAAGTTCAAATCAAAATCAGTGATTCCGACTTCGGTATGTTAGGCTTATTTTATAATTCAGCTTTAAGCTTATATATATAATATAATATATATAATGTATATATATTATATATATTATATATATATTATTATTATTATTGTATATATATACACAATAATAATTAGAACAGACTAGACAACAACAACAATAATAATAAATTTAAACTATTGTTAATAATAAAATGAAATAACCAAAATGAGGAAAAATTGCTAAAATTAAAAATTCACGTTGAGATGAGCCTTGAATTTGCAGCCTTCGAAAAACTGGAGCCGTGACTTTTGAAATTTTAAGAAAGCTAAGTTTCGAAGCTTTTTTCGGGCAACTGTTGTTCGAAATTCAAGCAAATTTCTCCGTATTTGTTCCTTCCTATTTGAAACAAAAATTGTCCGCGATGGTGAAAAAGAGTTAACTCGTTACGTCAAGTTTGCTTAAGCACGCTGAAGAATGAAAAAGTTCACGACATCGCGTGTGCTTTATCGCAGGCAAAATAAATAATTTACGTTTGTCGGCGTAACTCGTAATTAACTCGTTAAGCGGCTTCTTAATTAGAAACTTTCTTTCTGCGCGCGTTCCGCGTTCGTTCCAGTCTTCGTTCGTTCAAATACGAATGTGATAATGAATTTAACACAATTGCGTAACGAGACGTTTGAACAAATTCCACCCACCCCACCCCCCGGTGCGAAAATCAATTATTAATAAATCCGTACGATCGGCCAGTGGCCCGTTAATTAATTCTTAAACTTGTCAATTAAGAGTTCACTGCCGATTGGAAAATAAATGAATATTACCACGCACGCGCGCCGTTGTAAATCAAAATATTGTCAATCTAGGCGACAATAACTTGTTTCTCTCAATTAACGGGCCAATTAGTTCTCACGCTTGTCAGCACGTAGTGAGCTACGTAGGACACGAAATACGAAAAAGCGCCTGTTGAAAGCCGAACGACTGAAAAATAAATTACTAATGGCTCGTCGATTCCGCCGCCTGTTTTCGATTGTAATCGTAATTGCACCGATCTTTCGATGTATTCGAACGCTTCTGTTTAGAATTCAGAGAATTGATTTTATTCCTTAAATTCGTATTTTTAAAATATTATTCGATTCATCTTGACATTGCTTCTAAGAAGAATCTAGTTTATTGATGTTAGCAAGTAGTTCATCGCATCGTGTGTCTGTATTTCAAATGTTAAAGTTCAGAACTGATATAAAAAAAAATGATAAAAAAAATTAAAGCTTTGAATTGATGTAACATTTATAAAATGTCGCAAAAAGATCGAATTAAAGCTAGTTAGCATTTCTAGTTAGACCTTTGTCTCTCCCTTTTTATCGTTAAGTCTTCGTTCATTGAAATTAAATTCAAATTATTTTCATTACTGTTAAATTTGAGTTTAAATCGTTTCTATGTTTCTTATTGTTAAATCTGAATTATTTACTATAACTTTTATCTATTACGTAGAAAAGGAAAATACACTAACTTTCAAATAATTCATTTCTAATACATAGTATACAATATCTTCGTACCTTATCAGCACAATGATAATTTGGACAAAAATCATAATAAAATACGTTCGCAGAATCCAACACAGTGTTACATTAACTATTCTCTACCAGTAAAACGAAATTCTTGTTAATTAATTAAAGAACATCTACGACACGTTCTCAATGCGACTAAGAAAATTATTAAAATCAGCGACGGCTTCGTTCTTTGTCAATATCAACCAATTGATATTTCAAATTCTAATAGCAGATATAAGATTTCATAACATTTATAATATCTGCAATATTTCCATTATTTATATAGTACTTTGCAGTATTTATAACGTTTGCAGTATCTTCGAAACATCAACGAAGAATGACAAAAATCGTGGCGAAAGTGTGTGTGTGTGTGTGTGTGTGTGTGTACGCGCGACAGAAATGGAAGCTTATTCAACAGCGATTCGCTGGGAATCGAGCACTATTCTCGAACGCAGTTTGTAGTAAATTCAGAACGCCATTGTCTCATGCTCGCGGCGCGTTAATTAAAACGCGGCCAATTGTAACGCTGCGGCGACAATCCAGATATTCTACTTCGGTTATTTAATCCGTTGATAAACACGCGGACACGTCGTATCAGTGGGCACGTCACGCGTTCTGTCACGCGTATGGCAAACGTGATCCGGAGGAATCGCGGATTTACTTCCGGTTATTTACGCCACGATGAAAACCCCACATTTTTCGCCTATTTTCTTCGTTCGTTCCGTAATAAGTAATATCAACGTCTGTACATAAGTTAAGGGACATAATTTAAACGATCTGTTATATTAAATAATAAAGAAAAAACGGAAACAAAACAATAAATAATAAATATACAAGATAGACAACACAGGCAACAGAATAAATTCGAATAAACTTAAACGACACGATTAATCCTTTGCGGTCGTATGTCTACCATTTCTCAGCCACCACAACAAAGAACCATATTGATCTTATTATTATATCAAGTCGACAAGCTTCGGAGATACGTAGAATACGAAATAATATTTTACAAATTATGTTTAAGTGTAACTAGGTAATTTCGCTTCGTGAAATATTTTAAAAATAATACTGTAAAATGGCAAAAACGAGTGCCATTTATGCCATGCCTGCGGCACTGTGAAGAATGTAAAGTTGCGAAAGAAATGCGCAATAATTATGCACCAACCCGATACATGTTGCAGCACTGTAAAGATGTAAAGAGTAAAGATTGTTCTGTATGTTCAAACAGAAAAATTAAGACGCCAAACTAGTTATTTTTACGAAACATGTTCTCAAAAACTAGGGCTTCATATTGGAGACTGCTTTGAAAAATACCACACGATGGAGAACTATAAAATATAATTTTTACATATAATTAGATCATATTATTGTGTTACACATATCCAAAGTTTAAAAAACAATTAATAAATTTTGTTTTTCCTTCATAATCTTGCATACTATGTATCACTGTTCGTTCAACGAAAATTAATTCCGAAAATTAATTCCAGCATGACACCTATGTATAAACTTAATACGACCGCAAAGGATTAATATACAACACAGATTATCACTCTTTTGACCACACTCATTCGACGCTCTTTTTCGACTCTCTCCAGACTCTATTTCTTCACTCGCACGAGTTTCCTCTTTTTTAAAAAGAAAAGCGCTCAATGCTAACGCTTGCTTCTCACATCACATTCATACTTTTTTCGTTCACGCATCTCCAGAAAACAGGCCATCTATTAAATGTGAAAGTAATTAAAAATATAACTACATACAATAATTTCGATACTACACATCTTCATTCCTTTGTAGTGTGCAATATTGATTTCTTCATTCCTTCATTATTAACACTAGAACTACCGACAGTTAAGACGAGGTTATTTCTACCAAAATTATTCTGACGTCTAATAAATAAAAATGAAATAGAATTCATTATATTATTTCTTTAGTTATCATTGTAAAAGTCATTGCATCGTTGCGGGGAAAAAAATTGTAACGTGAAATAGAAATTTTAAAATAAAATTGTATAAACCAGTCATTTTGACCGGTGTGGTAGTTCTAGTGTTAAACAATATCGATTTACATAAATTACATTGGGAATTTGTAATAAATTTTCAACAATTTTCTTATTTAACCCTCATTCGTCCCTTCTATTCAATTTCACGTATTTTTCATTCGATAAGAAAGGCTTTGTAAATTATTTTGTAAACAGAGCCTGAGGCTCTGTCTCTCTAACGTGCAGCGAATATTTTCGACATTTTCGATAAGGGCAGCGTGTGAGAGTCCAGTCACTGGAAATCTAACGTCGGTCAAATTTTATACAAATATGGCAAACTTTATACAAATTTTGAGCAATATGGCAAATTTTATACAAATTTTGAGCATTTGCTATCAAGCGAAAGATAAGTGTGTTGAACGTTTCGTCATCTGAAATTAATTTGTTAAAAAGTTACGAAGTCAGACAAATCTTACTTCTCTACGTGTGTAATTTTGTAAAGAACAAATAAACGGAAATAAATGGAGAAAATTATGCACTATGGTGAACTGTCTGAACTTTTCTTTTCTAAATATTTCTCGGAATACTAGTCGATCTTTACTAATTCTTTTAAATTGTTATGTCGGATACTACCTGAACTTTCCCACGCGAAGCATCGTTTCCGATAAAACTACTTGCTATAGTTCCTTCGATTTCTGCTAATAATAATAATAATAATAATAATAATAATAATAATAATAATAATAATAATAATAATAATAATAATAATAATAATAATAGTAATGAAAATTTTCCCGCACAAAGTGCTCGAATAACGAAGATCACGAACAAGAAGTTCTTTCTCGAAAATAATCGTAATTTTGCGTTTATGAGTTGGAAAATTTAAAGCATACAGTGTAAAAAAAAAAAAATACATACTTATAAAATTTGCCTGATGAAACAGTTTTCCATCTAGGTTTAATTCTTCTTCTTCTTCTTTTTTCTTATTATATACTCAAGGATATGATTTTGCATAAATAATCCGCAGTCGAGTCGCAATCGTTTCGCTTGTTTCGTTTTATCTGTTAACCTTCTCGGCAAATTAAATACATTCTTTAAACACGCGCGAACCATTCGGAATATCACGACAACGTTTGTTCATCTACGTATTCCGTGTTCTCCGTAGTGGAAACCGGAAACGAGCAACGCTGAGCAGAGCAGAACATGGCCAAGTTTGCGTATTAATTTCCTAAGACGTGGAAAGTGTACTTTAAGGGGTGGGACGAGAGGGTTTGCCATATCAAACAAGTCCGATCGAAAAGCCACTGAGATCGCCTTGCTTGCGTTTCGCTTAACATTTCCTCGATCCCCGTGACGTTATGTTTGTTCCATCATCTTGTTAATAACGAGTTACGAAGAGAAAGAACGGGGCTAAGAGATTTATCGTGGAAGAATTTTTACGTATCTTACACATATGTTTTATTGCGTGTTGTGTAAAACGTTTGATTAATTTGAACACTGTTCACAAGAGGAAACTATTGCGATTAGAAGTTTCACGTAAATTCGTATTTATTAGAATTATTGCGTATAAATTCATATTTATTACAATTAGAAGATGGAAAATTTTTGTATACGTCGAATTAAATGTTATAGAAGGCGCTACGTTTTGCATATTTTACACACTGTGTAATATCACATCTGCGAGAAATGTAATTAGATTACAAAGTTCGAAATCTTCAGAATTAAGAATGATTACTCTCCTCAGAGCGTAGTCCTGCGAAAAGTATTATGAAATTATAAAATCCACCAGAAATTGGAAAATTACGGCTCTCTTAAGTTTCTCAATAATGTAGTGATATAATTTAAATGATTTGTTATATTAAATAATAAAGGAAACAGAAACAAAACAACAAATAATAAAGATAGACAAGAATAATTCGAATAAATTCAAACGACACAATTAACTTTTATACACGCACAAATTATCACTCTTTTGACCACGCTCATTCAACACTCTGACTCTGTTTTTTCACTCGCACGACTTTCCTCTTTTCAAAAAGAAAAGCGCTCAATGCTAACGTTGTGCTTCTAACATCACATTCATTCTTTCTCGTTCACGCATCTCCAGCAAACTATTAAAAGTAAAAGTAACTAAAAATATAATTACACGCAATAATTTCGATTTTCTTGCCAAAAATGTAATTACAAGTCACATTGGACATTATTAAATTACAAAATTCTATATTAACGACTCATTCAAAAATCCCATCAATTGCAAAAAGTCCCGAATAATTTGAAAAATCATTCGTATATTCTCCTGCCAAAAATATTATTAAATTACAAAATACCCTGGAAACAATTCTTTTAAAATTCCATTAATTACGAAAATCTCAAATAATTCCTAAGATCTTTGAAACAATATTATTAATCTACAAAATCTGAAAACCAGCCGTCTCAAAACGAGGGAGAATCACTCTCCAAAAATATATACTTAAATCATAATATTATTAAATTACAAAATTTTACGTAATTTTTACTTTCGAGATCCTGTTAATTTCGAAAATCGTTCTGCTGTCAAAAAATATAATCAAATCAAAGGACTAGGATTATTAAATTATAAAACTCTCCGAAAACCACCTCCCCCCATCTTCGTTGCCAAAACGAAAGAAAGAACACGCTCTTTCGTGCACATCGAATTCGCGCAAGCACGATTTTCCTTCGAAAATCGTCGAAAAAAGTCTCGAAACCACTGGCGATCAATCGACGGAACGCGCTGCTACACCGATACGCGATACAGAATAAGGGAAGTGGGACGATCAGAAAAAGGGACGACCGCAACGGCGTACATAAAATTAAACGTAGTGTCCCAGAAGGGCGAACCGCTGCATAGGACGATCCTCGTGCGCAACGAGATTCCCCGTTCGATTGAATCCGGCAGAGAATAGCACGAGGGGGAGGATGAGGTGGACAGAAACGGTGGATAGGGGTGGCTAGATAACGGAAGCCTAAGGATACTCCGGAGGATTCGCGCAGTTACAGCACCGTCGAGGGTATTCCAGACGCCACCCCACCATTTTCTCCTCTTTAACCCTCTTTTTCTATCTTTCACTCCTATCCATTTATGCGTCCTCGTTTTTCTCACTGCGCGTACATACCGGGTGTCTCGGTGGTCACGCGGGAACGATCGGTTTCAACCGTGAGAAAGCAAGTCGAATGAGATTGATCGTCACGTTTGATTCGTTTTCGAGGTAATTTCGAAATTTCTAGAAATTTGTTTCAGCGAACGTTGTTCAACGTGACTGGATAATTATTAATTATTCCATCACGTGAAACTACCCTCTCACCATGTCACGATCGATCCACTCGAAGACACCCTGTACGTGTATACATGTTTCGCCGTTTTTACTCGGGAAATTCTGGCACGAGACTTTTCTAATCCTCGATGGGCAAAGAGACGATCGGGCAAAAAGGGAAGCAACCATACTCGGCCTCGATACTGCGGAACGATCGCGCAACGGAACGTGATCGTGGAACGAAGATGGTGGAAAAAAAGAGGAGCGGACGGGGGAGAAGGAAAAAAAAAAGATTGCTGCGAGCCTCTTCTTCTCGACGTTCCGCTTGCTTAAACGGGAGCGGCTTCTCGCGATTGGCGGGATTAACGGGACGTCTTAATGGATGGAAGAGAAACGCGGGGTGATACCTGAGGAGAAACGGGGTGCAGAGTGGATGAGAAAGAGTTGCGGGGTTCGCTTTAACTCCGGATGGACTTCAACGGCTCTGTTTACACGTCGATTTGTGTCATTGGGGTGGATTTGAACGGATAATGATAATTTCCTGATTTCAGTTGAACGTTCGAAATCTTTGTAAATGATTGCTCTGCGAGTCAGTGGATCGCTCTTGCTGATTACAACTTTATAACTTCGCGAATGTTAATGGGAATATCAATCGAGACTCCACCGATTGTCTCCATTTTTTGGTCGAGTCTTTTGACTTTCGAGAAGTCGAGGAAAAATCCCCGAGACACTTATTGAAGTCTCTTTTCGTTAACGCACGATCATCGATATATTTGAGCCAAAAGTTTCCAAAAGAACAGTTAGCAGAAATAAAAATTTACACCGAAGAAATTCAAAACAATTGACGAATGAACGATCGAGAGAGTTGAATGAATGATATAAACGATAATAAACGAGTAATATATAGCAAGTGTAAACAAATAAAAGAAAATTTTTTCACGATTTTTTTTTCCAAAACGGAGCAAAAACGAGCGAAAATCGCCTCCGAAGTTTCGACTAAATGAAATTCAGAACACCCTGTGTAATCCGGCGATGAATTCCCCTATCGATCATCTGTTGTAGAACGCGGATACAAACAAACAGTAAATAACGAAGAATTAAGGGAAGACTTATTATTGCACGAAGACTTGTTGTTTCCCTTTCTTGCCCCTGCTCCCGTTTTCGCAGGAGAAACTCCCGCGTTCTCGTTGCAGCAAGTTTCCTGTTTAATCTTACCGAAGAATATACTCGTTAACCTTTCATCGCTAATTTTCTCCAAGATGAAGAGAGCGGCGAACTTCACCGACAAGAAATCGATAGGTCGTCCCTCTCGTCGGTTCGAGGGCAAAAAAAAAACGCTCTGGAGGATAAAAATCGATATTCCGGGGAATATCGAACTTTACGGCGTAATTGGATAGTTCCGACAGTAACGGGGACAGCAATTACAGGGAATTTAATTGAAGATGGCTCATTAACGAAACTACGCCACGAAAACACACGTCCCGGATGAAAAATACCCAGCTAGTTACCACCATTGTCCCCGTTCGAGATAAAATGGCCGACGTGTTCAAAGTGTATATACGCGTCGTGTATGTTTATTGTGATCCCTTTCCGTTTCATTTTCGTGAGTGGAATTCCCGCGCTATTCGAAAACATTTTGCGTGATAACGTCTCGCTGTTAAAGGGGGGGGGAGAGATTTTTTTGACTAAAATAGAAACGCTGCGTTACTCGCCATCGATCGTGTTGAAGTAAATATCATGGCGAAATCAGCGCGAAGAGTTTCAAGGTTTAAGAATTTTTGGATTTTATTCGAAGTTTCGTGATTGTCTCTTGAAATGTGAAATTCCCTTCTAACTGTACAAGGTGCGAGCGTGCAATTTTTTGTTTCCCGGGATCGTTGTATACATTTTACGATTTTGGACGTTGAACATCACCATGTGCGACTTTAGTTTGTGAAAAATGTTAATTGTATTACTAATCCGTAGATCCGAAGAAACCGTGATTTTGTTTCTATTTTACATTCTGATGTTGATCATCTTTTCGATGATTCCTCGCAAGATTACTTCGAGGTAATATTTCAAGGTCAGACAAAACAATATATTGTTTCTCAAATGATGCAAATAATGAGCTTCAGATACTCCAACTAAACATTCTGACGTGCCGATTTTTAATTTATTGGCAATCTTCTAGATTTAATTTAGACGACGAAATTTTAGGATTTCCCGAATTTTTATCGATTAACTATGATTCGAAGTTCTATGAAATGATGAGAAGAAGCTCTAAGAGCTCGCTGGAGTCCTTGGACTCCAAGGAATGATTTCAATCTTCAAGATTATGGTAAATCTAGTCACGGAACAAATTTTTAATGGACAGAAATATTAATATTCGGACATTAAATACTGAAACTGTTAGAATTTTATAAAATAAAATTGTATAATAAAAAACTTGAGCTTATTTCAAAGCCTCGATTTTCGAAATATGTCGTTTGTTTTATTCTAAAGTGTTTTCGCATCACGTAGTAGATAGATAAGTAAAAATACTTTTTTCCTCGAAAATGTTGCAAACCATCATAATTTTTTTTTTTTTTCATTGAATCTACGAGTTTGAAGATTGAAGCGACAACTCTTGACAACATGATGTACGATCTTTCTTTGTCATTTTTTGAACTTCGAGTGGTTGTTCTTAGATAAATGAAAATTCAAGAAATCGTAACGTTTTACATTCGTTTTCGTCTGACGATTCAACGTTCAATAAATTAGCGAAAAGAAAGTGTACGGTGCAAGTTCTGAAAAGTCGTTGGAAAGAAGAGACTTCGATCTTCAAACTCATTGTAAATTCAACTGATGTTCAATTCGTCTGAGAAAAACTTTTCAACCTTTCCACGTTTGTGTGACGTTTTACAGCATCTTCGCGAAGAGAAGTGTCTTCACATAGTATAAATCGTGAACGATGTACGAGAATACAGATACTTCAAGTACTTCAAAATAAGCCGAAATTGTACGATTTCTGCTTAGAAAATCGCAATATTCTTCAATTCCAAGACCTTAACCCCCTAGCTGGTTTTTCTCGTCAAAAATTTCTGGCGACTTCGGACCAGTGCTGTCATAAATCAGCGCACCGCTCGAAGTCTATAGTACCCGTGGAGCACCGTATGAACAAAATTTGCGCGAAATTCTCCGAGTATACCGAGACATCCATCTTGCGTAACGCCGACGATGAAACGACGTAATATCGATAAACCATCGCGGATGATCATGCTCGATCGCAGCCACCCTCTCGACGAAATCGGCGAGCGGATAGAGGGAGAAGTTGTTGCTCAAGATACGCGTATTATACAGGGTTCGAGCTATCGGCGGTTGCTCGAGTGTTACGCGGCTCTCTGCCGCGGTATTAGGGTCGAATGAAGTTACGAGACAGCGGTTTACCGGGCAGGGTGTTAAGCCGTTTCGAAACGAGCGACGGCCCTTGCCGTTTCCGGTGAAAGTGAATCTGGCCTCTGGTTAATTCGCGTCCGCCTGCCGAAACCATCCATCCCCGCGACATGGGTAGGTTTTTGAATATCGGGGAGGTGTGTGTGTGTATGGATAGTTGGGGCGAGAATCCCGCTGAATTCCAATTGGATTTGTAGGTTAGGTTAGGTTATCGATGAACGTGTGAATCGTTCGCTCTGGATCCAGAGTTGAACATCGATCGATTATTTTGTTATCATTTTCTTGGATTTGTAGGTTAGGTTAGGTTATCGGTGAACGTGTGAATCATCGCTCTGGATCCAGAGTTGAACATCGATCGATTATTTTGTTATCATTTTCTTGGATTTGTAGGTTAGGTTAGGTTATCGGTGAACGTGTGAATCATCGCTCTGGATCCAGAGTTGAACATCGATTATTTTGTTATCATTTTCTTGGATTTGTAGGTTAGGTTATCGGTGAACGTGTGAATCATCGCTCTGGATCCAGAGTTGAACATCGAACGATTATATTGTTATCATTTTCTTGGATTTGTAGGTTAGGTTAGGTTATCCGTGAACGTATGAATCATCGCTTTGGACCCAGAGTTGAACATCGATTATTTTGTTATCATTTTCTTGGATTTGTAGATTAGGTTATCGGTGAACGTGTGAATCATCGCTCTGAGTCATCCAGAGTTGAACATCGATCGATTATTTTGTTATCATTTTCTGTTGGTAATCGGTTGGTGAATGCAACCTTTAGATTAAACGCAGATTATTTACGCGTTTGTGGGAAATTTGAATTGGCTGGCGAATTTGCGCTGATTGCAAGTAACGTGAAAAAAAGTGTGTAAAATGTTGTTCGTGAAACAATTTCTTTCAAATGAAAAATCTTCAAGTGAAAAATCTTCAGTCTAGCTTCAGTAATTGTAGCGATCGTTATCATTGATCGATTAATGTATCATTATTAAAATCGGTAATCTCGATTGATTTTTGCAATTTATAATCGTTGATCGGTCATTTTGAAGTCGTTAAGTAATCAGTTTCTGTTAGGGATAAATCCATGAGTATCGTTTTTTTTTCAAATTCAATAAACATTGCCATCTAGTGACAATAATTTAACTTATTACAATAAGTTACTTATTACAACCTATATTCTAGTTAAATATATTGACATTCGGCGTGCTAGTTGAATTATGTCACAGATTAAAACTGTGTTAACTATTAAATGAAATAAAATTTTGTACAGTATCAAAAAAAAAGATATTACTTATGGGTACCCTTATATATATATTTTTTTTTCACATTGCCACGTTTAAATTTTTTGTTAATCACGTAAGGTTATGCTATTCAATGTAACTATTGCAAAATGTTATTATTGGAAACCGTTTGTTTGAGTAATAAATTCTACAGCAGACCAAGATTAGAGAGAGTATCTAAGCTATCTGTTCTCCGCTGCACAATATTGAATTTATAATAATTGGATAAAGTTTATAATTAATGTAGTTGGTTCTAACTTTTATTTGGTTTTCGCATCAAGTTCGTCTTCTCCAATTCTTTCATTGAAACTATATAAATATGTAATTTGCAATATATCAGACTGACACCTACAAAGATTAATTATATAAGATAATTGTAATAAATAATAAAATAAATTTTGAATACGCGATTTGATGGATACTAATACTTTTCGGCGATAGGTAAGTAAATATGTATATTGGTATTTTAATATAACAATATTGATATCATACTGATACATATATTTCTATTCGAGTTACGAAAAATACCGATATAATACTATTATAATAAAAATTAATGCTATATTTACAAATATACCTTTGTATTATGCACTATATTCACACTATATTTATAGGCTACGAAAATGCTGTTATATTTATGTAATATTTACTGACATTTATTGTGTATTATATATTACATTATTACACCGTATAATCGACATAATAAATACAATACTGTTTGATTATATATCATAATAATTGTATTATATATTATATGATTATAACTATATTCTTGTATACTTATATCTATTACATGTCGTAATATCATTATGATGTAACACAATTATGTCATAAGTAATTGTACCAACTAAGCGCAAACAAAACAAACGAAAACACACGAGGAGAAAGCATTTCCACGACAGAAGAGGACACGTAAAAAATATCTGTGCAGGAGTCGCGATTCCAGCTGCTCTAATTAGAACCACCCTAACGCGAGATCTAATTAACCCCGACCGAAAAAGAACCACCTCGAAAATATTCCACGAACTCGAAACGTATTAAATAACTCCCCGGTCCCGTACCATTTTCCGTTCTTCCTCTTTCCATTCGCTGCTGCTCGCCTGCACAGAGGGTGTATTTAGGGGGTGGAGAGGGTGATGTAACAGTTATCGTTTGGCAGAGGTGCCAACCGCGTCGTGCGCCACTTGACGCGACGGTTAGGCGTACGTGCAAGCCTAACGGCGCACGTTCCTCGCGAAGCAGCGAGGGCAGAACGAAATCTGCATATCGGCGCCCGGGATACGGCCCGTTGTTTTGGAAAACACGCGCGAATAATCCTCGCCTCGTCCTTTGCATATCGCGACCGACCATTTTCGCCAGCGACGCGAAAACACGGCTACGCATTTCTTCGTCGGGTTTCTAACTGTCGTTAGAAGCGGCGCTAATATCGCGGAAAATTCGAGCGACGCTTTCCGCAGCCACGGTTTCCGCCCCCCCCCTTTTTAATACGAATAATCGCCCGGTCGAAGAAACTTCCCGCCGAGGATCCTCTCGCATTATCCTCTCGCATCGGTCGTGGCGGTTAATACGACGAGTTTCTTCGAGGGATTGTGCACGTCACAGAGCTCGGTAGGCAAAGCTTCGTTGAAGTGTCGCGATTATGACATTCGGCCATGGGTGTGGATTCATGGAGAATCAAATATGACTCTCGTATGAGTTCAAGTATTCCCTGTGTCCGAAAATATGGTATACATTTGAAAGGAAATCTTGGATTCGAAAGCAACTGGCAATACTCGTTATATTGGTATTGTTTACATTGATAGCTAAATAACCTAACATGTTTGACATGTTGCTTTTGAGTTCAGTTAGAATTTGAAGACGAAAAGTTAGTTCTTTTTTAAGAAAAATAAAACAGTCACCGCTGTAATTTGAAAATGGAAAATTTCAACCCAAATAACCGTGAATTTACAAAGAAGAGATGCCAAATCGAAGAAATTGACTAATGAACGTTATCTTGCAACATTACAGTACATGAAGAACAAAGAAAAATTAGAACACGGTGCTATTAATGAATTGCTCGAATGTGTTCAAGGTGCATTTAATAAATTAGAGAGAAACAATCTTGATAACGTTTTTATAACATTTCAAACGTGAAACAATTATGTTGACAGAAAGGGGAAATTCCTATAAAACGCCTCATATAAATAAGGTAAAATTTCCTCGTGAGGGTCGATTAGCTGAAAATTATATATATGTTCAGAAGAAGCGTTCAACAAGGCTAAATCTCACTTTAACTAAATTTCGATTACACTAAAATTATTTGCATTTAGTTGTATCGTGATAATAAAATGAATTTAATATTTTTTTTATATTTAATTTTAGTTTTATTTGATTTCTTTCGCAAATGTATACCATATTTTCGGACAAAAAAAATATTAAAATGTATACCGTATTTTCGGACAGAGGGAGTATCAGATACAGACACAGGGCTTGTACTTGTACTTTTATTGAATTTTTCATTTTCAAATTGCGAGACGCGAATTATTGACGTAACATTAAACGAGATAACATTAAGTAAATAAATATCATAAAATAATTAATTTTGAATGAAATAAATTGAAAGAAAAAGGAACTTAGGAAGTAAGAATAAAAGAGAAGAAGTACTTCTTTTTCAGCGATATTTAATAGCTTAACTTCGTTGCAAAGATACTTCTTTTTATTATATTATCCTGGTTTTTCATAGATAACGTAGTCACATTATTGAAAAAGATATTCTCTTCATTTTTATAAGTTCCTTTGTAAAAAAATATTTCTTTTTATTACATTGCTTCATAATTGCCTTGGTATATTTTTAATGAAGCTTAATACTTTGTTACGAATATTTCGTCGCATGTTGATCGGAAGTGCTTGAAAAATAATCGAAACTAAATTCACGAATAAATGAATTATTAATAACAATCTCCTGCAATTAACAGAATTAATTTAATATTTTAAAAGGTATATCTCTTACAATTAATAAAATTAAACGGCCACCTATACGACTCAAAGAAAAGAAAGAATAAAAATACGCTACTTAAATTCTATCATATACAGCTCTTCAGGGTGTTGTGCTCTTCAAGAAAAAAAAAAAAAAAAGAAAAGAAGATGACACAAAAACGCTAAACTTCCCACTAATGTAATTCATCGAACATCGACGAGAGATAGACGACAGACAACAGGCAGGATTAATCCATCAAATTGAAACGACATTTCATGCGCGCCAAGCCGAATATTTAAGCCAGTTTGGCCAAACAGGTCACTCGCCTCTATATATTCCAGCCTATGTGGAAATCGGTGGACGTTGTGTGCGAACAGTTGGTGGATGTCCGTTCGCTATGGAGAGATCCACGTTTATAACAGGATATTCGGGCATCTGTGTTCGTCGTTTCGTGTCCGTTTCACGACGATTAATCACCGCGCGTCGGCCGGTGTCCGTCGCAGTTTCTCAAGCAGCTATCGTTGTCCGGTTCCGATTTGTGGTCGGGGGCCGCGTGTTTCTCTTGCCCGCCCCGTTCGAAATGCATCCCTCGCGTGTTCCGCCACGTCCACGTCCACGTCCACGTCCACGGGGTTTTTAGATCGTCCACTGGGTCACGAAGTCGTAAAGCAAACGCGGCGAACAGAAACGGCCGCACCTTCACCATCCCTAACCCCTCTCCCCTTTCCCGAATTCAGCCGCCCTTCATCGTTCATCGCTACCGTCCTGTCGTGCAAACGACCTGAAACGTTCTATTCGCGTGTCTCTTTGTGTCCCCTCCCTCCCCTCCGCCCTTTCCACGACGATTCGATTCGCAAATTCTGAATTCGCAAGTCCGCGATTTTCGACGAAAATTCGCCCACGGTGAAATTCTCGTTGATTCGTATGATATTTCGGTGCTACTTACGGGATTAAAATTGAGGGGGAGGGAGGGGGATGTCAATATGGAAAACGAAGATGATCCACGTTTTATACATTTATTCATTAAACGATTTATACTTCGCAGGTGAATTTTGGACTTTTACCGTGATAAAAATTTCAATATCGCTTTATAATTGAACGGGAAGAATTTTGATGTAGGGTATTTTCCATTTTATAGTATTATTACATAATTATGCAGTATTGTACAAAATTTTACTTTATTTAAGAATTAATACAGTTGATACGGTTTTAATTTATAACACAAGCATACTAAATGTCGATATATTTAACTAAAATGTAGGTTACGTTATAATAAGTTGAATTGCTGTTACTAGATGGCAATGTTTGTTAAATTTAAAAAACAAAAACATATTACCAATGTGTTTTGTTCGTGATAACTTTGTTGGATTCTGAATTATACACAGAATTTCTGATAATAATTTCTGGCGAAATTTCCGACAAAAATGTTGATTTTCTGAATTTGATGTTATTTTATGATTAAATAGGAAGGTTTTGATACGGTAAACGCGATTTTCTGTTTTACCCTACATTTTACCTTTGTAAATTCTAAATTTTGAAGAAAAACGTTGGACTTAAATTGTCGATCCACGTGTATTTCACAGTTTTTGTTTGCTACACTTTGCGTACAAGGTGTTGTTATTCAATTTTTAATAATTTCAAAACAAGCGTGGTAGCTTGTCACAGAGATTATCAAGCTACTAGAACTACTTTGAAAACTGAAATTTCCTGCTCGAGCTGGTGAGAAACCGCGAGAAACGGCAGAAACTTCTCCTTGAACGAGTTAATTACCGCCGACCTCTTCAAACCGTCCGCCAAATCTTATCAAACCCTGCTCATCAAATCTCCGCCAAAACACTCCGAAAAAAACACTCTGTATCTGACTAACTGTAATATATTTCTCCGAATCGAATCTTATTTCCGGCTTCCGCTCCAGCCACCGATTCAACACGGTGCAAATTCGACACCACTATTCGAACAGGCGCTATCCGACACGGTCGCTAATCCGCGAACTGCAGTTATAGTAATCATCACCTCCGTGAAATTGCGCTGGCGAGGGGGGAGGAAGAAAAGGGGAACACGAGGGCGCGAAAAGGGAAACGAAAGAAAGGGGAAGCGGAAGGAAAGGAGAAGGACGGACGCGGTCGTATCTGTCGCGGAGGATCGAGCGTCGAGGGTGAGTTTGCCTCACCCTTGTTACGAGGTGTCGTTCTCAAGCGGATATGTCGGCCGTAGTCGTTCCAGAATAATATTTTTTGGCCGTGTTCCCGCGGCTCTTCCCGGTGCCACGTGATCCCGAACGTCTCTCGCTGTTTCCTCGCTGGATCGCACCGGCGAAATTTCCACGATTTCTAAGTAGGCCTTACTTACGAAAGAGGGCCTGTTATATCGTCGTCGACTCGGTGGTAATGGCTGGACGTTAAGTCGGTTATTCGGTGGTCGCGGTTTGTTCGAAGAAACTTTACTAATGTTCGCTGATGTCGATTTGATTCGGTGAAGAGGAAGGAAGGTGAGAGACACGTGGATAGCGAATAGAACGGAAACTTCCTTTCGTCGAGCGAGTCTTCTATCAGGGGGTATTATATCTTTTAATTAAAACAGCGATGCAATATTTTTATTTTAATATTTTAATATTTTAATACGATCTTCTTTTATTTTATATTTTGGTGGTATATTTTGGCGATCTTATATTTTAGTGATATTTTAATACTACAACATTAAGATAAAATCACTAAGAAACTATAAAATTCTGATAATTAACGCATTTAATTACAGGCATTATTATTATAGTTACACCGAGTTTCTTAACGCGGTTTTTAACTGACGATGATGTGACATTTAATAAATGATAAATACATTTCATTAGTTGATAAATACCTTTAGAAATCACATTTTTAATCGAGGAATCATATTTTAGTATCTTCAAACTTGAAATAAGTCGGGAGCCTAATAAAATATATAAAAAAAGTCGTATAAAATCAACCGATAATCAACTCTTCTAGTCCTCTAAAATTTGATGTGCATAATGTGATTATTCGAGTGATAAATTCACACAAGTACTGGTTGTCGTATAATGCAAAGTGGATTTCCATTAAAAATCGTGACGCGCTGCATTATCAGTTTGATAATTTTCTAAAAAGGCATATCGACGAAAGTCGAATTCGTAATCCCTCGCCTTTGATGACAAGTATATCGTAAACGCCGTGATCGATGATGGCAGCGAGCTGGCGAACAACGCTTTCCACACTGTTAAACGAATCACGATTCGTACATTTGAATTGCAAATGATCATAAAGTTCATCTTTTACGACGATAGCGCGGAAGACCAGGCGAAAGTCACAGAACTGGTCTATTATGCAGTCATTATCGCGTTAACGAAGTTCGGAAAAATGGCGACAAACGAGGGGTCTAAAGAATTTGAAATTCCATTGCTCTCTCTCTCTCTCTCTCTTTCTCTCTCTCAGCTCGCCTATTTAATTGCCGTTGGTAAATTATTGACCTCCACTCCGGTTCTCTGTAATCCTCGTGTACTTCGTTCCGTTTAATCACGACTGTCCAATTTTTTGACAGTAATAATATTTATTAACGACTGTATAATTGTCTAAATAATAATTTAATGGCGACGAATGTCTGAATAATATCTTGATACTGATATTTACTAGTAATTGTCTAAATAATAATTTAAATAATTCAGATAATAGTTTGTTACATTTGTCGGAACAGTAATTAACTCTATTCGTCAATTTCTTTCGATTAAAATAGCAACGAAACGTTAAAAAAGAATGAAATAAAAATTCTATTCTAATCTTCTCTACTTTAAAATTTTTTTTATTAACAATCACTTGTAATATCATTCTCGTTCTGTGACATCTTATTCTTCGAGTGTCTCAGATTTAACAGTTAATTACCACTTTCCTTCGACTTTATTATAATAAACAACCTATAATGAATTTTATTATAATGTATTAATCTATAATTTAAAAAAAACTTATTTTACAATAAACATTTCTTTTTCCCTACTTAAAAATTTCTTCAAATAATACAATTCTATTGTGTTATTTCTTCAAATAACACATTTTCTGTTGTAAGAATTTATTGATAAAATAATAATAAGTATACTATTCAAATTCCAATTCGTCAAGCGTTAACTATTACAGATCGTTTGGAGTGAAGTCTGATATTTTCTAAATTGTTCCAAATTCCCATGGTATACACTTTCTGTTGCTTTCGTTTTATTACTCTAATCTAAATTGTTATCATTTTTTCGCTTTACCGAAGACACGTTAGACACTTTTCACTCGTGTTTTTTTTTTCATCGAACACGCTGAAAAATGTCTTAAACGCTGAGAAATGTTTCAAGATGAAATATATTGAAATATTTTGATAGTCTCTCTAAAAACAACGTCGTTCGTTCTTCGCTCGATTTCAATTAAGTTTCAACGATGGCAAAATGCACGAATTAACAAAATAAGAAGCTCGAACAATATCGCACCGAACCTCAGTTTATCGTATCGAAAGGTAAACAACGTTGGAAAAATAGAAGAAGCGTGGGGAAACGTTTGAGCAGAATTAGGAAGCGTTTCGTCGCGCGCGCGCGCGCGCGTGTGTGTGTGTGTGTGTGTGTGTGTGTGTGTGTAGCACGTGAGACGCCGAGGAACAGAACAAAAAAGGGGTAAAAAGCGTGCGTACAAGTAGAGGAGGGTAAGCTTATCCTAATTGCCGGTAATAAAAGCTTTTTATCGGACAGAGTTATGCTTTCGTTCGCTTCGCTACTCACTATTATCTCGCCTCGCCCCTAGCGAAAAAAATTATATCTGACCAACACGTGGTCAGTTCGGTTTGTTAGTGTTGCGAATATCGAAGGAAATCAGTGGTCAACTCTTGGTAAAATTTCAAATCAATATGTTATTATGAAACAGAAACTAATATCATTCAAAGCAAAAAAATTATATTTGACCAACACGTGGTCAGTTCGGTTTGTTAGTGTTGCGAATGTCGGAGGAAATCAATGGTCAACTCTTGGTAAAATTTCAAATCAATATGTTATTATGAAACAGAAACTAATATCATTTAAAGCAAAAATATTATATTTGACCAACACGTGGTCAGTTTAGTTTGTTAGTGTTGCGAATATCGCAGGAAATCGGGGATAAAAATTCAAACAGTCGAAGACTAGAACAAACAGTAACGTCATCTAAGGGAAATTTTGAGTAGAATTTTTATTTCTTTATCAGTGAACATTCTCAGTGATAGGTAAAGGAAAATTTGTTTCTTACCATGTTAACGATAATAATTTATTTCAAAGTATATTTTATATTTATTCGTGGCTTCTGTCTGTATATAAATATAATTCTGTTTCCCAAAAATCTTCCACTTTCTTATTTCATAAACTTTCTACTTTCAACATTTATTTCTTAAACTTTCTTTTGTTCATCGCTGTAGATTTTGTTTATATCATGGAATAACGAGGGACTTTTAGTTCGTAAGTTAAGTCAATTAAGTTAGTTAAATATAGTGAATATATTAGGTAATAAATAAATAGAATGTATATATTAAACTGTGAGTATCGAAATTAAACAATAACAATTCGACAAATCCCAACACTATCATTTAACCTTAATGTTCAAAGTCCAAAAAAAATCATACAGCAATTTTTAAGAGATTTCTAAGAGATCCTCGTAAAGAGATTTTAGTCTTCAAGATCGTGGTAGGCATATTCGTGGAACAAATTCTTTAAAGAAGTTCTCAAAAGGGGCGTTTGAAATTTTTGCAATATTCGAAAACTTACAGCTGATGTGAAAACATCCTTGAAAAAGAAAAAAAACTAAACGTAGGCCTATCGAAAAACTTAAGGCCTCACGATTTAAAACTCTCTTGTCCAACTCTCCGTTGGATTATCACACGATTCATTTTTTTACGAAATTGACAACAGTGAAATTTTCAAGTGCGAAAGACAATTTCTCATCGAGCGTGCGAATGTTTTCGTCCACGTGTTTGCCATCTCCGTGTAAAAATTCGTGTTCCCAAGATGGCGACTGAAGTGGCTGAATTTGGCGCGAGTCTCGGGAAGAACCGCGAGAGCTATTCTCGCGTCGGGCAACAACCGGTCGTTGCGTACGACGCGGAGCTTAACGCGCCGGCATAACTTAGCAGGCCTTAACGCAACAACAGCCGGCGGCCGCGTACTAGGATCTAATAAAAGTTGGTCAGCGTGAAACCGCGGCTTTAGCGAGACGCACGGACAGCCATAGTGTTGGAAAAAGAGGGTACGAAAGAACCGGAGGGACAGAAACGGAGCAGGCGCGAAAGAGAGAATCCAGAAGCTGAGAAAGAAGAGAGACGACAGAGAGGGATCCTCTGGCACAGACGGCGGCAGAAAGCCGCTGGTTCCAGCTTATTAAAAGTGAAACGGCCTTAATAAACAAGCTTGCAAAAGGCATGGCTGGTCAACGCGAGGGCGAGTAGGCCAAAACGAGCGCGAGAAGCACTCGATACCAGCCTCGTCCACGGCACAACTACCCTTCTCGAAATCTCGAAATGGCAGGCAGCAAATGGCAACGAGATCGTTTCGCTCGTTTTGTCTTTACGACGCACCGCAATTTGTTTATCACCGGTCGTGCGTCCTGCCGTGCGTGGCAATTTAACCGGCGATCAGTTTAATCGTCTGAATGAAATCGAGCCTTCATCGACATCTTCTCGGTGGATTTCTATATAGCAAGTATCGTTAGAAACTACTGTTAGGAGACCGACAGATTTCTGAATATCATAATCTTTACAACATTGAATGAAAAACGCTCAATATTCAAAGATACCAAGTTCAAGGTTGTCAACACACATTGACAAAATTTCCCTCGACTCTCAAGCTCACTTTCAACAATCGCGTCGATAAGTATAAACCACGGACGAAGAAAACGAAAAAAGGGAGGGGGGAAAGGAACATTGTCCCCGTTATATTAACGTCCGTGAAAATCGTCCACACCCTCCAAAAAAAGGAAACGAGAGAACAAAAAGAAAAAAAAAAAGAACAAAAAATGTACAGCTCGATTAGGGGAACATTATAAATGTTCGTATCAGATAAAACGCAGTGTATAAAGCACGGAACGATTCTCGAAATATAAAAGTGTCGGGCAGGAGGGGGGAGAGGGGGCAGGTGAGCGTATAAAGGGGTCGTGCATTCTCGTTATCGGGCCGCGATTGTCGTTATTTATGCTGCTGAAGGTAATTAACTTATCTAAGTGTCCACCGCGAATGTATCCGGCTGAATTATGGCCAGACGCATCCAGGAAGCTTTTTCTGTCCATAAAATCCTCGATTCCGCGGTTATTCGCACCCCTTGGATCTAATGATGCCTACGCGGGACCGTTTAACGCTTCTCTGTTAAACGTTAACGTCGCCCCGTTTCATTGTGCCGCACGAACGTTTTACACGGAAAAGGGACGTATTCTCCTCCGTTCAATAAAAATACGCCACAAGGTCAATCTTCGGGGCCAACTTCGAAATCCCATGTCTTCAAACGACTCTTTCGCTTTCGTTTCTTTTTACCACGATCGAAGATCAGAGAATCGGAGTTTATCGGAGAACTTTTGGATGCAAAGTTTCAGTGAAGGTTTACAGACATATATAGAATTTGACGAATTAAAAATTTTCGAGTGCGAAATTTTCAGTGAATTTTTTCAGGGAATTTTTTGAGATACAGAATCTTGTGATTTTATAGAATTTTTGTATAAAGACAAAACTTAGCGAATTAGGAATGTTGAAATATAGAAGCTTGTAAATTAAGAATTTTTAGATACATTCAGAATATTTTTTCATTATGACACGCTCCTTTTATTTATGTCTATCTCAATTCATGAATGGTGACACAAGTATGACAAAACTTATTGCTCCTCGATCAGAGGAATATCACGAAATTCGCCCCAAGTATTGTTATATTATATTTACTTCAACACTGGAGAAATTAAGGCATATCTTTATATATAAAGAATTAACAAAGAATTTACAAAGTATTAATATATTAAGAATTGTATCATATATAATCGATGAATATTCGAAATGAAATGTTAAAAAACATGGAAGACGATAGAACATTTAATGTTTTATTAAAAAAAAACTTTTTAAATATTCCTAAAATCAGACGTGCCCTTGAACAGGAGTACGTGTAACAAAAATAAATATTGTAAATATTCATGCGTATAGCACATTCTCTTCCTCAATTTCGCTGTTTCGCTGTTTTGCGAGGAGATGCCGGCGACTAGTCGTATCAACCCTCTGACGCGTCTCACCCTTGATACTTCATCCCCCGCGGGCTGTTGCATGATTAAAGGATCTCACGCCGAACGAGATACGCCCGAAAGACTTTTCGGTCGCATCGCCGCGATATTTATGACTTACGCTCGCGCGGCCAACTCACGTAAACCGCGTTATAAGTATTCCGCTCGTGTGCCCTAACCCTAGCATCTCCGTTCTAGCAATCTATAGGAAAGTGTGTGACGTCCCTTCTTGCCGAAAAGGACAAGCAATTTTTTGATAAATCGCGCGTACGCTAGACTAACTTTCGGAATTTATTAAGGGGGCTGATTTAAAAGAAAAGAAAAAAAAGAGTAGGGGATTTGATGGATTGATGTTTCAGCTATTCTATGAAGTATGAAACTATATATCAGATTTACGAAATTACTTGGATTAGAGAACTTAGCCTCAATGTTGCGTTTGCGTGAGTTCGATCAGTTGGTTTGAAATTGGCTTGACTTCAAATGTAAATCAGTACTTTTAGTGATAGTATTTTTTAAGCGTGCTTCGCAAAAGTGTGAATTAAATAACCTAAGGGATGCAACTGTTGAATCTCTTTGATAATTACGTAATTATATTATCATGCAGTGTCAAGTATATTTTGTTTTGATAATGACACAATTTATTATACAAAAGACCTATCCTCATCTTCCATGCAATGGATGTTGCAAAATTAATGAAATAAAAAAAATTAATTTCTTAAACAAATATAATTTTTTGACACACGCGGAGAACGTCGACCTGCGTTTAAAAGAAATATATATACGATCCCGTTTAAAAAAAAAAGTGAACCCTGAAATCTCCAAGACCCTGCCAAGCTACGAAAAAAAATTACTACTGAACAACTTTCGTTAACAAAATTATTATTACAGTAAATTTCATTTCGTAAATTAAATAATTATTACTGCCAAATTTATTATTACTATCAGACTACTACTCCATATTGAACAATTCCTGTTGATGTCCCGTAACTCCAAAAAATAATTCTTATCGAATCATAATTCTAATGTACGTAAATGTTCTTCTACAATGAATCATCACCGCGATCCACCGTGTACATTGAACTGCAACCGTTTTCTATCGTTAACTAGAATTTTCTAGTCGCATTCTTCTTTCCACGGAGGGATAGAGGGAGGGAGGGCGCGTTTCACCCCCTAAACGCGAAACATTCAAAGCGCACGCGTTCACGTGGCCTCGCGTTCACTGGTAATTAACACGGTCAAAGCGAGGCGGCGAATTATCATAGGCGAAATGAAAATCAAGGCCAGGAATAATCGTTGCCGCGTTACACGCCAATGAACTCATCGACTTCCATTAGCTTGTCTCGTCGCGGCAAAACGTCCAACGAAAAACTCGTCTACACCGGAGTATCGGCCGTTCGAACGACAAGAATCGTCGTCGTTTCAAGAGAGATCGATTCCGTGCGATTGGAATTCAGCTTGGTTAACTTTCAAACAAATGCTGAATCCATTGCAGGTTGAAATGTGTGTGTGTATATATATATATATATATATATATAAAACAAGTTTTATAATTTATTAATTTTATAATTATATATCTTCAATATTTAAATTATTGTCTCGAAGAAGTCTATATATTTCTATCGTGTAACTCTCTCTTCTATTAAAAAGAACATAATATGTTACTTAAATATATATAACAAGTTTTATAATTTATTAATTTATTAATTTTATAATTATATATCTTCAATATTTAAATTATTGTTTCGAAGAAGTTTATATATTTCTATCGTGTAATTCTCTCTCTTCTATTAAAAAGAACATAATATGTAACTTAAATATATATATATATATATATAAAACAAGTTTTATAATTTATTAATTTATTAATTTTATAATTATATATCTTCAATATTTAAATTATTGTTTCGAAGAAGTTTATATATTTCTATCGTGTAACTCTCTCTTCTATTAAAAAGAACATAATATGTAACTTAAATATATGTGTGTGTGTGTGTGTGTGTGTGTTATATTTCACCATATTATATCTATATTCAATTTAATTTCAATTTAAAATATATTATCATTTCAATTTAAAATATATTTTTGGAAGTTTAAGTACGTAATATATATTTTTAATTTTCGCGTACAGCTCTGCATTTTGAAGATCTCCTAAAAAATGCATAAAAATCGGTGCTCCGTCGACAACAGAAGAGATAGAGTACAGAACGATGAGAATGCACAAGCTTCTTCATCTTTGGAAACAATAACTTCGAAACGAAGATTCGAATAATAATTTCAACCAAATTAAATTTGATCGATCGACTGAACGAATTTTAAAGGATCTTACGTTTAGTGGTTATTTCGACACACCGGTTAATTCAATCTTTCACCACGATCCAATTATCTTCCACGTAGAATAGCATTTAGCACGTCTCGTGTGGCATTGCAAGTTAAGAATTGACAGTGCGTGCAAATGTCACGAAAGTGCGAATGTAGCTTTAACCTGAGTGCAATATATAGTGTTACCTCCCCAATTAACGGGGCTATGAATTTATAATAAATAAAAACCAACAAATGACTAAACATAAAGTAACTTGTACCGTGTATGTCTCGGGATCGTTCGCGAATCGATCTCGATCTCGGGCGAGATCGTCCCCCTGGTCACCCCTCTCGCGCCTCGCATCGCGAAAATTGCGTCGTCCGCGCGACATCGAGCTGATCGCAGATCGGTTACTTCTGCAGATCGAACTCTATCTGGAAACCGGTCGAACGACAGCCGGAGGAATCGTCTTCGCGTTTCCACTTTCGTCCGGCCCGCAATATTTCCCGACGATAACCGATCGACCCCGGCCTGTCCCTGATATACGATCGACGCCCGCGATTTTCTCATCGCGCGCACGTCGCCTCGTAAAGAGCACGGCCGCGAGTATCGCTGAAAGATAAAGTGAGGACCGGGAATCGTTTCCTATTTCCACGATGTACGGAGGAATGTGTGCGAGTGTAAGCAGTACAAGGAATGGTTTGGTTTCGGTTCGAGAGATACAGAGACCCGATGGTTGAGATATACGCGAAACTTCGAACTCACGTTTTACCGTGAGAAACTTTTCTAATACGTATGCGCTGCAGTTGGAACGATTTCGAATGAATATTTGCCTGAAATAATTATTACTCCCTCTGTCCAAAAATATGATGTACATTTTAATATTTTTTTTTTGTCCGAAAATATGGTATATTTGCGGAAAAAATCAAATAAAACTAAAATTAAAAATATAAAAATATAAAAAGAATATTAAATTCATTTTATTATCATACAAATAATTTTAGTGTAATCGAAATTGAGTTAAAGTGAGATTTAGCCTTGTTGAACGCTTCTTCGGAACATATATATAATTTTCAGCTAATCGACCCTCACGAGGAAATTTTACCTTATTTATATGAGGCGTTTTATAGGAATTTCCCCTTCCTGTCAACATAATTGATTCCATACACGTTTGTAATGTTATAGAAACGTTATCAAGAGTATTTTTCTCTAATTTGTTAAATGCATTATAAACTTTATTAATATCACCGTGTTCTAATTTTTCTTTGTTCTTCATATACTGTGACAGCTGTTGCAAGATACCATGACGTTGTTCATTAGTCAATTGCTTCGATTTGGCATCTCTTCTTTGTAAATTTCACGTTATTTGGATTCAATTTTCCATTTTGAAATTACAGCGGTGACTATTTTATTTTTCTTGAAAAAAACTAATTTTTGGTCTTCAAATACCAACTTAACTCTTAAAAGCAACGCCTGTCAAGTATGTTAGGTTATTTAGCTCAATGTAAACATTACCAATATAATAAGTATTGCCAGTTGCTTTCGAAACTCTAAATAATCCAAGATTTTCTTTCAAATGTATACCATATTTTTGGACAGAGAGAATACTAAATATTAATATTGTGTTAATCATTAAGTACAATACATTATTAAATGTTGGCAATACGTTTATTAATATTTAATATTAACGATGTGTTTATTACCAATAATATGTTGATAAAATATTTATCACGATCCTGTCGTCTTGTACTATTTATATAAGATTATTCATATAATACGTACGATAATCTTCTTAATTTTCTTTAGGCAAGTATCCAATTCGAATAGTAATCATTCGTTGTTCGTATTCTTGTCATTATTGTATAACATACTTAATACGTGTTTTTAAATGATTACTGTTCGAATGAACCATTGTTCGAAGAAAGTTCGAGCAAGAAATTCACTAAATATCGAGATTCACAATCAAATCGATTAAACGATTAAATAAGTAAGATGGCTGTCCTTGTAATTTAATCCTTGGCAAAGTTTCACTTAACTCTGCGAAATATAGATACGCTTTACTAAATGTCTTGTAATCCCTATATAATTGCCGTATCTACGTAATTCCACGTAATTATGAACTTCACCGCAAGTTATATTTGATCTACAATCCAAATTCGCGAGAGTAATTTCAAACCGGAAGTCACTGCGCTTCGACTCGACTCGACTCGACTCGTGCTCACGAGCGAATTTATATCGCGCGTGCTCGAATTTACACATCGTAAATTTACGACACGTCGAAATTGTCAGCCTACAAGGAAAGAAAAAAGAAAAAAAAGGAAAACATTTATCAGCCTTCAGTCCGAGGATTCTCACAAAAGCAACCTGATAATTCCGTGACAGAAATTCGAAAGCCCTCATAAATCCTCAAACGTGCGCGTGAGAAGAAGATAGATAGATAGAGAGAAAAGGGAAGAAAAAACGAAGAAAAAAAGATAAAAAAAAGCTCTCCACGAAGCAATAAAAGCTACTCCACGAACCTGAGGACTATCCCCGTGTATCCGGGGTTTCAAACGATAATTAAGTGGCTGGAAACGTTGAAATATATTTCGAAGTGATTTCTACGGAAGGCAAACGAGCGTGATCATTAACCGATGCAAACATTTTTCCGTCGTCTGCAGGAACGGCGAGCAATGCAGAGGTCCGCGGTAGATACAGTTTAAAGCGGCGGCCACGAGGAGGGTGATCGATCATGAAAAGAACCAATCCCATGGAAACGAGAGAGCGAAACCAGGGGTAGTAGGGGGGAGGGAAGGGACGAAGAGGAGAGAGAGAGAGAGACTCGAACGTTTGTGCCACTCCGTTCGAACGTAATTTCGATCTATATACCGTAACAA
Source organism: Tetragonula carbonaria (assembly GCA_032399595.1). Taxonomy (NCBI): domain Eukaryota; kingdom Metazoa; phylum Arthropoda; class Insecta; order Hymenoptera; family Apidae; genus Tetragonula; species Tetragonula carbonaria. The sequence continues at coordinate 18,896,919 of JAUCRC010000001.1, read as the reverse complement.
CGTATATAATGTAATCAACGGAGAAATCGAGTTCCTTTAAAGTCGGCAAACCGCGATGCATCGAACTGCCTTCCGCCATTGTCCGCGACGAAGAAGTTTGTTTCGAACGTCGGCGATGTTTTTGAAAATTCAAAGCGAACGACCGAACGATAATAGAACGTTCTGAATCAATATCGGTAAGCTTTCGTGATCTTGAAAAAATTACGAGTTCTAAATAATTACAAAGTTTATTTGCACTGCAAGGGGTTGTAATTATGTATATTGGTCAAGTCTGAAAAAATGTTGTCGAAGTTTGTCTCGATGTTGGAGAATTTGAAAAGTTGAAATTGAAGAATGATGATTTTTAATCAGAGGTCGTAAACGACATCGATAGTTTCTCAGTTTTGAAAAAAAATTACGAGTTCTAAATAATTACAAAGTTGCTCACGAAGGGTATGTCGAACGCTCGTAGGAATTTTATTATATTTATTGATTACGCGTTGGACAAAATCGAAATTTTTATTATCACTGCAAAGGAACTGCAAGTGATTGTAATTATAGTGGTCAAGTCTGAAAAAATATTGTCAAAGTTTATTTTGACGTTGGAGAATTTGAAAAGTTAAAATTGAAGAATGATGATTTTTAATTAATTGTTTTGCAATTTTGAAAAAAAATTACGAGTTCTAAACAAGTTGCTCACTGAAAGTATTCGAATGCTTCTGGGAATTTTATTATATTTATTTATCGTGTGTTAGCAAAATATATTGAAACTTTTATTGACATTGTAAGGAGACTTAACAACGCGATATATAAAATTTATATATAAAAATAATATGAAAATTTCGTTCGTGATTATATTAAAGTTTGAAAGAAATCTGAAAATACGTGTGCAAATTGCAAATTCAATAGCCAAATAACTCGTAAATATCATAGCAACATTTATCTATTCTAATTTCGTACTAAGTACATTTATGACATTTATCTATTCTAATTTCGTACTAAGTATATACCTATACAATAAATTTACATATTGGTTTGAAAAACTAATATCTATTATATAATCGTACTAGTCGGTTCTCGTTAAAATGTTAATGAAATCTCAAAATATAATATTTTAAATCATATCAAGGTCGTACGCTTCTTTTAGACCGAAAAGATTCGAAAAAAGATGTCCGATATTTCTCTCCGACAATTTTCTTTCAGTAAAAGAAATTATTAAATTGTTGTAACAATCTGAAAAATTGACACGCCTTTTTCTTTCGGCTGTCGATTTTTCGTTCCTGTCGAGCGATTATCTTAATTGAGTGGAGGGGAATGCACGAAAATTTGCATGCTCGATGCTAATTTGTGAAACTTGTCCAAGAAGAAAGCTTTTTAACTGATGGGATCCTTAATGAAACGCCATGCTTGCATTTAAATGCCAGCTGACACCTCTGAACGATGATGTCTGTATAAAAGCAGTTTCCCTGCTGCGACTGTGAAAAGACTATATCGGCGAATCAGCATAAAAATGACGTGACTCTAATAATGGCGAACTTCTAATGACAATTTTTAATCCTTCGAACAAGTGGAAAATATGAATGAAAATGAAACATATTAGAATTAAGAAACCTAACTGTAGCATAATTTTCTATACTGACATAAAAAAGATATAACAAGATATTTCTATTAATTTTTAATTTTATATTATTATCCTCTTTCATATCGAAAACATTTTCCAAAGCAAAAATAATAATAATCGGTTTTGTGTAGTCCGAATATAATTTGATGGTTTGAAAAAATTGCATTTATAACGAAAGTTATTTAAAAATGGCCTCGCGTCAATTCTGCAATTTATAACAAAATTTTAGATGGCATCGAATTCTTTAGTAATTTATTAACAATAATTAATTTTACCAATTTATGAAACCAATCAAAAAAATTGTTCTTTCTTGAGCTAAGGAAACCTTCTCAATGTAAAAAAATTGTAATTAAACCATAGTTACTTACATTTCGCGCAACGTGAAATTTTAATTTTGCCAGAAATTATTTTTTCACGAACTGAAGAAATTTCTCGCAAAGCAAGAAAAAGAAAACAAATTGTAATTACCTGAATGAGATGACCTAAATAAAATTTAACGACTGAAAGATTTCCATCAACAAAATATAAAATTTATAAAATTCCATAAAAGACCAAAGGAATTATTCTTTCCCAAATTGGAAACCGATTTTTTTTTTTGTAAAGCAGAAGATCCACGATTTCGAAGGTCAGCAAAGCTGGTAGCAAGGTCAAACGGTGTCAGAAAACGGGCAAACCAGCATGACACACATTCTGACCGCAAAACGAATTACCTCTATCTCGCGAATCACCCTTCTGCCTCGCGTTCGACACGGGCCGAATCGATCCAAGCTCATCCCCAAGTAGACTTCTCCATCAAAGGGAAGAAACGAGGCGACGAGAAAAAGAAGAGTTCGCAAAAAGCGAAAGACAAAGTGAGCTGGATTCCTTCAACTCTGAAACTGAATGCTTCGGAAAGAAATGGAACGAGAAGGATGCCAAATGAATTCTTTCGCCGGCGAACGATATTCGCTGCTACGATTTCTCGGCAATGAATCGATCGATCTCTGTCAAATTCTACGTACGTACGTACAAAATCGTACGAAGAGGTGGAAAATGAATGATTTCCATGATAGAGTGAACCGCGTAACTTGATCGCATTGAATATCCCCGCGTTGTTTCGCGAGACGTGGAAAGAATTTGCGAAAATGAATTATTTAACACAAAAAAAGAATCATGACACGATAATGATAGTTTTTTCTTTTTTTCCTTTTGTAGGAAATCGAGGGTGTTCCAAATTTTTTTAATGGAATGATGTATTTTTTTGCTCCGTATAGTTCGATATTCTTTATTTAACAAAAAAAAAAGTGTCAATCTACGCGTGTCGAAAAACTATTGCATTAAAAGTAATTTTAACTTTAATTTTGTGAAATTTATCGAATTTATTTACGAAGGATGAAGGAAGACAGTATTCCTGCGTTTATACTGTTTTTGTCTCTCATGCATAAATTTCGTAAAATTTATACTATCTTATATACTTTATAAAATATAGTCAGATTAACACAATTTCTTGATAGGTACATACACAGATTAATACTTTTTAAGAACTTCCCCGAAAATTACACTAAATATCGAATACTTAAATAATTCGAATAATTCGAATAATTGAAATTATTAAAACAACTGAGATATTGATGAACAGTTTTATTGAAATAATTAAAGCAAAATAAATCAATTAAAATCATCAAAATCATCAAAATTATTAAAATTGTCAGAACGATTAATTAAAGTTATTAAAACTATTAAAACGATTAATGAAAATTATCAAAGTAATTTCTACACTGCAACGAAACCTCAATAAACATATAAGAATTACTATTTCTCGAAATATACGTGCACGCAAGTGTGAAAATTCTCGACTCTTAACACTAGAACTACCGACAGTTAAGACGAAGTTATCTCTACCAAAATTATCCTGATTTCTAATAAATAAAAATAAAATAAAATTCATTATATTATTTCTTTAGTTATCACTGTGAAAGTCATTGCATCATTGCGGGGAAAAAAATTGTAACATGAAATAGAAATTTTAAAATAAAATTGTAAAACCAGTCATTTTGACTGGTGTGGTAGTTCTAGTGTTAATCACCCGATACAATGCATACGTACATACACATCTTCTTCTGTTCTTAAATCAATCACGTAAAAAACAGCACTTCGCAATATGAACAGTTCTCTAAGTATCGAGAGCTCGCCTTGCTATGGTAACGATCCCAGCCAGCGAAGTGCGCGAATTTGACGTAAGCCCGTGGAGAAACAGACGAAACTGGCTTGTTGGAACAGGCCTGGCCAATATCCAACGCTGTGCCTCCTAAGTCATGCGTTTAAATTACCTTATTATGAGGTGGAGCCTCGTCGTAATTACGGGGGTGGCCGAAAGGGACGCGCGCCGGGGGGTTCAGCATCGTCGGTGAAAGAGGATGGCGGGTGAAGAGATTGGCGAATACGAGACAGAGTGATAGAGTAATTAACATCCAGTCAACTGCAGGCCGTGCCAATAATATCGTAACCATCTTGGTTGACTGACTTCTCGAAAACTGACACCTAACTTCCGCGTTACTGTCACCGGCCAGGAAGGCATCGCCATTCCCTTCCTGGGAGAAGATAATCATACCGAGCAACCGGCAGGCGGTGAAAAAAATGAATACGCGAAACACGACGAGAGATCCCTGGGTGATTAAGCAGAAAAATTATATTATATTGGTGGAAATGTAATGACAGATTGAGGACGGTGATAGTGTGTAACATGTGCAGCAGTAGTAGTAGTATCCCATATCCGAACCTTTCGCTATCTAATATTCTAATATACGATACGTTCATTACGAACAGAATATTAATTGTCCTTGTTTTTAGTATTGAACTGTTTTATACGTGTGGTTACGTGTTTGACGTGTTACTCATTATTGTAAAAGGAATTTGTTGAAAACGTGATATTTGAACTCCATTTGTTTAAAGTGAATTTTTAGCCAATGCTGTTACGTCAGATTTAATCTAATTAAGAGATTTATTGAAATACGAGATACTCGAACTTCGTAAGGGTACATGAACACCATTTATTTCAACTAAATTTTAGTCAAGTGCTCGGCTAAACGAATTCCTGCTTGGTTGAATTTCATTTATTTGAACCTGAGTTTGTATTATATTACAAAAGCGAAAAATCACTAGTGATAGTGAACGAAAATGCTACATAATCTTTCCACAAATTGTAATAAATTCTTTGATGCATTCAAGGAATGTACTTGCTTATACCAAAAATGTTCGAAATGTTTCAATAGTCGAAAGAAATATATTCTTAAATATTAGAATAAATGTCCTTTTATTATCAAAGAACTGCATTAACCACGATTAGAATGTGAATTTCTGTGCATTACACATAACATACACGTAGGATAAGATAATGAACGTAAGAGATGCGCTTGGAACTCGAAATTTTGAAATCATAAGGATTCATAAGGGACATCATAGATTATAGATCGAATAGATTAAAGGCTACAGATCGTGAAATGTTTTCAGTTGCTTGAGAAATTATATATTTATTTAATATTTTTACAAGTGGTTTACAAGATGAACTTTTTGAGAATAAATATTGATTAAATAACAATTGATTTTTTATCTCTTTGTTTGTACAATTTTGTTCCCTGTTTATAAGATAAACTTTTTTGAAAATCTAGCCAAATAACAATCGAAGGTCTAAATTCTCAAAGGAAACAATTCTGGTCTGCTCGTTTCTTTTTATTGATGTTACGAGACAAGCTTATTGAAATTTTAGCTAAATATTCGTCGAAGAGCTAGAACATTTTCATTTTGTAAATTGTAAGACAAATTTGTTGAGAGTCTAGGCGAATACCAATTTTGTTTCTTTTTTTTTCTAAATCTCAGACACTCCCGTAAAATCCTATGATTCTCTCTCTTAAAACCTTGTTATATACGTTATCCTTAAGCATACCACGAAAGTGGCTCAGAGACATAAACTCCTAACCGATACGAATGGTTTTTGCGAGTCGTCAGTATGCTAATTCCAGCTGGTCGAGCATAATACGAAGCTACTTTTCTCCGACGCCGTTTCTGCTTGGTAATCCCCGCAAGTAGAATTGTCTGCACTGATACTGACGTCGCGTAACTACGTAAGTATTGCATTGGCCAAAAACTAATTGCGTTTTTTTTCTAATAGATGCACATCATTATGGAGGTTTGCTCCTTTAAATAAATATATTAAGAGATTTAACAAGAAGCTATAACAATAACTATTTATTAACATTAATGTTTCTTCATAACGTTTGCTTCGATTGATTTGTAACAAATGAGAATACATAAATTTTCCGCTTATTTTCTTCTTTCTTCGTTTTAAATCAGCGTCGCCGCTGTTAAAATGTGTCGCTAACTTCATATTAAACTGCAAATTCATCGCGTGATCTTCAAACCTGATTGTTTCAAGTTTGTTCTGAGAAAAAGGAGATGCACGGTCTCGTTGACAATTTTCAAAAATGGAAAGTCAGAAAGGAGCATAAATTCGTCTTGTTTGTCCGAAAAGTGGAAAGGGTTAAAAAGAAATTATCCGACGTGTATTTGTACGGGTAAAGAACTCTTGAAGCAATGTTAGAACTGATTTGTTAAACTTTCACTGATAATGAGAATGATCAAATCATTCTTGGAAGTTTTTCATCGAGAAAGAAAAGAAAGATAAGTTTTCAAGAACGCGGTATCATGAAGTTGTCCGAAAGATGGCAAAATGTAATTTCGTTTCGAACAAAGTGAATCAGTATTCTCGTGAAAAATTCGCCTTTCGTTTCGCAAACAAAGGAATATATATTGTACGTTACGAAACAAATGGAACAAATGAAAATTGTGCACTGTAATATAGAAACTACTAGAAAAAATATTGCAAAGTTACAATGATTAAATAAATGTATACGTATTGCATTTTGCATACATAATGCATTTCCAGATCTGTTTCAAACGTTTATTGAACAGAATCATGGGTAAACGAGTCCCGTTACAATATTAACGAAAGAAAATCCTTTGTATGTTTTATATTTTATTTATACTTATTATACGCGAACGAGTGCCGTGGTTTTCAAAGTAACCTTTCGTTACGAAATTTCGTTTCGAACGCTGGTCTTTTTTTCGTACAACGAAAACTACACCCCTTTAAACCTGTTACAGTTAACAGGTTAAACCGCCTATGGGGAACCAACGGCGTACCGCGAGCAAATTTCCAAATTGCCCGCAGCCACCGACAAGAAAAAGAGGGTTAGAAACATTAAGCAAACAGCCGGTGAATATTTTCCAGGCAATATTAGCAGGCAAACGAATGACGAGGAAACTAGAGGCCACTATCTGGATCCACCTCGAGGCTTTTCCAGTGCAACAGACGGTCGCGGGAGGTGTAAAATCGTCGGTCGTACGAGAGGGAATAAGAACAAGCCCATTCACGACGCACGAGAGATCCAGTTCCGGTTCCCCTCTCTCTCTCTCTCTCTCTCTCTCTCTCTCGTTCTTTCTCTTTTTCCTTCTCTCGGCGACAAACAAAAGCTGATGCACTTCTGCCAGATAACTGCCAGAGCCCGTTTTCCCCTTGCCACTTTTCTTTCCTTCCCTTTGCTTTCCCTTTTCTCTCTCGCCTCCGCCACGCACCCCCTTGTCCTTCATTTTTCTTACTCTTTCGTTCCTTTCATTAAAAAGCGTGAAAGAGGAGAGAGCTCGCCGGCAGAGACAGAGTTGTTAAGACGATCATGTTATGATCCCGGCAAGCGATGAAACTTCCAACCACCGTGAGGGGGGTTAACCCCCCCCCTCCCCCGGTTAATTCGAAGAAATTTTAATTTCGTAGCAAATTCAAATGGAAATTAAAGGAAACTTCTTCACGCAGAATCGAACGTTGAGAAATTTTTCTTGAACACATATTTCGCACGTTCGGATACTATGTCTGATCGTATCGTCGATGATACACTAACAAGTTTAACAAATTGCGAGTTTTGTAATATTATATTAAATATATTAATTAAATATATATAAATATATAAATATAATTATATTAATTAAATATAAATCTATATATTATATATTATCTGAATCTATAATCATTATATAATCTGAATCTTAATCATTATATAAATATGATATACAATAATTAAAGTACAATACATAATACACAATAATAATAATAATAATAATAATAATAATAGAAATAATAATGTGTGTTAATAATAAACAATTATACCAATATAATATTAGTAGATGTGCTCGCGTGATACTGGCAAGTTTGTTAACGAAAGAAATGAAATTTGATGAAATATGAAATCTGGTATGTAACAATTAAATATAAATCTATATATTATATATTATTATCTGAATCTATAATCATTAATATAATCTGAATCTTAATCATTGTATAATATATATAATCATTATATAAATATAATATACAATAATTAAAGTACAATACATAATACACGATAATAATAATAATAATAATAATAATAATAATAATAATAATAATAATAATAATAATAATGTGTGTTAATAATAAACAATTATATATATACATACATACGTGAAAAATAGAAAACTGTATAAATATGCATAATTCTAATAATCGTTACTAAATACGGTGTTTATTGACAGATCCAACAAAAAAAGCGTCGAAATACTAGGAGAAATTACTCGAACTGTACGAAAACACGAAACCACGAAAATTCTTCCGAGCTTTCTAGCGACCGTCGAGTACAATATCGTGAGAATCGATCGTTCGTGAAAAGCATCTTGCGAAGGTCGAACGAACGATCGAAAAAAGTACAGTTCAAAAAACCAGCCAGTTTCCAAGCCAGTTCGATCGCAGACCGGTGTCGAATCGATTCCGTTTCTGCGATGTAATTCGAAGCGATTTGCCGTATTAAGGCAAATTTATAGCGTCTTGCCCTGGGAGCCAAAATTTTATTGTAAAGGAAACGATGAAATTTTCCAAAATATAATAATACTAAGTTACATATTTAGTATTGAAATGGCATTTATAGTAATTTTTATTGAAAAATAAATATATAATATATATATGTATATATATATATATATATATATATATATATATATATACATTTCATACGTAATGACCGAATAGTCTGAGTTATTATTTTTATAATAAAAAGTGATATTAACACTAGAACTACCACACCAGTCAAAATGACTGGTTTTACAATTTTATTTTAAAATTTCTATTTCATGTTACAATTTTTTTCCCGCAATGATGCAATGACTTCTATAGTGATAATTAAGAAATAATATAATAAATTTTATTTTATTTTTATTTATTAAAATAATAAAAATAATTTTGGTAGAAATAACTTCGTCTTAACTGTCGGTAGTTCCAGTGTTAAATATGTTTTATACACTATATTAAATTTTTATTCATCCTTTCTAATGATTCCTAACTCAACCGGCAATAAAAATATTCCCCGACCAATTGTAATCAATGTAAACTTGTAGCGCAAACTACGAGATATGCCGTAGTCGGCAGTTTTGGTACCATACGCGATATTACGAGATATCTCGTAGTTGGCAGTCAATGGGTTAACAGGCAACAATCGGCAAGCAATTGTTTGCGATCCAGCGCTGTAACAACCAGGACCACGTGTTCGACCATTTTTATTCACCAAACGAATTGCCCGTTCACCGTTCACGATCACGTGCGATTCACGTGAGAGTTTTATACCTTTTCTTTCGTCTCGAAATTCGACAATCGCCCAATCGACTTTCTCCACCTTTCATTTTCTCGCTCCTCGGTTTTTGAATTTTGAATTTCGCGGTTTCGGGTTTTACGCTGTGCGTTTCGTTCTCTGTCGTGGTTATTTTTCGTTTTATTCTCCTCTCGTTCGATTGTTTACGGCAGCGTTGATCGTTATATTGGATTACGAGAGATTTGCGAGGGGTGAAAATTATTGTTCGGAATTCTGTTTTTTTTTTTTTCTTTTTTTGCATTCTTCGAAAGATATCGATCTGTTTGGGAAACTTTGACGGTGATGACGTTCGGTTTGAATTTTTCGATTATATATGAATTTTGTATCATGTTCGAACGCGATTAGCTTCTAAATTATAGTGGAGTTGGTTGAAATATTTGTACTGAGATAAATGAAAGTGTTTTTTTTTTTTTTTTTGGAAAATTGAATATCTCGCAGCTTTTTGATACAATTATGAGCTACTTAATTTCATTATTTTATGGAACAGACAATGTAGATAAAAATTATGGTAAATTCAAATTTGTTTTATATCGTAAAAAAAAAAACGAGGAAAAAAGAAAAACTGTGTATCTCTTTTTTCGCTTTCAACGAAACGTTCAGTGTAGTGTCAAAAAAAAATTCTAACATCAATTTTTTTTCATATTTTCTAGCTGGAAAAAATATCAGTTACAACCTTTTAAAGAGACCTGTAACACAGGAAGAAAGCGATAAATCGAAATTCTCAAATGATCGAGCACCTTCTTTTATACGCGTCTCATTAAAAGAAAACGAAAAAGGAAATGAAACTTGAGTCGAAGAATATCTGTCGTTCAACAAAACGTTCGCGACAATGCAGGGAGAATAGCAACGAATCTAAATTCTCAATAATCGAGTTTTATCTTTTCTGCGTGCTTTATCGAAACAAAAACCAAGGGAAAAAATTTCAAAAATTAAATTGAAAATTGAAAATTTCTCTCGATGAAATATCAATCGTGGAAAAGAAAATTCGCGACCAAACACTCGACTTTTGTCGTTTAAATTTGCCACGAGATGGGGGGGGAGGAGGGGAATACTCCGTTATTAAAACGAGAACGACGAACAAGGAACATAATGATATGCCGAATACTCGACGGGGTAATCGACGCTTTCATAAAACACATTTAAACGGCATTCCGATTGCGCATCGCGCTCGCGAAATAAATTTACGATCGACGCGAATAAAAATATACGTCGTGTCGAAATTTATCGCGATATTTATCGGGCTGTTTTACGAGCGTTGCAGACAGCTACGCGTTCTCTATGTACACGGTGTCCCGAAACGATGGAACAATAGCTTGAAATCGGATCGATACTATTTAGATAGCGATTCATGCTATACAATAATCTTTCGAAATATTTTTCAAAGCCCTATATATATATATATATATATATATATCTTAAATGTTTGACTAGCGTAAAGATTTCATCCCTCTGCGCAATCACGAGGGTTAATATTTGGGGTACGAATATTACAATCATTTCTTTCGTGAATTAAAGGAATTAGTATAGTTTCTTCTTCTTATTATTATTATTTTCTTTTCATAAATTAAACGAATTTTATTATCGTAGAATAAAAGAACAAAAGAATGAAAAACATAAGTTTAATATATCGTAGAATAAAAAACAAATCCGTATATTGTGAAGGCACGATGGCTTCTTGTTAGAGACAGTGGAAAGAAGCGAATGTTCAGAAGTATTAAATTCGTCTAGATGCGTAGTTAACATTTAGTTGTAACATATATCAAAATTATTATTCACTGTTCGTCTGTTAAATTGTTTCCGAGCATATATTTCAAAGCAAGTCCTTCGTTACTGTCTCTTGTATATATCTCAAAGCAGATCGTCCTTTATTTTTGTCTTTCATATGTATTTTACAGCAACGGATGCATAATCGCGACATTCTTTTCACCCATTTTATTCGCTCCTCGTTTTCATCCCTTTCAGAATGCAAACGTGACCGTCGGCCGGCTGATTATTTAAGAATAAATTGAATATACGAAGAAGGAGTCTGAAAAACGGTCACGAAGCCAAGAGAAGACGAGAGTTACAAATGTTATTCTAAAATAATTTCGTCTAATGTTCCCGAAGTTTTGCACTTCAAATGCACGAAATACATAAAATGTATAAAATAGTCGATATTAAACTCGGATTTTCCTTTTCGTATTTTAACCATGAAATAATTTATTTAATTTTAACAGTATCTATATATTATATATGAATATATATATATATATATATATATTTAATAAATATGTGGATTGACATTATTTAACTCGTGCTTGCATGCCTTTGTACTCTCCGTGAGTTTGCATTTCTACCATGAAATAATTTATTTATTTAAGCAAATTTCAACAATTTCTGTGCACGTTCAATATTTTCAATAAATATATGGATCGACATTATTCAACTCGTACTCGCATGTTTTTTTTTTACTCTCCGTGAGTTTGTCTTTGTATTTCATACCTCTGCCGTGAAATAATTTATCAAAACGAATTTCAACGATTTCTATGTACGTTTAATATCATCGATAAATGTGCGAGCCGAAATCGTTGAACTCGCGCTTGTACGTGTCTGTACGCGCACTCTTGTGCCAACCAAGTGTGAATTTTGGCGAAGAATTATGCGAAGGAACACCCAGTACACCGATGAACCGATATAGCGTAAAATTAGTTGCCGCGATGGCTTTCGATGTCGACTGTTGCTGCTACGCTTTCACGATAACTAACAGCCCAACCCAAGTTTACCAACCCATAAAGATTCTAACTTTATATACGATAAATCACGCGAAATTCCTTCCAGCAATTAATAACCAACAGACCAACCCCTCCGTATAAATAAAATTCGCTGCTAATAAAAGTCGCTTCCTACATCGTCGTTCATTGCCTAGAAAATCGTGCGTTGATTCGGAGAAATCGGGGAATCAAAAATTAAGTAATTCGATCAATTGTTCGAGAAATATGTGTGTATTTTTTTTTTTTTTTTTTTTGCGACTAGCGATAAAATTCCTCAACTAGAAAGAAACTCTTAACTCTTGATACTAGAACTATCGGCGATTAACGCAAACAAAATTTCCATTAAAGTAAAAAGAAAAAGGAGAAAGAGAAATTGAGCAAAGTTTACAACATAATAAAGTAGTCTTCATTTTATATATTTTACGAACAGATCATTTCGATCTCCAGAAGTACGCTGTTTTACGTCGAGTCTCTAACAAAAATTATAAATTGATCATTTTGATAGTTCTCCGAAATGTTTCATATTTTTCAATACACCTTGCATTAAATGTTAAATTACGCTTGAAATTTCTGCACTTTGTTTTGAAAAATTAATGTAACTGGAAAATATAATAAGAACAATTGAATTTGATCTTGGATAATACCAATCTATAAAATCTTCCATAGTATATGTTATAAGTAAGTTTTAACTTTCATATTATTTTGTAATATATTTTATATAATTTATTATATTTTATGTAGTATTTCATACAATATTCGACATGTTCGTAACATTCAAGCTTTAAAAGTCCCACATTCATTAAAAAAAAAAAAAAGAAGCCCTAAAGGCTCTCGAATTCAACACATATATATGTGTATATAATTATTACCAATTACCGAACTACTGGATTGATTTGTATTTCCAAACAAATCCATGTTTTTAAAGATAGAACAAAAAAAGAAGAAAAAAGAAAATTGCTTCATGCAACGAATGTCACGCAAAGCACTATCATGTACACATTTTACACATTCTGCTTCATTGATTGCATTTCAAAATTTCCTGTTCTATTCTCCATCGTCGTCACGATCTCGAGAAACAATTAATACAAATCCATGTTTCTAAAGATAGAACAAAAAGAAAAAAAAAAATTGCTTCATGCAACGAATGTCACGCAAAGCACTATCATGTACACATTTTACACATTCTCTTTCATTGATTGCATTTCAAAATTTCCTGTTCTATCCTCCATCGCGATAGAACAGCCATCGCCGTCGACGATCTCGAGAAACAATTAAAATCGAAAACAAAGGAACAACGCCTGTTGGCCAACAGGCGTGTCATTAACGCGAATTTTCATTAGCCGAGCCACACATCGGTTGGAAAGCCGATTTCCCGGTTAAAACGCTGTACAAACTGTATGATCGTTGCTCTCCATTCACCCTCGCTCACAACCGCCCGTTCCGTCGATATTGATGTTCCCTGTTTTTCCGTATTAACGCCATCCTCTTGCGCATAAGCGTATAGACACGCTTACGCGTACAATGACGAGGCCCCTCGGGCAAAGGTTAATGCGGAATCAGCGTCCTCGTGTCGACTGGGATAAACGAAGCAAAACGAAACGAAACGAAACACGTGGTGCAGAGTGACCGACACGCCGTGACCGATCGCAAACTAATATCGTCGGGCATTATTTGCAAGCTGGGCACACTGATCGGGAGGAGGGTGAAATCGGCGGAGTGGTGGCGATTCGAAAACCATGCGCCTGTTTGCCGAGCGAAACATAGGTTTACGCCAGCAGGAAATGCGTCCGCTGTCCCACTTTTAATTTCTGGCGAATCGATCGTCTGTCACTGTTGAACAGTTGCCCTGTATATCACGGCCTGATTAATTTTACACCTAACGCCGTGTTCTGGCCACGCGAATTCCTTTCGCCGCGTGTAACAGTTTCGCGCGAAACTGCGTGAAAATTTAAATAAGCTACGCGTTTCTTATGTTTGTTTGTTCCATTTATTTCTTTTTGGATAATAAATATTTTCATATTATTCGATTGCAAACGTAGCTCGCACGTTATTGTACTGCAATTTGTTCTCAGCATTTTGGTTCACTTTTTGGTTCAATTCCAGTTTCTTTTCTAATTCGCTACAATCACTATTATAGTATCAATATTAAGTCATAATTCTTTTTTTTTTTTTCATTGATTCTAATAATCTTACAATCTATGCATTATTTATCGTGTATTGTTCATTCACTTTGTGGATCGCGCGTCATTCGATTGCAGTTATTTTCTTTTCACTAGTTTCTTCTTTCTTTTTTTTCTTTTTTTGTCGTTCGAATTTAATCCCAACATTCATTTTCTTTCTTTTCTTTTTTTTCATTTTCTCTTTTTTTGGTTTTGACGAACTGGTTTCTGTACTACTGGTTTATTCGATTGCAATTGTTCCTTCGCTGATTGATCCATTATTGGATTGTAATTCCTTTTTTATCGTTCACCGGTGCGTTGTTCATTTTTATTGATTCTGTTACCCGAACGCTATTCTTCTTTTCCGTTCAACGGTTCACACGTAATTCGATTGCAGTCGTTTGCTTCGATAGTTTGTTTGCTCGATTGCAATTCTTTCTCTTTTTATTAAAAAAAAAACTACCCGGGCCATATCGGGAATATCCTTGCCGTAGCTTCTAATTTTCTCTGCCGGGCGAAAACCGGGTGTTCGGTGACGCGAACCGGGCGTTTTAATTGGATTAGGTAATTTAGAATGCTTGGCAAGCACCTCTCCCTGGTGACTGTGAAAATGGGAATTTAAGGACGCCACTTTTGGATTAAGACACGTTGTGTCTTATTTGAATTTCAATGGCGATGCATGGCGCGGAATATGTTTAAAGATTTCCATGAATTTCGGTCGAACCAAAGGCATACACAAAGAAGCTGCCAAGGTGTCTGATCAATTATTGGCAGGTACTACTTGAGTAACGTGCCGCGGCGCTCACGTCTTACTCCACATCACTGCCGATAGTAGACTGACTTATTCTACTTGTTATTCTATTCATAAACGGCGTGTCTTTATTATATTAAATTCTCCTTTTTCATTTCGAAATTTCTGATATCAAATGAGCACTAAAGAAACTACTCTCCTTTTTCTTGCAACGATTGATGATTAATCTACAATTACGCTGTCTTGTGCAATATTTTACGAACTGTAATATTATAAATTAAATCGACCGAGTAAATTGATAAATTGTAAATTAATAATTGATATAAATTATAAATTATAGATTATAAACTACAGATTATAATATAATATAAATATAATATATATAATATAATACATAATACATACATATAATACATAATATATATAATATAATACAAACATAATATATAAAATATTATATAATATAATATATATAATATAAACTTCACAGACTTCGATTAAACACTTTCAAATAAGAAATTTTACTCTGAATATTTTGAAAGTGAAATCAACATTAACAATTACTTTCTTGGAGATGCGAACTAGTAACACTAATAGACTAATGAATTGTAGATATCTGCGAATTATTTAATGATACTACTTATGAGTTGTAGATATCTGCGAATTATTTAATGATACTACTTATTATTTGTGAAATTTAATACTACATCTCCCATGAAGGAGGTTGCATCTTATTTAAATTACAATAGCGATGCATAATGCAGAATGCATTTCATTAAAAATTTGTATGGAGTTTTTAGTTAACTAACGTTCAACAAGGCTGTCAAAGTGTCTGATCAATTATTGGCACGTACCACTTGCAACGTAGCGAAACTTATACTTTATCGCTCGTCACTATCCAACGCTGTCCGACCACAATCTAACTTATTCTAAATTATACTTTTAAAAACACCCACACTCTCTCTTTATCCTTGAAATTCTCTTTTCTATTCTGAAATTTCTCGAGCCGAACGATTGCTATAAATTCTCGTTTTCTTGGAACAACTGACGATCGACCGATCCGTACTCTCTTGCGCAATAGTTGACAAACTAATAATAATGATAAATTAACTAGACTAATTAGAACTGGCTAACTAGAAAAATTCAGTTGATATTAAGAATTCACAATTTCAGCTCAATAATAGAATGAGCAATGTTTACATTACTTTTAATGACCGTGACACGAGCACAAGAATAGAAATGTTAAATCTAGTACAAGAATTGTTATTTAACGCAAGAATGAAGACTGGAAGCATCGAGTATCTCCGCACGAAAATAAAAAAGGCAAGAGATGTCCCTTTGACATTTTTCGGGGGCAGAAACAGTCAGAGTGATGGTACGAAAGCCATCGTCCAAAATTCCAGTAACGACGGAACGAGGCGTTGAGGAGGCGTTATTCGCCCTCTCCCTCCCCCTTTCACCCTCGAGCTACGATACGGATACTTCCGTCGCAGGGTGCTATAATTAATGATAGCCGTGCAATTGAAACAAAGCTGCGCCGAGACACGCGGCTTGCAACGGTATATATATATATATATATATATATATATATATATATATATGTATGTATATATGGAAACATGAAAAATCGGTCGTCAGGGCCTTTCATTAAACTCGAACCTGCCAACCGTGCACGTGCGTGCTCGCTTATAAAAACGCAAAAACAATTCCGCCCGTGTGACGGTGAAATATTCATATTGTAAATTATTCCCATCAGAACGAAGAAGCGAAATGAAAATGGATGAACATCGGACGTACAATCAGGGACGAAAATATACATTCGAGCAGTTGAAACGTGAAGATAAAATGAATTCTATTTTCTAGGTTATTAAAGATACGTAGAAAAAAAGATCTATGTAGGCGAAAAACTTCCTTCACTGTCTGCTAATTTTACACTGAGCTGAAAATCTTTCATTCACAACCAACGAAATTAATATCAGTTCTGACTTCTGAATGATTCCAGTAGAAGCATCTGGAGCAATTTTTAGGAAAATAAAAAGTTAAAAGCAATTTTCTAACTTCTGAACCATTTCGCATTCTGAACAACACATTGTGCGCACGTCTCGTAATTAAAATGTCCTCTTTCGACGAATGTTTTGACAGAATTATGAAAAGATGATTAATATAAGGATCGAAAACTTTGCGAGCTACTTCGGTTATCGCTTCGCCGAGATCTTAGACACGTGAAGGCTGTCAAACCCCTCACTCGACACGTTTATTCTTATAAAATGTCGCACTATACAGGTTATTATTATTTCACTGTATATTACACAATATAAAGTAACAATCTAGTCATAACGTACAATATAATCGTTATGTTATAACTACATGTTATATTATATTATAATAGGTTACATATAATACATACTTTCCACATGTAATATGTAATATAACATATAATATATAATATACTATATAATATGTATTTCTAATATGTTCCAACATACGATATACGATATGCGATGTACGATATGCGATATGCGATGTACGATATGCGATATACGATATAGGATATACGATGTACGATGTACGATGTACGATATACGATATACAATGTACGATGTACGATGTACGATGTACGATGTACGATGTACGATGTACGATGTACGATGTACGGATATACGATATACGAAGTACAATATACGATGTACGATATACGATATAAGAAGTACGATGTACAATGTATGATGTACGATATACGATATACGAAGTACGATGTACGATGTACGATATACGATATACAATGTACGATGTACGATGTACGATATACGATATACGAAGTACGATATACGATGTACGATATACGATATACGAAGTACGATGTACGATGTACGATATACGATATACGAAGTACGATGTACGATGTACGATGTACGATGTACGGATATACGATATACGAAGTACAATATACGATGTACGATATACGATATAAGAAGTACGATGTACAATGTATGATGTACGATATACGATATACGAAGTACGATGTACGATGTACGATATACGATATACAATGTACGATGTACGATATACGATATACGAAGTACGATATACGATGTACGGTATACGATATAAGAAGTACGATGTACAATGTATGATGTACGATATACGAAGTACGATGTACGATGTACGATATACGATATACAATGTACGATGTACGATATACGATATACGAAGTACGATATACGATGTACGGTATACGATATAAGAAGTACGATGTACAATGTATGATGTACGATATACGATATACGAAGTACGATGTACGATGTACGATATACGATATACAATGTACGATGTGCGATATACGATGTACGATATACGATATACGATATACAATGTACGATGTACGATGTACGATATCGTATATATAATACGTAGAAAAAAAGATCTGTGTAGGCGAAAAACTTCCTTCACAGTCTGCTAATTTTATCACAGCTGAAAATCTTTCATTCACAACCAACGAAATTAACATCAGTTTCGACTTCTGAATGACTCCAATAGAATATCATCCGGAGCAATTTTTAGGAAAAATAAAAAGTCAAAAGCAATTTTCTAACTTCTGAAGCATTTCGCATTCTGAACTGCACGTTTGTGCGCACGTCTCGTAATTAAAATGTTCTCTTTTGACGAATGTTCCCGTCTGCCGGATCTCGCTACATTTACAATTTATGAACCAGAATCGCTCAGAACGTCTATTTCGCCGTTTCGATTCTCGCGGTCGACGTTGCAAGTGATTCCCCTAATTGATCCGCTGAAAACGCGTCACGATCTAATAAGCAATGTATTTATCGTCAAACGAGAAAGAGAGAGAGAGAGAATCACAGGGAAAAGAAATCTCATCGGTGCTCGTTACTCGACGAACCATCGACGTGGCCAATGCTCTGGCTTCTCCCAATTGCCAATTAAACATGCACCGGTAAATTGCTCAAGTCTCAAACGTCTCGGCAAAAGCTATCCTTAGCATTGACAAGCCAGTCACCGTACTATAAAAAGTTTCACTAGCCTTCTTCATTTCCTGCGTTCACGAACGCAGGGAAATTCTGTGCACGGTTGTTGCACTGATTCGTACTTAATATCTTGTATAATATCGAATTTCGGAAGTAAAAATAATTATTATGGAACGCCTCTAGTCATTTAGGATGTAGAATTTTATAATGTAAGTCTCGTGCATATGGATGGCTCAGAAGACAATCAGGTGTAGATCGTTCTTCGTTGAAAAATGACGATTTCGTAACTGTTGTGTGTGAAGTAAAGTCAATTTTTTATGATTCACGACGAAACCTAAGGTGCCTGGTAAACTTGGGAAATCTCAATGAAATAATAGTTTTTCTTTAGGAGAATAATAAAATAATAATTATTCAATAATTCTTAATGAATTATTAATATTAAAATAATATATTATTAATTTCAAATTTTGAGTAACTTACCTTGTCAGAAAATATTGCAATAGAAAGAGAATTTAGCCACGAAGATGCAACACTCCACTAAAGTTTGGCTATTTATAACGGAATCTGGAGGATTCCAGATTTGACAATTTCCAGCTTTAACAATCCTAACATCTTTAACAGTTTCTGATTTTTAATAAACTGTCCTTAGCAATTTTTAACAATCTATGTTTAACAATTTCTAACACGTCGAAATCACATTTTCTCTATCAAAATCTTCGATCCATAGAATTGTTCAATTAAAATAATTATTGTTTCGACAACAAAAGGATATTCGTAGGATAAGTTATTTCTAACGAAAAATGAATTATACCGATTGACTCTCGGACCCTCCATAAAATACCAACAATGAGTAACACTATCGTATTACTATTCGTTTAATACTCTCTTTAATATTCTCCCGCAATATTTCCAAGTGTTATTTAAAATTTCTTTTTAATTTATACCAATCTCGAACAATGTACTTAAGAGAAATGAAACTTTGAATTATTGAATGAAATAACTAATTTAATTGTTCAATCGTAATATAAAACTCGTGGAAATTATTAGACAACGTTTAGAAATATCGTAGAAGTGAGATAATTAAATTGTTTCAAATGAATTGTTCAAACTGTAAAATAACGTAAAATTTCGTTGACATTTTTGCGTATCATTTAACAATTTTAACTATTTACTCGTAACAATTGAATCGGTAATTGAATTCCCAAACATTGTTTCATAGTTTGAACAATTCACTTGTTAATAATTAAATTATTTCATTTAGAATAACGGAAAAGACAGTGTACATAATAACTGTCTAATGTTTCTGGTTTAAATCGCCATTGCATGGGAAAATTTTCAATCGAAGGTCAAAATCGAATGTAACAATTTGATTCCTTCTACATCGTGTCTCGTGTTTTAAAATTAAAGCCAGCTTGTGCGCTCTCTCAAACAAACGCGAGAAAGCGACGAGAAGTTGAGAAAAATTCGACGATACAACTAAATTCGTTCCATTCGTCGAATTCGCCTTCGAATTTTCGCGGGCACTCGCGTTTCCGGGAATTTACGGGCCCTCGAGCGAACCGCGAACGATGTAACTCGAGTAACACTTCGCCAGCGAAAGAGAAAGAAGATTCAAAGAAGCTCGCCCCTAATATCGAGCCGCTCGTAAAAAGAGCTTTCACGCGATCAGACGCTCTCGCAATGAAAGTTCGCCGCGTGGATCGACTGTTGAATCGTTGCACGTGATCGTCGCCTTTAAGATTCCCCGCGTATCATTCCTCAGTGTGTGTGAGTGCAAGTTTGAAATAGCATCGCCGGTATCTCATAAAAATTGCCCTCGGCTCGATTTTCAGAAATACCTTTGCGCGCAGCGATTCGTAGAGGATTTCCTCGGAAAGCGTGGAACGTGTTACACCTGTGAATTGCTGGTACTTTCAAAGTTTTCAAACGTGTAAAATATATATATATATATATATATATGTATGTATATATATATATATATGTATATCGGAAGTAAATTTAAAAAAAAAAATATTTGAAGAAGAAAAAACAACAACACGGATATATCAATGTAATTGCGACAAGTCGATAGAAGATTATAGCTAACGTTTCGTATAAATTTCTTTTTATCTCTAACTATTTCTGTTAATATTAAGATTGAAGGAAGAATGACGTTCGATAGAAAACAACTCTGTACGATGAACACTGATATAAACTTTCTTTTAGATGAAGTGTCATGTTTTTAAGTAAATTATGAAAAATATGTCATACTGTATATAAGTATATGGCTGGACATATTATATATATAAATACAAAAAAAAAAAATATATATATATATATAGTAAGAAGAGAAGCATCAGAAAATATTCTAGTCAGATGATTTATAAGATAGGTGCCTTATTTGCAACGACATATCTTTTTGCTACGTCGGAAGACGTAGAAATATAGATGCACAAAAATTTGTCAGTTTGCGCTTTTCTGTTCGTTCATGGACCGAAGAAGGCAAGTGTAATTCCAAAGTAATTCTTTATCTGAAAAAGGAGATGGTAGGCGAAACAAGTCTCACACACACACACACACACATATGCATACACACCATCGGTTCACCAGTTGCGAAACGAAGCAGCGCGAAACGAATGAAGTTGTGTACGGTGTCGGGTACCTCGACGCGATACCTCGACGAGCGAACGAAACCGGTCTCACGGTCTTTCGTGGTATCCCGCGGCTTAATTAGTTTTTCGTCGACGAGTAATCCGCGGCCAGGCGATTTGTCAGGGCCCAGGGCGGCTGAAAGTTTACGCGGCCGGAATTAAGAGGACTATACGGGGGCTCAGTGGCCTCGGCTCGCGAGATTAAGACGATATTTAAACGAGCGGTCCGCGATTCCCGTTTCCGGCCCCTCGCCCCGCAGGGGCGAGGAAGGAAGCCTATCGTAGGATTTGTTTTATCGGCCCGCCACGAAATTCGACGCCGCGCGGTTCGGGGCCAAGAAACACTGCCGCGGAACGTTTCTCCAATGAGAAGCGTTAGTTTCACCTCTTTCTGCTCGCCGCCATCGTCGTCTTTCCGTTTGTTTCTCCTTTTCTTGCTTGCCGCTTGCCTCGCCGGCCGGAAGTTTCAGGGCGCGAAAGTAGAGACTGGGCTGGGGAGTTCCGGTTAAGTTTGAAACGGGTCGGCAGGGAGGGAGAATATCGCAACGCGGATATCGAACAGAGCCAGGAAACTTGCTGCGAATGTTTTGTAATTGCACGGGATAAAGGCTCGGCGGATTAGGCGAAGGTGATTAATATAAGGATCGAAAACTTTGCGAGCTACTTCGGTTATCGCTTCGCCGAGATCTTAGACACGTGAAGGCTGTCAAAGGCCCTCGCTCGACACGTTTATTCTTATAAAATGTCGCACTATACAGGTACTATTTCACTGTACGTTGTACAATATAAAGTAACAATCTAGTTATAACGTACAATATAATAATCATGTTATGACTACATGTTATATTATATTATAATAGATTATGTATAATACACACTTTCTATATGTAATATGTAATGTAACATATATAATATATAATATACTATATAATATGTATTTCTAATATGTTCCAACATGTAATATACGATATATATATGATATATGATATGTGAAGAGCATAAATAACAATGGAAAATTGTCAATAATATAACTTTGTAAAGTAAGATTTTTATATTAC
Source organism: Tetragonula carbonaria (assembly GCA_032399595.1). NCBI lineage: Eukaryota > Metazoa > Arthropoda > Insecta > Hymenoptera > Apidae > Tetragonula > Tetragonula carbonaria. The sequence goes on along the minus strand of JAUCRC010000001.1, from coordinate 18,874,282 downwards.
ATTGGAAGATTGTTACATTGAAAATACATGTTATATATAATATAATATTATAATAATATATTATATATTATGTGTATATAGTATGTATTTTATTATACGTATTATATTGTACTATATGTTGTATATTATATATTACATGTATATTATAATTTATTTTCATCGGCAATAATCCAAATTTAACCATTTATCTTTTCACTGCAGATCTGACACAATGACAACGCCCCACTTATTAATTTTACTTCCAATTGTAAAAATACGTATAACCACGCATCCAAATAACTTCGTTTATCGAAGTTAGTGTAGAACGTTTTAGAAATTAATTTAATTAATTAAATTAAAAATAAATGCAAACAATACTCGAAAATTAAAAACTCGTTTCCAAAGTGTCAACAACCGTGATCAACAAATTTTCTGGAAAGTTAATTCAATCGATTCGAACAATAAAATCAAAAGTCTTTAAAATCGAAATCTTTCTCGCTTGTAATTTTGCGAAAGAATAGCGAGATCACCGAAACAACAGTTGAACATTTTCGAAGGTGCGATGAAATACCTCGGAAGACCGGAGGACGAGGTTAGTTTCCGGTTCTTCGAGCGTTCGACTATGCAGGTGGAAAGAGAAACGGAGGAAGCGAAAGGTTTCACAGGCTCGTAGCAAAAAGCGAAATCGCTCGGCTTCTATCCGCCTATCTAAATAGTTGCTCGACGCCATAAATTTGCCTGCTTAATGCCGACTCGCGCCACCAACCTACCATTCTCGAATCCAGCAGCCGCGAGTGTTGGTGTTCAGTATCACACAGTTCTAGAAACAAGTATCGAACGAAATGCAAGCAGGAAGGCTGTTGGAATACGATTGCTAGGACGACGTCCTCGTCGCTGGATTAACGTTCTTAATCCGAATCTTCTACCTTTAGGAGATAAGTTCACTCGAAATGTCGCTGGCCACGAACGATTGGATTCGTTTTTCGTCGAACTTTCGAACTTCAGGTTGCATGCTATCTAGCTCGAGACAGACTCGTGGATAGATCTTACCAATTTTCTTTCTTCGTTCGAAATTTCTTCTATCTATGTAATTCCATAATTTGAAAGTAATGAAACGTGCTTACCTAAGTTTTTCTCTACATACCACGAAATTCACGTACAAGTGCTCGCCATTTTTTTTTCTTTTTTTTTTTCAATTTTACGTCTTACACTGTCATCGAAACAATGCCCTCCGTGTCGTTCGCCAATTTTTCACTCAGCGAAGATAATCCGTCCGATCAACGTCGTTCAGTTCCCATTGAAAATTAACTTCTTATTCACTATCGGATTTATTATCCCCTATTATCGAGAGAGGAATCTTCCTTCGCGAGATCGTTTCGATTTGGACGCAGGGGCCTTCTAACAACATTCCCCCCCCCGAACCCTGTAATTTGTCGAAGTAATAAGATAACAAGATTTCGAGGAGCGCAGAGGAACTCCGGATCTATCAAGGTTCGACTTTATACTCGAAAGGGAAAGAGATAAGGGGGAAGAGAAGAAGAAAAGGAAGTTGATTTCCCCTCTCTTCCGCGACACTAATAGGAGTGTCATGTACAGAACCAACCTATAATCCGTTCGCGCTAATTTCAAAGGACACCAAAGCAAACCACGGACTCTTTTACGAGCTTAATGCCTCTCGTCTGGAAACTTTCGACAACTTCGACGAAATTCATTTCACGTTTGTTATTTATTATTGCGATAGAGATCAGTCAATTTGACACGTTTCTCTTCTGAAACGTTGCAATTGTATTCCTCTTGCAAAATCAGCTATGGTATACTTGTATTTTTTACTTATTCATTTCTATTGAAACGATGAAAAATTGTCGACAGTTTAAACTATTACAACTATTACGTTGCAAATCGTTTTTTTTTTTTTTTTTCTTTAAAGATGATCTTACGTCGTGTGACGAGAGTGGAGAAGCGAGGATACTTCCTTGTCGAAAAATGTAAAAATTCAAACATCTCTTGAAAACGTTGAAAAATTTCTTTCACGACTAATCGTGATCTAAATCTGCCATTACATTTTAAAAAATGAAGTCTTCCCTTTATAAAGAACTTACTATGCGATTTTTTATTCAACTTTTTATCGAACTTTGAATATTAGGATTAAACGATTAAAATTCAAGAAAGCCTAATGTTGGAAATTCAATTAAAAAAGAAATTGTACAGCAAATTCCAAGAGAACATTTCAAAGAGAAGATCTTTTGAGGGCCATGATGAATCTAGTCATGAAATTGTTCATTGTTCGAATTTTTACAATCTTCGAGAAAAAGAGTATCTTTGTACGTTACACGGTGTGAAATCATCTTTGGAAAAAAAAAACTCAAAAATGTGAAAATAGAAGTCTCGACCTTTAAAATGAGACCAACTAGATTTTCTAGATTTTCTACAAAGTTACAACAGTTTAAATTATTAATTGCAATTTTTCACCGTCACTGTTACTATATTTGCTGGAAATAAATATAAAACTCAGATAATGCAGGTATTTCAAAAATAGAGAATTTTATTATATAGAGAAGATTTTTATATAGAGAGAATATAGAGAGAATTTTATACCTTACATAGAGAATGATTTTATTATTTTATTATTATTTTATTTCAATATTTCATTCAATTCAATTAATTCTATTTCAATTGTAGCAAAAGCATAGAAAATTCGTCAAAATTCGTAATTGTAAAAACGTCACTTAGAATATTAATCTTTTGATGAAGTTGCACTTGACGTCCAATTATTTATGCGCGACAGTGTAAATGGATCCAATTACATCGTTCAACAAAATTCAAATTTCACTTAAGACAGACATAGATAGACAGATAGATAGATAGATAGAGACATTTCATTATTTCCCTTGTTTCAAATCGGTTCAATCGGATAAATTTATTTATCACAATTGCTGCAATAGTTCCTAGCATTAACGAGACTACGTCATCCGATTAGAGGATTGAATTTCGCAGTCTATCGGCGAGATTTAGCGAGAAATTAGCGAGAAATATCACCGAAATTGCCAAATCAATGAAATTTACTTTTTTCTCGCGTTTTTATCGACAGTCGTTCGCAACATATACAACAGAAGATACAAGGTGCTAGAAAAACGGTGATATTTCTACATCACTTCGCCATCCGCGACAATTTTCGATAAACTCGATATTCATGGAATCATGGCGGATGAAATTCGAATTACGCGGACGGAGCGTGGAAACAAAAGTCAAAGAAAAGTTCTCGAAAATGTTTGTCGACGCAGAAAGAAAGGTAATTAAAAAAAATTAGGAGCGTTAGAAATAAAAGAGGACGAAGACAAAGGGCAATACAATTTGATGAATGAATTATTATAAATATAACAAAGAGAAAAATGTAAGTAATATTCCATGATTAAATTCTACGTGTAAATTAATTGATCGGCGAATTAATTTAATTCTCATACGTGTGAATTAGTTTTTTGATGAAATAATTCTGCCCCACGTGTGTGAAGTTAGTTCGATGATTTTACGAAGCGGAGTACAAATTTTGATCTTCGTTATATTTTCTGTCGCCATTGATTTGTTTCTTGGAATTTCATCGAGCAAACAGAATCATGACATTTTCGAACGGATGAATTTATCTACGCGCTTTTTCAGAGATAATCGAACAAGCAAACTTTATCTATGAACTGAATCTTCTAAATGTTCGTTGAAAATAGAATTGAACGTTTTACTTGTTATTCGCTATCAGATCGATCCATTTCTCGATTAAACGCGAGTTATTGTTTTTGAAAGAATGAATTTTTATTTATGTGCTTTTTTTCAGAGATAACTCTATATGCATATTTGATAAATAAATTTATCTACACGTCGCAAGTAATCAACTGAACAAACATAATAAATGAATTTATCAATGTACTTCAGAGACTAAATAAACCAAACTGAAAATCTCTGTAGAATTGATTTCATTAATTACTGACTCTTCTTCGTCAATGTAAAATTCTTCAGAGAACAAATAATTCCAGACGTAGATTTCTGCTTAAAAAAAATGTCTACCGATATTTTTTCATTTTTAATATTTACTTTACGACATTTCATTGTAGATGATAAGATTTATTAAACAGCACGTGTTTCATGACACTTCTAGTTATGAAACTAAACTAATACAGTAACACTTTAGAAATTCTTTGATCTATAAAATATCATTTCATTTTTCCAGATAAAATATAGTAGTACTCGTTTTAAGAATTTCAGTGGATATACTTACATACGTATCACCGTTCAATCGCCCCAAAAAAGAAAAAAGAAAAACGTCTTGTTTCCAAAAAAAAAAAAAAAAAAAATACAAAAAAAAATAACAAAAATTTGAGTCGTAGGAAAGTTTGAAAAAATTCAGCGAAAACAATTGAAACGGAAGTGATTTCGTCAATTTACTCGCGTAAATCGTTTGCATCGGAAACGGAACAAATTTGTTACACACACACATGATCTGATGCTTCTCAAACAGAGAGAGAGAAAAAATCATAAATCAAAGGAAAAAATAAAGAAAACTTTAAAAAGTCATAAAGAAGTCATCTCCAAGAGACTAAAAAGAAAAGAAAAGAGAGAAATGCAAAGAGATAACAAGAACTCGAGTCGTATGAGAGTTAGCAACGATTCAGCGAAAACAATTGAAACGAAAGTGATTTCGTCAATTTATTCGCGTAAATCGTTTGCATCGGAAACGAAACAAATTTATTACACACGCATGATCTGATGCTTCTCAAACAGAGAAAGAAAAAATCATAAATCATAAATCAAAGAAAAAAATAAAGAAAACTTTAAAAAGTCATAAAGAAGTCATCTCCAAGAGACTAAAAGAAAAAAAGAAAAGGAAAGAAAGGAGAAAAGAGGGAAATGCAAAGAGATAACAAGAACTCCAGTCGTATGAGAGTTAGCAACGATTCAGCGCGAGCAGCTGAAGCGGAAGTGATTTCGTTCGTTTAACCACGTAAACGTCCGCATCGGGGGAAAAGAGGCGAATATCGGAGATTCGAAGGGAAGTTGGTAAGTGGGACAATGACCGGCGAAGTCGAAGAAGTCGTGCAAGTCATCCAGAGCTCGGTGTAAAGGTAGCCAGTCCTCGTTCTGATCCGCGAAAGTTTCCAACGAAACACGAAATAATTCGATCGATCGATTTTCATCGATCTAATCCGTGTAATTCCACGCTACGTTCGTTGTTTCCTCTTGGCTGCGCCCTTGAACCGATTAACATCGTTTCATTGAACGCGCAACTAAGTGGACTCGTCCAAGATAATCAAAAAATGTAATGGGTAAGTGGAAAACTGGCTACAGGCTGGCAACTTACAAACGTTGACAGAACAGCAACAGTTTTTCTCGTGACAGTTTATCATTCTCGTTCCTTGTAGTTCTTTCACGATTGTTACTCGAGGCCAGTTCACGAGCCAAAGTGATCGACCCTTCAATTCTTTTAATCCACCGGTGCACGTTCAACCTCTACCAGTAATTGTTCTGAATTTATTAATTGTGAAACATAGTACTTAATAATTTTACATATTGATTAATAAAGTTTAATAACTGGAAGGATCATGCATGTTATGTTTAATTTTATAATTTATAATAAATATTATAATATTTATAATTCCATTTTTAATTTTCATAATTTATATTTGTAATTTTTAATTAACATTGAAAGTTATAAATATTTTTAATTTTATAATTTTGTAATAATACAATTTTTAATTGTATAGTAAATCGACTTAATTTTTGAAGCTTGCACATTTTCGTTTATTTCCTCTATCGTAGATTCGCCTAGTAAAGCGAAATATTTTACATGAAACAACAAGATAATTTAATCAACCAATATCGTTTTGTTACGCGAGTTTGTTTGAACAAAAGTTTTAAACAGTTTGAAGTATCGACCATTTCTCGTTGAGTGAGCGAATGGACCTTTAGAATCTAAGATCGAGAAGATTGCTCGCAAGGCAAGGGGTTAATATCTCCATTTATTTCATCCCACCGAAAATCTTCCAAAACTCGGTTCCAAAAGAACCGCTGAAAATAATTTTATCGTCGGAAAAATGAAACAAAAACGAAAGAGCAAGGGAACTCCACAATGTGTGTGTGAAACGAATTCCGCGTTATTTCGATCAGATGCTCGTCTATATACATATATACCGTGGCAAGGACGAACGCCGGTGGCTTCGTCGATTCTTCGGGGTCAGCGTTTGGCATTCAGGAAGTAACTTGTTCCGAAGAAAAAGCGGAACGTGATTGGACCGGCCGGAAGGAGCAGGTTTCTCGCCATCTTGAGACGAGGAAGGGACCACGGTCACATCAGCCATTTCCAACCCTCGGAACGAGATTAATCTCGTTCGAGACGAAGGAAGCTAAGTGTTCGTGACACGCGGTTCGCGTATCACTGCGGCGAAAGACGACTCTGCTAATTATTCCTGGTGGGTAACAGCGCGAGCATTAGTCGAGGAAAAATCTCGGATATTTTGAAGGCGTGGGAAGGTCAGGGGTCAGTCCATTTGCATCGCTAGTCACATTTTATGACATCGTCGAAGTTGTTACTTTGTAAGCAGACGTTAAAGTTTGTTAAAACAGTTGCAATTCTGATTCGTTCTGATTGGAATATTCATTATTTTCTTATTTCGTTGAAATTAATCGACCGTGTTGTTAGACTACTGAGTTTCATGCAGTTTTGCACATACAATGTTTAAAATATCGAGGAGGTTTTGATTAATTGCATTAAAATATACTGTTTACGTTTGCATGGATAAGCGAAACAACTTTCTATCGTACTCTTGCTATGTTGATTTTTAAAAGTCCACGGTACAATTGCAACGAAACAAGAAAATAATAGATATATATCGATGATATTAAATATTGAATATCAATATTAAATTGTTTATTAATTTATTACTATTAATTATATTACTACATATTTTTTCGTTATTACGGAAATTATACATTTCTTTCTTAAACGCAGATTCAAAGAAATTAGGGCGATTTCTTTCTTTCAATACCGCGAGGGAGAATCCTATATTTACAAATAATTACCATCAATTGGAATCCTATCGTAATCAAACAAATCGATCAATGTTGTATTTCCCTAAATAATTTACTATATGTACACAGTAGCATGTAGGTCAACATTAACACGAAATCATTATATAATACGCCGAAGGCTATTAATTACCATTTGCGTTTAAACGTTTTTTTTTTTTTTAATAAAATTACAGTAGCACTTCAAAATATCGCAATTTGTGAAAAAATCCTTTTTCTTAGATTTTTTAGATTAGGCTTCAGAGGAATTTGGATAAATTCTTCTTCTTTTTCCTTTGTTTCTTTTTTTTCTTTTTTTTTTATTTTTCGAACGAAAGCAATTCGGCTCGTAGGAGTTGCGGAATGCGGAATCCGTGTTAACTCGGATTCGTTTGTTGTTTGGTGGAAATTTTTGATGGACCGGTTTGTGGAAACTCGTTTTAGGAAGCGCGTTGGTTGATGGAGTTTCGCGAGTGATGGAATTCGCCGCAAAGCTTTGTATATTTTTCTGCACGCTTCTCGTGGCGTGTACATACGTACACCGCGGCGCGTGTTATCCCTTGTCGCGCGTACTGATTGCAACGGAATTTTAAATTTCTCCTCTCTCGACGAGAAGATTTCTATCGAGATTCTACTCCGTCGCTGACACGACCTTCGCGAACTTCAAGACTTAGAAATTCCTTTTCAATAGATAATTTCATTTCAGCTTCACCCGTGCATCCCGAATTGTCTGCCTCGCGTGATGAAAATCGCAAAATTTAAAAAAAAACGGGAAGAAGTCGTCGGCAACAATTTTTTTTATTAAACATCGACCGAGATGTGAGAGCAATCGCATCATTTACGATACAGTTCGAAGCGAGCGCGGCAGCTTGTTCATCGGCTTCGCCAAACAATCTGACGAGTATTACGAGCAACAATAAGGCGCGAACACCTGCGATCCCATTGATCGGAAACTTGGCGATCGAAGTTCCGCGATTTTCGAAGGACGACGTCGTTTCCTCGAAAGCGGCAAGTTCGTTAGAAAGTTTCTCACGAACAAGAAAAGCGACGGAGGAAGGATTTTCCGTCGGAGACGAACCGCAACTGGCGAGATAAATCCAACGGGAATAGCTTGATCTTTATTACACGATATCCACGTTACAACAACAACAACAACAAAACACGTGAAATTATTTATAATCGTTCAGCGGTTGCACGTATGTGACACAATTTGTTCGATTAAGCAAGCCCATCTTCGTCGTTTTCGTCCCTGTGTTGTACGGTACTTTTCCAAAATGTTTGCCCCGAACAAATAATCTTGCGTGCATTGTTGGCAGAACTGATACACCGAGGTCGTAAAATCGATCGGCGGTTGAAGTTTATTTAGGTTGAAATCACTGTGCGTGTTTCAACCTAGGTTTGCAATGCGTTTTCTCCGTTTATGTTTGCTCGCAGAATAATCTACTGTTTGCTTGTATTATGTTGTTGCATATCAAATGGTCGCACATCACGAAACGTAAAATTCGTCAGTATGATTGAAAGCGTTGCGAAATGATATTTAGGCTTCGGGGTTTGAGGTTCGGCGATTATTAATACTACTTTGATTTCTATCGATCAAAATTAATTTATGATAAAATAAACCATGACACTGAATTCGAGCGCATCTTTTTGTAAAAGAAATTCGAAACTTCGATCTGGCGAAGTAAAAGCTAATATAAATTCGCGAGAAATTATATTAATTGTAAGACAATATTCATCTGAAAAAGTTTCAACTAGAAAATACAAACGTGAAAAATAGACCAAATCATCAACTAGTAATAATCAACTGAAGATTTTCATTGTAATAATTGTAGTATTGTTTTTTGCAATGATTAACATGATCATAGATATCGTTAACTTGTCAAGAAGCTAATCATTTCTGTTGCAACAACTTAACACCGCTTCTGTTCCGATTGAAATTGAAGATCTCGAAGAATCAGGTTTAAATGTTGCTGGATGCATTTTTCAGAAAAAAAAAAAATGTTATTGCATCTTGTATATCACACTGTCCACTTGTGTCCTGCTATGTTCAAAATATCAGTACGACTGCACATAATTCAAAGCTCTCATTTTTCAGAAAAGTGAAGTCTCGAGCGACGAAAGAATATTGGAATATTGTACACAGAACGTAATACGCAGCCAGCATGTTACGAGCGTTGCTCTCCCTGAAATCCGCGGAAGGCTCATTTGTTTACAGAAAATCAATATAATCAACATTTTATATGTATGCATATAAATTGCGTGATTATCTGGTGGTCCGTTCGCTGAAAAATCTCGCGAAAGAACTGAATACTGGATTAAATCAATATCGATCGTGGACCGACGACGCTCGGCTGAAATCCATTCGGTGTCCGTAACAACATGCACGTACAAAGAAATATACATAAATAATATATTCATTGATGTTCAGTCACTGAGCACGTCACAATTGCAATTTCTCACTCGCCTACTCGTAATTTCATTTCCTTCCACCAGCACATTTTAACACTGTTCTTAAAATTGACAAACTGTATAAAATTGATAAATTGAACCAATTGTATATATATATATGTATATATACAATTGAGATATTTTTTTTAAATTAATATATATATATCTTGCTTTCAATGTTAATTTATAAAAAATATCCCTTAGACATTTTGATCTAATCCATCGGAAGTTCCAACAAGTCAAATGAGATGATAATTGCTAAAACTTTATCGTTGCAACAAAGATAAGATATTCATATACAACGTAAACTTAAAGTGATTTCGAAGTTACAATAGATCGATAAATAACTTTTACGGTAGAACTCCGTTTATTTTATTTTTAATTTTAATCAATGTCCGAACTTGAACTCTTATTGTGTGAACGAAAAATCAATAGTAGAGAAGAGAATCAGTGAACTGCTGATGAACTATAATTATACAGAGTATCTTAGGGTGCGTGCAATCGAGTAAAAGGTGATTCTACGTGAAAAAATGAGTAGAAAAAGGAAAAAATACAATTTTCTCACTAATGTCTACACTTTCGAGAAAGTCGAAAATTTATCAAATATAAATTTAATAAAAACGTAGAGTAAAATTTTAATTCGTTTAAGGTATCATTTTCAAGAAAACAGACTTTTAACATGTCTCGCTGAAAATCGCCCTGGTGTACTTGATAAATTTTCAAATTCGATTTCCTCGAAAAATTTTATTCCATGCTCTTTACATAGAGCACCTCCTGTTAATTATTCTTCTTCGTCGCGACTAGAATTAGATAAATTCAATATATAGTTAATATATAATTCAATTATTAATAATATATATTATATGTATGTATTAATTCAATATATAATAAATAATCAATATATAATTAATAACAATACAATACTAGTAATAATATAATATTGATCAATTTTCAAATTCGATCTTTTCAAACCCGTACGCTTTAAAGAAAAAATTCTTCTTCAACTCGCTTTTACTACTACTCGGTCGATAACATCCATCTTGAGACACTGATTGTGAGACAAACTGTATAAACAAGTTCATATAAATGGAGTTCTACTCGCAAAAGTCAACAGTTTCGTCCGGCTAGTGTACATCAATCAGCGCGGCCACTTAACGCTTCGATCTACAATCACGCTACATCGATTCCATCAACAGTAACTACGTCCACTAGAAACTAGACATCCCTCAGAGATCATCACTTAGGACAATTAAATAAGTCTGTCATTGGAGAGGTGCTTGGAGAGCGTGCCGTTTTGCGCCACTTCAGGCTCCTTCTTGGCCGTGCCGAGGCTCCTGTTTCTCCTTCGAGGAGGAATTGGAACAACGTCCGCGTCCTCTACGAGATCATCGAAACTCCTGTTCAACCTGCTCGGTTTCTCCGGCGGAACGTCCAAGGAAAAGCCCTTGTTGTCCACTCCTCCTCCGAGGAGAAGAAGATCCTTGTCCAACCGAGGGACACTCGCCGTTTCGTCCATCGAATGATCAGCCTGTTCGATTGATGCTTGATCGTCGCGAGCCTCCACGGACTCCTCCCAAGCGCAAAACGAAACCTTCCTCAACGGAAGTTTCTTCTCTTCGAGGATCTGTTTCAAAAACATTGGGATCTCGTGCACGACTTCATCGTCAGCCACGTCTCTATCTGCTGGATTTTCATTGCTAACGCAACTGTCTGAACTACTCCGTGCCCCTAAGGGTTCTGCCTTCTTTACAATCAATTGTTCATTCGTTAAGCTCGATTTAGTTTCGTCTTTGGAGCCCTCCTGCGAGTCTTCCTTCTCCAACATGTCCGACAGAGCGGCTTCCAACTCCGTCAGACTCGGCGTCATTGAGCTTAGGTTACTCTCCTCAGCAGTCTCTTCCTTGAGAACCTTCAACAAAGTCGAATGATCGGAGTCCGTGTTGCCGGGCTTCACCTTGGGCTCGGGACTCGGTGGCGGTGTCTTCGTCTTCCAGTCGTCCAAGTTCTTCTTCAAGTTGTTGTGAACGTCTTTGGCGAGCTTCTCGTCGAAGAAATCGTCTAGCTCCTGCTCCTCGAGCATCTCGCGTGGTAAGGACTCCTCGGAGATGGTTCTGATCAGGTTGGACGCTTGGCTGTGCAAGTCTTTCGACTCGTAGGTGTCTCGTTCACTTGGCTCGTTCTCGTTCGACAGCCCCATGGCGAACGTTATCCTCGATTCACCGGATCGATCGGCTTCTAGCTTCGGCTCCGTGGACCCACCGATTGCACCTGCTAAGAGTCAAGTTTCACGAGTCACGTACCAGGGATAATCGGACCGTTTCTGCTCGATCGTGCCGGTCGAAGAACGATGCTCGATATGTACGAACGTGAATCCAGATTTTGGAATAACAATGCCGATTTCTCGGTTTTTGGAGATTTCTCAAGCGTGGAAGTTTGGACTTTGAAGCAATTCAGTTTAGTTATTATCGTGAGATTTGCGACTGTTGTTGAGCTTTTCAACGGTGTCTGTTTTCTTTGTTTTGGGAATTTTGTTGGAATTTTTCACACACACTTTTCAGGCGTGAAAATTTGAATTTTAAAGTTTGGTTGCAGTTTCTACTATGAAATTTGCAGTTGTTAAAAGCAGTTATATTTTATTTTTGAGGAGATTTTATTTCTTACTTTCGAGTTACGGAATAACAATGCTGACTGTTGGATTTCTGGAGATTCATCATGGAAATTTGGATTTTAAAGCAATGGGAGGGGTGGGGGTTCAGTTTCCATTGTGAGATTTGCGATCGTTATTAGAATTTTTAATGGTATTAATAGTTGGAATACTCTTGAAATTCGGACGATTTGAAAGACTGATATTCATTGAGATTCTGAGTGATTAAAATTCAAACACTTTCGAGTTATGATCATTACAAGATTAGCCAATTAAAAACTCGTAGTAATAAAAATTTGGATTTCGAGTATTCTGACCTTTTTTAAATATTTAAATAGAATTGTTGAGATAATTATTTGGATACACTTCGATTGTGAACTCATCTCCGTCAAGCTTGTCGTTTTTATTTCCAATTGAAAAGCTTCGATTAAAATCTCGATTAATTAAATTTTAAAGTTTCGCGCGAAGCTCTCCATTAAGATCTTGACGTTAAATGCCTCTGAATCTTAATAGAGTTAATTAAAATTCCTTCCAAGAAATATCCCAAAGAAAATCAACTACTCGTGTAATCTTTAATAATTTCAGGGATCTTGACGTAGGAGATCAGGAGAATCATAATTGTAGAACACAGCTTCACGAAGCTTTATTCTACTCGATAGATAGATTCGACCCGGTGTTTTTTTTTTCTTTTTTCTTTAAGATTTAGGAGGGAAAATGGAACATCGACAGGTTGATGTATCGTCGTATTATTACGGGGATTATTTTTCAAAGCACATAGCAATGAAAGAGATTCTTTTGTTTTTCGTTTCGTATTTACCTAAAGCTGAACGATGTTTCGCCTCGTCGAGGAAAAATGGCTCTTTAAACCCTGACAGCTCACGGGCACACGATATTCTGCAACTATCAGTCAATTTCGGTGGATCGTACTTCAGGTGAGATCTACGCAAACGAGAAAGCCAGAGATCAGGCGGATTGAAAAATAATTATTTAAATAATAAACTATCTTATTTGATTCGAAATGAACTTGTGCTAGTTCGTTTGAACGAGCAAATAAATTTCTTCCCAAAGTTATTCATTAGCCGAAGAGAATATTCTTTTTATTCTTTCAATCAAATTTTTACGTCGAAACGTAATCGATAGTATACGTGTAAATTGCTGTTGAAAAATTCTTAACTGAAAACTGAAAGAAATATAGCATTTTAAATAATTTTGATCATTTACGATTTACAATGCATTCTAGAAACATGACGATTCAGTACAAAGGCATCGAATTAATTTCTACACTTGATATTCATCTTTGCAACATTATCAATTTCCTTACAATTTGATACCGGAACAGAAACAAGGGACGAATGAAATATTATGAGAGAATGAGGGTTAATAAAATTACATACTAATATATATATATATATATATATATATATATTATTATATAAATTATATATATATATATATAATTTTCAAGGAAAACTCCTGCCAAAATTTCATCAATCTTATCTGTAACAATTTATACGCAAGTGTACCAAGCAGTAACTAACATTAGCTGACTATGTGTACTTAGCTCATGCATACTAGCTCAGTAGATATAAGTTTAGAAAGTGGCGAGAGAAGATTATACAATGGTCAGAACGTTAAGACCACGGAATATGGACTTACAACGGTCGGCATCTGGGCACCTCAATTAAACCCACTTAATCCCTCCTGGAACACCGTACCATAGATAATCTCTACCAACCTATTTGGATCCACTTCGGCGTACTCTGGCTGGCCAGCGAACGTCGACGCTGTTTTTCCAAACGCTTCGGGCTTCTTCAAGTGGATCGTCGATGCTGGAACATCTCGATTCACCAAAGGGGATGAACTTCCTGCTTCGTCTTTTGGGCTCTTAGCTTTGGAGAAATCGACGACGTCCTCGCCGTCCTCGCGAATTCGACTCCCCTCGTCCACGTCAGAAGTATCCTGAAAATCCTGCTTTCGTGTTCTGTATCTATCTTCAAATTGCATCGAGCGTCGCTCGACTTCCGGTCGTTGATTTCTATATACAATTTTCGAAGAACAGGCTTCTCTCTTTCGAGTCGAATCAGTTATGCATGGGGAGAAACGTTTCTAAAAGAAGAGTTTCTTTCTAATCGTTTGGTTTTTGGATTTCCATTGAAAAACGGAAGTTTCCATTACGACTTAAACGAAAATTGCATACTTAAGATCACAATAAGAATAAAAATATACATGTAGATAACAGTCTCGGTGGATCTTGCTATGTGTTTGGAAATAATCTCTTGATTAGTATTTTATATTTCATTCTTATCACAGAAGAGAATCGAATAATATAATTATTATACGTTCAAGTGACAATTTCGAAAGTAAGTCACTGAAAAATTCTTTTAATTTATTTATGAAGTAAATCCACATTTATTACATAATATCATATTTCTATCGTTGTTTAATTGGATTAACATGGATTTTTCCTGTCTTTATGTATCATCCTTTTTATTTTTCAACTTTACATTTCAGGATAATCGTGCAATTAGTTTAAATTAATGTACTAATTAATCGATATGTGTCTTAAACTATATAATACCTTAATTTACTTATTGATTTTAAATCTGAGAATATTTATGCACACATTATACTGTAGCAATTCATATACCAATTAACAGATTAATTAATTGAATAATACAGCGATGCTCTACTTCATTTACTAATTATAAATTCCAAAATATCTACTGTTTATACTGAAATTCATTGGCCCATACTTCAAATAAAACAGTCATTATTTACTCTATCTATTGGTTCTAATTGAGGAATAATTTATGCATTATTTATATTGAAATTTATCTGCTACCTCCAAACGATAAAGTAATATCTCAAGTAATAAAATAATTGCCTACTTTATGCGTGAATTTTAAGTTCCAAAATATTTATACACTGTTCATACTGATATTCATAAGTTAATTCGTTGATTAATTAACTTTGAATAATACAATAATTCTTTTATTTGTGGATTTTAAGCTACAGAATATCGATGCATTATTCATGTTAAAATTCATATACCAATTGATTGGCCCATGCCTTAAATAACACAATAATTCTTTACTTTATTCATTAATTTTTAATTCTAGAATATTCATGCACTGTTTATACTGAAACACGTATGCTAATTCATTGATCAATATTTCAAACAATGCAGCAGCAATTCTTTACTTTACCTATTGCTTTTAAATTCTAGAATATTTATGCACTGAAATTCAACGCAGTAATTCTTCATTTTGCGTAAGATATTTATATTTATTTAATATAATAACTCTTTATGCTGTGTAAAATATTTACACACCAGTTGTACACAGCGGTAGACAAAAGAGAGTTGAAAATTGAAGTTTTACACGTGTACACAAATAAAAGTTGCATCAATTAATTATTTTTCGCACTGAACACTCGTCTCGTCGATAAACTGTAGATTTTTACACACGTTTATAGGAAACTCGAAGCTAAACAAAATTCTACACAATACACACGTGACATGAAGAAAATATATTAAAACATCCAAGCTGTAATGCTTTCTACATTTACCGCGTGAAACGATTTTCTACCACGGTCCTGAATTTTTTTAATCTCAAAAGCACACGTCCGCATAAAAAATCCGCAGTCTACTTGTCAATTTACAGTTCTTGTAAAGTTACATTTCTCCCGTCTTCGGAAACTTCCTTTTTGGAGCTCTCATTTTAGCCGCCGCCAGAAGTATAATCATTATATATCAATCGATTGATTCATACCTCCAAGGAGAAGCATCGTTGACGATTCAATTCGCAGCTACCGGCATCGCCCAGCTCCCAATCCTCCGGTTTATCCGGATCGTACCTCACGAATTCGTCTCTGACCACACTGTTCGCGCCGCAGTTCAACTTCTCCAGGACCTGATACGGCGATAGGTTATCGGACCTCGGTATGTAGTCCTCCAGTCGTACGCTCGTTTTCTGTGGATTAGAATAAATTCGCTCGTTATCCGGCTGAGGATCGTTGTCAGCCTGGGTTTAACCCTTTCGTTAAAGCAGACGCTCGCTCGCTCGCTGTACGAAGCGTACGATGCGGTTAGAAACGTAGTGTGGTAACCAGTGGAAGAACCGGAGCATGTATTCTACGCCTTGATTAATTAAGAGATTTGTTGCTGTGGGTGTGGTAGGTGTGTTTCGGCGTTGAAATTCCGCGAAGTCAAGCTATTCGGAAGCGAATACGAGTTGAAATTTCTACGAAGCGAAACGGTGGAATAATTTAAAGAATCAAATATTCATTTAACGTTTCTCGGAAGAAAAGCAATAGAAAGAAGCGTAAAATTCAGAGGAAATTTCAAGCGTAATTCAATTTAATTGTCCGAAATTGAAAGAAATTCAAGAAGAGATTAAAATTCAAATGATCAATTGTTCGAAATCTTTGGAAACGAAGCACCCGAGAGGCGAAGAAAATTATGATTCGAATGCATTTGACGAGCGCTCGCTAAACTGAAATTCCTCAAAAATTGCTCAAAATCTCCCAGATACAAGGTACTCGACGTAGAGGGAAACGAGTAAAAATTAAAATTCAGATATATACTTTCTCGATACAGAAAGCCCTCATATACAAGAAACAAAAATCAACCCTTTCGTTGTCAGTTAAAATAATGGATTGCTACAAAAAAAAAAATCTTCTTACTAAAAACACTCTTTTGTTGATCTGGGTGTAGATCTATCATCTGTTCCTTAATATGGGTGAAATTGCACGACAATTGTACAAGTTAAGAGGTCTAAAATCCAGGCAGTGGACGATTTCTCAAAACTGCTCGAACCAAAGAGAGAGCCGAACACGGTTGGACACGATTTGCCCGAAACGCGGCGTTGTCTGAGAAAGACAATCGATCCCGGAGAATTCGTAGGGTGGTCGCGTATACCTCCGAAAACGGCGAGAGGAAGGATTCAGCCGGAAGCGATCCGGTGCTGCTCCTGACGGGTCTCCTGGCCTTCCTCGTTTTGTCCCGGCGTTGTTCGTGCTCGTCGTTTTCTTCCGGCCGATGCCTGGCCACGTCTAACTCGTCGTAATTCGGCAGACTGACGGTGCTGAAGTTCTTGGGCCTCGCGTTGCTGCCCGATTTCTGGTGGTCCCTCGAGGAATCCTTCGTTTGCTTCTCGATCTCCCTCGATCGCCCCTTCTCCTCGCGATTAGGGGTCGACGAATCCTTGCTCGTCCGACTCCTCGCAAATCTCTCATACTCCTCGCTCTCGTGGACCTTGCGCTGATGCTGGCCGCTCTCGAAGTGCCTCTTACCGGAAACCACGTCGCTCGAGATTATCCTTCCGGTGCCGTTCACCTGCAAATCACCGTCCAATTAACACTTTCGAGGCTTCAAGTACGAAATTTTTTTTATATTCGTATTGCATTTAAATTTTTTTTAATAAAATTTCAAGTATACAGAGTGCCCTTTGAAACAGCGTGTTCCACGCAATTGTCTCCTAATCTAAAACTTACTCGTTATAGAAAAAAGTGTTTCGAGTGAAACTTATTTTGTTTCGAGAGGGATATCTTACGATTGTCAGAAATCTTGGTCTAGAACGTGTTTCGATGGTACGAGATAATCTGTGTATTTTTAACACTAGAACTACCAAACCAGTCAAAATGACTGGTTTTACAATTTTATTTTAAAATTTCTATTTCATGTCACAATTTTTTTCCCCACAATGATGCAATGACTTTTACAGTGATAACTAAAGAAATAATATAATGAATTTTATTTTATTTTTATTTATTAGAAATCAAAATAATTTTGGTAGAAATAACCTCGTCTTAACTGTCGGTAGTTCTGGTGTTAAATGAAACTGTATTTTTCTTCTGATGGACACGTAACTTATAATAGTTCAGGAAATAATTGCGTGGGACATTTTTTTCAAACGGGATAAATTTTCCACTACTACTGGGATTTATCTGCCGCGTTAATTCAAATAGATGCATTTCAACAAAATGATTTTCAAAACAATACTTAACACTCTTAGTTTACACTCGATTTTACCTTCGACTTCAAAGTTTTCTTATAATTTGCTTAATTTAAGTTAAAGTTGCAAATACGTCTTTTTGATACTGATGGCACAATATATATCCCATTTTCAAGAATATCACAAACCTAATTTTTTTTTTATAAATATAAATAGAATTATAGAGAATATATAGAATATATAGAATATATATTATAGTAGTTATAGAAATTGTTATATAATTGCGTCATTTTATTTTTTGCCGATAAATCTCTTTATATATCACTCTTTATATATTCATGCATTTCAAATTTTCCTGGAGACCATAAATCTTTTTACAATAACAATACTTTCGAATCCGAGAAACATGAAAGAAACGTAAAACCAAAATCAAACTTCAAAAAAAGAAAAAGAATATCTGTGACAGTTATAAATTCAGAAAACTTAACAGAAATATTAAAAAAATACTTCTACGATGATTCTAAGAGACGCGAACAATTAATACCGAAACGAGAGTACATCGAATCGAATTTGAAAAGAACGCTTACGAGCTCATAAAGCAAGACCAAATTTCCCCCCCAAAAAAAGAAGAGAAAAAAAAGAAAAACAATCAAGAAAGCAAGCAACAAAGGGAAGAACATTTATCGCAAAAGAACAAAAGAAAATCCATCTCTCGATTTTATTTCAGCACAAAAACCACAGTCCTCGCACCCCACCCACCCTCGCTCGTAACGAACGGTTGGTTCAATTCAACGCGATCCGTAAATATTTCCTAATGTCGCGTCGATATTTGTTTCACAGATTCTCTTTTGTTTGTCGAATCGGGCGGCGCGTTTTACGCGAGGGGGGATAAATAATATTCTCCGACTCTGAATATCGAGTCGAGCGAGAGAATTTACAATGGTGATCCTCCGCAACACTCGCCTTGTGTTCGTAAATCTCCTTGGCTCTTCTTCCATCGCGTTCAACGTCGTCTTGCGACCGATGTTTATCCGTTCTGGCCTCCTCTTCCGGGTCTTGCTCGTCGCCGCTGCTTCTCGGCGACCTCACCGACGAGTATAGCGGCTCGTCGCCGGTCTCGTGCCGTTTCGAGACGCTCGACGAATTTTCCGCCGAGATCTCGTCCGGTTTCGGCGGCAACGGCCTGCCCTTGTTTCGCTTTCGACGCCTGGGAGGCGGGATCGGTGTCACGTCCTTCAGATTTCCACCTGCATTTCAATTCCACTTCGTTTCAATTTCATTTCACTTCGGTTCTTACAATAATATACAAATATATAATTTTCTCGGACGTGCACGTGGAAAAAGGATTTTCTTTGCGCTTCATTATTTTCTCGCTGTATTTCTAAATGCACCTGGATATATTAGGGATTTCTCCCTCGTTCGATCCAGGATTTATAAGGAAACTCGAGCAAACTGCTAATAGCAACTAACAGAGAATTAGTAAAAGCTTCAGATCTCAGCAATACGTTTCTCTCTCGCAAATACGACATGATCTACCGTTTCTTTCGATCGTTGTCGTTCGTTCTGTATTATTCTACTTTGTTAAAAGACTAAAAAAATCGGAATAAAATCTTGGAATAAAATGATGTCGAACGAATAGAAAAGACTAGTCAGAATAAACAAAGAAAAAAACCTTGGAATAAAAAGAACGATGCGTTTTGAAAAAAATGGAGCTTTCCAAGCCGGTTCAAATCGTCGTGCGACGATTTTGTTTCACGAAATTGTCGCAGTTGTCAAATATTTAGCGTCCGAGTGTTAACGCGAGCGACTGACTGTACACGTACACGTAATGGGCGAAACTATTGCGACCGGATTTGTTCGTAATTCGTGCGAGGCCGAAATACGCGTCGCCGAAAATAAGAGAGAGGAGCGGCCGGGAATTTTTGGACGATAGCGTGCCTGCACACCGGGCTTCACGACACACGGTGTTACTATCCTTATCAGTCGGCGTGTCGGAACGAGCGTGTTCTCGTTAAGGATACAGCCAGCAATACGAGCGAACGATAAATTGCGAGCTTACAGCTGGACGTGGGGATGGTGGCCGGATAGAGGCTCGTGTCGACGGTTAAATTCGTGAGAGCGGAACTTGCCCTCGGTGTACTCGGCACTTCGAGGTTCACGTCGACCCACTCGCTCGGATGAAAAGGCCTGTCCACGGAATCTATGCTCCTGCCTCTGGTGAGAGCCTCCCTTGGCGGCGAACCAGCGTACCCTATTTCGGAGCTGCAAATATAATACATCCGACTGTTCAGTGAATAACAACGCGGTACATCGTCGGTGCGAAAATAATAATACATTTCCCTACGTTTGGTAACATTTGCTCACGTACCTCGTGTTAATATCAATATATATCATATATATCAATATATATATATATAAATATAAATAAATTACTGATATAAATTTACTGTCTGCATATATATATATATATATATATATATATATATATATCCTATATTAAATCATACATATATGCAGACAGTAAATTTTTTCAAAATATGTCAAGATACTTTATTGGAAATAAAATGTTTGAAATCTTTATCTGAATACAAGTGAATAGAAGTTTGTTTTATCTTTGCATGTTTCTGCACTTCGTGTAAATATTCAGAATTTGTGACATTACCATTAAAAAGAGAGAAGAACATTCGCGAGGCAAAATTGAATTCACTACGTTCGAAGAAACAGCGAGATAATAACTCGACGACATCTCGACTGAAATTTCTCGATTATAGAAAAAAAGAAGAAAACAAACGTCGGAAATCAACGCTAAATTTACTCGACGAAACAACTTACTTCCATCGGATTTCAATCGAAATCAATCTCGATGAATAATTTTGAATTGCAATTGAAACTTTAAATCAAGTTCAAATCACCGAAACTGTCAATTGACTTCCGTCAATCAGACTACCGTACTCGAGAGAGAACAACGAAACGAAATTTTCTCAATTTCCCTAATCATCAACTAAAACAAAAATGGTAACAGCAGTCCGTTTCGACCAATCTAATTTCGTCGCCAATTCCAAAAAGGACGAACAAACGATCGCGTGCCAACACTAACATTGCCACACTCGACACGCGGAACAATGAAACAACAGCTTCCACCAAAATTCCTTGATCAACTCCTTAAGAATTCTTCTCCGAACCCTTCTCTCCTCTCTTCGTCGCAAAAATTCCACCGGCGAATTTTCTCATTAAAACGAGTTTTCTCATTCTCGGTGAAACACCGAGGCAGCAGCCTCGTTTCTTTTCCTATCTCCGTTATATTATCCAGAAGGTTGGTAACCAGGGGGAGGGGGGGTTGACTTCCGGGAGACGGCGCGCAGTTTCTATATTTCGAAAATTTCGCCGCTGACCCCGGCGAAATTATTTGGCATCGCTACAACGTGGCTCTATTATACGGTTACTCGCAAATGCATGCCGTGTTTCTTCGTGTCCCCCGAGCCATAACTCTTCCGGGTACGCGCGAGACGTCGCTGGAATTTCTCCCTGTGCACGCCTCTCCTTCCTCCTCCTTCTCCCCGCACCTGTCCCGTTCCTTTTGTGCGAAACTCTTTCCCTTGAAACTTCTTCCCCGCGAAAAGAAAGAGAGAGAGAGAGAGAGAGAGAGAGAGGCGAGAAGTGAAATTGCGACACGGTGTGACCGAGACGAAAATCGTGGAATTCCGAATCGATTAACGTTTTTGCCCATCCTCCCCCCGACCCGATTTCGAATTCCCTTCCGTTCGAACGATTTCGCCGAAACGAAAAAAAAAAAAAAGAAAAAAAAGAAGAAGCCAAATTCTGGCCACATCGGATGATGTTACTCGTCTCCGTCACGGTTGTTCCCCGTTTCGTTCGCGTAACCTTGCATGGGCAACACTGTCGTCGGAAGGAATGAAAGATACCTTCGAGGAGGAATTTTGACGCGGCAGTTTTTCACGGTGCAGTGCTCGAAATTTTTCTGCCGTTTCGGTCTGTTTCTTGGGGAGGAAGGAATCTTTCGAAGATCTTGTCGAAAATCTTCGAAATCATTAATAATAGTTAAAAGTAATAATATTAAAGGTCTGGTTATAGAGTTTTGTTACAACTAGACTAAAGATCTTGACACGCGTTTGTGCAAAACCATACAAATAACAAAAATAAAATTTAGAGCACGAAGAGAAACTTTCATTTCGATTCCATTCTTTCGTGAGTACATTAATTTGCGTGAAATTGATACAGCTACTGTTGCTATGCTTTTAAAAAATAGTACACTTTGCTTTGACAAGTTTTCTTGGACGCGTGCTTCGCGAGATTAATAATACCGATGTAACAAATAATTACAAATACATTTTAAATAACTAATTGCAACGTAAGTACAAATATAAAAATAAACGTAAATATAAAAACGAATAATCGCATAGTAGGAAACACAGTCTTGGAAACACACTCATCACCGCGGATCATTTTTATTCGAGTGAAACTCGTTGCTGATATACTGCGGAAGACACTCGCGATCACAACATCGAACTTCGAGAAACAATTTGTCCAACCATTTCCAAACACTTTTACAGCGTACACATTTCACGCTTCATCCTGTCGCTATTTTCTGTCGAATCCCCTCCCCTGATAAATTGTCCACGAATCCTTTGACACGAAATAACCTCACGGTTCCTCTCTCGATCATTCTATTAATTTCGATTCCCTCGTGGAGACTTTTTTTTGTCGAACGACAATGAAACGCCGCGGCGTTGCAGCGTTGCGATACTTCGGCTGAAAATTTATCGAACCGCGGCGCGCACGGGAAATTGAAAGATTAACAGCTTGCACGTTCCGCGCGTCCTACGTATCACCGAGTCGAGTAGAAAGTCAAACGCATTATTTCGCGGGCAAACCGGTCGCCGATATCGGATTTTCCATTGGGCCGCCCGTTTCCCGGCATTATTAATGCCCTTCACAAGGGAGGACAATCGTAAAACCATTAAAATCCGCGGCGTTATCAGCAGCGCTCTCGACGCGCGCGTACTCCGTGCGTCTCGTTTTGGATTTTTCTCGCCGAGCGATTCATCTTTTCGGAATTTTTTTCTTTCTTTCTTTTCTCTTTTTTCTCTTTTCCTTTTTTTCCAAATCGTCCGGCACAATTGTTACTTGTCAACGCTGATGCCGCGAATTTCGCAAGATTCGTGAGGAGCAAATTTCGTCCTCGTACGAGCTGCTCGCTTAATCTATCAATTTCCCTATCAAGGAAATTAGTTCAGATATCACTTGAGCAAAGAGTTCGAATTAAATTTTCCCAATGATCTTTAATCGGAATCAACGATCTACGTACTAATTTTTGTTTCGCTGATCATAAGTGACGATTAAATTTTTACTTTTAACTGAAGCTGAAGTGCAGAGAGCCACGTCTGATTGCAATGATGAGCTATATACAGGATGTTCCAAATCTAAACTCTGATCAACGTGTCTGGGAGGTGATTTTAGAGTGAAAAATATTACGTACACCGTAGGTTAATTCGTCTTCGTTTTCAAGGTGTGAACAAAACTACTAAAGATGATAGTTATCGAGTTGGAGCGTTATTCCTGTATTCATTGAAATGTATGCAATTTTTCTGTGTGGAGTTGCGTGAAATGTATTTTAGGTTAGGTTTAATTAATAGCAAACACTCCAGAGAGAGTATTGTCATCGATAACAATTTTGCTAATGTTACAAGCGAAGCGTGCTTACGGTGATCATTTTGAACAATTTGCGAATCAATTTGAACCAGTATAAATCAGTGTAAAAAAAAGATAGCTCGAAATAAATGGTCATCGTCAAAAGTTAAGTAGCTTGAATATAGCTTACACTATTTTCCCTTTCGCATCTCAAAAACGAAGACTGTGATGTGTGTAACATTTTGTGTTCAAAATAACCTCCCAAGCACATTGACAAAGTCTATTGTCTAAAGACGATTGAGATCTGGAACACCCTGTATATATCGCGCCAGCACAGCGACTCGAGCTCTTAATTGTTGGTTTTTTCAGTCAATATTTATCGTTGTTAACCGCAATCGATTTACCACTGATTTTCTAAACTTTGTGCTCAAATAAATAAATGAACAATATTTATTATAGTTAGATATTGAGAATGTTTTTCGATAATTACTATTTAGTTGGTTTTATTTATATTCTAGTTAAAATTTTAGTTAATGCGTGGACACGTGTGATAAATATCTCTTTCATATCTCTCACAACCGTAATAATCAGTATTTGATTACTATCATAAATAGTTATGTACACAGTCATAAATTGGGATAGGTATAGCCAAGGTACCATAGCGAGATTTATCGAACAAATACATTAATGCATACTGTGATCAGTCTAGGAATTAATGTTCATTTTCAGTATGCACGTTAATATCGACAAATATCAAAAATTGAAAGTACAGAAAAATTGCCCGTAATTAATTGAAATTTATTAGAACCAATAAATCGTTAATTAAAACAAAACTCGATACCCTTTTTTTTTATCAGTTCAGAGGATCATACGCGATCAACCTATATCGAACTATTGCATACTTTTCGTGTATATGCATCATCTATGTGCATATTTTCCCTGCACATTTACATATTTCACGAGCGTGAAATCCATATGCTTTTTACATATTTTATTTTTTGCATAAATATCCGCAGTCCAATTATAGCATTTACATTTTATTTCATTAAGTCGAATATATTAAATTACATATCGTTTAGTAGTAAAATTTGAAGAACCTGATAGAAAAAATATTTCACCTAGCCGTATGTCATGTGATAGTCCATGTTAAAAATTGGACAGAAATCGACGTACAATTCGTTCTATATTATTGTTATCAATTACTCGCGTGTAACAGTTAGTATTAAGAAAATATGACGAAATTATTCGTCTTATAGTACTTATCAATGATTTATCTTCATTATTCTTATTATGTTCCTTCATTTTCCGAAGACATTTTTCATTCATCTTTTAATACGAACGATATCGCGTGTCGTTTCTATTGTGCTGCAACAACAATATCTGTTTCAAAAATCGGCAGGATCTTCCTACATCATTTATCACGCCCTATGTGCTAAATGTAACACGATAAATTATATATCGTACAACAGTGCACGTAAATATGAATAAATATGAATGTTTCAGATATTCTCACCTTATTTTATTTTATTTGACATACATATGTATACAGGTATACATTTTTCATTCATTGTTGCAATTCACCTACGTTATTTACTGTCGACAAGGATATGCAAATATTCATATTTTGGTCGATCCAGTGATTTATAGATTATCTTACAGCGAGAATTATGCATATCTGTCTGCGTGTATAAATCTAAACATAGTATAAATCTTCAACTTTAAATTGAAAACCGACGTTTTATACCGCGACTGATGTCTCATTTTTAATCAATTTACGTTCACAATTTATAATCTATTGAATACCATTTTAAAGAAAATTTACATGTGTCTAATATCTCCATTCTTTAATATAATCTTCTATAATATTCTTTTCGTTACTTGTATCCTTTTTTCTCCGCTTAGATCCTGCAATTTTTCGGAAAATTATTAACAAAATTATTAATAAATCATGCCTAGGATCTTTTGATCCTATAGCTGTGTATATTATTAGTACTTAATTATTATTAATAATTAAAATGTAATTAGTATCTACAACATTAAATCGTGTCACAGAAGAGAAATGAATTATTTATTCTCATTTTGTCACGTCATCTTCGGTGGTTTCCTCGTGTTCACGAAATTTCCCTTCGCTTCTCCCGACGTATAGTCACTCGATTCGATGAAAATCCACTTTCGAAACACCGTTATCACGTATTGAAATCATTGCGAAACAATCGCGAGTTAACCATTACGTCGCACGTAACGCGTTTTAATCGTCGATCTATCATCGAGACACGGCTCGCAACCTCGAGCATCGAGATCGGTTTCCGCGCAATTAAATGCAATCTTCGCTCACGAGGGGAACAAACGGGAAATTACGAAGCAAACGGGGGAAATCAACGGCGGGAAATCCCGTTTCTAAAAGCCTGTGCGCCCTCGTGCGCTCGTGTTTCATCCCTTCGTCTCGCGTTTCTCGCGATGACGCTTAATTGACGCCCGAGAGTCTGTTCCTTCGTGGACGTGGACAAAGAAGGAGAGAAGAAAGTTCGGAGAAGAGGGGGAAAGAAAAAGGAGGAAACTATCGTTACTTATACTTTTCTTTCTTTTACAAATCAATTTCTCAAAGCTTTTTTTCCCGAAAATTTGCAAAAAATTTAGTGTGTGTACTTGGCATACATATTTCGATGGAATATTATACACGCGCGCCTTGTATCATATAATACCGTATTATACATTCGTAAGAAATTCCCGCAAGCGTCCGATTGATTTCGTTAAGAAACTGTGTCATTTCAAAGAACGTTCGGGAAAAAAGATCGCCGATAGCTGAGATAGTTTTCATTTGGCAAAACTGTGCGGTGGAACTACCTCGCATGGCGTTGTAATCGTGTGACGCTGATTCAACCATAGGCGATCCGATGGCAGGAACCCGTCCAAATCGAGCCAGAGAACGATTTGGACACCTGCGCGAGACACTCGTTCCACTGACCTTAAAAAGGTATCGCGGATGGAACGCGACGTGGGTAGAAAAACCAGCCTAAACACGGCCCACGCCGCGGATATTTCCTGTCGCAATCGTTCGAGCAAATCCCCATAAATAGAAAAAAAAGAAAAGCTGTCACGCGATCGAGATCTTCATTCACGATGGACGAGTTAACACCACGATCTCGTCTTTCACAGTTATCTGCCTGTAACGAGTGAACAGATTAAATCTGCGTGCGAACCGGCTTCAATGCGATTTTTATGGGAACTGTGGCTCTGTGGTGAATCGAAGAAGCTGGCACACGTCTTTCCTTGCTTGATCGTCAGTGATTGTTCGAATAGTGATTGTTCTTGAACCAGTGATTGTTCACGTTTGTTTACTAACCCCTTCTTTTTTGTTTTTGTTTTATTTCGAGAGTGTACATTTGGTGTGTTTTTTCCTAGGCGATGGACGAGCATACACGACGAAAATACAGTAAATGCACTTGCTGTAAGATTGAGTTAAACAAAATAATAAATTCTTTTTTGGTATTTCTTTGAAATTTTTAATTTCATTGATTTTACTTCATTTTGTTATTTTTCTTTTTTTCTCTTTTTTGTTCTGTCGCTTTGAAATATTCTAAAATGTGCTAAAATCACAAATATGTATAATTTTTTTTACCTAAATTCTACAATAGACAGCAAAAGCGAATTGTTTTTCTGCATGACGAGTTTCTACGCGACATTAAACAAAAAAAATTCCATCTTTTCATGAAGAGTATATTCGACATAAAACGCTTAAGAGGTTAAGACACACAAAACCAGGCGAAGACCATGATTTCATAGACGATAGTGATTTGAACGATTTGAAACGTCCCACGCAATTATCTCTTAAATTACTCGCTATGGAAAAAATGTTTGAAGTAGAGCCTTTGTCCCTCGAGACAAAGAGACTTTCTGGAGGTCACTAAGCTTAGTCTGGATGGATGTGTTTCCGAGATTTCGAATTTTTTCTTTTTTTTTTTTTTTTGTCAATTGGACACGTAGTCCGTTCCATGACGAATTCATCGATATCACTCGAAATACCGCTTCGAAACTTTTATCCTCAGCAAAGTTGATCCTCGCTCGAGATTTTCAATTTAGAGTCTTCTCAATCCTTTGATCTTTTCTTGATTCCGCTTAGGTTAGCAGTTATTTGATTTTTAAAGGTACAATATTGATACACGTAATAATTTCGCATTATTCTTAGACTAAGCGGATCGGTTCGTGCAATTTTATATTTCTACGAAATTGGAAAAATCAGTTCTAAATGAATATAATATAACATCACGTAATTAATATTAATAAATATATTATATTATATAATTTGTTTCAACAAAATTTTGTTTCATCTAACTTGAAACAAAAATTTGTTTCATCTACCAACTAGTATGTTCCGAGTATATTCTATACACTGTCTTCTATACACTATATTCCATAAATAAATTCCTGACACCTCGTTTCTCTCCTCGCTCCAAATTGGATTTCTAAAATCCTCGAAGGCGAGAGATGTTCGAGGCAAAGAACAGAGATTATTCGTGGTGTTCGATGAGGAGGTTCCTCGTCGGAAATCGGTTTCCTTCGACGTTTAAACAGGCCAGTCTTTACCGCTCGGGATTGTCATTTCCGTGAATATTTCCGCGCGCGTAATCGGACCAGATATCGGGCACTTTTACCTACTTTTTTTTTTTCAATAGCTCACTCTTTGAGCAGATCTATCCTCTTAACTTCATCGACAAGCAACGATCTTCCCCTCCTCACTCCCCCAGATTAGCATTATCATCCCAAAGATAATAAAGAGAAAAAAGAAAAAAAAAAAGAAGAGGAACTCGTTTCGTTCGTAATCATGGAAGCTAGGAAATAATCCGAAGAAAATCAAGGAAAAGAGGCTATAACATTTTCCAAGACTCGTTTAAGCTCCCCCCGTCCCCCTCTTGACGCTTCGTACGAATTAGCCGCTGTTACTCTGCCGTTCCCCTCCGGGAAACATCAAATATTGACCAATTAGCCGTGTTCCACCGTTACATCTTAAATTACCGTTGCACTCGCGGTGCAACGCAGAGAAATTACGGTGCGGCGGGATCTCGCGGGCGAAACACGCGTCTCGGGTAATTAGGAACGGGTTGCCGGTCCTTATCGATCAACCGGGGCCACGATAATTCGCGAGGTTCATCTATTTTGGGGGGCAGTTTAAAGTGCAAAGCAAAGGACGAACGGAAGAAGAGACGAGGTTTCGAAATTAGCGAACAACTTTGTCTCAGTTCGCAATATTTTGACTTCGAAAAAAGAATTGAGATATAAAGTGGAACGTCGCATATGTAAAAGAGGTTTGAAACTCCTCATTTGATAACTGTCTGTTTAGGAAGTTAATTATTTAATGACTACCTGTTTGAAAAAGTTCTCAAAATTTATTTATTTTAAAGTGCAAACCAAAGAACGAGTGGAGGAAGAAACGAAGTTTCGAAATTGGCGAACAACTTTGTCTCAATTCGCAATATTTTGACTTCGAAAAAAGAATTGAGATATAAAGTGGAACGTCGCATATGTAAAAGAGGTTTGAAACTCCTCATTTGATAACTGTCTGTTTAGGAAGTTAATTATTTAATGACTACCTGTTTGAAAAAGTTCTCAAAATTTATTTATTTTAAAGTGCAAACCAAAGAACGAGTGGAGGAAGAAACGAAGTTTCGAAATTAGCGAACAACTTTGTCTCAATTCGCAATATTTTGACTTTCAAAAGAGAATTGAGATATAAAGTGGAACGTCGCATATGTAAAAGAGGTTTGAAACTCCTCATTTGATAACTGTCTGTTTAAGAAGTTAATTATTTAATGACTGCCTGTTTGAAAAACTTCTCAAAATTTATTTATTTTGAAGTGCAAAGCAAAGATCGAGTGGAAAAAGTAACAAGATCTCAAGATTAACGACTCGATTATTTCGCAACTTCGACTTAAAGAAAAGAAAAAGAATAAACTGAATTATGAAATGAAACATCACATTTAGTTGGAATTTTTTATTTAATAGCTGTCTGTTTGAAAAACTTCTCAAAATTTATCTATTTTTGAAGTGCAAAGCAAAGAACGAATGGAAGAAGTAACAAGATCTCGAGATCGAGCGAATAACACCGTCATTCTGCAACGTTTTGAACTTAGAAAAAAGAATTGAAACATGAAATGAAATATCACGTCTATGTAGCGTGAGAAAAATTTACATTTTTTTCATTCAACAAACTATCTGTTTAGAAAATTCTCGAAATTTACCTATTTTGGGGCAGTTTTAAAATTAATTTAAAAGAAATACGCGTCTTGAATAATTAGGAACTTCTTCGGTTCTTATGGACCGCGAGATGATCCCCGAGCGTAACTAATTCGCGTGGTTCGCGAAAACGTTTTCTTCGTTAAACCAAGAATTAAACCTCTTCACGTTGAAAGAGAATCTTAGATACGTACTTAGAGCGAATCGTTGAATTAGGCCGATGAAACTTTGTGACTTGTTTCGATGCGTTTTATCATTTTCTTTCGTTAGCTTTCCACGTGAATAACGAGTAGCAGAAAACGAACCGAATATTTCGAGAATAACAGTCTAATTTTGTAAAGAAAATTTTACAGTTTATTAATATCACTTCATTTGAAATATGCCAGTGTCATATGATCTTCCTATCAAACTATGTGCAACAATACATGCTACACTATGTTATAATAATATATCTTAGAAATGGTCTAATTTCAATTGAAAAATTACGTGAAATTCATAACTCTCCTTGATATCCAAAACCCTCACTGAAATGTGTATTTGAAATTTGTTGAAGATGTAGATATAAATTTCATCGATCGACTACAATTATTGTCGTAAATAATACTCGTAAATAAAGTACAAATCTCGCGATCAGTCACAGTAATTGCTATATGTTGCAATGCTATAAGCTCTAGATATAAATGCTTCAATCGAATGCTATTAAATAGATAACGTAGAAACAACAATTGAACGAAGCAACATTTTATCTCGTCACGGATATATAACGTCGTAATAACGTCGTAATCAAAGTGAAACGTAACGAAACGTATAGTTTCTTTGGGAGTTCCCCTCACAACGTGCCAATACTAAAAATTGAAAATTTCTCGACGTAAATCGTTCGAAAAGAAACTGCAAACTATCGTCGATGCTTAATGGGATTTCAAATAAATTTCCACATTAAATTCCAATTGAAACGTAGATTGGATTACGTTCCGTCCGAGTTAGTTTCCTTCCCGGTAAACACGTCTGTCGAGTCTTTATGAAATACTATTCGCTCGTTCGACACTACGAATCGTTGGCATTCAACGGATCGGCGATTCTACCTTGGTAATAATTTTCACAATTTGTAAAAAAAGCAATTTAAAGAGATTTCACGCGCGATGCGGGAAACAACAACGTTGGTGCAAAAAATACATTCAAAAAGAAGAGAAAAATATTCAAAGAAGATTTCGATACAAAGCGTATCGAAGAAAAAGACTTTCCACTTTCGGATTAATCGCGTTTCGTGGAAACATCTGAAAATGGGTATCACGAAAATCCGCGCGGCCCATGGCGGGAGAATCATTGTAACGCCAAGTGAAAGCTGAAAAGAGTTTCGTTAGTTCGTGGGAACGATTAATTTAATAAAAATTCGACGAACGGGTATTTAGCCGGGAAAAGGGTAGGTAACATTCGGGTTCGCAGTCGTTTGGTAAAACACGAGCCGAAAGTAGAATAAAAGCGCGGAATTAATGGACAACGAGCCGACCTATTCAGGACTCTTATTATCTCGGGCTCGTACGTCGCGCGCGTTATTAACAGCCGGTCGCGATTCTAGTCGCTGGCGCGGGCAACTTTCCAACGGGCTGGCTCTTAAAAACGGACACTTGAACCATGTTACGCGGCACCGATAAACCTTCCCGAACAAGCCACTGGTTTACTTAATTGCGCAGCAAGCGTACGGCGAAGTATTTATTAAACTGTATGCACGTGTGTGCGAGCGTTGTTAAATCAAAAAAAAAAAAAAAAAAGGGTATCTGCAACTTTTCGCTGAAATCAAATCGGGTTAGTATGCCAAGTTGGCACGGGAATAATTTATCCAAGTGCATGAGGTGCCTTGTATCCCTTCGAGGCACTGGCAAAGTTGCTGCAAGCTTACGAGAAAAAGTTCGAGCGCGGAAAGAGGATCTTGAGCTGCAACGATCGATGGACAAAAAAATTTCGTTTCGAAAGAAAAAGAAAAAAAAAGAAGCGAAAGTGACTTCGAAATCACCGAAATTCCTCCAGCTGAGAAAAGATTGTTACTACCGTGTTACAATCTCTGTGTTGAACAGCTTGACAACAACTTTTCTTTCATATCTACAGAGAGATATTCAAATGCTAATTCTTATTGGACCACACTGTATAAGTGAAATCAACACCTGACCGTTT
The DNA here is from genome assembly GCA_032399595.1 of Tetragonula carbonaria. NCBI lineage: Eukaryota > Metazoa > Arthropoda > Insecta > Hymenoptera > Apidae > Tetragonula > Tetragonula carbonaria. Next base: position 18,842,161 of record JAUCRC010000001.1, on the reverse strand, counting down.
ACAGCCGCCATTTGAAGTGATTTAAAATTATTAAAAAAATCTAGATTGTCGTCGGGTCGTCAGATGATTCCTGAGGGGATGATTCATTTCTGTACAAGGTATTTCACCCTCAGGAATATTTTTTACTAAAATATGATGAGCAACTGATCGCTTTGTTTAATTCTTCGCGATGAATTTTAAGTATATAATATAAGTTATGTTTATCAATACAATGCTCATACACAGTAGATTGAGAAAGAGCACTGTTCTCGTTCTACTGTGCTGAAAATTTTCTATAAATTCTATAAAATAAAATCTCTTTTAGACTTGATAAAAATTTCAATAAAATGGTTTCATATTTGCATTGTTATTGTATGATAAAGAAAAAAAAACTAAGTGAGCTTGTTTAAATTTTATTATAACTAAATGAAGATTGATCAACGTTGATAGGCATTTAAGGTTACAGTCAATATAATTATTAAATCACCCACGTGTATGTAATTTATATGTACTTACCTCGTCACTCTTTGCGTGGCGCCACCTAATACGGATCCCTCTTCTTTCAAACTAGGATAGATCTGAAACATAAAATATAGATCGTGTTAAAAAAATCTTCGAATTTAAAAAAAAAAAATATTCGAATTTTAATCCTTGAAGCACCGACACGACGATTATATACGTACAACGTGTTTACTTTTCTATGTATTTACATACATATCTGTACATTTCTCTTTTATCATTTTCTTATCCATGCGATTTGTTTGTTCGTAACAATCTTAAATGTAGGAATTCATATTCCAATTATATAATAATCTTTCTCTCTGAATAATAATAATCTCTTTCTTCGGGAGGATTTAAATGAATGTAAAGAGTTGTTGCCAAGAGTTGTTAAATTTATAACATTTAATTAAATTTATAACATTTAATTAAATTTATAAATTTATAACATCTAAGCTAAGTGTAACAAACTTAATATCAAGAATTCGAATCTGAATTTAGCAACGAAGGATACGAGTTTAAATTAAATAAATCCAAGGGCTGATAAATTTACAATATTTGTAAGAATTTTTCCATTTACGGCCTCGATTTGAAGAAAACAGAAATTAATTCACTTGAAATTCTGAGATTTTCAAATTTTTCATTCTATCCGAAACGAAGCGTCGAGCTTTACTCTTTACATTTTCGATTTATTTTCAAACGGACGCTAATCTTCCGTGAAACAATTATAAAACAATTATCCGTCTATTGACGATTAGCTCATCCACGATTAGCTCATCATGAAATTCTTCACGAAGCTATTTAAAGTTCCCGCGTATGTTTCGAGGATGGTCGTTCGAAGTTTTTCTTTATGTTGAACGTGAGTGTCTCAGTAATACCGGAAGCTCGTGTAATTTTCTTCCGCGCCGTTGCGTTTAAAATATATCCCCCGCTTGCATCAGCTCCTTCGAGCTTTTCCCATTTGCCGCGCGAGATTACACGAGCATCGGTTGTAACTACTGATAAGATCTGAGACACTTGGAATCGCTTCGAGTCTGCATTGTCTACATTTTTCTGCATTATTCTGAAGATGACTCAATATTCGGAACTCGTGAAAAATCTTTTTTCAGCCAAGTTTCGAGCTATCGACGAATCTCGAATATTAAACGCGATCAACAAGGCCAATTTTGTGAAATTTTTATGAACGACGAAATTTCCAGAGAACTGAATTTTCTTTTCGTAAAATATTCCCAAGATCAAAAGTTTCAAAATTCTAATACTGATGTTACTGACGATTGAAACGTGGAAAAAATTCAAGCAAGTTAAAGGGAATGAAAAAACACAAGCTTTTATACAGTGTGTTTCAGTTTTTTCAGTCAAACGTTGTCGATATATTCTGCATGTCATATGTATAAGCATATATCACTGAAAGAATTATAGTAAAAAAAATAACGATATATGATCTAGATTCCTTGGACTTTTACCTTTCCACGGAAGATTCTGAGGGAAAAAATGTATGGAAATATTAACACTTTACCGACCGGTAGCCTATTAATCGGCTAACATATTTTAACACTTTACCGACTGGTAGCCTATTAATCGACTAGCTATTCACCGCTAATACACGGTCGGTAAAGTGTTAATACGTGACGAACTAACCTGAAAAATGAATTATTCATTCGCTGAATTAACGCAAAATCGCAAAGTAAATTTCAAAGAATAATAAATTTTTACCGCCAGAGAAATGACGTGGAAGTATTATGATACTTTCTGACTATTATCAGAAGTTTATTCGTAATAATAACAATAATGCACAGGATATGTTAATAACGTTTGGACACCCTGTACATACAAGGCGACCGGTTTTAATCTATAAATGCAAATCATACTCGTGAACTGTATTAGTTCAGTAAAGTAGTTCAGATAAGAAACCAAGAGGGGGCCTGCAAATAGTTTCCTTAGTAGACGAATATATAGTTGATAAAATTGGCCATCTTGATCAAGCCTGTGTCACTCTAGTGTTGAAGACTTCACGAAAACTCACGATTTATCAAGAACATTTTCAAGAATTTCGATCTTCGAAATTTTTTTCAGTATTCAGATTCAGGACGATTTCAAGTGCTCTCAGAACCTAAATTCTTATCGATCCTTCTTACACTGGTAGCTCAGTGCTAATTCTAAGTTAATAACTGATTCTAAGTTAGTAACATTCTCTCTTCAAAGTGATCTTATTCATTTCACTGGTAGCTTAGGTTTAAGTTAGGTTATCTACGTCTTCAAAGTGATCTTATTCATTTCACTGGTAGGTTAGGTTTAGGTTTAGGTTAGGTTATCTACGTCTCTTTCCTCCTCTTTTCTGCGATAAATCAAAATATAAAGACACGCCTTGCGACAATGTCAGTCAGTTTTTGTATAATAATAGTTCTTGTATACCAGTTTCTCTGTATATATAATTCTCTTCAACAATTTTTTTTCGACACTTGCCCAACGAGATGCTTAAAACGACTTCACTTGCGTGAAGAAATATTATTCGTGTAAGCAAGACTATCATTATAAAAGTTTTACGAATAATTGTACAATTTTATTGCTTGAATCCTACAACAATCGATACTTTTGTTTTTCACAACTGCTAACTTTCAGTGTTCTTGTCAAAATTAATATTAACTTTTGTTTGGACAGATACATTAAATTCTTCAAATTATCATTTAAATTATGCTTCGCATCGTACAAATTATAATGATCGATTCATTACGTAGAATATTCCGATACGGTTGCTCTGGCGTTGATAGATATTTTCGTTTATTTATTTATATCAATATTTCTTGGACGATCAAAGTCAAGCGCATGCGTAGCAACCGCCGTGAAAGCAATAAAATAAAGACCTCAGAAATTATAATATTATTATTACACGCGAAATACAACAACCCCATAAGTTCTAACGCCATAGTTGAATTACGGTGCCAAATGAATTGCGTAGTAATTCAATTACGTTACGCTTCGATAACACAGTAATTGAATTACATCGTAATTGAATTACATAATTCAAACTTTTTAACTGATTATCATAACCGTGAGTGTAATTGAATTATGGCACAGTTGAATCACTGCGTGAACGAACTGCGATATATTAGAATTACTTAGAATCGCGAAATCGGTGAATCGATATCGCCGAATTCTCGACAGATATCCGCCAATTAAAAGAGTTCTCTATTAAATGCGATATACCCTTTATCTGCGCTTGTAAAGAGTATATTCTCTAATGCGACGATGACCTCTTAAAATGAAGCAATCCTAATGATAAAATGTTTATTAAAACCAATCTCAAAATTGGCTGATAAATGGTTATCAAATTAATGGCTTCAAAGCGACCCTATAATTAGAAAGAAGCTAAAAACATTGTTTTCTCAAGATTTTTTTCTTTATTAGATAATAATAGATATCGCGTCTGTATTGAAATTTTTCGAATTTTTCTTTTCTTTTCTTTTTTCCAACAAAGCTTCATTCACTTCTGCGCGTGAATTTTTTTCAAGAAAACTTCTTTTTCTAAATTTATATTTATATTAAGAAATGTCTTCTCTGTCTAAATTTAACGAAGAAGTTTATTTCTGTTCGCATACGATACAAATTTATGAATAACAGCACTGATGGTTAATTTTCCCCCTGCTTTCACCTCGTCGTTTCTTAAATTTTATTATATCCCCGAATTTCGCCTTTTTCCTCCTCACTTTTTCCAATACCAGCTACCGACTCGAGTGAATCGCGCTCGTAATTCGTCGCTGTAAAAAATTCAATTGTAAAAAACATATTAAACCGTGATCCAATTGAATGACGAGAACTACGAATTACATTGCGACTTAATCGAGTGAAAGATGACTGACTTATGAATTACGATATAACGAGATACGGCGCAACTGAATTATTCTGTAATTATAATTCAATGTAATTGTAATTCTGCACAGCTTTATGCGACACCATGGCCGATCGGTCGTTTACAGGACCGGCCAGCACCGAGCCGTAGACAAGTCATTAACAACATGGAGAGAAGACCGGATCGTGCCTGCCCGCGGGAATCCGAAGCCAATTTACTGCAAACATACGACGTCGAAGAAGGATCGGACGATTCATCCTCAGGAGTCGATTAAGCTAATTCGACTTGCTTGACTCGCCGGCCACCCTCGATCGTTAACACGTTCCCTGCGAGAATGCGATGTTCAGCTTCGATTTACGAAGCAACGACGAAGGAATCCTTTGGAAATATTAATCGAATCTCGAATCGATGCTGACTAACACCGTAGATTGAAATTCATTGGAACAACGACGATTACTATATCTTCTTCGGATTTAACTTTAGAGTTTGACCTTTCTTTACCTTGGAATTATTCGATTATTCAATTCACTTGTATCATTTATTACACTGATGATTCGTTATCATTAGAATTATTTGTATTATTTATTAAACTACAATATATGACGATTCATTCATTATCCTCTATCAACAAATTCCTAAGTTTAAGTTAAGACCCCTTAATTAGGGTTCGTCTCTCGTTATCTATTAACAAATTCCTAAGTTTAAGTTTAGTGGGTTAAGATCCTTAATTAGGTTTTGTCTCTCGTTATCTATTAACAAATTCCTAAGTTTAAGTTTAGGAGGTTAACATTCTTAATTAGGTTTTGTCTCTCGTTATCTATTAACAAATTCCTAAGTTTAAGTTTAGGGGGTTAACACTCTTCATTAGGTTTTGTCTCTCGTTATCTATTAACAAATTCCTAAGTTTAAGTTTAGTGGGTTAAAACCCTTAATTAGGTTTTGTCTCTCGTTATCTATTAACAAATTCCTAAGTTTAAGTTTAGGGGGTTAATACTCTTCATTAGGTTTTGTCTCTCGTTATCTATTAACAAATTCCTAAGTTTAAGTTTAGTGGGTTAAAACCCTTAATTAGGTTTTGTCTTTCGTTATCTATTAACAAATTCCTAAGTTTAAGTTTAGTGGGTTAAGACCCTTAATTAGGTTTCGTCTCTCGTTATCTATTAACAAATTCCTAAGTTTAAGTTTAGTGGTTTAACACTCTTAATTAGGTTTTGTCTCTCGTTATCTATTAACAAATTCCTAAGTTTAAGTTCAGTGGTTTAACACTCTTAATTAGGTTTTGTCTCTCGTTATCTATTAACAAATTCCTAAGTTTAAGTTTAGTGGGTTAAGATCCTTAATTAGGTTTTGTCTCTCGTTATCTATTAACAAATTCCTAAGTTTAAGTTTAGGAGGTTAACATTCTTAATTAGGTTTTGTCTCTCGTTATCTATTAACAAATTCCTAAGTTTAAGTTTAGGGGGTTAACACTCTTCATTAGGTTTTGTCTCTCGTTATCTATTAACAAATTCCTAAGTTTAAGTTTAGGGGGTTAATACTCTTCATTAGGTTTTGTCTCTCGTTATCTATTAACAAATTCCTAAGTTTAAGTTTAGTGGGTTAAAACCCTTAATTAGGTTTTGTCTTTCGTTATCTATTAACAAATTCCTAAGTTTAAGTTTAGTGGGTTAAGACCCTTAATTAGGTTTTGTCTCTCGTTATCTATTAACAAATTCCTAAGTTTAAGTTTAGGGGGTTAACATTCTTAATTAGGTTTTGTCTCTCGTTATCTATTAACAAATTCCTAAGTTTAAGTTTAGTGGGTTAAGACCCTTAATTAGGTTTCGTCTCTCGTTATCTATTAACAAATTCCTAAGTTTAAGTTTAGTGGTTTAACACTCTTAATTAGGTTTTGTCTCTCGTTATCTATTAACAAATTCCTAAGTTTAAGTTTAGTGGGTTAAAACCCTTAATTAGGTTTTGTCTTTCGTTATCTATTAACAAATTCCTAAGTTTAAGTTTAGTGGGTTAAGACCCTTAATTAGGTTTTGTCTCTCGTTATCTATTAACAAATTCCTAAGTTTAAGTTTAGGGGGTTAACATTCTTAATTAGGTTTTGTCTCTCGTTATCTATTAACAAATTCCTAAGTTTAAGTTTAGTGGGTTAAGACCCTTAATTAGGTTTTGTCTCTCGTTATCTATTAACAAATTCCTAAGTTTAAGTTTAGTGGGTTAACATTCTTAATTAGGTTTTGTCTCTCGTTATCTATTAACAAATTCCTAAGTTTAAGTTTAGTGGTTTAACACTCTTAATTAGGTTTTGTCTCTCGTTATCTATTAACAAATTCCTAAGTTTAAGTTCAGTGGTTTAACACTCTTAATTAGGTTTTGTCTCTCGTTATCTATTAACAAATTCCTAAGTTTAAGTTTAGTGGGTTAAGATCCTTAATTAGGTTTTGTCTCTCGTTATCTATTAACAAATTCCTAAGTTTAAGTTTAGTGGGTTAAGACCCTTAATTAGGTTTCGTCTCTCGTTATCTATTAACAAATTCCTAAGTTTAAGTTTAGTGGGTTAAGACCCTTAATTAGGTTTTGTCTCTCGTTATCTATTAACAAATTCCTAAGTTTAAGTTCAGTGGTTTAACACTCTTAATTAGGTTTTGTCTCTCGTTATCTATTAACAAATTTCTAAGTTTAAGTTTAGTGGGTTAAGACCCTGAATTAGATTTTGTCTCTCGATTTTTGTAAAAACATATTATTCGTTGGGCGTTGTATAATACGCTAATTTTAACCCAACCTGGAACATTCTAGCGTTATCCTTGGTCACCTTGCCAAATTAAATACATACAACCTCTGGAAAGAATATAGTACAAATTTCGTAAGATTCGTGCTCACCAGTGTCCAATGCATTATGGCCCACCGAATAATATTTTTACCTACTGTTTCGACGCCGATGCATGTTTAAATTTGCAAAATATATCGATTCGTCAAATCTTTCAACTTGTATCAATTCAAATCTCTAGACTCATTATCCTGCATTTTGTCACGAAAAATCCATAACGAGATCAAGTCTTCAAAAAATTAATTTCATTTAATTTATTGATTAAATCAAGTATATTTAATTCATTGGTTTAAATCGATGAATTAAATATATAATTGAAATCAAATTCCATTATATCCATTGATTAAGCTGATTAGTCAATTCCATTATGTTTATTGATTGAATCATTTCATTACACTTGTTGATTGAATCGATTAATTTACTGATTTCTTGCCGATAATCGGCGATTCTAATCGACGATTAATTTTATTGACTAGCCGATCGAAGTAAAAAAACTTCGATCGACGCCCAACTGTCTAACAAAGGGATCAAAGGGGCTTCTTTCTTTTATTTCCCCCCCTCCCCCAAAGCGTCGAAGCGCGTCCGTTGTAAATTTCCACTTGTTAATAACAACAACGATCCGTCTCGTTACGTGAAATGTAATTCTCGCGTTTCGATCACAGAGGCGGTAGGCCGATCGTAAAATCGAAGCGAGAAAGCAGCGTCGACGTTGCGTAAGAGATGCGCGACGTTATTGCCGATGGCGCGGGACTTTGAAATATTCAGCCGAGCGACGATCGGCGACTACGCTATCGTAGGTATGAATATAATTCCCGGGCATTGTGCCGCAAAAATTGATTCCTTCAGACGCCCGTCCCGTACGTACGTACGGCCCTGACAAAACGTGGAAAAATTAAATCTACCGGCGGCGCTTCGCTCCGAGGGCGACAGGCCGGACCAAATTAAATTGGACTTACAGGTGGCATTGACGGACACGGACACGGATAATTTAAATTTTAAAGTAGTCCCCGGTTGTAACTGTCGCGGAATTCCGACCGTTCTAACGATCCTCGTCGCTCTTCCCCTTCGTTTCGTTTGGCAACGTGAAAAATCTGCTGAAATTTTTCTACCGCTCGTTCTTTCACCCGTCTTTTTCGTTTTTCTTCTCTTTCTCTCCTTTTTTTCTTTTTTTTTTTTTTTATTTCGGAGCTTTCGGCAAACCTGCGCCAGTTTCGTACGCAGGTGATCTTTCGTGCACGTTATTTTCAACGATGAGAGCGTGTGTTTTTGTTACGCACGGTTTAACAGAAATACACGTCGCACGCTTGCGAAGAAAATAAAAATTCACATTCATCGTGCGAAGAATGTTTAGTCCTGTCCCTGGAGAGGGACAGTCCCTGATCGATTATGAAAATTTCGTTCGTTGATATTTTCACAATTTTGTGCCACAATTGAAGAAAGAAATCGAGCGACTCTTTTTGATCCGCGTGATTCGCTGTGCTGCATTTTGTAAATATCTCGTATTATAAATATCATCTTCGACTGTCGTTGCGAACAAATGCATATTGAGAAATGACAGGAATTTTTATCGTTCGGAGGTAATTGAACAATTATCATTGGAAATATACACATATTACGTATAACTGAAATTTCACCAACACTGTAATACCTATGATTACGTCAATCGAATTTGAAACAAATCTGAGCAATAATGCGTGAAAATTGCCAGATATTTTCTTACTTTATTATATTATATATTTATTATATAAAAAATATATATTTCGTGAAAAGATTAAAACCTGTATCTCACTAAGTTCTACATGTATTCGTAGAACGCGCAAGAATACGTTTGTAACCTACTGTATATACGAATTCCGTTTATTCGAAAGAAAATTTAATTAACAGGCAATTAATTGAACTTCTGGCCGATTCCCATTTACGCGTGCACTTCCATTATACGAGCTTCAATTATAACCAACTATTCGTTTAGATAAACTGGAATTCACCAGGTGCAAGAACTACAACGAAATACACTTGTGGATAATATAGATAACGTAATTACGAATTGCGTTTCTAAATAGCTTTCGATGCTTGAAAATAAATATTGATGTTAGGTAAAATATTCAAGATGCCCACGTCGAATATTCATAGATAAGACGAAGAGAAAACGATACATATAAGTAAATTTAAACTTTAAACGCCGATCGGAGTCCAAGCAACAACTTGTTTATAACTTATTAAGGTGCACGCGAAACACTTTCTACTAGCTACTTGTTCAACAACTGTAACAAACGTATTTCAAAAAGCTACAGTCCGCCGAGCATGTCTCCTTGATTGCCTCTCGACTTGTTTGAAACCGGAAGACTCGTCCTTGCGCGCGCAGGAAGACGGTGGCAAAATGCAGTTGCGTCTGATCTCCCTCGACACGATCCTGTCGATGCAATTGTGCAACAGCTACACGACACACGCAGTCGAGTTGCACGAGTTGCATAATTCGCTCTTGTATGCTACGTAAAACGAATAACACTGTTACGTGAAAACCGGTACCTCGGGTCTTAACAGCGTACGACACCCGTGGCTCGCGAAACAGTTCGACTACTTGGCACACGATTCTTCGCGTACAAATCGTGTAATATCACATTGTGACAAAACGTTTCAAAATGTTGATTTATTATTAGAACGATTTGATTTTTTATTATTTATTATTAGAACGTTATCATATATAATTTGAAACCAGTCTGAAAATATGTACAGTGGCTCATGAAAATGTATGAACGTTTACATTCAAGTACATTTATCTATATATATATGTGTGTGTGTGTGTGTGTGTACGTAGAACATCTAAAAATTTTCATATATTGATACTATAGTGAGAGATGATTATGTATATATATATATATTTCCTACATTGATACTTGATAACGAGAGACGATCATTATATTTGTAAAATTTAAAGCCAATCTTAGAATACGTACAGTGATTCACACAAAAGTATTCGAATTTATATTTTATATCGCGCGTTGTAAGGAACATCTTCAAAATTTCACCAATACTAATGAAAAATGATTATTCTAATTATTTAGTGAAATTTGAAACCAATCTGAAAATGTATATATAATTATTCACGAAAGTATTCGAACATTTGTGCACATGTACAATATGTGTACGTGTTGTTTGAAACATTAAAAAATTTCATTAACATTTCAATGAGACAACGCAATTATGTAATGGTTTGATGATTTTTGCGATATAATCAATTGAATGAGTAGCAGATTATAGAATTCTCATTATTTTAAGTTGATGATAATAAGAGATAACTGTGAATAGAAACAAGTAGGAAATACTGGCGTGCTGAACACATTTCTTTACGTAATTAAGGTTGTAAATCTCACAGAAGAATATTCAGAACTTTCACATTAAACATTCGAAAATTAATCTTCTTTTTATCACAGACAAAAATGCTTTTCATAAGTTCGTACTGCAAATGTTGGATTCAGAAAAACATTAGATTTCCAAATATTTCAAATGTTCGAAAATCTTTAAAAAATTCGAAAATACTTATCACTGTCTGCATAAAAGAGAAACAAAACTAAATTCTGTGACCTTTTGATTTTATTTTATTTATTAATTAAACTAAATCCTCGTCTTTATAATAATAAAAAGTCAAAGGAAACTAACTATAAGAAATATATTTATTTCGAAATATTAAATGAAAAAATGAAATTGACGATTATTCGACAATCAACGACCAAATCTGCCTGCATAGATTCGATAAAGCGACTCTCATTGGTTTTTTCAAAGAACCGAATAACAACCGAACCGATCTTCCATCTTCAACTCACGAAACACCTCGACGCAATTTGAAAAAGGAAAAAACCATTCTAGGAACTTTTCTCGGCACCGTGTGCAGCCACATAATCGTTGCCATTTATTCAACAATGTTCCTCTAGGAATCGTACACGTGTTCGTTTCGACACGGTTTACATTGCAAATTCGTCTCGGGGAAGTTGTTACAGTCGACACGTTGCTCGATGCAAAAGTTGCCCCCGCTGATTAAATTAGCGCGCCAGTTGTTTCCAGAATCGGGCACATTGTTTTGATACTTCTGCCAGAAACTGCGCATACACGTAACTCGCAAGTATAACAATTTGATAAAACTACATCGCGATGTATCATCAGCAAATAATGTCCGTGCAAAGGCTGATTAATTTGCCATTAACCTCGCTCGAAACGGAAAAATATGGATCGAACTAGAACGAAAATTCGCTCGATTCGACGACTATTCACACTGTTGTTATTTCTCGGAGATTGGATCTCATTATTTGTATAATTAATCGATAGTTGATATTTAACAAGCGTGAATCAACTTTTTGGGGGAGATGCGATAGCGAATATACTACGTTGAGAGATTTACGACTGTTAAATTCAGAAATAGCAGAGACTACTTAGTATTTAGATTAGGCTTGGATTAATTGCTATTTAGATTGGTATTTGGATTGTGACGAAAATTCGCCTCTTCTTGCGCGGTTTGCTGGAACGTTGCTGTTTCTCAGTAATTGAGTTTAATTACCTGAAGGTATAATAACAATTGATACTTGGTAATTATAAATTAATTGCCTTCGGAACATGATATAGCAAATGTGCAATATCGCAAGATTTGGAAAATTGTTGTTATTAAATCAATTACTATAATAGCTCAAGCTTAATGTATATACGATAAAAATAATGCGATTAAAGGAAGCGAATTTTCAAGGAATTCTGTTCGAAATTGTTACTCACTTAGATAGTCATAGCTGGCAATGAAAAATTTTTCTTTTTCATAATCTAACATTCTCCGATCTTATTGAATTTCGAAAATAAGTCCTACGGTATTAATCTGCGATACGATAAAATATCATCGAACAAAAGTTATAACATCATACACCCTGTTAAAAAGTTCTCAATCAAGCAAGTATTTGAACATTGAAATCTTTTAGGTACAAAATATTTTGGATTTTATTTATTCAAAGTACATAGAAAAACGTATAGAATTGACAGTTTCAATTGAATTCTTTTGCCTTCAGATACTTTTCGAGTAAAACCTGCGTTAAATCGAGAACTCCTTGCCTCCTTCTAAACGTAGTACACAACACACTAACATAATTAATTTATATTAATATAAATATCATACGAAAATAAAAAGAATATTATTTCTACAAGTCCTCTTGTACAATTTATTTTAATATTGAAGTACACGCAAATAGAGACATTATCTCGATATATACTTTATATCATAGTCCAATACCGGCTGGACGAAAATTCGCGGATCGCGGAATTTCAAAAGATATTTCCAACCGTAGAACAACGTACATATATTACGTCAAATTAACACCGATTACAATGTTCTCGCGCTAATACCTTCGCCACAAAGCAAGCATGTGTAGCTCCTCGCTCTCGAAGTAAATTCCGCGAAATAAGTACGAAACGGAACGGCGCCGCCATTGTTAGCAGAGAGGAAAAATGAAGGTGAGGGACGGTGGTGAACGTAACAAACTCGACGTTAATCGCGACGGCGAAAGAGGGAAAGGTATCGCGAGGAAGGAACAATAAAATTGATAAGAGAAGCTCCGCGGGATTAGCGTCGGACGTTTATGGTTGACTATCTGGTAATGGTGGATGGGGGAGGGAGGGGATGAGAGAAAGAGAGAGAGGAAGAGGAATATTCTTTCCAGAAACGTGGCGTTGTACAGACACTCGATCGCGAAACGTTGAATTTCCAACCAACGATATTACCAACCACGTTTTACTTTAGCCACCGTGGTAATACACGTTTTTCCAAGCGGGAAAACTGACAGTATAGTTCGAGGAGGGGTCGAAGAGAAGGAGAGGAAGGCGAGCGCGCTTTCGAAGGAATTCCCGTTGCAGCCGGCGCTCGTCCGAAGGAAACTACTTACACGACAGAACGTTCAGAAGCGATAAGTCGTTCGCCCGTAAAACTTTATTATTTAACGGGAAGCGTGAAGGAAATTCGAGAACAGCCACGGATAACAGGACGCTCGTAAAGCCAACGACGCGACGCGGCGTGTATCGAAAGAATTTGGTAACGCTCACGCGATGCTCGTTGTGATTTCGTTTTTTCTTTTTTTTTTTTCGATCGAGAAACGATCGAGTTCTCGGATCGTCTCGCAGTCGTTGTTGAGAATAGAATCGACGACAGCGTTTGTTTTAATCGATATACAAAGCGTCTCGACTGAACGCGTAAAAATGCGTCAACGGGAAAGAAGAAAATTTGCTCGAGGCCTTCGTTTTCGAGAAGATCGAGTTTGATAACTTATCAACTACGTTGAATCACCTCCCACGTCGAATGTACAAAAAATTATAAAATAATAATTGAATTGATAGATAAATCATGTGTGATAATAAAAATGATTGAATTAATATGTAAATTAATAATGTAAGTATTTTTATTATTAACGTCTTATTTTTATTACTATTATTACATTATTACATTATTATTATATATACTTGAATTTATTAAAATAAGAATTAAGAATGTCGAATGATATTGGTATGTATATATCAAAAAAAAAAAAAGAATTAAATTATCATCTGACAAGTAACATTCGTATTAAATTATTGACTTTATAATATCTCACGAATTATAAAAATATCTGATTTTTTCGCGCGTCAAAAGAATCGAACGCTCATCTTACCAACAGCAAAATTAATTAAAATTTCCAGCTGTGAAATGATTTTGCAAATGTAATTTCTACGGAAATGAATTTGCATAATTTGACAGTGATATTATTAACTTCTTTTCTGCGTATCTATTTAAAAATCATTTTAATCGTAATATTTGCCGATTATTACACTGAATACATGCGTAATTCGATGAAATCCCAGCAAATATTCCATTCAATTGCAATTCCATTGTTTTTGCCACAAAAGAACGCTGATTGAGACCCGACTTCTTTACGTAAATTGGATCCGTCACGTGCGTCCAAGTTCAACATGCGATATATACGTTCGAATAATAAGACAGGTTCCCTCGAATAGAAACGATGCATCATGAATCGTGCCTCAAATTTACCTCATTTCCTCCCGGTGAGCCACCGGTTGTTCGAAGTCACGTACTTGTTGCGAATAGAGAACGTTACATTGCGACGTGTTGTCGCAGGTTGAAGAGCAATTTTATTATTAAGCCAGAAACGCGAGAACAGTATTATCGCCTTTTATACATGAACCTTGCTTTACACGTAATCTCTGCTCAATAAAAGAATCGTTGCTTCCCAGTGCGAATTCAACTCGAATTTGATCTAAAAATGGACATCGATTACTCGTTTCAAACAACGTTTCGTTACGCTTCTTGCCTTGAATATTAAATCTGAAATTGAAATCCAACTCGTCTGAAACCGACCTGGTCGGTTCTTATGAATTTTCACACAATTTCACAATCGCACAATGCGCATACGCATACATCATCGGATTGGAAGAAATTAGAAAAACACAACCGCGGATTTGTCGTCGCGCATTCTCTTGGATCTCCCGAACTTCAAATCTCTCGAACGAAAGATTCGCGTGTCACAACGATGGAAGAATTCACGATACGTCAGAAGAAAGAAAAAAGGAAAGAGAAACGAATCGGCCGTAAGTTTTCTCGCCAACACGAACGAACGTTGCGTAAACACGTACTCCGCGTGTCTCTGAAAAGGTTAGCAACGCCATACTTTTTACGCGACGAGGTCGCGGCCGTGTATCTTTTTTAACTATGACGTCTATTTGACATCAGCTGACACTCGGTTTCGAATGAGCGCAGCGAAATTTCCCTCCTTGCGGAATGCATCAAGGATATTCTTCTTCATCGTCTTCTTCTTCTAAGAGAACTTCTGCTCACGTGAAGATACTACAGGTCAGTTTAACACTTTACCGACCGGTAGCCTATTAATCGGCTAACATATTTTAACACTTTACCGACAAGTAGCCTATTAATCGGCTAATTAACATATTTTAATACTTTACCGACCGGTAACCTATTAATCGGCTAACTATTCACCGCTAATACACGGTCGGTAAAGTGTTTTCCTATTAATGAACCGTTTTCCTATTAATTCTTTTCTTCTTTCCTTTCTCGAGTGTATTTTAATATCTCAGCGCCGTATTTTTATCGATTTCTATCATTTTGCAACTCGTCGCTGCGTATTTAATCCTCTGCGTTTAGAAGATTTTTAGAAATCCACGCGCGTGTTAATATTTTTTAATAATATTTAATTTTTAATTGCGTGGTTCGTTTACCGCGCGTGGAATCGGCGAATCTTGGAAATTTAAAAGCAGCGAAATTCTCGAAGCGGAATCAAAGTTTCAGGCGCGGTCTTTATTCCTTGACGTTTGTGGCAAATTTTAGACAAATTCGCGCTGCGTGTTCGAATGCGATGAAATATATTCGAGTGGAGTCGTGATATTTTTGCACTTTCTATCTGCAAGACTGACGTAACGGCGAATTTTAGAAATGTAATTAAATACAATGAAGTTTGATTTCCGTGTTTATGCTAAATCTAAAGAATAATCCTGGTATTTATCTTTCGCACTTGCACCAAATTTTAACCCTTCGCACTTGACTT
Source organism: Tetragonula carbonaria (assembly GCA_032399595.1). Taxonomy (NCBI): domain Eukaryota; kingdom Metazoa; phylum Arthropoda; class Insecta; order Hymenoptera; family Apidae; genus Tetragonula; species Tetragonula carbonaria. The sequence goes on along the minus strand of JAUCRC010000001.1, from coordinate 18,826,440 downwards.
ATCCCTTCTGAGGTACTTAAATCTAGCCAACAGCTCGAATTTCATCTTTTTATAATTTGCTGATAATTATAGTGAACGTATACATTTAGTGCGATGTATAGCGTAACGTTTGAACAGACTAGAATGAAAAAAAAAACTATAACAATGACGTAAAAACAATAGCGTAAGTTTGAACAGACTAGAATGAAAAAAAAAACTATAACAATGACGTAAGAAGAAGAAGAAAAGAACTTCAGTCCTGAGTCAATTGACACTCAACAATTCAGAATAATTCGCATAAACTGGACTTTTTATGAAAATGTAAAAAAATAGCAGAGCATGTTGTTTTTCCAGAAATTGAAACTATATATCATTAATTCTTGAATACTAGCAAACAGTGCACCTGTTGATGATTGCTTTAAACTCAAACAGTATCAAACATTGGAAAGATATGATTAACAAAATTTCGTGTCAAATAATTATTTCCAATGTTACATCCATGCTTTAAATTTAAACAGTACCAAATATTGAAAAGACATAATTAATAAAATTTCGTGTCAAATAATTATTTCCAACGTTACATCATTTTATTTGAAGTGATGATGCTTCATAAATAAACTGCTGGTAGATGATACAAAAAAAGTTTGTCGAGGACAAAGGGTTGAAAAAGTGTTATCGAGTGCCAAAGCTTTGTCCGCGATAAATTTCATATCATTGCACGTTTAAATTTTTCGAATTTCACTTTTCGAATTTTCTCCAACAGCAAATTACATTTCCTGGATTTCGCGCGGGATTCTGAAAACTCAGATGAAAATTTCAGACGATAAATCTTCCTGAAGACCGCTCAACGCCGCTGAACTGCACTCGACGGGATTCTGAAATTCGGTTTCTCGAATTTTCCACGATCCCGACGTTTTCTCTCCTAAAAGGATTCTCGTGTCATCCATTTTTTGGATGATGCGGCCATCGAGAGATGTTGGTGACGATCCATTTTCAGTCCAACACGCGTCCCATACGTTAATATAACATCATAAACAGACCTTCGAGCCTAAAGTTTGCCAAAATTCAACATATCGGCTTTCTCGCCTATCTTATTTTCTTTCTTCGTGCAAAAAGTATAAAATATATATATATATATATATAAATCACGCTCAACGATCTTAACAGTTCTTTCTTTTCTTACAACACAGAAAGTGTTCTTTTACAAAAAGTTTTAAAACACATGGGCTATCCTTCTACATATTGATCATTTTCAATAAGTCAAAACACAAATCATTTTTCACACGGTGAACGTAGTTTCTAACTAGAATGTATTATTATCATATGAAAGATTGAAAAATTTCACGACTTTGAATTTACCTTAAAGAAGTGGCGAGTCATTTTTGAAAGACTGTACGCGGAAGTTGACGCGTTCGTTTAAGAAATAAACGACGTGAATGTCTTCGTTATTCTTTCTTTTTTTTTTATAATTGAAGAATAGAAGCTTGTACCAACGAGTATAAAATTTTATACACTGGAAATAAATGTATGTTTAAACTTTTGAAATGATTTCAACAACAATTTGATTCCAATCAGCGTCTCGAATGATTAAGTTAAAAAGTGAATTATATTTTTGAAATATATTTTGAATATATAAATTCGAACAGAATCCTTTCAAAAGCCTATTAATCTCGATCTCTGGTCGAAATACACGTGCAAGAAACAAAATTGTAATACAAAATTGTAATAGATTACACCAAACTGAAATAGCTGAAAATAGCTCAAACGATTAGTTTACAATATTGATTCACTCTATTTTTCAACACAACCGAAGTGTAATATCGCCGATGTTAACAGCAAAGAAATAAAATATTTAACGCGTTGAATAAATGCACAAGTTGCATTACCATTAACTTCCAAGTAGCATTTCCCAAGTTCGAGGTCTTTGACGAACCTGTGTTATTTTCGTTTGAAGTTCAATGACCCGTGGCGAGGCCACCGCAGAGCAAGATGACTTTGTACACGAGAATGCATCAACTAAATCAATTTCAACGTTCCTTGGAAGTTCCGGAACGCGTTTAACCGTTGGGATAGGACTAGCCTACCCCAACTTCTGTTATATTGACCCCACAGAGCGCGTTGCTGCTCCTCCAAGGACATCAAAAGACACCTCAAATCCTCCTAATGTCATTTAACTCTTTGAGCCACGGTCGCACGATCAAGACTTCATGATTCATTGTCACTCGTGACACGAAGCAAATCGTTCGAGAAATACCTTCTCGAGTAGCGCTTTTAACAGCTCGTGTTTTTTTGTATTTTTGCAACAACAAACCCACCAGCAAGAGAACCGATGGGCGTTGAGCATTTTGTTCGAATGGACTTTTTATTTGAATAAGAGTAGCAAATAATAGCTCGTTCAGCAGACAAATCCAGTAGTTTTCTAATCTGGTTCCAAGCCGTACTTGGGTGGTCGTTCGAACATTATAGATGGCACTCTTGTGGAATAAGGTCAACGAAGTGACCTTACGCCACAAGGATAGTTTCCAGAAAGTGAGTCACTCTCGCGGTAACGAGAAATTCTGAAAACCTCCCCCATATTTCCTGACTTCGGATCTTAACCCTTTGCACTCGTATGTCGCCGTATAATCGCCATCCTACGTCATTTTATTATTATACATATATTTACATTAGTATTACATTCTACGGACTTTTGTTACAATGTTTTCGTTTAGTTTCTGCTTAAATGTGTGTGTGTGTGTGTGTGTGTGTGTGTAAAATAAAATAAATAAATAAGATAATAAAAGATTTTTCCTCTTTTGTTCTGGCTAGTTGGTTTTGTTCCCGAGATCATTTATTTGTAAAAAAATCTTCAAAGAAAAATAAGAAATAAAAGACAACATAAATTTCTTTATAGTTATTATATATATTAGACGCTATTATATACTCTTATACACCACAAGTAGCCGACGATTATTCCTGTGTGTCCTATGTGTTCCTTCCAATTTAGAAGTTAGTTTTATTTATTTTTTAAAAATTTTGAAAAATCAAAATTTATATACACATATTACATAGATTTTCACTGAGCAACAGGTTAAGATGCAGATAGAATTCGTGTATTTTTCAAATTTTTGCCTACTAGAATAAAGCAAGTTAACTTGCAATATATTGCCAGAAAAATGCTTTCATTTTGATCGGATATGAAAAATAATTCCGAGTTGATTGGTAACCTTCTCAAATATAAATATACTTGTGCAAAGGGTTAGCATGTGCTCCGCTCCGTAATTCCTTTTGAAAAAGTTCTTTGGAAAAGACAGAGACCAAGGTCGAAATTCAGTGACTAATCATCAGTGACTAATCGTCAGTTTTAGTGACAATTCAGACAATATTCGGCTATATTAGGCGAATCTTTCTATAAAGAAATTCACATGAAAGGAGAAACATAAAACAGACGCATCCAAAGGATCCTCGAAAGGATTCTCGATTCCTAGAAGAGACAAGGTTCGGCAATAAAGATGACTGACAACGGGCAACTCAATGCGAGATCTCGGACGAAACTACAATTAACGTCGACTTTACAATTATATTTTCTTACACTTCGAGCTGAATTATCGGCATCTTGGTCATTCAGACAGATCTACTCAGTCTGAATCCACCGATGTTTGTTATACGACAGAGTCAAACGTTAATTCAAATCATTTCAGAGTTTCATTTGATTTTCCACATCAGCGAATGATCACTTCAGCAATTCAAGTGATATGATAAGCGACATGTGACCGACATCAATCGTCCATGTCCTTGATGCACAAATTTCAGCAAATAACCGTCAGCTTCGAAGTACAGTTTCACGCGTGTGTCTGAAACGTCGCAACACCTCTCGACTTGTACAATTCTCCACAAGTGGCGTAGTCGATAGCCAGATGTCGAACGTTAAGCAACAATATTTACGATTCCAATTAACACGGTATTATCGACGTACCGCTAATGAGCCGAACGAGGTCGATACATTTGTCGAGTGTGACGAGAACGCAATTCTGCTCTCTTCATGTGAATATTGCGTTCCAAGGATACACGATCGCGAATGGCGAAACGATGCCAGCGGATCGTCGAAATCGAAAAGATTCGCCAAAAAGTTACGTATCGCGTTGTAAAATAAACTTTATTTTCGCAAGATTATATCTATATTTTCCTATCCACCAGAGAAACTCTAATTATGCTTGGACTTGCGATAGAATCAAATCGTACGTTACTTGTTGCACTTTTATATCCACTAATTGGCTGATTAATTCATTTGACAAAACAAAACAGAAATGTGCATCGATAGCATCCATGTTTGTTCGGCCTTTATCTTCTATTTAAAACTTTTCTCTTAAGGATTTCCCTTTCAGGTTGTTTTCGATTAATTCAGTTAGTTGCCACGGAAGATTGTTAAAATCATGATAATTGATGATTGTAATTTCACGTAATTATTTTAGTATCAATTGTTAATTACAATTATACGTAATAATAAAACGTATATAATCAAACAACGTAGTCAGGATATGATCAATGATATTAATACAAAGAAGAGAGTAATCGTGTCAATTAAAATTATTATTCGATTAAACTTAAATTACAGTAGCGAGATCATAATAAAACTGAGCTTCAGAAAGGAACTTTAAAAAGAAGTTCTGACAATCGTAATGTTCGATCGAATATTTTTAAATTTCAGATGCAGATGCATAAATATTTATTCGAATTTAAATTGAAATGCAGATAGAAGAATCTATTTATACCAAAAAAAACTTTTCGATACCACCTCGATCTCGATTTCTATTTGATTAATCCAGCCAACGTTATGACAAAACAGAATAAACAAACACGTATGTGTATGTAACAAATATGTTTGACGTTCAGAACGAAAGTTGTGAATAAAATGAATTAACGATCTAACAACAACTATAAATCATCAGGTAATTCATTAACCATTGATAATTGTTGAAAGTTTTCTAGACGCAGGCTAGTAGGTAATTAACGTAGATGTGTTGGCAACATCAGGCTAGATTAATCTCTCTTTCCTCGACATTGCTGAACGCTCGATTTCTATCTCAGACCCCGAGACAGGAAAAATTCTACGGTGAAATTTCTCTCACTTCTTTCTCCGAGTTTCCTTTCATAAAGCTCTTAATTTACATCTCAAAGGACAAGTTGCGAGCAGAATGGAGTAACGAGTAGAATCATTCGAATACGAACGACCTAGCTATTTCCGTGAAGAATCTTCGATCGATCAGGGATTTTATTTCGATAGAAAAGAATTTCTAACTACGGCGATTTCGCGGAAATTTTTCGAGTTTGTACCCAAGCAGAATATTTAGTTCATAACTAGTATCATCGAGATCATTCGACGATAATTTGAACTAAAGGTCATTTCATCTTAAAATTCCCTGATCTGTTTTTTTTTTTTTTTTTTTAAGGCGAGAAGATCCTAGAATATTTTAGATTAAAGAGAATTATAGAGTGTTCTAAGATTAAATAGCTTAAATCATCCACGATGATACCAATTGAGAGAAAAGTCAAGGTACACTGGAAGATTTTGATAAACTTTTCAGATTTGGAAAGCTTCCAAACTACCATTTTTACCTGATTTACGCGTTCGAGTTTCTTTCTTCGTCGATACATTTGAAATTTAAATCGCAGAGATTTGGAATGATCAATAATTTCAATATTGAATCCTGTTTTTTCGACGTTCTATTCGAGGTGTTTGAATTATTGAATTTTTTCAATAACTCCACTTGTTAAAGAAAATTCCAAAAAATTTATTTATTTATTGGAATATCTTCATTATTCATTCTAATTATAGCAGTTGCAAAATCAAATTCTACATTTTTATTATCTCAATTGTCAGAGAACTGATAGATAAAAACAGGAAATGAAACAGGACGAAATGGATAAAAACTAATATAAGACTAACAGATAAAAAAAAAAAGAGCTATTTATTTAAAATATTTGTTGCCACTACTGTAGCTTTTACAATTTTTTTAAGAAAATTTTGAAACAATGGAATACACGTGTAGTCAGCAATTTGATAAACAACCAATTTCAAATTACACGAACTTCTCTTTTGAGAAGTCTTTAAACGCTTTTAGCTTTTCTAAGAAAGTTTCTACTTGTGCGAAAACATTTTATTCACACTTTTTTTCATAAAGTTTCACGCGTGTTAACGTTACCAAGAACATTCCAAGAGCAATTTTAACAAAATCTCCCTCGACTTCATTTAAATCTACCTGTGCACATCCAATGGGAACTCCGAAAATTGAAAATTCCCACATTTGAAAATTTCCACTCCAACTTAACCAGATACGTCTACCTAAAGAATTCAAAAATTGCAATCGTCGGAGGGATTTTAAGAGAAACTGTTCCCTGGCTTGAGACTCGATGCAACGCGAAATTCGTAAAGTGGGCCACGAGATTCTCGAACGAGGGCCTGAGATTTCGACTTCCCGTTTCTTCTTTCACCTTTCGCCAGAAAGCGACCGTGTATATGCAGTACGTACACGATACTTGCATATTTTTACAAAAATATTTGTCGCTATATAATACAAAAATATTAATAAATTGCACGCGAACTCGCCAAAGCAGCGAGAAGAATTAAAAATCTTAACGCTAGGATCACCGGAATTGATCAAAATGATTAATTCGTAATTTTATACATTATACATAATTATGTAGATGTACAAGTATAGCTCTACAATATATAAGTTATAATATTATATAATATTAATATATTATAATATTATATTATATCGATTATATATAATTATAGATATAGCGGTATAACTCTGCAATATACAAGTTATAATATTATATCGATTAATATTCAATCGTAAATATGTACGTTATCTATATATTATAAATTATATAGATTTCGCCCTTTTTTTTGTAAAATTCGTACACAAACAAAGGCTCTTGTGTTTCTTTATTGTTTCGACAACTTTCTTCTCGCATTCGTTGCATTTCCGTCTCTCTGCAAGTGCCATACCTTGTCGGTAGTTCTCGCGCTAAGAAACATGGGTCCAAATATCATTTGTTCCCCCGAGTTACGTATGTTCACGTTATTCGGAGTTATACGCAGTGAAATATTACGTACTTAGGGATGTTATATGACAGGGAAACAACAATTTGTCATGCACGATTCCTCCTAACAATCTCTGCTTGGAACGGATTCATTTACCTGCTTCACAAACGCATCATAACATATTCATAAAAGTGTGTACAATGTGTCTAATGCTTTCGTGAGTTTGCGTGTTTTCACGGCAAAAAGAAGAAAGTTTATAATAGGAAAAGTTCTTTACGAGATCGATAGCGACAACTTGTTTTACACTTCGCTTAACAAAATTACTCTAATTTCCTTAAATTTCCATCCGTCGCTACATTTTACAGATTTTGACGATACGAAAAAAGACTTCTTTAAATTAATGCTTTAACACTCGTTATACGTGTGTGTGTGTGTGTGTGTGTGTGTATGTGTGTGCTAATTTGATATATTTTCCTTATGAAATGTACAGTATCGCGATATAAAAAAATATCTGTAACATATAATCGAGAGTTATAATCTGTTTACCGTTAATGAAAGAATTTGCAAACCGTTTATCTTCACATTGTAAATACCAATCTTTTATCACATTTGCCATAGATCTCCAAGGGGCAAATTACGTAGGTGAAAAAATGAAGGATCGAATGAAGATCGATAAAATGTAACTAGAAACTCTGAAGCTAACGACATTTGGACCCGTTCGATTTATTAATCTTTCGACGCGTGCAGCGAGAAGCTTTCAATCAAGCGCCATATTAAAAAAAAACACCCGAAACACCGAAATATTCGAGATATACAAAACGCTATTGTATTTGTTTGAAATAAAATTTGCCGACTTCGAGAGCTTGCAGCAAAGTGATTTTTCATTAAATTTTCAGAGCGTGGAGCAAAAAATTGATTTTGATTAAATTCGGGGAAACGCGAAGCCCGGTTTCAAGATTTTTCTCGAGATACTTCTCTGCTTGATCGAGAACTCGCGGCACACGCTCAAGAAGTTCGGCAGAAATTTGCTGGAACACCCAGTACACACACAGAAAGCGTGAATCAGCAAACGTGCGAAGCGTGATACAACGTTTCTTACGCGTAATCAGTGTGTAAAGTGCGAATCTCGGTCGAGCGATAAGAACGTAGCCGGGAACCGGAAACCAGGCGCACCCCAGAGCGATCGACGCGCGCGCGCGCGCGCGCGTGTGTGTGTGTGTGTGTGTGTGTGTGTGTGTGTGTGTGTATTTCAAGCAATCTCAACTCGCGGGAAGATAACGCGGGGAATTAAACGCGGGCGAGATAGCAGCCAAGATAAAACAAGCCTTTGCGAACCTGTTAAGCGTTATCCATCGATGGATAAATTATGGTTAAATTACTCTTTGTTGCGCGAGTGATTTTCTTTCTTTTTTCTTAAGTTTCCGGTTTCGAAATCGGACGAAGGAAAATCGTTTCACGATCATTTTCGTCGTATGGATCGATATTAATTAATGCCGATCGTATTCATTATTATGATTATCATGTTTTTCCTTCGAAATCTAAATCTAGTAATATCTGAGTTTTTATGTTAATGTGTAATTAATTGCATTAAAAATATTTTCAATTAAATCAACGCTCCAATTATAATTCTAGATTTTCAAGAAACCTAAACCGACGTAGTTTCTTGTCAAAAAAAAAAAAAAAACTATTAGAATTTCCAAATCTCCGAACTATAAATATAAATATGTACCATCGAGGTAAAGGAGAATTTTGTTGTTGATTTTTGAAGAGACCTCGATTAAATTGATTACTTATATCACACATACTAGAGATGAAAAATTCATGCTGATGCGTATTTTCATACGTTTAATGAGAAGCTTAATAAAAGGCAAAATCCCACAGGATTATTACACGTACATAAATATATATATATATATATATATATATATATATATATATAAAATATCCAAAATATTCTACTTTCTCTAACAATTCAGTAAATGAAACAATTTCCCCTTTATCTACGTTCTTAAAAATACGAATTTCCACAAAAACCCGTATATATCTACCTATTGATACCGTCTGGAAAATACGTAAAGGGAAACATACAGAGAGGACAAGAATTGTGTCATTTCTCGTTAGTTTTGCCAGAAATCTTGAATGAAATCGCAAATGGTTGTTAAAGGTTGGCAGCAAGTACATCGCGTAATCCGACGAGAGAAATAACAGCGAACAATTTCATTTCGCGCGAGCCGGTGTACGAGCGTGCAATTAACCTTTAACGTGGCATATTTTTCTCTCTCTCTCTCTCTCTCTCTGGCGCGCAACATCTGCAACTAGTTTTAAGTATGAATTATATAAGAATGACTAATGATTGTAACAGGCGATGCCGCTTCGCGGAGACACTCGTACCTACGTGTACCGTATGTACAAACGCGGAGACACTAAAAAATACACGTTCGCTCGTTTATTGAATCGATTTACAAAAGCACGAGCTACTTCCTCTTAGCAGACGATCACGATCGTACAGATTACGATACGAGGACAACAATCAGATTCTACCAATATGTTTGTTCGTCGTAGTTTATAAATAACCGTTTCCACTGTCAACTTCTTGTATCCTGACGATATTTTTTTTAAAACACCGCTTTATATTGTACGAACGCTCTAACGCTATTTTCAGCGTGCCAGTAATTTCTCGTAATGTTCAGAAAAATTTATATTAGTAATAGAATTTGCATTACTAATACACTGTATTATTAATATAATTGTAATTATTACTAGTATAATTTAATGTGAATTTTTATTACCAAACATTACTAAACGTTGTATTATTAATATATAATGATATAAATTTATATAAATAAAATTTGCGTTACCAAACACTGTATTATTAATGTAATTTTAATTATTGCTAATATAATTTAAGGTAAATTTTTAAAACTAATTTATATTAAGCAATAAAATTTGTAATAAAAATCGACGTTTATAATGTTTGTATTTGATAACGTTCGTAATATTTAATTTAAATATTTGTTAATATTTGTAAATTTTATAGTATTATACTTTGTACCTTGTATACTTTATATTTAGCATATAATATTTATATTTAGTCAATTTTTAATATTTATCATAATTCTTGTTTCGTGTAGTACCACTTACGTCTTATTTTTTTCGTTTTACCATCTTGAACCTTTTATTCTCTAAATATTTTAATATTCGAATGTTACACTGTCAAAAGTGAATGTCATCTGCTAGCAACAAATATTTTATCCTGGTTATATAACATTCAAACATTAAAATATTCGAAATATATATGTATAGTATAGCCTTCTTTATATGAATCCCTGTTTTTCGAATTTGATCGAATTGAATTTCCAAATCATAAATTTCTTAGATTTTGGAGTATCGAATTTTCAAATTTTTCAATATATAATATACATCATATACATATTAAATCGTTAGGAAATTTATTTTAAAAAGGAGTTAACGTATTTAGAAAAATACAATAATATGATCATACAACTTCTTCTTTTTATTCGTGACTTATTGCAATGTAACTTCCGAATAACTATTTTCCTCAACATAACTCTAGAATACGATAATGTGATTTTACTATTCCCTCGTTATGCTAACATTGATAGCTGTTTGAGAAGGATTATGTAAATTTAAAGCTGATTGCTGCAAGCCATTAACCTATTTTACAGTTATCGTGTCGCACAACCTGAAAGTTACTCTGAAAATATCCCAACGTTAAAAATAACAGAATTATGCAGCTCAGAGTGGAAGACAATTCTTAAAAAGTAGATTGCGAATATTCACGCAATTCCATGTCAAATATAACGTCGAATATAATTGAACCAAATAATTTTTCATCCGCGTACGACATCTATCTCGAAGATTTTATACATCCTTGCGTATCTTTGCGCATTCAAACTTCAAACTACCTAACTTGCTATTGTTAACACATATCCGTCCGCATGACGAAAATTCGTCATTTGTGTATTGCAGTAAATGATTGATCGTTGTTTTATTAAATTCGAATAAATTAAAACGTAATTTTTACTAAACAGAGATAATTCTACGAAAAAAACTGATTTCAGCTTCAGTTCAGCGTCGTATAAGGGTGCAAACGCAAAAAAAAATTAATTTAAAAACGTATTAGTCGGTACTGCGTATAGAGGAAGTTTATTCAAAGTTTCAGCGCTTGGGTGTTAATCACTATTAATTATTGATAAAATTGGAGTTTCGAAAATAATTTACTTTGTCTGATAAAATAATGAGTATGCTTTCAGTAATTCATTTCAACTTTTTTGTAGATTTAATTTTTATTTGACTTGAGAAAGAGAAAAAATCAAAAATAAAGGTGTATATATAAATACAAATTCATTTTATTTCATTTCCCAAAATTTCACTAAAAAATATATGACTTTTTAAAAGTTAGATTGTTTTTATATAGAGCGTATCGTTTCTACAAATAGTGTCAAAAAAATGCCGGCATTTGGTCAATGGCGGTGCAAATAATGCCGGACGGATATGTGTTAAGAAAGGAAAGAAGAAAAGAAAGAACAAAACTGCACAACAACTTACAGCGCCGAAGGGTCCTCGATTGTAA